>OZ021724.1:42766988-44134488 GCA_963978545.1 Linyphia triangularis
TAACCCACACTCTGTTTTCAATACAAATTAAGCTAAAATATCCAACTAGGGACTTTATTACTTATTAAACTCACTTAAATTTTAAATAACACTTGCGATAAACTTAAATTTACTGAAAATGTAAACGTCATCATTTCTCATTACGTGAAAACTAATAATTTTACATAAAATCTGTCCTCGAAATGAAGTTAAATCAACACCCAGATTATTCACGCTTAACTAAACTCTTTCGGATTTAACTGTTTGCGAGAACGAATGCAGAAGGACTTACCCTTTAGTGCTGTGGTACGAGAAACATCTCAAGGGCTCCACACTCAGATTTATTCGGTCAGAGAGAATGTTGCGTCTCCGACGCATTTCTTGTTGGCAGACCAGATCGAGGGAGCAGAGGAAGAGTCGTGACGTGTCGTGATTTTTCAGAGTTGCACCAGCTTTTAAAAACTTGGTTGTAACTCTATTGGTGCGCTTTTGCTTTGCTTTCTGTCATGCGCCCTTCATTGGACCAAAACCTACTCCCCAAAAGCAATAAAGGCTGAACCCTTTTGCCCGGCCAGGCGACTATTGGTTTCTTTGTGGAGTTCAACTCTCTGACCCCTGTCACATAAACTTGTCCCACTCGACATTCAGCATCGAAATATATCCGACTTACATCCGCTCTAAGCTAACCTAGAAGTAGAACCGACAAAAATCCCCTAACTTTATTCCTTCTCCAAAAACATCTGCTCTTACCGAAGCTGAGGACAGTAGGGCGTAATGGACCCTTTACTTTTAAAAATCTGAGTCACGCACCACCAGTGCCTACACAATTAAAACATCTCAATTTAATTAATATACAAAAAATGGTTGAAGTGTATTGGGTGAAAACAATTAACCAAAGGCCCCTTCGCCACAATAAACAATTAAGCAACAAAGGATTAAAAATGATTTTACGTAATTTCTAGTATTTAAGTGGAGAACTCCCAACACTTAGCTTGTTTCCAAATCTTATTTCTGACGAGCAAAATCAAAACTAGTTTTGAACATGAAAAAGAAAAGGAGTTTGAATTCACATCCATTAGAAATACTTCCACCGAAATTAGATGATTTGTGCATTTCTTATACTTTTTTGAAGCAGCTAAAAATGAAGATAGTTTCTTCAATATACCAGTTAGAGATAGGCCCTAAACGCCTTCCAATGAAAAATCTACAATTTTTGCTAAAAACTAATATATGATGTTATAATATAATGTATGAAATAATGTACTAATATATGAATATAATAAATATGAAATAAATTATGTTGATTAACAAGCTATTGTCTTGATCCAGTATTTTAATTATGCAAGTTTTTGTTACAAGTCGTACTTAAAAATTTCCATCGCCAAAATCTCCTTAAAATATAGTTGCTAAAAATGTGCGAATGTTTAAAAAATGTGTAAATATCTGATCGTTTGAAAAAATTCTTCCTTTTTTTTTAACAATTGTAAAATAAATGATTGTTTACTTAAGTGACAAGTATTTAACGGAGTCTTAAGTAATAATTATTGTAGTCTCAAGTAATAAATACTGTATCATAAGTGTGTAATTACTTTGTGTGCATAATTGTATAGAATGTAGAAATACTCACTAAATTGTATTTTTCTTGATTTTAAAAATATTTTATATCTCTACCTATCCAAAGCAAACACATAATTGATACAAAATGTGTCTGAAGTTATATAAAAGAAGCTTTCATAATTAAAAAAAAGTTCATTTTAATGTTAATAGTACTTAGTGTAGCTAATAAAAAAAATCATCTTTTCGCATTATTTTGGCCATTTTTATGTAATTTCAGTGACTTTGAGAGATCTATAAATATTTTTTTTTTAATTCTGAAAAAAATTCAAGGTGATATATATTCACAGAAAGAACATTTTTGGAACATAGTAAGAAAGACTATCATGATTTTGACACTAATTTTTTATCTTGAAAGCCAAGTGTTTAAAAGGAATTCCAAGAGATCCGATTTCCTAGTCCAAGCAGTGAAATTTAAAATTAATACTCATATCTTCCATGCATATTATATCATCAAAGAGGTAAAATATAACCACAATATGGTATAGCCTTCAATCTACTCCCCATAAAGCCTAGAAGGGGAAAAATTGATAAAAGTGTTTTCAAAGCCAACTTAATACAGTTAAGTTATCGATGTATTTGTTAACCAGTCTTAAAAGGAAGTAAAAACCATAAATCATTCCATTAAAAAAAAAAAATATTTCCAAATATTTTTAAGTTTCGTAGTAGATATACAGATAGTTTTTAATAGAAAAGAGAGAAAATCGAAATACATAATTAAAGGCGTTTTCGAAAACTTCCATACAAAAATCGACCGACTCAAACGAGACAATATTGATTATTAACGGTATTTTTGTTTCAGTGGTATATACATTCACAGCTATACTTTTAGGAGTTTATGAGTTGTTAATTAATTAAATACAATTTGGAGATATCATCAAAATAAATACCAAACAAAGAACACTTCAGCAAAAATTGTAACCTACCCAGTAAAAACAAATCAGATGAGCCATCACCTGAACTATTGGGCCATCGGTGGATGGCCTTTGCTTTTTAGTGAATAAAAGCGACCGTCTGGCCAAGGCCGAACTGGATTAAACCAGGCCGTGACAACTAATAGTAAAGAGTGGAAACAGCCGCAGTGGACTAGTGGCGCTGCATTCCAACCAAAACAGTAGCATGTGTTTTCTTTGCTTGGTCAAATACGAAAACCAATACGTTACTAAGAGAACAAAATTACTTTATTTTTAAAATACAAAAAGAACAAGGCGAAAATTGTCAAACGATAATATTAACGAATGAAATAAATTTATACACAGTTCACTCGCGACAATTTATTATTCATATTTCATACAAATATGATGTCAGAAGCCACACTACACTATCATTTATTTTAAAATTCTTTGCTTTTTGTTGATTATTACGCATCAAATATGAGACTTTGATATCGATTTTTAGAATTAAGTTGTTTATTTAAAATAAGGTCTATTTTGGAATTTTATTTTCATAACTCTTTATGGAAACAGAGTTTGGAATTCTTTGTCGTAAAATTATTAGAAATTATAAAAATTAAATTAAAAAGTCGTCGTTTTCAATTCTCGTGATTTCAGAGTTGGCAGCCATGGATATTTTTATTTTAGCTGGCGTTCTAAAAAAATTTCATCGCAGTTTTTGATTTAATTTTTTTAATTTCTAATATTTTTTGCAAATAGAATTGATGTCATCCTCATAGATTTACATTTATTAATTAATTTCATTATCATTTAAAACCAAACATGGTGAATTGTTGCGTACCACACTGTACTTCATATTCTGGAAAGATAGCAGATGTTAAATTTCACGAATTCCCCTTGGATCCGGATCTACGCAAGGAATGGGCAAAAGTGATTTCTAGAGCCAATCTACACATTAATGACAAGACCTACTGTTGTCTGCAGTTTGCATTTTAAATCTGATGATTATGTTCAAGGCAATTCGATTTGATGAAGGAAGTAGGATTATTAGAAATCCCAAGCGCCAATTGAAGTAAGAAAAAGCGACATCCTCCAAAACTTGATATAATGCATCTTTATCGACAACGAATCTACCTGTTAAATTTCAGCCCGATTGGATGACTACAAGTTGGTTTTTTAGTATTCTGAAAAAAATATCTGTGTAAAAGCTGCCTTTTAGTGACAGTGATACTCTCAAAACTTGTTAGAATGCAACCTTATTGACATCGAATCTATCTGCCATTTTTCAGCCCGATTGGATGACTGCAAGTTGGTTTTTTTAGTTTACTAAAAATAGAAGAGTGTGTAAAAGCGACCTTTTAGTGACAGTGACACTCCCCTCCCCCCAAAAAAAACATGATATAATGCAACGTTATCGACAACGAATCTGCCTGTCAAATTTCAGCGCGATCGGATCACTGACAGTTGGTTTTTTAGTATACTGAAGATAGAAGCGTGTATAAAAGCGACCTTTTAGTGACAGTGACACCTCCCGAAACATGATATAGTGCAACTTTATCGACAACGAGTCAACCTCTTAAATTTCAGGGCGATTGGATGACGGCAAGTTGGGTTTTTTAGGATTTGAAGATACAAGCGTAAGTAAAAGCGACCTTTTAGTGACTGTGAAATTTGATTGAATGCCCTCAAAATTTAATAGAATGCATTGTCATCGACATCAAATCTACCTGCCAAATTTCAGCCCGATTGAGTTAAGGCAAGTGTGTTAATTTCACTATATTGCAGTTTCAAATTTGATTGGATTGCAGCGCCACCCTTGTTTAGTGGGAGAAAATGGAACGAACAACTTGTTTCCTTCACACCCATAGACTTTTGAAAATTGTCACGGCCTGGTTCAATCCAGTCTGGCCTTGGTCTGGCCTACAATAGGGACATCAGTCATTTAACTGCTTTTGGCAGCATCCTTTAAACAGTGTCTCAGAATTGGCTTGGTGCCAGCCCTGATTTAATTGAAGCTGGTCTTATTCATATAGCCACGTGAACTATTTCAGTAAAAACAAATCAGCTGGGTCAGCATTGAGGGACTGACTATGGCCATCCCTTGAACTGCTAGGCCATCAGTGAATGGCCTTTTTTGCTTTTCAACGCATAAAAGTGAACGTCTGCCCTGCAGTAGAGCAAACAGTCATTTAACTGCTGTTGACAGCATTGTTTAAACAGTTTCTCAAATGCGATTTGCCTAAAAAAATTGGCCGACTAAACGGTATAGTGGTTTCGTTCTGTAAAACTAGACCCCGAGGTTGCGGGTTCGAGTCTCGTGTCAGACATGGGTGTTTGTAAATGTATGTTGGCTTGTCTAATGACGAATGTTTAGGCGCATTATAGCCCACGTGTTGCTGACGGTGCCAGATAATCTGAAAACAACCAACTAAACCTAAAAAATTGACTTGCCACAAACTTGCCAGCACTAGTTTAATTGTAGCTAGCCTTATTCATATGGCGATGCGAACTTTCGTGCATTAGACAAAATAAAAACAAAACTTACAGAGAAGAAACTGTGTTCTCACTTAAAAACTAACACTTCGTAGAACCCCCAATGTTTAGTTCCCAAGCATGCTTGCTTCTCATTAACCGACCCACTTAAGGAATGAAAGGCTGAGTTAACCTTGCCCAGTCCGGGGATCGAACCACGGACCTGTGGCCACTTCGTCATGGGATTTCGAAAACAGAAACAAAGAGAATATTATCTACTTTGTCTCTTCCATCATAACTGAATTTCACTCAGTGTCGCGCCTTCGATCGTTCTTCGATACTTTCTCCTTCAACGGTTCAACATGGCGTCCATAAACAAGCGTAGTTCGCACATGCACGAAAGGCATCTCTGCCAAGATGTTGTTCCAGCAATGATTCAGAGGTGACGACCATATTAATGGACTACTGCTGACTACTCACTGCTGGTTCGTAAACAGAATAGTAAATAAACAGAATGTAACTTTCGGAGGGGGGGGGGGGATGCAAATTAACATTATGCCAAGTGACCTCTTTAACTATATTTGAGGAGTTGCGTGAGTTCCATATATTGGTTCACTTAACTGCCACACTCAAGTTTTTTTTTTTTTTTTTTTTTTTTTTTTTTTCGTGTGTTTTAATCAATTATATTTCTACCTTTCACACTACGAGTTTGTTAAATTTTATCCTTTTGGAAGTAAAAAAAAAAGAACAAATCTTTCTAATGGATCAAGATACAATTATATGTAGGATAAAAAGCAGTGTGTATCAAATAGTATTCTTTAAAAAACACACTTTAATCCAACAACCTGTTAGACACTACAATCTATGAAATAAGTCTGCGTAAACAATTAAGAATGACAAAAAAAGAAAAGAGAAACTAACAAAAAAAAAAAACTCTCTATTATTTTCAAATAAAAAATAACGAATGCTTCCTTCCGAAATCACAATTAGATCTCTGGGGAATTAATTTTCTTTTTAAGCATTTTAAAAAAATTCGCTTTCGTTAAATTAATTTCAAATATAACTGTATTTCATTCATGCATAATTTTATGTACCCTGAGGGTTCAATGTAAAAGCAGTATATTTTCCAAACCTATTAAAAGAAGTTCATTTTATTACTACATAATTGTGAGAAATGTAGTTAATTTCAGATTTTATTTTTATCAGAGGGTTAAACATAATGAAATGATAAATATTTCTCTACGTTTCTCAAATAACGCGATTTCGTAGACGAAATTTTTTGTCGATTTATACTTGCTAAATTCAATAAATTAAAAAATGTTTAATTATTGCTAGAAATCGAAAACATATAGCAAGTTTATCTCTAAATTTAAAAGAAAATATGTTGTAAGAATTTTTTTTTAATTACAAAAAACTGTGCATTAAATTTCGCTGCATTGTAATACTCATTATTTATATTATTTATTACTCTTAAAATTTTGTTTTAATTGTTTTGTATTGAAAAGGATATTTAAAGTACTTGTTATTTTACACTTTTGAAACAGGATTAGTTTTCTAATCGTTTTTTTCCCACTTTAAAATATTATTTTTTTGTTATTTTTTTTTGTTATTCCTTAAAGAAAAGCGACGAATTATAGCAAATATGTTTTACACAATTTCTTTATTTTTTTAATAAAGCTTAAATATACCTAAATTAAAAACTGTTATCAAAGATTAGAAGACTCTATGCTATTAAATTTGGGATGCATTTTTGAATATTATGATCATAACAAAAACTAATTCTTTTTACTCGAAGTTTTTAATCCTATTTGTAAACTCTTTTTTAGTGATTGAAAACCTAAAGCATCTTTTTTTCTTCTAAGTCGATGCTTTTTCTTAAGTAATTGCAAAAAATAATGGTGCGAAATTTTTATACAAACAGTTTATGTCATACGAAAACACAATAGGGGTGGGGGCAATTATAATGGCATTTTCGAGTGTTTCATTCAGTGTTTAATTTGAAGCTTTGAAAAAAAACTTTTCACTTTTTGACTAACAAAAATATCAAAAGATGAGTCATAATCTGAAATCTGAAACTTTCTATGAATATATTATAAATTTTTTTATAGATGATATATTATGATGACAGATTATAGGATATAGATTCTTTTATCGATGATATATGAACGAAAAAACTGTATGCAACCAATTTGTATGCTTAGTATCATTAAAATAATATCCACATCTATAGAAGATATAAATATACAATATGCATCTATAATGTTTTTATGAATTTACTTCTCAGAGGAATGATGACACTTCATAACAAAAATAAATCATTTTATTCTTCACAAAGAAATGTACAAATCTTTAAACAGCAGTACAATTCATTCAAGCTCAAACTAGAACTTCCAGTCATCCCAAATCAACAGCAGGAAAAAAACAACCCTGCTGCCATTCGGAAAAACCCAAATCTACAGTCGCTCAATTGCAAAACATCCACAGACGGAACTAGACAACTGATACTGATTAATTCTCACTTGAGCCCTTTATAGGTTGGTTGGTTGTATTCAGATTATCTGGCGCCGTTAGCAACACGAGGGCTATAATGCGCCGAAACATTCGTCATTAGACAAGCCAACATACATTTACAAACACCCATGCCAACACGGGACTCGAACCCGCAACCTCGCGGTCTAGAAGCTAGCACGCTAACCACTATACCGTTTGGTCGGCGAGCCCTTTATAGGCTGGCCGCATTCTACGAAGTTCTAGAAATATCCAGATAAGCCTAACCCTTACGACTACTTTAAAACTTGTATTTTCCGTACCTGGCCTTACGTGTCTCTTCGTGATGTCTGATGCAGTCCAAAGTTATTTCCTCTGAGCAATTTATACTGCTCCAAGAGATCTCTCGTACTAGGCATGAAAAGTTGCCATCTGTGGGTCTTCTCTGAGACGGCTATGGCGGAGTTTTCCTTATCGCTGCGAAACGATATGAGGATTTCCGAGGAACGCTTCGAGGAGCGAAAAGAGATTTCCACCTTTCTTTTAAGAGTCGGGGAAGATGATAAAAACGTTTGCAAGCTACGTCGGAGTTCTCTACCAACTCAGTAATCGGTTGCGCATCAGGATCTTTACACAGAATATGACAATGGAATATATCACTTTCAAACTCTGGGTAGGAATTCTCGTCCCTGTATTCATTGCTGTCTTTCGCTTGAAGAATATTTCCCAATATCTGCTTTATGAAAACTTTGATGGATGCAGCTAGTCTCAACACACTCATTATATTCTCCACTCAAGTTTTATCAGCTACGAAGGTTTCACACACCCGTTGATCTACAGCAACAGTTTTAACTTCTACGGATAATTTCTCTACCACAATCGGATATTCTTCAGTCGACGAAATTAACAGTGTTCTTCCTGATGATACCTAAACCACCCCTTGGAAAGGGGCGCATTTTAATTTCAATTGACTATCGTTAGTTGAATTCTCTTATACTAAGAATCTGATTATTCTCCGTGGACAACAATCTGTTGTACAATTTTCTTGACTAGCAATTAACTGTCATTGAACATTTTCTTAAGGTCAACCATCATTCATCTTAAATACTCGACCCATTCCAGCATTTGCTTCATTTGTTCCTGATCCATCGTTTCCCTCACTCCTCACTTAAACGTATTCAAGATGTCGATATCCTCTCTCTGACATCAATTATTACGAATTTTCTTCTCAGAGGAATTTTGAACATTGGATTACAAAACAAGTACACAGAGAAGTGTACGATTCTTTAAACAGTCTCAAAGAAGTAATCGATTCTGTAAACAGTAGCAGCAGCAAAATGCATTTAAGCTCCAGCCAGAGCTCTTAGTCGTCTCGAATCAACAGCTGTGAAAACACAAGCTTCCTGCCATCCAAAACATCCACAAACGGAATTGGACTGGAGTGACCCTGATTAATTTCCCAACGAGGTTGGCAACGTTCTACAAATTACTAAAAATATCTAAATAAACCTAACTGCTACCACTACTTTAAAGCTTGTATTTTCGATACTATTTACAATTTTTACATTAATAAAAAGCTGTAATTTAATTAAAAGTGATTACAGAACTAAAATTGAATTAGAATTACTGCACAATTATTTACTAATTTTCAATAGTGTTTGAATTTCTCCGAGTAATCTTGCGTCGGGATTACAAAAGACTAGTTCTTTATTATGCACAAAAATTCTCCAAATTTTTTCCCATCAGCAGTCATTTGCAAACTAGATTATACCAGAGCTTCAGTCGTGCTGGCTCAGCAACATTGGAAACAGAAGCTTCCTGCTGTTCTTCTTGTGTTTGGGGCCGCTTTCGTGGCTCAGCCCTAAAACATAAATCGACAAAACTTAACTGGACTGGACTGAGCCCAATTATATTCCACGTCATCTTTTATTTGTTTAGGGAGTTTCACAAATTTCTCGAAGAATCTAAACACCCAAACCTCTTTACCTACCTTAATCTTGTATTTTAGATACTATTTATAATTTTTATATTGTAAAAATTCCAATCATAAAAATATGTTCAATAAGGCATTAAATATTACATGTGTATTTGGGACATATTTAAAGTAGGTCATTCTAGTGTAGTCGACAATTTTAAATTTTGCGAATATATCACGTTGTTTTATATCATATTCTTGGCCAAATAAATTCAGGATTAACGTTAAAATATACATTATTAGTAGAACATCGACCGCTGTTACAAATTCAGCACAATATCTATTGTATTTCGTAACAAATTCAATGTTTTCATTTTAAAAAAGTTAACATTTACATTGTTGTTGTTGTTGTCGTGTGACAAGTGCAGAAAAAAGGTGATAGGACAAGTCAAATGGGACCAAAGGCATTGAGCACAGCCCTGGCCACATCTCCGACTTTATCGGTATAAAGGGTGTCATGGCAGCAGTTGAGATCGATGTTGAAGAGGGTCGAGGCAACAGAGATGCAACTGAAGAGATGCCCCGGATCCAGCTAAACTCCTGGGCAGTGCCTGCATTCTGCATAAGTTCTGGAGCCGTTAGGCATGATCTTCATACCTCTCATGTGCCCCGTCCGCAATCTGCTGATGGTAGTGGTGATTTCGCGGTCAAGATTAAGCTCCGGAAGGCACCATTTCTTCCGAAGTCCGCCGCAGAGGTGATGTTTTGCAACGGCATTTGCATCGAAGCAAGTGGTTTGAACATTTACATTAAATTACTTTTAAGTTTCTTCACCGCATATTAATCTGTTTGCAAAATATATCTTAAATATATTTACATTCCATATATTTTGATTTAAGCGCTCTTATCTTTTAATTTAATCCCTTTTAACAAGATTTAAGTGCATTTTGAACAAACGTAATATTGAAATGAATCTATTTTTGAATGAAAAACATAGTAAAATAGTGAAAATGTAAAGTATGAATTCTAAAAATTAAGGACTGAACTGATTTTAAAATAAAAGCCCTTTTCTATTTAATATGTTTTCCTCAATATTTATAAACCATTATCATGCACTCCAGATATTTTGATTATTTTTTTATTGATGAAAATTTAAAGTGGATATTATATCCTGTCTCCTTTTACTTTTTTAAAGACTCCTTTTACATTTATTTTTAAAATTAAGAAATAGTTTTCAATGTTACACGCTTTTCAAAAACATTGTAACTAATAGAAATAGTATTCCTCCCTAACGAAAAGAGATGGATATCATATTTTGTTAAGGTAGGTTTTGACACAAAGAAAATGAACAATTTTCTTAAAGCATGCTTTTATTATTTTTTTATTAAATATTATTGACAAATTTTTTCATATATTTTTATGTGGTTTCTTTATTGGCAATATTATTTTATGATTCTACAAAAATACTGTGATAATGAGTTTGTTAAATAATCGTTTTAAATATCTACACGTTTTATAAAGAAACGTAAAATACTTTTTTAATGACACTGAGACTCTATAAAACGTTAAAAAAAAAAATTATATCCTTGTGGAACAAAAAATTGTGACAAAAAGGACGAATGTATCAGACAAGCATGTAATCAAAAACAAGAATGAAGTATCAGCATGGTTCAGTGAATGGTATTGTACATAGAGCAGGTAAGCCACAATAAAGCTTAATTTTTAACGTTATTAAACTTATTTAATTTGATAAAATCAGTTGAAGTTTATAGAACAACATTTTATCATGGACTCAAATACGAAATGAGTTCCGGACATTCGAGACACTTTTTATGCTAAGTTATGCAAACCATCAATCTTAAAAGGAAAAAATAGCATATTGTACTTAGAAAAACAATTATTTTAACAAAGTTTGATTCAATAATATAAAATGTGGGATAGACAATTATTTCAGTTTTAAAGCCATTTTTTAAAATAACAAAACAAAAATTCTTTGAATTAATCATGTTTATTTTCATAAAGCAATCGATAAAATAACTAATATAAAGTAATTCTAAATTCAGTCCATGTTTGACAATTTCAATTATACAACATCGAAGTTGGTGGAATCGTGGGTACACCAACCTTCATATTAAATACATGAAGGAAATACCAAATGGAAATCAAGAATTCAGTGGAGATAAACTACATCTTGGTTATGACGTTATCTAAACTTCGAAACATACTATACTCAATTCTTGACATCCTCGTCCCTCTCCCTCATTTGATCAAATAAGAAATTTTCCTGGAAACAAATTAATGTTGAACTAAAATATCGATATCATACTCGATATATGGAGCTGATCAAATTGTGTATGTGATATATTGCAGTACGGAATATGTTATTCTAACTGGGAACGGAAAACATGCGCTTAAAACTCTCAATCGAGACATTTGCACTCGGTTAGGTATTAAAACTTTGCTTATAAATTCTAACTCCTTACGCAAAATTAATGCCCTGGAATGAGCTTGACGTCAGAGTTTCTACTACATTCTGACATTTGATTTGCTGTTAATTAAACCAAATTAGTATTGAGGGAAAATAACAGTACTAACAATTGTAAACTATACATTTATTTGTAACACTAACACGCATCCGCGTTTACATTTAAAAATTTAGTTTCATCACAAATTTGACACTAAAGACTATTATTCAGTCCTACATTTGAAGGCGATAAAGTATGTACGGTAACCAAATTCATTGAAACTACGATTGAGTATCATTATTTAAATTAGATATTATTCTTATCAATAAGTTATGAACACATTTAAGTATGCAATGCAATAATTAATAAAATGTTCAAAATCCTAAATTTTCATTTCAAATGACATCCAATGATCAAATATGAACCTTGATTTAAAATCACACCAAATACAATACATACAGACCCTTAAAAATATTCGTAGAAATTTCACTTTTTTTTATAATTGTTTCATATCTTCAATTTATTTATTTAAAAATTCTACAGGTGAATGCTGAAATGTAACAGTACATTAAATCTTCTTATATTTGTATTTAATTTTTTTTTTCTATATGTGCGGTAAATTCTTTTTTAAAGAGTATTTGAGATCGCAAGTATCTTAACTATATATTAGACAATCTACGTACTAAATCTTGTTTAATCATCTCCATTGAAATCATTTTTAAAATAGTTCTAACAAAAGGCAGGAAACCAAAGATTCAGCTTTAAAAGTATCTGAATAGCTATTAAAGCACTGACTTGAGTTATTAAGTTCTGTTTAAATCCATCCTCAACTACTTAATTTGTCCTCTTATATTTCAATCAATAGCTCTCTTATCATAAAGAATGCCTTATTAAGCTGACTTTCCTTTTTGATAAAATGTGCATTCCAGTGTTTGCTTACCGATAGACTTTTTTTTAAAAAAGAAAAGTCCATCGATATGCATAACTGAATAGATTTCTCTCTTCTTAAAGTACTTATAAAAACAAGCATATAAAAAAAATCTTATAATAGAATTTAAATTTTTTTAAATACAATTTCTAATAGAACTGTAGTGAACATTATTAAAGCAATTGTAACTTCATAGTTTCTCATTAAATAAAAAATTGCCTTTATTTACTAATGCAACTTGTAATGTTTCTAAGGGAAAAGGATTTTCTAAAGATAACAGGACATTTGGTAAATTGATAATTCCCGAAAATTTAATAGTAGAACGAGTACGATCTTTACAGAAAAGTTCAGAAGAAAAATGGAATTTTCCCCATAAAAAAATAAATAAGTAATTCGATTTTTATCAAGACATAATATTCTTTTAAAGCATTTCGCACTCTACGTAAATATAACATTGTTATAACCAGGTACTTACAGTATCATTGAGAATTAAAAAAAAAAAAAACTATTTTTTCTTTCTCTTATACGGTTTCTTTGTTCATAAGCAACCCACTGAAATAATATTGAGCTGTTGCTCACAGATACTCACATCAGCCATCTGTTGATGAAAAGTCCAACTAATTCTTTCTTTAATGAAAAAAAACACATTCTTTTCTTATCACTTTTGGCAAAATCGCATCCGCCCTACTTTCAAATTTTGGTGAATTTTAAAATGTTCAGTTGCTCTATTAGTTTTAAATAACCCTGTATATACCTTGCAAAAATAAGTTGATATATAACGAAAAACTGCGTACTTTTTTTTTTTTAAATCTCGAATTGTTTAGTTAGGGAAATAGCATTATATTAATTGGTACATTCACTTTATTACCAAAGGATCAAAACGAGACTTAAAAAAGAGTTAAATTTAGTCATCTGAAAAATACAGGCTACGAAATATTTATAGTTATTGAAAAAAAAAAAAAAAAAAAAGCAATAAGCACTGACGGTAAAAGTCGTAGTTCAATTTTTCTTTCAGCCAATATTGAATAAACTAATTACGGCTGGCATGTTTAAAGAAAATCCGATTTATATTTCCTCGCCTTCATAAATACTCCTATTTTCTAAGATATAATATAAGAAAATACAGCCCGAGCGTTTTATCCTATCTTGCAAAATATAGCATAAAGCTTTGAATTTACTTTTTATTACATTATCATGTATTTTACAGATAATGTTTGTTTTGATTCCCTTTTGGTTTCAGTTAAATAAATTTTCAAGTTTATAAAAGTATGCTTACGACATGTAGATATACATTTATTGTTAATAGCTTACTTGAAATCTATACACGAGGAAACATAATAAATCCTAAGACGATATATTGTCTAGAATTATAGTGTATCTATTTGTCTATTGTAGAATAACAGTATTATTAAAAATTAATATAAGAAAGTAAATGTTAAGTTATTACTTAGTCAAGTTTAATATTCAAATATTGTATTCAAGTCTTTAAATTTCAAAATTTTCCTGTTTCTGAATTTTTTTTTATATCTTGATATAAAATCAAAATTATGAACATAATCTAAAAACCGGTTCAATTTAGTAAATTCACCTAAACTAAGAATGCGTTACCAGTCACTTTAAGATAGAATATTAACAAACTTTATAAAGTCGAATCAATGTTAACTACATCATTCTAAACATCGGGTTTCTTTTTAAAAAACAGCAAAGAAATATTAAATATATTACAATTCTGTTTCTTAAAGCATGAACAAATAACTTACTGTGATCAAGAACAATACACCATTTTTCCTCGATAGAAATTTTTACTTAATGGGACTTTCATTTGTTTATCTAAAAGTTAAATGTTCTCATAAATGTGAAAATTATTATGTTTATCATAAATATTTAAAATGGCATGATTTAGAAACGGTATTTTTATTATTCTAAGCACGTTCCTGTGCAATATTTGAAATCTAGTAAAGTGATTTAAACTTTATTAAAGTATTCGTGTGGAATATTTTAAACAGGCCAAAAGCTGACGCTAGCACTTTGAACATATTAAAATCATATTTTGATGATATATTTTTTCATAATCACCTAAAATTCAATGTTCTCTTTCATAATTTTATTTCAAATACTATATATATATATTAAAATTTAGGTTTATATGCAGAAGTAGGTGAAATATCATTTTGGTGACGTGTAATTGTAAGGCAAACTCATTTTTGAGCTACTTTTTCATATACTTTGATTGTCACCTAGACCTTAGAAAATTATATTTTAGCTTCTTTATACAATTAAAAACGCTTTTAGCATGTTTTATAACATTTTTCATTTCAAGTATTTTTTTTTTTTTTCCGTTATATGAGTGCTACCGAATTTTCTGTGATTTAAATGAGGCCAATTGCTGAACGTCAAAAATGGAAACAAGAATGCGCTGTTGACTTGCAAACCATAATTTTAGTACACTTTTGAACTACTTTCAATAGTTGAGAATATTATTCACAAGTTCAAATCCCTTTCGCTGCAAATTGGTATCAAAAGGAAAATAGTAAACAAGTTTAAGCAAGATGTGACAATGAGCGGACATCTCTTTTTTCAAAAAATATCAATACGGTAATTGTTTTCTACTTTTTTATTTTTATTAGTTTCATGTTAACTAATTTCAACCTAAAAAAAAAAAAAAAAAACATGTGCAAGTAGTTGGTAACCCGAAATTAGCTTTTGATTAAGTTTTACCTATAGGCAGACGCATCATCTGGTCAACGACGCTTTTGGAAAATAAATTTTACAAAGTTTCTAAATTAAGTATCAGATAATCATTTATAATTAGATGTTTTTATTTATTTTTTTATTTTAAAAATGTTGATAACTGAGGAAGAATAACACCCATAATTATGCATTCTCTTTCATTACATACTAATTTTAATATGCACTTCTTATTTGATTTTCAGAGATAAAATTTAATTTTAAAAAAAATTCTTACTATATATTAATTTTACTTTTCCTGGTGAAAGTGCAAAATGGGATCAGACTTTTAGTAAATATGAAACTTTTTCCATTAACAGACAACGTCATTAATTGGATAACTTTATAAACCAAACAATAATTAACTTTGGCTTTACAACTGAAAGTGGATATGGAGAAGGGGGGGGGGGGGGGGAGAAGGAAGAGAAGAGTTATTGAAAAAATGTCATTTGAAAGTGCCTCTCAAACGAGAAAAAAAAAAGCTTCTTGTTCATCAAAATAAAGCAAAGGAATTTTTTAAGATAAAAACAGTAGCATATCAAAATAAAAGGAATAAAGCCTATGCTAAAAATTAAAAATATTTAGTCAACCGTCAAAGTAGTTTTTTTAAGGTTTGTTTTGTAAAAATTCAAATTTTACAAAATAGTTTGTTTATCTATGTATGAATTTCAAACTAAAATTATATGTTTTACAATTTTTCAAAATGATTGCGGAAATTGCAATTTCTACGGTAAGTGTAAGAAACCTCAATACTTATTTCACGAGAAGAAAAAAAACCCGATTCCAATAAACCTATACTGGTGATCTTCCTCCGAAGAGCAGCCGAGTGTCCCTGTATGGGAATTGTGTTTTATGTGTAAAATCAATGCAATAAAAGTAATTTAAGGTCATACGGTAATCCTACACATTAACTTGTTAAATATATATTCTTTAAATTCTGGTATAAATAAATTCACTATTTATAAATTACTCTCTTCTCTTTGTATATATTCCTCTCTCTCTTTTTTTCTTTCATTCCCTCCTAATAATTTTGAGAGAATATTCAACTATACTTGAACAATATTTTAATTCAATAAAAATTTAAGCAATTTAATAAAAAACTTCTTTAATTTTTAATGCAATAGTTATAATTTTCGATTTTCAATACCTCTATTCACACACGTGTTTAAAAAACATTCAATAATATTCGATTGATTCCAGATTCAAATAGAAAATATTTTTTAGAACAATCTTCGATAACGAATGCTACTTATATTTTAGTTAGAAAAGAGTAATAGTATTTTAATGTGACCATGAAATACAAAAACCGAGAAGACGCAATTAAAAAATTTAATATTTTATTATTTATTCATAATCAGCTTTATTTAAAAGTGGACCGAAAACTAATTAATCTTTCTTGGAGTCGAGAAAAACCAGTTCACAGTAAAAAAATTTAAACGTTTCTTTTAAGATAATATTCGCCTTTAAAATAAACGTTTAATAATATATGTATGTTTTATTGCTATATATAATGATGTTTTAAATTAAAAAAACTGTTACGAATTTTTCCGCTGAGGCAATGATGGCACAGTTTTTACAGTATAAAAGTATTTATTCTCTCTTCAGAAAACTCACAAAATTTATCCACAGGCAACAGTGTAATCGCTCACAAGCTTCCACACAAGCTTTAACAAAAATAACTTCGAATTCAACGATTATTCAAGCTCACTCCAATAGGTAAACAAAGCGATCAGCTTTCAACGAAATCCGAAGTCCATCTGCAAACTTTCCCGTTCTCCAGTCTTTTATATACAAGCTCGTGAGACATTCTCGAAATTTCCAGCCAATTCATAGAAAAGAAATATCTCGAAACTTCTCGATTGCTTTAGGTGTTGCCACCTTTTTCTAACTTGTATAATCGCTATTAATTAATAAATAAAATAAGATAAAAATAAATTACAATAGAATTTTGAAATAATACGTCACTATTTACAATATATACAGAAAATTTGTGCAACATTTCCCCCTTCTTAAAGACTGCACGTCCCGGGCAGTGAAGTCCTTAAGAGGAAAGGCAATTCAATCACTTCTACTATAATATGGGGCTAGTCTATTGTTATGTACAACTCTAGGTTTACAGGAGGGTGTCCGTTGAATCCTTACCACGACGTCGTTGATCCTCTTGAGGACCACATACGGCCCTTCCCAGTTCGTCTGGAGCTTAGGGGAGAGTCCTTTCCGACGTTTAGGATTCCATAACCACACCTTGTCACCTTCCTGGAATGAACGGTCCATGGTCTTGGCATAGTACCGGATCTTCATGCGCTCCGTCATGATGTTGTTTCTCTCTCTGGCGAACCGATGTACGGCTTCCAAACGTGCCTGCAGATCATCTAGATACTGGACAGGCGAGGAAGGAGTGTCCGGTGGTTGTCCAAAGAGGAGGTTGCTGGGGAGCCTAAGGTCTCTTCCACACATCGTTAGAGATTGAGAAAATCCGGTGGTCTCGTGAGTTGCACTCCCGTATGCCAACAGAAGCGGTGAAAGTTTCTGATCCCCATCTTGCTGGTTATATGATTTTGAGATTGCGTCCGAATCATCCGCGGGTGCAGCTGATAGATCCCGGGACCTCCGTTCGATGCTTGTAACAGGAGTACGGATGTCGATTCCCTCTTCACTAACTTTGTCCATTTCCCCATGAACCACTTCCTGGGAGGGTTTCATCAACGTCACTTTCTTCGGTTCTCTTTCAGAGGCTGGTGAGGTACTTTTCATAGATGTGGACTCTTCAGCATTCTCTATGACATTGTCTTCATGAGCCATAATCCGATATACGCACAGCTCTTTCATGTCTATATCGTGCAAAGGAACTTCGCCTCTCCATGTTTGCAGCTTGCTTTTCTCAAAATTCAGCATAATTCCATTTTTCTTCAAAAAGTCTAGTCCGAGAATGCATGGATCTACAATTTCACCCGGAGGGTGGTAAGGAATGTTGCACAAATTGTCTGTATATATTGTAAATAGTGACGTATTATTTCAAAATTCTATTGTAATTTATTTTTATCTTATTTTATTTATTAATTAATAGCGATTATACAAGTTAGAAAAAGGTGGCAACACCTAAAGCAATCGAGAAGTTTCGAGATATTTCTTTTCCGATGAATTGGCTGGAAATTTCGAGAATGTCTCACGCGCTTGTATATAAAAGACTGGAGAACGGGAAAGTTTTGAGATGGACTTCGGATTTCGTTGAAAGCTGATCGCTTTGTTTACCTATTGGAGTGAGCTTGTATAATCGCTGAATTCGAAGTTATTTTTGTTGAAGCTTGTGTTGAAGCTCGAGAGTAATTAAACTGTTGCCTGTGAATAAATTTTGTGAGTTTTCTGAAGAGAGAATAAATATTTTTATACCGTGAAAACTGTACCATCATTGCCTCAGCGGAAAAATTCGTAACAATAATGATGTTTTAAATTAAAAAAAAATCTAGAGAGTACTGAAAATAAATTAAACTTAATGTGTATATTTTGATACCTTGGAGGTGGAAAATTCTTTGTTGAAATTCAATTAGTACCTACATTATCATCAGAAATAACTTTGTAAACGGTTAATTAATGCTTGATTCAATTCTTTGGAGAATAAATCTGGTTGGAATATTTGAGTAGCATAAAATTCATTTTTGAAATCGCAAATGTTTATTAGCTATTTTATAACAGTGTGATTTGTTTTTACTAATATTGTCTTACATTAATTACTTCCAAATAAATAGTTGTTGATTTTTCTAAGAATTATATATATACACGGAGAGAGAGAGAGATTTGAATTTTGAATGTTTTGTTTGTTAGTATTTTTGACAATGAAAACATTTGCAACATGGACAAACAATTATTATATTTTAAACTTACAATAGTTTTTTTTTTTTTTTACTTTAATGTACTTGGACTACAGTTGCTAATTCAACCGATTATATTAACTTAATGAGCAACGCTTTTTTTATTTCTTAAGTCTTATTTATTTTACAATATTAATTTTTGATGAGTCTATCAATATTTTAAGTAACACATTATATAAAATTTAAAACGTAAAAACCTGAAAATAGAGCGTTTTCCTTTAATTACAAATTATCTATTAGCAAGCAGTATAGTAAATGATTAAGGACAAATTTTTAAAAAACAATCTGACTATTAGGTTAATTAAATTATACTTTTCATGCTTCTGATTAATTCAGACCTTAGTAGAAAAATGTGTGCTTTTTAAAAAAGGAACCAATTACTTTTCTAAACAGAGTCTTATCTGGTTCTCTAAGTTTCGAACTTTGCATAGTTGCTATAGTTCTCAGGAAACAGAATCACACTATTTTCATTTAATATTATCACTAACAAATAGTTTATTTTTATTATAGTCAAATTATAGCATTTATATATAGTTGCAAAATATTAGAATTTATATTATATTATTGATACTGAACTGTATTTCGTAACTTTTACGTATGGTTAAAGGAAATGTCGCTTTCAAACGAATGTAGTTACATTTAATGAAGTTAATATATGTACTTTATTAAATGCATGCAAAAATTTTAATTTTCAATTGATATTAATTCATCATCCTTATCTGTTACTGAAAAGTTAAATTTACAATATAATAAATTATAAACAATGACAGTTTTATTTTTAACGATAATATTGAATACAAAATAATTTTTATGAATTATAACTTCTAATACAAGCTAAGCCAATAAACTTATTTATTTTATCTGGCAGTTATTTAAACACTAAAAGAATACTCTACGATTTGCAAGTAAAAATATATATTTTAGATATAGTTTTATACAAAATGAGCTGAAACTAATACAATTATATTGTTAAAATATAGATATATTTCTAAATACATTTCAATACGTGTTCCAACGTGTTACTTTCACCCAACTAAATACAACTTCTAGAAAGTTACAAAAATCGTTGCCACAAATAAATGTTCTGCGCCAAATAAGTACTTTATCCAATAGCATCTTCATACATTAACTGGGATTTCAGTAAACTTATTTCGGCAAAGACTTTTCACGTTAATTCTTTTAATCTGGATATAGTGACCACCTTTAAGAGGATCAGAAGAATTATATACTTTCTTAATGAATAAATGTGATCTCAGAGAGAAGTACTTTTATCACGATAACACTTTGGTTGGAAGTATTGGAGTTTTTATTGCACAAGAGGGACATGTTGAATATAATGTATCGAAGCATTGTAATGAAGCCTGGAATATTGAGAGAAGTATACTTCTCAAAGTTTTGCGTTCTAGAAAACAATATTTTAACCATTTGTCAAGTTTAGTAAAAAAACTTTTTGTTTTCTTTTTAGAATTTTTTTAAGTAGACGATTTTTTCGTTCACTTTCATTCATATATTTTTTAGTTGATACAAGAAAGAAAAAAAAAGAAGAAAAAAACGACACTTTTTTTAAGTCCTGTATATCAACTTCAATTTTGTGTGTGTCAATGGGAAACAAATCTGCGGACGCCTAATTAACCCTCTTGCCATCATCCAATTGGACTGAAACTTGGCAGATAGATATGATATCGATGACTATGCATTTTAACAAATTTTGGGTCTGAAACTCTCATTAAAAAGTCGCTTTTACACATACTTCTAGAATAGCTTTGGAATACTAATAAATCCCATTTAACCTATTATTTGTTGAAACTGTTGCCTGTTGTAATTAATTTTTTTTCCAGTTTCATTATTCATCAGGTGCTACTTTTTATCGAGTACTCTTCAAATGGTAATTACATTGGCACCAATGGGTCAGGTGAGGAAATTGACTAAGAATGAAGTTTTGTGCAAACACGTTAAACAGTGTCATTAAAAACTTTAAATATAAAAGAATGAACTGGGCTTCTCATATTGCTAGAATGGATGAAAATAATCCAATAAAGAAGATTTTTGTCACAAGTAGGAAAAGAGGAAGGCCAAAACTGCAATGGTTTGATTCTGTTGAATCGGATTTTAAAGTAATCGGAGTGAGAGACTGGCAGACCAGGTCGAGAAATAGGCTGTCATGGAGAAAATCCTCAACGGAAGGCCTTGGCCCACCCAGGGCTGTTGTGACAAATATGATGGTGATGATGATATACATTACAAAGCTTTTCCAAGTACCAGACATATGCGGGGGGAGGGATGTAAAGATACTTGCATACATGTAACAAAGAATTTTTTTAACTATGAAAACTGTAGTATTGATCATTGTAACACTTTGCACAATGATCTTTGTCACAAGTAGGAAAAGAGGAAGGCCAAACTTTGCGCATGTTAAATTATTCGACGGTGATAAGGTTGGGAAAAGGATATATGACGTATGATATGTACGTACACAATAACTAGTTTTCGCTGTTATATCTTCCACCTGTTATCACAATTAGATTTGTAAAAATTTGATAATTGTGGGCATTTGCTTACAATATACAATTCATTGATCTGCAATAATGTCACTTTTATACGTGTATCACTATTTCAAGCGTTTTTGTTACATCATAATCCCGCTATTTTTTAATATTTTCTGCTTTCTATTTGTTTTTGTTTTGTAGTATTTTCCATCCTTTATAAACACTGAGGCTTTTGGAAGAGAAAATCGTACTATTCTCTCCCATCGTAACCTCCCCCCCCCCCCCCCCCCGATAGATCTGAGCCTATTTTCCTATAATTGAAGTAAAACATGTAACTAGATTTGTAAACGTTTCACCCAGACATACAAACTGTCTGTCCTTTTGTATACGCTTCTCACTGCAGTGCAGTACACAAGATAAAGAAGATCATTTCCATCAAAAGAAAGTGAAACTCAAGTCATACTGAACTTATGTGGCATCTACGAGTCCTTTGAGACGGGAATACTCTGTTGTAAGAAAGATAAACTCTTTTAGAGTATTGGAGAGGAAAATGTAGGAAATGTTGAACCACCATCGGATGCAATAACAAGACTATAAAGGGATGAAGGGACTTCGGTTCCCCTTTACTCGGTTGAATAAGAAATTCCGTCTCGAGATTGGAATATAACAACATTGCATGTATGCAATAATTTTGAATGGAAATCAAAGTTGCTCTTAAAGTACTGCTCACTGAACTCGGACAGTCGTATTCAAGTCTACAAGACATTTATGATCTTAAGGAACTAAAAAGGAAATTATCCAAGTTTGTGAGTGCAAGAAAGACGGAATAAAATGTAAATGTGGAAAAACCGCTAAAAAAGAATTTAGTATAACAAATTAGAGTTGTCAGTAGAAATCTAGAAATGTTAGCTTAAGTAACTGTTTTATTATTTTGTGGTGTTTTGAAATTAATTTAAATAGTGGGGGATTTCTTGACCGTATGGTTATTTCACTAATGGATATAAACTTAGAGATGTCAATAATGTTTGTCTTTTAATTTTTTTACTCCAATCTAGTAAGAAAAGGAAATTATTCAATCGCTAATTATACAAGAAATTTTGATCTGAGAAATGGCAACGCTGCATTTTCGTTTCCATTAAATAGTCACTTCTAAATAAGGTCAATTATTCAACATGCAAAGAGCACTCTAAGTTGTGAATGCTAGTTATGTCAGATTCATATCTCTACGGATGTAAAACACCAAATTACAAATAATTAATCGTTGATTTTAGTTTTTAAACTAATTCTGAACATTACCAACAGATACCTCATTTATGTGATATGAACAATGCGAATTTCGATAAAATAAATTTTGGACGCATAGTAATATGGTAATACATTGATAGAATAGGTTTGGTATAACAGATTTGGGATATATTCTTTGTTTGTGGATTCAACTCACGCTTAATTTTATGAGAAAATAATTATGCGTAACCATCTTAATTAACCGTAACCTTGAAATAATAAAAGTTTAAGTACAAGTATATTTCAGTTCATATTTTAGAACCATATAAGTTTGTATCGATATTAAAGAACTTGTTAAATCAATGAGAATTGCTTGTATCGATAAACTCTATTTTAATTCGTATTGTTATAGTATTAAAGAATTTAACCCAGTTTATTAGTTATCGTTAAGTGGAAATACTTGATCAGTTTTTTACTTTTTTCATTGTAACTTAGTAAATATTTGTCCTTTTCCATAAAACCCTAATTTTCCTCATGTTTAAATTTTTTTTTTAAAAATTAAGACATTGTTAATATTCCCTAGTGCATCACGCAATAAAGTGCAAAATTTTCGATCTCCTTACACAACTAAATAATATGAACTATCACAACGCAGTTTTCCCTCCTTCCGGTTCACTTTCTGTGATATTTGTGACATCAGTTGAGGCTATATTAGAATAACTAGGTATGTAAGAAATATCTACCACAATTTTTTTTTTTTTAATAAGAAACATGATCGAGCTAGTATTTATCAGAGAAAATCAAACTTAAAATTGAATTTGAGTGATAAAACACATATGAAGGTTCTTGAAATAATTTTTTTTTAAATATTTTTTTTTTATATCGGCGAGTAATTCTCAGTTACTTGAAGTAGCATATTTCGGCACGAGTATTTTCTTATAGTTCATGGCATGCTTTAGTTAAGGAATAGAACAAAATACTTTTATCATTTCACTCCATCACTTAAGCAAAAATTACTAAAAATATCATAAAACTTGAACAATGTAAATATGTCATGGACTCGCAATTTTACTAAAGGTTTACTAATAATTAAAAATACTCGGAGATCACGTACCAGGGAACATTAGACTAAATAATTTTACAGCTATTTGATGAAGGTTAAAATCGACTACTTTTGATAATAAACTATTTTCGATAAAAGAAACAATACAATCGCATAAACAGCTATCGCTTCTTGAAGCCATGAAACACTCTTGATATTTCCTACCTTCTCGCTTGAAATTATTTGACCATTTTAGTCAGGCGATGACGCAATTAATATTTGGAAAACATCTCTGGGATATATTCATCTCATGTTACGGTGTTACAATTCTTCGAAAGAAGAGGCTTGCTTATAACTTACGTATTGGAGATCGTGTTCTTTCAATAAAATTGCAGAAGCCTCTTTCAGAAGCCAAAACAGATGAAACTTGAAATGAACATTCTTTTCTTTTATCATCAAAATATTAGAAAATTCGATGAAATTAGAGGAGAAGTTATACAATTTAATTATATAACATGTTTATCATTTCAAATTCAATTTTAGTTGGTTTTTAATCTTTTTTTTAAATTCTTGCATAAAAAGTGATCATATTGAATAAGAGTAATCACATTTCTGTTAATTTCCACATAACTACTTAACTATAGATGTAAAATTTCGCTAATGTCCTCATG
This sequence comes from Linyphia triangularis, assembly GCA_963978545.1. Taxonomy (NCBI): domain Eukaryota; kingdom Metazoa; phylum Arthropoda; class Arachnida; order Araneae; family Linyphiidae; genus Linyphia; species Linyphia triangularis. The sequence goes on from OZ021724.1 coordinate 42,791,761, forward strand.
AAAACCTTACATTAACCTTCAGCTATTATCCATTCTTCAATTAATATTATTATAACTTTTTTTTTTTTTTTTTTTGTTATCTACTTGAAAAATATCAATAAAACATATTATTTTAAAAAGTATATACTTTATATTATTAGAAATGTTTTAATATAAATCTGCAAATATTTGTTAATTACATGTTACGAAAATATACCTTAAGTAAGATGTAAAATATATGTATACAAAAATCTCATACAAAGGTGAAAAGAATATGAATTTTTTGACTAAATTACAAAATGACTAATTTACTATTGATCTCTACTTCACAGAAAAGTTTGGAATTTTTCGATTTTAAATCTAAAAACAATTGTATAGCATTTCATAATATTTCATTCTTGTATTAATTATTGCAAAATTGTTCAAATCTAAAATATCGTTAGTCATCATTGATTTTTAATTTTATAAAATTAAATTTTAATTGAAACATTTTAACTAGAACTACTCTTAATCTCTTTTAAACTTCTAATTGGGATATTAAAAACATCTAAATTTCACAAATTATTTATTTATCATATCATTAAATTTTCGATACAAAATTTATTTTGTTTCATATAGAAAAAAATTAATAAATCATAAGATTAATAAATTTGAAAAGGTCCATTTTTTGAATTCCAACAATCATTTATAAAAAATTCTTTAAAAAATAGTAAAACATATGAGATGGAAAAATCGTTTTGAATTACAAAAGAAAATCTAAAAACATTTTATTCGGCAATGAAATATGAAATATCAATATTATTGTGCTAAAATTTGTTTCCAATTAATTGTTTAAAACCAACGATAATAAATTACAAAAAAATATTCAATCAAGTTCTTCTTGCTCAGTTTCAAATATCAAATAAAAATTTTGTCCAATCTGAACTTTGTACGACTCTAACAAATTACCGTAATTTTATTGCTTTTTATACTTAAAGAAAAATTAAAACCTTAAAAAAATAACATTCTAAAGAAAATTTTAATTTTAACTATAGCATTAAACCTTGAAATATCTTTCACCTTTTAAAATTAGAAAATGTATAGTTTATCTTTTCAGATATACAATAACTCTATTACTAGTTCTAAACTTACCAAGTGAGTGGTTTAACTAAATATGAAGATTTCTTGGAAGTTAAACTTCTGATATCAGGTGTCTGCTTCAGAAAGGGGAGCCGTGGAGCCTATATCTTGCGATCAAAGGAGCGATAGTTGTATAAAATTTACTTAACATGGCGCTTTTATATCGCTAGTGAAATACGTCACTGTGACGTCAGGAAGCGCGCGAAAAGCACCAGTTGCTGCAATTCGTCTAATCTTTCGCTTTGGATGTCTTTCCTCGGCCGCACATTTTGATGCTCCACTCAGTAACCTTAGGGCGCAGAAATATTTTAGTTTTTATCATTTATCTCAAATAAAACATTTTTAATTTTCATAAAGAATTGCTTCTAATATTTTCTTGATTAATATATGACTGGAAAATATCTAATAATCCAACAAAAAATGGAATTTCTTTACTTTATAATGGCTATTAAATAATTCTGATTAACTGTTTTTTTTTTTGTTTTTTTTTTTTGTTAAGTAAGCAATAACAAATCGGAGTTTTGAAGAATCCAAGAAACAATTTCCAAGCAACTGTTCTATCCAAGATTGCGCAAGAAATGCTACTGAAAATTATTCTTATAACAATCACGAAGTTACACCAATAATTTCAGAATTAGTCGATGATTGACACAGGTTATCTTATTGTACCCCTTCACAAAGCATTATGTGTTATAAACTTTAATTACTTATTCAAGATAAACTTTAAAAATAAAAAATGAAGATGCATTACTTTCATATAAAAATACAGTTTGAAAATTAGGCTCGGCATTTTAGTCAAAAAAAAAAAAGGGAAAAAAGTAGTTTATTCATATTTTTGTCAAATTATGAATAAACTACTTTTTTTTTTTAACCCTTTTTTTTTAATATCGTGTTTTTTGTCAAATAATACTTTAAGTTTATTTTTTTTAAAAATGCATATTTTCATTTCTACATTTTATGTATTTATACAAATAACATAATTAATAGTTACCGGCTTATCTCAAACATATCTATAAACAACATTATAAAACACAGCTCAAATTACTACAATCAAAGTGATTAGTTTTTATAATGATTTCATACCAAGCAATTGCTCTACAAGAACAAATCACAGCAAGCCCGTATACTAGAGGGGCACATGGTTCAACCTCCCCCTCCCCAAGTATTTTCCATTAAATATTAAACATTAAACTGCGTAGATAAAAATTAAACTACTAAGCACTAAACTATCTGCGCATATAATTTCGAATTTAATATAAACAATGAGCATTGAAAGAGTTGAAAGAGATGGGTAAAAAATATTTTTTCCCCCTCTGCCCCGGAATGAAAGTCTAGTTACACCCTTGAATCACAGGCTTCTTATATAGTTTCATGCCAGTAATTACAATACATTCAAATTATGTCTAAAATTGTCAATCAAGGAAATTTACAATAGACTAACGATATGAGTCAATACAAAAAGGGACCTGTGGCTGTATGTGTGTTTACAAGTTTCCCACTATGCATTTAATTGCAATTTTTGTAAGGCTTCATGTCAGATGCAGTTCAACCCTAAACCCACGTATTCTATTTCCATATTATTCCTCTATGTAGTAGGGGGATTGTCAAAGTAGCTTGTTACAGGTGATAAAATAGTACTGAGCAGTATTGTACATGCAATGACAACCGATTTCAATGGGCTTTTTTAGAACTTTTCTCCATTTGCAAATAAATCAATCTTGTAATTAGTGTATGAAGATGTCTCATAAGTCGCTATACTAAATCTCTTATTCCAATCAAAATTCAAATTCTGGTTTGAATTATTTTCTAAACAAAATTGAATTGGGGTATGGAACATAGTACATTTTGAAATTGCAATATAATACTGGTCACCGTTTTCAAGTTTGAAATTAATCAGCTTAATATATCGTTTTCGTTTGCTGCTTTTTATTTTTATAAGACTTAAATTTGGTTGATTGGATGTGCTTGCATCTTTTTAATTCTGTTCACACTATCCGAAAGCTGTTATCGAGTGGAGAAAGATTATTTTCATTATTGAACGATGCTTGTTTTCGACTTAAAACACTTTTGAGAATTTTTTAAGCGAATTTTGGTGGTATGAGTATTAAAAGCTCTGGAAAAGTCTTAAAATATTATAAAAAAAGAACATACGATGTAGCTTTAATAATAATATCTAAAGTCTCCCTCTCATAGTATATACGCTCATATGACGTGAATATTTCATTGTTAGTTAAAGACGTGTTTATTGTATGAGGAAACTGTTTTGTTATAAGAAAACGCCAGGGGTTTTTTTTTTGGTTTTTTTACACCTGTTGCAAAGCTTCATTTCAGTGGCTGAGGTATTGAAAAAAACCTGAAAAGACAATGATGGTTGTGTAAAATATCTAATAATCGCTAATCTTTTCAATAAGAGGTGTCGATTACATGTGTGATTTCAATCAAATCCTTATTGTCGCATTCATAATCATGTGACCAGTTATTCAAATTTGAACATTGAAGCACTGCTGCTTGTCTGCTATTTGAGTGTAAAATTTTCTTTTTGACACATGAAAAGCTCTACTATAGTAATATCTTTCTGCTTAATATTTCATTTTCAAATCAAAACACTTCCTCCCTTCCCGTCACCTTAAAAAAGTAGAAACTAAATGTTTATTATTAACTTTTCGAATACTTATTTAAGCACAAACCCTAAAAAGTTAAAGCTTTTTAATTAGGAAAGATGAAATTAATGTGTTGTGGTGGACAAATATTACCCTCTACTGGTCAAGAATTTTATAAATATATTTTTGCTTGAAATCATTTTTTTAAGCAAATTAACAAAAGAGAAGTGGAGAATTGGAAAAATATATTTTATCTTTTGAATGGGTTGTCTTCAAGATCAAGTTAGTTCATATTGAGAAAAATCCAACTGTATAGGAAAATGTATTCCTTTTCGAACAAGTGTTGATGTATTAAATATAAAATTTAAACTTTCCAACAAGCAAGTAGAAAGTTTAATTACTATATTGACACAAAAATAGATGTATGTATTTTAGAAGTAATAAGTACCAAAATTTAATGTCATCCTATTTTGAAATTTTATTATTACAGTTTCAATGTCTTTCATAGGATGCAAGAAGTATTCTCTAGCAATGAAGTGCTTAATTTTATATTTCCCCTACATTCAATTTAAATGAAACCTTTTGAAAACAAAATTTTTACTCTTTACACGTAATTACTTTATTTAAAAAATATCGATATAAATGCGAAATTTGCGTATAATTGACGTATCAATTAAGTTTTCAGCGACCGAAGATCAAAGGGTGGGCGCGAAACGTCATAATATGACGATAACCCTCAACGAGGTGCCACGCAGCTAGTTATTGAATATTTCAAAAGTATCGCACTAAAATACATAATTACTAAATTGGCGAATTATTTTTTTCCTACTCCACAAGCCTAACTATTTGATCTTGGAAAAGAAAGTTCAGAGTATCTTCAGAAACTAATTTTTTTTTCTCCCTTAAATACAGTTAAATTATGTTTTTTATTTGTTTCTTTCAACTACATAATGAGTATAGGTAAGATTAGATTGAAAAGAGAGTATCAAAGCCATGCGTACTTAGGCCTGTTGGCCCATTGCACCTCTTCAAAATATTCAAAATAAGAAGACTGCCTATGGCATGTTAAACAGGGCAGTGGCCTTGCAGAAGGCCAAACAGTCTGAAAAGGGGAACATTACAAAAATCATTAGACTCGATGTCAATACTCCACAGGTTTTAAGTCATTAGACTCAAATGAATGCCTATGAATGATTGGCATTTGCCAAAGATATGCTCTACTGTTTCAGCTGAGTTTCCTCAGCCCCTCCATAGGTTATTTTCAACAACTTTCTTTGTTTTAAGATGATTCCTAAGACAGTGAGCGGTTAGCAAACCAATCATGATTCTATAGAACTTTCTGTCCAGTCACAGTATAAATCTTTGTGTTTGGTTTGAGATTCCTTTTAAAAAGTGTTTAGATTGTCTCATACCCTAAGACTTCTTTCAAGCTAGATCAATTTCTTTATTAAGACTTGATCTAATTGATCCTCTGACCTCTGATTTTGATACTGGGACAAATGGTAGTGGTCCAAGAGGCTTGTTGGAGGATCCAAGCTTGGCCAATTCATCAGCGTGTTCATTACCAAGAATCCCACGATGTCCAGAAACTCAAAACAACGTAACTTTGTTATTCCTGCCCAGCTCATTCAGAACAAGTTCATAGTCAAGCACAAGTTTAGAGTATATAAACCCGTTTTCAAGTGCTTTCAGCTCCACTTGACTATCTGAACAGATAGCAATGCTTTTGCTTCTAGTTCCACAAGTGACAAGCTCTTGGGCGCAGACTAGAATTGCCATGATTTCTGCCTGAAGAACAGTGCAAAATTTTCCTAACTGTATAGGGATGTTAAAGTTAGGTATAATACTGTGTACCCCGGCTCCTGAGAATTTGCCGATTTTAGGGCCATCTGTGTATATAGTAAGGTCAAATCCATCCAATACATATTCCCCTTCCCAATCCCTTCTGATTGAAAAGGTAATTTTAAAGAGTTTAAGGAATACTGGTCGTTTAGCCATAGCGTCCTGATTCATCGTAATTAATGGGCAGGACTCTTGTATTTCTGTCCGTAAAAGTGTATGGCTCTACCTTTGTGGTTTAAACAACCAGTAGTTGTTAGAGTTGAGTCTGATTGCTTCCATCATAGCCTCATGCTTAATAAACATGTGTAGAGGAAGGAGACAGTCCACCATTTCGAGTGCAAATCCTGTTATGATTGCACCTGTAACATGCCCGTAGCCAGCCAAAGTTTGTAGGACGGGCAAACATTTTCTCAGGTGGGGCAGAAATATAAATTATTTAATTGGTTTCCAATTAATTTTTACAATTGAAATTTTTACAATTATATCAATTATTACAAATTTATACAATTCGTAAAAGAGTATTTATCAGAGCACTTTATGAAGTACATACTACATATACAAAAAAATATTTAAAAAAAGAAACATTGTTAATGTATTTTTGATGTAATGTTATTTTTATTAATTCTATTAAAGACTCTACACCAGAAATTTCTTTGATAAAAACAAAACTTTCAATTTAAATTTTTTTAAAGTATATTTAATACAATTCTATTCCCTTAAAATATTCTATGCTTGTCCATCTCTTAATTTTTCACAAATTTCAACTTAAGAATATCTACTTTAAAAATAATTACAAATATAAAAATTAGTACAAGTTACTTTTACGTAAAAAGTTTTTTTAACATAAAAAGTTTTTTCGAAGTTCCGTTCTTACATTTCTATTTAAAAATATATATTGTTAAACAAATTACATTTTCCTATCATTGGTCTTGTGGAACAGCTACATAACTCTTTAACAAACTTGTCATTTAAGAAATTCTTTCAGCATTAAAAAGTTATTTACATTTTTATATAAAAACTATATCTTTATATACATTACTAATAGAATTGCATTTTCCTTTATTTTCTCCTATCATTTTCAATACTCTGAAAAATTTATCAGAAACTATTATAATATAAAAAACTTTTTTTCTATTTCTTTGCATATATTATTAATTATAATATAAAATAATAAAAATTCATTTTCCTATTCTTGGTCTTATATTAAACATTTTGAAACTTTTTAAAATACATAGCATAAAAATATCTAAAATAAAATGATAAATGTTAGTATAATTGCAATTTCCTATCTTTACACATATTAAACAATTTCAAAACTCTTATCTCTACTTCAAATGCCAAAAACACTAGATTTGCCATCCCTTTGTGGCCCATTGACATTCTTTGGGGACGATTTATGGCCGTCAAAGTGGAAAAGGTAGATTCGCAAGTTGCTGTGCTACCACCGAAGGTATCTACAGCAGCAAAAAGTTCGTTTCTATTCAATCATAGATATCAAGGTTTACAAGTAAAAACAAATGATTGGGATAAAATTTTCCAGGACGGGCAAATGCCCGACCTCGCCCCCCTCTGGCTACAGGCCTGACCTGTAATAACCAAACAGGCTATCCTTCATAGCTTATCCAGTCTGATTTTGGCTTCCTTGAGTTGAATTCTAGGCAACCAAACAAGTGCAGCATACTTAACTATTGGTTTTACCATCAATTTGTAGAGCCGACCACTGAGCTAAAGAATACTGAACTGGAGTGCTGACTGAGCGAGCCGAAACCGAATCGCACCCTTTAGCGAGTGTGCGAATACGAAGGAGAAAAGTAGTTCCTCCCCATAGCTTCATGCATTGATAATTATGGGTGAAGTTATGGCTATTCACTTGCAATCAGCAACTTTTATACAGAAACAAATTATTTTTTATTGGAGTAGAATTCTTGCTTCCAAACTCAGGATATTAAGGTGTTATTTTTATTAGAAATTATACTGTTTATATGAGGAAGGAAATGTGCCAAATCAAGCAAAATAGAGATTTAGGTTACGGGATCTAACTTATTTGCCATGTTTACAAGATAGAAATTCTTTTATGGATGTTCGGGAAATCGGGCCAAGTATGTTAATTTAATTCAAATGCATATTTTAGCTCTTTGAGGCACGGCAGGATTAAAAATATCCCACCTTTTTAAAGCACAGTACTGCATTTTGAGGCTTTTTTAGAACCACACCAAAACAGTGCAATAACTACACACACAATAAAATTTCTGTGCAACATGGATCTATTTTATTTTTTGAAATCTTATATCCAAATGTTCGTGTTGCCCTTGCACCAAATAAATTTAAATCCAATCAACCTATGCCCCTAAAGTGTTAAGGTTATCCAAGAGTTTTCAATCCTTTTTAGGACGTTTTAACTTTTGGAATTCTTTTTAATTTTTTTTAAAGCTAACAATGACTTTAATTTTAAAATTAGAAAAAAATTGTGATACATTTTTCTACTATATTACAGAATTGAAAACAATATTGGTTGTCAAAATATTAAAATAAATTATTGAATAATAAAATAACAATTGATGAAATTAATAGTCAATTTGTTTTCCTTCCATTTATTTTCAAGTATTGCATACAAAACAATATAATAGACCTTTAAACTAATGAGCTTAAAGGACAGACAATAAATAAAAAGTTTTGTTTATTCTGCACCTGCAAGATTTTTGTACAGAACTTTCACATATTCTTTTTTCAGAACTTTTTGAGTAATGAGTATCCTTATGAATGATGAATGTCTTAGAAACCATTTATATGTCATCTTGTTCATTTTGAATATATGCATTTAGATTCCAAATTTAAAATTAGTAAATGATTACATTACTATTAAAATTTATTATATACTTTTTAACAGAGTTCAGAATACGGCAAAAATTGCTATATCGTATGGTAATCGGATCATAACCAAATTATAGCAGACATTCGATATCGATAATGCAATTTATTTTACTAAATATTTTAATACAATTTGTGTCATAAGCAATATTCAGTTTCTATTTGAGCATATCATAATTGGAATTACAATTTCATTTTCAGTAGCTTATAAAATATACAATCTCTTAATATATTAAAAGATACATTTATACTTCTTCAATAACAAAAGTATGAGTAATGCAGGTGTACTTACTATGGCTTTAACAGAAGCTTCGCTGGATACACTTCGAATCGCGCGAAATTGAACACAAAGTAAATAAATAAAAGTTTAAATCCTTTCAAAGCAAAATCAGAAACTCACCGACTAATTGAAGATTTCACGCTGCAAAATTATTTACATTAACGTGCGAGACATTTCTCAAAAAAATCCACTTTTGTTTTGACGATCACTATAAGGAAACACTCAAACCTCGGCATTTCCCGATATATATAAATATAAACAAGCTTTTTCTAAGCTGTATTATCGCTGTTAATAAATAAAATAAGATAAAATAGAACTTTAAAAGAAATACGTCACTATTTTGAGGAAAATACTCAGAGTATTTGGTTAGCAACAAAGCCCGCCAAGAATAATTTGAATAGACAAATCGCAATGTTTTGCCCTGATATCCTAGCACGTGCTCGAATACCAGGGCATATTGTGTTAATGCGCGTGGCTCGATTGCGCACTTGTAAAAGAAGGCAAGGTCATCACTCCAGTGTTTTTCTTTAGCTCAGTGGAGCCGACAGACCACTTTTGGTTTAAGGCCCCATGATGTACCTATAGCTCACGAGCATACAATGTAATGCATACATACTTGATACTTTCCGTTATCAACAAGTGATATTTCCTTGCCATCTAGTATTAGATTTTGTAAGTTTGAAACCCTTTTATTTGTAAATAGTGTAACCGAGATTTTCTCAGGATTTATTAGGAGTTCCCTGTCATTATACCAGTTGTTCACCATATTAAGTGCACTCTGCATTACTTCCTATACAGTATTCTGAAACCTACCACCAACGAGTAGGACAATGCCATCAGCATAGGCTTGCATGTAGAATCCATGCTATGATTTTAATCTTAAAAGATTATCAACTACCAGAGACCACAGAAGTGGTGAGAGAACTCCCCCTGTGAGCATCCTCTGGCCGTTTCAGCTTTGATCCAGGTGTTGTTTAGATTGGTTGTAACATACCTGTTTTTTAACATGAACTTAATGAAATTTTGAATGCTTACATTGATTCCATGCTCTAAACAAGCTTAATCGATGTCAGCAATTGGTGCATTATTAAAGGCCCCTTCGATATCGAGGAATGCTCTTAAAGTGAGTTCTTTGTGTTCAAAAGCACCTTCTATCCTGCCTACCAAATGGTGCAGTGCAGTTTTAGTAGATTTACCAGTTTGGTATGTGTCTGATTTGCATGTAGAGTTCACTGACGTGGTTTCCTTAGGGTACATGTCAATAAGTCTTTCTAGCGTTTTGAGCAGGAAAGAGGTTAGACTAATTGGTCTAAAGGACTTAACTTTGTAGTAGTCGGTTTTGACAGGTTTGGGGATGAATGCGATTTTAGCAGATCTCCACAGAGTAGGTTTATATGCAAAGACAATACATAATCTAAATATTCTTATCAAAGGTGTGTTAACAAGTTCCAGACCTTGTTGTAGCATAGCAGGAAATACATGATCAAACCCTGCTGATTGGAATAGGGCAAAGCTATTTATAGCCCAGTTTAACCAATTTCTCGTAACAATGATACTGGCTGTTTTCCAGTCTTTCTTGCCCCGATTGATAGTCAGGAGATCCTAAGCTTTTCTCATCCAGAAGCACTTCACCAGCAGTGAAGTGGTGGCAGTAGAGATCAGTATAGTTTCCACTACTGAAGACACCAATTTCCAAAACATCAATTACTTCACTTCCTGGAAAGTATGAGTGGACTAGGTACCTCAGTGTTTTTTCATCAGTAATGGTTTAAGTACCATCCTGTTTTAGTAGTTGTCCCAGCATGGCCATTTTGTCTTTTGACAAAACTTTTTGCATGGATAAGCATTGAAAATGGGGCGATACTTTCTACTTCAGAAATGTCAAAATCGAAGTTTACCTGTGTTTCTTGGTCTTTTAAAATTGAATTCAAATATATTTGTGACGGTAAAATTGAAATAAGTAAATAAGCCTGGGGTGATTTGAAGTCGAGAAAACATTCAAGAGTCCGATTCGGACAAATCTTTCGATTAAATCCATGATAAAGACACTTTTTTTTATATGCAAACTATTTATTTTCTGTTATTGTTAAGAAAAAGTCATGTCATTCAAAAATCAGTCAAAATCTCATTATATCCAAAAATTTCTATTAGTTTACAAACGGAAATAATTTCACAAAATCATCCTACTTTTCCATGTTTCAAAACCCCCCTCTCCCTTCTCCACACCCCACCCTCCCTTTTTATTTTTTCAAGATTTCTAATTGTAACCAGTGGTAGAAGTGGGAGAAAAAAGGTGGGGGGACGGCCAAAAGTTGGTGACAAGTGCACCCCCCCCCCCCTACCCCAAAGATAAATTTTATAATTTATTTTCCAATAATAATAAATTTATAACAATTAAATAAATAACAATTAACTAGTAGAAAGGAAATAATTTTAACAAGAACAAGGGTCCAAAATTTATTGTTATTTTAATGGATATTTTGCAACGTAGTTTTTTTACTTGAAAGTAAGAGATGAAGTGAAGTAATAATTCAACATTATATATATAAATGTTTATTTAGATTAAAATATTGCTTCGAAATAAGCATACTTTCATAAAATTAAATTAATAAGGATTTTTTTTTTTTTAATACTTTGTCTTTATATTTTTTTCTAGTTCTTTCAAAGTTAAAAGTTGACCAAGTGAAAATACCTATATCTTTATACAAAGTAGTATAATACATTTTTATAACACTATGACATAAATAGTTTTTTTCAGCGACTTAAAACTTTTTCTCAGTGTCATTACATTTCGCATTTCCTAAATGCTTGGTATATTTTTTAAGAAGAAAATATATGCTTAATTAATTTTTATACTATCTAATATCCCATGCCCAGTATTGCTTAATGTTCAAAGAAATTTATAAAAAAAATTAGTGATAAAAACTGAAAAAAATAGTCGGGAATAAATAAAAATATATATATATATATATACAATTTTGAATTACATGACTCGGAAGACAGGGATAAGATGAATTTCTTTCAACAATTTTGGCATTGATAGTATATACTAGTATTGTATCGTGCATTCAAAAATTGAAAGTAAAAAAAATGCGAAATGATATTATACCTTCTTAAAGGAAATGTTTGCATTTTTCAGCCTTCTCGTTTGGCTTCATGGATAATTTTTCCTGCACATTTATGAGTTTTACTGGTTTTGTGTTTAAAAATCTGCTTTTTTAAGGATTCTATTCAAATTTCTTGTCTCCATGTGGCAAAATGTTACACCCTGCCCATTCGTTAGAAAGTTTCAAACCTTGTTTTTTTTTCTGGTTTCAAGCTTTTAACAGCCTTGTATGTGTTGCATCCAAGTTTTTGTTCTTCACAAGTAAGCCATGGATACTCGTTGCATTTCTGAAGGTGCGTATCATGTGTCCAATACTTAGGACAATCATTACTGCCGTGCATTTTTGCTTACTTTTGCTGCCACGTGCCCGATTCTCTCTCCACGTGGTCTCTTCAACTTCATGCACTTGCACATTTTCCACTGCTCCTTCCTCAACGTTCTGTAGTGTATCGGAGTCATTTTTCTTACAGTTTTAAAGCCAAATATATCAATCTCATCTTGTTTTGTACTAGATAGATTACGAATACAAATGCTGTTTAGAATCAGAGGTAAAAGTTAATGGTTAAGTTGGAGGAATACACGGTTTTCTACTAATAATCAACAAAACGCAAAACTTTTTACATTAAATGGTTGAGGACAAAACAGGAAATGGTAGTGCAATAAATGTCTTTTTCTATCCACTCCTCAATAATCTCAGACAACAGGCGCGAAACTCGCCACGCATTTCCAGAAAAATTGACTGAATCTGTTTTAAACAAAACAAAAATGAAAGTATAAAAAATAACAAAAATAGCCAAAAAAAGCAGAAGTAAGGAAAATGAAAGGTTAATACTATTTTTCTTTCTTCTAGTTTTTAGATGGATTGAATGTTTTTTAAAATTGGGGGGGGAATGGATTTCGGTAGTTTTAGAAATGGGGGGATGGATTTCAGTGGTTTTAGAAGTGGGAGGATGGATTTTAGTGGTTTTAGAAGTGGGGAGACGCATGGGTATTTTCTGGACAAGTGGGGGGATGCGTCACCCCGCGTCTACCCATTTTTCTAGCACTGATTGTAACTATGTTCGTATGTTTTTTTTTTTTTTGTTTTTTTAAATAGACCGGATATCGCCCGAAAGATATAACCGATTCCTTCTCTGGGCAAAAAAAATCAAATTCAAGAAATATTAAACATGTATGCTAAGTATAAAGAAATGTTACAAAACAAGAGTCAATTTTTGCAATGGAAGATTCGTAAAAAGAAAGAAGAAAAATATCTTACTCTACAAACAAAATTTAAATCATAATATAGCAAATTAATACTTTATTCGTTTTGTTATGCGTCACGTTACGACGAAAATTAAAAAAAACCTTGCACCCCATACTTCCTGATGGTAACCGAAAGTAATGAAAACCGAAAGTCATTTAAAATATTTAACTTACCTATTGAAGTCAGCAATTAAGAGTATAAATTATTAAGCTCATTCATTCCTTAGAATCGACGTATTCCTGTAAAACGTGGTAGCAGACAGCATTAGAAAAATGTATATTGAGCATAAACAATGATGTTACTATCTAGAATAACGAGAAAAAAATCGTAAACAGCGATGTTTGTTTATTAAAGTATCGCGCATGCGTTAAAGCGAATGAAACATGCACAGAGTACAAGTGTACGATGCTGGTTCTATCCGATATGGCCCGATGTGATCATAGGCACTTCGTTTCTATACAATCTTGGAAACATCGCGTATATGCAAGGTGGATTACCTCGATGAGGTGAAGTACCGTGTCTTAGGGTGCTTACAGTGGAGCCGGGATGGGTGCTTACTCGCATACTCGCACGTGCGAGGTAAAATAAAACCATGCTTCTCTATGGGGACGTTCACAGTGGAGACTGGTCGGTTTACCTGGGATACTTGCATGAATCCAGGTAGGTTTTTCTCGGATGGATGCTTACTGGCGTAGTGAGTGCGGGAATACTCAGTGCGCATGTGCAACTTTGATCCGTTGCTGCTTTATATCGAGGATTTTTCTAAAATTTAGGTTATTAGTGTTAATAATTATGTGTATTGCATATAGATAACTGCATATAGTTATTACACATGTGTACTGCAAATAGGTACTGTCACTAAAATGGTCGCTTTTACCCACGCTTCTATCTTCGGGATACTAATAAACCAACTTGCTGTCATCCAATCATTCTGAAATTTAAGAAATTTATTCGTTGCCGATAAGGATGCAATCTATCAAGTTTTGGAGTTGTCACTGTCACTAGAAGACCGCTTTTACACGCGCTTTCTATTATTGCTTCGGAATACGAATAAACCAACTTGTAGTTTTCCAATTACACTGAAATGTGGTGGGTAGATTCGTTGTCGATACGGTTGCACTATATCAAGTTTTGGTGAGTGCCACTGTCACTGAAAAGCCGCTTTTGCACACGCTTCTTTAAACCGTTTTGAAATATGAATAAACCAACTTGTAGGGAAGCAATTGCGCTGAAATTTGAGAAATACATTTTTGTAGATTAATATCGCATTCTATTAAATTTTGGGGGCTACCACTGTCAATAACAGGCTGCTTTTACACGATTTAATTGGGGCTTGTATTACTATATTACTAATAAACTTACTTCCCGTCATCCAATCGAACTGAAACTTGGATAGTACACTCGTTGTTTACGATATTTTTTTTTTCTTATCAAGTTTTGGAACTGTCACATAAATGCCACTTTTACGCACTTTCTATTGCCTTACTTCAGACCTGTAAGGTTTTACTCTCGTTCTATTATCCAGTTACTAAGCTGTATTCAAACATGTTCAATTTGGCGATTTTTAATGAATGAAAACTTCCCCTATCAAATTTGACGAGCAAGATCTTCGCATAGCGAAAATCTTGTCAAGTAGACTTGTTGTGGATGATGATGCATTCAATCAAGTTTTGGTGTAAAAAAAAAATTAGTAAATATTTCGGAGTGGATGTTATTTTGGTAGTTGTCAAACACTATCAAAACTATCTCAGTTCAATAAGTTGCAATTGGCGCATGAAAATTAGCAATGCATGTAAAAGGTTGATAATAAAATTTTAGTTATTTAGGGGTTATTTTTAAATATTTTATATTAACTTCGATTTTGTGTGTGTATGCCTGATGCCGGGCAAATCTGCTGAGACCTAATTAACCAACTTGCCGTTTTAGCGATGTTGTGATCCTTGGATTAGTAATCTGACTCCATTTTAGTTTAACATAAATTTATTATACTTTAATTAACTAAATAAACACCAACGATACAACATGCTAAGAAAATATTCATGGAACACAAGTAATAAAAATAAAACTGCTCGCCAGGAAAGTTATTTTTTCCGTCGCAATGCAACGCACGAGACATCATCTCATCTCACGCCGATGGAGTTCAAAATGTCATACCAACAAGCTCGCACCGCCACAGGGGTCCCCCACCAGTCCAAGGGACGATCCAAGTTAATATCCATAGCGATCGACGAACCGCACCCGTCTACCGGACTTGGTAACTGTTACTTCCGTCGGAGCACTCGTTGAGGAACTTGGCAAGGAATTGTTCGGAATCGTTGAGGGAGCTGCTGTTGTTGAGGGAACTGAAGTCGGTGAAGGTACTGGAGTCGGTGAAAGTACTGGAGTCGGTGAAGGAACTGGAGTCGTTGAAGGAACTGGAATCGTTGAGGGAACTGGATCTTTCTGGAGCCTGTCGTTATCCATAAAAGCAGGCTTCAGGCGATCAATCGACACCGTGTTATGATGCCCGTTAACCTCTAACACGAAGAACTTGTCAGCTCGAGATACGACTCTCCATGGTCCTTTATAGGGCTGTTCCAGGGGTCGTCTTACCGCGTCAGTTCTCACAAACACATGGGACGTTCGGTGGAGGTCTCCGTGAATGAAGGAACCTTGCTTAGAGTGATTTGAGAATGGGACAGGACGTACCTCTCTCATCTCTGCACGTAACCTTCTCACAAACTCAGCTTGCGAGATGTCTTCTGGCCCTGAAGAATTCCTAAAAAATTCACCAGGAAGTCGCAAAGTAGTTCCATACACCATTTCCGCAGCAGTTGCCTGTATGTCGTCTTTGAGACTGCAACGCATCCCCAAGAGAACGGTCGGGAGGATGTCACACCACCTTTCTGTGCTGTGGCACTTGATGGCTGCCTTAAGCTGGCGGTGCATACGCTCTACAGCGCCATTACTTATTGGGTGATAAGCAGTGGTTCTGATCCGATGTACCCCTAACAACTTAGTAAGAGAAGCAAAAAGGTTGCTTTCAAATATAGTTCCTCGGTCAGTAGTTACAATATCCGGTGCACCAAAACGAGCAATCCAATTAGCGTAAAAAGCCTGTGCTACCGTCTCAGCTGTCTGATCCTTTATTGGAATGGCTTCAGGCCATCTGCTGTATCTATCTACGCATGTCAAAATATAACGACAGTCTTTCGATGGTGGCAAGGGTCCCACTATGTCGATATGGACATGTGAAAATCTGGCATTAGGTGAAGGAAACGACTGGAGCACTGATTTATTGTGGCGTTGCACTTTTGACTTTTGGCAAGGTATGCAATTCCTACACCAATTTTTGCAGTCTTTTGTCAAATCTCGCCAAACAAAACGCTTACGAACTAAATCAGTCGTAGCCTTAATGCCAGGGTGAGAAAGTCCATGACAAATATCAAACGCCCTGCGACGAAATGAAACTGGAACATAGGGCCTCACAGTACCATTGGATACATCCCAAAAAATACTTCGGCTTGATGAGGGGAATGTCAAAGGCTTCAACTCAAGACCAGAATCGGCGCCGATCAACGTTCATCAACGTTCAACGGCCCGTCATCCGATCGGGCTGAAACTTGGCATGTATAATCGGTGTCGATGAGTACGCATTCTATCGAGGTTTGGGGGCTGTCACTAAAAGGCAGCTTTTACACAGGCCTATTCACAATACTTGTGTGCAATACCTACTTGCAATACCCATACACATTACCAAATTGTAATACCTATTTGCTATACGTATGTGCAATATCTACTTGAAATACTTATGTGCAATACCTATTCGCAATACTTGTGTGCAATACCTACTTGCAATACCCATATACAATATCAAATTACAGTACTCCTGTGCAATACCTATTTAATATACGTATGTGCAATATCTACTTGCAATACTTATGTGCAATACTTATTCGCAATACTTGTGTGCAATACCTACTTACAATACCCATGCACAATACCAAATTGTAATACCTATTTGCTATACGTATGTGCAATATCTACTTGCAATACTTATGTGCAATACTTATTCGCAATACTTGTGTGCAATACTTATTCGCAATACTTGTGTGCAATACCTACTTGCAATACCCATGCACAATACCAAATTGTAATACCTATTTTTAATACCTATTTTTGCTATACGTATGTGCAATATTTACTTGCAATACTTATGTGCAATACCTATTCGCAATACACATGTGCAATACCTATTTGGAATACTCATGTGCAATACACATACACATTACTCATATGCAATACCTACTTGCAATACCTACTTGCAATACTCCTGTTCAATGCAAATTTGCAATACTAATATGCAATACACATATGCAATACTCATTTGCAATACCTTTTTGGAATACTCATGTGCAATACACATACACAAAACTCATACACAATTCCTATTTGCAATACTCATGTTCAATACCCATGTGCAATACTCATGTGCAATACTCATGTGCAATACATATTTGCTATACCCATGTGCAATACCTATTTGCAATACCGCCCATGTGCAATATCTACTTCTAATACTTATGTGCAATACTCATGTGCAATACCTAATTTATAGCATACACATGCAATAACTATTCGCAATATATATGTGCAATACCTATTTGTAATACTCATGTGCTATACCTAGTTGCAACAAGCATTTGCAATAAACACGTACAGTACCTATTTGCAGTACACATGTGTAATTACTATATGCAGTTATCTATATGCAATACACATAATTATTAACACTAATAACCTCAATTTTAGAAAAATCCTCGATATAAAGCAGCAACGGATCAAAGTTGCACATGCGCACTGAGTACCCCCGCACTATGCCAGTAAGCATCCATCCGAGAAAAACCTACCTGGATTCATGCGAGTATCCCAGGTAAACCGACCAGTCTCCACTGTGAACGTCCCCATAGAGAAGCATGGTTTTATTTTACCTCGCACTGTGCGAGTAAGCACCCATCCCGGCTCCACTGTGTAAGCACACTTAGACAGCGCGATATTGACTGTAGCACTACGTTTCTATACTATCTTAGAAACATCGTCCATGAATCGCGCTGGTTCTTAGCATCACGATTCTTCTTTCAAGAATCACGCACACGCTTTGATTCGTCAACAAACACCGTGATGTATCGGTTATGCGAAAATAGTGACACCGGTTTGACGATGTTGGTTTCACACCTGTTTTAACAGATCTATCGATAAATCGTCCATGCTTACGCCCAAGCACCATTCATTCCTTTGGCACTCATCGCATGACACCTTGGGATTGGGAGGGAGTGGTCCGGACTCCGAAGAGACCTCAAGCGTCAGTACAAAGCTTAACGCAACAGGCTGGCTATTCGCCACCTGCCAACCCGCCCGGTGACTAATCCATACAGCCCCCAGTTATGCAAATACCGAAGTGCTTACTTCCTGTACCCGGATAATGAGCATAGATATTAATTTGTTATACTTTAACTGATATCCAATTATTTTATAAAATAACTGTGTTAAAGTGAGTAATTATGTATTTATTTCACACTTTAACTGAATAATACAAGTTACAATTTCATTAATATATATAAGGGGTTAATAATTTCACATATAGCAAAGGTACCTCACCGTAAATTGAAAATATTTGAGAACAAATATACAAGAAGTTTTTAATGAATTTTGATGTCATATAAAATTTATCCTTAAAAAGTATAATTTAGTAACTTATTTCAAATATTTTAATTGATTCCTTTTGTTATTTTATAAAATAACTGAATTTTACACTTTAATTGTCAAATATGCAGAGCTATACCAAATGCGGGTGCTTCTTGTTGGAGACTTATCTGCCTATATTTATAATTTCCGAGTCGTTTCATGACGTATCACTGATGATATGAAGGAACAAACAATCAAGCATGAGTGCATTTTATTCAAGGCATTCATGTTCATAAAGAGTATTTTTCCTACTTAAAGGATTCTATCTACAACTTTGAAAATGCTACTTTCGTGTAACACGTAGTTTACAAGATAGGTACTCTAACTCCTGATTTGGACGCCAATTGGTATTAAAAGTAGTTTCATATGACAGCACATGAACACTAGGGTGGTTCAAAAATATATGGGGAAATTTTTTTTTTTACCTAGAGACCAAGACACCCCCTCATTTTTTTTACAACTACCCATACAAAGGTTGTAGCAAAATTTCAGAATCCTACTCCAATTAAAAGATGGCGCTCAATGAACAGTAAAATTTAGCATTTTGAGTGTTTTTGGGTATTTGTAGTGGATTTGCTAATAAGTATAATTAAAAACAATTTTCTTAAAGAAAGTTTTTATGCATACCATAATTAATTTTTTTTTAAATAAATTAGTAAAAGTATGTATAATAATTAAACATTAGAGGGCTCCGCTCCTGCTCACAAACGCTCGTTAATCCCCCGTGCTACTCCATTAAACTTTAAAAATTCTGTTAAAATTGTCCCTATAAATTAGGCGATATAAAATCCCGAAAAGCATTCAAAATAAGCGATTAGTTCACCTATATACGAAATTACTAATTAGTGTGGTGTTATGTAGATCAGTAGTGTTTTTAATTCATCATTTAACCAAGCATTACAGTACCACTTGGCTACATTTTTTGTATGCCGAAAATAGTCGATCGGAAATTATGTAAATACCATAATATAATTTCAAATCATAAAATTCTCACTCAATAAAGAGTGGACTAGCGAGTATAAATAGTGTCTAAGTCTCAGCCTATTCAAAGTTTCTAAATGTGCAGCTGTACTTAATGAACATTTTCAAACGACATCCAATCTCCTACCAAGAACATTTAATTGAAATCAATCGAATGAACAGTTAATAACATCTAAAAAATATGGGTTTGGTATGGAAATTATGAACAACATTAATCCTGTAGATGTTGCCATTCAGATTATCGAAATCCACTGTCATAGTAGAGACATGTTCGATAACATAATATTGAAAAATTACTGTATCAATAGTTCTTTTTGTAAGTAAAAAGTAAATATCAAGAGTTCTTTTTGTCACAAACTCTCCAAGGCTGGCATTATCTTCCAACATTTTTAATAGCTCGCATCCTTTTATGTTCTGGAATCTTTTGAGTTATTCATATCTGCAATACTTTAAAAAATTTCTTTTGCTGTAATTCTGTGTGAAAATATGGCCTAACCAACCAATTCATTTGAAAGATACCATATAAGCTATCTCAAAACTTTTCCAGCAGCAATTTCAATTTTAGAATTAATTATCTTATACTTTTTAACGTTTTTCCACAAGTTCAGGTCACCTTTCCGACGTTTGTCACCTTCCTGGAATGAACGGTCCATGGCCTTGGCATAGTACCGGATCTTCATGCGCTCCGTCCTGATGTTGTTTCTCTCTCTGGCGAACCGATGTACGGCTTCCAAACGTGCCTGCAGATCATCTAGATACTGGACAGGCGAGGAAGGAGTGTCCTGTGGTTGTCCAAAGAGGAGGTTGCTGGGGAGCCTAAGGTCTCTTCCACACATCGTTAGAGATGGAGAAAATCCGGTGGTCTCGTGAGTTGCACTCCCGTATGCCAACAGAAGCGGTGAAAGTTTCTGATCCCCATCTTGCTGGTTATATGATTTTGAGATTGCGTCCGAATCATCCGCGGGTGCAGCTGATAGATCCCGGGACCTCCGTTCGATGCTTGTAACAGGAGTACGGATGTCGATTCCCTTGTCACTAACTTTGTCCATTTCCACATGAACCACTTCCTGGGAGGGTTTCATCAACGTCGCTTTCTTCGGTTCTCTCTCCGAGGCTGGAGAGGTACTTTCCATAGATGTGGACTCTTCAGCATTCTCTATGACATTGTCTTCATGAGCTACAATCCGATATACGCACAGCTCTTTCATGTCTAGATCGTGCAAAGGAACTTCGCCTCTCCATGTTTGCAGCTGGCTTTTCTCAAAATTCAGCGTAATCCCATTTTTCTTCAAAAAGTCTAGTCCGAGAATGCACGGATCTACAATTTCGGCAACATAAACGGTGTGCTTGTAGGTGTTAAATCTAAGGGCAATGTCCACTTCCAATTTCCCATGCACAGAGATATTACCACCGGACACAGTTTGTAGCGAAACAGAGGGCGCTGTGTAGAGGAGTCGGCTGTTCAGGCGACGAGCCACGTCCGTCCTTACGATCGTTACGTTCGCTCCCGAATCGACGATTAGACGACATGGAGTTCCGTCGATCTCCCCCTTCACGAATAAACCCTGGTTTCCTCCTTGTCGGGATGAAACGTGGAAACGACTGGTCGGGGCTTCACCTGTTCTACATTGCAGCTCCTGCCCTGCGAGATGGCATCTTCTTAGATTCAGTTGTTGAGATTCCGTGGTAGTGTTATCCCTTTTCTTTTTCAAATCAAGGCAGTTACGTCGTAGATGCCCTTCCCGTTTGCAGTGCCAGCAAATGACTCTGGTACTTCGATCCCTGGCTCCGGGATAGCTTCTCATCATTCGATCAATTTTGCTTTCCAGTTCCCGAAGCTTTCTGGTGACAAAGTCAGAAGAATCCTCGGCTAATGCACCACGCACATATCGTCGGTCTTTTCCAGAAGCTAGCTGCGCGGCTTCTACTCTCATGGCGTACACTAGGGCCGACTTCAGGTTTCTGTTTTGGGATAACCTTACCGCCTGCTGCACATCGGGATCTTGAATAGCGTCGATGAAATACTGCAGAGAAAGATCGTCTCGTACATCCGGGGGACAGTCTGGGAAAGCGAGGAGCGACAGTCTTTCTATATCCGACGCCAATTCTTGAAGAGTTTCATTGGCCTTCTGCTGTCTCACTTTCAATTGCAGTCTGTTATAATCCTTTAGATGTTGCTCCCCAAACCTTAACTCCAACGCACTTGCCAGCGCCACGAATTCTCCCCGCTTCTCTTCAGGTAGTGTTTGTAAAATGTCAGCAGCTTCACCTCGAAGAGATGCCGCGAGATGGAATGCTTTCGAAGTATCGTCCCAACCATTCGCAGAAGCAATCATTTCAAACTGCGTTTGATAAACGCGCCAAGACGACCTTCCATCAAAAGTGGCCACTTTGATGTTGGAACGTGGCGTAATGAAGGGGGTGGAAACATTATCCCATTTAGGCGTTGCAACGGTCATAGCTTCCCCCGTTTCAATTTTCCGTAGCCTTTCTTCAACAGCGTCATGAAACTTTTCCTGTTCCTCTTTCATGGTGGAAACCTTTTCTTCGATTTCATTCCTCACAGTCACAAGATCTTCTTTCATTGTAGAAACCTTTTCTCCCAAGCAGTCAACTTTCCCATTAACCGCCTCAAAACTCTCACTGATTTCTTTTCTTACTTCACTCAGAACATCTTCTTTTACCGATTGTAGAACACTTGTAGTAGTCTCTATTATCGTAGATTCCACCATTGTAGCTAGTTCGGATTGCATTTCTTCTTTAATCCCAATTATAGCTGCTGATGTGGATTCTCGGCA
Source organism: Linyphia triangularis (assembly GCA_963978545.1). NCBI lineage: Eukaryota > Metazoa > Arthropoda > Arachnida > Araneae > Linyphiidae > Linyphia > Linyphia triangularis. Next base: position 42,814,304 of record OZ021724.1, read on the forward strand.
GGTGGCGATTGCAGCGGCGAGTTCGGCATTTGTCGTTTCTTGACGGGCTTGACCAGCGGCGATTGTAGCGGCGGTTGATTCTTGTCCGGCTTTTATTTCGGCGATTGTAGCGGCGGTTGATTCTTGTCCGGCTTTTATTTCGGCTTTCATTTCAGCGGCCGTGGATTCTTGTCCGGCTTTTATTTCGACTTTCATTTCAGCGGCCGTGGATTCTTGTCCGGCTTTTATTCCAGCAATCATTTCCATTAATTGTTTCATTTGGTCTTCCATCATTCCTCTAGTTGTCGGCATTCAAAATTACGAAATCCCACTTCTGACACCACTGTTACGAATTTTTCCGCTGAGGCAATGATGGTACAGTTTTCACGGTATAAAAATATTTATTCTCTCTTCAGAAAACTCACAAAATTTATCCACAGGCAACAGTTTAATTACTCTCAAGCTTCAACACAAGCTTCAACAAAAATAACTTCGAATTCAGCGATTATACAAGCTCACTCCAATAAACAAAGCGATCAGCTTTCAACGAAATCTGAAGTCAATCTGAAAACTTTCCCGTTCTCCAGTCTTTTTATAAGCAAGCGCGTGAGACATTCTCGAAATTTCCAGCCAATTTATCGGAAACGAAATATCTCGAAACTTCTCGATTACTTTAGGTGTTGCCACCTTTTTCTAACTTGTATAATCGCTATTAATTACTAAATAAAATAGGATAAAAATAAATTATAATAGAATTTTGAAATAATACGTCACTATTTACAATATATACAGACAATTTGTGCAACATTGCCTAGCATAAGAACAGTTTTTGAAATATATTTTGTTGTTCTTCCACCTTTCAACTTTGATACACAAAGAAGTTTTTAGATACCATCTCCCGAAACATACGGAGGCAAACGATCAATCTTTCTTAATCCAAAAGATTTTAGCAGAAGTTTGCCGTTCCAATGAAGGACTATAGGACAGTAAGATTTAAATTTACCTAGTCAGCGTATTCTTTTCTAGCTTTTTTCTTGATTTTCAACATTCGAGGAACATGCCCCAAAGCTGCGACTGCTGGAACAATCAAACGAAGTGCTTCCCGATCACGATCCGACGGTGTTTTTGATAATATGGATGTTGTAGATACAGTAGATAACTGTTGCCAAACTATATTGCATGTATTTAAAACACATAAAAACTTTTTTTTTTAATGTAGACGTGCGTTATCATCATAAAACTCGGAAATTATGCGAAATTACGAAAAAGTGTAAAAATGAATGGTCATTGAGCGCCACCTTCTTATAAGAGTAGGAAGCTAAAATTTTAGGAAAATAATACTATGGGTAAATGTAAAAAAATTAGGGGGTGTCTTGGTCTGCAGCTGAAAAAAAAGTTTTTTGAACCACCCTAATGAACACTTTATGAAAATACCTGCCAGCTTATGAAAGTACAGGAGATGGCAAAAACTTAAATGAATACCTGATTAATGACATCAAATGTCATTTAAAAAATTCTTAAATGTTTTTTGTTTTTTAAAGGAATTTACGATTTGAGATTAATGTAAAATCTAAATTAATGTTCGATAAACACTTTAAAAAAAAATTTAATAAAATTTATTCACATTTTTTACCGTAATAAAATTAAAACATTTAAATGTTCTATAATCTTGCTAGGCTTGTAATGCTATTTTTACTTAAAATCTGTTACGTAACAATTCTACTTATAATTTAAGGATGAAAGTTTAGCTCCCTCGAAAATACTTATATTTTGTATAAAAGAGGCATAAATAAACTTTAACCTAATAAAAATTAACAAAGATCAAATATATTTTTTCTAAGAACGTTACATTTTTTATTTTCAAAAAGATTCGAAACATTTAATTCAATAGAATAATACTTATATAGATGGTATCCTCATAGGGTTATTGTATATAAAATATGTTGGCAAAAACTATTTAATTGAAAATTCAAGGTAGAAGGTTCTTATAAGAATATTTATAACTAGTTCCCACGTATCTACTTTCGTAGCAGACTAAAAAAAGATTTAAAGTTGCTTCCCTATTTTGGAAGTAACATTCAACTCTTCTATGTATTAAAAAAAAAAAAAATCGAAACCATGAGTAATGTAAAATAATACACATCTAGTGTCATGTAGCCCAAACAATGAATAGACTCATCTCGGCGAAACGAAAGCATTGGTTTATTCATGAATCATTGCGATCGATGACTTAAGAATATGAAACCACACGACACACAGAATCCTAAAGAGACTGGATTCTTTCAGAGTAAATTATATATTAATAATCAAATAAAACTCATATCTTTCCTTTATAGTGGTGGATTCGGCATAAAACAAAAATCTCTGTTGAATACAACTTGAATTAAATTAAAAATTAACAGATAGCATTGTATAAATTTAGTTTTGCAGTCGGTGAGTGAAAACTCTTCCCCGAATTCTTACCCGAAAAAAAACATAATACGAAAACTAATATAATAATCGTTATGTTAGTTTGGGAGTATTCAAAGAGCACTAATTTTACGTGTTTTATGAACACAAACTATCTCGTAAACTTTACCATCTCTCTACTTTGTAGTTATGAGTATGTCAAATACGTAATCCAGTTTTCCATCGTGTTTTGCCAAAAAGCGTTTGATGGCCAGAACAATCGGCATGTAAATTTCACACGTAGTCGAATTTTTTTTATTTATTTATGTATTTATTTATTTATTTATTTATTTATTTATTTGTTTGTTTGTTTGTTTGTTTGTTTGTTTGTTTGTTTGTTTGTTTGCTTGCTTGCTTGCTTGCTTACTTACTTACTTACTTACTTACTTACTTACTTACTTACTTACTTACTTACTTACTTACTTACTTACTTACTTACTTACTTACTTATTTATTTATTTATTTATTTTATTTATTTATTTATTTATTTATTTATTTATTTATTTATTTATTTATTTATTTATTTATTTATTTATTTATTTATTTATTTATTTATTTATTTATTTATTTATTTATTTATTTATTTATTTATTTATTTATTTATTTATTTATATATTCATTCATTCATTCAAAGTGGCAAAAAATCCCGATAACATGTTTCTTATGTTTTCGGCTTATTTACAAATACCACACATGTATTTATTTCTCTTACATAATTTAAAAAGACTTTGTTTCGAATGAAAGCTCTTTTTCTATAAAATTACTTTACATTTTATATTTCAGGATACCAAATACAAAAAACTTTTGAAATAAATACAATATACGCTTTTCTTCTTCTGTTTTAGCTTGAGGCACCCTTTTTCAATCTTCTAAAAAAACTTCATAACTAGGAGAGATTTATTGTCAAAATATACACATATCTACATTTAAAAAAAAAAAAAAATAATAATATAATGGACTTCGAAATAGCTCTTAGATACGATTTGAGGAGTAACACAAATTTATATCTTGAGCTTCATACAATTGGAAGTTATCAGAAATTTAGATGGAAAGATTTTAAAAAGATAATAACACTATAGAAAATTGTATGGAAACATTCAGAATCTAACAAAATAAAACTCGTATTCAAATCTAAAACTATTTTTTCCAGAAAAGATCACTGCTAGCATTTCATTACAATATAACTGGATCTTTCTATTCAGTGCTACTGAGTACATGATTTAAAATTTGTAAAGAGAAAAATGTATAAACTGTTCATAAGAATAATTAGGTAATATATTATCAGAATGGCCATTCATCAAACGGGATATTGTGTTATTATTTATTTGAGAATGAAAATGAAGAATTTTTGTTAGAACTTAATGGAATGTTTCTTGGTGCTACCCTTCGAGCACTTTTGCAATAAAGTGCTTATAACGTCCTTTTCTAACAGCAGTAGCTATCAGTGACTTGAATGAGAGTTCACTCAATTCATTGATAGCTATTGCTACTTAATTTTTATTAACATCTTTGAATGGAGGCGTAAACTCTAGGCTATCTCGGTTCCATCTACAGACGCGGACCAACACGGAGAATTTCTTTAAAATATCTGATCAATTCAGTGTAAAAAATAAACAAAGAGATCTTAGTGTAGAATGATATTGTTATGAATTTTTCCACTGAGGCAATGACGGCACAGTTTTTCAGATAAAAACTAGTATTTATTCTCTTCAGAAAACTCACAAAATTTATTCAAAGATAACAGTGCAATCACTACTAATCGTCAATACAAGCTTCAACAAGAACAGCTTCGAATATAGCGATTATACAAGCTCACTCCAATAGGTTAACAAAGCGATCAAGATCAGCTTTCAACGAAGTCCGAAGTCAATCTGAAAACTTTCCCGATCTACGGTCTTTAAATACCAGGCGCGTGAGAATATTCGCGAAATTTCCAGCCAATTGGTCGGAAAAGAAACGTCTCAAAATTTCTCGATTGCTTTAGGTGTTGCCACCTTTTTCTAACCTGTATAATCGCTGTTAAAAAATAAAATAAGATAAAAATAAATTACAATAGAATTTTAAAATAATACGTCACTATTTACACTATATACAGACAATTTGTGCAACATTTCCCCCTTCTTAAAGACTGCACGTCCCGGGCAGTGTAGTCCTTAAGCCATTCAATGACTTCTACCATAATATGGGCTAGCCTATTGTAGTGTACAACTCTAGGTTTACAGGAAGGTGTCCGTTGAATCCTCACCACGACGTCTTTGATCTTCTTAAGGACCCCATACGGTCCTTCCCAGTTCGTCTGGAGCTTAGGGGAGAGTCCTTTCCGATGTTTAGGGTTCCATAACCACACCTTGTCACCTTCCTGGAATGAACGGTCCGTGGCCTTGGCATTGTACCGGATCTTCATGCGCTCCGTCATGATGTTGATTCTCTCTCTGGCGAACCGATGTACGGCTTCCAAACGTGCCTGCAGATCATCTAGATACTGGACAGGCGAGGAAGGAGTGTCCGGTGGTCGTCCAAAGAGGAGGTTGCAGGGGAGCCAAAGGTATCTTCCAAAAATCATTTGAGATGGTGTATAACCGGTGGTTTCGTGAGTAGCACTTCTGTAGGCCAAAAGGAACAGTGGAAGTTTCTGATCCCAATCTTGCTGGTTCTTGGAAACAAACAAGGAGAGATGATTCAGAATCGTTCTATTAAATAGTTCGACCATTCCATCGGATTGTGGGTGCAGGGGAGCTGTACGAGTCTTTTCCATGTCGAGCAAGTCACACAGCCCAGTGAAGACGGCAGAGTTGAAGTTCGTCCCCTGATCGGAATGTATCAGCAGGGGTACGCCAAATCGGGAGATCCAATTCTGTACGAGGACTTCTGCTACGGTTGTGGCTTGCTGGTCCGGAATCGCTTATGCTTCTGGCCACTTGCTAAAGTAGTCCATGACAACTAGGATGTATTTGTTGCCATTAGTTGTGTGAGGTAGGGGGCCTAAGACGTCCAAAGCAATTCTTTCGAATGGTGCTCCTACGTTGTAACGTTGCAACTTTCCACGAGTTCGGGTCTTCGGTCCCTTCCGCGAATTGCATGCATCACAGGACTTGCACCACTTCTCCACGTCGGACTTTGCTTTGTCCCAGAAGAATCTCTCCCTGACTTTCTGAAGAGTTTCCATGACACCAAAATGTCCTCCGGTAGAACTGCTGTGAAGTTCTTCTAGAATGTTGGTAACTCTAGAACTTGGAAGGATTAATTGCCACCGGAAGCTTTTGCCATCATCGGATTCCCATCGACGGTAGAGTACTCCATTCTTCAAGTGCAAAGAGTCCCACATAGCCCAATATCTCTTCATTGTTGGGCTATAACGTGCAATTTCCTGCCAACTGGGTTTTCCGTAAGCTGCTTCCATTAATTCAATTAAAGGTTTCAAGTCCTGATCTTCAACCTGACTCTTTCGAACATTCTGATCACTTCAAGGATCCACGTCTGAAATAGTTGACTTGGAAGTTATTTTACGAACGGCAGATGCAGTTGTCCTAAATTTAGACTCCGCATTGGAACAAAATCGGCAATTCTCCGGACATGGTCTTCTGGAAAGAGCGTCTGCATTCCCATGGGACGTTCCTTTTCTGTGACGGATATCCATGTCGTATTCCTGTAGGCGCTGAATCCACCTCGCTATTTGTCCCTCTGTATTCTTGAAATTCAGCAACCAAATCAGAGACGCATGATCAGTTCTTAAAAGGAATTTTCGGCCGTACAAGTAATGATGAAAGTGCTCAACGGCCTTTACTATTGACAGTAACTCCTTTTTTGTGATGCAGTAGTTTCGCTCGGATTTTGACAGGCTCTTACTAAAATAAGCGATGACTTTCTCCTGACCTTCAATTTCCTGGGAAAGAACGGCGCCCACTCCCTCATTGCTGGCATCTGTATCCAGAATAAAGTCCTTGTTAACATCGGGAAAAGCCAAAACAGGCGCGGATGTTAAAGCGTTCTTCAGTTGATTAAAGGAGTCGTCACAGTCGATAGTCCACAGGAACTTCTGCTTGCTCTCTGTTAGTCGATGCAAAGGTCTGGCGATCTTGGAGAATCCCTTCACAAATCTACGGTAATACGTGCACAGGCCTAGGAAGCTTCGCAATTGATGAACGTCTTGCGGTCGAGACCAAATTTTCACAGTATGGACCTTGGCTGGATCTGTGCTTACTCCATCGGATGAGATGATGTGTCCGAGATAACTGACTTTGACCTAAAGAGCTTACATTTTGATGGGCTAAGTTTCAAGTGGGCTTCCCTAAGCTTCAAGAACACGTTCTTTACGTTTTGCAAGTGCTGATCAAAACTCCGCCCGGTGATAATGATATCGTCCAAATATACCAGACAGGTCTCGTAGGAAAATCCTCTAAGCACAGTCCCCATTAGTCGCTAGAACGTAGCCGGTGCATTACACAAGCCAAACGGCATAACTTGAAACTGCCATAATCCTTGTCCGGTAGTGAAGGCCGTCTTCTCACGATCGTCGGGATGTATCTCCACTTGCCAGTATCCACTCTTCAAATCCAAAGTCGAAAACCACTGGTTCCCCGATAGAGTGTCCAAAATGTCATCAATTCTTGGCAGAGGGTAACTGTCCTTTTTCGTAATTTCATTCAGCTTCCGGTAATCCACACAAAATCTAGTGGAACCATCCTTCTTTCGAACGAGTACGATTGGAGAGGCCCATGGACTTGAGGAGGGTTCGATAACTCTATTATATTCCATTTCTTGTAACAATCTCCCGACCTCCTCTTGTTTTGCAAATGGAAGTCTTCGACGATGATGTTTAATCGGTAAGTGGGTCCCTGTGTCAATTTGATGTTGTGTAAGCTTCGTTCTTCCTACATCTTTCGATGACATGGAGAAAACGTCCTGAAATTCTTTTATAAGGTTTCCGGCAATCTTCTCCTGACTTCTTTCTAACCGAGCATCCTCGAGAAGCTGGTTCACTAAATCCGCGGCGGGTGTGGTCGAAAACTCCTTCGATCCCCGTTCGATGTTTGTAACAGGTGTGCAGGTGGCAATTTCTTCTCCTTTCTTGATAACTTTGGTAGCATAACCGATGTTAGCCATTCTCACATGCACCACTCCTGAAAGAAATCCACAAGCGTCGCTCCTACTAGCACTCCTTTCGGGACGCTATTCGATGATGGGAAATCCGTTACTCCAAATCGGAAGGCCTTCAGGAGCTCTGCTGAACCCTTTACAACCAAATCTGTCATGGAGGGGATGGCGATTTCTTCAAGAGCTACTATTCGATATGCGCACGGCTCTTCCGAGTCCAAACCGAACAATGGAACTTCTTCTTTCCCTGTTTGAAGCTCGCCTTTCTCGAAATTCAAAGTAATTCCATTTTTCTTTAAAAAGTCCAATCCAAGAATACATGGGTCAATAATTTCAGCGACGTAAACGGTGTGAGTGTAGGTGTGAAATCCAAAAGAGATGTTGATATTCAGTTTCCCATGCACAGAAATTTTGTCACCAGTCACAGTTTGTAGTGAAACTGAAGGCGCCGTGTAAAGAGGTTGGCAGTCCAGGCGCCGGGCTACATCCGTCCGTAAGATGGTTAGATTTGCCCCTGAGTCAACTATTAGACGACAGGGAGTTCCATTGATCTTGCCCTCCACGAATAAACCATGGTTTCTATCTAAAAACAGACCTCAAAAAACAAATCAGAAGACTCCGAAAATTCAGTGCTTAAGTTAATTCATAGCTTAAAAAAATAATAGAACTCAGATTATTTTTCGTTTCTCAAAACACAAGCATCACCGAACTTTATTCCACCAAAATTTTTACCAAACGATAACCAATTTTTTTACAATGCCAGCTGTAAAAACAGAAAAAAGATTTAAATAAAATTAAACATGTTGCCAAGTACAAAAAAACTATTTAAAATAATACGTAATATCTGACATACTCCCACCTAAGTTAACAATATTATGACTCATGAGTTAACTTACAAACAAAAAAGATATTATGCAGAACACTTAAACACAACAAGTTTTGAAATAGAACATAAGTTAACTTTTTGCAAAGAAATATTGAAGTTAAAAAATACAAGGTATGTAATTCTATAGGGATAGTTTGTTAGGCACTTTAACAGTTCGACCGCTTCTAGTAGTAGATGGAACATGGCTCACAGTTTCAAGTGGAACACTATTTGTTATATTTTGACGAATGTTACTTTTCACAAGCTTATCTCTTGACCAGTCCTCATTTGCAGATACTTCCAAATGATATAACCTTTGGGCTGCTCTGAACAACTCGCCTTGTTGAGTTTTCAGCCTAACTCGACGCACTACTCCATCAACTTCTGGTAATGTCTCAATCACTCTACCAAGCGGCCACAGCACCCTTTTCTTGTTATCATCTCCAATCAGCACAATGTCACCTTCTGCCAATGGTTGAAATGTCTTCTTTTTCTGTCTAGAGCACAGTGCTCCTAAATATTCCTGTCGAAACCTTGCTCGGAAAGCTTCTCTAATAGTTTGAAGGTAGCGTATTCTTCTTCTCAAATAGTTGGGATCAGGTTGAGTAATGATATCAGGTACAAAACTTCATTTTATCTCTTTTAGAAAATCTACTGGTCTAATGGCAGTAAGAGTTGAGTCAGATGACACCGTTGTCAAAGGCCTTTCATTCAGAATGCATTCACAGTTGCATAAAGCAGTTTGCATCTCTTCATGGGTTAGACTTGCTCGACCTAAGGTTTTCTTCAAAATATTTTTCATCATACCAACAAGTCTTTCATAAAACCCTCCCCACCAAGGAGCACTGGGAGGTATAAATCTCCACTGCATCTTTTCATCTCTGGCTTGATCACAAACCTTATTAAAATCAATACATGAAAGTGCCTTTGCTGCTCCAGTAAAATTAGTTCCGTTGTCGCTGTATAATATAGAAGGTTTTCCTCTTCTGGCAACAAAACGATGGAAACATAATAAGAATGTCTCAGTTGACAGTGACGTGACCAGTTCAAGATGAACTACTCTATAGACCGCGCAGGTAAAAAGACAGATCCACCCCTTTGAGCCGTCTTTCAAAATCACAGGACCAGCAAAATCCACCCCAGTCACTTGAAAAATATTTGCATCTTGAACTCTATCAGCAGGTGGATTTGGAGTTGGGGGATTTACAGGTTTTGCAGAAAACCGCTTACATATCACACAAGATCTCAATGCAGATTTGACAGCTCTTCTTCCACAAAGAAGCCAAAATCTTTCTCTCAGGGAATTCAAAGTGTAGGTAACACCTGCATGTCCCCTTTTCTTATGTTCAGCTAATACTAAACTCTTCACAATAGGATGATCTCCAGGTAAAATAACAGGTGTTTTAAACTCTTCATAATCCTCTCTTCTACATATGGTACTTTTTAACTTAATGATGCCCTTTTCATCGAAAAATATGTCTAGTGACTTTAAACGTTTATCTGTAACTCCTGTAAATGACTCTTGTTGGATTAGATAAACAATGGTTTTCTCGGCTTCATCTATCTCGTTCACAGAAAGATTACCTTTTCTTTTTGTCTGATTTAGACAATTGTACAGAAATCTCTTCATCCATGCTACAGTGTGCAAAATCTTCTTATAATCAGAAATATGTGAACCCAACAAGCTTGTTACTTCAAAGTTCATCATTGAAGATGTGACACCTTTCTTCCTTTCACAGTTCACTTCTTCATTAATTATTTCTTCAGATGAGGGCCACATTTTTCGAGGCAAGTGTAGCCAGTCTGGCCCCTCCCACCATTTCAATCTCATCAATTGTTGAGCAGAACATCCCCTACTAGGCAAATCAGCAGGGTTTACTAACCCAGGAACATGTCTCCAGGAATCGCTATCTGTCAGTTCTCTGATTTCTCTCACTCTATTATGGACAAAAATACCCCATGGTTCTTGTCTTTTTATCCATGCTAAAACGGTTGTTGAATCGGACCAGAAATATACTTCATCACATGCTATTTCAGTTAAAATAGTAGTTGAGAGACGAGATGCTATGGTTGCCGCCAGGAGTTCTAGTCTTGCAATGGTAATTTCTCCCTTTCCAGTCGGAGCTATACTCTGCTTCTTGCTTGTATCATTTGCACTTGTACACGATTCTCTGATTCAACTCTAATATAAACAACAACTGCATATGCCAGTTTAGAAGCATCACAAAAGAAATGTATGGAACAGTCCTTGGCACCACACAACCCAAAAAATCTTGGAATACTGATTTTATCAATGTGTAGGACACCCTCAATCCATTTCAAAACTCTCTTCTGGTATTTTGATCAACTTCATCATCCCAACTAAGTTTCATCTTCCAAATGCTCTGAAGAAGTAACTTGGGGATCAAGACAACAGGAGCAATAATACCCAAAGGATCAAAGAGCCTATGTGCAGCAGAAAGGATTGTCCTCTTAGTTATCTTCTCAAGTTCCAATTCTCTAACACAGACTGTATTTATTTGAAGGGTATCAGTTTTCTTATCCCATATCATTCCAAGCACGTTAGTAGGCTCTGACTTATCAGCTGTCAAATTGGTTTGCTCCCACCCTCTAAGATCAAATTTTCTACTAGCCATTATTTCAGTAGAAACTTTTCGAAACACATCTAACTCCTCTGTGTCTCTGACACTTGTTACACAATTGTCCACATAAAAACTTTTCATCAGTTTCTGTACAACACTCTCAGTGTAAAGTGATTTGTGTTCTTGAATTTCCTTCAAAACACCTGTCAACACATATCTGATTGTTGAGGACAAAAGAAAGGGGCTGCAAGTTACTCCAAACACCACTCTGCAGTGTCTATAAACTTTCAGGCCTTTCTCACTAAGCCATAAAAATCTCAAATAGTCCCTATCAGTTGTAGTAAGTCCTATTTGCAAGAAGGCTCTTCGAATATCCGCAATAACACCAATTTTCTCAGTCCTAAACCGCATCAAAATACTTGGTATCAACTCAATGAGGTTTTCACCTTTTTCTAAGCAATCGTTTAGACTTGGAAATCCTTTCACCTTGGCTGATGCATCGAAAACAGGCCTTATCTTTGTAGTGCTGTTTTCTTTCACCACAGGTCGATGAGGTATATAATGTACATTTTCTTCACAATTATCTTTTACTTCCTCTATCACACCTTCTTCAAGCCACTCTTTAAAAACATGCTCATACTGCTCATAAATTGACTGCAACTTCAGTCGCTTGACAGTCAAATTTAATCTTTTGTAAGCCAAATCATAATTAGTCGGCAACTGAGCATGACCTTCTAACCAAGGCATGCAAACCACAAAGCGGTTGTCTTCATCGACTTCAACTGTCTCTAAAAAATGTTCATGTGCTGCTTCTTGTAGCTCTGCCCGAGTTCTCTTAGCATATGGATCAGTAATTCCTAAAACATCTAATGACCACAGATGACTTACAGGGACCTCTGCCGAAAGCAGTGAAAGAGAAGTGTGGGTTGCAATAGAACCACCCCCACCAGGTATCCTACCCATGATAGTCCATCCCAGATGTGTTTCGACTGCAACAGGACCTTGCTTCAAAAGTTTTATGTTTCCTGTCAAAAGCTTGCCAGCCACATCAGCTCCCAGTAACAGTTTAATTTCGTTGTCCACTCCAAGAGAATTATAGTACTCAGTGTCGCTCACAGAAATCCCATATTCTTTCAATTCATCTAACCAAGGACCATTTGGGATACGTTTAATATTATCACAAATCTTTGGCTGGTCTAAACAAACTACTTTACAATTGAACTTATCATCAACACTTTCTAGAGTAACTTTGTATTGAAAATGTAATTTCTCGCCAGATGACACACCTCCAAACAACTTGTGTATCAACTTGATTTCACCATGGTGCTCGAAATTCAACATTTGGATTATATCTTTTGAGATATAACTTCTTTCAGAACCTGTGTCAATAATAGCTCTTACAAATATTCCTCGATTTCCATTCTTTATGCGTAAAACTAGGGTTTGCAACAAAACTTCAGAAAAAAGTGAATGGCTGGTTAATACATTATCTCCTACAACACTTTCAGTTGTCTTACTCTCATGACTTTGAGAAACATTAGCCCCTCCTCTGCACAGAAGTACATTGTGCCTTTTACCACACTTAAAACATGACTTCATTTTACATTTTCGTACTTGGTGTCCTGGGTTTAGACACAAGAAACAACAACGAAAATTAGCCACGGCAGTTTCTCTTTCTTCAACTGTCCAGTTTCTCGCTTGCTCACATTGCCAAGAATTGTGTTGGTTTGCACAAAACAGGCACAGTTTCTTCCCTTGTGGTGTAACAAACAACTCTGATGTTGATGGTGTATGAGAAGATTTACCAAATTTTGTTCTCAGGTTCTGATGTTTATCATTCCTAAAAACTCTTTTTCCAGAACCATCTGTACCTTTGTCAAAAGTCTGAGAAGCAATGTCAACTCGTTCTTCTGCTTCTACTTCACCCTCCAAAAACTCTAACAAAGAATCCAGGTCAGTCTTGTTGATAACTTCTGCTCCTTCAACTTCTGGAACAATAGGGTTGGTAGACCGTCTCAAAACAGCTCGATATCTTTCCCATGCCTTAAGTGTTTCATCAGGTATGCAAGACTCGACAAGTGGAAACAACATTGCCTCATACTTTTCTCTAGTTACCCCTAACACCTCTAAAGCTCTAAGCTTAGCTTCAAGTTCATCATACAATTTTCTTAGGGAAATATTTCCTAACTTCTGTTTTTGCAAAACAATAGATAATAAGTCCCTCACATACAGCTGAATTAACAATTCTTCTTTACCATATCTTGACTGTAATTGTTTCAAAGCCTTTGAATAACTTTCTCCCCCTGGTGGGAAACTATTTACTAATTCCTCGGCACACGAACCTTTTTGCATTGCCTGACTGAGATACGAAAATTTATCATGGTTATCCAATTGCACATCTCTATCAATTTTTTTGAATTGACCCCAGAAGCCTAGCCAGTTTTTTAAATTTCCGTCAAACGTAGGAAGTTTAATTTTAGGATATTGCAATAGTGAATTTGATTGAACTACCGAGCTACACACAGACATATTATCTCTCTCTTTTTCACACAAATAGACAAACTCTTCTAATTTAAACTCAAAGGCTCGGTATCTGTTAAGGTATTTTTCAGATTCGTCGATCTCTTTATTGATTTCATCTTCATCGCGTACTTCACGAAAAAGTTCATCTCTTACCTTTTCTTCTGCCAAAAGCAGCAATTTTCCTTTTTCTCCAATAACCTTCAACTTGAGGAATTTCTGCTCATTATTTAAGTTGGCTTCAGTATTTTCAAATTCGTTGCACGCTTGTGTAAACAACCGGCGATGCTGTGTTCTAGCTTGCTTAAGCAATTCCATAATGCTTGGCTCAAAACCAGTAGACTCTCACGAAACCGAAAACAAAGTTCAGAGTCCTGTCACGGACGCCATATCTCTAAAAACAGACCTCAAAAAACAAATCAGAAGACTCCGAAAATTCAGTGCTTAAGTTAATTCATAGCTTAAAAAAATAATAGAACTCAGATTATTTTTCGTTTCTCAAAACACAAGCATCACCAAACTTTATTCCACCAAAATTTTTACCAAACGATAACCAATTTTTTTACAATGCCAGCTGTAAAAACAGAAAAAAGATTTAAATAAAATTAAACATGTTGCCAAGTACAAAAAAACTATTTAAAATAATACGTAATATCTGACAGTTTCCTCCTTGAAGGGATGAGATGTGATAGAGGCTGAGTGGGACACCACCTGCTTTACACGGCGAGCTCCGCCTCGCGAGATAGCCGCTCTTTAGTTTAACTGCTGAGGCTCGGACGTGGGTCTGTCCCCTCTCCTGTCCAATTCAGGGCAATCACGTCTGAAATGTCCTTCCCGGTTGCAGAGCCAACAAACCACTCTAGTTTTTCGATCCCTCGAGCCAGGAATATTTCTCATAATTCGTTCCATCTTGTTTTCCAGTTCTTAAAACTTCTTCGTGAAAAGTTCAGAGGAATCGTCTGCCAATGTTCCACGTACGAAACGCCCATCTTTTCTAGAAGCTTGCTGTGCGGCTTCTACTCTCATGGCATAGACGAGGGTGGACTTCAGATCTTTGCTGTCTGACATCCTGGTAGCTTGCTGTATGTCGGGATCTTTGATGGCATCCACGAAATACTGAAGAGACAGGTTATCTCGTACGTCCGAGGGACAGTCTGGGAAAGCGAGGAGCGACAGTTTTTCTATATCCGATGCCAATTCTTGAAGAGTTTCATTGGCCTTCTGCTGTCTCACTTTCAATTGCAGTCTGTTGTAATCCTTTAGATGCTGCTCCCCAAACCTTAACTCCAACGCACTTGCCAGCGCCACGAATTCTCCCCACTTCTCTTCAGGTAGTGTCTGTAAAATGTCAGCAGCTTCACCTCGAAGAGATGCTGCGAGATGGAATACCTTCGAAGTATCGTCCCAACCATTCGCAGAAGCAATAATTTCAAACTGCGTTTGATAAACGCGCCAAGACGATCTCCCATCAAAAGTGGCCACTTTGATGTTGGAACGTGGCGCAATAAGAGGAGTGGAAACATTATCCCAATTAGGCGTTGCAATGGTCACAGCTTCGCGAGTTTCCATTTTTCGCAGCCTTTTCTCTACAACGTCAATGAATTTGGCTTGCTCTTCCTTTAAGGTGGAAACTTTTTCTTCCATTTCGTCTCTTACCGCGTTGAGAACGTCTACCTTCACGGATTGCAGGGCCGATGATGTTGTCTCCATAATAGTAGATTCTACCATTGACGCTAGCTCGGTTTTCATTTCTTCCCTGATCTTGATTACGGCTGCGGATGTGGACTCGCACTTATCGGCCAAAGCTTTCATGTCAGATGACGTTGCGTTTTGCAAAGCTTTAATATCCTATGATGTAGCTTCTTGACTGGCGGCAATTGCGGCGGCGAGTTCGGCGTTAGTCGTTTCTTGACGGGCTTGTCCAGCTTTTATTTCGGCAGCGGTGGACTCTTGGCTGGCTTTTATTTCGGCGGCGGTGGTTTCTTGGCAGGCTTTCATTTCGGCTTTCATTTCAGCAGCAGTGGATTCTTGTTGGGCCTTCATTCCAGCAATCATTTCCATCAATTGCTTCATTTGGTCTTCCATCATTCCTCTAGTTATCGGCATTCGAAATTATGAGATCCCACTTCTGACACCACTGTTATGAATTTTTCCACTGAGGCAATGACGGCACAGTTTTTCAGTTAAAAACTAGTATCTATTCTCTTCAGAAAACTCACAAAATTTATTCACAGATAACAGTGCAATCACTACTAATCGTCAATACAAGCTTCAACAAGAACAGCTTCGAATATAGCGATTATACAAGCTCACTCCAATAGGTCAACAAAGCGATCAAGATCAGCTTTCAACGAAGTCCGAAGTCAATCTGAAAACTTTCCCGATCTACAGTCTTTAAATACCAGACGCGTGAGAATATTCGCGAAATTTTCAGCCAATTGGTCGGAAAAGAAACGTCTCGAAATTTCTCGATTGCTTTAGGTGTTGCCACCTTTGACAATATGATGTAAGAGGAGCTTTTTTTTTAAATTTGGTTACTTTTCATAGGAAAGTTCAAACGAAATTTTACTATATTATTTAAGTGCTTTTTTAATGAATATTGAACTGCTCAATGAAACAAATGTTTTTCTTGCAAATGCGTTTTGCTACAACTTTTGATATTACAGAACATTGTTGTACAAAATATCTCGTCACACTATAAACGCTACAGAATACTATACTATAAACGATACAGAACATACACAGATATAACAGAACATTTTTGAACAAAATATCTCTTCACTCTATAAACGCTATATAATAGTAACTTTGTGTTAAACAAATTATTTCTTCCATAAATTATACGAAGATAGATAAATATGTTTTACAGCAATATTTCTTTAGAACTTATGGTGCAATTAAACCAAACATAACTTTAAGGTTTAAAATTAAAAAAAAATGCATATCATTTTAAAGCATTGTTAATTTATCTAAAAAAGAATTAAAACAATGTTTAACAGTATATTTTCTCTACTAGACTCTAAATAGATAGCTCACATTAGACCTTTAGGAAAATTTGTGAAATGCGGTAAAACTTTTTTATAAAAAAGTTTATGTTGATGAAAGTTTTGTTATATAGTACGTAAAAAATTCTGAATGTATTTTAATTAATGAAATAAAAAAAGCACTGTTGTAAATCATGGATGGACATTAATAAATATATGTATATGTGAAAAATACTTCTTTTTGAGACCGTATACTAGATTGCATTTGAAATTAATTAAAGTTTAATTGCAGAAAACAAAAAGGAAAAAAAACTTTCGATGTTAAAATGTTTAAATATTTATTTTATATCTTCATTTGTTAGAAACATAGACAGTAAACTTTTTATATTTTTCACTCATGGATTCAGATAATCACAAACGAATATTGACATTTTTGCAACCCTGACGTTTTTGGAAGGTTGCATAAAATTCATTTCTTTGTAAGTTTTATCCAGTTATCAAGCCAAATTACTGGATCTAAGGTAACACATTCGCCTAGAATGTTGGACGACAAAAGTTCAATTCCCTGCGTTGGCTCAGCATAATTTCTCCTTTCGAAATTACAACACATATTAGACAATTATTTGATAGATTACAACTTTAAATAAAAAATACAGCCAATGTTCAAAACGATGATATAGATTTATATAAAACGTTTCATCCGTATCACATAATGTAGTATATTGTAAAGTTTGTAGTCATGTGCAATGCTCCATTACGTTGAAAAGTTTCAAAAAATAATTTTTAATATTTAAAGAAAAAAATTAAAATCTTTCTTTACTTAGATTAGGGAAATATATGAAAAATAAGCATGACTCAATTAACATCAAGTGTTTTACCTATGTCAGTTAAATGTCAGTTAAAGCCATAAGGTATTAATTTTATATTTATCTATTTCATTACCCACACTAATTACTTTAAACTTCTGCGATTTTTGTTTCCGACCTTAATAGGACTGCGTATGGTGTGAAGTTAGCTCATCTTCAACTTTGTTAATTATGTTACACTAAAATTCATCTCTGATTGAGCTACTTTACCAATTTTATGCTAGCATCTTGTTAAATATTACAAAATAAATCTATGTGGTTACAGAGTAATTTTAGTCCAATACTAAATAATACGGAGGAGGATTGAATTACGCGTCCTTTGCCGTTTCACTTTCACCCGCTTCAGTGCATGCATAGGACCCTTAAAATTACCCTTCCCAATGCTTAGATTTGTACTTCTCTCATAAGTGACTTGTTTTTCAACAAAATAAACTGAATTTTTTTTTTTTTAGTGTAAACGTAATATTTTAGATCGGATGAAAAGGTAAGAAATATGGGTTCATATTGAAATTTTCAAAGTTAAAGTTCAATTTACTTCGTAAACAGCTACCGAGAAAAAAAAATTGTACCAAGCACATAAAGAATCGTAAAAGAATTGCTTTGATGCAAGCCACAATACTACAACTTTTGAACCAAATACATAGCCATCGTTCAGATTTGTTTGTTTGCTTGTTTGTATATTTATTTATTGCGTGTGCTAATTGCGTGTGCCTTGTTCCCTCAGACCCTTACACGCATATCATCGGTTTGTAGGAAAAATCTGGATTCATCTATGAGCATAACGTTGTCCCAATCAGGCACAGTCCAAATCACATGCTGGCTGCAGCACTTTAATAGTACCCCTTTGGATTGGACGGATAAAGGAACATAAACTCGTGGTACCCGGACCATTAATGTGTAGCCTTCGACGAACAGTAGTGACAGATATCGTCTTACCAATGGCCTGTGCAACCACATAGATGTCAAACGTGTGGAGGGAGATCTTCGATTCCGCTTGGGTACAACAGCAAGCTGTGATAGACTGTTCTCCTTCAATGCGTCCGCATTCTTCCATTCTTCCTCAGAATCTTCTATTCGTCTTCTTGAAGCCATAGAAACAAGTCTAGCTTGAAAACAGATCGTACGAATTTTCTAAACACTTTTCATCAGCAGTAACATACAACTCCTGTAACCCATCAAGTATGCCGGCTTCTTATACGATTGCCTGTTTTGTATATTTCTCGACGTGAAACCGTGATTAGCTGATACCTAACATATTTGCATACTTCTTTCTACCTTTACAGCTTCTTTAATTCACATTGGCTTACGAAAATTTACTTTTTCCTCTCCATGGAAGTGAATGTAGTTACAGAATTTATTTTTAACTTTAAACTAATTGTATATAGAGGACCAGAAAAAAAATCAACGCACCACGTATGAGCTTTAGAAAATGCTTGTTGCTCCTTCGATTGGAAACTCCATTTTGTAAATCATTCAAATTCACAGCGTTTTATACTAAAAATAGCAGTTATTTCAAGACAAATCTCAATAATAAATCTTTTATTTGTCTGATTTTAATCAAAGCTCTGTTAAAATTTACTATCAGACCTTTCATTGTTAAAGTTTTGTTTGTAAAATGTATTATTGAAAAGACACATGGAGACTTGTAGAAAACATTGTTATCCCTCATGTACTATACTATATCAATTAAATATACTATTTTTGCGAAAATCTGCCCTATAGGTAAATTGTAATAGGTTTTCATTTCATTAAGGGCAAATTTTATTTTATATACAATAATTTCTTCGGGTTATTGGGGAAAAAAATTAAAGCAACGTTAATAAAATTATGATATAAAGCTCAATCGAGGATTAAAAAGTTTCAAAAGCGAAGAATACTGGACCACTTCTATGTATATAAAACTGAGTTGTCTGTACGTCTGAACCTTATACAAAACCACAGTTGTGCACCTAGTGGAACGAAATTTGGCACATAGAAACTTTAGTACATGGAGATTGTAGAGAACAACTTTCAAATTTAATTAAAAGTTGTTTTCACTATAATTTAATAACTTAAAAAAATTCTTGGAATGGCAAAGATATTTTTTTATTACATCAGAAAAAACCCATAAGTTATTTTAATGAGTTCCCCTTATTTTTCTGATTATTTTTATACATTACAATTGTCTATCCGATAAGCTTTTCGAATATTATTATTATTATTTTCCATATATTTACTGTCAAACGACGCTCTGCACATGCGCCGTATTAAAGCGGAATGTATAATATTCTGAATGTAAACATAACAGCTGAGATAATTGAAATTCACCGCATAACTCTAACTATTTTGATAAAAATCGTTGTGGTAATGCCTCTTAAGGATCGTTTTTCTTCTCTCCTCAGTTCTCTTACAAAAAAGGACAATATAAGAATTATAGATAAGTATATTGCCAAAAACTCCATTCTGGCTAAGTACTTTTTTTTTTTTTGCATTTTTTCACGCTTTGGAATACCTTGATTTCAAAAAAGTGATTTAGAAAAAATGTCTGTGGTCAGCATTATTCCCGAACAAATTGACCTACAATGATCAAATTTGGTGTGGGGGTTGGTGGTAGCTACGTGACCTACCATTAATGTTTTCGTCAAACTCACGCATGTGCATATTTTTTTAATGTTTGCTAAAAAACGGTTGTAACGAATTTGATCAAATTCGCAGTGGTAATGCCTCCGAAGGTGTTCTTAACATCCCCATGTCCGAAATTTCCCTAAAAATGCTTTAATTGTGTAAAAAGCCGAAAAACGAATGCCTTTAACACAGAGTTCTATTTCCTCGAGCATACCTCATCAACGATCATTTTTTCTCTCTCTTTTAAAGACCCATACAAAAATTATCGCCAAACTGGCCATTTTTGCTAAATGAACGATGAAAATATAAAAACAGTAAATGACACAAATCTTCGTCAATATTATAGTGTAATTGAAAGTTGCGCGATGTTCCACACCCCTAGTTCTTCTTATTACCATGTAAATATTTATTAATTTTCTTCAGATTATCAAAATTCCTTCTTTTGATTGTTTTCATTTGTGGTTTATTGTCCCCTGGGTATAAAATTCCATGTTATTTAATCTAGATTTGAATACATTTTTTGTATTATAAATGTTTTACTAATGACACCAGACTATTTAACAATTTACACCAGAAGCGTAATATTTCCTTTTCGATTTTATTTCTTTGGTGCTTTATTTTGGTTGTTATTTTGAATTTGGTAAGGTGGCTCCACTTTTCTATTCAGAATATTAAAAAATTTTGAAGAATAAAAAACTTTCTTGGTACAGATGCAGTATCAGACATTTCTTTGGCGCGATTTTATTTCGTGTTTTTGTATAGATTAATGCTATTTCTCTCGACGATTTTTATTTTCAGTTATAATTTAATTTTGTTTTATTATTTACATTTTAACTTAATATAGTACTATTTTATTTGCCTGATGCCTTGTAAGAACCGCCAACTTGCAGACCTAACTAATCCAAACTAACAACCTTCAAATAGTTTACAATTCCTATATTTAGAATTGCGATACATTTACGCGTCATTTAAGAGGGTAGGCATTTAGGCATGGCGCCAACTGATAACCGCTTAACGGAAGCATACCCTTAATTTTTAAATTTTAACTTAATTTTATGATTATTAATATTTTAATTTTCTTTTAGTTATAGCTTTTTTGATTTTTAAGATTTTTCTGATCGTTAAATGAAAAAAAAATTGCTAAATGTCCTACACTACATCTGTTACACTTTTTCTTAAATGTAAACTTCTATGTCTTTCAACGGGTCCTCATCAGAGCGGGGCCACACTACTAGTCTTATATAAACATGAAAAAAATGAATATATAATAAGAAATTTTACACACGCATACCTGTACGGCATTCATTGAGTCAATTATGCTTATATTTTACCAGGTTCCCAGTGAACCACGCTCCACAAATCAAACAATTGTATACTCATTTCATGAAATGCATATTCAAACATAACACCTACTAAAAGTAAAAGATCCAGCAAGCAGTTGCGTCATCAATATTGACAATTTCACATTAAAAGGAAACACGACAACACACATATTCGTACCCTTGTAATGAAATTTCCCGATAAATGTGAAATAAATTGCAATTCGGGGAATCATGCCTTTCTCACTAATTTCAGATCTCATTAGGGACCTTTAGTTTTATATGCGTATATTGCACACCTCTTTATTATTTATGCTTTATATCCTCGATAAATGAAGTTTTATTATAAATCCTTTATATGCAATGACAACTTTTATGAGCAATTGCAACTTATTTAATTAGTTTTGAGTTCAAACCAAATTTTCATATTATTTGACCACCACACAGAAAATCATCGACTAGTTAAACTCGATTCGATTGGATCAGCGCAAGTGAGATAATTAGTCTCCCAAAGCGTCAATAGAAACGATTGTAAAATGCAGCCTTCAAAGCAAGTTTAATCTCAACTGAATGATAGCAAATATGTTTATTTGGACTCCGCAGATTTGCCCACAAGATAATTATCCGCATACACACACAAACAAAATCGATATTAATATAAAAGATTTAAAAATGATAATCTCTTAAAAAATACCGGCACTTCCTGTCTAGTTTAATAATTTCACTTACGTTAGCTTAAAAGGTTGACTTCATCTAGCTTGGGTACCCTTACTTCCACGAGGTTATCTTTTTACTTGAGACGTGACCATCGCTTGAGACCGACATCACCTTCATTAAAAGAAAGGTACTTTTATATGTGGACGACTCTCAAATTTGTCTGCACTGGATAAATAATATTGAAGATGAATGAAACTATTCTTTAGTTTTTAGATAAATATTCTGCCACTCAAAATCGTAACCAATAAAACTAAAAGAGAAATATTTTTAAACACAAAATTAATTTTCTTTTTCGCGTGAGCTCTCAGTCTGTATGGATGGGCGGTTATTTTAAACTTCCAAAACGTTTCGATTGAGGCGACATTTTACTTGCACTTCAACAGAATTTTCAAAGCTAATTTGGAGAATTTGAAAATAAAAAATTATGGAAAAATTTTAAATTTGTATGCTGCCTTTAGTATCATTGATCCTGAAAGGATTTAAAAAACAGGAATTTTATTTTTGTGAACATTTATTACTTGCAAATAAAATATTTTTAGAAAATACTAAATCCATTTAGTGAATAACAAGATCTTAATTTCGGTTAAATTTTTAAATTTTCCAAATGCAGTTTTGGAAGAAAAAAAATTTAGCATAAAATTACAATACCTAAGATTTTTTTTAAAAAAATCAAATTTAACAAAACAGACGATTCCTTAATTCAAAATTGTATAAATGTTGACTATAAATTGATTTTTTTTTATATAATTCAGGTTGATCATTGATATTACAGAATTCTAAT
The DNA here is from genome assembly GCA_963978545.1 of Linyphia triangularis. Taxonomy (NCBI): domain Eukaryota; kingdom Metazoa; phylum Arthropoda; class Arachnida; order Araneae; family Linyphiidae; genus Linyphia; species Linyphia triangularis. The sequence goes on from OZ021724.1 coordinate 42,837,063, forward strand.
TTCGCGAAACACTTTGCTATTTTTATTTTATTGTAGAGACAGAGTACTTTTTGAATTGCAATGGACAATAATTATTCAGAATATTTTTTTAAATATTTAATTTGAAAAGTCTTTTTTTACCATACAATAAAACATTATTTTTCTCTTAAATATTATAGTATTAAAATTTAAATTAACTCTCTTATTACATGCTACCTACAACCACGCAATATCACATTTTTACCAATATATACCAATATTTTGTAAGTAAAATTCATTGTTCTCAGGGGGAAGTTACTTCTTCAAAGTATTTACTCAAGATAATTTGATTGTTTTGTACAATATAAAGAAGGATAAGCTAACTTACAATACTCCTTTGAACCTACCAGGCGTAGCACATGAGTGAACCAAGGAACTATAATTTGATCAGGGATTCAGTACTGTAAAGGGCGCTTAATACAACTATAACACTGGTTTAGCAACAAAATTGTCACAGAGAAATAGAGAGCTTAAAACTGGTTAAAATTTAATTGCCCTAAATTCTTTTCCCCCTTCCCCCTTTATTAATGAAGATAATAAAGTAAGGGATGTGTGAGAAAAAGATGAGTAGGGGTGAAGGGGAGAAAGGATGTATAGGGTATATGTGTGAGAGGAAAAATTGAGAAATTTTAACTGGAATGCCAAGCACTCGATTATACAAATATTTCTACTCTGATTATTAAAGAGCTTTTACGTGGCCATTTTACATGCAGGGGGGTATTGGCCATAAGGATTGTCTAATACAATCACCGGGACTGTCGGTGTCTGTAAACAATAGATCGGTGTTTGTAAAAAAAAAAAAAAAAAAAAAATTTTTTTCTCCAAGACAAGAATTTTCCTTCCTTAATGTTTCTTAAAAAAGACCAATGCATTGAAATTCCAATCACTACACCAGTTAATTATTGAAATTATTAATATAAATATTTAAATAATAAAATATATTAATTATTAATATTTCAAATATTCAAAATAATTATACAATTAAATATTGGAATTTTATTAACTAAATTATTAAAATATTATATTAATGATTATATTGAGCATTTGGGACAGGATAAATTTATAATACTATTGATAAAAAGTATTCTACTGCTGCCCTCTGCGAGACACGTAATGAAATATAAATGAGACTGGAAAAGCAGTGTCATTCTTTTAACTCTAAATATAAATTTTCCAATACTTATTTTCCTTATGATTTATATTTACACCTCACAGAATATTATTATCTAGCCCCATTTGAGAATTAATTATGACGGAAAGTCTGTAGATTGTGTAACTCACGTCCGGTTACAACAAATTTATATACAAATAAGGGAAGGAAAAAAAAAACTGTTGAAATACAAAAGTAATTTTAAGTCATTTCATTACGTCAACTTCACTTTGATTCTCTATAATTTACCTCTAACGTTAGAAAACTAATGAAACTGCTTCATTAAAGTATACATGATTTAAAGCATCTGTAAAGGTAAAATTTGTAAAAAAAAAAAATCAAATAAGCGATATTATAGAAAAAGCATAGAAAACACTTCTAAACAAAAAATGGTAAATACTAAAAAAAATAATGCCGACCAACTACAGGCACAGGATCCATCTAGGTTGGTCCAATTTAACTCTTCTGAACAATCCCCCAGTATACATCCATTTGTCTTTTAAAAAATGGTGACTACGGTACAATGTACGATGTGGTCTGGCAGTTCCACTTATCATTCACTCTATAATAAAATTAATGTTTCCTATTCTCCAAGTCAAAATGTAATTTGAATAGCTTATATGCATGACCTCTTGACTTGTTCTCCGTATTGAACTCTAAATCCTTAAAATTAGCCTATTTGATAAATTTAAACAACTGAATCAAATCCCTTTTAGACCTTCTTCCTCAATCTAGCACTATAATCCAATGTACAGTTTCTCTACAGTATTTTTGTTGCTCGTTGCTGGTCTTTTCCCAGCAAATCGATATCCTTTCTGATAATGAGACGACCAGAATTGCATTGCATACTCTAGATGAGACCTAAGTAAAATAATATCACTAGATTTAGATGAGATAGTCTTCCTGATGAATCCTAACATACTATTTGCTTTTTTATTTGCTGTCCCATAATGATGCCTAACCTTAAAAGTGCCATTAATTGACACCCATTAGTCATTAATAACCTGACTCTCATTGATTTTAGCTTCTTCTAAAAAATAGGTAGCATTCATATTTTTGTGACAAAGGGAATGACTTGACATTTATCTAAATTAAAAGAGATACCTCATTTGACTGCTCAATCTGTTACTTATTTAAATTCCTTGCAGCTGTGCAATTGGTTTCATACAATTTATAGTTTGCATAATCCTCAATTCACAGCGAAAAGATTAACCTTTCCAAAAAATTAATGCTAATATCATTGACGAAAATAAGAAACTTAAGTGTCCCTTATACACTGTGGTACACCGCTTACAACTTCAGCCCACTGTGAATAATTACATTTAATAAGAACTCTTTGTTTTCTTCTATACCTAAACCATTTAACCCACTTTAAAACCTTGTAACAGATCCCAATTCTTTCTAACTTATGTATCAATGTTCTGTGTGGAACGTTATCAAAAGCCTTCTGGAAAAAAATATAAACAACATCTACATCATTTCTATGGTTTAATGCGTTAGTTGGCATTATCATAAAACGGCCAAAGACTATTTTGTGCAGGATTTTCCCTTTCTGAATCTAAACTGTACAGCCGAAAGTGCTGAAGTGCCCAAACTCTGCCCTCTGTTTCAAGAAAATTTATGATTTTTCCTTTAATTAAGGTTTCAAAAATTTTACAAATGACAGACTAACTGGTCCATTGGTACTTCCCCAGAACTATAGAAAACATAAGTCTCAAAGTTAAAAGTTAAGCAACAACACATCTACAAGTTGCTAAGCACATTCATCGGAAATGTTCTGGTAAATTTTATCCACTCCAGAAACCTTAAGGGATTTACTGGTCTTTTAAAGACACACGACACCCTCCCTTGTAAAATTGTTCCTGAATTTCTTCGAAAGAATTATCTGAAGAATCGCTGTAACTTAAAGGAAAACTCTTATTGAAAATACTAGTAAAGAACTCATTCAAAATATTTGCTATTCCTTCATCAACTTGACTTATATTCCCATATTTATCTTCTAATGGTCCCAGACCTGAAATTTGTTTCCCCTTCCTAAAAAACAAGTTCATTTTCAATCAGAGAGACTCGAATAAGCGATCTCCAGATTAGGAGACCGATACCCTTCCCACTGGGCTACACGAACAAGCTCGAAAATCAATTAAACTAATATTAAAAGTAGTTTAAAACAAAATTATATCTAAATTATTAACTGACGTAGAGATTATCAATCTAATAAATTCAGTAAAGAAAAGTTCTCAATTTTAAATATATTTGTAAATGAAATTGAAATATATAGAGATTCCATTTAATGCAGATTGTTCAATTAGTGCTTTTTTGTTGTTGATAAATATGAATACTGCAACATTTCAAAGTTAAAGATTATCAATGTTTGAATGTAAACGAAAAAATTAATTGCAATGTTATTGCTGTAAGCAGAATCTGTTTCGTTATTCGAAAACTATGCGGGGCTCATAATAAGAAAGTTTTAAAAATGTGTTTTACCATTTTTTTTTTTTTTTTTTTTTTTTTTTTTTTTGTAAAGTAATTGCCACAATTGATTTAAACAGAATGTAATTTATATATATTTATATATTTTTTTTATTCATATGGTTATACAAAATTTTATAAAAACGTAATAACACCGTACCAGCTAATGTAACCTCGGGTGTACATCATTGCTAACTTCAGCTAAACTATCCATGAAAGTATTCCTTTTCCCTCTGCGTATTCTATGCCAGTAGGGTTTGATAATATGTTGCCAGGATGCGAATCCGCTACATTTGAATGATAAACTACTGTTCTACTTCTCAACTAATTCAGTAGACTCGGCATCTAATATTATGCTTTTAGATGCATTTTATCAACAAAAGAACAGAACTCCACAAAACAAGCGTCTGTTCACTTCAAATTCTCATTTTATTCTCCTCTTAGCTCAAGGTTACACTTCAGAAATGAACATATGTTTCCATTAGGTGCTGCTCTCTGGTGTTACATATTAAAGCTGACATTACATATAATATAATACTCAACATTCTCCCCACCTATGAATAGTTTTACTAACATTCATGAATCAAACAATACAATAAATTTACTACGATTTAAAATAATTAAAATATCAAATGATATCAAATATACTTAAACACTATATTATTCAAATAAATGAAACTAATACACTACTTAGTACAGTAAAACAAAAAACATAATATAATTAAGTATTTACTGGCAAAATACAAATTTTTGAAATTGCACGTTTAAAATTCCCATGTTGTGTTTTCACTAACACAACTCTTACTTTCTTATCTTTACCTGGAAAAACCTGAAGGATTTTTCCTAATACCCACTTGCAAACAGGCAAATTGTCCTCCTTTATTAGCACAATTGAACCAATAGACACATTATCTTTATTAAACATCCATTTTGACCGTTGATGCAAATTACTTAAGTAATCAATATGCCATTTTTGCCAAATTAGTTGAACCATTTTTGTGATTTTTCTCCATGCCGTTAATCTATTATCAGGTATTTCAATTAATGATTGTTCAGGAACAGAATTAAGTGGTCTTCCAATAAGGAAATGACCAGCTATCAGAACCTCAAATTCACAATCATCACTAGGTACAGAAGTTATTGGTCGGCTATTTAACACTGCTTCTATTTGAGTTATCACAGTTAACAATTCTTCATAAGTGAGTTTTACATTACCTACTACTCTTTTTAAATGATGCTTAAATGACTTAACAGCTGCTTCTACTAGCCCAGCAAAGTTTGGCCCTTTTGGAGGCAGAAACTTCCACTCAATTTTCTTATCTGCCAAATAATTTGCCAAATTTTCATCTGGTTGACTCACAAAGTTAAACAATTTCTTCAACTCATTATTGGCTCCAACGTTATTTGTGGCATTATCACTATATAACTTAGCGCTTTTTCCTCTTCTAGCGAAAAACCGTTTAAGAGTTGCTATTAGGGCAGCTGAAGTTAAGTCACTTACTAATTCTAAATGCACTGCTTTTGTTACAAAACAAATAAAAATACAAACATAAATCTTATGACAAATACCCTTTCTTTGATTTTTATATTTTATAAAAAATGGACCGCAAAAGTCTAGCCCTGTAATATTGAACGGATAATTTTGTTGTACTCTATCAAGGGGTAAATTACCCATTATTTGTTCACAAATTACAGGCTTAGCTTTTGCACATACTACACATTCATGCACTATTTTTCTACAAAGGCTTCTGCCTTTAACAGGCCAGAATCTCTGACGAACAAAACACAATAATGCTTGTGGACCAATATGAAGATTTTTCTCATGAATATATTTAATTATTAACTTAGTAAGTAGGTGAGAAGATGGCAAAATTATTGGATGCTTTTTATTATAATTCAATGCTGAATTACCAAGTCTGCCACCAACTCTTAAAATACCTTTGTTATCTATAAATGGATTTAAAGATTTAATTTTACTTTTACTTAAAATTGGTATTTGTTTCTTTAAATTAGAAATTTCATTATGATACTCTATTGCTTGCATATTTTTAAGAATACAGTCTTCACCTATAGTGCGCTCTTCCAATGTCAATGGTTCCACTCTTTTATCCATTGGGTGCCTACAGTTAAATGAAAACCTGTAAACAAAACTACATATACGAATTAATTTTTGATAATCATTTGTTATCGAAAGAAGATCATCAACAAATAATTTTTGTGTTGTTATAGATAAAACTGTGTGTTTATCATTTCTGTCATCACTTTTTTTAAACTCACAACAATATTCACTTGGAAGTGATGAAGAAAGCAACACCTCACTGTTGTATAAAACTTCTGTTTCATGGAGAAATGCTGGTCCATGAAACCACATGTTATTCTCCATGAGTTGCTTGGCATCCACACCTCGTGATAGAATATCAGCAGCATTCAACTCTGAAGACACATGCCTCCAATCTTTCACATTTGTAAGGTTTTGAATTTTACTTACTCTGTTACCCACAAATGTTTTCATATGCAAAGATTCTTGATTTATCCACGCAAGCACAATTGTAGAGTCACTCCACAAATATATTTTATCAACACAACACTGAAGAGAAGATTTAACACGATTCACTACCTGTGCAAGCAATACTGCTGCACACAGCTCTAAACGTGGGATCGTTTGACGTTTGACTGGAGCCACTCGTGACTTACTTGCAACTAATTTTACTTTAACATCACTCGTTGTTTTCGATCGACAATAAACAACACAACCAAAAGCACTTTCTGACGCATCAGCAAACCCATGTATCTCCACTGTGGTAGCTCTTTCCACGACGATGCAGCGGTCCACCTGGATGTTGTTGATGGCCGGAAGAGCGTCGAGGAAACTTTGCCACTGCCTTGCCTCTTTTTCTGGTAGATGGTCACTCCATGATATTTTTAGTATCCAGAGTCTTTGAAGAAACACTTTTGCTTTGGTAATAATAGGTCCACACAGACCTAGAGGGTCGAAGAGTCGAGCAATCACAGATAACACAGTTCTCTTTGTGAAAATGGTCTCTTTTTTCAGACTTACTTGGAAGGCCAGTTTATCTTTCTTGGGCATCCAGAAGACACCAAGAGTTTTAGTAACTCCCGAGTCCTCAAATGTGTACTCTCCAGTGTTATTATTTTCTAGTTGAAAATTAGCACACCACTTGTGTAAGTGCATGCCACAATTGCGTAGAATCTCAGTTAGTTGGTGCCTGATTTCTTTTGCACTGTTTATATCATCAGATCCCCCCAAAACATCATCCATGTAAAAATTATTTAATAGCACGGGCTCTGCGAGAGGATATTGTTTCCCCTCATCTTTTGATAGTTGATGCAACGTTTTTTGTGCTAAATACGGTGCTGACACTGTTCCGTAACTAACTGTGGTGAGTTCAAAGGTTTTTATATCACCTTTAAGTTCATCCTTCCAAAGGATTCTTAGAAGTTTTGTTTGCTCAGGATGTATTTTTATAGCCCTATACATCTTTTCTATATCCCCCGTAAATGCGTACACGTATTGTCTAAATCTGGTCATTATGGTGAACAAGTCCTCTTGTATCATTCCACCATTATATTGCAAAGAGTTTAATGAAGTTCCATTGCTTGTTTGTTGTGACGCATCCCAACAAACACGAAGCGGTGTGGAGATATGACCAGGACGATGTACTCCTACGTGTGGGATGTAATACGTTCCTACTGATTCCCCTTTATCTTTAATTTCCCGCATATGCCCCAATTTCTCATATTCACTCAAAAAGTTTCTATATAATTTTAAATATTCAGGGTCTTTTTTTAAGCGGTTCCACAATGAGTTTAGTCGTTGAATCGCTATATCTCTGGATTTACCTAGCACACTCGGATCTTCCTTTAAAGGCATTGTAACTACGTACCTTCCCTCTGTATCTCTAAAGTGAGTTTTCTCATAATGTTCATCACATATCTGAGTTTCCTTATTTTTAGAAATTGTCTGGTCGACATTTTCCATTTCCCAGAACTTTTGTAATGTTTCATCTAAATTTACATGTTCTTTAATTAAAGCACAATGTACCTTATTTTTATTGGACTCACAAACACTTCCTGCCACTATATACCCAAACACGGAATTTTGCAGAATTAAATTGGTGTGTGGTATTTTAATTTGTTCCGGTTTTATTAGAGTGTAGTAAATCTCTGATGAAATTAACACATCCACTCTCCCAGGAACATTATAATATTCATCCGCCAATTCTACATTAGGTAACTCAATTCTATTAATTTTAATTGGCCTATTTGGAGTATAACTCATAATCTTTGGGACAATTAGAAAAGTTAAATCATGTTCAAATGTTTTAGAACGATTAATTAATCGCGTTGTTACACTATATTTAATTTGAGAACAAGTCTCGTTTAAACCTGATACCTCAATATCTATTTTCTTTCTCTTTAAATGCAATTTATCAGCAAATTCTCTAGTAAAAAAGTTACATTGAGACCCATTATCTAAAATCCCTCTTGCTAAATGCAGATCTCCATTGCAATCCTGCAACCAACACATAACTGTACTCAATAAGACCGTTTGCTGGGAATTATTATAATTCGTTCCCACAAAAAGATTACCACTTCTTGAATCCGCGGGTAAAAACCCAGCTACATTAGGTGATAAATCTCTAGCACTTGAAGAAGGAACCACTCGGGTTTCATTTATTGCGACTGGGTTATACGCAGTCGATTCCCTCTCCCTCTCCGAATGAAAGCATAACAATGAATTATGGTTTTTTAGACACGTTTTGCAAGAATATTTAGAAAAACAATTTTTAATTAAATGCGGTTTTAAGCACCTAAAACAAAGTTTACTCTTTTTAACAAATTCAACCCGTTCCTTTACATTTAAACTCAAAAATCTCTCGCACTTATAAATTTCATGTAAATGGTTATCACAATAACTGCATTTTTTATTTTTTACATCCGCGAGCAATACTTTATTCGAAGCATATTTATGATACTTATGTACAGAAGTATCAGATGGGTTTCTACCCTTAGACGAAGCATATAAGTCTAGTTCCTGACCTAGATTTACTGGGGATAAAAAAGAACTGCCTTGTTTAATACTAATGTAAGTTGCAGTGTCTTTATCTAATGTTTGAAATATTTTATCTGCTACCATTAATTCTTTTAGTCCTGTAAAATCATCAACATTTCTTAGTTTTAAATAATAATTAAAGCTATTTATCATACGACTTGTGAACTGGGTATAAGTTTCATTACTGTATTTCTGAGCCTTTTTAAAATTATCTAAACATATTTGTGGAGTAGGCTCATATTCTCTCAAAACAATTGATTTAATTTTAGAATAATTATTAAACTCGTCATCAGAAATATACGTTAGGATATTATTAGCTATATCTCCAAGTAATATTAACAAAATTTCCGCTTTAAATTTATCAGGCACACATTTTGTTATAAACGCTCTCTCTAATGAATTAAAAAAGAACCCTCAATTTTCAGGTTTAGTTGGAACTTTGCACGTTAAAACTTGAACACTTTTTAGAAGCGAATCAATGGACACGCCCAAAGCAAAATCCTCTTGCTCAGTCGCTTCACTTTTCTTTTCTGAGAACTCATTTCTTAACTTTTGTAATTCTAATTCTGATGACACACGTTGAAGTTTTAACTTTTCAAGTTCAATATTGTGCAATTTTTCACTTTTGCGCTCTTCAATTATTGTGAATGCAAGTTCTTTCACCGATGTTGGATTTTTAATGTACTCATTATTGTTCTTGATAAGAGTATCCTGTTCAATAACCGTTAAATTATCGGTTGTCTTTATACATAATTCCTTCGCAATCTCATATAAATCTGCTTTTGTAGCCCCTTTAAACAACATGATCAAGCTCTCGAGCTCTCGATATCAGTGTTCAACACAAAGGCAATCTCAACACAAAGGAAAACTTAACATTATATGCAAATAATGTACTCACTCATTATACCAGTTCTTCTCCGGCTCGACGGACCATTTTTATGTTCTACTTCTCAACTAATTCAGTAGACTCGGCATCTAATATTATGCTTTTAGATGCATTTTATCAACAAAAGAACAGAACTCCACAAAACAAGCGTCTGTTCACTTCAAATTCTCATTTTATTCTCCTCTTAGCTCAAGGTTACACTTCAGAAATGAACATATGTTTCCATTAGGTGCTGCTCTCTGGTGTTACATATTAAAGCTGACATTACATATAATATAATACTCAACAACTACTCTCATACCAGATACATCCTATTTTTTTTAACAAGTAACTATTTAATATCTATTTACATATTAAGCACGCTTACATTTATTTTCAAGAATTTAGGACATTTTAATCAATCAAAATAATTGTCCTAAAACAATTCTTAGTCTCTTAATAACCTTTTAAAAAAAATTAAAAAATACATTTTTCGAAAATGGGAGAGAGGTTCTTCTGGAAAACTGATAATTTCCGATAGTTAGTGAAATGTATCATAAACATTTAAAACTATTCATAACTGACAAAATTTTTAGAACCTCTATTATTATATGCCACTTTTTAACATAGCAGCTTATGCTCTGGTAATTTGTTGTATTTCTTTAGTTTTCATGTTTTGATTCCTCCACTTTTTTCCCCTTGTAATTTAGGTATAGTCGAATTGAAACAAGAGTTTATTTCTAGAGACGAGAGAGGGGGTGGAGACCGGGTTGACGATTGGCTAGCCTGAGGATTTAAATGATATCAAAAAGGCTCAGCCGAATAGAAAACTGAGGTATTTATAGATGGGTGATCGCCAATAAACCGGTCCAAACTGGTTATATACATTGTGTTCCCGTATAACCAGACCGACCTTTATTTTCGACACCGTTGGTCCTAGATGATAGTCCCACTTGAAGAAATGTTTTAAATCGTTAAAATATTTTTACCGAATTGTTTTTAAGTCATAAAAGGTTTTGGTATAAAAATTACGGAATTTCAAACCAAAAAAAAAAAAAAAAAAATCGAAATTTGTTCAACTAATAGCCACGGTGTTATTGGAGTTTAAAGTTTTAATGCTATTTGGGGGGCCTTTACATAAATTGAAATGAAAAAATATCATCCTATCAGAATAACAACGAGCTTCTAGACGAGGTTTGACAATAATGGCAAACAAATTGTTGTTCATCGCCTAAAACATTCTAATTTTTGACTAGAAACTGCTTTGAAAAAAAAAAAATTACAAATTGTACAACACATAAAAAACAGCAAACAAACTTATAAGCAATTTTAATTTTAAATAATAGCATAGTCAAAAAGCGGCGCTTTTTGTTAACACAAACAGAAATGAAAAGTGATAGAAGTGAACAAAGTTAAATGAAAGGTGATAGAAGTTAACAAAGTTAAGAGGATAAATAACCTCTTTCTTAACTACATATGCTTGAAGTGTTTTATTGCGATTAAAATACCTAAGCGCACACGTGATTCAAATTTATCTTGGAACATTTTTCAGCATTACAGGCGTAATACACCTGACAGCGGATAAAATTCGATTCTGCAAATCTAATAGACTCGTCTATTCTTTTTCATAGACCTTGCTTTTCAAAAATCCCCAAAGGAAAAAAATCTTAAGGATTTAGATCTGGAGATCTAGAAGACCATTCAACCGGACCTCCATAGCCTATAATGTTGTTTTGAAACATGTTATGATGTTGACTGTTCGGCAGGAAGCTGCCTCGTAAAGTGGTGCACCATCCTGTTGAAACTATATCTTTTTAAGGTCAGAAAGTCAGATAAAGGTCCCTTTAACAGGTTCGCATACTTTTTACCTTTTAATGTATCAGCAAAAAAGAAAGGTCCTACTGACGCTCCCTTCCATATGCCACACCAAACGTTAACGGACCATCGCATTTGATGCCTGTTTGGTCAGATTACATGGGGATTTTGCAAAGACCAAAAGTGTGTGTTTTACCTATTTACTCCCCCAGTTCTTGAAAACGTTCATTCATCAGAAAATAGGATGTTATTCACAAATGATGAATCCAATTCTAGTTTGTTCATGATGACATTGCAGAAATCAAACCGTCTATTTTCATCCCCGGGCAAAAACTCTTGCACCAATAGCGGGCGATAAGGATGTGCACAGTGTCGGTTTAAGACTCTCCACACATTGATTTTTGAGTATCCACATGCTTCACTAATGTCCCTGACACTAGACTGAGGAAAGCAAGAGAATAGCCCAAAATTTCTTCGTCAGAGACAACCACTCTTGAATTTCCGGATCGAGGACGTCTTCCTATGCTACCCGTTTCTCGCAAACGCTTTACAACATTTAAAATCGTATCTTTAGGTGGATGTATACCATTTGGAAATTTCATTGCATATTTGTCTTGCACCCTTCTTCTTCTAATAAAAAAAACATTTCAAGTTATATTTTCAAATATTTTTTTTTTATTTACTTAAAAAGCAACCCCCACCGTTCTATCGTTCTGGCGCTAGTCGAAAAACAGCTCGTATCGTAAATGAGGCCTTAAGAGTCTTCGCTACCGTCCATCTTGATTCTCCCCCTAATGTTAAGTCTATGGGAAAATCTCTATTTTCCTATTCGTAGAATAGAAAGAAATTATGCGAATATTTTTATACGGTTTGTTTTGTTGGATCGACGTAACTTTTATCCGTATTTTGCCTTAGTTGTTTTTGGCCTAAAATGTTGTTAAGTTTATTAAAATATCAATTGTTTACTTTAACATCATATTAAAAAAAGTTGAAAAGAGTTATTGAAAAAATAACAACTCAATGACAAAGATTAAACTTTTTTCTATCCAGATTTTATTTTAAAATTATTTTCGTGTTTCTTAAACAGTCAAATTTAGAGAAACATTAAAGCTATATTTTGAAAAAAACCTCTTCGCAAGAAGACCCGCCCCCAAAGAGGGACATAGATATTTCCCCCCCTCAAGAGCGAGGAGGGTCCAGTGATTTATTATCTTGGCTGGACCTGTTTTGCTATATAAAGCGGTTCTTTATAAGCGGTCTTTAAGATGGTCTTATCCAAGCGGTCTTAAGCGTTAATTCCAGGAAACGTGCTTTACTGTTGTATTTGAAGTTGCATCAAGGCGCGTTCTCAAGGGGGGGGGGGAGGTAGTTTCACTGTCATAATCCACCTAAAACCCCCGACATCCCGATGTTTTCTGACGAATGAATTACAAACACTAAAAGTAATCATAAATAATTTCAAAAGAATACATTTTTAATTTACCATCATTCTGATAGGGTTAGCTTACCGTATCGCATTTAAGTAGCTATTAGGTCCAAGAACCTCGAAACAAATAAAACATTTGTAACTCTCATAACATCAAAAAATCGTCATACTTTATTTTTTAACTACTTAGATTTAATATAAACTACATATTCAGGGTTATTCAGACTTCCCTCCTGGGTTTCGAAGCAAGGACTGGACTTATCGGCAGGAACTGGACTATCGCATTGATGCATGCCGTGTGACCAAGGGTCCACACATAGAACACCTGTAAGCTATGTAAATAAAACTTGAATTGTTTCTGTATTCTTTCAAATGTTCTTATTTTCTGTATTAGTCTTAGTTTTTTTTTACTATAGTGCTTCGAAACCTAGGAGGGAATTCTGAATAACCGTTTATATATATAAAAAAAAGGAAATGTTTAAAATATATAGATGTTTTCCAAATGTAATTATAACATTTTAGTGCTACATGGCCTTTGTATTTGAAGCACCATAAATATGTAATAAAATCAGTCTGATATGATATTAGTGTATGTCCGTTTGTCTAAATATACTGCTCCTTCTCTAAGTGAATATAAACAAACAAAATTTTTAGATTAAACTATATATAATCTAATAATATTGTTATACGTTTTCTAAGTAATATGTAGTCTCATGTTGAGGTATTTAATATAACTCGAATACTGGACTAGTTGCATATATAGGTGGCAGATTAAAAAACTGAAAAAATATTATGATATGTGACAAATATGGGATGTTTTAAAATCATATTTGTAGAGAAATGCAGCAGCAAATTAATTGTTTACTTGAAAACCCCTCCCACAGAAATTTTCTGGTTGTGCCCCTGTTTAATGTAACATAATGATAAGTAAAGTAGCACAGATGTAAAATAAAATGCAAAATGTACATGGGTCATATGCAATAGAGTACCATTATTGTACAGTTATACAGTTTTATCCATATTAAAAGTTACGCAACTCAAAGAGATATGAACTCCCCTTTCATCAGTGTTTAGTCTTGCTCCACGAGGTAATGAATCTGATTCGAGGAGAACAGGGGGATTGACAGTTTGACAGCAGGGAAAAAGGGGTCCAAAATTCAGAGGGGGTCATGGTTTTCTTTTGTTGATCGTTACAGTGAGTTGTCCCCAGATAATTAACTTGGGAAAAGTTGGGTCTTCACTATTGCTCCCAGAAAAAAGAGGGGTGTTTTTAGTTACTTGCCACAAGGACATGTTGTACGGGGGAAATGGTTTGGAAAAATTTACCGTTTATTATCTAATCAAATCAAACAAGAGCGAGGTAGCATTCTACGCAGCAAAATACTTTTGATAATACTCACAATAATTTAAATAAGAACACTTCACATATTTTCGAATATTGAAGGTGATGAATTTCGAATAATGAATGTGTGCAAGAATATAAATCGAATAAAAACTTCGGCTCTATATATATATAATAAAAAAAAGGGAGAAGGGGAGAGGGGGTGGGGACACACTGGTCATTGTAATAGAATATTATTATTAAAAAAAAAAAAAGGAAATAAATAGCATGTTTCACACTCATATCTTCTTATTAACTTTAATTTGATTCACCTCCATTATTTCACAATTCACAACTGAAGAATAAACAATCTTAATGTTGTTGTTTTTCCAAAAGTGAAGTCACTAGTCATTTTCTTATGTTCTACATTTGAAATGTTTGCAATTATTTATTCTACAACAAATAAATTTGAAAACTACGATGTATCTTTTCTTTTCTGGCACTAAAAATAGGGAATTATAATTTTTTTAAATGAGAAACTTTTTCTTCAAGTATATAGCCACTTCTATACGTCAATTTGATCTGTATGTAAAGTGGCTCTAAAAGTCTTCGTAATGTACTAAAATATTGCAGCAAATACCAATATGTAAGAAAAAATTTAAGTTTACGAAAACTTTTGGGAGATATTTTATACGTTACTTATAGTTTAATGATTTTCTAAAAAAAAGTTTTGCTATGCATTAAAAATATTTATGTAGTTTTATTAAGATGAAATTAGAGATATTATTAAACAAATCTTATTTTCAAATAATAATTTTTGATATGGATAATGCAGTATTTAATTGAAATTAGTAAGTGCACGAACAATTTTGGGAACAACCTGTTGTAAATTGTTTGGAACAGTTTAGAAGATCCGAAAAATCCAATGAAAGTGTGATATTCAATTAATTTCTAGATGAAAAAATCCCAATGCACGTTACAACTGTTTTTTATGTCATATCTTTCCAAAATTATTTTTTAAAAAATCGTAAACCAATCTGCTTACTGTCAATACTAAAAAATACTTCAAGAGTTTACTTCAAAACGAAACCATTATTTTAACACAAAAGAACACACGAATAAATTTAAACCTATATCATTTTAATATCAATGAATAATTTTATAAAAATTGATTTCCAAATTAAACAAAAATTAATATAAAAGAAAATTGTATACATTTATTGAGAAATACCAATTTTTAAAATTTAAAATTAATTTAAATTTAAAATTTTTAATTAAAATTTTTATAATTTAATTAATTTTTTTAATAAAATTTATTTTAAATTAAAAAATTTTAAAATTTAATTTTTACAAAATTTAAAAATAAGCAAAAAATAAAAGGATAAATAAAATTTTCATAATTACAATGCAATGAAAATGGTACAATGGCGTTATTTTTTTCTTTTAAGCGCTTCTTTTCTTTTTTCCATCGCTTCTAAAATGGAAGCTGGATCCCTTATTGCCATTGATCTTGTATGGCGTGGATCAATTAATTCTGGCAGTATGCAATCTAAATAAAAATTAGTTAATTTTTCTTTCATTTCGTTTTCCCAGAAAGAATCCTTCCGTAATACCTTTTCATACTTCATTCCTCTCCTGGTCCAAAGCACAAACAGGCAGTAATTACGTTTTGTTATATGTAATTGTCCTTGAATTTGAAAATAGTATTTGTGTCGTCTGTTTATACCGGATATTACTTTTTCCTTATTAAGACTCCAAAACGTAAACTTGCTCTTCCGGCGATAAGTTTTCGCATGACATGGGGCATTTTACTTCAACGATACCCTCCTCTTCCACCAACCCGTCGGGTGTGGCCCCGAGATATGGGGGTAGTAGCAGGACATAGACATAGTAGCATTGTCCCCTGTTTCAACCCTGTGGCAAACGTTTCTTTTGGGGGGATTGTCCCACGCTGTTTGCTGTCCTTTTGAATTTACCGACACTGAACACGTTGGCAGAAGCTGAAAAGAAAAGTATGCTTAATGCCACTGAAATTTGGAGAAAAATTTTGATAGAAACCTAAAAGAATTTATACAAAAGTCCATTGATTTGTTTGCCAAAGAAAAAAGGAGAACTTAATTTTTGTTAAAAGAATGTGTAGTAAGTAGTTTTGTTGTGTTCATTTAGTAAATATCCGTGGCACTGATTTTTTTTTTCTACTTATTTCTTCATCCTATGGTGATTATTGGTATATATCCATAATCTTTCTTTCATGCACGAATACGTTTTCTGGCTCTTAATTTTTTTAAATGTCATTCCCGCCTCAAAATATATAATAGTACTGCTCCCCCATCCCTCCACTAGCAAAATTGTTTAGCGTCGCCTTTGGGATCAATAAATACGATTTAGAAACCCATATTTCACCATTACAGATTTGCCTAGATCAAGTTATCGTAATTACAGTAAAAAAAGTCGAATTTAATTATTTTTGCGTTCCTGTGAAGTTTACAAAGCAATCCGACATATTGCATTCTGAAGACCAAAACTCTTTCCCCACCATATCGTGGTCTTGAATTGGCATTTACCACAATATCGTTCCTACCTTCCTGCAGTTCCTCTGAGTGGGACGCTTCCACGATATGTGATTTTGGAAAGTGTTAATGTATTAAGAACTTTCCATAACTTTAAAACAGTTCTGAAGGTAGTACGAGCAATTAATCGATTGGAAATTATAAAAATTCTTATTTTAAGTATGAGAATACTGTTCGAGGTAAACAGACGTGGATTTGGGGGGGGGGGGGAGTCCTATGTAAAAATTACTGCCAAAAATATCGCCAAATTCTCCATTTTCATTTAAATGAAAATATGGAAACAGAAAATAATACCATATTTGAATACAATGATATACAATATTATAGTGTAGTCTCAAGTTTATATAACTTATATTTTAATTTACTAATGTGATGTCAAACCGAGTTGAAAAGCATTATTTAACTTTGGAAATTAGTAAAACCTTATAAATATAGAGCTTTACGTACCTGCTGTGTTGTCTAAAGTTTTTAAAAGATCTGCCGCCTTTTTCTGCATTAAATGATTTGTGATGTTGAATATATTGGTAAATTAACTTTTATAAAAAAGTTGAATTTTCAGGGTTGTTGAACTTTTTACACTTCACCTGATCTGCATGGGATATTTTTTTTGTGCTCTTAAATATTTTTTATCTAATAATAAATACTAAATATTTATAATTTAATTGAATTAAAGTGTATTACATTTTCGGGGTAATTTCTTATATGGGCCCAAAAGAGGATAGTTAAACCCTCTAATTTTTATCTTTCACTAAACACTAGTAGTATCATACTAATTAATGATAACCCTCCCCCCTGTCCCCCAAGTTGACAAACTATCACCGCCACTGTAAACACTCACGGTCATAATCGCACCCTCCTTGATTGACCTCTAAGTCCGCCCCTGGAACTAAACACTGTTGACAGGGGAGTTCATATCTCTTTGAGTTGCGTAACTTTTAATATGGATAAAACTGTATAACTGTACAATAATGGTACTCTATTGCATATGACCCATGTACATTTTGCATTTTATTTTACATCTGTGCTACTTTACTTATCATTATGTTACATTAAACAGGGGCACAACCAGAAAATTTCTGTGGGAGGGGTTTTCAAGTAAACAATTAATTTGCTGCTGTATTTCTCTACAAATATGATTTTAAAACATCCCATATTTGTCACATATCATAATATTTTTTCAGTTTTTTAATCTGCCACCTATATATGCAACTAGTCCAGTATTCGAGTTATATTAAATACCTCAACATGAGACTACATATTACTTAGAAAACGTATAATAATATTATCTAGATTATATATAGTTTAATCTAAAAATTTTGTTTGTTTATATTCACTTAGAGAAGGAGCAGTATATTTAGGCAAACGGACATACACTAATATCATATCAGACTGATTTTATTACAAATTTATGGTGCTTCAAATACAAAAGCCATGTAGCACTGAAATGTTATAATTACATTTGGAAAACATCTATATATTTTAAACATTTCCTTTTTTTTTATATATAAAAACGGTTATTCAGAATTCCCTCCTAGGTTTCGAAGCACTATAGTAAAAAAAAACTATGACTAATACAGAAAATAAGAACATTTGAAAGAATACAGAAACAATTCAAGTTTTATTTATATAGCTTACAGGTGTTCTATGTGTGGACCCTTGGTCACACGGCATGCATCAATGCGATATTCCAGTTCCTGCCGATAAGTCCAGTCCTTGCTTCGAAACCCAGGAGGGAAGTCTGAATAACCCTGAATATGTAGTTTATATTAAATCTAAGTAGTTAAAAAATAAAGTATGACGATTTTTTGATGTTATGAGAGTTACAAATGTTTTATTTGTTTCGAGGTTCTTGGACCTAATAGCTACTTAAATGCGATACGGTAAGCTAACCCTATCAGAATGATGGTAAATTAAAAATGTATTCTTTTGAAATTATTTATGATTACTTTTAGTGTTTGTAATTCATTCGTCAGAAAACATCGGGATGTCGGGGGTTTTAGGTGGATTATGACAGTAAAAATACCTCCCCCCCCCCCCCCTGAGAACGCGCCTTGATGCAACTTCAAATACAACAGTAAAGCACGTTTCCTGGAATTAACACTTAAGACCGCTTGGATAAGACCATCTTAAAGACCGCTTATAAAGAACCGCTTTATATAGCAAAGCAGGTCCAGCCAAGATAATAAATCACTTTACCCTCCTCGCTCTTGAGGGGGGGAAATATCTATGTCCCACTTTGGAGGCGGGTCTTCTTGCGAAGAGGTTTTTTTTTCAAAATATAGCTTTAATGTTTCTCTAAATTTTACTGTTTAAGAAACACGAAAATAATTTTAAAATATGATCTGGATAGAAAAAAGTTTAATCTTTGTCATTGAGTTGTTATTTTTTCAATAACTCTTTTCAACTTTTTTTTAATATGATGTTAAAGTAAACAATTGATATTTTAATAAACTTAACAACATTTTAGGCCAAAAACAACTAAAGCAAAATACGGATAAAAGTTACGTCGATCCAACAAAACAAACCGTATAAAAATATTCGCATAACTTCTTTCTATTCTACGAATAGGAATATAGAGATTTTCCCATAGACTTAACATTAGGGGGAGGAGAATCAAGATGGAAGGTAGCGAAGACCGACAGATAAGAGTAATAAAACGGAGCGAGTTGTTCTGGCTACGATGAGAGTGAAGGCGTTATTTTCCATCAATTTCTAACGAGACGTCATCCCGTGAACTAGCTGAGCGCTTCATTTTGACTGATTATCACATACAAGAAGTACCTAAAACCAAAATTGTTTAATAGCGGTGAGATTATCATAAATCATCACATAAACATACGTTTTTTAAAAAGTTATAAAATAACAATTCAAATTGTATTTTAAATATAAAACTTTTTTGATTCACTGTAAACCGTAGCCAAAACAAACTTCGATCTTTCTCTCGCTCTGCCACTGCCACCTGTCTCACACCGATGGCCGCTCTTCGTTGCACGAGGCATCTCGTTTGATTCAAGTCGACTAGAATATTTGAAGAATTTCCAATGGAAACATTGGCAACCAGTGGTGGAGCTAGAAATTGCCCGACGAGGGGGATATCCAACCCCGATGGGGGGGGGGGGGGGGGGCTAAGAATTTTTTGAAAAAACTTAAATAGTTTAAAATAAACTAAAATTCCATTAATTATAAGCCAATGGCAGTTTTGCAGTGTAATCAGAACATGTTAAGATTTTAATAACACAAAATGTTACGTAAAACAAATAATTCATACTTTAGTAAGAGAAGGCAAATTTAAATTCATCAAAAATTGGTAGTTAAAGCCAGAATTTGAAGTGTTTAAACTTTTTAGGAAACTTTTCTGTAAAAAGAAAATCTTATTTTTTCATATTAGATGGAAATTATATATTAATATTAGAACAAAGTAATGTATCCTTGAACAATCAAGCCTAATAAAACTTTTTTCAAAATTGTTATTACATATTATATTATAAAACTTATAGCAATAAAACAAAGCTTAACTCAAAATGGGATTCATTGTATGTCATTAATTTATGTTAAATAAAATCCAAAATTTCAAATTTCTGACTCAGTAAAGAAAGAAAAAAAAAAAAAAATTCCACCTTGTAGCAAATATTCTTTGCAAGAAACAAAAATGTCAGCCTGGAAAGCAAATAATTCATTCTAAACTTCTAATATTCAAATATTTTTACGTTTTAAAGCACTTTCAATTTTAAGAAACTAATATATATCTTATTAATTTGAAGAAAAAAATCTGTTGGATGAAAATAAAATAAAAAATAAAGAAAATAACGTTTGTTCACTGTTCGCTAAATCCAAATGTTTCATTCAAAATTCAATAAAAAACTTTTTAAAAAAAATTACTTTTAGTTCATGCAAAACATAATTTTTTTTCATAAACTTTGAAAGCAACAATATTGTCTAAAAATAGTTTAAGGGCTTGAATCAAAATGTTTAGTTAACATTGGCAATTGTTTTATAAAGATTTATAATTTAATTTGTCTAGAAAGTGTTCCAAGGCAAACGATTACATTTTAAATTTGAAAAAATTACATCATTCAAAAAATGCTTATTAAATCAGAGTAATAATTTTTTTTATTATTTTAACATAATTAATAGATTTATAAATATCTAACAACAAATTCTGTGAAAAAAGTTTATTTATATGTGGAGAATTAAATAATTTAATAGGATACATTAAATTTGGATGTAAATACGAGTTTAAATTTTGTCAATGTATTTATTGTCAAGCAAAAATTTTATGACCAAAATATTCAGATTAAAAAAAAAAAAAATGTACCTTAGCTTTAGGAAGATTCTGGAGGAGATTCCTATTTCTATAACTAGGGACTAGGGCACAGTTATACTTTCTTTAAAGTAATCCAAGTGCTTCAAATTCGCATGTTTCTCAACATAATCGTTGTCAAAATGTACAAAACATAAACAGCATTCAGCTTTGTAATGCTCATCGTTTTTGTAAATGTAAAAACATCAAAACAAAAAACAAACGTTTCAATTACCTGCAAAGATTATGCTACTGTCTACTACACACTACATAGGTTCAATCCGAATCCAAAGAAATTAGTGCAATATGGATGAAAAGATCCAAGTTGACTATCATTCCTGAAAAAACGTTATCAGAATGATTGTCTGGTGTCTGTAGCCCCCTAGTCGTTTCTTGACGCTCTTTTTTTTTTTCGGAATAGTTCCCAGACACAATTAGCCAGTCCCCCAATCTCATAACGAAAAAAGCCGCCTTCATCCAGATCCCTGGTCATTATCCTGACAAAAAGCACACACACACAAAGAATCTTATCAGTGCAAATCGATTCCCATCGACTTCAAGCTTTTATTGATGTCAGTGTCTATTCGATTTTTAAATGGTCAGTCCACCCCTATTTAGCCATAGGGCATATTTACTGCCCTTACAATGCATCCCTCGCTTTTAAACTCATGGACAACCCGTTGTGATTGCTTGAAGCACATTTTCAGAACTATCCCTTCTATTCATGGAATTTTGAACATGTGTGTGAGCATGTTGTCGCTTTTTCTTCTAAATCTCCAATTCTCCTATTTCTCCTAAATCAGTGGCTTGCCTGGAGTTGTCACTTGTTACAGTTTTGATCTTTGCTTTCCTACCTCATCCCTCCTCACACGATTAATGAAATATGATGCATTTTTACAGCGAATTATTAATTACAGAAGCAATGAGTAAATGCAATGCTAAAACTTGCAATGCTAAAATTGCAATACATAAGAACTAAATGATTGGGAAATTATATAACCATGCGCAATTGTATTTTATTCATTTAAGAGAATTTTGGGAAAATATGAAATTATATTTTATTTTGATGGCCGAGCAATTTATTTGAGTATAGAAAAATAAATTTGAGATAGATTGATAAATTACTATTATTAGTACGGAATTAATAGTATTTTTTTATGTATGAAAGGGGTATGTAAAGTGACTTTTCCCAAAAAAATATCTGTTTGAAGTCTCTTTGTTGATTTTTGTGCTATCTCGGTGTAAAGAAAGGACTTGTGATATTTGATAATACAAAAATTAATATTTTGACTCAAAACAAAGCGATAAGTTAGAGACATGATGTCATGAGAAACAATATATGGTCATGCATACTCACAACATACCAAATATAATAAGTTGAAATTTTTGTGTGAGCTGCGTGTCATTGTTTAAACTATTTTTTAGTATGATTTTTCTTAAAATAATTATGTAAAAATACTATAAATTAGTTGCCAGTAAATTTACAGGTTTTTATGAGACATAAGGTCCAAAACCAAATTGACTGCAAATAAATTTTTCTGTTTTGTGTTTGTTATTAATTCTTTTTCTTTTATAATTTCTAACTACTTATGTCCAAATAAATTGTAACCCTTTAAAAATCTGACGGCCATTCCTTTCACAAGCTGCAATGCTTGTATTAAAAATATTTGTTTTTATATGTTGTAAATATTTTACTAGTGTTCGTATAATATATCATTTAAATTTATTTATGGCTTTGTTATCCTCATCTCTGTCGTACTGAATAAATCATCCTTTTTTTTTCAATAAGGGATCAATGGAATACCATTTCACCAAAGTTATGTATTTAAATCAAAACCACAATTCATTTCCCACCGAAATTCTCAAGTTAACCTATGACATAAACTGTGCTAACACAGAAAAATATATAAAAATTTATATTACATATTGGGCAAATAGATTATCTCGTCGGGGAAATTAAGAATTTCGTAGGAAATAAGTTGTGTTTTACAATTTACGATCATAACTTTTGAAAAATTGTGTCCAATTTTCTCCTTAATAATGCTATATAATAATTACAAAACACATACTGTGGGTAGGCATGTTATATCGTCGGGAAAATTAAGATTTTCGTCGGGAAAGTAGAGTTTTAAATCTAAGAACACAACTTTTTTGAAATTTTATCAAATTACAATATTTTATACCATTAATAAAAAAATATGATTTATTCAGTTTCTTTACCGAATTCTTTACGCCGACAAGTAAAACTGCTTCATTACAGAATCCCATCGGGGAAATTTAAAAAATTGTCAACTTAACAACACAAGTTAGATTCTAATAGTAATTGTCATTAGAAGACCACCTCTACATCCGTTTTATTGTAGTACATCATCATGCCCAGATATCAAATATGTACAATACGGCAAAGGCGGCCCTAGGTTCATTTTTCAGGGGGGCCATTTTAAACTTTAAGTTCGGAAAATGTATGCTCTATGTAACCTAATTGCAATAAACTAACTGCTGATTAAATGCTTGATTGCAATGATAAGTGTAGAATTTTCTAAATTAGTCATTTTCATTAGATGCAGAATTAAAAAAGTTAATTTAAGCTTGAATTGCTCTCCTGAAAAATAAGAAAAAGTAAAACAAAGAAATTACAAAAAATAAAAATAGTTAATAATTGTTTTACAATCACACTTCTTTATTCTTTGAAAGCCTAAAGAACAAAATCCAATTTCCTCTGCTTTGTTTTGGCAAATCTGTCTATGACACAGCTCACATCAATGTTTATGTCTCTGTGAGTATGCAACAAGCAAAGTCCTGCTAACCTTTCTTCCCCCATTCTAGCTCTTTGCCACAGGGTTGCCAGATGAAAAAAGTAAAATAAGGCCAAATTGCTGTCAAAATAAGGCCAAAAAAGGCCAAACTGTGACGTCATCGATAAATTGATGCCAAATGGGGGAAAATGCACGATTTTAGTGTTCTGTATGACAAAGGTTTAAAAAATAGTTCTCTAGATTCACTAGGATGTCTCTTTGGTCATCCTTAACAACAAACACTTTAAGTTTTTTAATTAAAAATTTATTAATTTTAAAAATTGTTCAAAATTTTTTTTTGTCTAAAATATTTGTGTTTGGTATCACATAAATGATAAAAAAAAATTTCTTTCTAAAAATATACCACCCTTTGGACACATAATTCGTTGAACATAGAAAACTATGAATACTTTCCATACAAGGTACAATATGGAACAACTTACCCATGGAATTTATGTGTGTGCAATTTGAACTCCTTGTTAATAATGTGAAATACATGAATGCATTGGTTAAAGGGAAACGGGTGGGGAGAGGGAGGGCCAAATTTTTTGCAATATCTATCATCATTAAGATGAGCATAAAAATTAAGAATTTTTCTAGATACCTTTTAGTCACTAAATGTACATGTTTATTAGATTATTTAGTTATCAAACAGTTTAAAGAAAAATATTGGAAATTTTTTGAAATATTTAAAGTGTAGCTTAAAAAAATGCTTGAAATTTTATAATATTTTTTTAATTTTTTTTCTCAGTTTCATTTTTTTTTCTCAGTTGAGGTACAAACAAAAATACCCTTTTGTCTTTATTTAGGTAGAAGAGACATCTGATGAGTGTCTATAAATGAATCAAATCCAAATAAAACATTAAATTGTTATATGAATTTGATTTTTATACGAATGAATATTTGGAAAACGTGAATTGTGGAGCTTTACAAAATTCAAGTTTTACTACGTAACTGATGGATTCCTAAATATTATTTAAAAAAAAAATGATTTTATTATTAGAATGAAAATTATATATTTTAGTAGAAGTTGTTGAACTATAAACATCGAAACTGGACATTTAATTGAATTTTCACTATTTTACAAGGTGCATATATATGTCGTTATACGTATTACGATTGATCGAAGTTTACTTTTTAAATGTAAATTTTCTCTCTGAATTATTTGTTCATAAAGATGTATGATGAATCCATTCATAAAAGTTACTTAGAAAAACCTAAATTTCACTAATCTAACTGAATTAAACTTTTACTACTCTACAGCCATCACAATAATCATCCACTTTAGGACGGACCACCATGCTTGGATTTAGATGGGTGGCAGATGGCATTCGCAATGCTTAGAGCATTTTGAGGTTCTTTGGCAACACAGAACGACTAATTTCACATTCCCTTTTGGGACAAGATTCTTGGAAACCCTGTCCCTCTATCAATTATCTTAATTGATTTCTCCCTTTCCCCTTAAAAAGAACCTGCTGTTATTCTGCCTAGAGACTCGTTTACATCCTGTATTCGGACAATCATTCGACCCCCTACCCCTCTTCTTATCAATTCCGGTCGTCACTGGTCAGCTGCTGAGGCCAAAAAACGAAAGTAAAGAAGGTATCGCACTTACTTCAGGCGAAAAGCGTATCTTCTAACTCAAAAAGTTTGGAAAAAAAAGGGGAAAGTTTGTTTTAATTAATATTTTTTTCTGACTTCGGAAGTTGTGGTAAAAAAGGCCAAAAATAAGGCCAAATTAAAGAAAAGGCCAAACATAAATTCTTAAGGCCAGGCACTTCTAAAAAAGGCCAAATTTCCCAAATTTGGCCTTAAGAAGGCCAATATGGCAACCCTGCTTTGCCACGTTTTCAAGCGTCGAAGGGTAGAGAAACTTCTTTCAGCAGAGGCAACGCTAACTGGTAGTGTTGCCAAAATTTTAAGTAACTCGTAAATAGTAGGATATACATCTTTGTCACAAGCTCTCATTGCATCTATAGCAGAAGTGGGCAGCTTTTCTTCTTTTTTCCATTTCTCTCTCCATAGTGCTAGCTCACTTTCAATCAAAATAACACTCATTTGTGTCAGTCCTAAAATTGGTATGAACTTCTGTTTTGAAGCTCGTTGCTTTCTGATTCTGTTGGCTTTTCCATATCGGAGGTTGGAATCAGTAATCGAAGGCCAAGACAATCCAAATTTTCTTTTGGAAATCTTCCTATTAGGTCTTCAATTATATTATCCAATAAAGGTATGTAAACCGAGATTCTAAAATACTCTTCTGGTATTTGAGTATTTCTTTTTAGAGAAGTATTTAAAAATGCTCTCATTTTTTCTTTGAAGACATATTGTAGATATTCGTCACTAATTACTCGAGGTAAAATGATCACGAAATCTTTAAACAACGAATAAAAGTGTACCTTTATTGAATTCCCCATGACCCCCCCCCCTGAAGCCGCCAATGCAATACGGCAACATTTCAAGACTGAAATCTTACCTTAAGGTTAATGACATCCCAAAAAAAAAAGTTTGGAATTTTATATGAACAAAAATAGCACAAAAGTGTGTGAATTTTTTGAGATAACTTGTCACCGAATATATCTAAATTCTAATCCGATATCACTCCTTGAAGCCAAGATATGAACTTCTCATGACGTTACTATACGGAATCACTCTTTTTGTCAAACTTCTGGTTGAAATAGCTGATTAAATTCTACGTAATTTTTAAAGTTTTTTTTTTTGCTGAATATCTAGTTTAGGCTTAAGAAATTGCAAATTGATTTCAAGTCACCATTTTTCCTGTACTTCTGTCTTGTCGTTGAATTTTTGTATGATCTGCTAACTTTCATTTGTCAAATCACACGTGTCTGATAATTGTAAATTAACCTAGGAATTCTGATCTTGTACAGACGGACAAAGACAAACCGCCAGAGACATAAAACATAAGTTCCTCAGAACATAATAGTATAGTGTATAAACTAAAAAGATGATTTATTCAGTTATCCAACGACATTTTTATTTTTAACCAAGGGATAACTCTTTTAGAGTATACTGTGTAAGTTTAATATAGCGTTAAAACAGTTTATCATGTCGGGGAAATTATAATTTTTGTCGGGAAATGAGTTATTTATTCAGTTATCCAACGAAATTTTTATTTTTAATCAAGGGATAACTCTTTTAGAGTATACTATGTAAGTTTAATAAAACATGTGTTAAAACAGTTTATCATGTCGGGGAATTTGTAATTTTTGTCGGGAAATGAGTTGTGGTTTAAATTTAAAAGTGTAACTTTTGTTAAATTTTTATCGAATTGTCTCCCTAATAAATAAAAAAAAAAAAAATTATAATAAAAAAAAAAAAAAAAAAAAAAAAAAAAAAAAAACGAGGTTTACTCAGTTTTCCGAATAAATTTATAATTTCCACGACATGATGAACTATTTTAACAAAAATATAATATATAAGATTAATATAGTATGCGTTTATCCTGTCGGTAAAATTAAAAATGTCGTTGGAAGATAGGCTGTGGTTTCAATTAAAGATCATTATTTTTGTTGAATTTTATCAAATTGTCTCATCTATAAAAAAGATTATTTGTTTAGTTTCCCGACGACTGTGTGAAAACAATTTATCCAGTCGGGAGTTATCAAGAATTTCTTCATGAAACGTGTTGTGGTTATCGTGTGGTCTAGGCTTGTGAGGTCTATTGTGTGGGTTGTAGGGAATACAGATAGGGAGATTGCATTGCTTAGTGTTGGACATTCAATCATAATTTTCAGTTTAACATGCTGGTGTCAGACGGCGACCTATAGGATAGTGGCAATGAGGCTTACAAACAATTAACTTTCTTCGATTCTTAAAAATTTTGTTCATGCAAAAAAAAAATGTCTTCTCTATCCCCCAACGAGAAGCTCGATTGTGCCCGATGGGGGGGCTAGCTTTCACCGACTGGGGGGCACCAGCCCTCCTAGCCCCCCTGCTGGCTCCACCTCTGGTGGCAACACCGAACTTCCACTTCTGACGGCTTTTCACGCAAAAATAGAGATAAACAAATGCTTGATTGCCTGATAGAAGAAGCAAACTGCGCATGTCCCTTTTTTCAGTTAATCCATTAACAGCAAGCGCATACCCAGATACGATTTTAACCTTTTAAAACTCTTGTGTAAACCTTTCAAACGAAAAGGGTGCAAGTTTCAGATGACAAGGATGTTACTTTTTAAAACCTTGAAAAAGGGGTCCTAGTGTCCAGGTGTCAAGTTTTTTGTAATGTTTTCACGACCCACCTTTGTCACAAGGTTTTCGCTGCGAAGGGTGTGTTTAATCTTTTCATATTAAGTATGATATATATATATACATCGTTACGAATTTTTGTATATTTGTAAATATTTCGTAGTGTTCATTTTGTAAATAGTAAAATTTAAGTACATTTCGCATAAGGCAGTGCAATAGTTCGTCGTTAGCTTGCTTCCCAGCAATGTGTGTCTTAATGCTTGATAATGAGTTTTACAGAGGTAACGCTGGGAAGCGAGTTTTACAAGGAGAAGGGCATTTAACATTATGATAATGGAAATCTTGCCAAATTGGCGAGATAGGGCCAAGTTGGCGATGATTTTGGAGACTAATTTTTGTCGCCAAATATGGCGAGAAATCGCCAAACTTGGGACCATTTGGTGACATTTTCGGTCCCCATGTACATGTATAGGACTTTTCGACTACGATCTGGAAAGTTCCCCAAATATCTACCTCTAGAAATTTCAAGAAGTTTCGCCTCCCCTATATAAGTCAGTTGTTGACTTGAGTTAGTTAGTCAGCTGGGTTAGAGAGTTGACTGAGTTGAGTCAGTGAGTTGACTGGAATTACTGTATTGGGATACTGAGTCTCAGTGAGCATTCATAGAGTTCCGAAAGCGAACTGTATTGCATTGTCTTTTGCAGTGATTTTAGCAATTGTGTTGTCAAGTTTTTAACTGCTGTTTTGTGCTCTATTGTTGTGAAAAGGGCTGTATTGTGTCTACTAGAACGAGAAGTTGTGGAGTTGTAAAGGAATCTGTGAAGAGTGATATTGGAATAAATATCTGCAAGTTTGATCTGCTTTGGCTTCAAATCTTTCGAAACCACCAACGCAACAACCCAAGCAACACACTCATGTTGTTTCTATGTGGTTTTTTGGTGGATACGTTGAAAGTGAGAAAGGCACATTGTAACCACATTGTATCAATGTGCAATTCCAATGCATTTTTAAGGAAGCTGATATTTTATAACAGATATTAGCATAAATCAATTTATCTCGTATAGTTTTTAGGGGTTTTAATTATGTAGTACGAATAAAGTCAGAATTTCGTTTTCTTCACTTTTCTAATGTGATATCACAATCCCAGGTAGCACAGCAGTATTGGCCAATGTCGGAAACCGGAGCTCTGGAAGATTGGCCAATCCTGGGTAATGTCGGAACGGCCAGCACCGAACGGCTAACATTTTTGCAATATTGGCCAATATCGCAGTGCGGTTTTGGCCGATCTCGAGGAGCAGTTTTGGCCGATATCGATGCGTAGTTTTGGCCGATATCGATGCGTAGTTTTGGCCGATATCGAGGAGTAGTTTTGGCCAGTATTGATGTGCAATCTTGGGCAATATCGATGAGCATTGGTTTAAACCAAATGTTTTTGTTTTTTTTCCCTCAGAAAAACGAAATATTTTTTTAAGAATAATTTAAAATTGTATTTTTATTTATAATTAGATTTTTTAAATTATTTGATGTTGTAGATGACTTTTATTTTTAGCTGAAATACAATATGTTCTAATGTATTTTAAAATAAATCTTCCAATTAAAAACTATTGAAGTTTTTATAAGTATCAAATGAATCGAAGGGCAATATTCTATGTATTATGTAGTAAACAATTACTATTGTATATATTGAATTTAAAAAATAGTACCTATAAATAAAATATTAAAATTTAATATGATTTGAATGTCCCCATAAATAGCAACAATTGTTTATTTACTTAGTTCAAATTACTTTCAAAAGGAATATTCATTGTTTATAAAACATAAATTATTCTTGTTTATGTTAAATTTTATTTATAAATATGTATACATGTAATTAGAAAAGGATAAAAAAAAAAAGACTTCTGTTTAAACCAAAAAAACATGTTTTTTTCCAACCCTGGAAGAGCAATTTTAGCTACTATTTTTTTATTATATCACAGAGCAGTTTAGGGTAAATTTGCCACTCAACATATCTGAACTTTCTTTTTGGTGGAAGAAGTGGTTGCAAATGATAATTCTTATATGCGTTTAGATTCAATTTTGAGCTGTTCAATGTTTAGTAACACATTGTTGCCCAAAAACATTTAATAATTTGTTAAGTTATACTTAAACATTTTTAAAATAATTTTTTCAAATCCCCTACCAAAAAAAACCATTTAGATAACAAAATGTCTGACATTCAAGGATTTAGAAAGATACATGCAATTTTAAACTAGAAAACAGTAGAATTTAAAATCCCTATTGGTCAATCAATACTCATTGAACTTTTTATGCTAAGGTTTCATAAAAATATAAGGTTGAATTTTAAACTTGTGAAGTATATTTTTTCTGCACCGATCAACTTCATTTATGAAGTCCCTTTTCATTTTTAAAACATAATTTTTCTCGATGCATTAAGAATCAAATAGATAGTAAATAAACCTCATTTTAATGCTTTAGTTCATTCACTTCAATCATAATATTGTAAAAATGTAAAAGCAATAAAGTGAATTAAAATTGCAGACCCCCCCCCCCCCCATTGAAAAAGTTTTCATCCAAAAATTGTTTGACAAAAACATCTATTATTTAAAAAAATCCACAATAATATTTACATGAATACTCATATAATGAATAATTTTTCATACTTTCATTCCTATTTTAATTGCATTTTAATGACCGATAATTGAAACCCAATATAATTTAATTGATATTTTATGGCTTAAAAACCATGCACTCTTAAATTAATTGTCACTTTCTGCAGTGCATATTTATAATAAAAACATAAATTTAATACAAGCTGTTTATTATAATACATATTTTATTTTACATATTTTATCTTCCTTTGAAGTTTCTACCTCGGCGAAGAAAACGAACCTGAAATATAAAATTGTTAATTTCTGTTTGCATTAAGATTACATTAAAATTTAAAAATCAAATTATTGCATCAAACTTTTTCTAATCTTAATCTCTTTTTATTTTGTCCAAGCTCTTTTTGTTACGGAACTGGAATTTGTTATCAATAAAAGAAATCATGCAGTGCAGCATTTACTGCCCATTAAAAAAAAAAAAAAAAAAAAAAAAAAAAACAGAATTGCAAAATGAAAAACACAATTTTGCACAAAAGCATAAAATTATTAACATTTTGTTAAATTGTTACATCAGAAAACATTTTCTACTAACATTTAAGAAAATCATTTTAAACTGGTATTTAAATTTCAATTGTATATATTGAGCTTGTATGAATTTAATTTATATAAAGTTCTCTGCAAATATGTTTGCACCAACCTCAACCAAGCACACAAAAAAACTATCAATCACGAAATAAATGCTAATTCTGTTTTTTTTTATAAACTCGTTCATTTTTGGCTTAAGCCGTTTAAAATTGTAATAAATAATTTATAAGAGAGAAAAATCTCTTTTAAACTGTTAAATTAACCACCAAATAAAATCAAAATAAATAGTAAAAAGTGTTGTTGAAAAGTCTGTGATAAAATACACTGTTGCACTTGAAAATTTATAGGAACTAATTTAGAACGTAGTGTTTTTGTTGTTTTTTCTACTGAACTAATTTCTCAATTTTAAGCATATGACAAAGGTGATTTGTTCAAAATTGTTTAAAGAAACAGATAATTTTTTTTTATTAAAAGACCAGAGATTCTCCATTGCTTATTATATTTTAAAATATAAATTATTGTAACATCAAATTGAAATTGCTTGGAGCGTTACCTAATTGATTATCATATATTCTTACCTGGTAGAGGAAGTTTTCACGCTTTTTGGTTCACAAACAAGTTTTTGCTCGTTTCTTTGTGGGATTCCAAAGAAGGGGGATCGTCTTTGAAACGGGCTGGAATATTAGTTCGGCTTTTCTTGGTTAATAAATTTTCATCTTCTGAAGAATCGCTCCCAATTGAACGAGCAAGCTCAGCTTTATCTTCTGCCTGTTAAAATGAATCTAAATAGGAAAATTATGGATATATGCTATCTCAAACTAGTTGCAAAACTTTATATACAATTTATTTATACAATTAAATATCTTATTTAAAGCACTTATAATATCACTCACTAAAAAACCAATCTTCAGTTTGAGAAATTAAAATAGAATATTATTTAAATCTGTTAATAAATATCTGTTATTCATGTCCACCATTTCAAAAATCTATACCATCAAAACTTGAACTGATAAGTAGATCAATGACTTATGAAACATTATTTGTGATACCTTGAACTATTTGTATATACCCTATACAAAAATTGTAATTTAATTACTGTATGTACAATAGATTTTAAAATTAAATGTTTGCCATGTTATACTTGAGGGCATATATTCTTTAATCATGTTCATTCCCCCTTCATACCAAAGACAACTTTTGTCTGAGATGAACCAAGATGAAGGAATTACTTCTACGGCTTCTCCATTTCCATCAATGAACCCTACAACAGTATATTTCTTTATTTTAAACTGAACAGAATAACAAATTAACTATTAAAAGGCCATACTGGCAATTTACTGCCGAGGGAAGGAAGGCTACAACTATTACACTTTTCATTCCAAGACAGAAAATAGCACTAACAATAATACTTGATTACAATATTTGATGTTTACTTTTCAAATGGAAAGTCTTTTCTTTAAATAAACAAAACATTTTTATTTTATAAAAACAACATCTTTGCATAGTGTGTTTAAATTAACACAAATGAAGTTAGGCATTCAAAATATATTTTTGTAGATATTTCAAAAATTTCCATTCATTGCTCTTTTCTGAGAAATCAATATTTGCACAAGACAGACCTTTTGAATAGGGGAATGTACATATACAGTAAAACCCTGTTAACGCTAAGTCGATCTGGCCACTGAAATTGTTCGCTTTAACTGAATTTTGTGTTAAATAAATTAACGTTAAGTTTTAAGTACGAAGAACTGCTTTTCCTTCGCATTAAATGTGATTTTATGCTAAGCACTTTTGCGTTAACAGGGTTTGCTGAATTTTTTCAAAAATAGGAGGCATAAATAACATTAGTTATAAATATTGTTAAAATTGACATTTTTTAGAAAATTTACTTTTTATGCCAAGCGGTTGATTGAGATAATGCACCCTATTCCACACCACCTTTGAGATTGAGTAATAGATGTGTTTTAATTTAATGTGGTTTCCTCAATATGCCCAATTCACAATATATTCTATTAACAGAGCTAATCATGCTGGAGCTTGGATATTGAATTTTATAAGAAGCAATATAAACTAACGATAACAAATATGATAAATAGGAAGACAAACTAGAATGTAACATGTAGTATAAGTATAATTTGAAACAAGCAATGGAGGGGTAGGGGGGTATGGCTAAATGAGTATTAGTTTGTATCCGTGTATGGATGAGATAATAGCTCGGATTTCCTAAAAGCACTTTTAATCTTGTCCAGATGACATAAAAGCTGAAAATCTTGTTTATATTTTAAACAGCAGCATTAAATAAATAATTGAAACCAACTCGATTCCTAATCAAGTTTAATGTGAATATCAATCACCTTTGTCAACATCGCTTTTGTAGATCAAACCAAGTCGGCAATCAAGTATCGTTGAAATTAACTAAAACCAACTTAAACCAATAATGTAATACGTAGATACCCCATGAAATCGACAAATTATTGTGACAACACTTACCAGTAATAAGTTTTCGATCCAATTTTAATGTTACAAATAACCGTCGCGCAGGTGACATAAATAAACTTAGTAAACACACATCCGGGCACTTCAGTTCCTTCAGCCACTCGGTGGCGATTCTTTTTGAGAAATTCTGCGCATCGTTTTATATCGGATTCGGCCAGTTTTGGCCGTAAGTCGAGATCGTTCCAAAATACATGATTTTTTTAAAAATGCTTAAAACCGTGGCAAAAATATCACAAAACATATTAATGCAAACCTTCCTTTCTTAAACATAAAATATTTTAATTTTGAAACTGTCGATCAACCTTTCAAACTTTTGAGTATCGTCTATCCAATATTGGGCGAGATTGGGCAATATCGGCATCGAACGGCCGATTTTGCGCCATTCCACATCGGGATTGGCCAATGTAGGGCTGATATTGGCCAATACTGCTGTGCTACTTGGGATGTTGTTTCAATGTGATATTTCAACCAGACATGAAACAAGTGTCTTCTTTGGTTTTTGGAAAACCCCAATCCTGTCCAAGAATCATATTAATTGAAAACTTTGGTAAAAGCAATTTATGAAAGCAAAAAAAAAAAATCCGTTTACTGAACGTGGTTTTATAATATTGCATCAACGTGATAATTCAACTATACTTCAACAATTCACCACTGATCCACGATTTCCATCATCCGACGCATGCGCAATACGCTTTTACCTTTCAGTGATGACGTAGCTAGCGTCACTTTTGAACTTGATTTGAAACTTGACGTTGTCTGTTGACAAATGGATTAATGCCATTTCTGGTAAGTTTTCTTCATTACATTATTAATTTGTACTCTATTATTTAGCGGTTTTCTAAATTAGATGTTTTTCTATTTATAAATGAAATTAGATAATGAATGATGTTCTTATCAGTGAGGTTTGTTGATTTTTGGGACACACGTGTGACATAAATAAACCTAAGGTTATATTTCACTTGTTTTGTATGAGCTATAAAACTGAATGGGCTGTCTTGTAAAAGTATGTTTTTCTAAAACGATTGATCACTGAGAATTAAACATGCTGTATAAATATTATTTCTATACTTGTTGAAAGAATTTTTGCGGTAATTAAATGAACTGATTCAGTTGAAAAAAATCTCCACCGTAATAGGGATCGGGACAACAGAGCCAGTAATTTATTTCAGGTGGAATACAGATGTAGTATAGAACATTTCTTAATGTTATATAATATAATTGAAAGTTATGTGATTTTCCACACCCGTAGTCTCTTTAACATGTTCAATTCGATCACACATCTGGAAATTTGAAGAAAATTTGCTGTAAAATCAGGGAATTTTTAAAAATCTATCAGGAAATTTTTTAAAAATCTATCAGGGTATTATCAGAAAACTTTTTTTCCTGAATTTTGTGGCCACTGTGTAATGTGTTGTTTTAATTAATGTAAAATTAAATGTTTATTTAAAAATATAGCTGCAAAATGAACTGATGTTTTGTGTGCAAAAAATGAATTTCTTTCGTTAATTTTCTTTTTCAAGCAGTGATGGATAACAAATTGAGAATTTCTCTCTATCCCACCTGGTAATCAAATCGATATTTCAAAGTAAGGTTTAAAAAAGACGTCATCAGTGTAAATATATACATGTACATAAGGATGATACATTTTATAATAGTTAACATATTTTCAGCTTACTGCCTCCATGTACAACCCTGTGGAACAGGTAGTGCCTGGAATCTGATCGCTGGCCCCTAACAACTGAATCCTATCCTTTTCAGGTACTGTGGTAAATTGAAAAGATGCAGTACAGTATAGCATATTTCGCTATTTAAAAATTTACAAAAAGAACTTTCTAAAAAACTAAAATTAGAAAGTGGAATTCTGTTCTTTTGCAAAAAAAAAATTGTTAATTTTTTTTTTAAATCTCCCTTTTTGTTATACAGTCGAACAGGGTTGGCATGGTTTAAACCAAATAGTTTTTTTTCTCTTTTTAAAGACTAATTTAAAATTGCATTTTTTTTTTGTTTATTTATAATTAGATTTTTTAAATTATTTGTTGTAAATAACTTTTTTAAATAAATCTTATAATGAAAGTCTATAGAACTTTTTATAAGTATCAAAAATAACTTTTTATATTAATCTAAGTGTTTTATTACTGTTTTATAATAATATTCAAAATTATTAATTAAAATTAAATTATATGCTGCATTTTAAATTTGTTTGTGAAATAGAGGTTTTGTGCTTAAATAACTTATTTCTAAACCTTAAAAATATAATTATGTATAACTTATATCCATTACTGATGAATCTAAGAGCAATATTCCATGTAGAAGTAGAAAACAATTACTATTGTATTATGTTTTTTTAAATCCAATGGAAACTATATATCTCTAAATATAATATTAAAATTTAATGATTTAATTGTTCACATAAGTAGCAAATGTTTATTTACTTAGTGTAAATTATTTTCAGAAGATATATTATTTGTTATTTGAAAATTTATTATTCTAGTTAATGTAAAATTTTATTTATAAATATGTATACATTTTAATTAGAAAAGGATTTAAAAAAAAAAAAAAAAACGGGAAAAAAAAACCTGTTTTTTTTTTTAAACAACACAAAAAAAACATTTTTTGGGGGAGGGAGGGGTCCAACTCTGCGGCCAAATCTCATTAACACAAAGTCGCTGGGGCCGTTGAAATTGTTTGTGCTAACTGAATAAATTAACGCCAAGTTTTAAATACGGGGAACTGCTTTTTTCTTTGCGTTAAACGGGAGTTCAGGTTAACGGATTTCACATTAACAGGGTTTGACTGTACCAAAGTTATATTTGGGAATACTTTTTAGAATAAATTTACTTATTGTATTAGAATTGAACATTCTTTTTTTTTTTCAGTGTTCTGTGGACTTGCTTATTTCACCTTTGTTAGAGCTGTTGTACTTAAACAGTGTGGCTACAGAACCTGGAAATCAAGAAACTTTTCGATTGTGGAAAAAATCAGGGAATTTTTTTAATATTCAGGAAAATTTACTGTTACTGTTTAGGGTATGTTTATCCATTATCCCTAATTTGGTACCATTTTCCTGAAGATTTGCTGTGATAATCATTAGAAGTTTTAATGTTATGGAATAATTTTAACTTTTAACTACCACCAAACCTATTTTTAAAAAATTGGCATATTATCTCTTTAGCATACATTTTCTATTCGATAAGTGTGTCAACATATCTGAAAAAATTGGGGGAATTCGGAAAAAGTTTGCAGGAAAGGAATTTTTTAGAAATCTGTCAGGGAACTTTTTACCTGAATTTTGTGGCCATCATGTTAAATGACACTGATAGTTCTTTTGATAATCCTCTATAATTTATATATTAAGTATAATTTTTTTATTCTTTTTAAATTAGTTTTGCTGTTGTGAACATGTCTGAATTATGGCAGTATTATAACAAGGCTGCTAGTGGCGTTTACTAAAGTGACTATTTTAGCCTCCAGAAAACTTTTTTTGGTAAGAAAAATATCAGTACTTACGTGTTAACGCCACTGTAACTACAGATTTGACGGTTTTTCAGTGCCGCCAATAAAGAGCAATCTTGTTGTTCGCATGCAGTTATCTTTTGGATTCTTTGTAAGTATAAAACTCTAATTCCTTGTAAGTAATTAAAAACCGCCAAATCTGTAGCTGCGGTGGCGTTAATACGCAAGTACCAAAATATCCTAATTGACTATTTTAACCTCCAGGCAACTATGTAATGAAAAAAGGGCTCCTAACTTTGAACTGGAAACCAATAGAAAGCATGGCTTCAATTTGGTTGCAGCAGCTCATTTAATTTATCCTCAAAGTAGTAAAAAGGGTTTTTGAATTTAAAGCTAAATTTGTATGATACAGTAAATTTTTCTAAAAGTATACCTAAGAGTAAAAGGCAACTAAGTTGTTTCAATCTAGAATTTTCAAAAATTATAATTGGTTTCCTATTGAAATATAACATTAATTAAAAACCTATATTATATGTTTTTCCTTTAAATTTTTCTACTCTTCATTTTAGTTTTCAAATACTGGGTGGGAGTAGGCAACATTGGTATTCTGCATCTGCCTTCGAATTTTTTTTACATAATCTACTTTTGATTAAACTATATTGTGTATCGTCATTGCATGATATTCTGAAATAAGTCTGTTATTGCCTTAAATGGTCGTGTGATCTTTGGTCAGTCCAATGTGCAAACCATAATATGAAGGGTGCTTCTGCATACTGGCATTGACTTAAAACCATCCAAAACAAGGGGATCGCTTTCAACGCGAGAGAGGGATTTTTTTAAGTCATAAAAAAGGGATATTATCTTGATTAATATATTCAATCTTTGAATTTGGTTGGCGATTTAAGTAGCAGAGTTGGATTTGAGCATTTTTACACGTCGTATTTCTTTATTATTATTTTTGGCATGGTGTCTACTTTTAAAAATTGGAAAACAGTTATATCTATATAAATATATGTTTGAATGCTTTATTGTATTAAATAAAGGTAATTTTATTTTAGAGATTATGAAAACAACCAATGAGGAGGCGAAAGAAGCTCGTGGAGTGACATTAAGGCTGCTGATTGTGACAGAGATGTGGAATATTTTTGGGAATGATATTGTGGATTGTAAACATGGATTATAACATATGGTTCACAAACTTAAATAATTGTTTTGTATCTCCTTTCTTATTTTACTGTCATTAAATGGGGTCTTGAAGTTAAGATCCTACTGTTGCTCTGAATGGGATATGTCATTAAAAATTAGCACATATATATTTAATCATCTTATAATTTTCTATTTGCTGGTTTAAAGTGTGAACTTAGAAACAATTTGAAAGGTATTTGTACCTATGTAATTGTGTTAGGACTATGTCTGTTACTGTTGCATGTAATTATTAATATTTGTTTTATTAACATTTGTTTTTATGTTATGCATGCTATTTTTGAAATAAAATTATTTTGAACATTATGATTTATTTTTACAGTTTAAAAATATATATGTATAATTTTTATTCAAATTTGATTAGTTCAGAGATAATTAAGAAGCAAATATTATAATTAATTTTAATTGTGGTTCATTGGAGCAAAATTAAATTTTTGTACAGAATAATCCTCTGCATATAAAAGGAAAGTTTAATTTTTCACAAAATGATATTCTACCTACTAAAAGATGATACATTGTGTAACAGTAGTTGGAAACTCATAAAGCCAATACTTGGAAAATATTCTAGTTTTAACTTTTTCTTTTCATTAAATGAGAGTTTCTATAATGCATATACTCTTAAACTTTACAGTACTAATAAAACTAAACACATTCATGTGAAAAAAATGTGTCAAAACAAGCGCTTAGGAAAGTAGGCAGGATACATTCGCTTCCAAATTTTTTCTGTTATCTATTAAAATACAAAAATCAATAATTTGTTTTGCTTAAAATTGCAACTTTAAATGGTATTTTGAATTTTAATTTCATAACCCCTTCCAAAAAATATGAGCAATGTGAATATGAAAAATATGAGCAATACTGTTTTAACATGGGTGTTCCACATTGTTACCACATGATAGTGTTCACTTTTACCAATGTTGTTTAAATATGAATCTTCCACATGAGTGTTCAATCTGATTCTTGCCAATGTTGTTTCAAGACATACTTTCCAGAAAAACTGTTTCTACAGCACTAGTTCTTGGGCTCAAGAACTATAGTGCTGTAAAAACAGCATTATGGGATGTGTGTCTTGAAACAACATTGGCAAGATTCAATATTGAACACTCATGTGGAAGATTCATGTTTAAACAACATTGGTAAAAGTGAACACTATCATGTGGTAACAATGGGATGCATCCATGTTGAAACAACATTGACATTCAACGTGGAAACCACATTGGCAAAAATGAACACTCTCACGTGGAAACAATGTGACAAATCCATGTTGAACCAATATTGACATTCAACATTGAAACCACGTGGGCAATAGCTAGCATGTGGAAGCAGTGTGATTTATCTACGTTGAAACAACGTTGGCACTCAACATTGTATCCACGCTCCTTTAAGTGAACACTTCCGCTTGAAAACAACGTTGCAGTTCCACGTTGAAACAACATTGTGCATGTTGGTATTTAACGTTGACACCACATTGAAACAATATGGTTGCGTTGCTTGGGAACTGGCGTCAGAAGTGGGGTTTGAATGCCGATAACTAGAGCAATGGCAGAATAAGATGAAAAATTTAAACAGCTTTTTGCTTTCATGCAAGAATGGTGGGAAGAAATGAAAGCGAGCCAAGAAGAGATGAAGAAGGGAATGTCCGATTGGCTGGAAGAAATGAAAGCGAGACAAGAAGAAATGAAGAAGGGAATATCCGAATGGCTTGAAGAAATGAAAGCGAGCCAAAGGAGATGAAGAAGAAAATATCCGAATGGCGAGGAGAAATGAAAGCGAGCCAAAAATAGATGAAGAAGGAGATTTTCTCTGACCAAGATAAGATGAAGAAAGAGATTATCTCTGCCAAGAGGAGATGAAGAAAGAGATTTTTTCTGGTCAAGAGGAAATGCAGAAGAATATCCCTGCGATCTCTGTCGGACATGAAGATTTAAAGGAGTCTTCGAATGCGACACCAACTTGGCAGGACAGTTCCATCTTTAGTCCTACGACAAAGCAATATTGGACCCTCTGGGACTCTCTCCATATTCGAAACGGCGTTCTGTACCGGAAGTTCGAATCTGATGATGGAAAGGCATCCCGTTGGCAGCTATTACTTCCAAGATCCCGAGTCGCAGACGTTCTTAAAGAATTACAGAGCAGTTCAATTGAAGGCCACATCGGAGTAATGAAGACGTTGCAAAGAGTTCGAGAGTGGTTCTACTGGGGTAAGGAGAGGGCTGACGTGTGGAGAAGTGGTGCCGATCATGTAATGCTTGTGCAGCCCGGAAAGGACCGAAGAAACGCAGTCGAGGAAAACTGCAACATTACAACGTGGGAGCCAATTTTGAACGGATTGCGTTTGACATCTTGGGACCACTACCACGATCTGCTGACGGCATCAGATACCTCCTCGTTGTCATGGATTATTTTAGGAAGTGGCCCGAAGCGTATCCTATCCCTGATCAAGAGGCTACCACCGTTGCAGAGGTAATGGTTCAGAGCTGGATTTCCAGATTTGGATTGCCTCTTCAGTTACATTCTGATCAAGGAAAGAATTTTACCTCTGCTGTAATGAAAGGACTTTGTGATCTACTTGGCATTGACAAAACACAGACGACGTCTTTACACCCACAGTCGGATGGCATGGCGGAGAGGTTTAACAGAACCATCCTCAATAACCTCCCACTGATGGTTTCCAGAAACCAACAGGACTGGGATCAGAAGTTACCTTTGTTTCTTCTGGCCTATCGCAGTGCTGTCCACGAGACTACCGGCTATTCCCCAACCCAGATGCTCTTCGGTGGTAATCTTCGTCTGCCATGTGATATGTTGTTTGACTGCCCTCTGGATGCACCTTCATCGCCAGAGGAGTACGTCGAGGATCTTCAGGCATGGTTTGAAGATGTGCATAATTTTGCCCGAGAGCGAATCCACTTGGCGACGGATAAGATGAAGACCAGATAAGACACAAAGGCTACAGGACATCAATTCTATGAAGGGGACAAGGTTTGGTTCTGGAAAACGACAGAAAGGACCCTCTCCCAAACTTCAGTCTCACTGGGATGGTCCTTACTCAGTCCTCAACCGGCTGAATGATGTCGTGGTCCGAATACGTAAGTCACCAAATTCTAAACCTAGAGTCGTTCATTACGACAGGTTAACACCTTACTATGGCCATGGTTTGTAATCCCCCTGATGTATAAAGTGTAAATAGTCATTAAGACCATGGTTACATGTGTATATAAATTTTTAAGTTTATTGCTTATTTAATTGTTCATTTAATTATTTATTTATTCAGTAATGTTTCTATCTTTCTGTATATAAATTAGTAAGTTTTAAAGTTTTGTAATGAACACAGAGTGTTTGCTATTGCTTTGAAAGTAAGCTTTCCTTTCCGGGAACTGTACTGCTCGGGACGTGTAGTCCTTGGGAGGGGGGCAATGTTACGAATTTTTGTATATTTGTAATTATTTCGTAGTGTTAATTTTGTAAATAGTAAAATTTATGTACATTTCGCATAAGGCAGTGCAATAGTTCGTCATTAGTTTGCTTCCCCGCAATGTGTGTCTTAATGCTTGATAACGAGTTTTGCAGAGGTAACGCTGGGAAGCGAGTTTTACAAGGAGCAGGGCATTTAACATTATGGTAATTGGCGAGAAATCGAAAAATGTCGCCAAACTTGAAGACCATTTGGTGACATTTTTGGGCCCCATGTACATGTATAGGACTTTTCGACTGCGATCTGGAAAGTTTTCCAAATATCTACCTCTAGAAATTTCAAGAAGTTTCGCCTCCCCTATATAAGTCAGTTGTTGACTTGAGTTAGTTAGTCAGCTGGGTTAGAGAGTTGACTGAGTTAAGTCAGTGAGTTGACTGGAATTACTGTATTGAGATACTGAGTCTCAGTGAGCATTCATAGAGTTCCGAAAGCGAACTGTATTGCATTGTCTTTTGCAGTGATTTTAGCAATTGTGTTGTCAAGTTTTTAACTGCTGTTTTGTGCTCTATTGTTGTGAAAAGGGCTGTATTGTGTCTACTAGAACGAGAAGTTGTGGAGTTGTAAAGGAATCTGTGAAGAGTGATATTGGAATAAATATCTGCAAGTTTTGATCTGCTTTGGCTTCAAATCTTTCGAACCCACCGACGCAACAATATATATATATATATATATATATATATATATATATATATATATATATATATATATATATATATTAGGGAGTATCGAAAAAAACTTTTTTTGAAAATTCAAATTTTCAAGTTGATAAAAATTTTACACTATGGTCACATATGTACCAAAAATATTTTAGTTAAATTGAAAAATATTTAGGTCTCCCGGAATGGATTGAAATTTCAATTTTTTCTCAAAAACGGAGATTTTTAATTTTTTTTTTTAAATAAAAATAAAGCAAAGTTTTGTTTTCAAGTACAAAAATGTGAAGTTTATAATATTAATTAAAAGTTTAAAAAAAACTATATCTGTCAAATAATATTTAGGTCTCCCGGATTAGCAGTAATATTATAAATTTTTCGCAAAATTAAGGCTTGTTTTGCAGGTGGTTTTATTTACTTACAATCTACTTTTGACCCTAGCAATTTTACTGTAACCATACGAGTAAAAAGTATTTAAAAACTAACAAGTTTACTTGTTTACTAAGCCTAAATTTTATGAAATCAAGTCTATTTTTGGAGTAAGAGAAATAAAACGAAATCGAATTGAAAATTAAAAAGAATTTTATTTTCTAAAGAAATAAAGATAACAATTATGAAAACATCAACTTTGTCAATATATTTTAGTTGCA
This sequence comes from Linyphia triangularis, assembly GCA_963978545.1. Lineage (NCBI taxonomy): Eukaryota > Metazoa > Arthropoda > Arachnida > Araneae > Linyphiidae > Linyphia > Linyphia triangularis. The sequence continues at coordinate 42,880,187 of OZ021724.1, forward strand.
ATATCTACTTGATCTTAATAATTGTTGAAAATTTCAGAATATTATGTGGTTTTCAGTTAACTTCCCTCCCCTTCTTCTCTCTTTTCGAAATAGGCTTATTTCATATGTATGTAGCATCACAGTTACGAGTTCCTCTCTCAGCCAACAACTAAAGTTTTTAAATAGACTGGTTATAGAGAAAATGTTATAGCAAGTAATTTACAATAAGCCTATAAAAAATATTAGATGAGGTTCATTATTGTTTCTAAAATATTATACATTTTATCATTATAGAAAATATCTTACTTGATATTTATTCCTGGTCTATGGGAGTTACAGATGTGAAGTGACAATTCGTTTCGAACTTTGGAAGGTATTTTCTGTCCAGCAATCTTGATCTAAATGAACCCATCTCGTTCCTTGAAGCCACAAATGCACTTAGAAGCTTCCTGTAACTTCCTTTACAATTCTTTCCACTGCTTGTGTGTGAGAAGGAATTTTAAAATCTTTTCTATCGCTAGTTCCTGTTTCAATTATCAAATCTAGCTCATATGTTGGCTTCAGCCACTCAGGAGAGGTTGTTCCGTTACTGTTGTAGATTGCCAATCAATAACATCTATACAGTCCTTTGCCTCAAAACTAACTTGTGGTGGTTTGAAAACCCTCTTTACTTTTAACTTTGTCGAGCATTTTGAATTCTTTTGCTTGCAGACGTCTAATATGTTTACGTGAATCAAACAACATTCCCAAAAGGAGATGATCTGGGTGTACCATAAAATCATTTCTTTGTAGAGTTGATTGAACAACAGCCTTAAGATCACTTTCCATGTACTTGATGCGTTGGACTATCTTAAAATAGTTTTAAGATGCATAAATAATTTTTGAGTGACATTTTATTGTGAACCACGAGGGAGCATAAACTTTCATGACAAACTCGGCTAATTTTTTCAACTGCGGGGTTGGATCAATTGATGCGATGTATAAATGTAAAATTCGATTTGCCATTGTCGGCCATCTTGCATGGGAAATTTTTCCAGAATTTCTGCTTGCTAATCCTTGGGGGCATTCGCCTTTAAGCACAGCCTGGCATATTTGCCACAGATATTTCTGGTCGTTGCTCAACTCTTTAAAATCAACTTCTGTAAAAACACTATTTATTTTATTGACTCAACAACTGGTAAATCTTGACAACTTGTTAAAAGTTTTCCTGTTGAACCACTAAAAAAAGTAGGTCCAGAAGTTGGACCATCAACTACATATCAACTACATATCAAGAGCAATCATAACTTTCCTAAGAGGCAATTTATTTAAATAAGCAAACAGATAACTGCTTGCACTAGGAGTTTTAAAACATTTTCAAATAATGAAATTGATCCATTAGAGACTCCAATATTTGATGTGGTACCATCACAACCAAAAGCTTTAATAATTTTCTCATTAATGCAGTTTCCTTTCATAAATTTTAGTATTGATAATACTACATTTTTTTAGAACCACTGTCTGGAGTTACGTGTCCAAAATATATTGAATTTGGTTTTTCCACCAAAGATACTTGTTCTTCTTGTTTAGTTATAAGGACAATTTTACCACTTATAATTTCTTTATGTCATCCTTTCGACTATCAAAATAGAGTGTAATTACTTCGGAAGTGTAAGTTGAACAAATACCTTGACGGTATTTTACTCTTTCACGAAAAAGCTTAGATTTATCTATTACCACTGCCTGATTTTCCCGCGTTACAACCTTTAAATCCTGCAAAAGAGCACTTTGCTAGTTGAGCTACTGCTCTAATGGAAAATGCTCTACGATCACATGGTCTGGAAAAAGAGGGTAGATTTATTGGAAGCATTTGTTTCAGTGAAATAATTGAACGTTTTTGCTTTTTCTGTGGTAAAAGTAATTTACTATCAACTACACTTTCATCACTCTAACTCTGGGACGTTGGATCATTTTCAACAACGCTGCTTTCATGTCTCAAAACTGGGCCTTTGTTGGTTGAAGACTTCTATTTAGTTATTGGATAGAAAATGATTTTTCTTTCTTTTACTACGTTTCTCAAGTTTTTTGCTCTCAAGTGCATCATGACCTCCTATAATCATAACCCTCGAGCTTCGTTGGTCCATCAAGAACTTACGCTCCAATGGTGCACCTTCCTTCCAGTTGGACACAAACAATTCCCTAAATCTTTACATTTACAAGAACAAATATCAATACCTCACTCAGAGCATTAAAAAAGCTCAATATTCTCAGAAAATTATGTGGCTCAACATGGGGTTCTAAACCGAAGACTCTCCTCAACACTTACACTACACTTATTAGACCAGTTCTTGAATATGCAGCACCAATATGGGCTCCAGCATCCTCCTCATCAAAAGAAAAGATTGATACTGTCCAATACAGAGCTTCAAAAATCATCATTGGTGCAGTCTCTTCAACTAACAACCTGACTGCTGAGATTGAATGCGGTCTCACACCACTTGAAAGTAGGCGAAAACTGACCACTGTTAAATTTACCAATAAGATCAGGTGCAGCAGCGTGGAACACATCTCAAATGTTACTTTTCGCACCTGGAATAACAGAGAACGGTTAAAGAGATCCTCCACGCTCCAATACGACAAAGATATCAGAAATAACATCAGTCTGAATCACTCATGCCTTGACATTATTGAAGAACCATATTTTGCTGTCAAACCACCTTCTACTGTTAAGATCAATTTAGACCTGCTGGAACCGTGTTCGAAAAAAGAACCACAAGCAACCATTAAGAGAAAGGGTATGGAAACTATAGCGAAGCTCTCTAAACCTGACCTTGCCACTGCTTACACTGACGGCTCCTCCAACTCAGAATGCGACAGAGGAGGTTCTGGCATCTTCCTTCTCCTTCCAGATCAAACAGCCCTCAAACATTGGGTCGCAGCCGGAAAAATCGCTTCCAACTTCACTAGTGAACTGATCGCCATTAAATCCGCTCTAGCCCTTTACCTCTCACAGTCAGTTCCCTCGAATGGCATCATCATTTTCTCAGACTGTAAGTCTGCTCTGGAGGCCATTAAAGGAGGTAAATCAAGACTCGCCCACGAAATCAAAGCGCTTCTGTCCACCTTAGTTGCCAGGGAGAAAATCTGCACCATCCAATGGGTCCCCGTTCATGTCAACATCGAGGGGAATGAACAAGCGGACTCCCTTGCTAAGGAGGCTAGGAACATGGATCCCCCTTCCATGCAAACCACTTGCTTCGATGCAAATGCCGTTGCAAAACATCACCTCTGAGGCGGACTTCGGAAGAAATGGTGCCTTCCGGAGCTTAATCTTGACCGCGAAATCACCACTACCATCAGCAGATTGCGGACGGGGCACATGAGAGGTATGAAGATCATGCCAGACGGCTCCAGAACTTATGCAGAATGCAGGCACTGCCCATGAGTTCAGCTGGATCCGAGGCATCTCTTCAATTGCATCTCTGTTGCCTCGACCCTCTTCAACATCGATCTCAACTGCTGCCATGACACCCTTTATACCGATAAAGTCGGAGATGTGGCCAGGGCTGTGCTCATGCCTTTGGTCCCATTAGACTTGTCCTATCACCCTTTTTCTGCACTTGTCACACGACAACAACAACAACAAATATCAAAAAGACTATTTACAATGTCTGATTTGAAGTTTTCAACTGACGTTTTGAAGCTTATTGCATTTTTTGTGTTACACTCTGACGATTTTTTTATCTTTTCACATCGCTCGTGTAGTTTTAAAATCATAAAAATAATTTTGTTCGTGCTTGAAACAGGAATGTAAGCCTTCTTCCAAATTTCTTCTAGCTTTCGAGCCACTCCCATTGTAATTAACTTATTTTCTGGTTGATGGCATTGCTCAGATTTCAGTTGATTTCTGACCTATTCAAAATACCGAAGCACATTAACTTTAGTAGGCCAATCATTGACAACACATATATCAACAGGTTGACCGATTATCGGGCATCAGTAGTCTTTCTTGTAAAATAAGTTCTTTTACTCATGACAATAAAACAACAATTAACTGAATTATCCACTTACAAATCAAAAATTCGTTAGATATCCACAAACGGCATACATATACTTATTTTATAATGCACTAAGAGACGACTGACAAAGGAAATGGAATCGTTCGAAGGATCATGTGATTCCTATGACGCCTCTACGTGGCACATGTCTCCAAGGTCACACAGCCCTAGATTCCCTATTTCAAAAAATGATATTTCCAATATTTTTAAATGCTGTATTAGTATTCCTAGACTATAAATAAAATAATTTAAATTAACTAAATGGATGGGTTGAAAATTTAAAAATATGAGTATTTGATAAAAAAATTCAAGTTTTCATGTAGATTACGGGAGATCTAAATATTATATGAGTTTCTCTTTTAACTTTTAATTAATATTCTAAACTTCACATTTTTATACTTGAAAACAAAACTTTGCTTTATTTTTATTTTATTTTTTTAAATTTTTTTCAAATTGACTAAAAATTTTTTTTGGTAAATAGGTATCTATAGGGGCAACTTTTTATCAACTTGAAATTTTGAATTTCCCCGAAAAGTTTTTTTCAGTTGAATAAAGTTGAGTAAAATCCAATGTTCTCTGCTTTGGAAGAAAAATTTATAAATGAAATTATAAGCTTTTTGTTTACTATCCCCATTATTATGATAACAAAACTTTAAGCAGAAAATGTTTCAATAAAATTGCTTTAAATTTATTAATTTACAGAAATTTAATCTGTAACAAAAAAAAAATTAAAAAAAAAAAATATTGTTCTGTTGAAAATAAAAAAAGTAGTTAGAATAATTACTTTTTAATTTAAAAATTGTGTATTATTGTAAAAGTAATATAAATTCACATACTTTTTAAAAATATTTTATTGGTTATCTAAAAAATGTAAACATAATTTTTTTCCTTCGTTTGATATGTTCTTGTTCCATAAGCGCTTGCTGTAAGCGGATTGGCTGGAAGGAAAATTTTGGCTAAAAAAAGGGACATGCGCAGTTTGATGCTTCTATAAGCCAATGAAATCTTTGGTTGATTGAGCCCCCAAGCTGAGGGTCAAAAGGAAGGACACCTGCTTCCGCTTACATTATGTAAGAGGACCAACTACAAAAGACTTCGAGGAAAACTGAAGTAGAACAATAGCAAATTAGGGAGCATAGAGAGAATGGCGCGACCCACTCTAGGAGACTGGAAATTCGTAGTTGAGATGATGTAATTTATCGAAGATGAAATCTTTGTTTATCTTTATTTTCGCACGCAAAGCCGTTAGTCAGGGACACCTGTGGCAGTTCGGTGTTGCCTTTGTTCGTATGGGAGATTCCTTAAATCGGAGGGCATGGAGTGATGTCATCTTGTAAAACAAAAAGTACTTATTGAAAGCAAATTGACTGGAATAAAAAAGGTCATGCGCAGTTTTCTGCTTCTACCAAATATAAATGTCTTTGTGTATATACTAAAGGACAGGATGAGTTGAGCTCACTGAATACGGCGTACGAACCTGTTCCTCTATAGTTGTCTCAACTCATCCTGTCCTTTAGTATAGGCGAGGGGCATGTTTACCAACAAAGCAACTCCGGGGGGAATAAAAACGGTTTCCTAGACATTCCGGGTTGGCAGAAAGCTGGCTTGTAAAGCATAGGATTCAATGGGAATTTGTGAGGGTCTTGTAATAAAACTGTAAATAATCAAGTTTCAATCGAGTAATTTACTAAACAGACGTTCTAAATGGATTTTAAACATTCTGAAATACATTTTGACTTAGTTAAAATTGTAGTTTTTATTTAAATAGCACTTAATGATTAAATTTCGACGAAATCGGGGTGAAAAGAGAAGATTTCGGCGTGATTTTGGCTGACGGCGTAGTGAATAACTGGTCCTACAATGTCACGTGCCCTTCGAGTATACCTATTTTCAGGCTCATGATGAACTAGCGAAATCCTCAGACGAAATCTCTGTTTGTTCGCGCGCGCACAATCTTTAATGTTTTTTTTTTATTTTAGAATTGGCAACAGTCCACACTCATTGGTGTTTATTATACTTTAGCGGTACTTCCATTGATCTGTATTTCATGTATAATAGATTTTTATGCGATGTGTTGAAGACTAATATTTGTATTTATTATGACCAAAAATTCTGTAACAAGAATTTTTGTCCGAAACTTGGAGTGAAGTCATCTGTGCCATAAAATGTAACTAAGCAAAAAATGTTGGAAGAACTATTCAGCAGTGTAACGATTTTCTTTGTATTTGACAAATAGATATTCAAAAATCAACAATGAATTCATCTGATTCAAATAAAAAAGAAGACATCGCAGGTAAAATATTGATTTTATTTTATATTTGAGAATACATTCCACTCCAAACATCTTGAAACTCATTCACACCGAAGCAAAAACCGCGCGACTGTTCAAATTCTTTAATGTCAAGTGAATTATCAAAAATTGCTTATTTGGTATGTGTGTCACATCTACAGATACCACGTTTTTTAATAATCTTTTTCTAGTTTTATTAAAAATGAAACTGGCTAATTTAGTTTTAGTTTAGTCATGAATAACAATTCGTTCAGTTCAAGTTACCTATTGAACGAAAAAAGTAAAAACCATTGTAACAAAATTATTTTTGATAGTATTTTCTACATAATAAAATGGGAATTTATTGTCATAATAAATATTTCTATTTAAAATACATAATACAAGGCCTGTTGAATATGGAATGGGACAAAGGCAAGTCTACTGAGTGTACCTATGTTGTGCTGATCCAATAAGTTGTTTCTACTACATAAATAATGTGTTGTGGTTTCCAAATAGTTTTTTATAGAATTTAATTACACGGTATCTACCATACTGTTGCAGGTCCATTTGCACAAATTTTCTTCAGAATGAGCTATTTTTGTATGATTTGGAATCAATAAATGTTGATTGTAAAAAAATATGTTGTAAGTTTATTAATTAATTTTGTCACCTGCTGAGTATGCACTATATTTTTAGAAATAATAATTGAAAATGTTAACTTTTTCTTTCAATAACTTTGATGTGTTACAGAAGGTGACGTATTTGTAGTTCGTTAGAGACTAATGTCTAAAAAAAACATGACATACACATGACAAAACACCATTTACATGAAGTTTTATTGTGTCATATGAATAGAAGGTATACAAAATTTCAACATTCCAAAAAAGGAGCTCTCTCTTATCAAATCCATATCTTTTTTACGCTACTGGCCTGGCACGAGGAACACACAAATTTGTATTATTATTAAATATATATTTTAAAATTTATCTCATATTTATGTATTTTTTAATAATAGGTACATGGCTGCTGGCAGGAGTGTGTAAGGGAATTTACTTTCAACCCCCTAGTTTTTTAAAATTAAAAATAAAAAAATTGGGAAAAAAGCTTAAATTTACAGAAAAAAGCAAATATGCCTTTTTGAAATTATTTTTCACACTCTAATGTACATTTGTTTTTTTCTCATTATTTTCAGAATTTGGAAGAATTAAAATATTACTATTTTGTATCATCTAGTTCCTTTGTTCCAACCCTGCCTATTGAATACTGCAAGAGCTAGTTGGAGGGTTAAAACATTAAAAAAAATAAGAAAATAATTAAAAATGTATATTTTTATTTTTACTATATTTTTTAACAGGGTTACACTTAGTACCAAATAAAAGAACCTATTTAAAAAAATGATTTCCAAAACATACTGTGAATTTTTTAAACTCTTCTCAATGAGTATAACCAGTGCATAATTCTTAATTAACATTTCATTAGTAAATGGAATGAACATTTATGAAAATTTAACAATTTTCACAAAAATCTAGTCTTTTACCCCCCTCAAATATTCTTTGCCAGCATCCATGAATAGGTAGCTTCTTTAATAATATTTGACTTGATGATTTCTAGGACTAGACTTAAGAATATATGTAATCTGTCAGTGTAAGATTTTGAAAAATAACTTTTTCTGACTTAAGCATTATTGCTAAACTGCCTCTATGCACAACATTTCCTGCAAGACCATATTTATGTCATTGTTAATTTAGAGAGTTGGTTAGAAAAGCAAACAAATAGCTAAGCCAACTGGTATTTGTATGTAGTGGTTCTGCTTTAACAATTTGCTCTTGTTCATTGTATTTGTTCTTGTTCATTGTATTTGTTATTTTCAGATTCTGCTGATGATCCTTTAATAGAGATCCCCAGAATTTCTGGAAATGAACTTGTTAAGAAGTCACAAATTACTAGTAAGTTATTATTCTGAAAGGTGCTATAGTTTTTTCTTTAACTTACTCATTTCTTAAATAACCTAAGAATCTCCAATTTCTTCATTATCATTATTGTTACATATATCTAACACAGCATGAGTTCAAATCTAAAGTTAAAAATCCTTTTTATTTTGCTAATAATCATCCTGATTTGTGTCTCTATCATCAGACATTTAGCCCATATCTAAGCTAGCTAATAGGAATGTCTATTAAATATCTATTTGCCAGATCATTGGAACACAATTGTAGTTATATATTATTATCTCTCTTGCCTCTTCTCATAGTTTAAGAATGTCTGAATAGGGAATTACAGCATCTTTTAAGTATTATTTTATCAGATTAGATTTAACAGAAAACGTCCTCAAGATTATGAATATGTGCATGATGTTTTTGTTAATAATTTTGTTTCTGAATTACATAAGTTTTAAAATTAGTAAAATAGCTGGAAATAAGAGACAACCGAAAAACACATTTCTATTGGCAATGATGTCACCCGACCCTTCCTCTCCGTTTGCCTGGTAAAAAGCTATTTGCAAGGTTTTGGAGTTTCATTTTTTTATTCTTTTGTACAGCTGGTTTAAGTATGCTTTTTATTTCCAGAATTTTTTACTGTATAACAATTGCACATCATTATAATTGTAGGGATGGTGAACTAATAAAAATTTGCATTGGGATAATTTAAACATCTAAGAATTGATTTTAATCCGAATTCAGTTTTATAATGCAAATTTGAAGGTTTCTCCAGGTATGTGTTTCAACTTAGAAAAAGCATTTATAACTTTTTATAAGGTGAGGAAGTAAAGTTAATTTTTAAATTGTGTAGCAGTGTATTATTACTATCATTACTTTTTTTTTTTAGATGAAAGGCATTTATACAATAAATTTACTTTGAATTTTTTTTTTTTTTTGTAACTGATGTTGATGTTTTGTAACTATGTTCGCTTTTTATTGCGTCTGAAAATTTTATAAACACTTTTAAGATTTTTAAAAACTTTACTGGAAATTACAAGTATGAAATAATTAAATTAAGATTATTTTATATTTAAATGAATAATTTAAAAATAGTAAATGTTTGGCAAAAATCTTTGCCCAGGGTGCTGCAAATTGAAATGATTTAATGGTAATTTTTATAATTTAAATATATTAGGAACAGGTTTGAGTGAACATATTAGAATTTTATTATTCAGAGTTCATCCTAGAAATTAAAAAGTGAAGGTGCAATTTTCCAAAAAAAGCATCCCCTGTTTTCAAGGGCACTTTTGTGGCAAATTGCAGAAATTTCTGTTAAGTTTTTTGCCATAATTTATGTATTGTTTCACTTTTCCACCACAATAAAGTTTTAAATTATTGATTTTTTGTTTTAAAAATATTAAAAATGCTTAAAAGGCTGCAAATCAAAAACTTGCTCAAAAACTCAAACGATATTAAAATACTTATAAAATGCTACTGTCCTATTTTTGCTGGAATTAGAAAATTATTAAAAAAACAAACAAACAACAACTACACAGTAAAATTGTTATCAAATATATTAATTTCTCTAAAAGTATCAATCTATAATACTGCAAAATTGAAATAGTGAATGAAGAGTTTTGATATAATGAATGTTAAAATAAGCACTTTTCACAAACTACTCCCCTTGCAAAATTTGTAAAAATTTTTTTAGAAATCAACTTTAAACTTTGATTTTTTTTAGACTTTTTCATAACCAGACAGGAAATAAGTGTTTCTCCAAATTTAACAATATTTGTTGTTGGATATCATGTGGAGTATTCTAACTGAAGAACTTAGTCTATGTTCTAAAGTGTGTGAATTTTTTTATTTTCTTATTTCAAAATAAATTCTGCATCAAAACGGTGATTTTTTGCCATTCATGCCGCTACTATTAAGGCTGTAATAGAATTTAAAAAAAAATCTGAAATAATCTGAGATTTTTAATGCATTCTTGTGATAGTTAATTTGAAATATTAAACAGGTAAATTACAAAAAACATTCCCCTAAATTCTAAATTTAATAAGAAGACATTGTGATTTCGCATGTCCAATTGAAAATGTCCTTTTTAAGTGCTTAGTATAAACATTTGATGGTTATACATCTTTAACTGACATAATCAACCCTTACAAATTCCTTTCTTCTATGTTCTGAGGAAGAAAACATAGTAAAAATCCAGCGAAATATGCGTAATTAAAGTACATACAAAATGGGCAACCATTCTAATTTAATTAACTAGCACTCAGAAAATTTAAGACGGGCTCCTTACAATCCTATGATTAATGATGCTCCTTATAATGGCATCCATTCAATGATTTCATGGTCTGTGCGTTGTGCTTTTAAACATGAATTTGCATGCGTGACATTCGATAGGGGTGATCCACATATCTCGTACTGTTAGGGGAAAAGCAAAAGTTTGCAAAACAATTATACAACTCCAAAAAAAATAAAAAATTCTTAACATTTCCTGTACTTGCTTTTAAAGTAAGAATTACTTTACCTGCTTTCAATATATCAGCATTAAACTTTTTATATCATGTTCTTGTATTCACCATCATTCTATAACTATTACATTTTCAATCAATTCCAGGGTTCCCACGGTCCTGGAAAGTCCTTGAATTTTTTTGATGAAATTTGGTCCTTGAAAGTCCTTGAAAAAAGGATAAGGTCCTTGAAAGTCCTTGAATTTTTGACCAATGACAGTGGTGTAGTGTAAAATAAAAAAGTGTGGGAATGCTATGTTGCATCGTTACAAATGTATATATTTTTTTCTGTGTGAGGGGAGGGGGAGAGAGTGAAAATGACAACTTTAAATAGTTTTGTTAATATTACTATAATAATATCCCTTATTGCCGCCACTGTATGATTTTTTTTTTTTAAGAACTGCTGCTACAGTTTTGGAATAAATTCTGTAATAAAATGTAAAGCTTTCCCATTCTCAAACCGAAAAGCAAGTTAATTTTGCATTTTAAAGTAGTACATCTGAATTGCTTTCCTGCTTGTTTGCAGCCCAATTTCGATGTATTATACCCATTTGCAAAACCATTAGCACTTTTATATTAAGGAAAATCAAATATACAGAACCTGCCTTGGAGTAAAATGCTATGTGTGCAAGAATGAGTTTTGGCGCCCCTTACAATGAAAATGGGTATAGAAAATACTTTAAAAATCGTAAGGGTGCTCTATATGGTATGGATGCAAACTATTAAAATCTTAGCGTTTTCTGCACTAAATAACATTATTTTAAGTCAGCTTTTATTAATAAACCCACAGATTCAATTTTTTTTTATAAAATATAAAAATTGTAATAAAATTATTTTTGTAAGAATTGAATAAAATACGTGTTATTAAAATTACTAATTTTTGCTACATATTACTTTTTTTAGTAGTCCTCCGCTCTTAGCACAAGCCTTGGAACCCCTTTTCAACTTTGGGTTGTGAAGGGCTGCAATTTGGCTAATATAGCATTATCAGTACTGCCAAGTTAAAGTGAAACAAAGCTATCTGTCACAACAACGTAGCGGAGCGCCTGAAGCCAGTCTCTTTACTGTACATTCAAGCAACATTTTATGTGTTGAACTAAACATATTCAAATTCACAAACATTCAAAAGCAAAGATAATATAAAGGATTTAAAAATGAATACTATTTTGAGCATATTTTTTTATGTTCAAACAAGTTATGTTTGATTTTTCCAATAACTGGGAATAAAATAAATATTTCCCAATATCTGACAAAATATAAATGCATAATTCCGTGATCTCAAAACATCTTAAAAGCTAATACAAAATATCAACATTCTGCTCTTACCTATCTGGATTTTTAGAACAAACCAGTTTTTTCCGTCAGAACCACAGGTTTGCTTAACTTTTTTGGATTATGAAAAAACCCCATCTTTTATCGTCATTTGTTTTTTCCTCTTGAACGAATTCATTTCTTAGGTACGTTGAGAGGTTTACAAATAATTTATTAAATCCATCCGTGATATAAAAATTAAAAAAAAAAAGAAGTTGCATAACTTTTGTTGATAAATCGGTTAGCGTTCCCGTTAAAATTAGAGGAGGCGAAATATTCTTCAAGGAAAGGGCGCAAAGAACTGAATGTGCTAGGTCACAGTTTTGTTCTTTAAAAATGTAGATAATTGGCATGAATTTGTGTATGGAAGTTTTAGACTGTATATAAGACGAACCATACAAATTTGACGTCTGGAATTCCTCCACAAATACAGATTATTCGTTGAAGAGGATAATTGCTATTGAATGAATCATAGCTAGATGTAAACATATATGTCAGTTCATTTCTAATCAAGGAGAAATGGCCATGTGTGGGTTGCCGCGCCTCTTTCAAGTGTTTTACAAAAACTAGAATTTGCCTGCTCAGCTCTGAAGTTGTGGATCCCAGACGAAAGCAAGTTCCCACGAAATGACTTTTTTGTTTGATTACTTGGCTTTGAGTTCAGTATCACGTAAAAAGAAAAAAATTTTTAGATGAGGGAACGTCATTCCGCCTTCTATAAATGTAAAGGATCGCATTGCCTCGTGTTTCCACTCCACTACATCCCTGACCACCGATAATCTCCGTTTTGTAATTTTACATCTGATGTAGTATTTAAAATTATAGCCCTTAAATTTTTCTAAAAAGGTCCTTGAATTTTCTTAAAAAGGTCCTTGAAAGTCCTTGAATTTTTTTCTACAATAAGAGTGGGAACCCTGAATTCCTTTTGAAAAAAATATCTTTGAAATGGAAAACTTTTGGTTAAAACTAGAAGATATTTACTACAGTAAATAATTTAAAGTGTCTAATTATAAATAACCAGATAAAAATAAAATTTTAAATTATTCTTTAAAAAAAATAAAAAATTGTTTTTTTTAAGAATAAAAATACAATTTTAAATTATTCATAAAAAAAAAAAAAAAAAAGTATTTTTTTTTGAGAAAAAATTAATTGGTTTAAACCATGCCAACCCTGTGAAATACAATAAACAATTCCTACTTTTAAAAGGAGAAACTTGCAGGAATTGAACTGAGAATTTCTAGTATTGAAGAGAATACCCTAACCACTATCCCAGTTACTGCTTTGCAAATTTACATCAGAATATATTTCTTATGTGTTATTTTGTTGATACTTATAAATAACAACAAGAAAAAAAAAAAACTGTTTTTGAAAATAACATTTTCTTATTAAAAGACATTTTTGAAGTATATTTATGAAGTTTCTTTCCATAGTATATTTTGTCAACAGAGCATTGCTTGTATATAAAAGAAATACATAGTTTTATTCTGTGAAAAATATCTAAATGTGAGGTTATCCAAAGTTATATCAAGCTATATTATTGAAAGTTTAAATTATACAAGATTTTTTGTGCATCATCTTATCCGGTTATTAAAATTAAATGCATAACCATATGTTTATCAATACAAACTTCCCTTTAAATTAATACAAATTGAAAAAAAAAAAAAAAAAAATTAGATTGAGTTCTGAACTTTGAATGTCAGTTTTCATTCACATACATAATTGAGGGCATGAAAAGCTTAGGGGTCCAAGTGACTTTTCTTAACTTTTGAGAAAATACCCTTTAAAGTTTCTTATTTATATTAAATTTGTATGAAAATTATTTATTGTTCAATTACTAACTTCTGGAATGAAGATATCACTAGTTTTCGTAGAATTTAAAATAAATAAGAAACTTTAATGTGCTTTTTCTTAAAAGTGAAGAAAAGTTACTTAAACCCCTTTGCTTCTCAGTCCCTCAATTTTCTTTGTACAATTTCATTGCCGAATTATTGACGACACTTACCCAGTCGTACTTTAAATTACGTAGAAATATTTCATTATGCTTCAAATCTAAACAAACGCCGCACAGCTAGTAGTTTCTAGTAATCAGGGTTCCCACGGTCCTTGAAAGTCCTGGAAAGTCCTTGAATTTTTTTTAATGAAATTTGGTCCTTGAAAGTCCTTGAAAAAAGGATACGGTCCTTGAAAGTCCTTGAATTTTTAAGTGACCACTGATAATTTCCGTTTTGTATTTTTGTTTCTAAAGTATGTAATTTTCTGGTCCTTGAATTTTCCTACACGGTTTCCACAGATCGGAAAAAGTCAGGGAATTCAGCATTTCGGGAATTATCAGGGATTTTGTCAAAAAGTTTAAAGGAATCAGCGAATTTTCCGGAATTAAACTGAGTCTTTTAATTTTGTTAATTGAAGATACACTGCTAGCAAAAATACCAAAAACGATTTGTAAACAAATTATAAAATTTTTTAAAAACTCACAAAATGGCAGAATCGCCAATGGAATGACTACTTTCCCCCTCATTTTTCCGTTAACGTTATACTATCGGAATTATTTACGTAGGTATCTGGTCATTTTTCTGAACTCTACGGTGATGAAAGGGCCGATATTTTCGTGATTATTAGAGAGCGCTATGGCCGCGAATTACATTCTTGCGTGCTACTCATTTTCATGGTGGTGATCAAAGATTGCACCTGTTAGCCATGGTACAGTTCTGCTGAAGCATGCATTTCAGCTCTTTTTTGGCTGAAATTTTTATCATTCCTGAGACCGATACAAACCTGCATTACAATATTATTGGGTTTACTTGCTTGTCTGACAACCAGTGAACCTGCATACGTTCAGACTTCCCCAAACTTCTGATGTACTGACCACTTTTCTTGCAGATTGCCAGCATCTATCTCTGTTATTTATGTTGGTGTGTGGTGGCTAGTTTCGTCGAACTTTACACTGGTGTTAGTGCTATTATTACCGAGATTTACGCTGCTAAGACGAGAGCTATCACCAAGATTTACATAGTTGTGATGTTAATTTTAGTCCCTATTAGTCACTATTCCGATGGTTTGAACTTCAAAAGTTGTCGCTATCGGCGAGATTTGTGGTTGTGATTGTCAATTTCATAGATTGTGACGTTGATATAATTGACTCTGTTTCAGCGATACCAACGATATATTGGGTACTAACATTGATATTTAAGTTGGTGTGATAGTCATTTTTGCCGATTGTTGCCTTAATGCAGGTATGTGATTTCTTCCGCCGATCTGCGGAAAGAATCAAAGAAGGAAGGATTTTTTTTTTATTTCATATTCGTCCACTTCTTAAAATCTTATTTTTCCGTTTATCAAAGTTTTCCTACAATTTTCCCATTGATCTCGCTGAGATTAAAATTGACTGACAATCATGGAACCTGCGTACGTTCAGACTTCCTCTATCACTATTCTCCCCTTCATTTTGCTGAGCGTTATGCTGATGAAATGGCCGTTATTCCTGTGAATAATGCCATCGTTATCGCTATTATTACGTTGCTGTGTGATGCTCATTTTCGCAGGCCTTACTCCGATATAATAGTTACTGACGTTATTGTAGAGATTTTCACCTGTCGGACGTAATACAGTTCAGCTAAAACGCTGTTTCAACTCTTTTTCTTTCATTTGAAATTTCTATCATTCCTGAGCTCGATACAAATCTGCATTACGATTTTGTTGGGTTTGCCTTCAAATTTGACAATCATCGAACCTGCTTACTGTGCATTTTGCTTGCACCGGTATGGCAATATTTGCCAATTGTTGGTTTAATGTATTTGCTGAGATTTGCGCCGGTATGCTGGGCGTTATACCGATATTTACATTGGATTAGTTTTAATTTTCACTTAGGTTTAAACCGTTTTAATAGTAGCTATTGGCGAGATTTGCAATGTCATTTTAGTTTCATTCGCCTGGGCTTCTGCCAATGTGAAAGCTGCAATGTCCGTGATTAATGTGTGTGTGAGGATCGTTTTCACCATTTGGTTTGAGTCAATGCTGAATGATTAGAATTTTAATTTAATTTTGCGCCAGAAATTAATCCCAACTGCCAAATTTTACTGTGTATCCTTATTTAAAATTATAATCTTAACTGCTGTTGAATGTAAAATTGTTTATTTTAACATGAAATACAATTTTACATTTTAACTATAGATATAAGTAATAGTTTAAAAGTTACAGCAATTTTTTTTTATTTATAATATAAAATTAATTGTATTATGAAATTTTTTTCATTTTGTAAAATTTTGCCTGGGTACTGTACCTTAACAGTGGCAACAGCTGAACTTAAGCAAAAAAGAATATTGCCAGGGATTAAATTGAACAATTTGGACAACGAAATTATGCAAACTGAAAATGGTGTAACTCCCCTAATTCCATCTACAATTGAAGGCAGTTTTTTTATAAATACACAAATTGTTGTATAATATTTTTACCAATTTTATTTGAGGCAAAAAACATAAAAAATTCACATTACAAAATGTTTTTAAAGTAATTATTGATTTTATAAATTTTTATTAGAATTATAAGTTTTCAGAAAACAAAAATAGTTAATATATAGAGTATTTTGTTGAATGTTTCATCCACTTTGACATGATTTATGGTTTGTCTTTCCCTTTAAAATTTTACTTAGAAAACAGCTTATTAAATCTGAAATTTAATACTAGTGTCCTCTTTTCTTGAGATTAGACTGTAATGGGAAGGAAAAAAAAAGGGATTTTAAAGTATAAGTGCACATGCACAGTACAGGTACACTATACATACACTGCACTGCACGGAGTAATTTGCTGTTTGCACCATAATGATGTACAGATAAACAGTACATAATTCATAATTATTTTTATGATGGTGAGTTTGAATGTTCTTTTATTTGAAAGTTATAGTATATGTATATTTTGTTGATGACTTAATCAGGGGAAACTTTGGATGTTACAGGGGATTTCAAAATAACTTTTTTGCGGACACTCTGTTCCAAAAAAGGTCCTTGAATTTTCTTAAAAAGGTCCTTGAAAGTCCTTGAATTTTTTTCTTCAATAAGAGTGGGAACCCTGGTAATGTATTCCTATATCCTGCAACTCTAGTAGATTCAACAGTCGACATTGTCATGGAACGGAGCTCTCCCTAACAGTAAGGCACAAGCCGCGCCACTCTCTTGTTGGTTATGTGATTTCAGGTTTAAGCTCAAATCCAATACTACATTTTAAAAATTTTTTTTCTTTCTTTTTTAACTTTGAGTTATAAAATAAATATGTGAAAGATGAGAGTAACCCAAAGTTTTTTCATAATTTTAAAACCCCAGAACCTTTCAGGTTTCAGCTCAAATCTAATACTACGTTTTTAATTTTTTTTTTTTTTTTTAACTTTAAATTATAAAATAAATATGTGAAAGATGAGAGTAACACAATTTTTTCATAATTTTAGAACATTTGCAATCGATTTAAAGCAATGGAAAAAGATGCTGTAATTCTCTATTGAATTGCAGAATGTGTTTCTGGGGTCCTGGCCATCATGTAATAATAATCTATTATCCAATTATTAATATTTTTGTAACAAAATAAAAATTTGTATCCACATTTCTCTATATCCTGGCATTCTTAATAAAGGAGTTATTTACATCATATTGAACTTTTATTCATTTTATTTATGGATTTTAATATTTTCAGCAATGGACATCCGGGGAATGGTCGTTAGATGTACTTCATGTTTACACCAAATCAATCATCATGATGCTGATAAATGTATGAAGCATTATCGTTTGAATGTCATTGTATGCAAAGTAAGTTATATTCTCTACATTTAATGAAGATTTTATTAATTGTTTCATGTTATAATTTAATCAGTATTAATTTGGAGGTTGAAAGTTTTAGTTATAATAATAGTGCAGAGTGGCCACAGAACCGGGAAAACCTGGAAATCAGGGAAGTGTCAGGGAGCTTTTTGATTCTGGAAAAAATCTGGGAAATGTCAGGGAACTTTTTAAAATTTCATGAAAATCAGGGAAATTTTGTATTGTTTAAAGCACGTTCATCCATATTTTGGCGCTACTTATAATATTGCAAATAAATAATAATAATAATAAAAAAAAAACTTATGTGTTCACACATAAACTACTTACAACAGAATTAATACTGTTTTGAACCCAGTAATTAAAAGAGCTGGTAGTTAAGTTTTAAATTTTTCAACAGTATGCTTAACTTCTAATCTTATTTGTCATGATCTTTTCCTTTTATTTAAATAGTTTATTTTTAACATTTTTCTAAAAATCTTTAAAACTCAAATTTTGTTTATAGATATATGCCAAATTTTCTTTTACATTTAAAATTAAGATGTTTAGTTCAACTCCAAAATAATTTTATATTGAAACTATTTAAGTGAAAATCCTTTAAAAGTGTTTCTAAAATTACATTTAATATTCTTGTGGCAAAAGGTCTTTCCAGAAAAACCTATAAAGTTTTATGTAACTGTGAGAAGATATGATAGACAATACTGTTACACCTACACTTCCAACACATAGAGGAATCCACTAATTGCCCCTTTGCTTCTTTCTACATTTCCTTTCATTACCTGTTTACAGTTTTCCCTTTAGTGCCTATCATGGATCTCAGTTTTTTTTTTATCACAAATGGAATCTAAAATGAAAACAGATTATAATTAATACTTTCAATTGCTGTAGATTACAAGGCCTTATCTGTCAACCTGATGGCTGTAGGGTTTGCGCTCTGGCTTCTTATGCCAAATGTGCCGATTTTGAATCCTGTTTTAGGCATGGATGTTCGTTGTGGTTAAGCTGTAGGTCCTGGCCTGATTAGCCGTTGTTTTGCACAAAAATAGGTAATTGAGCGTGCAAACATGGCCTTATCCAGGATGGAGGGTTCTTAATGTTCAACACCACTCCCCCTTCTGAAATATTTTTCATTATATATTATAGAGGATATACATAAATTGTGCCACACATAATTCTGGCTTTTTTGATTCCCTCTTCCATGTCATGTCCAAGCTACCCCTTCCCTAAAATTATGTCACATTGCTGCCATCCTCCTCCTAATAAATTATTTAAAAAAATTGTACATATGTGTAGTATTTAATTTAACTTGGTTAGAATTAAGTCCAACCTTATTGCAAATTAATTTTCTAAGCAGAACTACTTCAAATGACTAAATTATTTTTAAAAAAAACTTTAAATTGAAAAAAAAAGTGCTGATAAATTCTCCCCTATGCATTAAACTATTTGGACATATAATTTCAAACTTCTTATAAACAATGGGAATCGACTGGTTGGTTTCACAACTTTTTCCATTTTTGTGTATAGAGGAAACGTACATAAATTGTGTCACACGCAAAGGGTCTGTCCAACGTGAAGGATCTTGACATGGAAGGGGGATGGAATTACTTGTGTGAAGTAACAGTGTAACTTTTGTGGGAAAAATTTTAATAAGTTTTTTTTTTTCAATTTAAAGTTGAAACCATATTACTATGCTAAGTTTTATTATCGAGAATCACGTTAATGTAAGTTAATCTGTAAGTTGAGTTTGTTCTGAGTTAATTAAAAAACTACAAACTACATAAAAATGCAATATTAATTTTTTAGAATGGGAAGGGCAACTTGGCATAATTTTAGAGGAGGGGGTCAATCAAATTTGACTAAAGTATGACATAAGAGAGACAAGTCATGCTAATTTGCATGATGTAATTTATGTATGTCCCCAGATAAAAATATTTTTTTATACCCTTAAAAAAAACTTGGCTCTTACTGCATTTTCTTTTTTGTCAATTATTTGGTATACAAAATATTTAATTTATCTTTCCTTCTAATGTGAATAATACCCAATGGAGAAGTTGCGTATTTTTAAAAAATGGTAAAAAGCAATAAATTTTAATGAAGAAAGCAAAGTTGATTCCGAATATGTAAGTTATATTGCTGTTAAAAATTTATTTAATTAAATATCGAAAGAAAAAAAATCGTAAAAACAGTGGAATCGTGACGTAACCGAAAAACGTTTCATCGTTAGCTGTTTAGATATGACGTCATAATCCGATGGAACATTTTAACCTTCATTTTGTTTATCTACGACGATCGACGAATTTAATAGGAGCTGATATTCGTGGTGTAAAATGTGAAAGGTATGTACCCATTTTACAAACAGTTTTTCATTTGTCTTTAACTTGATTGAATATGACTTATTTTTATTGTAAGTTTTTATTTTCAATTGTCATTGCAGTCGCCAATTTTTTTTACAATATTTTCAGAGCTCAAAATTTTACATACTTTACGAACTATTTGAAACAAAACATATATTTACCAAGAAACTGTATATTCGATTAAAATTCATGTTCAAGAATCTTCATTTTAATCTTTTACAAGTCATTCTTATACAAGAACCAAATGACTTTTCCCTTGTTCATAAATTTTTTGATGTTATTTCGAAAACTAAGTCCGTTTTTCAACAACTCTTCACTCCTAAGAAAGTTATAAAAACACTAGTTTTCCATAGTATAGTTGTATCCAGAAGTATTTTTAAAATCAAATTTTCAAATTGATGGATTCAAATAGTAGAAGTTTCCACATTTTTTTACTAATAAGTGAAATGTCTGTAACATGGCGTGCTATGTAAACAACTGCCATGAAAATCTAATAAAGTAAAAAAAGAAGTTTGCCATTATTTTCAATATAGCCTTTTTTTTTTCTGTTCAGATTAATTTATATTCCGCTAGAAATTTTACTTTCTTATTTTCAAGAACACTTGTTACCTCTTTGAACAACTTGTACACCCGTTATTCACGAAGTTGGCGACATTTATTACTAAAGAAAATAAAATGGATTGTTTTAACAAATTCTTCCAAATTGTCGAAGCAGAATAGAAACCAAATATAATTTAAATTTGTTTATACATTTAATTTAATTGTGTTTGTATATTCCTGTTCAATTAAAATGCTGATCCAATTTTCTTTGACCTACTTTTGAAAAAAATAATTTTAGTTTAGTAAGAACAGTCGGGCGGCGATGTTCGCATACAGTCTGCTAGGAAGAATTCTTATTAACTTGAAAGGCTTAAAAAGCTTATATTTATTATTATTTTTTCTCATATTTATTTCATGCCCTGTACTGGTCTGGTGCCGTCTGTGTTAATTAGACTGCAGACAGACCTCAGGTTCTTACGTAGATAAGATTACAACTCCTTAAAGGGTGAAATGTTTAGCAATAAACTCTGCCGAAAGATCGCATAGTGGAACTCCTTTGATGAGTGTGGTTTGAAAAAGCTGTTCAATAAACATAACCAAAGTTATAACAAACAAATTTATTAACTACTAGGTTTACTTTACAGAAATAAAGGTTACTTTAACAATTAAGGATCGCTTCTCTTTTACCAATTTTAAACATTGAATTTATTTTACGAAGTCGACCTTAAATTACCAATCCTATCAAGTTTATATTAAAAACCCCAAATCGGGTACTGTTTACACATATTCAAACACATTTCATTTAAATAGTCATTTTGGCCAGAACTCAGCTGCCCTCGCTACTTGTGGTTAAGATTTAATATTAAATTTACTCAAAAGTTAAAGTTAGAAAGCTGGAAGATTAGCTTAAAATGTGAATAAATGACTTCACGGTACCTGAGGCCATACTCGTCATGGCGTATTCTGCCATTCTCGGGAAAACCTATATATCCAAAATGAGCCTGCGGCGTTTTCTAATTCTCCCACACCTCAAGCAAAAACTCCGAATGAATGCCCCGGGCTCTCGTGTACCCCCTTTTTACGTCCAGACCAAGGCGGGGTCCAAATTCCACTCCAGCCAGTCCGAAAGTCCGCAGGTTCAAATCTCTGGTTTTGAACTCTAGCCAATCGTGAACCCTAACATCACTGAGATCCCGCCTCTGATCCACAAGCGTCAGAGACTGGACTCGGACCCTCTGACGTCAATTCTTTGTACCGCCTAGAAGTTTCCGATCCCCTCTCCTCACACCTGTGATGCACCTGGGCCCTAATAATTCTGAATCCCAGCTTGCTGTCAAACGTAACGTCAAGCTGGCGGCAGCCTTTGTAACTCTTACCTAAAATTGAAAAGCCCCCGAGTATTTATGACGTCTGGCTCCAGCTCGATTCTGCCTTCACACGACATAGTGAATGTAAACCCCCCTTTCAAGATTTCCCGACCTTTAATACACAACTGACCTTTTGACCCTATCGTTCCCTGCAATCCATGGCTTTTGAAAGCAACTCGCCAACACATGTTGCAAAAGTACCTTTCTATCGGCCTCGCTTTTGTAAAAGAGCTAACTGACTTCTTTGCCTTTTTCTGGACTTTCCAAAATTCCTGATGTTCAGTTCAGCGGACTAACATCTCATTCACCCGCCTTCCGCTAAAAAAAATTTTGGCCCTGGTCAAAATTATTTTTCCAACAAAAAAAAATTAAACTAAACCTTGCGTCTAAAAGATGAGGTCGTGTAAGTAAATCGAAATCCAGAAAATCCCAAAGTGAGCGTATGTGTTTATCTAAGGCAGCTGAACACCTAACCAAAAGAATTACATTGTTATACAAGATAAATACAAATATAAGGTTAAATACTGGTCAATACAAGTAATGTATGACCTAAAATCATAAAGGTGAATAATAGAAATAGTACTAAAAATTAGAAAGATAATAAAAAAAAATTCAGAGTCCATCTCCCTGTATGAGTGTTTTGTATGTGTCCAATGTGTAGGACGTCTGTCAAATAGATGCAAAAGAAAAGAAATTTTGCAACGTTTTGTTGAGCTCTATGCTTCAGCTTCCTTAATTGCTCTTTGTTTAGTGGTATTACCACACTGTACAATGAGATGCACTCTGTAATGCACTTAAAATACATATTATGCTGAATCTAGAAAAATAATATTATAAATGAGTGCAGTAAATATGTAAGTATGCAAGAACTTAATTAGAATAAAAGTATAAAAGAAATATTCAAAATTTGAAGTGTGTTTTCTTCATTCTTGCAACAATTCAAAAGAAGCATAAGTGTTAGTTTATCTCCGTGCACAGCATGTCACTAGTGTTGAAAACAGTGTCACCATGAGTCCCACAAACAAGGCCAATGCACCCCCCATTTTTAAGAAAAAGAACGCTGAATTTAATGTAGGAAAAAACTTCCAATCGAAAATACCACCCGGTGAGTCCTGCGCTTGCGTCGTTGTGTGGTTGTGTAAAAGTTTCATGAGTTGGACCGATGGTTCATCGAGACAGAATGAAAATTGTTTGCACTGTATGTTGGTATGTGCCTGAAGACAAAGTTTTTCTTCGTAACATTGTTGGTCTGCCAGAAAACGAACGTGATGTGTTGTAAATTGCTGAGTAAGGTCAACAGCCCTTGTGTATGTGGTGAGTCGTTGCAAAGTAACCTCGGCAAGTCCGTTGTTGCAGGAAGATAAGGCTTGAAATGACAGTTCAGCAAAAATGGAGCATCTGTAACACCCTTTGATTTGAAACTCGGAATCATGGAAAAGTGGGCAGACCGATGATCTCTGGACTGATATCTTGTAGTCTGCGAAAAGAAGCTGTATTTTGATGGCTGCTGAGGTGAGCAATGTTGACGTGAGCTTCCCTTGTTGTAGATGTAATGTATGCAGATCTCTTGTCAATGGTAACCTATGATGTTGTTTCTCTTGCATCCTTCGAATGGCCTGGGGCACCTCCGTACAACGCAGTTGATCTTCGTAGAAGTCACAGGTCGTCATATCCTCAGCAAAGATGAAATGCTTGGTGTAACTGGTGTTTGCTTGTACTGCTCCGACCATGTTTGCAAACGGTGAATTTCTGTCTGCTGTCTTTAGGAGGTGACCTTCGGAAGGATCTCTGACACTCTGGACCAAAGACTCTGACATCAGGAGTTGAGGTTGGTCGTAACTGCCAATGAGATGCATCTGTATGCCTCCTGGAAGCGTTGCCTTGTCTTGTAGTTGTACTCTTGAGATCGTCCCATTTTCCGAATGTGTGACTCCAATGTGATAAGAACATGTGAAGCCTGTGATCTTTAATACCTCATACGCCTGTGTGAGGTCTGGGATGTAGTAGGTTCGACGAAAACTGCAGCCTGATCTGTGTACGATCGCACAGCCGGATCCTTGCGTGCTTGCTTGACACGTTGATAAGCCAGGGTAGTCTCGTGATGCCTCCGTTTCCGCTTCAAAATGCAATCCTGAATACGATGCTCTCTTACAGTGCAATCCCCAACTGCAAAACCGGTTTTGGCTACATGATAATTGCGAGATATGCTTAGCTGTAACCGCGAAAGTGAAATATTGACGAGCTGTCGAAAATTTGCAGTGGACAGCGTCCAGTCGCACCTCTAAATGAAACAATTGTTTACCTTCTTTCGATTTGAACCATAGACACGAAGAATGCTGTATACCCCTGAGAGTCAATTCGGCAGTAGTCTGTAATATACAGTTCTGCACTAATGGATCAGTGGAAATTTCGCACCTTTCTATATTGGAATGGATTATGTTTGTGTCAGAACATTCAGCCTGAGCCTCGCCTACTATAAGACATGCGATGACGGCGATCGTTGCGACTCTATAAAAATCGTTATTGAGAGCACGTCTCTCAATATGGTGCATAACGGTTTCTCCAGTGTGTCTGACCGTCTTTCCAAGATATGCTCCTAATATTAGGAAGAATCGTAAAGTCATTTTGAGCACTCGCACTACTATTCGAACTGGTAAAATTAAAAGTTTTACTGTATAAATTAGTGTTTTGATGATCGTCTTAATCATTATTAGTGTTAACATGAATAGAAACAAAAAGAAGCAATAAAGTAGGTTTCTTGCAAATAAACTCCAACATTTAACTGTTTTGAAATTTTCGAAACAAAAAACACATGTGTTCAGTCTACAGTAACTTTTGCCGGACAGTTGTATTTCTGCAGAAATGGAATGTCCGTCGTCACTGACAAAAATAATCGTAAGCGTAGTTTTATACGCTAGAAGTTCGAAAGGTATCGTTAGTTCTCTATCCTCCGGAACTGTTAGTAACATCTCATAGGTATTAGTGCGCAGAACGACACGTCCGGAAGATGGCAATGTAAGTACTGGATCAAGGAATTCCATTGTAATGTTATTTTGCGTAAAATGAGCCGTTTCAAACTCGTGCAGTCGTCTGGAGTGTAGTGTTTGTTTTTGAAACAAACATAGAAACAATGTCAGTAACTGAGGGTTCACAATTGTCTGCGAATCTGTGATGTGCAAGAGTATAGGTGTCTCGCGTGTTAATTCACAGGAACACTGACTTGTTTCTGCACATCCATACATGCCACAAAATGCTTTATCGCCATTGCAAATTCCTTGCGTGCAATCACAGTCTGGTTGTGCGCACTGGTAAAATGTGCTTGTAGTAGATCTAGCAGAGTTATTAGTTTGCAGTAAAAATCTGCTTGGTTCGACTAGTTCTGCTTCGGGTGTAATTATGAACGTTTGTTTGCCAATGATGCAATTTTGGCAACTGTGAACTCCGCAAGTCTGAGGTGGTAAGTTAAATCTCTGGAGAGCGTGTTTTGCAATTGATTGACATTGAAAATTACTATCTTTAAACGTGCAGATCTGCGGATGATGAGATGCTGCAAAAATTATGCAAATGATTGTTCTCGTCCATGGCGTGCAAACTGCAAGGTAACATATGTGCATGTCAATTAAATTCACACTTCAATCTCCCAGCTTTTTTTTTTTTTTTTTTTTTTAAATAAAAAAAAATTATAATCAAAAGAATTTGCTTTTGCTGTTAATTAACCACTATAATTGCTAATTACTTTTAAGACAAAAGAAAGAAAATCTCTCTCTCTATATATATATAAAAAAAAATTCATCACGCTTATAATATTCCCTACAATAAAATTATAATGCCATACTATATATTTGGCGAAATAAAGTAAGGTGCTTGAAGAAAAAAAACAAGCCTTATGCTATTTACAACAGTAATTATTATTACTGAGTAAACTGGTCATGCATTACTTAAAAAAAACAATTGCATAGTAATAAAAGAAATTAAAATCATTTATTTCTCGTTCTGCTCGTTTGCATTACATGTTATCTTCAGTAATTCGAAGCATAAACTGTTAAATTGTAATGAGTGAGATAAAAAAAATCAATGAATAACTCATAATAACATTCTAGCATTTATCCATTTCTCTCTGTAGTTCCCCTACTCATTTTTTCCTGTGTTTACTTCCTATCCATTGAAGTAAACAAAGAACTCATATTGTACACACGCATCCAATCAGATGTTTAATAAGAAAAAAAATAAAAATATAACAATATAGAAAAAAAAAAAGAATTTATGAATTTTGAATATTCATGCATAAAATCCGTGTAAAAAGAAGCAAATTTGGCCTCTCTTCAGTCTTTAGATTACGTTATCCGATGACCGTATCCGTCTATGCTACATATTTGTACATTAAACTATTTTTTGTTTGCCTCACAAAAAATTTCCATAATAATTTTTTTTTTCGATTTGGTAAAGTGGTCATTGACACTATCTTTTCTTTTTTTTCTTACCGCTTTGAAATATGCGAATATAATTCGCTTTCCCTTTTCTCTCGAATGATTTTTTCCCTTACTAAAATAAATTTAGTGAATGCTGCTTTCGTAACATTTGATCTTGCAAAGCGTTTTTTTCCTCCTTCCCTTTCCTATTCGTAACTGACCGGATAAACTCTTGTTTGGGATCACACAATTTACCCTTTGAGACCTGACTAACCAATAGTCCATTTCAAGTCATAGTAATTTTCTTACCATGCATAATTCATTTGCATTATCCCTAAAAAAAAAACCTTGTTATAATTATATAACCCCTTAACTCCTTCGGTTTCTTTCCCGCTCTGAGTATTTAACATATCCATTTAATCCTGGAAAAGTGCCCTCAATCTCCTGTCTGCATCCCCCTTCAAGTACACCGATTTATCCTTGGTTCGTACTTCTAACTTATAAAAAAAAATTCTGTTGGCATCACCGATGTGTTGCACCCCTTTTCTCTTCTACCAAGTTGAATCGGAAAATAAATTACCAAATTCCAATATTATTTCCTTTCTCTCTATAAACCCAACTTTACTCATTTGATGTTATTTCGCTAACCAATACATTTAATAACACCCGGAAAAAAACAAAGTTGGCGATCCTTCAACCCCCTTTTTTTTCCTTAACAACAAAATGTCATCCGTAATTAATCCTCTTTTTAAATTCTGACTTCAAGAAATCATTCGTGTAGCATATAGAAAAATGCTACGGAACCACCAAAATTAAACCAGTTTTTTCTCTCTCTTCCTACCCTCTACCGATGTGTAAGAAGAAGAAAAAAAAATTCCCGTCTTCACTAAGATACGTGTTCCTCTGTCGCCAAAACGAATTTTCTCTTTGGCGACCACTATCCGTGTCTCGCCAAAATGATTTGTGCAGTATTGGTTAAATTACAATGATTAATTTCTCGAACCCTCCTTGTTTCGGAAAATAGTATTCTGTCAGACGTCATACACCAATGTCTATAGTTTTAGTATGGTGTAGAAAGTTAATTGAATATATAATTTTCAAACGTTAGTTGGCAATTGAAGAATTTGAAAACCATTTCTTCGGCACTTTAAATTAAAGCCCCGTGCAATGTGTTGCTTTTTTTTTCTGTCTTGCAAGAGATGAATAGAATTCCTTGTTTTAATTCTACCTGTAGACCCGAAATTGTTCTGCAGTTATCGTAGTCTTGAAAAATGGATTAAATTTTATTTTTTTGTTGTGCGTTGTAAGTAATGTTCCTTGATATATTTAGGACTTAAATAAATAATTTGACGATTGGATGTTAAGTTCAATTCCCGTGCACTGAAAGAAAACTCAAATCTTAATCGTGATTAAATAATGTTGTATTAATAAAAAAAATAAAAAAATTTGAAATCGTAAATCATACATAAGTATGTTGTATGTTAGTATTTAAAAAATTTTCTGTTATTTGTAGAATTACAATAACTTGTATTTAAAATTGTGTTTTCACCTACTGACCTTTTTTTTTTTTTAATTGAAATACTTGCCTAGCTAATGTAAAAAAAAAAAAAAAAAGAACTGGGTATATCTTAATTATAAACTTTTTAATGGATCATTTATACTTATAATTTTTGTATTCTTGCAAGGTACAATATACCGTTTATTTTAGAAGTGTGAATTAATTAGTACAAACTGAAATCGAGAATTTACGTTTTATTAAACAAAGTGTCGTTTTTCTTCCCCCGTGTCATTGTAATTGTGACAAAGAAGGAATGCTTTCGACTGTCCGAAAGTGGTCGTATACAAAAAAAATTGCCCTGATTGGCTGTGTATTGGGGTCTGCTGCCCCCCTTTCTCGTAAAAAGAAACGAAGTTTGACCTTCTTATGTGGGAAAGTCAAATAAGGGTGTGCGTTCCTTGTCGTAACACCACCTGGTAATTTGAAAGCAATGTCCAGATGTGTATTTTTTGTAGAAAACGGCTAATTCCAGTTGTTCGCTTTCTGTTGTGTGATGCTGTATGTTCTTAGGAAATGCCTCAGTGTATATGTTTTTCGCATGTAGTGCTGTTGTTAACCGCTTTTTTTTTCTAGGATTAATTAATATCCCTGGTGTTTGTATTATAAATTTGAGTAATTTTAACAATTTACTTTCAGCCTAATAACTCTTCCCTTTCAGATTTTCGATTGCAAGAATAGACTAGTTTGTTTCTCTTAGGAAGGAAATTAATTAGTTTACCTTTCAGCTTTTATTTTAGAAATCGGAAATTTCTGTGCTATGCTAAGAATAAAATTTTAGAATTTTGTAGCTTAGTGAAAAAAAAAATTACTTAATAATTAAAGTGTAATTACAGTTATTTTTCAGACTGGATGCTTGTGTCTAAAAGAAGCGTAATGTATTTTTGAAATGAAATGACTTTAAATTGTAAATTGTCTAGAAATGTTTTTTTTTTTTTCCCCAGTTAATGCTTATATGTGATGTTTAATTGTAAATTAAATGCTAAAATGACTTTTATCTCTTTTTCAAAATCATCCATTTTGGACGTGAATTAATGTCTCTTTGGAATGTTATCCTTGACTTCTGAAATTGGATTTTTGTCTGCGGTTGCTTTTTGACTTTGAAGGTAAGCTTTTAATTATTTTTCCTTTTTTTTTTTTTTTTTTCTCTAGGTATCGCGCACATTGTTGGATTTGCTTGTGTTTATTTTTTTTTCTAGGCTAAATAATTTTAAGAAAAATGATTAGAAATCGTAATGCAAAAATGTCAACCGAATTTCTCACGTGCGGTGTGCAAATGCAAATTAGTGAATTTAAGTATTAAATGTCGTAGTGATCAAGTTAATTTTAACTTATGAAATTGCATTGATTACTTCTTTGCGAATGCAAATGTGTTTATGTACCACTGTGTATTTTGGAATTTTAGTTAAAGAAAACCAATTTTTAAATAAAAAATGGATAGTAAAAAAAAAAATTTAATTGTATAAAATTGATTAATTTAGAATTTAATCATTTAACCATAATGTGCAAAATGATTATAAAACAATTCGCGCTATCGTGTCTAAATAAATTTGAACCCACGAAAACCTGAGTGTGGATTCGAACGGTTGTGCTTTAAGAAATTCGAAGTGAAGTGTTGCGTCGATTGGGCGAATCTCCGCCAAATGTTATGTTGAAGCAACCCTAAAACTTGTAAAGCGCTGTTTGTTGACGTTTTTTTTTTTCCCTTCCTCTCGTACGGAATATGCTCCGTTCTGCGAAATTGATCGTTGCCATGTTGTGGAATTGTGTTTTGAAGAAACGTTTGTTTACCAACAATCGTGTTCTAGAATATGCTGTAATGTAAAAAATCTCGATGACATTTTAATTAAGTAATTTCCCCCTCTTTTTTTTTTTTTTTCTCTGCGTGCCAATAAGCGAAAATAGCAACGTTAATTGAGTACCTATGAATACTTTAAATTTGTAGTTAGCTTTTCGCAAGGTAAAAGAGAGAATTTCGTGATTTGTAGTCTAAATCGTTTTGAATATTTGAGAATTATTATGTATTTTTTTTCCTTTTCCTAGATGTGTTAGTGTTTTGAAATAATTTTATCAAAATTTTTCGATAAATGTGATAGAACTAAATGAAATTGATTTTAAAACTTTAAAAAAAAATATTTGAAATGGTTTATTTATTTATTCATTTATTTACCCATTTAAAAGAAAATTTCTTTTGAATTAGTTACAAATAGAAATTATTTGAATAATAAATTATTTAAATATGTGGAATATAAATTTTCCGTGGTTGCTTTATTTACGTTATTTCTTTTCTCTAAAGAAATTAGATTTGTCGTTGGTATGTAGTTGACTAGTGGAAATGAATTATTTTTATCTTTTTTTTTTTTCTATTACCATAATTCTTATTTAGTATTGTAGTACTATTTTACAAATATTGTAACCTTGTGCATTCACAAATTGTCTTAATTACATAAATAAACACCAATTGTCTTAATTACATATATAAACACCAATTGTCTTAATTACATATATTAAAACCATAAATTTTATGTACACCACACACATTATTTTACATTTTTTTCTGACTTGTGCATGTTTGTGTTGTTTCGCTGTTAATGTATTACATGAAACAAACTTTAGTTTAAATTCTTATGTTTGTTATTTTCTTCCATGAATGTATGATCTGATTGTTCGTTAAAACTATTCAGTAAATTTGTAAGCCCAGTCTAATAATCTTTCTGGCAATGATTCTTCCCTTGTTTCAATATTCCTCTCGTGATTAGTTGATTCTTCCTGATTTTGGTTTAACGATCTCAAATTGTAACGATGCGTGATATTAGGTTGTTGTGTTCCCTCAATTGGAAATTCATAGACTATGGTCTCTTGTGAATCTGTTGAGTCACGTCTTTGGTTATCCATGTTTATTTCATGTTCACGATTTTGTGTTTCTGCATTTGTTTGACTGTGTGTTTGTGAATTGTTGCCTAACGTTTTAAAATAAATCAATGGCAAAATATCTTCTAATTCCTCGTCACTATCCTGTACTTGTGCTTCGATATCTGACACGTACAGTTGTTTTGGTACAGTTTGATGTTGTGTTTGCAAACGTAACTCCTCTCTACGCTCTCTGTATGGTAATAATCGCTCAACATTAACCCTTGTTTGTCGACCATTTGGAATGTCCTTCATTTGTATTGTGTAATTAACTGGAGAGTTTTTCTCAAGAATTACATATGGCCCTTCCATTAAAGGTCTCTTTGGTAATCCCTGATGTTTACCCAATGTAGGTCTGTGTAAAAAGACCAAGTCATTTATCTCAAAGTGTCTGTACTTCGCACCCTGAGTCAATCTGTATTCTTGTTGTATTTTTCTTGCTAGTTTGAAATTTTGGTTTACTTCTTTCTGTACCTCCTTGAAAACTCGCAGTTTTTCTTGCATATAAGATGGGATAGTGTTTTGTTCATTGCTGTTAGTGTTTATGTCTAACGAATATGGTGTTTTTGGTTCGTAACCGAACATCAGAAAGAAAGGTGAATATTTGGTCGTAGTGTGTTTTTGAGCGTTGTAAGCATGCTGATAGAATGTGAGTCCGTCATCCCAACAATAATTGTTTCTGGCATAGATAGCCAAGTTAAGTTTTAAGTTTCGGTGTAATGACTCATTGACTGCGTTACAGGCAGGGTGATATGGACTAGAAAATAGTTGGTGTACTCCAAATTTCTGTGCCAAAATACGAAAAATTTCGCTTTTAAAGGCTGCACCTTGATCTGTGAGCAAATGTTCAAATATCCCAAAATTTGCCATAAATTCGAAAAGTCTGTCAGCTGTCTCTGTAGCTTTAATTGTACGCATTGGATACAACACCGTAAACCTCGTGTAATAGTCTGTTAATTGTAGGATGTATCTGTTTCCCTTAGAAGTCGTTGGTAGAACACCTATAAAATCGGCGCTTATGTATTGCATTGGGCGTGTAGCCAAAATGTTATTTTGAATAGGTATTTTAGCGTATCGGTTAGTTGACCTGTAAGCCGCACAGTTTTTACATGAAGCGACAAAATCTGTGCAATCCTTATACATATTTGGCCAAAAATAATAAAGTGCTGCGTTGTCGTAAGTTTTCTTGTAATTTACATGCATTGCATGAGTTAAATGCAAAATGTTTGGCCTAAATTTCTTTGGAATAAATACACGTTTCTTAAATTTGGGACCAAAGTTCTTCCCTGTTGGTGTTTTGTGTATTAACAAATCATCCTCCAAACACAAAAATTTCTCTGACTTTTTCAACGCTGTAGGATTGTGTAATATTTTGTCAATGATTGCTTTTGTTTGTAAGTCAACATGCTGTTCTGATTTTATATCGGCTATAGAAGGTACCTCAATTGGTATGGGATGGATGTTGCCCAAAATATTGTTTGCAAAATAATGTCGAGAAAGTATGTCTGGTACAATGTTATCCTTACTTCCTATTAATTTGTACTCTATGTGGTATTCGGACAACTCTAAAATTTGTCTTGCAACTCTATTGGCTGGATTTTTCAATTGTTTCAATTGACTCATAGTTTTGTTATCAATTTCCACCATAAATGCCCTACCATATACATAATACTTAAATGCTCGAATATTCTCAATTAACGCCAACAATTCAATCTCGAAAATAGGGTACTTTTTCTGTGTTTCAGTTAGCTTTTTAGAAAAGTATCCTATGGGTAATTTAACGCCCGTTGTTTCATCAATTTGGCTCAAACAACCTCCGATCGCACTGGTTGAAGCATCTGAGCTTAAAATAAACATCTTATTGTAATCTGAATGTATAAGAATGGGTTGTGTATCTAAACATTCCCTGAGCATATCAAACGCTTCTTGTGCTTGGTCATTCCATTGAAATTTGCCTTTATTTTTAGTTAAATCTGTTAACGGTGTAGTTTTATGAGAAAAGTTAGGAATGTACTTCCTATAATAATTGATTAGACCTATAAAACCTCTCAATTTTTTGAGTGTATTTGGAACAGCAAAGTTTTTGATTTTAACTAAATTAGCTATTGAAGGTTGAGTGTTATGCTCTGTGACGCGGTGTCCCAAGAATGTAATTTCCTGCATAAAAAACTCACATTTTTGTGGATTTAAAGTTAAATTGTAATTTCTTAATTGCTGAAAGAGTTTTTCCAACTTAAACAGTAGTTCCTCCTTTGTTTTTCCACCCAAAGCATAGTCGTCTATAAAATTTGCAATGTTCAAATGTTGTATTGGTGCCAATATAATATCGCTTAGTTTTTGCAAATTAGCTGGTGCAAATGAGACTCCCATTGGTAGCCTGCAAAATTGATATTGTCCTAAAGCGCTTGAAAATGACATGTACTGCCTATCCTCTGGTCTGATTTGTAGCTGATAAAAGCTTTGTGAAAAATCAAGCATTGCGAAAATTTTTCCCCCTTTTAATTTCTCTAATTCCTCGTGAATGACTGGTAG
Organism: Linyphia triangularis; assembly: GCA_963978545.1. Classification (NCBI taxonomy): domain Eukaryota; kingdom Metazoa; phylum Arthropoda; class Arachnida; order Araneae; family Linyphiidae; genus Linyphia; species Linyphia triangularis. Next base: position 42,913,688 of record OZ021724.1, read on the forward strand.
TGGGTGATCTACGAAAGTCATGTATTTGTTTAACTGACGAAAATCAACACAGATTCGATACTCTTGGTTTTCTGGTAATTGGGAAGGATTTTTCTTTTTAACCAACAGCAAAGGAAATGTTAAATAGCTATTTGAAGGTTCAATAATATTTGCTTTTAACATGCTGTCCAGTTGCTGTTGCAAAACTGGCCTTAACGCCTGTGGAACTGGGAAGTGTTTTGCTTTTGTTAAGTTTTCAGTATCTACTGTAAAATGTGGCTCCACTGCATTAGTACTCCCTAATGTATCAACCGTTGTGTTAAAAACATCAGCATACCTTTGTAAAAGTTCCCATAGCTTTGATTTTGTTTCCCTATCTAAATGTTGCAATTTAAAATCTGTTTGTTTTAAATTTTGCCTCCTTCTTTCTCTAACATCCTGCAATTGTTGCTCAGTAATATCTGTTTCCACCGTTGCCATATTTGTATGCTTTTGCAAATTAATGGTCTCACTTGTAACGTTATTAACCAAAATTTGTGTGGTGAAGTTTTTATCCACTTGACAAATAGCATTTTCAAAGTCTAATCCTTCATGTTTGAAAATCGGTTCTAACATAATATGTTGTCCCCTTTCAACGCCTCCTCTTAGTTGTAAAGTTAGTAATTTTGATTCATTTGGTGGTATTACACAGTTATTCTGCAACTTAGCAATATTTGCTATTTGTGTTGTGTTTATGTGGTTAGAATTTGCATCTTGGATTCTTAAACGAAAATGTTTCCCTACTAACAAGTCCTCCTCAAAATTTAATGTTAATTGCTTTTGCCTTAAGAAGTCAAATCCAAGTATTGCAGTATATTTTGGGCCTAAAGTGTCATTTATGACAAAAACTGGATGTGTGTACACCTTATTAGCGAGTTGTATTGGTACATCATAACACCCTATAACTTGTAGTGGCTGATTACTCACTGACAAAATTGTTGCATTCACTTCTCTTTTGCGCAATTTAACTGTATTTTTAAATAAATTAAACGTATTTACACTTATTAACGTAACGCTTGCACCCGAATCAAGAAGTGCCACTATTGGTACAGTTCCAATAAACATTTTAATTACTGGTAAATAAGTATCTGTCCTTTCACTGGTACCCTCTGTATCAATATAAGTAACCTGATGCTGTGTACTTTGTACTGTGTTTTCGTGTTCGCTTCTTTGAATGTCATTTGTGATTCTACGATCCCTTTCTAACTCTCTCCCATATTCGCCATGTCTGTCTGCTCTTATGTAATTATCATGTGTGGGGTTTGGTGCATGACGTGTTGACAAACCCCCATTTAGTTTAAACGATTATCTCTGGTATCATACCTATTATATTGTGGTTTAAAACCACTGCCCCCTCTTCGGTCTGAATAATTGCTTCCCCTACGATTGGCGAAATTGCTCTGTCCTCTATCATTCCCAAACGAATTTCTCCTGCTATCGTAACCGTCTCCCCAAGATACCGTTCTCTGATTGTTGTTGAAACCACTAGAAAATCTACCCCTATTATAATTGTTAAACCCTCGTGATCTAGGGTAATTTTCCCTACTATAGTCCCTCTGTCTGTATTGTGGCCTCTCCATGCCTCTATTTGAGTTGTACTGGACCGGTGAACTTCTTCGTTCAAAAGACCTGTCCTGTCGATATGCCGGTTGCTGCCTAAATTCCCTATTCCTTGAATGTTCTCGACTGGAATGGTCCCTATCATACCCGTTTTGGTAATTATGCCTACAACCTGTATCTCTCGTTTCATCCCGGCCTCGTTCTCTCTGCGTCTCAAAAGCCCGTAGTTTAAGATTAGCAACTTCTTCCGTCAACGTTTGTATAATGTCTTGTGTAAGTTTTTCGCTAGAAGCCGAAATGTTTGTGTCCTGATTTTGCCCTGTGATGACTGCAATGCTTTGTGAATTAATTAATGCTTGATTTGCTTGCAATAACTGGACGTATTTGATCGCCTCTTCGAAACTGGTGACATCTTTTGTGAGCAACTGACTCCTATACATTGGCAAAATACCCTCAATTAATTTTGCAAGACGAATCTGATCGTAAACTTGCTTCATTTCCGGTGCCTCAAAATTTACTTTACCCAGAAATTGTCTAGTCGCCTGAGTAACTCGGGAACCATAAGTTTTAACGTTCTCATCAGGTAGTTGCCGACACGAATTTAAATTTTGCTGTCGTAAACATAAGGACTGGTCGTCCTGAAAGAAATGTAAGAACTTCTTCTTGAATTCATCTATGCTTGTTTCGAATGATAATTCTTCATTATTTATTAGTGAGGACAATGCTACACCTTTTAATTTAGATTTTATGAGAAGAATTTGTTGTGATTCAGATAAATTATTACCATCAATTAGTTTGGCAATAGTGTCTAAGAAGTATGAAGCTGTTACTGGCGATGTGCTATCGAAAACAGGGATAAGATTTTGGAGCATTGCGACTCCCGGTAAATTCGGTGAATATTGACCATGTGTGGTGGTCGTACTCGCGCCGTTCTGTGTTGCCATAATTTTCCGAGAAAGAGGTTACGGTACAAACTTTCAATTCCTAAAATCGTAATTTTTGTGTAATTATGTGTAATAAATTAAACTGATTGGCGGCGCTAGTAAAATACAAGCTAAAACGCGACATGTCAAATCAAATTAAAATACAATTACCGAATTTAAAATTTAAATTACTCATAATAAATAAATGCATATTTTAATTAAACAGCTTTTCCATTCACTTATCAAAGGCATGGTCACGGTACCACTTACTGGTCTGGTGCCGTCTGTGTTAATTAGACTGCAGACAGACCTCAGGTTCTTACGTAGATAAGATTACAACTCCTTAAAGGGTGAAATGTTTAGCAATAAACTCTGCCGAAAGATCGCATAGTGGAACTCCTTTGATGAGTGTGGTTTGAAAAAGCTGTTCAATAAACATAACCAAAGTTATAACAAACAAATTTATTAACTACTAGGTTTACTTTACAGAAATAAAGGTTACTTTAACAATTAAGGATCGCTTCTCTTTTACCAATTTTAAACATTGAATTTATTTTACGAAGTCGACCTTAAATTACCAATCCTATCAAGTTTATATTAAAAACCCCAAATCGGGTACTGTTTACACATATTCAAACACATTTCATTTAAATAGTCATTTTGGCCAGAACTCAGCTGCCCTCGCTACTTGTGGTTAAGATTTAATATTAAATTTACTCAAAAGTTAAAGTTAGAAAGCTGGAAGATTAGCTTAAAATGTGAATAAATGACTTCACGGTACCTGAGGCCATACTCGTCATGGCGTATTCTGCCATTCTCGGGAAAACCTATATATCCAAAATGAGCCTGCGGCGTTTTCTAATTCTCCCACACCTCAAGCAAAAACTCCGAATGAATGCCCCGGGCTCTCGTGTACCCCCTTTTTACGTCCAGACCAAGGCGGGGTCCAAATTCCACTCCAGCCAGTCCGAAAGTCCGCAGGTTCAAATCTCTGGTTTTGAACTCTAGCCAATCGTGAACCCTAACATCACTGAGATCCCGCCTCTGATCCACAAGCGTCAGAGACTGGACTCGGACCCTCTGACGTCAATTCTTTGTACCGCCTAGAAGTTTCCGATCCCCTCTCCTCACACCTGTGATGCACCTGGGCCCTAATAATTCTGAATCCCAGCTTGCTGTCAAACGTAACGTCAAGCTGGCGGCAGCCTTTGTAACTCTTACCTAAAATTGAAAAGCCCCCGAGTATTTATGACGTCTGGCTCCAGCTCGATTCTGCCTTCACACGACATAGTGAATGTAAACCCCCCTTTCAAGATTTCCCGACCTTTAATACACAACTGACCTTTTGACCCTATCGTTCCCTGCAATCCATGGCTTTTGAAAGCAACTCGCCAACACATGTTGCAAAAGTACCTTTCTATCGGCCTCGCTTTTGTAAAAGTGCTAACTGACTTCTTTGCCTTTTTCTGGACTTTCCAAAATTCCTGATGTTCAGTTCAGCGGACTAACACCCTGCTGTAGATGTATTTTTATTTTGCATTCGTCTTTAACAAATTACATATACTCAAGTTCACAAGCATAGGCAATGATTTAGTTTCTGTTGAAGTAAATACAGCTTCTGCCATTACATACTTAATACAGTATTTATATCTTATTCGGGATAATTTTAAATAACAAAGGGATTATGAGAATTGTAAAATCAAATATTACAGACAATCGATTTTTTACATGTTTCCACAATGCAAAAATTAAAAAAAAGAGCCAGAAAATAATTCTATTACTGTGAATTTATCAGAAAATGTTAAGTCGAATGAACACCATTGTGGTATTTTATTACTTTAGCTCTATCAATTTATATTTTTATAAAAATAAAACGATTCAATACTTTTTTTAAGTATTGGGTTTCATTCAGAATTAATATAAAAAAAATATATAGAAATTAATATTCAAATTCAATTCCAAACTTAAGAACTATTTTTCTACACATTTTTAAACTGTACGAACACTTTTGGGAACCACTGTATATCATAGAATTTCAAAATAATTATGTCATTATATAAAAACAAGAGTAATATGTGTGCTATTGTCATCAAAATGATCTTCACAAACGTGTCCAAAACTTTTTGCAGAAATATTGTCTCGTTTCATGACTTTATTTATACCATCTGCGTGTTTAGCAACACATAAATAATTTAGTAGCTTTGGAAATTGAAGAATTCTTACAAATCGGGATGAGGCAATGTTTGTACGACGAATTTGATGACATAATTTAAAATCGATTAAAAGAATGCAAGATAAAAAAAAACCGCGTTATAGCAATGCGAATAAAATCATGATACTTTCAAAAGTTGGATTATGACGTAGGGGGACGTCACAGCTAATCTAGTCTTGTTTTTACCACGCTTTTAAAAGTGGGAAATTGAAACTGGTATAACTCGAGAAATATTGAACGGATTTCAAAACTTTTTCTAGTTTTGGTTGTCTTTCGTCACACTTAATAAAATAAAAATGTAAAAAAAAATGTTCAACTTGCCCATTATCTTAATTATGATCTTTGCTATTGCAATTTTTATCATGTCGTCAATACTTTCTGAAATTTTTATTTGTACTTCTCCTGTTATTAGGTTTGCTATAGAAAATACTTTGGGATTTTTTGAAGTATTAGCTGCTTTTACTACATAGTTTCCTAGTTTAATAAAGTAAAATTTTCTAAAAAATAAAAAATATATAGAAATATATGAATTGTATTGTGTATTGGGAATCTGTAAAATGTATTTTCCTGATGGAGAATATAATTTATCGATTGTATATTTTTTGTTGAGAACTCAACTCTCAGTAATGAAGAGCACAGTTACATAGGCACATAATTTTTTTAGCTGCTTCTGCAAATTCTTCAGCAGAGTGCAGTAGGGTTGGAAGAAAATCAGGTTTTTTTACCATCCTCTTTTTTGGTTTAAACCAGGTCTTTTATTAAATTCTTTTCTAATTACATGTATACATATTTATAAATAAAATTCGACTCAAACTAAAATAGTTTAGGCTCAAATAACAATGAATGTTCCTTTTGAAAATAATTTAAATTAAGTAAATAAAAAATGGTTGCTACTTATGAGGACATTCAAATCCTTTTAAATTTTAATATTTTATTTAGAGGTACTATTTTTTAAATTCAATGTATACAATATAATACATTAGATACTGTTTTCTACAAAATTCATGGACTATTGCTCTTCGATTCCTCAGGTACTTATAAAAACTTCAATAGTCTTTAATTAGAAGTTTTATTTTTAAATGCATTAGAATATATTCTATCTATAGTATTCGTATAATTTTTCATTTAGCGAATTGTTTTCTTTAAAAATAATAGAAAGAAAAGTTGAGTTATTCGGTTAAAATAGAAGTTATTTACAACATCAAATAATTTGAAAAATCTTACTATAAATAAATAAAAATACCATTTTGAAATACTCTTTAAAAAAACTATTTGGTTTAAACCATGCCAACCCTGGAGTGCAGATCAATTTACTTTGAAAGAGTAGTTTCTTGTTCTCTTTGCTTTAGTGTTCCTCCCATACCATCAATCGCTTCTCTACCATAACCTATTGCAGAAAATACTATTCTATGTCTTCAGGTTGCAACATTGTGACACAGCTGTTTCGTTTGATTCATATGTTTCACCTAGAGTGAGTGTTAAATAACTTTTTTGTTTTATGTGTCGTCCTAATTATCACATAATCCTTTCTGCCAGGTTGACAGGATATGTTATCTTTTTAGAAATCTTCTTTTGATTTTATTACTTTATTGCTTATTTTTTTACCATTTGGTTTTTGAGTAGGTGATTTAATAACACGTGGTATCATTTGACGTGCCAACTCCTTGACCAATGCTTTTATTTTATCGGGACTTGGAGACAAGTTTATCCAACTTTTGCTAGATGTTAATAGAACTAGATGTTTTTGCTAGGTGTTTGAATTTCTAAATGCTTTCCTTAGAGAATACACAATTTTATTGGAAGTGCTTGGGTTTATCAGTAGCTGCATTTAAAGCCTTTTTTACTTTATATTTATTTTTTACTCTTAAAGTGTCCTTTTCTTGTTTTGGCATACCAATTTTCTTTTGTTGTGTTGTTCTCTATTATTATATAGACTCATTATCTTTAAAAGGTTGAAAACTTCCACTTCCCATTAATCTTTCACTTTGTTATCTTTTTATTTCCGTTGCTGTTTTTCCCTTCTAAAAGATGAAAATTGAAATTAAGGAAGCATTTGTTTAAAAACCATCCATAATAAAACTTTTGGTATAATTAGGTAATTATGTATCCATGGGATTGCGTGTGACTTTATTCTGTGACTTCCTATGCAAAAACAAAAGGTCTTATATTTTCATTAAAAAAAGAAAGAAAAAAAAAAAAAAATTTGATATTAAAAAATTATTCTTATAATGCAATGAATACCATTCATAATGATTAAATGAAATATATATACTATTTAAATAAGCAAACTTGCCTTTGAAAAAAGCAAATAAAAATCTCACAAACCACAGCAACATGAGCAAAAGCAATAACTTTGAAAGTGTATTGTTGCTGCAAAAATACATATAATCTTCCATTCATTAAAAATTCTATAATTTTGTAACATTTCTTAAAAAATATAAAATTTACCTCTTTAATTTTTTTTAAAATCACTTGTTAGATGTGTTGATATGAAATTACCCAATTATAGAATTTATTAAATGTTGATTTAAAAATGAAATGTAGAATTTATTAAATGATTTTTGATTTTTTTTATAAAGTATGTGTATTTTTGTTTATGCTTTTCAATTTTTTATGGTGTCTTTAATTTTGTATTTAATACAATTTTGTAGGAATGTTATGAATTTTATGGGACAAGTGAATTCTCTCAAGATGAATCTGGGAATTACAATTATTGTACATGGTGCGGTAATGGAGGGAAACTATATCTTTGTGATTTTTGCCCACATTCTTTCTGCAGTACCTGTGTTCGACGTAATTTTGGGCGAGCGGAAGTCTCAACAATGTCTAAAGAGGGATGGAAGTGTTACATGTGCAATCCAGATAAACTAAAGGCAAAGGCTGCATATTGTGAGTTAATTTTAAATTATAGCAAGAATGCTAAAATAAAGAAAGAGAAAAAAGTCACTTCAGATCTATTAATCAATAAAATAAGTGGACCTCTTGAATGGACTGAGACTAAAGATTGGGTACTTCCAGCTTTTGATGATATTGATGACTCCTGTAAGTCACTACATAAAAGACTTGAAAAATTGAAAGTTATCGGTTCTACTCAAACAAAAAGTTTGCGACACTTAATTAAAAAAATGGAACAACTTGTAAATATTCATAAAAGTGAACTTGGTGTCATATTGAAATCCTTATCAACACGGTATACAAAGTTTCTTGAACAAAAGAATAAAATGAATGATGTTGCCAATAAAAATTCAAAGGCCAAATTAAATGGAAATGACTGTGAAGAACATGATACAATAGACATTACCTCTGAGAATGAGAAGGATACTATTGTAGATGATTCAAAGATTAATGAGAGTAATTACAAAGCTAAACTGTCATTACTTGAAGATGATGCATCTGAAAGTAGCATCAGTGATGCAGATGCAAATGTTGAGTCTACCAAAGAAAATACAGCTAATATAGAGACTGAGAATGATAAAGTGGAGTCAAAGGAAACAGAGAAGATAGTGACAGAGAATGAGTTCAAGAAAGAAACAAATAAAATTACAATAGGTAATAATGGCGATGAGAAATTCAAATCAGAAACTAAAGAAATAGTAAAAGATAATGTTGAAAAGAAGTCCAAAAAAGAAACTAAGAAAACAGTAAAAGAAAACAACATAGAGTTAAAAGAAAATGATGAACCTATGGAAACAGATGTCAACAATGGGCAGTCAGCAGAATTGTTTGTTGAAGAAGCACCTGTGACTAAAGATACTAAAAATTCTATCAAAAAATTGTCTAATGGTAGTAACAATGAAAATAAAACTGAGGTAGAGCCTGTTGTTTCTTCCAAAACAGTTAAAAAGAAAACGCTAAAAACTTTTAACAGAAAGTTAGATTTTTCAGATTTTGAAGAAGGAAGTAGCAGTAGTTCTATCTCTGATTCTGAAAGATCTACCGATACAGAGAGGAAAAAAACAAGACGAAAACGAACTCCCAAGAAAGATCGTTCCACAATGAAATCCAGGGTGAAAGCCTCTTTACCTGTTGATTCTAATGATTCAAAATTGAAATTTGAAACTCGGGTGGTTCTTGAAAAATGTGATAATCTGTTGCCTGAGGGAGAATTAACGATACCTGTTCCGGAAGAATATTTATTAGATGACCTTGACAAAGAAATTACTGCCCTTTTAAAATCTCCCAAAACCAAAGAAAATGCTAGAGAGAGAAAACCATCTGTTACCAAGAAAAAGGCTGCAGGTAATTGCCATTGAATATTTTTTTTAATTGTATTAATTAGTTAATTATATGCAACTATGTAATTCCCCTATTGTGAGGCCAATTTAAGTCACCTTAGATGTGTGTCACAAACCAATGAGCACAATTTCACTGTAGATGTTAGGTTAGACTGATTTTTAGTTATGGCATAAAAATAAACTTGATTTCTTTTATTTTTTTCATTGTACTTTTTTGCCCTGATAGGAAAACTTAAAAATCTTCAAGATTAAATTGACCTTGTATTGTGCTTACTTTATTCACACAAATGTGGGATCACAAAGCACAAAAAATGCATTTTTTTCTTGGCCATTGTTTCCTTTGAAACACCATTTTTTTTATGCTTAATTCCTGCAGAGGGCAGCTGTGCTTACACTTTTATATTTGTGTAATTATTTGTCTTACTGAATGCGCAGTAGGAGTAATGTTTGCAGGGTTCTCACGCACCGGGAAAATATGGAAAACCGGGAATTGTCAGGGAAAATGAAAATGCCCTCAAAAGTCAGGGAAAATCGCCAATATTTGGAATATTCTGGAAAAGTCAGGGAATTTCGTCTCAGTTTAAAATTTAAGCAGAAATATAGAAATTTTCAATGAATCTATGACGTCAACTTTTGTTAACCGCACCGCGGCGAAACGGCAGTAGTCAAAACCTGCTCTCGGGGAATGGCTCATTTTTAGTGGACTTCATCTTTTATTGTTGACCGCTCCGCAAAACGGTAGTATTCAAAACCGGTTTTTTGGGGAATGCCTCATTTTTTAATGGTGGAGCAGTTTTTATCTTCAAGTGGTTGGACTTGGATTGGAACACAGAGGCTTGGAATTGGACAGCAGTTTATGCTACAAAGAATTGGACGTCCGCCGCAATGAATGGCCGTAAAAGTTCATATGAAAGTTGAAGTTTCGATTAATTGAATAGCTTATATTCGTAGTAGCTAACTTTTACGGATTAGCGGTACAATATACGGATTTCGACCATTTTGGTATGGTTTTATGAATAGCTCATTAAACTGGCCGAACTTTGCATTTTTTACGGAAAACACATATTCGCTGCCTCTAAAAACTAGTGTATGATTTTAATCGACACACACCTTTTTCGATGTTGTTGATATCTTTTGTTAAATGTTATTAACATCAAGATGACACTTTCCATCTGATTTTTTACTCCTCATAATTTTTGACAAATTTACGACTTTGGTGATCAGTTTACAAGAACTCAATTTTTCTGGAAAATCGCTAGTTTGCTTCGACTACGAATGTGGAAAATTCTTACTTTAATTAGTTTTTCTGAATTTATATTTGTTTCATGTGTACTGATCGCTAAAGTCTGGTATTGAAAACAAAAATTTACGAATTAACTGCGGACTTTGCTTTATTTTTAGAAGAAGTTTTGTAGCCGTTTAATGGTGCAATCGCCGTTTTTGCCGCGTGTATCTTTCCGATTTTGAAGATAAAAAATTCGAATATTATTGCGAACTCTGCCTTTTCAAGTCTGCACTCTGCTGCTAGGATACTTAAAAAAAAATAAAAAATAATAATAATAATAATTATTTGTGCTCCGCGTTTTTCCCGATTGCTAAGACAAAATTCTTAATTGCTGACTTAGGGCAAGATTTCTAATCTTGCGAATTTCTGCAAGTTTATGAGATATTTTTAAGCAACCAGTCAAATATTTGAGCAGATAATCATATTTAGCAAACAAACTTCATTTTGTTTCATGCTTGTATTAACTAGCTGCGTGGCCCTGCGTTGCGGTGACCTGTCAACAAAACAATTTAAAAAACTAATAAAAATTTTAATATTCTGTCTGTGATAAACAAAATTGGATAGTAAAAGCTACTCATGTTTAAAATTTCAGAGTTCTGCTCTTATTGGAAATTACTTTCTATAGACTATTGAGTAGACATACTCTTTGTTTTATTAGTATAGATAAGGTTTACTTAGTTTCTGTTTCACTCAGTAAATTATAAACTAATTATTTCAATCAGAAATATAAATATCACGTAGGAATTAAAATATCTGGTATTGAATTTTGAAGTTCGCGTTTATATTTTTTTCCTTTGAAAGTACTGGAATTTTTTAAATATCTTCTGGAAAACAGGGAAAAGTCAGGGAATTTTGTTTTAGATTTTGTGTGGGAACCCTGTGTTTGCTTAAACTTTAGACTTCATATATAGCAAGTTCTATAATTAAAAAAATAATAATTTGACAATCCATTGTAAGAGAAAGTTCAATGAGTCTCTTATGACTTTTTTTTTAGGTTGTTGAATGTGTAAGTTTTTGAGTTGTACTATATTAATATAATTTATGTCTACCATGTCTGATAAAATATCTAAAGATTATCAATCAAAGTTTTCTAACCCTAATTTTTAACTTATAAAGTAGTACAATAGAAAAAAAAAAAAAAAAAAAAAAAAAACTCTTATAGGATTAGGTAAACATAATATTATTTTTTGAAGGTGTGTTCTTACCTTATAGTAGACTTTTGATCATTACATTCTTGCATTTTGCTAAGGTTGTAAAGCTGCAAAATAATAACTTGGTAAAACTTCATTGAATATGTTAAAATTATGACTCTTCCACAATATAACAACTAAAATTTTGCATTTGTAAACAATTAAGAGACTGTAATGTTCAAAAACTTCTACTTTATTCTCTGTTCTAACCTGAACTCTGGATTAGGAACTACTCACACTTTTTTTAAAATTTTTATTAGATATTATTATTGTTTATTTTTAAGTGCCTTTTGAAAAGTATAAAGTTAAAAAAAAAGAGCACATTTAAAGTGAGCTGAGCGGCTGAGGAAAAAATCCAACACTGGCTGTACGCATGTTTGGCCAGTGCTTTCACAAATCACATTTTAACCACTTCAGCTGCTAGTCAGAAGCTTATTCCGGCTAGCAGCTTCTTCAACTAAAATAAAACTCGTAGGAACTGCATAAATTTCTATATTCTTGATTTTTGTCAAATTTTTCCCAAGTTTTATAATTAAACAAATTTAACAAAGAAAATATTTCAGTGTTTGCTTAGATGTTCTTTTGGTCAAGCTAATAATAAGCCAAACATTTTATATATTTATGAAAACCTTTCATCTATAGCTCTCACTTGATACCTATTTGAAGAAAAATAATATTTCTTAAATTTAAAAAATGCAAACTCTTAAAGGGTGTTCAGTTTTCAATTATCATACTTGTTGATTTTTAGCTATCTATTCAGGCATATGATTCCTTCCTCCAAACTGCTGATTTCTGTTTTTTTTTTCAAAATTAATAAAAATCTACGTTTTTCTACTATTTTCCCATTGATCTCGCAGAAATTTAAATTTCCTGACAAACACGGAACCTGCATATGTTCAGACTTTCCCAAACCACGATTGGAAATCACTACTTTTTCTTTGCATTTTTCTGTAATATGTTATAGCTGCTATCAGCGTTATTTACGTTGGTATGTGATGGCCATTTTGCCGAACGTTACGTTGTTGAAATGGCCGCTATTCCTGTGAATGTGGCGAGCGCTATTGCCAAGAATTACATTGCTACATGATGTTCAATTTCGTCGGGCTTTACGCCTTTAATTTTTACTGATGCTCTTCCAGAAATTTGCACGCGTCGGACATAGTACAGTTTAGCTGAAACTCAGATTTCAAATCTTTTTAAGTTGAAATTTCGATCATTCCTGAGATCGATACAAAGCTGCATTACGATTTTATTGGGCTTGCTTGCAAGTCTGACAGCCATTGAACCTGGCTGCATTCAGTCTTCCTTGAATCTCCGATGTAATGACCACTTTTCTTGCAGATTGCCAGCCTCTATCGCTATTATTTACATTGGTGTGTGATTTTTAGTTTCGCTGAACGTTACGCTGATGTAAGGTCTGCTCTTACCGAAATTTGCTCTGCTATCGCTGAGATTTCCATTTATGATGTTCATTTTCTGCAAGTGTTACGCCGATATAATATCTACTTATTTGAAGATTTGCGTCGCTAAAGTTGTAGCTATCGAAGAAATTTATGTAAAGTGTATCTTCGATATAATCGCCTCTATTGCAGAGGATATATATTGGGCGCTATGCTGATATTTGCGTTGGTGTGGTGATCGTTTTTGGCGATTGTTAGTTAATGTAATTGCTGAGATTTTTGGCGGTATGGCTGGTATTTTTACGTTGAAGTAATAGTAATTTTCACTTGGGCTTAAGCCATTTTAATAGCAGTTATTGCAGAGATTTGCCATGCCATTTTAGTGTCATTCGCCTAGGCATCCACTGATGTGATAGCTGCTATGTCCTTGATTAGTGTCTGTACGTGAATCGTAGAAGAATGATTAGAATTTTAATTCAATTTTGTTCAAGAAATTAGCCCCAATTTTTCTGTATTTCCTTTTTTAAAATTGTTAGTTGCAGAGAAATATTCATATGGAAAAAAATAGATGAACCACGTTTCAAACAATCTTTCAACATGTGAATCTTTCTCACAAAATGAAGCTGCTTGTTCTAGATTGATGCTTAAAGTAAACTTTTAAACTGCGATGGAGTCCTGTTAATAAAAGATCTGCAAAAAACAAAAAACTAGTGATGTGTCCGAAATATGCTGCAAAGGTGTTTTAAAAATTAAAGAAATGTCTTAAAATTTTTTTTAACTGTACATGACAATATATTTTATTAAGTGGCTTTTGAAAATCATGTTATTTATTGATTTCTTACTTTTACAAATGTTTTGAAATAAAAATGCAACCCATTTGTGCTGTAAATTTGTAAATTTTTCTGTACATTGAGTATTTAATTCTTATTTTTGTATATTTTTTGCTTGTTCTTTCATATAAAATTTTTGGATTTCCTCTTTTTTGCTTTTTGGCTAATTACATCCCTGATTTATAGCATAACTCTTAGCGAAATTTATTGAAATTATCTAAACAGTTCCAGGATTAGCTAACTTTTAATATTTCTTTCTGAAAAAAAGGTACACCTGGAAGTGATTTTATTAGCATATTTTGTCTCCATTTCAGTTTCATTGCACATTATTGTAAATTATTGTAAAGCTGTTTTTTTGCTTTTTATTTCATAATCTACTCTAAACTTTTAATTTGTTTGGTTTTTTAGAAAGCCAAAGCAAGAAACCACTTAAAATTAGTGGATCATCGTCAAGTTCCATTTGTTTATCATCATCTGAAGATGAAAAGAAATTAACATTCAAAGTATATACTCTTTATTACGTAATTTCTATAGACACTTCAAAATAATAGTAATAATTTATTATTTTATATAATTATAATATATGAAATAACAATATTTCTTTTTATATTTTTCATTAATCTTCAGAGTAAGTTTACTAAAACTAATGAAAAGGAGGATGCAAACACTTTAGCTAAGAAAGGTTTGCTTGCTGCAGATTCTGACGAGAGTAGTGAAAGAAGTGATAGCTCAGGTGATTTAGTTATTTCTTTTCTTATTCTAATACATTTTACTTCAAATAGAAATTATAGGTTAGTTTGTACTACTTGCAATTAAAAAAGTTGTGTCGCATTTTATATCTTAATTTTGGTGGACATTTTGATTTTTTTTATATCAAACTAATTTATCTTCTCTGTTTAATAGATTCTGAAGAAGTTGTAAAGAAGAAATCAAAAAAGGGTGGAAAACCCAAGAGTGACTCTTCAGACGATTTTCAGCCACGGAAGAAGAAAAAGTTAGACAAATTATTGACTAAACGAATATTATCAGATGATGATTCATCTAATGATGAGGAAAAGAACAAAGAAAAACAAGCTGAAAGGTATTTTAAAAAATGCATGGTTATGTTCTCAGAAATAAAAGTTTCACTTTTAAAACTTCTTTTTTCAAGTATAAGACTCATGATTTAACTGTTCAAGGATCTGTATAAAAAGAAATTTGTGTCCTATTACTGACCCTTCACAAAATTTTATTTTTTTAAAAACAGCCTTTTACAAAATTTTATTTCTGAAAAAAAAGAACACTTCACAAAAGTGTAGGTTTAAAGAAAAGGAATTTTTAAATTTATAGTTGATATATATTTGCATGTTTTGCTGAATTTTATGCAAGAAAGTTTTTTTTTGGTTTTATATTCTCCATTTGCTTTTGTTTGAAAGAAAATATTAAATTTGTTCATGAAATAATTTTTTATATACTTGATTTAAGTTCATGGAAACAGTGTTCTGTTAAAATAATCTTAAACTGACCCCTGCCATTTGCTTATCAAACTATTTCATTTATATTTCAGAATGACACTTTTTTTTTTTTTTTTTTTTTATTAAGAAATTTTTTTTACAAAAGATTCAATGACTAAGAGTTCAACTTTTTTGAGTTATTAGTTAAAGTTAATAAAGTAAACGAAAAGACATTAGGTATAATCAAAGTGGTAAAACTAAAAAATTCTCCTTTTTGTTAATACTTTACTACTTATCAAAATTCTCTTTTTTGTTAATACTTTACAATTTAAATAGTTCTTGTAGATGGTTATTGTTACATATATACATATATGTTTATATTTTGGTATATTATAAAATGGTTATATTATTTTTTCCCTTCAAATTACTTGAATTTATAGCATTTAAAACAGATTGCAATATATTTATGTTAATTTTTTTCATTTGGCTAAAATATTGGTTATTAGAATCCCCAGAGTACAAGCCCACCTGTTGGCTGAATGGCTAGTGCTATGGCTTCACATGCCAAAGGTGCCGGATTTAAATCTCAGGCTAGGCATCGGTGTTCGTTGTGGTTTAGAATCCACGTTAAGCTGTAGGTCCCGGCCTGATTAGCCGTTATTGTGCACAAGTATAGATCGTTGAGCGCAAGAAAGTAAAAATTACAACTTTCCTTTGAATTGTTTATTTTCTTCTCTTGAACTGTCTCTAATATTGTGTAACGTAAAATCTAAATTTATTTTAGGTATTGGACATGAAAGTATGCTTAATTTGAAATGTATCTGATGTAAAAACCACTCATTTCAAATTATTCCATTTTTTTTCCGAAACAAACAGTGTTTGCTAATATTTAAATCTCTTTTACATTAAGTTTGCAATTGAACTCTATTAAGTTTTTGTACCTAAAATTATGTTGCTTCAATTCTATTTTGGTTTTAAACAGGTGTTCTTCCTTTAATATTTTGTCAATTTAGTTTACATCTAATTTGCCTTGTTATGTTTAGAACAAAGTCTACTAAAAGAAAACGCTTGTCTTCTGATGATGATTCCAAAGACAAAAAAGAGAAGAATTCCGATTCGGTTCACACAAGTACAAGTGATTCCGAGGAGGATAGAGACAAAAAGAAGAAAAAGAGAAAAAGAATAAAGAAACCAGCAGTTTCCTCCAGTGAAAATGAATCGGGCAAAGAAAAAACAGCGGTAATAATTTGCAATAACTTCTAGAATTTACTTATCACAAAAATTTATCTTATGTTATGTATCATAAAAATTTATTTTGTATATCATAAAAATTTATTTTGTATATCATAAAAATTCATTCTATAAAAGTAGCACTGCAATAATAAAAAATTTATTTAAAAATTATTTTTACCCATAGTGACTTCAATACCACCAGTGAAAATGGAAAAATTAGTGTTTGAATTAAGACCAAAACATCTGGTTGCAATAATTGATGACTACTTGTAAAAATTTTAATTCACCTATAATGACTAAAAAGGAGAAACAAACCTTCAAAAATTAAACAATAAGGTTTCAACCAGCCTCTCATCAGAGGTTTTGACAGGTCCAGTACCCCAAAGGAGGTGTTTCTACTGGAATTGCGCGAAAAATCCCCAAAGCACAACCCTAAAACCATAACACCTCACGAAAACTTCATGGTGGAAGATGACAAAAGAACAATTTCATATTTTAGAAATATTAAAGATATAAATATAAAATTTTTATCCAAAATAGACCAAGAGGAGACTTCAGAAACTGAATTTAAAACACTTGGAAACACCAACTTTATTTAAATCCACAGTAAGAACAGTTTCACTGCAAAAAAATTAACTAAATGATTAATTTATTATTATGACTCAATCTATAGATAAAAAATACTAACATTTATTTTATAAAACTAGTACTGAAATCAAAACAAAAACACACAAGGTAAAAATTCGAACCGTAAGACCGACCTTTTAACTTCTCGCATTAAAACACTGAACCTATATAAGTTCAAACTTCCCAAATCACCAATGGAATGACTACCTTTCCCACTTATTATTCTTTAATGTTTTGGTCTCTATCCGCATTATTTACGTTTATATGTGATGGCAATTTTCCAGAGCGTTTCGGTGATGAAATGGCTGTTATTTATATAGCTTCTAACATCAAGAAGACTACTTCTGTGTCTCATGTCAATTACCACATGATCAATCTGTCCATTTTTCCCTTTCCTAACCATCTTATTTCCTGCACTGCCAATATATTCTATATTTATCAACCTCATCTATCAGATTTTTCAAAGCTCCACTCTTAAAAAGTGTACGTACATTCGATGTTCCAATGTTCAGTTTCTTTTTCGTGCCAAGTCGTCTGGATAAGATTAGTCCCGTTTTTGCTTCTTGAGATTTCTTAACAGGTAGTTTTTTTCCGGGATAGGGTTGTTAGCCCCATGCCCAACCCCCAACCTGAAGGACCAATCCCCTGATATAATCCCCATGGACTGGGTACCCGGCTATCCCCTCAGGCACTGGACACCTATTTTAGTCACCTTTTACGACTCGCATAGGCTACGTTGGGACAATTCTTATCCCCCGGTCGCCACACGGGTCCGATATACTAGTCACTGTCGCAATTTCACGGATTGCACTTGTCAGACTTGGTACATTTTTGGTGAAACACGAATTTCAGCTCTGATTTGGCTGAAATTTCGATCTTACCCACGATAGACGCAAATCTGCTTTATTGTTAAATTGGGTTTACTTGCAAGCCTGGAAATCATAGAACCTGCATACGTTCACACTTCCCCAATCTTCTGATCATAAGTTTTCAGTATTTTTGCTGATTTTCGTATATTTTATTTTCAATTATGAACAATCATAGTAGTGTCTTAGTGGGTAAAGTTCGACTTGAATTCATGTTTTTCAACTGCCAACAAAAAATTTAAAACCAAACCTGCATACATTCAGACTTCCCCCAAAACCACTAATGGAATGAGCATTTTTCTAATGTAATAACCTCTATAGGCATTATTTATGTTGGTATGTGATGGCCATTTTGCCGAGTGTTACAGGGATGAAATGGCCGCTACACCTAGGATTATGGAGGGTGAAATTGCGTTGTTGCGTGATGATAATTTTTGTCAGATGTTACGCCGAAATAATAGTCATCACTGACACTGTTGCAGAGCTTTGCATCTGCCAGGCTTGGTACAGTTCAGCTGAAACGCTGATTTTAACTCTTTTTTTTCTTTCTGAAATTTCGATCATTCCTCAGATTAATCAGGGTTCCCACGGTCATTGAAAGCCATTTAAAGTGCTTAATATTTTTGAACATGTTTTCAAGGCCTTGAAAGTCCTTGAAAATGCTTAAAGGTCCTTAAAAGTCCTTAATTTTTACAGATGTTGCCTAACTGCAAAATTTATAAAAATACACCTCAGACTTGTTATCCCCACGTGACCATGGCCACTTATCTGCACCATATAAAAATTTTCCGACATATTTGTATTACGCTTCCACCAACTTGTAACTTTTTTGGTCGAATATACTTTATTAAAAATTTAAATATAGACATGATGCCTGGAAATGAATTTTCAAAGGTCCTTAAAAACATTAATTAGGTCCTTAAAAGTCATTGAAAAGTCATTTTCATTCTGTGATTTGAGTGGGAACCCTGTTAATACAAATCTGCATTACAGTTTTATGGGCCTGCTTGCAAGTCTTGCAACAGTGGAACCTATGCACGTTCCGACTTCCCTAAACCTCGGATGTCATGACCACTTTTCCTGTAAGTTGCCAACCTCAATTGGCATTATTTACTTTGGTGCGTGGTGATTATTTTCGCTGAGCATTACGATGACGCAAGTACTGCTATTGCCTAGACTTGCGCTACTACGGTCGAGATTATCACTGAGATTTACAATGTTCTGATGCTTATTTTCGGCGAGTATCACGCCGATATAATTTTACGACTACTTAGATTTTTACGACGGTATAATCGCTTCTAATTTAGAGATTTCCACCAATATATTGGGTGCTAAAGTTGATATTTACGTTGGTGCGATAGTAATTTTTGCCGATTGATCATTTTGTTTTAATGTAATTGTTGAAATTTTGTGGTAATTTTCCCTATAGGTCTAAGTCGTATTATTGGCAGCTATTTCCGAGATTTGCAACACCGTTTCGGTGTCATTCGCATAAGCTTCCACTGATGTGACAGGGTGGCTACAGAACCTGGAATTCATGGAAATCGGGGAAATGTCAGGGAATTTCACTCTTCTGGAAAAGTCAGAGAATTTCGTAAAATTACCCTTTAATCAGGAAATTTTTGAGTTTCCCTTCTCACATGCCCCGTGGGGATATCTATCTCGGCTCGCATCACATGAAGTGGATGCTGTGATGTCACCGCGTTGAATACAGTTTTTTTTCATGTACTTTTTTAAGTCCGTATAAAAAGCCCTCAATATCTGGCTACTTGGCCGATTTGGGAGAATGACGATTCCAAACCTTTTCTACTCTCAACAACTTATCCAAACCATCGACCGTAGACATTATAATAAATTAATATTTTATTTTTCTGTTGTGTAATTGTTCTTACGGCAGATTTTAAATAAAGTGGATGTTTTATCCTTTGTTTTTAATTTAGCTTCAGAAGTAACTTTTATATTAAGTGTATTAGGTGTCGAGAATTGCATCTAACCTTTAATTAGCTTTTATTACTCGTTGTGGAATGGCAACATATTGTTGTTTTTACTAACTACATGCTCTAGATTTGATAACTTAGAATAAAATTGTGTGTCTTCTGAGAAGGTTGTTTTTCCTCTAGTTCCCAAGTTTAGTTGTAGTGAATTATTGATGGTCGGCTCGTAAGAGCAACCTGCAATCTTTAATGTATACGAGTTTTAAACATTAGGTGTGCTTTTGATGTCTTTTTCGTCCATTTTGGGTAAGAATTTTGTATTTATATCTTTAATATTCCTAAAATTTTAAATTGTTTTTATATGTTGCTTTCCACTATGAGGTTTTCGGGATGTATATGTGTTATACGTTTCCTGCAATCCCTTCAGAAATACCATTTTTCGGGTCCTAGACCTATTAAAATCTCCTGATGATAGGCAGGTTAAGACCTCATTGTTTAATTTTGAAAATTTGTTTTTGCATTTTAGTTATAATAGTTAAATTGATATTCTTGTTACCATATATTTCTTACATATATGTGGCTGTTTCCCTGAAAGTATAAATGTATATATCTTTTTCTTTTGTTTTGAAATATTTTTTTCATGTAAATTTATATTGGTGTTCGTTTAACTCATGTTATAGTTAATTATCAGATAATAATTGAATGTACAAAATTTAACCTAAAATGTAATCTGCTTGCCACATTACTTTATTAAAATTAATTTAGAACTTGGAATGATTAATGTTTAACTAGATATAATGGTTAGAATAGTAATGAAGTGAAATACTAGTGAAAGAGGAAACACAATTTCATTTATTTGTTTCGTAAAAATAGCAATCTTCCAGTTTCCTTAAACAAGTATATTTTAAGAATATTTGTCAGTTATTCAAAAATTCATTGTTGTTGATAATGTTGAATTTAAATTGTTTTCAAGTTTTAATTTTTTTCAGAGTATATGGATTCTACACAAAAGAAAGTTAAAACAAATGATTTAAGGAAATTACTAATTCTGAAATGATTATTATGTTTTGTAATCATCAGTTCTTCAAATTCTAAGGTTTCAAAATTTAAAGTTAGCTAAGATTTCTGTCTCATGACAGAGGAAATGAGCATAGAATTTATAGTGATTGCTTATGTTAAATCCATCGATGCATCAATGTCCTTTAGTTAGTGTGGTGTGATTGTGGAAAGTGAGAGGTGCTAACTCAAATATTGACACCTTTTCTTCTGAGAAGAGGATTTTAACTAATTAACTTAATTTTAGAGTTTAGCTTTGCAATGTTATGGGCTAGTGTAGATCTTGGCTTAGAAAACTTTGCAACAACCAAATTTTAATTTTTTAGATTTTTTAATGAGTTCATTTCTATTAACTCCTATTTGCTATTTCAGTCTCAGAATACACCTGGAAAAGGCAGAAAGAATATTAAAAAAATTTTATCCAAAAAAGATTTGGCTTCTGAAACAAAGGAGGCCCAAAATGCTGAAAGGGAACGTAAAAAAAGAGTTTTGGATCGACAAAAAATGGTAAAAATATTATTTCTTGTATTTTTCTTATTCAATCATACTGACAGGTTAGAAAGTTGCCCTACAAATCAGCAAATTCCTTAAAAATTGGTTTTGCTTTGTCATTCTATATTTAACTTTTAAGCAAAAGGGATTGTTAGTGTTTTTACTAGGTACAAAAGTTTATTTTGAAATCAGACTTTTTCTCTGGAGATACGATTATCCAAATTAATTAAATATTTGTATTCACAATTTTTTAAGCCTGCTACTATTCCATAGGAATGATGATTTTCATTTTTTTTGCCAAATTTTTTATTATTGTTAAGGTTGATGTAAATTTTTAATTAAAACCCATGGAAAAGGGCATGCAAATGTAACAACCAATGCTGGTAAGATGGTGGCTTAAATCAAGGTTTTCGTTGAGGTGATGGCTTGTCTCTCGGGTTTTTGCCAATGTGATGGTTGCCGTAGTTGAGGATTTTGTTGAAGTCACAATCTCTGATTTCTATTTTTATGCTTTTGTTTAGTTTTCTGTTGAAGTGTTAGTTGTAATCTCTGAGGTGATGGATGCACTGAGGCTTCTGTTGATGATTTCTGCTTTCAATGAGTTTGCCATTGGTTTTAAAAAATATCTTAATTTTGTCATGCTTGTTTTCAATTTACATCTGCATTTGGCTTAATCTGATGCAGAAAGAGAAACATAATCATAATACAGAGTGACCACAGAATTTGGAAATCAGGGAAATGTCAGGGAGCTTCACTGATTCTAGTAAATGTCCAGAAACTTTTTAGAATTTCACGAAAATCAGGGAAATTTTCTATTATTTAAGGTGTGTTTTCCAGTTCATCTGTATTTTGGTGCCATTTACTCTGAGAATTGTGGTGGTAATCATTACAAGTTTAATGCTACAGAATAATTTAAACATTTGATTAATGCCAAAACTATTTTAAAAAAAAAAAAATAAATAAAAAAAAATGGCATTTTACTCTTTAGCATGCATGTTATATTTGATCAGGATATATACACATCTAGAAAAATTGGGGAAATTTTAAAAAAAGTTGCCTTAAAATTAAAGAATTTTTTAGAAATCTGTCAGCGAATTGTTAGGGAACTTTTTTTCCTAAATTTTGTGGCCACCCTATAATAGTATAATTTTTCTTTGTGCAATATGTATATCTGCTCTAGTAGGTTCATGTTTGGCCTTTAAGAGGACACCTAATAGAACATAACTTTAATTTTAAATCATTAAAATTGGTTACAGCTGTAAATTTTAAAAGTTAGAGTAGTAGTTTTGCAATAAATATCCTTGATTACAGTTAATGGTTACAGGTTGATGAGTTGCATAATTTGGCACAAATGGGCACTTCAAGAAAGACTAACTTACTGGGCAACTGAGCAGATGCTGTGAGCATATATAAGAGCAGTCACTACAATTATATAATTGTTTGAAATAGTATTTTTTGCTGTAATTGGAATGTAAAAATGTTTAGCATATTTACTCAGCACATAATTTTACATTATGCTATAACTAAATTTTAACTGAATGAATTTGGGGCATTTAAGTTTTTTTGCAGTTCTTTACGTGTAATCATACAAATGTGAAATTTGGTTAATCCAGAGATGACTGATTGTATGTCAATATAACATAAATGTTTAAATGCATAAAATGTTTTCAGTTATTAATTTGTTTGACTTGTCTTTAAAAATTAGTATGTTTTTTTGCCGGTTTGCACTGTTTTCAAGTAATCTTTTTGTTTTTATTTGGGAGGTATTACTTTGCCTGCTTTTTATTTAGAGTTTACTCTAAACCTTATTTATAATTTTTACTTAAATATCAATTTTTCAGAAACAAGCTAAATATTTTATGAATTATTTAAATGCTGATTTATCATGCATAATTTATATTGTAATTTAACTAATATTCTGGATGAAATGGGATGAAACCTGAAAGCAGAAATCAGGTCTGCATAGAACAGGTTAAGTAGCACAAATTTTAAATTATATCTTTATTTTCCCAAATTTGTTTACAAAAAGAAAAGAAAAAAAAAGTACCCATATAGTATATTCTTTATACAAATTATTTGTACAATTTTGCCATTGTTTCTTCATTTTATTTTTAAAATATGTTTTTTAATTAATTTTCTTTTTAGTATAACATTATTACCGACACTTCAAGTGATGGTAAAGAAGTTATTACTCGAAAAATGGTTTTAGAGGTGGATCCAACTTCCAAAGAGGAAATTGTTGAGATTCATCCTGATCTTTGTGAAAAGTTAAAGCCCCACCAAGTGAAAGGTATTGGTTTATAAGTTATGTTTGATTGCATGATAACTTATAAAAAAAAAAAAATGTATTGTAGTTTTATGTTTTTCTTGTTTTATTTCTCTCAATTAAATTTGGAAGACACCTATCCCAATTGAATGCATTTAATAATATTTTATGGAAAAATATTTTTTCAAGACATGTACTCAGAATAACTTTATTTAAATAAATTAAAATTTTCAGGGCTTCCACATGCGACTAAAGCGACTATTTTTGAGGCAAGGCTACTATGGCGACTTTTTTCCAAAAAAATTGGCACAAAAGCAGTCTTTCAGCGTATACTGATATTTTATCCAATTTTCGGCAACTATTTTGGGGAAAAAAATCGTATTTTTACTACAAGTAAAACACGTGAGGAACGAAAACGGATTCAATCATGAAGTTTGGTCATTATGTCAAAAGTATGTGATCTTTCTGTAGGTCTGTGACTTCCACCAATGATGTTGCACTTAAAAAACTTGATTGGAACTGAATGAAAAGGATCGAATGTTTTTAATCAAGAGAACTTATTTTATTTTCCTGTAACTTTTACTGTAACTTTTCTGAACTGATGCATATTCAGAAGTTACATGCACTGATTTTGCATCAAACCAAAACTTAACAATCACATGCCCCTCTAACTCCCTGCCACAGAAGTAATGTTTTTATATAACTTTGAACTAAAAACCATAATTTTTTTTAATACAGTTGTAGCACAGATATCTATAATAATAAAACAGAGTTTGTCTGTCTGCCTCTCAGAACAAAGCTACTTAATATCGACATAGAACTCTGAAATCATAAGTAGTTTTTGACTTTCTAATTTGAGTTTTGATCTAATTTTTCTTTTGACAAACATAATGTTGAAATTTTAATTAGTTTTTTTTAAAATTAATTTTAATTGTTTTTTATAAAACTATTTCTACTAGGTGTACAGCTCAGAAATTTTCAACATAAGTAGTTTTGGTCTTCTAATTGGACTTTTGACAAACAGAATGTTAAATTTTTAATTAATTTTTTTACAAAGTAATTTCTAATCAGCGTACAGCTCTGACATTTTTAACATAAAGTAGTTTTGGACTTTTAAAAAACATAATGCTAAAATTTTAATTATTTTTTTTTAAATTAAATTTTTTTTTACAGAATGACTTTCAGTCAGAATAAAGCTCTGAAATTTTTAACGAAAGTAGTTTTAGTCTTCTAATTAGACTTTTGACAAACACAAAGTTAAAATATTGTCTTTGGGGGTTTATGTTATTGTATTAACAGGGAATATTTTCTTGGTTCTCGATAGGGGATGGAGCTCTAATATTAAGGGTTTATGTAGCAATTTATATTTTAGCGAGTGAAACAAGCTTATGCTTGGGGAGCTATGAACATTTGAGTGAGCAAAGCAAGTATGTTATTGAATATTATTTAATTTTTTACAAAGCGACACCTAAAGGGCGTTAAGCTCTGAAATTTTAGATATAAGTAGTTTTAGCCTTCTAATAAACAGAATGTAAAAATTGTACTGATTTTTTTTGTTTTTGTTCATAAATTTTGTACAAAGCGACTTCTAATGGGCGTACAGCTCTGAAATTTTCATGTGACGGGTCAAAAGCTGGGCCCTATACACAATGACAAGTTTCCGCTATGCAGGGTCACACAGCTAGTTCAAAATATAGTTTTTTAGAATTGTCATGCTATTAGTTTTAGTATTTGAGAATACTTTTTTGGCTACTATTTTTTTCTACCTAAGGCTACTAAAGCAACCATTTTCAATGCCACTAAGCTGTGGCAGCCCTGAATTTTAAATCAATGAAACAATTGCCTGAATGACAGAATCTTTCTGACACATTGCAACTTTATTATAAGGAGTAACTTCCTTTCAGTAATTTTTCTCCTTATATTGAACTAAATTTTTAATTGCTCCAAATTTTGATCTGGATATTTACATTACTTCTTTAGAATTGCTGATATAGTATGATATTAAATATGTATTGGAAGAATTTTGTAAAACACATTAGCTTTTTGCAGGCATTAGTTTTTATTTGAGTGTTTGTTGCAGTAAGCCCTAAAAATCTCTTTTCATTAATTACTTTATCAGGATATATAGTACTTGAAGAAATGTTTGCGCCTTTCTGTGTCAAATTCCAAAGTTTTATCCTGGATTTTGATTTACCAGATTGAAGCATGTGCAGTATTTCTTCTGTGACAGTAATTGGGTTGACTGAGCTTGCTTCAAAATATTTTTACTTTCTAAAAATTGTATTGAAACCAACTAAGAATGTGGGCTTAGGATTCATTTGTAATATGTATTTGTCTGCAATTTGTTCATCTCTATCTTTGAGAATGGTATAAGTTAGATCTTTAGAGAAAAATTTGGTGGTAAAACATATTGGTATTTTTATCGTAATATAAACCAATTTGCTATAAGCTACAGTAAGTTATTGAAAGAACAAAATTATATTCACCATTATGTTAAACTTTGACTGTTTGAAAAAGGTTACAAATTCATTAATACAAATTTTTCCCCTAACTTTTTACAGCACATATTCTATGTAATTGACAGAATCTGTTCATTTAGCCATCATGGACAGATAAGGAATAAATATAGACCAAATGAGGGATTTGTGGAAAAATTTGTTTGACTTTAATTCAATTTTAAACTATCTTCATCACATTCTCTTTTCAAGAGATAAAGAAACCAACAATGTGTTGCAAATGTAATTTATAGAACATAATGCTGTTGGAATAATTTGGCTAAGCTATTTTCAAGTAGAATTTTTTTTAATAAAAGTTAGATTGATAGTTTGAGTGTCAAATTCTTCCTCTAAAATATTTTTTGTATGCAAAATGTAATTATTTTAATACTCAGCTAAGATTTATGTATTTGTAATCTGAATTAATAAGATGTGGCCAAATCTGACTAATTGTACAACGTCCAATTTGGCAAAAGAAATTTTTTATAAACTTCAATTGAGTTAATTTCTATTGGTTCAATGTTAACTTCCCAAAATATGAGTGGATCAAGAAACCTTTTATTAGGCCATTAAAAATCAACGCATTTTTTCCTTAATATTAAAGTTAATTTTAAACTATTCGTTGTCATTTAGAAAAAGTTACTTTATGTTGTAATACCTTATATATAATCCCATTCAGTTAAAATACGTTTTAGGAATTTTAAAGCTGATTATTTTTTTAAATGCTTTTTAGGTGTAAGATTCATGTGGGAGTGTACAATAGAATCTTTAAAAGAACTGGAAAAGGGAACTGGATCTGGATGTATTTTGGCACATTGTATGGGCCTTGGAAAAACCCTTCAAGTGATAACTTTCTTGCATACATGTTTGACTAATGAGCATGTTAACAAGAAAATAAAAACAGCTTTAGTTATTTGCCCTTATAACACAGTATTGAACTGGTCTAGAGAGTTTGAATATTGGCTTGAGAAGGTGGACGGAGAAGTTTTGGTATGTATTTAGTTTTTGTTTGAGACTGTTACAATTTGAAATATCACTATATATATTTATGACTTTACAGTTTTGAATATCAAATGCCTTTGAATATGTTTTTTGAATATTTAAATTAATATTTAGGGTTAATTCATCTTTTATTTTCTTAGATGGACTCTTATTTTTGTATATAAACACATTAAAATTTTTGACTCAATGGAAAAGTAAGACGTAAAAACAAATGCAAATGTGCATTTGATTGGTTGATTTTATTGTATAACAATGATAAAGCATTCATATGGATAAACAGTATTTGTATTTATAAGCATTTTTGATTATGCAAAATGCATTCCTTTTACTTTTTCTGACCATGTTTTTACAAGATAGCATTTTTCAAGCTGTGGCTTAACCTTGGAGATTTAGTTTTGGTTTTATACTGTTTCAAATAAGAATTGTAGCGGTTTTATTCTTAGCACCTGTGTTCTTCTTTGGACTACTGTAGATTGAGGAGTAAAATTTTCTCTCAGCACTAAAAATAAAAAATTTCTTAAGTACACAATTAGCAATTTATTAAAACAAAATTATAAGCATTTTAGTGCTTAATTTCATATGACCTACATCAGATATTTTGCAGTGCATTCCATCAGACAGATGTGTATTTATATCTTAAAGATATAATATATGCTTTTGAAGTTCCTCTATAAAGTGAGTAGATGAGGTGGCTAGTATGATATATAATCTTGCATCAGTTGTCGGGCTGTCTGGTGAGATGTTTCTGGATTTTCTATTCAAGATACAATTGTTGGGCAATTTCCTTTTTAATATTTATTTAACCCTAACTTGAGGAATTGAAGTTAGAGAATTATTTGATAACACAGACTTGCAAAAAGTTATTCTTAAAGAAAAAATACTTTTTTCAAGTTATCTGAAGAATTTGTGTTATCTAGGTTTGACTATATTTTTGTTGCTAAAAATAATTTACTCTGTGATGGATAGCACGTCTTTTGAAAACCGTGGGAAATCTCAGGGAATTTTTTTCTTAAATTGAGTATGAATCCTATTAATACTAAGTTCCTCATACGTTTCTTTTCAATTGCAGGTACATGAGCTTACGGCCGCTAAGGATAATTACATGCGGCTAGATATTCTGAAGTATTGGATGCGAGATGGAGGAGTGCTAATCTCAAGTTATGATATTTTTCGCCGTTTGGCATTGGATAAAAAACTTGCAAAGTTGAGTAAGAAAAATAGAGACCAAATTCGTGAACTTTTGGTTGACCCAGGTATTTATTTTTTTAGAAATGTGTTCCTCTGAAATTCAGTTTTATTTCCCTCTGCTCTTTTGTTTTTATGGCAAATTATTTTTCCTGCGTTTGAATGTTACATGTTAAAATAACTATTCTTTACAATAGAAATATTTTTTCGCTTTCATTATGTTATCTAATATACACAATTACATTTACATGGTTCGTACTTTTTTAAAAAACCTTGAAAAGTGCTTGAAAAAAAACCCTTTCATTTTCAAATGCTTGAATTCCTTAAAAATACGTTTAAAGTGCTTGAATTTTGTTTTATTTTCTAAAAATATAGCATCTTAAAAAATTTTGGTCAACAAAGTGAGCAAAATCTTTCGAATTAAGTTAAGCCAATCATCAACTAGAAAAACATTGCAGTTGAATACACAAAAATTTCATCTATCCCTCTTCAATGAGTACACATGCCCAACATATCTGGAATATCCGATCTAGTCACGTGATCTCTTTTTTTTGTTTTTGTATCGCGTGTGCTAATTTTTTGCGAACTGTTTTAAAATGGCCGAGAAATGCATTTTCAATTCAAGCTGATTAGAAAAGCCAGAATATAATATTGAAGCCTATGTGTTAGATTTGCACTATGTACTTTGTGTCTCAAAAATATCATGATGGGAGAAAGTGCTTTAAAAAACTATGCAAAGAGTAAAAAATGGATTTAGTTTCTTTAAGAAGTTTGATGGGGATTATTCGAACTATTTGTAATGATAAAATACCCCAAAAGCAGATATATTTCGCAACAATCAACGTCGTCAGCTTGATGGAGGCGCAGGTAATTGAAAACGAAGTTTTAGACACTGAAGTACTATGGACATTGAAAATTATAAAAAATCACGGCTCTTATAAATTAAATGAAAACATTGATAAGTTATTTAATTTTATGTTAGCCGATAGCGTGATTGTATTTAAATTCTAAGTTTTTATGTGGAGAAAAAAACTGCATATTACACTGTATTTGTAATCAAGCCTTCAGAGTAGATTGGAAGACAGTTAAATCAATAAGACTTTTGTATTATTATTTGGGACAGTAAAATGGATTTTTGCATACGATATTGGCGTAATTACCTAGTGAGTACTAACTACTTTACTTCTGTTTTTATGGGACATAGTACTGCTTCTGATGTATTGGAAAGTTTTTTTTATTGTAACCTTAAAATTTTCTTTTAGGTGAAATCTAAAAGACAATTTTCTCACTATATACTCAATTTGAACATGTACCGTTTGTCAATTAAAAAAAAAAAAGAAAAAAAATTGGATTTTTTTAATGTATTTCTGTTGATAACGCCATCTTTGAAAAGTGCTTAAAAAGTCCTTGAATTTTTTTCTCTTTCAAGTGTACGAACTATGATTTAGCAAATTATTTTTTTCTGATGTTCTAAAATGTTTCTGTATTATGTTTTGAGGAAGAAAACTTTCATAGATTGCATATTAAATAATTAACAAATTATGAACTCGCAACATTTTAATAGTTAGGCTGCTATTTTTTATTATCTGAAATATATAGTTATTTTTTTGTTTGAAATTAATATATATAGACTGAAGTATTTTTTTGGTGTTCATTTTGCTATTTCATTGCATAATTTCTGGCACAATAAGTATTATTTGGTGTTTCTAACTGTTTTCTGTAAAAAATATATTTCATCAAATCTGACCCCTTATTCAGAGACCATGCATAAACAGGGTTCCCACGGTCATTGAAAGTCATTAAAAGTGCTTAATCTTTTTAAACTTGTTTTCAAGGCCTTGAAAGTGCTTGAAAATGCTTTGAGGTGCTTAAAAGTCCTTGAAAATGCTTAGAGGTCCTTAAAATTGCTTAATTTTTGCAGATGTTGTGTGGCCAACTACAAAATTTATAAAAATACAACTCGGACTTACTATCCCCCGGTGACCACCACTTATCTTTACCGTATCTAAATTTTCCGACATATTTGTATTGCGCATCCACCAACTTGTAACTTTTTTTTAGCAGAATATACTTTATTAAAAATTTATGTATAGACATGATGCCGGAATTTTTTTTTTTTCAAACTTCCTTAAAAACATTAATTAGGTCCTTAAAAGTCTTTGATTTTCATTCTGTGATTTGAGTGGGAACCCTGATAAATTCCCCAATGAATTGACACAAATCAAAACCAAAGTTAAAACAAAATAGTGCTTATTAGTCATAGTCCAGATGAAAACTATATATATTTTGATAATAAAAGTTGATCTTTGAAAAAGTGCCATACTTAGAAGTATTTTTTTATACTTGCATTTCACTTTGTATAAATCTTTAAAATAATTAGACAGTATAGCATTAAACATAATAAATCTAATTAATTCAATATTAGCAGCATCTGATATTTATTTGATTTTAGGATTTTCATTCAGAATATATTCAGTTTCAAGCATTTTCTCTTAATATTTATTTTTACAATTTCAGGACCTGATATTGTGGTCTGTGATGAAGGTCATATACTGAAAAATGTTAATTCAGCAATATCTAAAGCTTGTTCACAGCTTGCAACAGAAAGAAGGATCGTTTTAACTGGAACCCCATTGCAAAATAATTTACAAGAGTGTAGGTTAATCTTATTATTTTTCATTTACCATGCTTACTGAAATGTTTGAGCATTATTTAATGTAGTTAATTTTATGTTATTAATATATTCAGTGCTAACGATATATTTTTTCTAACTTAAGCTTATTACAATTATTTTTGTATTTTCTTTGTGGAGTAAAGTGGTAAGTGGGCGTGAAATACTTTACTCATTTCAGGGTGTCCAGCAGCCTTGAAAGTCGGGAAATGTGCTTGAATTTTTTACACCTCGGGAAAGTCGGGAATTATGCTTGAAATTTTGGAATTTCCAGTCTGCGTCGGGAAATCATCTCTTTTTTATCAAAAAAATCTTTATGGATATTTAAAAAAAAAGGAAAATGTTTTCTAAGAGATGCGATTCTTCTGCCGATCGACGGATTTCTGCTCTCTCTCTTTCTGTACTGTCATAGCTTCTATCAGCATTATTTACGTTCATACGTGATGATCATTTTGCTGAAGAACGTTACAGTCATGTAATGGCCTCTATTCTCGTGATTATGTTAGGCGCTATGGCCGAGAATTAGGTTGTTGCTTGATAATTTTCGTTGGATGCTATTACTGCGCCGATATAACTGACGCTATTGTAGACATTTGCACCTGACAGACATAGTAAAGTTCAGACATAAAAGCGGATTTTCGTTTTTTACTGAAATTTCTACCATTTCTCAGGGATGCCAGTTTTCCTCCTTTTGGAGGATTTCCTCCTTTTTGGTTTTTTTATGTAACATTTTCCTCCTCTTTGTCCCTGTTTTGAGGATCCACATTTTTCTGATCTGAACCAGTTTTTCCTGCAAAAAGTATACTTTTCCTCGTGTCTAAACAAAAGATTTTCCCACTTAGCTCCCCTTTCCTCACAGATTACTTCACTAACTCCTAATATTTGAAATGTAATTATTATATAGTATGAGAAATTTTATTGTGTCTTTAAAATTATTGAATCATCCTTCGTGCATACTTTTTTTGTGTGTGGAATTTTTGTGTATTCCTTCCGCGAGCTTTTTTTTTAACGAATTTTTGGATTTCCTCCTTTTTGCTCTCTGATCACTCTCATCCCTGATTTCTGAGATAGATACAAATTTGCATTACAATTTTATTGGGTTTTCTCGGAAGTTTGACCGCCAAGGAACCTGCTTACTTTAAAGTTCCTTCTACTAAATTTTATTACAATTGGTGCTGCGACCACAATTAATGAAGGATTGACCCAATTTGACCAATACCTGTAATTGATATTGACTTAACTCGATGTTCCGGCAAATCGCCCATCGTTTGGGGTAGGGTGGAGCTCCAATATCTGAAACAAAGCATGCATCTATTTACGCAAAAGCGAATAAACCTCCCCCCCCCCCCAAATAATTCAATTCTGCCATATTGCTTCAGACTGTTTGAAAGTAGTTCCTGCATGTAGATGCAAAATATGAAGATGTTAAATTAGTAGAAATTCTACTGTATGCTCAGAAAGAATAATAATAGCATCCAAAAAAGGAGTCAATGGAACTAATTTACTTCTGTTTCGTAAGTCTGCACGTTTTTTTACACAATCGATCTCTTCCTTGGAATGTAAGTTTTGGAGACAGCTAAGGACAGAGATTTTCGCGCTCTTTATTTCAAACGGAAGTAGATGTTGAAATTTTTTAATCTTTCCTGCGTCTTGAAAAACTTTCAATCTTTAGGTCAACCTTTGTGAGTTTGCACTTATTTATAAACCGCTTGCAATATGTCACGACTCGTATTATATTGGTGAATGAAAAAAACTTTTCAAATGGTAATTTTAAAACGTGCCGTTTTCCAAACTCGTGTGAAAGTTAAAGAGGATATTCTTTCTTTTCTCATTTAGAACCTCGAGGGATTGATTGTCTACCAAATTACTTTTGGTCGGAAAATTCCTCTGCTTTGTTCAGAAACTTAAGGCCTTTTGGCCATAAACCGCGTTGGGGAAATTTATTTGGTTGCAATCCTCGGGACGCCATATCAACAATATTTTGCTTTATGTATTGACCAAGATTTGCATATGTTTTCCACTATCGCCGACATTTACATTGTAGTAATGATAATTTTCAACTTGGTTTAAGCCGTTTCAATGCCGACCAAACGGTATAGTGGTGAGCGTGCTAGCTTCTAGACCGCGAGGTTGCGGGTTCGAGTCCTGTGTAAGGCATGGGTGTTTGTAAATGTATGTTGGTTTGTCAAATGACGAATGTTTCGGTGCATTATAGCCCTCGTGTTACTGAGGGCGCCAGATAATCTGAAAACAACCAACCAACTAAGCCGTTTCAATAGTAGCTATTGCCGAGATTTGGGATACCGTTTCGATGTCATTCGCTTTCCCTGATATAATAGCCGCTATTTTCCGTGGTTAGTGTCTGTATGAAGATCGGTTTCGCCGTTTGGTTTGAATCGATGCAGAATTTCTAGAATTTCGATTTAATTTTGTGTAAGAAAGTAGTCCCACTTTTACTATTTATCCTTTTTTTTAATTGTAATTTTAACTATTATTGTTTGTTAAATTGTTTATTTTTGCTTGAAAAACAATTTTACATTTTAACTATAATTGATAATAGTTCAAAAGTTAAAGCAATTTTTTATATAATAGTTTAAAATTAATTAACTTGTGTAACTGTGAAAATTTGATTTTTTTTTGCTTTGACCGTGTCGGTTACATGCAGAACCTCCCTCCCTTAATTCTTAACAACAGAAATGTTTGTGACAAGCAGTCGTGCTTAAAGTAAATTATTGAACTGCACGCCTAGGTTCATTCCTTTTTCTTTTTATCTGCTAAGGTTTAGACCTTCATATTTATGTATCACTTGTTAAACAATTTTATGTCTTTTTTCTCGCCTTAAAAAAAAAAAAGACAAAAATCTTTTCTTCCTATTTTCAAAGTACATAATCTAATTATTACATGATGATTAGATATTTTTTAATTTCATAATTTTTTGTAATTTGTAAAATTAGTTCAACATACTACTTGGTGGGACTATACTTTGGAAAATGTCCTTGAAAATTTTTGGGATGAGCCTTGAAATTCTTGAAATATGCTTGAATTTTTATCAGAAATTTTGCTGGACACCCTGCATTTGTAATAATTTTACTTTTTAAATATCAAAGCTGAAATGGACTAAAGTAAACCATTTGATTCTTACTATTTAATTTTTTTTATTAAGTTCAATTTTCAGTACCAAAAACTAATCTTGGGGGGAAAAAAACCTTCAGGTGATTTCAGAAAGTTATATTTTTTCATAACATTTGGCAACTTCTGATTGATTTCTTCGTCTAGGTTTTTCCAAATATACTTTAGGGTAAAGAAAAATACATAATATAATTGTGAACTCATCTTATTTAAGAGAACAAAAACACACATGGAAAATGCAAAAACATGCAGCTTTTTCTTTTATGTTAGAAAAAATGCTTTGCTATTACTAGAAAAGTTATTTTTAACCTCCCTCAGCAAAAAGTATGGAACAAAACCCACCAAAGCTTTGGACAGGAGCTTTCTTTCATTGAATATTCCACCTTTTTTTCTGTTTAAGTTTAAAACATTTTTCTGCAATCATAGTAAATTAACCGTCCTGGGCAGTATATTTCATTATGAATATTTTTTTATTTGTATGATTATTTTATAAGGTTTAAAAGTGGGTATGGTGTTTCAAAGTGAAATTTTCAAAATTTTGTCACTATCCGTATGTATGACCTCAATCATTCCCTGCTGTATTGAGACCTTATTTTATTCTACAGTGCATACTTTGAAGTAACTGTATCTAAAATTTCTTTCAGATTTGTTGATCAGAATAGCCTTCAGGGCAAAATTCACTCCTAAATTTTGCAAAAGGGCCACAATTTTTTTTTTTGTTCATGTACAGGCTGTAGATATTTTTTTCTTGTACTTTTTATGATTAGTTTTACATTAATCTAATATCCTCTTCATATGATATAAATTATACTGTTTTTAAATTTTAAGTTGGCAAATGTATGCAATAAAAGTTTTCTTTAAATGAAAAATTTTGAGGGTTCAAAGGCATATATTTATCTCTTTCTTAAGTGTGTCAATGTCTGTGAAAATTTTTTGTGCTATCCAAACTTAATAAATCGATTAGACATAATTTACTTAAGTTATTAATATGCTTATTATCCATTGAAACTAACTTGCTAAGAAAGTAGCTTTGTAAATTGACCAACATTACAGGACTCTGTGGTATTATCTTTGTTAAACATTAAAATTTTCCCTTTCAGCTTTCTAATGTAACAATTAAGAATACATGTCATAATTAGTATCAATTAATACATTCATTGGATGAAATTCATACAAAGTACTAAGCTCTCAAATGTACTGTTTGATTTTTATACAACTGCCACTTATTTTTATTTTTATAGGTATGATACTTATAAGCTCAAGGTAGCTTCTTCCTGTATAGTAGATATTTTTTTTATCTGAATATGACTAGGATTGTTAACTTCAATAGGTTCTTCCACAATTTGAAAGACATTTTTAAGATAACTGGCAACATAATAATGAAGATGATTCCCAAGTTTAAAACTTAACGAGAATTAAATTTTTAGCAAATGTTGTGATCCTTGGTTTAGTAATCCGACTCCATTTTAGTTTAACATAAATTTATTAGACTTTAATTAACTAAATAAACTTCAACGATACAACATAAATTAAAATATTCATGGAATAAAGTTATAAATAAAACTGCTTGCAAAGGAAAGTTATTCTGCTATTGCTACGCAACGCAGGAGACCTCCTCAGTTCATCTAACACTGATGGAGTTGAAATGTTATACCAATAGCCCGCACTGCCACACATTCTTCGTGCGGTGCAAAAACAACAGCAGAGTATGAACAACCAATTTGTTTTGTTTTAATAGCTAATAGGCATTTAAAAATACCATTTAGAATTTAACAAATATTTTCAAAGAGTATTATAAGTTAATTCTGATATATGCTTTGTACGTGTTATTTTGGAATACTGGTCATACTGTTAGATAGTAAACACATACTTTAATGGATAAATTTGAAGTAATATAAAATAAATTGCATACCACAAAATAAATTTTTTGTTTTACTATGCAGCCAGTGGCGGCAGAAACAGCTGTTGTTGATTGTAGACCACTAGCAGCGTGGTGACAAACACTGCTCTATGGGTCATATGTCAGCAAAGAAACATACTAATTACCTTAGGTTTTCAATTTGTATAATCATGGCGTGTTTTTTTATAAGATCATTTCTGCTATTGATACTTTATTAAACAAGGTCTACTGTTTACTCCTGACAGATCACTGCATGTTGTCATTTGTGAAACCTCATCTATTGGGAACAGCCAAGGAATTCCGTAATCGATTTGTAAATCCTATCATCAACGGGCAGTATGATGACTCTAATGACTATGATGTTAAGCGAATGAAGAAGCGGATACATATTCTTCATAAACTTCTAGATGGTTGTGTCCAAGTAAGTTAATGCTCTTGTTATGTTTTGTTTATTACACTACATTTAAAGCTAATTAAATAATACAATATTCAATTCATCGATTTCCAAACATTGCGTTGTGAGTACCTTTTACCTTAAACCGCCTGTCGTATAGTGGTACCTATTAAGATTACCTGAAAACACAGCATGGTACAGTATATAGAATGGAGAGAATTAAGACCAGCTAGAGACCTGAGAAATCATTTATTGCAGGGGAAAAACAATTAAGTAATTTAATTACAGACAAAATCAAGAATTATTGGTTAAACACTGGACCAATGTATTACTAGCTTAAGCGATAGCATGAATTGAGATATCAAAACTATAAAAGATTTATATATATATATATATATATATAAAGAAACCAAATTTACCCTAAGGGTTTTTAAATTTTAATTAACCAAGAAAGCAGAGCACCAGGACTTAGAATAGCATATCGATTGATAAAGGAATGAAATATTTACCCTTCTACTTTAACCAAAAGGGGGGAAAAGAACTTGTAAAAAGAAACCGAAAACCATTCCCAAATTACCTGGGACCCACATGGGGTATACTAGAGGACAGCTGGCATGGACGTCAGGATGTATCGGATTGACATGGTGAGGGGTAGAGGATTGCAGTAGATCAGTCACATATGTTGAGGAATAACCAAGTCCTTGTGAAGGGGAAGGAATTTAGTTCTTGCGGGACCCTGTGGTGGAACCGTTTCCAATACTTCAGGTACTGCTACGACGAAGGACGAGAAGATTCTATTGTATGTATTTGCCACCGGCCATCTTCCTGGAACAGCAACGAGAAGATATTATTGTATGTATTTGCCACCGGCCATCTTTCTGGAACAGCGACGTACGACGAGAAGATATTATTGTATGTATTTGCCACCGGCCATCTTTCTGGAACAGCGACGAAGGACGAGAAGATATTATTGTATGTATTGGCCACCAGCCATCTTTCTGGAACAGCGACGAAGGACGAGAAGATATTGTATGTATTGGCCACCGGCCATCTTTCTGGAACAGCGACGAAGGACGAGAAGATATTATTGTATGTATTTGCCACCGGCCATCTTTCTGGAATAGCGACGAAGGACGAGAAGATATTATTGTATGTATTTGCCACCGGCCATCTTTCTGGAACAGCGACGAAGGACGAGAAGATATTATTGTATGTATTGGCCACCAGCCATCTTTCTGGAACAGCGACGAAGGACGAGAAGATATTGTATGTATTGGCCACCGGCCATCTTTCTGGAACAGCGATGAAGGACGAGAAGATATTATTGTATGTATTTGCCACCGGCCATCTTTCTGGAACAGTGACGAAGGACAAGAAGATATTATTGTATGTATTGGCCACCGGCCATCTTTCTAAAGCAGATATTATCAATGGGGAGTTCTAAATTGAAGGGCCGAACTAGCACCAAATCACCCTGAACTTGCTGGGCTCGTCAATGACGCGTAAACTTATTCTTGAGACCACAGCAGAATGGGTACTGAACGTCTGAGAATCACGCCGACCATGAGGTGAAATCGTGAACTGTAGGCCACCGGCCATCCTTGCTTAGCAGCGTAGAGAACGTGATGTCTTTAATTTCGGGAGAGCAAGGCCTCATCCCCGTCTCCGCCCGGAATATCACTAAAACGACATGAAGGTGCGCCATTTCTTCCATGGGGACGCTACATCAGAGCAACCAACAAAAACACCTTCTCCGCTCTAGACCTCGACACCTAATGATCACGGAAAGCAGCCCCATACTCCTGTCCTAAACTTGCCTCAGCCAATCACAGGCTCTCTACCATGACGCGTTTCTCCGGCGAATTGAAAGGAAGGATCCCATTGGACAAAAGTTAAGCGTCTCTTTTCGAAATCTGAAACAACGCCGGGGAGAAATTCCTAATCCTGCAGCCGAAAACAGGGGCCATATACGAAAATCCACATGCTATTCCGCGTCCCGATCTCCGGATTTCTTAATAAAAAGGATTTATAAAATAAAAAGGTGAATTAAACATAACCCACTTTTAATAGGGCATTAATTACCAACAATGATTGACTAATTTACACTGATAATTCCGGACGAACATGACAAGGGAGAGAATGCTTCCATTATACAATAACAAAACCGTGGGGAAGTTCAGCATATTTTTCACTCACAACACTCTGGTGACTTTGAAATACAAGGCTGTGAGATGATTAAATGGGCTGTTAAAGTAACTGTTTTTGCCAGGCAGTTATTTTAATGAAAAAAGAGCTCGAAGTTAATATTTTAAGCAAAACTTTCAACTATTTTCAGGCTCAGGTGACTATTTTAAATGTCTTCCAAAGTGGCTGCCGAAACATTTGTAAAATGGTGTTTTAGTGACAACCCTCAAAACTTGATGGAATGCATTGTTATAGACAGCAAGTTTTTCCGGCTAATTTAAATAGCCCCATGCAGATTTGTCTACCACACATACACAAAATCTAAGTTAATATAAAGGATTTAAAAAGGAAAGGTTCCTAATGATATTGAAACTTGCAATTTTACACATAGTGCACAATTCTTTTTTAAAGGGTCTTCAAGAGTATGGAGAAGTTTCTGAACTAATAATAATATATATTTTTTTAATCTCATCAAGATGGGAAGATTTGATAGACTTTAGCTTAGAAGTAATCTTCAAAACACTATCAAACATACCTCAACATGTTGGTTGACAATCAGTTCAAATGCTCTTACAACAATGGTTCAGTGGTTAATTACTTCTTGAAGTTTATTCTGTCTAAGCTTCCATGATTAATGAAGCTCTGAAAAAGTTCCAGCTCTTTTAAATATCAACATCCTCCTATTTATATATTGTATATAAACCTTATTGAAAACAATTGCATTTAGAAATTGCATAACAGGTTGTAATTGATATATTTGAGCAATTGTTAACTGTGTAGCTGACGTCTGGTGAGTTGGGGAAAATTAGACATGATTGTGAACCGTAAAAGGAAGAAGTGTAAATTATACATGCCTAAGGATACTACTTGGATTACTTCTTATTCAGTGATACTACTTGGAGTTAAGACTAACTTGTTTTAACTCTAAAATAACTGTTTCTTTTGAACTTTTTTTTATCTTAATTAATTTTTAGATTACTCTTTTTCAGAAAAAATTGCATACAATTTCAAAAAATTTCCTTCAAATTAAAACCCTTTCTTTTTTCTTGTATCAGTTATAACACACTATATAGCCAGTGTTTTCTTTTTCCCTACCTCCTGAACATGTCATAATCTTTATACACACGCAAAATTTAAATTTGTCAAAAGGCAGATTACGCAGCGATTAACTTATTGTGTTATATATTTATTTAAATACAGGGTGGTTCAAAAGTTGGTGGACAGTAAATGATAACATTTATTTTGAGATAACATATACCTACAATTATATTTACTAACACAATTTTTACATTGAAAATTAAATTTTCTTGTGAACAATTATAATAC
This sequence comes from Linyphia triangularis, assembly GCA_963978545.1. Classification (NCBI taxonomy): domain Eukaryota; kingdom Metazoa; phylum Arthropoda; class Arachnida; order Araneae; family Linyphiidae; genus Linyphia; species Linyphia triangularis. The sequence goes on from OZ021724.1 coordinate 42,953,534, forward strand.
AAAAGCCCTTAAATTTTATCTATTCCACATATTGTCCTCCTACTTTTGATTACTTCATCAAATTTGTGAGGTATCATTGTATTGGTCTTAATCTTTCAAATTTTACAGAATGTACAAGATTTTAAATTTTTCGAATAAGATACACTATCTGGCCAAAAGTATCTGGACACTAGGCTTGGGCGATGTATCGATACATCGTCCAAAACCGGTGTGAAATCAACATCGCCAAACCGGTGTCACTATTTTCGCATACCCGATGCATCACAATCTTTTTCGACGAGAGTGCGATTCTTGCTTAGCACTTCAAGGACGAAGAACCGTGATGCCACGATTGATGCGCGGGGTTTCTAAGATAGTATAGAAACGTATTGAAACCGTCGACACCGCGCCGTTTGAAACACGATACTTCAACACATCGCAGTAATCCACCCTGCATATGCGCGGTGTCTCCAAAACTGTATAGAAACGTACTGTAACAGCTAACACTGTGCCGTTTGAGACGATTTCTATTTGCTTTTGCTGAGGCGATACTTCATTCGCATTCAAGGACGAAGAACCGCGTCACGATCCATGCGCGGTGTTCCTAAGATACTATGGAAACGTATCGAAACTGTCGACACCGCGCCGTTTGAAACGAGTTTCATTTGCTTTTGTGCGGTATTTCATCAGCAAGCTCACATCGTGATAATCCTATCTACCCTGCCCTGCATATGCGCGATGTTCCCAATATTGTATAGAAACATAAGGAAACCGTCGACATCGGGCCGTTTGACAGGTGGTGCCAGCAGTCTAGTAATATTGGAGATACGATAAAAGAAGTATTCCTTTAATGTTTGAACATTATTTATGTTGTTCTCTCAACTCTTGGAAAACGTTTTGATTGTTATTTAATAGTCATCAGATATAAGACCTTGATATCTATTTTTGGGCATTTCCTAAACTTTTTGTGTTTCATTTTTTATTTTTTATTTTTTTTCATTATTTCTCTAACTTGAAAGAAATAAAGTATTAAGATTTTTTTTATCTTACTATTATTTTATTTTGCTTTATTTATTAACGTAAGGGGATTGCGGTATTCTGGCGTAGTAATTTCTGTCTAGTTCTTACTCAGTTAAGATAATCTGGTTATTTATTACTATGAGCTGTTTGTTATATCTGCCAAAATCAATGTGAACTAGTGAATGGACTAATCACAGTTGCTTCTCTAATTTGATTGCTTAAATACTTATAAACGATTTTTTCCCATCCACTCTTCGGTCTCGTAAGTAAATAAATGTTTTATAAATTTTTTTCAGTTTGTACAATTTGAATAAAGTTTATTTCCATAAGTATCTATCCAACATTGCTTCTTAAAAATGCGGAAAGGCAGATTTTTTGGGCACAAAATAAAGATCATTAGAATTTTAAATGTTAAACAATAAAAATAAAATTAATGCATAATAGTTATATTGTATATTGTAAGTAATAAAATATTCATTATAAAGTATGTTTTTGATTTAATGATTAAGAATATCCAATAACTAAAGTAACATGTGCACCGCCAGGAAGTGCACTTGTCCTCCACCCCCCTCCTTCCCTGGAAAATAACAAAGTAAAATTTAATTAAGATAGAGAAATTGAAAATCCGGATTAAACCAAAATAATAATTATAATAACAACCGGCTTGTACCCCCTTGGGTGTTTTGTGTATCTCGCTGAAAATAATTCGGTCGCTGCTCATGTTATTTAAAATAAACTTCCTAAAACTATACAAAATTAAAATGAATTTAATAAAATTTTACAAAGCTAATTAAGCATAACTTTCGGCTATATAGCGTGTTATGAAAATGTTGTTTTGTAGTATTTTGTAAAAAAAATATACACATAGTTAGCATCATGATGTTTCGTGACATCGTGATGTTTGCTTCCCGATATATCACGATGCAGAAATGTTAACATCGCCCAGGCCTACTGGACACCCCGTGGTATGAACTCGGAGAGTCCTGAGACATATATTAATATGATGCTGGTTCCCCTTTTACATCTATGACCCCTGCACACGTCTAGGAAGACTTTCCAGTTTTTGATGGGTGGCCATTAGAATTGACATCCAGGCGTCAATAACAGTTAAAGTGAGTGCTGGTAGAGAGGAGGATCGATTTGGCTGACTACGTAATCTGCCTTCTAATTATTGGGATTTAGATCAATGCTTTAAATCAAGTGTCCACAGATCGGAAAAAGTCAGGGAATTCAGCATTTCGGGAAAACTCGGGGAATTATCAGGGATTTTGTCAAAAAGTTTAAAGGAATCGAGGAATTTTCGGAAATTAAACTGAAACTTTTAATTTTGGCAATTGAAGATACACTGCTAGCAAAAATATAAAAAACAATTTGTAAAAAAATAAAAAAAAGTTTTAAAACGTAAAACAGCAAAAATTCAAATCGCCGATAGAATGACTACTTTCCCCCCCTCATTTTTTATTTTATGTTATAGCCTCTATCGGCATTATTTACATTGGTATCTGATGATCATTTTTTTTAATGTTACAGTGATTTAAATCCGATATTTTTGTGATTATAGAATGCGCTATAGCCGGGAATTACGTTCTTGTGTGCTGCTCATTTTCATGGTGATCAAAAATTGCACCTGTCAGCCATGGTACAGTTCTGCTGAAACACGGACTTCAGCTCTTTTTTGGCTGAAATTTTGATCATTCCAGGGGTCGCAGACGTCCTATATGTCCTATAAATCCTATATATTTTTTAAAATCGGCAAAAACGTCCTATATTTTACAATTGTCCTATATATCCTATATTTCTATATTGATTCGATCTATATTTTCTTCGAATTCGTAATAACGGCGCCGTTCATTGCCATTTTTTATATTTCGGATTCTTTGGCGCAATCGAAAGCGATGTTTGTAACTGCGGCGTTTTATTTCTTGTGACGTCACGTGCTGCAATAACCTACAACTCAACTCTACTGGACCGGTAGACGCGGGAGTTGTAAAATGTAAACATGTGAACTTTTCCATTGCACGCGGTCGGGAATTTCAGATTTGTTTTCTCTTCCAACGTAGTAAATTAATTGGTCATAATACAAAGAGAGATGCAGCAACAAAACTCTGCCTTGATAAAAATGGATAAAAACAATTTGTGATTAACTTGCAGGACTACTAAAGAACATTTTGAGTGCTCAGTCAATAATTGATGAAGGAAACAAAAGGGTTAAGATTTACGATGTCGAATGGCGATTTTTTTATTCCAATACCGATACGGATTCTGCACTACGTATTGTTTAAATCAAATCGCTCCTAATTATGGCAACCATACACAGTTCTCTTGCTCTTAAAAAAATGGCAGGTCTGCCATTTTTTGACGAAAATCAACTTCGCGCAGAATTCATACCGAATTCGGAATATTAGCCCCGATTTTTTCATAAAAGTCGCCAAAATTAAAAATGACGTCAATACGACGTGTTGTCAAATTCAAACGGTCCCTAGGGTTTCCGGAAAACCAAGTCCCCGGTCCGCCACATTCGGCGCCCAATCCAACCGACGCTGAATAGTAAATCTGAGCCAACAAAAGACTGCAAACAGGGATATAAAGAAATTGGAGTAGTTATTGATGCTGGAAGCAAAAGACTCAAGATTGCAAATAATGTAATTAATAAAACTTGATTTAGGGATGGAATATTGAGGCAATAACGGATGGCATATTCAGGATCAGATGACTTCTTTTTTTTAAAGGTGTGTTTTCTATTCTCTTAAATTCAATATAACGAGGATATATTGCGAGATAATTTTTAAGTTCAGTAGCAACTGTGTGCAGTTATTTGATGTTTTAAATTGTCCTATATTTTTTTTAAAAATCCTATATATTCTTATTTTGTCACTTTGATCCCTGTCAGGGGTCGCAGACGTCCTATATATCCTATAAATCCTATATATTTTTTAAAGTCGGAAAAAACGTCCTATATTGTCCTATATTTTATAATTGTCCTATAAATCCTATATTTCTGTGTTGATTCGACCTATATTTTCTTCAAATTCGTAATAACAGTGCTGATTGTTGCGATTTTTTATATTCCGGATTCTTTGCCGCGATCGTAAGTGAAAGAAACCTGACAAAACCCACAAAAGCGATGTTAGTAAGCGGCCGCGCCGTATCTCTTGTGACGTCACGTGTTGCATTGACTACTCACTTCCTTTCTACGTGACCATAGGGAAAGCATAGAGCAAAGAATAGGAGCAGAGGCGGCGTTTCCCATTGACCTTCATTGGAGAAAAACATTACATGTTTTGAGGCATCATGGGTAACATAATTCCAAAAGAAACAGCAAACGCGTTGCGTACTGTGTAAAATTTCGCATTTTAAAAATAGCGTTTTATCCACTAATATATGAATAAATCTTATGAAAAAATTCACATATTTTCCTTAGAATGTATACATTATGCTGCATTAAGAAGAAAAGAAGAAAGTTTCGAATAATTTTATTAAATTTGACTTCAAGAAGTTCACCTATTTTTGTCCGTCGACGGTAAAGTGTAGGGGTTCTTCCAACACATTCTTCCCGCATCCGTGACGGATCGTGGCCGCATCATTCGCCATACAATTACCGGTGAAATTATAAATTTGAATAAAGGAAAAAGTTTCGGCTCAACAGGTTTATTTATTTCTAACTATTCATTAAAATAACAAAGAATAGTAATTTTATGTTTTTGAATAATATTTAAGAAATTCAAAAAGTAATAGCATTACAAAATATTCTTTATTAAAATTCTTTAAAAAACAACAACAATGGCAACAAAACACATAAAATATCATCTCGATCTGTCTTCATGATGCAAACAAACGTATCATATTTTTATTTGTTTTTTAGATATTTTAAAAGGTTTTTAGTTTAGTTATGAAAGAACAAATAACCCATTAGCATGAATGTACACTTTTATTAAAAAGAACTTTCAACATCTTTAAAATGTTATTTTACAGGCGAACATATTCTTCCTAAGTTCACCTTTCAATAATTACAAATAAAAAAACTATTACTAGATAACGAAAAATGGAAAAATATTTAATAATGAAAATCTCATTATTTAAGTATCATAATGCTTATTCAAATAATTGGTTTAACATTTTTTTTAAATATTGATTTAACATTTTTTTTTTTTAAATCTTCCTTCCAAGATCAAGTTTTTGTGTTGAAGCTTAAACACAGTAGAATATCATGGCTTTGAAAAAGTGTAAAGAAAAATGTCATCTCTTATTTTGCATACGACTAAAATTAATGATAATTGATAAAAATTGATAATAGCAATTTCATAAAACGGAAATCTCATTTAACAATTAACAAATGTTCAAGAAATTAAATTTTTTCATTATCTTTCCAAAAATTTAACATATTTTGTTAATGCATAAGATTTAGCACATAATTTTAATGTATGTTATAATAACTATATTGTAGGAATTGGACAGATGTATAACATAATTACACATTCACAATTACATAGCTGAAAAATTTTGTATTGTTAGGTAAACATGTGAATATAACTTTCGGTTTCACTTTTTCATCTTATGGGAAACTAATTCTTTTACACAACAAGTTCTTTATGAACTGTGATTTTTATTTATTGAATGCACTGCATCATATATCATTGACTGGTTTCTTAACTTTGAAACCAAAGTAGAGAATCAACTATGTTTTTCCATTTCCGGAGAGAAGAGCACACGTGCTTTCATTCAAAACTTGATCACCTAACGTGACTCATCCTTCATCTCCAGAAAATACTGACTTCACGAAAACAATTCTTAAAAATTCAGATACCTCAATTGCCTCTTCTAAAGTGGTAGTTATTAATTAATTATTAAATGGCAGTCTGTAGGCTAATTGAAATTTAATCGAAAATTCCGCGATACACACAATAATGAAGGAAAACGAAACGAGTACCCACACGAACTTTCATTTTGAAGTCATTCAAACACAAATAAATAGTTTTAGGAACTAAAATCAATGCAAACTATAATTAGACAGTGTTAGAAAAGAACTTACCTGTAAAATGAAATATTTGGAGCTGTACATACTATTTTTGACGGGTGATTTGTACGATCCAAATGCGAAGCAAGCAGCCATTGTCTATACAAAATGCGTTTATGTTTTGGAGATCTGTGCCCCACAATTCCTCGCTCGTCTCGGTCAAGGATTTGGAGGTTTACGATCAGTCTGCTTTATCTTTGGTCTATGAGGGAAAGCGCGCGTCGACAGAGGTAACGATGACTTATTCCTACAACTCAACTGTACTCGACCGACGAAACTTGTAAACAAGTTAACTTTTCCATAGCACGAGTAGTAAACTAATTGGTCATAATGCAAAAAAGCTAAAGTTAAAATTCCAAGTCAGGTACTGATTCTACGCTAAGGTGATTTTTGCCAAAAAGTAGCAGCCTTGAAATTTTTTTTAATCACATGTGAACTACCTATGGTTGCCATAATTTGGCGCGGCTCTATGTAATCAATTCTTAGCGCACGATCCGTACTGGACTTGGAATTTTAACCAAAGAAAGCGAAACAAACTAAAAAAACTTTGTTATACACTTGCAGGACTAAAATCGACATGTCGAGTGCTCAGTCAATGATTGATGAAGGAAACAAAAGGGTTAAAATTTGCTGTACAGTGTCAGAATTCGGATAGCGACTTTTCAAAAAAGTCAAAAATTGAAAATGACGTCAAAAATCTGTGTTTCTAAATCTAAACGCTCACTAGGATTACCGGAAAACTGAGCGGGTTGCCACATTTGGTACTAAATCGCCAATCAATCCGGATAAATCTATCCCAACAAAAGACTGCTAATAAGGATAAAAAGAAATAGAGCAGCTCAAGCACTTATACATGCCAGAAACAAAAAACTCAAAATTGCAAATGTAGCTAATATAAACTTGATTTATTGATGAATATCAAGTGTGAAATATTGAGGTAATAACGAATAAAGGATGACATATTCAGGATCAGGCAATTTTTTTTTCCTTTTTTTTCTTCTTTCTGTTTTCTGAAACTCAATGTAACGAGTTTTAAAGGGAGATAGTAATTTTCTAAGTACTTCTTATTAATATTCCTCTATTAAAAAGAAAAATTTATAGAAGGAAAATGAGTGCTGTGTGAAAGTCCTCATACTTCAAATAAGTATGTCTTATATGTTCATTTCAGTAATTTTCATTTTAAGTTTTAATTAATGAAATATATAATGAGTTAAAATTAAAGTTCAGTAGCAACAGTGTGCAGTTATTTTATATTGTCCTATATTTTAAAAAAAAAATCCTATATATTCTTATTTGGTCGCTTTGACCCCTGAAGCCTGAAATCTTGATTACAGTCTTGAAGGGAGTAATTAGACTCTTCTTTAGTCGTGGAATTTTGTGTGGAACATAATCTTGCTAAAAATCGCTTTTTAAAATCACTTTTCAAGTGTTCCGATTCACCCCGCAAATCTAAAAATCGAGACGAGGCAAAACATAAAAATTCGTAAAATGAAAAGTTTTTAAAACCAAGCTAAATTAAGTATGGCATGCTGTTGCGGATGTTTATACTTATCTAAAAATATATTAGTTAAGTTTATAACTGGTACATGTTATTAATTACGGGATAAGTTTTGGAGAGGTTAAAACTCATTGGATTGTAGGACGCTGTTTCAAACTTTTTTAAAATAAAAGGACAGTGTTGAAAACTCCACAAAACATGTTCCAAGATTCCAAAAATGTTAGCCAAATAAAAAAAAATATATATAATTAATAAAACTGCTTTATTTGTGTAAAATAATAATTTCTTTGTAATTTCATAAAGTTTTGTTCCGATTCACCCCGCTGTTCTTATTCACCCCATTTTACGGTATACAATAAAATATAACTCATGCTTTTTGTACACAAAAAAAGAAAAAGAAACATTTTCCGTTGTGTGTACAAAATGGTCGACTAGCCTACAAATCGAAACTTTGATTGGGATTCTAGGGGCAAATGCATTTAAATGGATGTAATGAGGTTTTATTCTGATTGATCATAAGAAACTGATATATTGTGATAAAAGAATAAAATGTTTAGAATAGTTGAATTCGGCCGAATTGCACATTATCCTGATGCGGTTGAAAATTTACAAATTAAATCGCGGGTATAAATGAATTATGGATTCATTGATACTATATGGAATAGAATATTATCCGTTATACATGATTTTAAATTTTGTGAAATGCATGTTCCATTTGTAGATCTAGCCTACAAACCGAATGATTAATTTTATCCGGATTTTGGTCAAACCATTAACAAATTTTGAATTTCCTTATTACTCTTTGCCGGATGCGGTTGAGAACATAATTTCAAGTGGAAAATCATCTTTCTTCGTTATAATTACAATAAAAGTAGTCCATAGATTTATAGATTCCGCACATACAAATTACACATATTCCGGAAACGAATATACATTTTTATGCAATAAACGATGCAAGATTAAATAGATGCAAAAGGTGTAGTTTTTTTTATGCAATAAACGATCCAAGATTAAATAGATGCAAAAGGTGTAGTTTTTTTTTTATTAGAATTCCGGATAAACGGATAGTATTAGATTCTGGAGAATGTTTTCCCGATGCTCTGGATAATGAAATTTCGATTACGAAACCCTCTTTCTTATACAATTGAAACAAGCTAGATTTGTTAATAGATTCCGCAAATAACCACAGTATATTTATTTTTCCGGATGTATTCCGGAAAAAAACATTTCCCATTAAGAATATTAAGGTTTTTGCTGAAAATTCACAGTTGTTTGAATAAGAACTTCGGCATTCTGGATAAGCCCGAATAAAAAAAAATCACTTTTTATAATAATATATTCATTTCTAATCAGTGCAAATTCAGCTATTTCGTCATTACAAATTAAAAACCATCAAAATAAAGAAAAAAAAACATTCAATTTCTAAATCTCAAAAAAAAAAAAAAAAATTATAAAAAAAAAAAAAAAAATGGTGACTTATTGACGTTTTTTGACAAAGTAATGCCAATTTTCTCGCCAAATTTGATTTTCAAAAAATTCCGGTTGATTGAATGCCGGATAATCGGACTTTTACTGTAATTATTGATTTTGTAAATTTTATTAAAATTTCAAGTTTTCAGAAAACAAAAATAGTTAATATATATAATATTTGTTGAATGTTTCTTCCTTTTTGACATGATTTATAGTTTGTCTTTAAAATTTTAATTCAAAAACAGTTTATTAAATCGGAAATTTAATACTAGAGTCCTCTTTTCTTGAGATTAGACTGTAATGAAAAAAAAAAAGTGATTTTAAAGTATAATTGCACATGCACTGTATTGGTACACTATACATACACTACACTGAGCAATTTTGTGTTTGGATCATGAAGGTGTAAAGATAAACAGTACATGCATCATAATTTCTTTTATGATGGTGAGTTAGAATGTTCTTTTATTCGAAAGTTTTTTTATATATATGTTTTGTTGATAACTTATAATCAGGGAAAAAATTGGGTGTTACAGGGTATAATCAGGGAAACATCAGGGAATTTCAAAATAACTTTTCTGTGGACACCCTGTCTAAGATGGCCAGTCCAGTTTTTGAACACCCATTTCGTCAAAGCGTGACTGCACAAGTCTCGATGTGCGAATGGAACAGTTATCCTGCTGGAAAAGGAATGAATGTTCCCTGAAATATTGCCATAGAGTTGGAAGAGCAGCATTGTCTAGAATATTCACATACATCTCAAAGTTCATGTTTCCAACTACATTAACTGAGAGACCCAGGCCAAACCATGAAAAACACCCCCACACCAGAATACTGCCACCACCAAACTTTCCAGTCATCACAATGCAGTTGTGAAAGAAGCGCTCGCCAGGCATCCGCTAAACCCAGACGCATCTAACAGACTGCGAGATTGTAAAGTGCGATTCATCACTCCATAGAACATCTTCCACATGTTCATAGTCCAATGATGGTGAGCTTTGCACCATTGCAATCTATGCTTTGCATTCTGGTGAGTGATGTTTGGCTTGTGAGCGGCTGTACGACCGTAAGAATCTCAGATTTTTTAACTCCCGATGAATAGTCCTGTTGCTAGCACTAACACCTGATGAACTTCGGAACTCCTAAATGATTTAAACCAACGAGAACTTGCGATTTTATTTCACTACCTTTTCAGAGTTTTATGACTGTGTTCACTAATTTTTTTTGCCTGGCCACTTTGTTTTTCTTCAGTTTCACTACCTCAACGTTTCCACTTCACAATTACATAATTCACAGTGGATTTTGGCTTCTGTAGAATGTCTGAAATTTCATTAACTGATTTCCCACAAAGGTGGCATCCCACTATAATGCCACAATCAAAGTCACTAAGTTCCTTTGACTCACTCATTGTCTCACAAATGCATAAATATGACCTGACAAATCACTACCAGCAATTTTATAGCTTTCGGTTACGCTTCTAATTATTGCCAGATTCACTTCTTTAGGGAGGTGTCTGGATACTTTTGGCCAGATAGTGTATGTGACTGATAAATTGTACGGATAACCAATAAAAATCCATTGATAAAACAAATTAAAAGTAATATTCAAATTTATTGTTTAAGGTATCATTCACTTGTATGCAAAGTACATATTAAAGCAGGGATCTTAATTAACTTTTTAAATCGTGCACAAGTGCACCCAAGTATTGTGACTTAGGTGCTTTAAAGACCAGTTAATTGCACACTTTAACTAACAGAATAGAAAGTAAACTTCAACATTAAAAATGGATAAATTGTAAGTGCAACAATTATATTTAAGCTTGTAAGCTAAAGAAATGCAACTTTTCAAAATAACTGAACATTCGTTTGTAATAAACAAAAAAGTAATTAAAAAAAATATCGTTATAAAGTCAGCATGGTTTTGAATAGTTAGAAATAAAGTTTTATGTACATACTCCACCAGTGCAATCACCAATGTATTAAAGCCTAAGCTCATGTAACATGCAGGGTGTGTGATGTGCCGATTGCTCCCAACTGCAGCAAATACGAAAATTTCCTCCAAGCTGCTCCAAAAACATTATTTTGTAATGGGATAGTTACCATTAATTTAAAAAAGAATGCTAAAAAATAATAGCTAAAGAATTCAGAAGAAATTTACTTTAATAAGTTAAAAAATATAAAAGTACTTATCCAGCAAAAGTTGACATTGAGCTGGCATCCACACAAACAAAGTATCAAGACAGATTGTAGTATGCTGAACAAGTCTTGTTGAAGAGTTGAAATACAAAGTTCAGTCATATATATTTTTAGGCACAATGCTATAATTTCCGAAGATGAAGTGCATATAAAAAGGCGAAGTACAACTTCAAACAGTGATAAGCCGCTTTAAGCATTGAAGAGCTTTTAAACAGCAGGACTGCCACAGGCGACTTAAGTGACTATTTTCGAGGCAGTATCAAAACAGATTGTAGAATGTTGAACAAGTCTTGTTAAAGACTTGAAATACAAAGTAAAAAGGCGACTAAAGCGACTATTTTTGAGGCAGTATCAAAACAGATTGTAATATGTTGAACAAGTCTTGTTGAAGTGTTGAAATACAAAGTTAACTTATTAACTTATGGCAAGTTGCAAACAAAGTTTAAATTATGGTGACTTTTTTCGCCAAAATTGGCCTAAAAGCTACCTTTTCAGCTAATATCATTGCTGTTTGAAATATTCGGCAACTATTTCTGGAAAAAATTGTATTTTTATTTACAAGTAAAATCCCGGGAGAAACGTAAGTTTGGTCATAACGTCAAAAGTAGGCGGCCTGCAATATTCAACATAAGTAATTTTGGACTTTTCGAAAACAAAATATTAAAATTTGAATTAGTATTTTTAATTATTTTTTTACAATATGACTTCTAATATGGCTACAACTCTGGACCTTTCAACATAAGTAGTTTTGACCTACTTTTTAAATTTTTAAAAAACGTTAAAATTTTGATGACTTTTTTAATTAATTTGAATTTTTTTTGCAAAGCGACTTCCAATAGGAATGGAGCTCTGAAATTTTCAACAGAATTAATTTCAACCTTCTAATTGGACAATTGACAAACACACTGTTAAAATATTCTTAGGGGTGTTTGGGGGGGGGGGGGGGGGATTGTGTTATTGTATTAACAGGGAATATTTTTTTTTGTTTCTCGACAAGGGAGAGGTTTTAGTATTAAGGTTTTATATAGCAATTAATCTTTTAGTGAGTGAAAAGTTCTTAAGCTTGCACAGCAATTGACCTTTCAGCGAGCGAAGCAAGCATGTTATTGAATATTATTTGATTAATTTTTTACCAAGCGACTTCTTACAGGCTTAGAGCTCTGAAATTTTCTACATAAGTAGTTTTAGCCTGCTAATTAGACTTTCGATAAACAGAATGTAAAAATTTTATGTAGTTTTTTTACTTTTGTTAATTAATTTCTTACAAAGCGACTTTTAATCGACGTACAACTTTGAAATTTTCTTGAAGTGTCACAACTGGTACCTATACACAATGACGGGTTTCTGCAACGTAGCTAGTTCAAAGTATAGTTTTTCAGAATTGCCACACTATTAATTTTAGTATTTGAGGATACTATTTTGGCTACTATTTTTTACATCTGATGCTATTAAAGTAGCTATTTTCAGTGCTATTAAGATTTAGCAGCCCTGAAAAAGGGGAAGAGCTTCTTAATTCTAAGAAAACCTGCTTTAATACCTTTGAATATGATAGTCCCGGGCAAAAATCAGAAAGACGCCCACCGCAAACACTGTGACGTCACGAAGACTAACCCTGCAATATACGTAACGAAAAATCTCAGACGTAAACATGCCGTACTTGCCGGTATTTTGAGTTGTAATTCTTTGAGAACAGGAGATTCCCAACAATTGCCTGCCTCTCAACAATCCATCGACACAAAAAACAAAAATTTAGCTCGCCTTGCCTAGAGATATACTAAAATTCATGAAAAATATTTCAATAAAGTTGACTAAAAAAAATTCAATTTCTTCACTTAAGAAAAAAGGTACATATTCATTCCAAATAATCTTTAATTTTTTAACTCTTCCTTTAAATAAAACAAAAAGCGAAAAAAAGTTATGGATAAATTTTATTACAAAAAGCCTTCAAACTGAGTTTACTCTGGGGTTTTGTAAAGACATCAACAAGATTTTATTTGGAAGGTTTCAGCTCAAATAATTCCACAGATATAAGTTTCTCAAAAAGTGATATCTGACATGAATATGTTCAGTTCGATGATTTTCGACTATTTTTTCATTACTTGGACTGTAGCTTGAAAATTGCAAAAACTGGATTTAATTAGATTTCCAAGTTAGTCAGTATCATATAATTGTTTAAAGCTGTTTGATGTAATAATAGTAATAATAATAGAAAAAAAAAGGATTTTTGTCAATTTTTGAAATATTGCACCAGGCAAAAAACTTAGAAAAAAATTAATTACAAATTTTAAATGACAATCATTTTATCATATCACTGCACACCATTGGTGATATTTAAAAAAAAAAAACTTTTTTGGCTTGAGCCCTTTCAATAATAAACAAAATCATTTGTTGTAACAAGGATTAAATGTATCCATTGGTTGAGAATTTTCAAAAGTTGAATTTCTCCTCTGTACAAATATTTGTCTGTTTTCATTGCCTTCACATGAATTTAGGCTGTTTTAATTTACTTAATTAACTTATTATTCTAAATAACTTTATTTAATCTAAATAAAAAGAATTAAGTTTTTTGCGAGTGTGAAAGATATATGTTCATACTGCAATTGCAAACTATAACTAGATATTCTTAAAATTGCAACTTATGTTATAATTGGATAAAAAGTTTTGTAGGTTATTTTGTGAAATTTAAGGTTTTAATTAACTATTATATTTAATGTAATAATATAATGTATTATTTAGTAATCAGTTGAGTATTCATGAGATTTTATGATTAATTTTATAAGTCAAAATAATTTGTAAAATTTTGAATAATGCAGGTTGTAAAAATGTTAAATGTGGCAATAATTTGCTTTTCATTGCAATACTACAAGTGTTGTCATGGTTTGGTTTAGTTTACAAAATGTTTAAAGGCTATATATGCTTATTTTTAAACAAATTACTTATCCCTACATTACTTTATGTTTTTATTCTATTTAAAGTTATTATTAGTAATAAAATCTAAAAGATTAGTTCACTTGCTAAGAAAGTAATTACTTTACTTCTAGAATGACATTTTCATTAAAAAGATGTTCTATTGAATGTACTTCTTCTTTAACAAAGTTTGTTTTATCTTGCCAAATTTGTTTTTCTTCTACAAAATTTGTTTTTTGTGCGACAAAACTTGCTTTTACCTGCTCCAAAAAGCATTTATTTGCTATAAAACTTGATTTTTCTTAATCTGAAAACTACTCCAAATCTTTCTAAGTGAGTGTGTGCCCTGAACATGTTTTAATAGGCTATATTTTAAAGTTAACATTATAATAACATTGTAAGTTTGTTTTATGTTTTTCTTTTACCTGCTGAAATATTTTAAGTTTAATTTTTACTGTCACATGCTGGATGTTGATTTTTGATATAAACTTATTATAATCTTTTTAGTATTTGCTGCTGCTATTTGCATCCATATGATTCAATCAACTTCTTATTAATTAATTATTACAGTACCTGTAGAAATTCTGGGAGGAATAACTAGATTGAGTACAATGTTGTCTACACTGTCTCACTCTCCCACTGTGGTCTAAAAAGTCTTAATATTGTTCAATTTACTTTACATCGTAAAATGTGAAGCTATTTCAAAATTTGTACTTATATAATTCTGATGTTTATCAAAGTGGATATTTTAGTGTGATTTTTATTCAGCTTCTTAAGTTTCTGTTTCCTGTTTAGTAATTAAAGAATAGGTACATAATATTTGATTAGACTAAAAAGTTAAAAGATAAAATACTTTTTACTTATTTTCTCCTATAAAATGTTTAATTTTTTTCTTCTCTTTTTTTGCAGCGATGTGATTATGCAGCCCTTACAAAGTTTTTGCCACCCAAGCATGAATTTGTTATTGGTGTTAAACTGTCAGAGATGCAAATAAAGATGTATCAACATTACCTGGATAATTTATCTCGTCATAAAAATGAAGAAAAAATCAAAGGTGGAACTCTATTTAAAGATTATAACATTCTAAGGAATTTATGCACTCATCCCTATATTGTTCATACAAGTTTTGAACGTGCTGAAGAAAGAAGAGTAAGTACTTTCATAATGCAAATTTAAATCTAATTGTAATTTATATGTAGCTTATGTTTCTAAATTCTGTTAGTTACAACTAAAACCCTTCTTTGAAATTTTAATTCTCTTGAGTCTGGTCTGTATCTTTTTTTAAACTTTACTATTGAATAAAGTTCACACACCACTAAAATAAGTATTTAAAGCTATAATTATAACTAGGAAAAGATTATTATTATTAAAATATAAACAACTAAAATATTTCAAAATTCAATTCCTTCTTTTTTAAAAAAATTATAAAAAATGTATAATTTTTCAATGGAGATATTCTTTAAAAAAATGGGACAAAAATGTTTCTCAGTGTCTGTGGCCTAGTGTTACCACCAATGAAGGTGGTATAGTATAACATCTCTCTAACTTAACTTGTTATTGAACACTTAAAACTGAATAAGATGTGCACTGTGTAGAGTTGGTCTCTCTTGGGTAGTATGAATCATGTACATTTCAATTCTGTTATTGTTGTATTTGCTGTTGATATGTTTTGTGTAGATATCAGCGAATGGGCTTTAAAGATTGAATTGTGTCGAATAAAATGCTCATCTTATCAAGTTGTCATATTTCTGATAATTAAAACTTGTTAATTGATTACTAGTTAAAGGGTGTAATAGTTTAAGGAATATTGGATTGTATATTTTTAACTAAAAATTGGACTTCTGTAATATAGAAGCGTATATTACAGAATTTCTTTAAATCAAAGGTGGTGCCTTAGTAAGTTTTAACTTTACTAAGGGTATGCAAAAAAGTACATTTCAAAAGAAAGGTAATCAAGCTGGAAGGATCCAAATTGAAAAAACCTTTTTGCACTATTTTTTTAAATGGTTTAATCAAAACATCTTAAATTTGATCACTATGGTAATATTATTTGCTTTTTAGTTTAATTTTTTTTCTTATTTTAAGAAGAAGAAAAAATTCCCAGGGCTCCCACGGTCATTAACCCTTTGGGTACATTTGACGAGTGAGACTCGTCATCTGCTTACTTGGGCGAAGTTAAGGTGGACGAGTCTGACTCGTCATCCGTCCATACAAATCCGTCCCATCTTCAAATAATTCAGTACTCAAAGGGTTAAAAATCATTAAAAGTGCTTAATATTTATGAACTTGTTTCCAAGGCCTTGAAAGTACTTGAAAATGCTTAGAAGTGCTTAAAAGTCCTTGAAAATTCTTAGAGGTTCTTAAAAGTCTTTAATTTATGCTGTTGTTGTGTGCCCAACAGCAAAATTTATAAAAATACAACTCAGACTTGCTATCCCTGCATGAACGCCACTTTTACGCACTGTATCGGAATTCTTTTACATATTTGTATTACTCAGGCACCAACTTGTAACTTTTTTGATAGAATATTATATATTAAAAATTTATATATTGAAATGATGCCTGAAAGCAAATTTTCGAAGGTCCTTAAAAACATTAATTATTTCCTAAAAAGTCATTGATTTTCATTCTGGGACTGTAGTGAAAACCCTGTTTTAGTTTTTTTTTTTTTTTTAAATTACTCAAGGTTTTTTCTTCAGTTTTTTTATTTATTAAAAATTGTCGCAAACTTCAAATAGTATAAGAAAGAAAAAATTTAAATGCTGCCTCTGCACTCTTAACATATGTCATTCTAGATAAATCACTGAAAAGATTGTAATTAAAATTTCGAACTTCCTTTCCTCATTGTGTTGCAATTTTGCTCAAATGAGCCCTGAGACCATCTGCTGTCATAAATGAAAATGGAGGATGCGAATCATTGCAGTATTAATGTTGGTAATTCAATATTTAACGCTGAAAATTCGGAAAATAAATCGTCGCTGAAATGATAACTGATGTAAGGCTGTCAACAGATATTAACGTAAAAAAAAAGTGATATATTTTTAGCTTGACATGTTGTGGCTAGGATTGACAATTTTGAACTAAAATTAGAGAAATAGAATTTTTTATGTTGGAGATTTAGAGTTTCACAAAGAAACATAGTGATGTCATTGAAGTAACACAAGTTATAGGAAGCACAATAAAAAAATCAAATACCCCCTCCCCACATAAGGCCAGCTTTTGCATAAAAGTTTGCTTCTTACTGCTTTAGATAATTCAAGGTTACTAAACAGCTGAACTTTAAAAAGAAATCAAGATAATTGTTGTGTACAATGCAAATGATAATGCTTGTACTGGTCTAGGGACAACCATATATATTTCAAGATTCTTAAAAAAAAATCTTTTGGATTATTTTATTTTTCATGAATTTTCTAATTTCATAATAAAAATTATCCTCCCCTCCACTCTCAAAGGGAAAAAAATATATATTGTTTCATTTCATCAATTTCTCTACAAATGTTCTTTTTGAAATGAGTGCAGACTTTGATGAATATAGATTCTCACAAAAAATTGAAACTCAAAATTATTACAAAAAATAAATTATATTCATATTATAGTACAACTAATAAAAAATTCCATCGTAATTTAAATTTTATATCTTTGCAACTTATTTATTAATAATTCAGTTTCTTGGAAACCTGAAGTTTTTAAATATTTAATAAAATCGAAATATAAAATTTAGCTAATGTAGCTTAAAGTCTTAATATTCCATTTCCTTGTTTATTAATCTTTTTTATAAAATGCTCAACTAATATAGCTCTTAAATATTTTTTATGTTCATCAACTTTTTGAAATTAAAATAGATACTCATTGATTTCATTTGTACATTTTTAGATATTGAATGAGGATAGCGAAGAGGAATTTATCAATGATAACAGTGAAGAAACAGAAAAATCTGGTTCTGGCTCAGATTCACAGTAAGAGATATAATTTTCTTGCTAAATTCTACAGTTTTTGTTAACAGCAATGTGAATACAAATGGTTTCACCCTGTTAAAACTTTTTTAATTTTCTAGGGCAGATGAAGTTATCAAGACGTACCAGACTAGATCAAGAAAAACTGGTATTTTATACTACTTATATTGGCTACTTACTTATCCATTCTTTGCTGTCATATTTTTTGCATTTTATCTCATCTTGCACATCTGTAAGAAATAGTCCTTATTTTGTCATTATTAGAGTTATGATGAGAAAAAGAAAATGATGCATGTTTGTTCTTGTCAACCATTAAAAATTCAGCATTATTCTACATAGTATGTGAATATCTGCATGGTTTGATATTGTCTGGTACCTGGTAGTAGATAAATATTACAGAGTGGCCACAGAACCTGGAAATCAGGGAAATGTCAGGGAGCTTTCTGATTCTGGAAAAAATCAGGGATATGTCAGTTAACTTTTTAAAATTTCATGAAAGTCACGGAAATTTTGTATTGTTTAAGGCATGTTCATCCCTATTTTGGCACTATTTACATGGAGATTCGTTGGGGTAAGCCATTAGAAGTTTAATGTTACGGAATAATTTAAACTTTTTTATCACCACCAAAATTATTTTTAAAAAAATTGCATATTATCTCTTTAGAATACATGTTTTATTTGATCAGGGTGTCTAGACATCTGGAAAACCTAAGAAAATTGAAAATTTGGAAAAAATGTTTGCCCTAAAATCAGGGAATTTTTTAGAAATCTGTCAGGGAACTTTTTTTCCTGAATTTTGTGGCCATCTTGTATTAAATGGAACATGCTTTATAAAAATATTAAGTAAAGTATTTCATTTCAAAAGTATCATACAATCAACTTTGTAAAATAAAAAAATTATACATCCAAACACCCATATTTGTGGATAATATAATTGGTAAATGAGGACTTAGTCATTTAACTATTATAATTGTGTTCCTTGTGATCTGGATTGGTAAGGAAACATAAAAAGTTTAACATATTCTTTACAACTGCTTAGGTTAATTGAATCGTTTTAGTAGGGGATCATTCAATGTCAAATCAACCAATGGTCTGAACCTTGACATCTTCAGGGATGTAAGAGCTGCTCCAATTGCGCCGAAGTGCGCCAAACTGACTACCCTGCTCCAAACTGCGCCAAAAACCTCTTTTCGGTCAAGATTACGCCGAACTGCGCCAAAAACCTCTTTTCGGTCAAGATTACGCCAAACTGCGCCAAAAGATCATTTTTTGGCTTTAAAAACTACTTGGCAAGAGTTTTGGCTCGAAATTTTTAAGAATTATTATGGAACGTCACCAACAAAGCGATAAAGAGTATTTTGCACTTCAAGGGCGTTTTTCGTCAGTTAACGTGCCGGAGAGGGTTCACATTTGAAAATCTATATAAATAAAACTGACTTTCTGTCACACGGATTTGGGGACCGTTTCACGTAAAAACTACCTAACGGATTAGGATGAAATTTGGTATATCGCTTAATTAAACGACCAGGAGTAAAATAGGCGATATATTTTTAATTTTAATTGAGTTTTAAAATTTCCGAAATAATTTTTTTTGGTGTTTTTAAGCAGACACAATTTAGTATTTCCTGAATGGCAACTGAATGACAATCTTCGTTTGGTTTGTTTTGAAAATCGCAAATGATATTCTACATTTTTGTTTACCACAAATAATTTATTTTTTTACCAACAATAAATATTGAAATTTTTTACGACAATAAATAAATAATATCTGCATGAACATCCTATATCTGTTTAAAAAATTTACTGTAATTTATAATGTAATTTTGTAAAAGATTTAAACTCAAATAGTGCTTAAAACTATTTTCGTAACATATTATAAACAGACTTACTTTATTGTACTTATTTTTACATATATATACTTATACATATTACTACAGCATGCTTTGTAAACTTTCCATTTATTAAACTTTTATATTACTTTTATTTAGTACCAAAAACTGAGTTTATCCGTCAACGACGGGCGACGCAGCTAGTACATACTATTACTATCTCCCAGTTTTGTTGTAGGTTTTCTAAACTGTAAAGAAGTAGAATCTGTGTGCATCTGATTTAAATCTGTTTTCTTGGCTGAGTTTAGTTATAGAAAGTTAAAATTTTTTTTTAACTTATAGAATACATGATTATTTTTAGAATTTTTTTTTTACCGAGGCTCCGTGCTAAAAATAAAATACAAGTATTGTATTTTTCACACAAGCAATCTTTGTGCATCTTGAAGTTTAAATTTGCTCTCTTACCTGGTTTCAATTTTAAAAAAAGTGAGGATATCTTGCATTTAAAAATATTTGTTCCTTTAAATTAGCTGTAGGAAAGATCAGGGATTCGCGGCAGTATGGCCCTTGCGCCATTAAACTTCACCCAACCAACCAACCAAACAGGGATTCGCACTTTGTATTCTAACTTTAGAAGGCATGAAATTATTCTTTATGCATCCAATTTGGATTTTTTTTTCTTGCCTGGTTGCAACTAAAGATAATAAATATTTTTCTTTGTACTTTAAGAGTACATGATTATTTTTTAGCATATATTAAAAAAAAACCTAACAAATATTTTTTTTTTCTATGGATTACTCAAAGCACAAACTTAAGATCATTTTGTTTCCATTGACCTTGAGATTTCACATGGGAACCCTCTAATCCATTCAGACAATGGAGAATGTTAGAAAACAAACCATTACAAAAATTACTATTTTTCAACTTGCCTGTTTTCATTTGTCATTTACATTAGAAGTTATTTTTTTATATAAATTAAATGCTAGTATAATTGTTATATTTCAGTTAGACTTTTAATTTGTTTGAGTTAAAAAAAAAAATTATCTTTCAATAAACAAATAACCCTAAAAAATCCTGCTAAGTGAAGCTATCAGTCCAAACAAGTTATGAAATCTAATGCTTGCAGCTAAGCAGTATTGTTTCACTTTTTTTTTTTTTGCGGGGGAGGGGGAGTACTTTGCATAGAATTGCATTATTTTGGATTATTGGGAAGAGCTTCTATAGGTAATTGGCACTAGGTAGGCTAGAGTTTTTAAAGAAAAAATCTTATTTCATCAGTTGTTAAAAGTAGCTTTAACAGATTATTTCGAAAAACTTTCAGTGATGAACCGAACCTTATGATATTATTGAAAACTTCCTAGTATTTTAATTGTTGGCAAAGTGGTTAATATATTTTTTTTATTACCCAAGTATTGATGTGGGGGGGGGGGGGAGGTAAGTGCCTTTGTTTGTAAATGAATGTCATGCTTTTTAATTTATTTTTTGAGTAATGTAATCAAAAATCAAATTAATTAGTGTAAATTTAGAATGCAAACATATTTATATAATGAACAAGTTACATCTTTTTTTACTTTAAATTAATTTGAAATATCAAGGTTGAAATATACAGAAATATTTGGTGCATCACTAATTAAAATGTAATAATTTACTGCTCCAAAACCACATTTTGCTGCTCCAAAATCGTATTTTTACTGCTCCGACAGTGCTCCAAAATCATATTTTCGTACTTACATCACTGCATCTTCTAAAAATATTTTTTTCATCAGTGGTAGTATTTCTAAAGTTGACAAAAACCGTAAAATTTCATATTTTTTGGAGTTATAGTTTTTGAAGTATGGACCTTTGAAAACTGTAAAAATTAAAAAAAAATTGCTATCTTTTGATATCTTCAAACTGCTGTAGATTAAAAACTATTACAGTTAAATACTTAAAACTTTTGTCATTCTCTTCTAGATTGAATGATGCTCAAATTGAATGATGTCCAAAATAACTAGAATTGTCAAAAAATGTTTTTGATAAAACATAAAAAATATTTTTTGTTGTTGAAAATTTGAAAAAAAGTCATATTTTAATTATTTTGAAAAAAATACATGTTTTGAAGACATCAATTGACTACTTGTGTGCCAAATTTCTGAATAGGGCACAAATAGGTTCATATAGAAATATATTTTTATATACATGATGATCATTGAAACTGGAGTCTGACGTATGAATATGTAAAATGAAATGCTTTGAAAGTATATCTGTTAGTCTATTTTGCAATTTTAGTTCTAAACTTGTGGGTCCACTTGATGGCTGTGTGGTTAGAGCAGTGGCCTCGAATGCCAAAGGTGACGACAGAGTGGTCACAGAACCGAGAAAACCTGGAAATCAGGGAAATGTCAGGGAGTTTTCTGATTCTGGAAAAATCAGGGAAGTGTCAGGGAACTTTTTAAAATTTCATGAAAATCAGGGAAATTTTGTATCGTTTAAGGCACGTTCATCGATATTTTGGCGCTATTTGGATGGAGATTTGTAGTGGTAAGCCATTAGAAGTGTAATGTTACAGAATAATTTAAGCTTTTTTTTACCAGCAAAACTATTTTTTAGAAAATTACATGTTATATCTTTAGAATACATGTTCTATTTGATCAGGGTGTTTAGATATCTGGAAAACCTAAGAAAATTGCGGAAATTTGGGGAAAAAATGTGGCCTAAAATCAGGGAATTTTTTAGTAATCTGTCTGGGAATTACCAGGGAACTTTTTTCCTGAATTTTGTGGCCACTCTGGACGAGTTCGAATCCCGGGATAGTCATGAATGTTAGTTGTGGTTCAGAATCCATGATAAACTGTAGGTCCCGCCCTGATTAGCAGTAATGAGTAATTTTCACGTTTTTATTTTTAATAAAAGTATAGAAAAATCATGAAAAACAATACCATTCTTTCAAAAATTTGAGCTTGGATAGATAGTTAAAAAAAATATTTAGTTTTTCACCTTGCAATTTGGCAGGGAAAAGCTACTTTTGCATGTGACATCAATGCGTAAATGATGAACCAGTCTAAAACCTGTGTTAGACGAGGAGGGAGTGAGGTTCCTCGTTGGATTTTTGACGGTATCTATACGTAACTAGGTCACAGGTTTTTTTATGCGTTTTTGGTCACAATGACTTTTGCTTTGATTACAGCTAATTTCAAACACTATTTTTTATTAATTAAAAGCAGAAAGATAAAAAAATAATTGCACTGCTCAAATATATTCATTGGATAACACTAGAAAATACAAAAAATATTCATTTTCCTCACTTGTGCAAGTTCCTCATTGTACTTAAAAATAGGTCGTCTAGAGCGTACAAACCAACCAACCAAATCTAAATTTAAAATAAAGCCTGATATTTATCAAATTCAACGTGGATTAATAACACATTAAAATTGCTTGCTAGACAGGTATTGGTTTATATTATCTGTCAAAATATAACCATTATAAATAGTGTTGGAGAAAATTATATGTTATCCACCTTCACCAAATTGCTATATGAATTAATGTAATGAATGCCCTGATGGGCTCAAGATAGTAATAGAAGCATTATGTAAGTATTTGAAAAAACATTAGTTGATGAAGTAACTCATTGCCAATGGATTTCAATTGACAGGAGTACCCTGGCCAAAGTAATTAACAGGGTTCCCATGGTCATTAAAAGTACTTAATATTTTTTAACTTGTTTTCAAGGCCTTGAAAATGCTTAGAAGTGCTTAAAAGTCCTTAATTTTTGTGAATGTTGTGTGCCCAACTGCAAAAGTTATAAAAATACAACTTGGACTTGCTATCCCCATGTGACCACCATTTATCTGCATCGTATTGGAATTCTCCTACGTATTTGTATTACGCTTCCACCAACTTGTAATTTTTTTGGTAGAATATACTTTATTAAAAATTTATATAGACATGATGCCTGAAAACAAATTTTCAAAGGTCCTTAAAAACATTAGTTAGGTCCTTAAAAGTCATTGATTTTCATTATGTAATTTGAGTGGGGACCCTGATTAAAAGTAGTGAGGATTTTATCGAAACTAATGAAACTTAAAACTTACACTTATATCGGCAATGTCAAAAGGTGTATTATATGAATTTTAAAGAAAGAAAATTGAGCTGAATACAAATTAGTAATTGTGACTTTGCAGAAATTATTTTTGCTTCAAGAGGAAATTCAATGATATCACTGGGCCAATAACCACATCACATTGTACCCATTCCACTGAATACCATTGGTTATGAATTTCTTCATTAATTAATTTTTCTTCAAATACTTACATAATGCTTTTTTTTGTAGCTTGAGTCCATCGAGGCATTCATTATATTAATTCATGTAGAAATTTTGTGAAGGTGGATTACATATAATTTTGTTCTACATTATTTATCAGTAGCTTAATATTTTAGCCTACAACATAAGCTAATGCATGTATAGCAAGCAAATTTAATGTGTTACTAATCCACATTATAATTGATAAATGTCAGGTTTTATCATTAGTTTAGATTTGGTTGATTGGTTTGTACGCTCAACAACCCATTTTTATGCACAATGACTGCTAATCAAAACGGGATCTACAGCTTATCGTGGATTCCGAACCACAACCAACATTCATAGTTATCCCAGGATTCAAACCCGGTACCTTTGGCATGCGAGACCAGAGCTCTAACAACACAGCCATCAGGTGAACCCATAAGTTTAGAACTAAAATTATGAAATAGACTAATAGATATACTTTCAACGCGTTCCAGCTTACATATTCATATATCAGAACCCAATTTCAATGACCATTATATTTATAAAAATGTATTTCTACAGGAACCCTTTTGTGTCCCATTCTGAAATTTGGAACACAAGTAGTCAATTTGTCTTCAAAACATATATTTTTTTTCAAAAAAATTAAAATATGACTTTTTATGATTTTTAAAAAAATATTTTTTGATTACATTTACATTTTTTGACAATTCCAGTATGTTTGGCATTATATTAAAGATTATTTAATCTAGAAGAGATTGATATAAATTCAAAGTTTCTAACTGTAATAGTTTTAAATCTACAAAAGTTTGAAGATATTAAAACATTGCAAAATTTTTTCATTTTCAACTTTTTCAAAGGTCCATATCTCAAAAACTAGAACCCCAAAAATTCTAAAATTTTGTACTTTCCTTCCTTTTTATGTGCAGGGTTTCAGTGCATATGGAAAGCCAGGAAATGTCATGGAAAGTCAGGAATTTGGACATTGAGTAAATTTTGTCATGGAAAGTCATGATTTTGAGCAAAAAAACGACCTTAAGTCATGGAAAAACAGTGAATGCTATTTATTGCTGAAGATTTTAATTAAAATCACGTGATTATGACGTCAAACGGCAAGATCGCTATTCATCTCTTCGATGATCCATCTACGTTTTTTTTTAACGTTTTGACACAACAACGGTCACAATTAAAAACCTCAACCAATGCAAACATTGTTTACTCCAAATTTGTGACATCACACGAGTAAAGCACATAGGTGAAAAAAAAATCGTAATATAGGAACTAAATTGAGCTGATTTGACAAGCTAGCGCTTACAATTTGATTTTTTTCCCTTTTGTCTTCTTTTTTAACACAATGCACTACGGTTTTGCATTGTTGGTATCAAAACATTTGATTATGTAATTTAATATGTTATTATTAGCTCATTCCTTCTTCAAATATATCCTTATTATTAAAGATTAATAAAGAATGGAAAATTTTTATCCCTTTTTCTTCTAATTTCTGAGAATCTTTGTTACTGAAACGAGGATTTTTACTTATTATAAAATAAAACTTTATAGAAATCATTTTATGGTATGATTCGTCTTAGTAAAATTCATGTTTTTTTTTTTTTGTTCGACTCAATTTCTTGAGTCATGGGAAAGTTATTTGCTTTGATCTTGAAAAGTCATGGAATTGCTACATTTCATTTTAGCGGACACCCTGTATATATTTAATTAATTCACAAAAAAATCAGCAAAATCTGAATTGCAAAGGTCCAAAAATATTTTTTTATTGGTTGATTCGACACGGAATGACCCTATAGGGTGTTTCTGCATGTTGACTTGATGGTGGCTTGGACGCATAAAGATTCAGAGCACTAAGTAAAATTAATGGGAATAAGGTGGGAATGCTTCTGGGTACTAATCTGTTGACAGGGTCGAGTTTGAATATTCCATATTTGGCATGTTTTACTTTTTTATCAGCTTCTTAAGCTTCATTTTACTATACTAAGCCTGAGAGACATGTGTTCCAATTTTATACTTCGTGGAATGATGAGACATAGAAATTGTGTTATTTCACACTTTGAATTTTTGTCTGCTTTTCAAACAAGGAAGGTGGGTAAAATTATGATAGCCTGTTAGCCTATGTTCAGCTTTGTTAATGTGTACAAATTTTAAGTGTTCAACCTGTATATGAAGTTAGATATTGGAAAATTTCTTATTTGGATCTCTATATTATTTCCCCTTAAATTAAATTAATCGATATTTCCCTATAAAGTAAATTAATTATATAAGTTAAAGTTTTTTACGTTATCCCTGTTACCTTTGTAGCAAATTTCAAAGAGTGGTTATGGGGGGATTTGGAGAATTAGTGATGTGTCAGTGAATGGTAATTTTTGTTTGTGAGTGATAATAAACTAATTTGTTTGAAAGTATTTTAAGTTATATTCTATTTTAATACATATACATTATTTTAATCAAATCTTCTATTTTTATTGGTTTCTATCTTTTGTTACTTAAATGGCTAACCAATTGAATTGCTAAACATTTGTCATTTTTTCTGTGTTTTCCGGTAATTATTGAAATTATTACAATAAGTTACAGTAGTACTGTGATATCTCGAACTTCGATATCGCAAAAAACTTGATATGTCGAAAAATATTTTTTCCCCTTGATATTGCATATTCATCTAATGTTAATTTCAATTCTTATGTTGAAAAGTTTTCACTCAAAACCTTGTTGTGTCGAAAAAATTTCGAAGTAAGAAATGAAGTTTTCCAGAAAAATCGCCATTCAGTTATGTAGAAGCAAATAGTATAATCATTTATCAGAATCAGAACACACAATTCTTTTTAAAAAAAAATAAGCTCATTTGAGAAACAGATGTCCTTCACGAAGCATCATGCAAAACAAAACACCGTTCGAGTTATTTTTTGGCAGAAAACCAATTGCATCGTATCTAAAAATCTTCGGTCAAAAAGCTTTCGTCTTCAACAAACGCCACAAGTCAAAATTCGAACCAAGATCACAAGAACTCATTTTTATTGGTTATTCCGATTGATAGGAAAGTAGAAATTTCACCACTCCATATTCTTGATTCCATGAGGATGGCTGACCGAGCTTGGAGGAATGTGACGCAAGAGACTATCGCAAACTGTTTTAGAAAAGCTGGCTTTGTGATAGAAGAAGAAACTGAAAATGAATCGGACGAGGAACAGGTAACCAGCACTGAACCCGAAAAAGAAATAGGACAGTGTGAAGAGTGGGGGAAAATTTCAAAATCCCTCAATCTTGCTGAAATAACCTTTGAAGATTACGCGGAATTAGACGCAGACGTTGAAGTCTGTGGGCTGTGGACCAACGAAGAAATAATTTCAGAATCAATTTCTTCTCGGCCGTCCGACGATAAGGAAGAAGTGGATTCACCATCAAAACCCTCACTTAGTGTTACTGCGTCCCAAGCTAAAGATGCCGTCAACATACTTCGATGTTTCATGGAATGCTCTGAAAACGTGGAAAAGGATGACTTCGCTGCTATTTTTAAAACAGAAAAATTGGTTGAAGAACAATTTCAAAAGAGATGTTGCCTGGCCACGATGCTGGACTTTTTTAAGTAACTAGTAGTGAATAAATTCATCCTTGTGCATTTTATTTAATATGCACACTATATATTTACTATAGTGTAAGTACTTTATCTTTTCAATTTCATGTACTCATTATTTTCGACTAAAAATTAAAATTGCTGTATTTAGACTTTTTCAACTATAATTACATATTTATACTTATTCTCATCTACTATGACTAATTTCTAGACAATTATTCAGTATATTAAATTTTTAACTGAATTGTTAAGTTTTGGTTACGACCTTGTTATCTCAAAAACTCACTATCTCAAATTTTTTTTAGTGTCCCTTCGACTTTGAGATATCGAGGTAATACTGTATAATTAAAATAAGCTTTTCAGTGGTTTCAGCATTTTGAGCACTTATTTCACAAAAATTCATTTGTAATTTAAAGGTAAAATTCTCAAATTTCGTTTTAGAAAATGGTAGTGATGTAGAAGAAGATGATGCCCCAAAAGACAAAAGATGGTATGATGAATTTATTTCAGAAGAAGATCAATTCAAGTTTGACTTGAGTGGGAAAATGGTTTTGCTCATTGATATTCTTAAAGAATGTGAAGCTATTGGGGACAAAGTGTAAGTAATAATATTAAAAATATATTTAACACATTTATGCCGATAAAATAAAGTGAATCATAAAGATGTTCTCTGTAAATTTTGCCTTCTGGCTTGTGATAGGAATACTTTGTTTACATCTAGCAAATATTTTTAAAGCCAGAAAACATCATAACATGATAATAAATCAAAATATATTAAAACCGTGAAAATTACTGAAAAAACTTAACAAAATATAATGAGAAATTTTTTGCCCGTAAGTCAAGTTCAAAGTTGTGGATTGAAATTTAAAATTATTAATAACTTTCACAAATGTACAAAATAAAGTATTACTAATTTCAAATTCAAATCATGGATATAATCAATTGAATGCTATAAAATCTATTTTGACTCTTGAGCCATGAGGTTTTACTTATTCAAATTATGTACAAAAAGAGTCTGATTGAGAATAATTTAAGAAAACAGTTAAATTTATTAAGATATCAAGGGGAAATCCTTTATGGTATCTGTTTTTTATTGCTCTTGTCAGAGGAACTTTTATATTTGAATGGTTTTCCCTTAATATTACAGATTCCCTGTATTTTCTGTATATGATTTTAATTGATTTATTAACATATTCCCAAAAACTGAGGAACATAATGAATTCTAATATTGTAGGAAAATAATCATTTCTTTTTTCATACCTGTTGATTTCAATTTTATGATTAATAATTTTTAATTTGAGGTCTGAAAACTCAACTGAATTAGTTGCATTTATTAACTATAACTATAAGTATTTGGGATAATATTTAAAGTCAATATTCCTCATCTTATTGTTTGCTTATAATGCTTATTCATTTCTTTAGTAATCAACAGAGATTTGTTTATTTTGCAGTATTGTGTTTAGCCAATCGCTTCTGACTCTTGATATTATTGAAGATATATTGGGTGAAATAAATAGATTGGAAGTATCTGAAGAGGATAAAAAGCGAGATATTCTTTGTAGATGGGCAAAAAATATTGACTATTTTAGAATGGATGGAACAACTTCTGCGGAGTTTAGGAAGAGATACATTGACTTGTTTAATGATCCTAGAAATGACAGGTAGAAGCTTTTTTCGTGAATTAAATCTTAATATTTTATTATGTTTTATGCTAATAAGTGCTCTTTTTGAGAACAGTAGTTTTTTTTAATTTTAAAATAATTTTGTTTTATAGATATATTTGTACTTTATAAAACATCTGCCTCTAGCAATGTATCTTGTGCATAATATTCTAATAGTCTATACAGCGTTTCCAGAACTGTGATCCGTAAGTTAATCTCGGGGGATCTTTCTGCAGCAATTATGGAGGTGACAAACATTAAATTGATGCTTCTATCTATCGGAAAAAAAATTTAACTCTTCCACCAAGCAAAAAAAAGTACTTTCTCGGATAATAACTTGGGTTTTTCTTGCTACATAGTGATCACTTCTATGTCACATTTATCTGTTTTTATTTTGGTTGGTCTGTTTACAAGGCTTTATGATTGGGTATTTTTTGATTGTTTGGAAGACCATGGTGCTTTAAAATCATAAGGGAAAACTTCATTGGTTACTGATGTTTCACTCTTGATTTTTGGCTTGCTATGAGCTTCAAGCCGGATATGGGATAAGACAGGCTCAGTAAGACATTAGAGTTGTCAGACACCAAATATGCTACTCAGCAGGGATGAGTTTTTCTGCCATGTGACGAAATTCCGCTTTTTAAATTTATTAGAAAAAAAAACGAATTCTTCTTTTTCAAAATAAGTTATGCTTTTTTTAATTCCTGAAAAAAAAATCAGTTTTTTCTATTCTACAGAAAAATAACTTTTTTTCTAAGGCTGAATAGCGATGCAGCTTCACTTCTGTCTCATCGAGAAGAGCTGAAAAACTACCGCTCGGGGGTCGCATCGCATACCTTATTCAAATACAAAAATCTACTGAAATGTATTTTTTTTGTCAGGTTGGCCCTCAAACTCGCATTTTGTACTTTTTTATAACTGCGCCGAAATTTGTTCCTTGTGCGTTTTTTTTTTCTTTCTCTTCTCAAAATGTAAATTCCTTCATTCTAATTCACGCGATTAGCGTATACTAATAATGTGCTTACTTTCAAGTTTGACATCCACGGAACTATCGTTTATTTACATTGGTATGTGATACTCATTTTTGCTAATCCTTACGCTGATGTAATGTCTGCTACTGGCGAGATTTGTGTAGCTATGACGTGCGTTATCGCTGGGATTTAGGTTGTTGTGGCAGTCATTTTTG
Source organism: Linyphia triangularis (assembly GCA_963978545.1). Taxonomy (NCBI): domain Eukaryota; kingdom Metazoa; phylum Arthropoda; class Arachnida; order Araneae; family Linyphiidae; genus Linyphia; species Linyphia triangularis. Next base: position 42,984,087 of record OZ021724.1, read on the forward strand.
TAGAGTACTACACTAATATAACAGCTCTATTGCTGAGAATTGTTCTGGTATATTCTGCACTAAAGCTGATATTTATGTTTATGTAATGGTCATTTCTGCCGAGTGCTACCCTGTTGTAAAATCTGAAATTTGCACCGATGATGAATTGTGATATTATCCTGATGAATTACGCTATCGCTGAGATTTATGTTGTGATGGTAATTTTCATCGACTGTTATGCTGATAAAATACCGCTATTGTTGAGAATTGCTCCGGTATATTAGGCTCTAATTTTGATATTTCTGTTGGCGTGAGAGTAGTCTTCGTCGAATGCCACGCTGTAGTTACATCCGGTATTACCAAAATTTGCACTACTATTACCAAGAAATTATCAAGATTTGTGCTGATATTGTGGATGCTATCGCGATATGGACGTTGTGGGGATATTCATTTCTGCCGATACCTAGATTTTCGCCGGTATTGTAAGTGCTATAACTATTGTTTATACTTTTGTTAGAGTGTTGATCATTTTCGCTGCGGTGTACGCTAATACAATACCAGCTATTACCGGGATTTTCAACACTGTTTTGTAGTTTTAGACCAACTTTACCCAGTTTTAGAGCAAACATCTTTCCTAACTTCCGATTCAGTAGGTGGAGGGGGTCTTCCAGCATCAGGTTCCAAAAAGTTAAGTTGCTCGTACTGAATTTTGGTACTACATACCTCTGTGAAACAGTCTTTTTGAGGTACTGATCTCTAAAAAGTAAAAATCGAGCCTAGTTGGATGCAGAGAGCTGTATGAATTTTCAACCGACTGTAACACCGAACATTGGTGTGGTATTGGAAAACTACTGCATGAAGCAGTTACATTGTTCGCATTTACTTTGGGTTTATATGTAAAAAATTTCAAGTATCTTACTTCTTCTTCTTCTTCTTTGTATTGGGTTAGTCAGATATGTGGCACCTCTGCTTTAGGGTAGCATTTTGTACCATACTCCAAACCCAATGTTTCTTAGATCCATTTTTTCGGATCGCCCACTTTAGCAATAAAGTCCGACAAACCTCTAATGGAACTAATGTGTAATTCTTTAGTGTTGGTGGTTCCTAAAGTAGTTAATCGAGTGAGGGCAAGAGTATCACATTCATATATAACATGATGTGCCGTTTCCTCGTTTTTGTGACATTTCCTGCATATGGGGTCTTGTTGACAGAGTCCCATTGTATGGAGGTGTTTTCTGAAATGATAATGCCCTGTGATGAAGCCCACAATTGCTTGCATCTTCAGTCTTGGGTATCTAAGAATTTCAGAAGCAATCTTCGCAGATGATCTGATAATCATGCTTTTAGCGTGTTTTTGTCCAGAAGAACTTCGCCACGTTTTATTCATCTCCTGTTTTTCCCATTTATGAAGAACACCTTTTGCAGTCTTCAAATTGATCCCGCAGAAGGGCTCCGCACCTATTGGATTATAAGACGATCCCTGTTTTGCAAGTTCATCAGCCTTTTCGTTACCTTCTATACCCTTGTGTCCTGGCACCCATACAAGAGTAACCTCATTTTCTAATGCCAGTTCTTCTAGAAGGTTTCTACATTCCAATACAGCCTTTGAATTGATTTGGAATGAATTAAGTGCCTTTAAGGCTGCTTGACTGTCACTATAAATGAGAATCCGCTTACCTCTGTAGCCTTTTCTCATATTAATCCGTAGACAGTCAGTGATTGCAAGGACCTCTGCCTGGAACACAGTGGCATACCTTCCAAGACCTCTAAAGAAGTTAATTCTTGGTGATACGCCATGTACTCCCAGTCCTGAGAGGTTGTCTTTCTTTGATCCATCTGTGAACCAGATAAGATCATTGTTTGTTTGGTTAAACATGTAGTCATTCCATTCATCTCTGGTGGGTATTACTACCTTGAATGGTCTTTCAAACATGTATTTCTTCTCCAAGGTGTCTGAAGGCATCAGAAGAGTAGGTTCATGGATTTTTCTGGTGATGCTGATATGCCCTTTAGCCGTAGGCTTGTCATACCATTGTTGTTTTAACATCATTCTGTATGCAGTCATTCTTGCAGTGCTGCAAATGAAGATGTCTAATGGGGTCAGATCTAATATGGTCTCTAATGCTCTGGTGGGTGGCGAGGACATTGCACCTGTGATACACAAGCAGGCTAGTCTTTGCAGACTACCCAGCCTGTCCTTCACAGTTCTCTGTTCCACTTTACACCACCAGATCACAGAGGCATAAGTGATCATAGGTCTGATGACTGCTGAGTACATCCAAAACATCATTTTTGGTTGTAGACCCCAGTTTTTTCCAAGCATACATGTCCTTAATGCATTTTTTTGCTTGATTTATTTTGTAGTCAACATGTTTATTTCATGTGAGTTTTTGGTCAAGATATAAGCCTAAATACTTCACCTCAGAAGCCACATTGATTTCAACGTCAAAAAGTTTAGGGATGAAAAAACCATCCCATTTTCTTTTGCAGGTGAATGGTACAAGATTGGTTTTCTGCGGACTAACCTTCAGATCCCTCTCTGTACACCATTTGCTAACATAACTTAATGCATTCTGCATAAGTGAACAAGTTATGTTGAAATCTTTACCAAGGATAAGGGTGACAATGTCATCCGCATAACCTTGCGTATAATAACCTATATTATTCAGGTGCTTAATAAGGTTATTTACTACCAGGTTCCAAAGTAATGGTGATAAGACACCTCCTTGAGTGCAACCTCTGGTAGCCTTTTTTTCAAGAGATTCATCAAAGATGTTCATTTGAATAGTTCTATCTGATAGCAGGTTCTCAATCCATGTACATAGTATAAGGTTTATCCCTGTGTTCCTTAAGGAATTAAGGATAGATAGATGTGAGGTATTATCAAATGCACCCTGTATGTCAAGAAAAGTAGCAAGAGCAATTTCCTTTCTTTCCAGGGTGTCTTCTATCTTGGAAACAAGCTGATGAAGTGCTGTTTCTGTAGATTTTCCAGGTTGATAGGCAAACTGTAGATCATGCAAGGGACAATTGCTTCCCATGTATTCTCTAATATGCCTGTCAATAATTCTCCATGATTTTAAGAAAGAATGAAGATAGGCTGATTGGTCTGAAGGACTTTGCCTGGTCATAGCTATTTTTTCCAGGCTTAGGGATGAATACAACCCTTGTCTTCTGCCATATCTTTGGGATATATCCCAGGGCTAAACTAGCTCTATAAATTCTAGTAAGTACTGGGATAATTAGTTCTTCTGCCTTCTGTATCATGATGGGCATTATTCCATCTGGTCCAGGGCTTTTGAGTGGTTTAAAAGTGGATATAGCCCATCTAACGCTATTGTGATTAAGGATGTTCTTCGCATAGGCCCATTGACTTCTACCAACTCTATTATTTGAGCCAATGAAGTGTTGACCATCATCGCTATGAATATCCCTAGATCCTGGAAAGTGGTTTTTTGCCATGATTTCCATGACTTCTTTCCCAGTATTAGCAAAGTTACCATCATCCTTTAAGGTGCCTACCATTATTGGTTCATCCCTTCTAAGGATTCTTTGGATTCTAGCTCCTTCAGAGATAGATTCAATCTCTTCACAGAACTTTCTCCAAGAGTCTTCTTTGCTTTTCCTTACATTTTTGTTATATTTGGTGAGGGATTTCCTATAGTTATCCCATTCACCATTTTTCTTAGCTCTATCGAAGAGTTTTCTGACTTCTGCTTTTTCGGTTGCTAGAGAGTTGTTCCACCATGGACATTGGTGTTTTGCTCTCTTAGTCCGAACTGGGCAGTTGTTATTATATGATTAAAAAATATTACTATGCAGATTCTCTGCTGCAATTTCTAGATCATATGTATCTCTAATTGGTTTGTTCCCTAGCTCAGTTAGCCCCTTAAGCTCCTCCTGGAGCTTTTTCCAGTCTGTGCTCAAAGGGTCTCTGAAGCTTCGATCAAGTTTAACGTTAGAGTTAATTTCAAAATGGATGTTCTGATGGTCTGAGCCTGATGGTCTACTATCTACTTTCCATTTATTGACATTTTTACTAATAGTCTGCGTAGCAATAGTAATATCAATTACTTCAGATCTGTTAGAAGTAATAAAAGTCGGATCGTTGCCTTTATTTAGAATATCAAGGTTATAATTAAGAATGAATTCTAAAAGACACTCGCCTCTTTTGTTCGTGTCTGTACTATTCCAGACTACGTGGTGTGCATTGCAGTCTAGTCCAAGGACTGCCTGCAATTTGTTGGCTGCACAAAATTGCATTAGTTTATGCAGGGATTGGTCAGGTGGTGTCTTCTCTTCATAGGGCAAGTAGACAGAGCCTATAACAATTTCTCGGTCTCTTCCCTCTATGTTGAGTCTGACCTTCACTGCTGTTAGATCCCTATTAATGAATTCAGTAAGGGGTAAAACTTCGATGTTTTTGTCTATAAGGATACAGGTTCTAGCATTACTATTATAATCATAGATTAACTTACCCTTGGTTGCTTTTAGGCCGCTGATTCTACCCCTGACGAGCCAGGGTTCTTGAATCAGGGCCAAGTGTATGTCCTCAGTAAGAAATTTCTTACTGAGGTTAGTTGTACCACTTCTACTGTGGTGGAGGTTGGCTTGAAGAAGCTTCACCATCAGTCTTTATGGATTTTTCTAGGACTTTGGCTTGTACTTGGTGAAGTCCGATATAGAATTTATATCCTCTTCTACCAAGCGTAGCCGCGTCCAATTCAGGGACATTGAGGACGATCGTATGTCCGGATGGGTCTTTCTTCATGTTCAAGATGTTCCACTCTGTTGGAGTGAGCCCACCGTTCTGCACCTCAATTTTTTTCAAAATGTCCTTTGCATCCAGTTTGTTGCAAACTTTCGGAAGCTTAGCAATAATTTTGGTGGTTCTGACAAGTTTCCTTGCCTCACCCACCAAAAGTTTTTGATCTTGCCAGGGGGTTATACCACTGACAGTCTGTTCCAGCCACTTAGAGCTCTCCAGATCTGCGCAGTTGATGATAAGAGCCCCATTCTCAAGTCTACAAGATAGAAAGGTAGGGGCGGGGTGTTCCTCATTCCTTTCTATCTTGTTTGTTATCAAGAGTTCTAGGTCAATAGCCTGCTCCTCTGAAAAACGTTTTTCAGGATGTCCATCAAGGAGTATAGCCATCTTGACCGCCGTAAGAGCCTCCCTGTAGGTTTCACCCCCAGGTCTGTCTCTCTTGACAGTCTTTTTGGCTACATCCTGATCCATCCTGTCACTCTGTCTTTTTTCGCTTTTCTTTTGGGGTTTTTCAACCCAAGTGCCAGCAGCGATCTTTTTTCCCCGGCTGAGCTTTTTCTTTTGCGCTCCGGAAATTCTTTTTTTCAATTTTATTCTATCCAGAGAGGCAGTCATGCTAGTTATAGCTTCCTGTCCTTCTCTGGATGTTGATGGTTGACTGGAGGTCATTTCTACCTCCATTGAAGGATTCATTTCTACTCCTTCGGTTGGCTCCTTCTGGGTTTCCTTGTCTACCGACGGGTCTACCTCAGAAGTTTTATCTGTAAAAACAGAGGGTTTTGAATTATTGTTTATTTCTTCCATAAAATTCATATAAAAAAAACTCGGGATAAAAATGGTCCACCCAGTATTGCCTGAGTTACTGGGTAAGGCAATTACTCTAGAAGTTTCCCAGGCTTACTAGAGGCTCCGTTAAGACACTATAACCGCAGTGTCATTCACCCTGGGCACGGGTCGCATAACACCAGGGTTACAGGAGTTGGTTCGCGGCCACTTATTTAATATTCGTAGCTGTCCCATTACAGGACGTTCGGCTATCCACCACCTGCCGACGCGCCTGGTAGCCACTCAAGCCTCAGGCAAGTATCTTAACTATTTTTTTTATCATTTTTTAGATTTTAATAATAAATTACACTAAATATTTCTTGGGACCCCAAGAAAAACTTTTACTTCAAAAAGGGCTCTCTTAGCCTGAAAAGTTTGGGATTTTTATTCTTAGTACACTATATTCTTGATTGAAAGTAAAATTATGTCCTCACTTTTTATACTCAGTTGACCTAGTAATTTTAGATTTTTTCTAGCTAATCTCAAATGTATGGTATTATTCCAGGGCCCGACTTTTTCTTGTTTCCACTAAAGCTGGAGGTTTAGGAACTAATTTAGTTGGAGCTAATCGTGTAGTAATGCTAGATGCTTCATGGAATCCTTCTCATGATGTCCAAGCAATATTTAGAGTTTACAGATTTGGCCAAAAGAAACCAGTATATATTTACAGATTATTGGCACAGGTACACTTTTTATTAGTTTATTAAATTTATTGTTAACTGTGTTATCTTAGATTGTTCTGACAATGTAATTTATCTATACTGTAAAATGGGGTGAATAGAATCAATGGGATGAATTGGAACACAACTTCAAGAAAGTACAAAGAAATTTATCTTTTATATAAATAAAGCAATTTTATTCATTATATATTTTTTTATTTGGCTAACCTGTTTGGAACATCGTAAAATAAGTTTTGTGGGGTTTGCTACACAGTCAATTTGTTTACAAATTCTTAAACAGCATGCATACATTCTAATGAATTGACCTCTCCAGAATTTATCCTGTAAGTACTAACATGTACCTATCATAGACTTGTATATTTTATAAATAAGTGCAAACATCCACAACAGCTAGCCACACTTTATTTAATTTGGTTTTAAAACTTTTCATTGGTTTTAAAACATATTGCCATTATAAAAAATGGTAAATTTTTTATGTTGGTAATATTCCCCTCAAGATAGTAATCAATAGTAGGGTGATTTTAACAAAACATGTAAAAAAATATAGTTTCTCATCCATACCAGGCCCCCCTCTCAAATTTGTTAGACTTGTGGACAGTAATATTCTGAAAGAATTTCAACTGTAAGAGGGTGCTCAACACCCACAAACTTCATAAGTTAGTGTATTCCATCATATACATAAAAACCTGCAAATTTCATGTATATATTTTTATTTTACTATCTATTTCAAAAAATAAATTAATATAGAGGAAAAAATCAAAATGTAAGTATGTTTTGTCCTTTAATACTATTACAAAATAGTGTCTAAAACTGTCCCCCCCCCTCCCCCCTAGTTTCTGATAGAATGCATTTTCTGTTGCTTCTACCACCTGCAGCAAAAATTGCTTGTCAACTTTATAATTTTTTGTGATTTTATTGAAATTTTCAATAAGCATAGCGTCTCGTTCTGCACTATAAATTTTGAAGCTGTTTTTTTCCTATACGGTAGTCATTATTGTCATTTCATTTGTAGAAAGGCTTACAAATAACTTGCCTGTATTTATGAGAGTTCTGATGTTCTCCTTGTCGCTAAGTGTGACAGTCGCACACCATATTCTTTGAAAATGTCAGGTTCACATTTTATATTACACTTCTTAAATGTTTGCATGGCTGTCATTCGCTTTGCAATTCTTTGTTTTTCTTCCATGGAAACTCTATCAGAAAAGAGAAGTTCTACCAAATCATCAGATGATTACCACATATGACATTTCATAATTTTTTTAGCAAAAAGCGTTATTGCTTTGTCTATTGATAAATAATTTTCAAGATCTTTCAAAAACTTTTTTAATTGCAAGATGTGCTTCTACCCATACTTTTGTATATAAAAGAGCACCAAATTGTACAAATCTTGAAATCTGATTTTCTTCCTTCACTGTTAGATTAAAAGCATCTCGCTGATCTCGAAATAAATATATCTAATGCATATTGTAATTTAGTCATCCATCAAGCATGTTGAATTGGTCTTGGTCACAACACCATTCCAAACAGCCTTGAACCGCTTCAAGATTTAAATGTCTGGTGAACTTGAAGATCCAAAACAAAGTAAATGTTTTTGCCCAACTAATTCCATTACGCTATGGCAGCAAGTTAACCAGAAAAGTTTACATTCAAATTTTCTTTATAGTAAAGCTCATGCCCCATTTAAACTACCAGTGTTCAAGCTTGTTGTGTCAAAGCATATTGCTTGAATCAATTCTCTGACATTCCACTCTTTCAGTAAAATATGTTGAGCATTAGTTGCGTTTTCTCCAGTTCTAGCAGTTAGTTTTGGGTTTTGGCTCTCTAAGGAGTTTATTAAGACTATCTCTAGGCACAAATACTGGTAATCGATCAACTTTTCCACAATTCAAGGAGGACTTTTCTAGAGAACCACTAGAGGGAAATTTAGTTTGAACTCACCTTTCAATGTTTCTGCATACTCCTTGCAGGATTTTTTATGTGTTTGCTGGATAATAGTTTTTGAAACTGGAATGCTAGATAGATTGTGACCAAGACCTGCTGCAAGTGAAACAATTAGACAAACTGCTTCACTGACATTCATTATGTAAATAATTGTCAGAAATAATGTTACATATAATAAAATATTTTAGAATTAATAATAATATACATATATAATACAACAAACTAAATTTCCACAAAAAACTTCTGATAAAGCTTAAAAATATTTCTGAACAGAAAATTATTTGTTGCATTTCCTATATGCAGTTGTCGCAGACGTCCTATAAATCCTATATTTTTTTTAAAAATCGGAAAAAATGTCCTATATTGTCCTATATATTATAATTGTCCTATAAATCCTATATTTCTGTGTTGATTCGACCTATATTTTCTTCAAATTCTTAATAACGGTGCCGATTGTTGCGATTTTTTATATTCTGGATTCTTTGCCGCAATCGTAAGTGAAAGAGACCTGACAAAACCCACAAAAGCGATGTTAGTAAGTGGCCGCGCCATATCTCTTGTGACGTCACGTGTTACATTGACTACTCACTTCCTTTCTGCTTGACCATAGGGAAAGCGCACGTCAACAGAGGTAACGATGACTTATTCCTACAACTCAACTGTACTCGACCGACGAGAGTTGTAAACAAGTGAACTTTCCCATAGCATGCGTAGTAAACTAATTGGTCATAATGCAAAAAGAGAAGCGAAAAAGCTAAGGTTAAAATTCCAAGTCAGGTACGGATTTTACGCTAAGAGGATTTTTGCAAAAAAATAGCAGCCTCGCCATTTTTTTTAATCACATGTGAACTACCTATGGTTGCCATAATTTGGCGCGGCTCTGTGTAATCAATTCTTAGCGCACGATCCGTACTGGACTTGGAATTTTAGCCAAAAAAAGCAATACAGAAACAAACTACTTCGGGAAAAACAGAAAAAGAAAAAAAAAAAAAATATTATACACTTGCAGGACTAAAATCGACATTTCGAGTGCTCAGTCAATGATTGATGAAGGAAACAAAAGGGTTAAAATTTGCTGTACAGTGTCAGAATTCGGATAGCGACTTTTCAAAAAAGTCAAAAATTGAAAATGACGTCAAAAATCTGTGTTTCTAAATCTAAACGCTCACTAGGATTACCGGAAAACTGAGCGGGTTGCCACATTTGGTACTAAATCGCCAATCAATCCGGATAAATCTATCCCAACAAAAGACTGCTAATAAGGATAAAAAGAAATAGAGCAGCTCAAGCACTTATACATGCCAGAAACAAAAAACTCAAAATTGCAAATGTAGCTAATATAAACTTGATTTATTGATGAATATCAAGTGTGAAATATTGAGGTAATAACGAATAAAGGATGACATATTCAGGATCAGGCAATTTTTTTTTTCCTTTTTTTTCTTCTTTCTGTTTTCTGAAATTCAATGTAACGAGTTTTAAAGGGAGATAGTAATTTTCTAAGTACTTTCTATTAATATTCATCTATTAAAAAGAAAAATTTATAGGAAGGAAAATTAGTGCTGTGTGAAAGTCCTCATACTTCAAATAAGTATGTCTTATATGTTCATTTCAGTAATTTTCATTTAAAGTTTTAATTAATGAAATATATAATTAGTTAAAATTATAGTTCAGTAGCAACTGTGTGCAGTTATTTAATATTTTAAATTGTCCTATATTTAAAAAAAAAATCCTATATATTCTTATTTTGTCACTTTGACCCCTGTATATGCCTGCTAATGTTAAATTGTGGAGGTCATTGAGCACCCTCTTAGAATTTGAGTAGGAAGCTAAACTTTTGCAACATTATACTACTGGTGAGTCTAAAATATATAGAGGGTGACCTGGACTCTAGCTCAAATTTTTTTTTTTTTTACAAAAAAACACCCTGGAACGAAGAGATTTTCTGTAACAAATGAGGATGTCTTTTCCTTCCTTAAGGTATTTTAATGAAATTGTAGTCAATTTATGGCAAACAAACATCAAGTAGATAAAAAATATATTTAGTTAGGATTTGGATGATTTTGTAGATTAGAAGAATTCAGACTTATGATTTGTTTTGACAATTATTTTGACTGAATATTTTTTTTTTTTTTGACATATTGAAGGATTTTTTTATGACAATTTTGTGTTTCTATTCACCCCAATTCATTATTACTTGTTCTTTTCACCCTGTAATGTTTAAATAAGAACAGACATAAATTGTAATGGGTGTTCCAGGGTGAATCGGAACACCCATTGCAAATTGATTACTTATTTGAAAAAAATCAAAGTACAAGCAATTTTTTTTAAAACAATACTTAAGGTTTATCTTTAAAGAATTAAGCAAGATCCAAGTTTTCAGGATTCGTAAAACATCTTATATTTGAAAGCTCAAAAGTGTTCCTATCCATCCTGTTTTAGTGCATCTCTATACAAATCAAACCATGTAGGTTTGTGAATGGACTTGTTCTGCAAATGCTTCTTACCATTGAATGTGTATAGATTTGAGATTTCTTTGTATTTTTTTTTTTTTTTTTTGTCTTTTAAAAGAATGACATCATCAGATGATCTATACAACAGTTTCCTTACTAAAGAATTTTTTAATAAATTGTTGCAAAGGCTGTTTTTAAGTAATGTGAAAAAGAGACAATTAAAAGAACTAATTTTTTTTTTGTACGTTTTAAAATTAGAATGACATTATTATCGAATAATATTGACCTTCGAGAGTTTCCAGATAGCTTTTAACACAAATAACTGAAATCCCTTATCGTGTAAGCAAGTAATAGTCTGATTGTATACTTGTAATTGAAATTCATAAATTTTAAAATTATTAAAGGAACACGGTCACAACCAAAAAATTTCTGTGGGAGGGGTTTTCAATCAATCATTAAATTTGCTCCACTGCATATCTATATGCTTTAGAATGGTCTGATCCCAATGGATGACACAATTTGATCCCACTGCATAAAAAGATTTATACAGAAATTTCTTATTCGATATGGAGACATCTCATCCATATTTTTATAGTATCTTGATACATAATTTACTTATTTTAAAATGTTTACATGATTTTTGGCTAGTTTTTGAGTTTCACAAAACATTGGACTCTATATTAAGTTTTATGGAATTCTTGATTTTTCATTTACTCTCTCTGACTTTCTAAATCAAATTCATTTAGAGGAGTAATAGTTTTAAACCAATAGACCAACAGCAGCATGGTACAAATTTTGTTAGATATTTACCGTCTGCGAAGTTTCCGTAGAAATTCGATAAAGGTGTAAAAAGTTGAAAAACAAATGTCTTCAACACACAGTTTTTTCTTTTGAGCACTGTCCTTCAATAACTGTTTCTACTCTGTTTTATTAAACAAAAGGTAATGTTATAGTTTTTAAAAATCATATTGTCAACTTTGCCATGTTGGCATTATGTTTTTTTCTTTTTGGCCAATGTGTAATAATTCTGTACAAAAATATCTCCTATGTGGCCATTTTTTTAATTTATCAAAATATGAAAACAAAAGCAGTAAATTGCATTAATCCATGTCAAATTTAAATACAGTGATCAGTATTATAGTGTGATTGAAAGTAGTGTGATGTTCCACACCCCTAGTTTTGCTAAGGAGCTGTACTGTCATGATTGTAATGCTGCGTAAACTAATTTTTGCATTTTATCTATTGCATAGTTGTATCTTAGTTATGCATCAGTATGGACTTAAACTTTAGTATTGACTACTTACTAATCTTTATGTATTTAGATTATTTACTTGAAATTAACATCAACATTGAGAATTTAATTCTGATCATCCAAAGGAATATTATAAACTTAATGACATTTTTTATTATCTATATTTAATGACATTTTTTTTTAAATATTCATTTAATTTATTTCTAGGGTACAATGGAAGAAAAGATCTATGACAGACAAGTCACTAAATTGTCACTTTCAATCCGTGTTGTTGATGAGCAACAAATTGATCGCCATTTTAATGCTGCAGAGTTGGCAGAATTGTATAACTTCAATCCTGAGTCATTATCCAATCGTCCCACTCCTATGGTTCCTAAAGTAAGAATGATCATCCAAGATGACTTATATTTTCTATAATATTATTTGATTTGTTTTCTATCATTTAATGAAACTATTTTGTTTGTTATATTTAAAAGTATAACAGTTTTATCAAATAATTAGTCCTGGTTGAAAAATTTAACTTGCCTCTTTTGAACAACAATATCCCCACTTTTGATTATTTTTACACTTTAGTTCTTTGGACTTGGAATAGAATTTAAGCTATGTGCTCATGAATAATTACACACATATGTATTTCTATTTACTTGCAAATATCTATAATTAATATTTTCTTACTTTGCTACTAGTTAGTTGTAAGACACTTTTTGAAAAATGATGAATATAACAAACACTTTTTCTTAATATACATGAACTATTTATTAAAAATTAAATTTCTTTTAATATTGTGTAAATGAAAATTTCATTCAATAATTGTCCTTGCTGTGGATTCGTTTTAATTACCTTCACTTGACTTGCAACTCTTGATCCTGACAAGTCGCATACAGTTGGCTATGTGAAAATACTGTGGTATTCAAATTGATGCTAATGGGATCAAATGATTGGTCTGGAGTCTTGTTTAGTTATTGTGATATGTGAGGCAAAGGTACATGAGTAATGAAAATGTAGTTGTGAGAAAAACTTATTTTAAAGAAAACATTACTTACACTTATAGTTCTCAATTATTTCTACTTCTCTACAAAATTATTAAAAATACTTCTAAATGAGGTATTATTGCAAATGAGGTATCATTTTAAAGGGAAAAATTCAAATTTTAATAAACAACAATAAACTCAAAATTGATTTACTATAAATTTTTGGGTACCAACACCCCTTAATAATTTGAAATGTTTCTTATATTTGTTGGGATCATTTCATAATCAAAATATAAACAAATAGTATTACAAAAAAATAGAAATATGAAAAGGCTGGTAAAATCTGAAATTCCTTGGATTATACGAGACCGGTGAAATGTTTGTGCAAGGCTATTTTGACCTCTGACATTGAACTCAAATTTTAAAAGGGGAATGTCGGGTTCGTCTCTTCTTGGAATCTGTAAGAACTAAATGATTTAAAAAATCAAAAACTGTGGATGGATAAAATTTAAGTCATGTAGTTTCTGAATTCCGAGTAAAACAGCAATTAGCCATTATAATTTAGCCATTAGCTTTGAACCCAGAATGTTAACCTCAGGCTCATAAGTTATAGATAAATATTGGAATAACCAATTGTATAATTTTTAAATTCTAATTTTGTATGAATACAGATAACATAATCCCATTCTTGAATTTTTCAAGTTCCATTGTACATTTGCACCAACCCCAACCAATGGCTTGCCGTTTAAATGGTTGCATTGGATATTTTTAGTGTTAGAATTACTCTGGGATTTTACTTAAAACATTAAAGGTGATTGTATGCTTGCAGCCTCTTGTAAAATTCTCTTCGACCGTTTGTAATTATTTTAGATGGTGTCATGTGGAAGCTCATCTCATCTAATCTAGATACTGTTTGCTCACTTTGGATGTTACATATATTTGGTGAAGTCGTTTGATACACACAGAGTTGCTCACAAATCAGTTAGTCATAATATGAAAATGGCAGTTATTGGCTTCGATATAATGTTAAGAAGAATTCCTGTGCATTTTTAGAACTTGATCTTAATAACACTAATTTTACACCAAATTGAACCGTGTCTGTGCTTGTAAACAAGTTGATCATATCTTTTATGTGCGCAATATTTTGTGGATAAATCTTAAGGTGTTCCTCAATAATAGTCTCATGTTTGTTTTTGGCCTGCCTGGAAAAAGTTTTTCTGGTTTTCTTCTATTCAAAATGTAAAGAGCATTTTCTACTTTGATAAATCACCCTTAAGAAATTCACACTTTTATACAAGTTTTGATACAACAGTGTTCTGATATATGGGTAACTCTTGCTCAAAAAAGTCTGCAGTAGAATAAAGTCCTAGTACTCAGTTTTCTCAAATCAATTTCCAACTCGACAATGGTGCCCCTCCTTTTAATCTCTTCATACTAAGCAAAAAAAAAAAAATATATATATATATTAAACACCAAATCACTTTTGAACTAGAAAACTTGGTACCCGTTTTTGAACTCTGTAAAAAAATTGCATTAAGCAGATTTATTTTAAAGTTTTTATTTAATTTTATTGTAAATAAAATGTTACACTCACCTACATGGCTTAAATACAGATGTGTCTCAAGTTGTTAGAGTAAAAATCTAATCCTTTTTAAATTAACCTCTCTTTGAAGTTCCACTGGTGATATGCCTGAAATTACGGTGTATTCATTACCTTGCCTATATCACCACCATCAGATTGACAAAAAAAAAGAATGTAAACTGGTTTATAAACTAACAATATTTTTGGGCTATTCTTTGGCTGACCTGCAGACATTTTGCTCTCTTTTTTTCTACTCTTAAACAAAGTAGAATTACGATACTATGTTGAATTCAGTAAGGATGTTTGTATTTCATATAATATTAGTTAGGGCTAAGTTTATTATAACTAAGTCAAATATACATTTATAAGCCAATGACGAACTGGACACAGACATGTCACACACGTTATTAATATGCAAATTTGTAGAAAAAGTGCTGTAGTTTGAAATTGAATTCTAATGTTAACTTCAATATTTTTTGTAGACTGTTTATTTAATTCTGAATGAAACATATTATTTTTAAAAGAAGTCTTGTATTGTTTTATTTTTATAAAAATAAAATTCATGGAACCAGAGAAAAAAAATTCTACAAAAGTGTTTGTACGCCATAACATTTTCTGATAATTTCATTAATAAAATTCTTTTGTAAGCTTTTTTTAAAAAAAAGTTTTGCATTGTGGTGACTTTTATAAAATCAATTGCCTGTAATATTTGCCTTCTCTATTTATTCTTTAAAATGATTTGTAGTCGTAAGGAATCGACAAACAGCAGTCTAAATTGGATCGCAATTCATCATAATAGCAGTAAATGTATTCTATGTATAGATAATATATTAAATTTTTTCCTTTTAATTGTTCAGTTTGTAATGAAACATTTTAAACAAGAAAATAGAATTCAAAACCAGCCAAGAAGAGACTGCCCAAGACAGTTATCTGAACCTGAAAAGGGATTTATAGTAAAAAAATTTGAGAAAAGTCCACGCTTGTGGGCTATAAAAGTTTCTTCAGAATATAAGGGGGAAAAAATTGACTTCAATTTTACTTGCAACTGATAGAAAAGTAGTCGGATCAGCTGGACTACATGGATGTTCTGCCCGAAGAAATATTTTGTAAATGTTAAAAATAGGAAATTTAGCTTTTTCTTTTCAAAGGTAATGATAAATAAGCCAGAAACGTTTTGAAATCATGTCTTACTTAAAGATAAAAAAGCAATGTAATTTTTTTTTTTCGATGGCCGCTTAATTGTGTGGAGAAGAAGAAATGATGGACTTAATCGCAATAACTTTGTGGGAGCAGTAAAGAATGGAGGTAGAAGTATCTTTGTGTATGGGTACTTGTCTGCATTAGGACTTGGTAAATTGGTGTTTAATGATGGAATGATGAATCCTGAACTATTTGATAATTTTGAATGATAAATTAAATTTATCACCTCAAAATTTGGGTATTACAAATAATTCCATTTTTTATCAAGGTACTGATCTGAGCACACAGCATTCAACAGCCTCCGTTGCCTTTATAATTGGTCACAAAATCTAAAAACACTATCTCAGTCGACAGATTTGAATCCAAAAGAACATATTTGGAGGCCAGAGCAAGAAGACACAACATTAAATGAAAATCCAACTAAAAACAGTAATGTCGAAGAATGGAGTAACATTGATGCAGAAATTACAAAAAAAAAAAATAATAATAGTAAAATTTATTCTTAAACACATATAAGTTGTTCTGAATGCTAACAGATATCCTATGAATTATTTATTTACCAAAATATTATGATAAATATCAATATGTAAAAAAAAATTTAATTGTACGAAAACCTTTTGGAGATATTTTTTGTGTTACTTTTAGGTTAATGATTTTTCTAAAAAAGAGTTTTACTATGAATTAAAAATATTTTAAGTAGTTTTATTAAAATGAAATTAGAGATATTATTAAAAAAAAAAAAAAAAATCCCATTCTGAAATATTAATATTTAAGATTTATATTGTAGTGTTTGATATAAATTTTTAAGTGTACAAAGACTTTTGGGAGCCACTGTATGTAAAAGAAGTTTTTTCCATATAACTTTGCCGCCAACTGATATTATGAAAAACAAAACATAATCCCTAGATTCATTATAATTTTACAATCATTCAGCATCAGTCACAGAATTGCCCTTTGTCTTTGATATAAATGAAAATGGTTTAATTAATTTTTTTTCCACTTGATTGTTATTAAAATGTCATTCCTTAAATTTAACATTTCTGATTTATAAAGCAACACTAAACTTTTATTGCATTGCATAGTTTTACAATTAAAGTTAAAGTTAACATTAATTTCTACTGTTTCCTCTTGTTTATTTATGTCTATTTATAACGTTTACCATTTCTAGGATACTCTTTTAGCTGAAATGCTTATAAAACACACCAACTGGATAGTTACATACCATGAGCATGATTCTCTACTGCAAAATCAAACAGAAGAAGATTTAACTGAAGAAGAGAGGCAAGCTGCTTGGAATGAATATGAAAATGAAAGGGAAGGTCGTGTTGCTGATGAAAATCTTGGAGGGGAAGGTAACAGTTTTTTTATTGTTATTGAATGAGTAGTTAAGGTAACTGTGACTACATTTTTTTAAATATTATATATTTGCTGAGAATTAAAGTGAAATCAGCAATAAAATATTGAATTTGTTATTAAAAATATTAAATTTTATGTATAGTATAGGCAAAATAAGGTTGGTGACTATTAGAAAGCTGATTCCTTCTGAAATAGATGCTTTAGGTTCTCCTGTACTTCTCCAGAAAAGTCTCAAAAGATCCTGCTTGAGGAACATCCTTAAATTTTGAATAAATGTCCACCATCTTCGATTTTTAAAATAATGTTATAAATCAGCACTGGACAATCATAGAGAGGTGCTGTTGGTACCAAATATGAGAGTTTTGAAAGAAGAACTGCAATAAAAAGTCTAAAATAGAGAGTTTACTTAATTATAGTAACATAAAATAGGTTTGGAAACACTAAAAACAGTAATTTTTACTGATGAATTTTAGAATTTATTTAAATACTTATTACTTGATGGAATTGGTTTTTAAATAAGAAATTAATAGAATTTAAATTGGAATTTGTCACAAGTCTTTATGAATTGTCAGTGAATTAGACCTCATACTACTATAATCTTCATACTATCATAATATTCAAAATATTTAGTATAGTCAAATTAACAGTGGAGACTGAATTTTTTTTAGAAAGCTGATTCCTTCTGAAATATGTTCCTTATGCACCACTTGCACTTATAGACTTATAGTGTCCCTGTTTGACGGTCCAGCCCCAATAATCAACCAAAAATGCTTTACCTTTTCATCCCTGAACTAGGTTATATACTCACAGGCTATGCTGGTGGGTGGCAGCTGAAGTAGAAGGAAGGCTTGCACGATTCATGAGTTTGATCACAGTGTTCTTACTAAGTACCTCGCCCCCATTCTTTCGATACCTCTGCCCGTCATCTTTGTGGGATGTCGTTAAAATTTGTATTATATGTAGGCACATTTCCTATCAATGTTGTGTGGCAATGTTAAAAAAGGAAAGAACGATTAACGAGAATTTTGTATGATGTTGTGTTTTTTCTTAGATGTTGTGTACTTTCTAAGATTTATAACTTAGTAGATGAAAAGATTCAATAAAGAAGCTAAAGAAATATGGTATATTTTTTTGGAACATTTACACTTCAATACCATCCATGATTTTGCCCACGGCACCCATGTAACTCATAAGCAGATGAAATTCGCCAAGTCTCATGATTACCTTGGACTGCTCATCAGTTTCATCCGCCTGAGAGACTATATCCATAGTTTAATGGAAAGTAGACAGGTGTTAATTGAGGTAGGGTTAGAAAGTTGGAAATTGGCCAAAGACAAAGGTCACTGCTGACTTTTCATTAAAAAAAATTCCTGCTGCAATCTCAATAAAACTATTTCAGGTTATATAAGGTTTTCAGCTGACTTGGGACCTGTCATCTAAATTTAGTGATATGTGTTTCCAATTTTGACATCAACCATCCTCAATTTCAGGAAGATTACGCCTTCCATTACAAGGCGATTTAATTAATAGTCCTTGGGCCAGTCACGAGTAATAATCAGGATGAATCCAAAGTTTCTAACGACAATTGGCATTTGTTTCGTAGAATGCGTGAACTCATATGAATTGCTGAATAAGGAATCACACACTGTTCTCTTATCACATAAAAAGTCCCATGTCCGTCCACAATTCGATTGTTGTGATCTGCATTTTCAAAGATAAACATTACACATCTGTTGTCCTGAACTTCCCTGGAATTTTTCATTATTACTGAAGTTTCATACTTACAGATCTCTCTGTAGGAAACAAATCAGCCCAAATTATGCAGGAGATTAGTTAAATGTCTTGATTGGAAACACCTTTAAAAAAAGCTCTCCAATTCCAACTTGTATAGCTGGCACAACTGATCGTGAACGCTCTGAAGAAATGATAGTGTGCACAATACTCAACACTAGCTAATTGCAAGGCAAACCTTTTACTGGTTTCATTAAAACCAAAAAGCAGATGAGTGAACAATTGAACATCTTCCCTATTTGATTCTCTTCTCTCTTCTTGAAAGATGCTAAAAGCTGCATCTATAACTATATTTAGAAGAATATCTCAAAGAAATTAAACACGACTATTTGGCGCAGCACCCATTAGATTTCAAAACTTTCTTTCTCTGCCTAACCCTTTTACTTGTTGTGTTCTTTTACAAGGTCTAATTGTTTTTTGAGAGATAAAATATTTCAAACCATTTTTTAATGAGTGTTTCTAGATTTAGCATGTTTTCATCTAGATTTTTAATAATAAATATTCATTTTATATAGAATTGAAATTTTCTTAAGGAATGTCAAAGCCAATTTTTTTTATAACCCCAACAAAAATAAATAATTATTTATAAAGTAATGGAAAATATGTATTTTTTCCTAAAAAGATCTTGGTTATCAGTACATTAAATTTTTTTAATCTTAATTCTTGTAATTGCTATTGCAATAATTTGGAATAAATATTTCCTTTCCTATTTTATTTTTTTAGCATGAGTTGCATAAAAGTTTCTCTGATAGAATTAAAATAACTCAAAACATGTATAATTCTTCCAGTAGTACTCTTAGCAAAACCCAACATAATGTATTAAAATTATATTCAGATTGTGGTTGTATGGATTTCAACTTTTTTATTATTATTATTTCAGAAATTGGTGAGTATAGTAGAGAACCAGACTTTGCTCAGGCAGATTATGTTGGTACTATGATTCCCACCAGCAAAGCAATGATTGAAGGCATCATTGCAAACTTAAAGAAAAAGGTATGGTATTTGTTGATGTTTTATCTGGAAAACCAAACTTTACGTTTAATATCCATTCCCAGTTTTACTACATAAATTCTGAAGTAAATTTCTTTTGCTTTTTATAGTAGAATATATTCAATTAGCTATAATTTCTATTAATTTATAGTTTGTGTAATATATTTTCTATTGAGAATTTTGATATTTATTAAATGTAATTTTCAGTTTCCGAATTTCAATGCAGCAGATTTGCGTCAAAGGTTGTTGCTGTCCATTTATACTTTAATAGGCATATTTCAACAAAAGCATGTTAAGATTCTTAGGATGAAACAAGAGGTATGTACAAATATCAAGAATCTGTTAGAACTTTGCGTTCTTTTACTGAATCTTAAAAAAGTCATCATTGGATTATGAACCTTTCCTAAATGTCTATCTATAATAATGCATCTGTACGAAAATCTATGTTTTTTCAAAGGGTCTTGAACCCCTTGCCTGTGATGCCTGAACTCAGTTTGGGCAACGCAAATGCGTTTCTCAAATATATTCCACAGGCAAGGGGTTAAGACTAATTTGTGATATATATTTATATATTTTGTTTAATTGCATGCTTGCAACCAAAAAGTATCTTTCGATACATTCAACATGTTATCTTTTAGAAATTTGTTTTAGATTGTCAACAAAATCATAATTTGGATTGTTTTTTTATAAAAATTATTAAGAATTCAGATTAAAAATTATTAAGGAAAATTCTCAAACAGACTGACCATAAATATTCATAAAGCAGTAGTGTTAATTTAAATTAATTCAGTGACAAAATTTAACACATTTTGTTCATTTGTATTTTGTATTAAATTACTCGCTAGTGAATAACCACTTACAATGTGTGCAATTTATAACGGTGTCATTATATATTTTTTATTTTCATTTTAGTATGTAGCGAAAGGGTCAGTTCCATCAACTATAAATAAGTATTTAGATGAACTTAATAAAGCTTTAACTGACTTAAATCAACATTATGAAAACATTAAGTCGGTAAGTATCATACTTCTTCTCTTGTTAATTATTCTTTGTAAACTTATTTAATTTTTTGTGTTGCTTTAAATAGTCTTTAAATATATCTATAGTATAATTAAGCATTCTTAATTATATTTAAAATCTGTTCGTCAAACTAGTGCAGGATTCGGAAATATGTTTAAGTATGTAAATTTATTTTCAGTAACAGGGTTCCCACAGCCTTGAAAGTGCTTGAAAATACTTTAAGGTGCTTAAAAGTCCTTGAAAATGCTTAGAGGTCCTTAAAAGTCCTTAATTTTTGCGGATGTTGTGTGGCCAACTGCAAAATTTATAAAATTAGAACTCGGACTTGCTATACCCGCGTAACCGCCACTTATCCCCATCGCAGGGGTCGCAGACGTCCTATATGTCCTATAAATCCTATATTTTTTTAAAAATCGGTAAAAACGTCCTATATTGTCCTATATTTTACAATTGTCCTATATATCCTATATTTCTACATTGATTCGATCTATATTTTCTTCGAATTCGTAATAACGGCGCCGTTTGTTGCCATTTTTTAATATTTCGGATTCTTTGGCGCGATCGTGGGTGAAAAAGACCTGACAAAAACGATGTTTGTAACGGCGGCGCGGCGTTTTATCTCTTGTGACGTCACGTGCTGCATAACGTACAACTCAACTCTACTGGACCGGCGGGAGTTGTAAATATGTGAACATTTCCATAACAATCGGTCTTGAACTTCTGATATGATTTCTCCTCCAACGTAATAAATTAATTGGCCATAATGCAGAGAGAGATGCAACAACAGAACTCTGCCTCGGGAAAAACGGATAAAAACAGCTTGGGATTAACTTGCAGGACTACTAAAGAACATTTTGAGTGCTCAGTCAATAATTGATGATGAAGGAAACAAAAGGGTTAAGATTTACTGTATGATGTCGGATGGCGATTTTTTTTATTCCGAATCCTGTACGGATTCTGAGCCACGAATTGTTTACATCAAACCGCTCCAAATTATGGCAACCATAGGCAGTTAGTTATCTTGCTCTTAAAAAATGGCAGGGCTGCCATTTTTTGGCGAAAATCGCCTTGGCGTAGAATTCGTACCGGATTCGAAATATTCGCCACGATTTTTCATAAAAGTCGCCAAAATTGAAAATTACGTCAATACGTTGTGTTGTCAAATCCAAACGATCACTAGGGTTGCTTTAAAACCAAGTGCCAGGTTCGCCACATTCGGCGATAAATCTCCCACTTTTCGCCACCAATCCAGCCGACACTGAACAGTAAATCTGAATCAACTAAAGACTACAAACAGGGATAAAAAGAAAATACTTAAAGAAATTGGAACAGTTAAAAATGCTGGAAGCAAAAGACTCATGATTGCAAATGATGTAATTAATAAAACTTGATTTAGGGATAGAATATTGAGGCAATAACGGAGGGGGGGGGGGGGATCACGTATTCAGGATCATGCAATTTCTTTTTTTTAAAGGTGTGTTTTCTATTCTCTTAAATTCAATATAACGAGTATATAAATGTATAACGAATTAATTTTGAAGTTCAGTAGCAACTGTGTGCAGTTATTTGATGTTTTATATTGTCCTATATTTTTTTTGAAAAAATCCTATATATTCTTATTTTGTCACTTTGACCCCTGCCATTGTATCATAATTTTCCAACATATTTGTATTACGCATCAACCAACTTGTAACTTTTTTGGTAGAGTATACTATTGAACTTCCTTTATATATCGACATGATGCCTGAAAACAAATTTTCAAAGGTCCTTAAAAACATTAATTAGGTCCTTAAAAGTCATTGAAAAGTCATTGATTTTCATTCTGTGATTTGAGTGGGAACCCTGAGTAACTACTGTGTCAGATAATTACAAAAGCCAAGGAATTACATTTAAATACAATCCTATTCAAGGCATTATTTAACTGCAAATGATAAACTAAAAGAATTAATTTCTGAAAAAAACTTCTCTTAATTAAATTAGATTAGTATAAATTTGATAATTTTCCTGCCTTAAGGAGTTGTTTCTGGAATTAAGCTTTAAGTTTTAATAAAAAAAATTAAAAAGTTTTATAATTAAAAATTAAATTTAAAATTATAGCTTGCAGTGGTTTCTGTAACACAACACTGCACATTCGTCATATAATAGTGTTAAAGATGCTGAAGAAATAGTTTTAAAGTGATGTTTCCCGACAGTGTAATTTATAGCAAAAGGACATTGAAATTAAGAGTCGCTGTTATTCATTCAAAACCATTTAAATTGTAAATGTAAACAACTTAATTACAATTACTTAACTTTCATAATTGAAAACATAAATGTTAGTGCTTTTGAAAATTAATGTCGCAGCTATTTGTTTGTAATATAGTTATATATTTCATTATCATTCATAGATTAATGTATTTATATATTTTTTACTAATCCACATGAAAAGTGGAAGATAAATTTTGAAAAATTATCTAATTACACCAAAAATATTTTGAAATAGACTAGGTAGAAAAAATTCTTTAAGATAATTATATAGTCAAATATCTTTTAACTCAAAGCCGAAGGAGGGGGTTTAAAAAATTACTCGCTTTTTTCGAGTTATCGAAGAACTTGTGAAAATGATGGCTATATCTATTTCTGTGGCTAAAAATTATCGACTACGAGATGGAAACCTATTTTTTTTCTGAAAATGTGTATGAACCCTGTTTAAAGAATAGTATCTCTAAATAAAGTACTAAAATTTAATTTGATTTGAACGTCCACATAAGTAGCAATAATTGTTTATTTACTTAGTTTAAATTATTTTCAGAAAGAATGTTAATTATTATTTAAACATTAATTATTCTAGTTAATGACAAATTTTATTTATAAATATGTGTACGTGTAATTAGAAAAGAATTAACCCGGTTTAAACAAAAAAAAAACCTGGTTTAAACCCAAAAAAAACTTCTTTTTTTTTTAACCTAGTTTTTTTCCTTATCCTGGTAAGAGGTATAATTATCAATAAATATATGTGGTTGCATCTTAGTTGTTAAGTAATAAGTATTTTAATTCTTTTTGCAACTTCATTAATTAAAAAAAATATATAAAAATTCAATTTTGGTATCGACTCTGCACGGTAAAATAGGGCCTTGATTTTTGTTGAAATATCCTTGAAAAGGGCCTTGAAAGTCCTTGAATTTCACTTCCAAAAAAGTGTATGCACCCTGATGTGAGGATCGTTTTCACCGTTTGGTTTGAATTAATGGTGAATGATTAGAATTTTAATTTAATTTTGCACAAGAAATTAATCCAAATCTTCCCAGTTTTTATTATATATCCTTATTTAAAATTGTCATTTTAACTGCTATTGAATGTAAAATTGTTTATTTTAACTTGAAAAACAATTTTACATTTTAGCTATAGATGTAAGTAATAGTTTAAAGTTAAAGCAATTTTTTTTATGTATTATTGTTTAAAGTTAAAGCAATTTTTTTTATGTATTATTGTTTAAAATTAATTGTCTGGGGAAAATGTGTTTATTTTGTAAAAATTTTGCTTGGGTATTGTACCTAAACAGTGGCTACAGCTGATCTTAAACAAAAAAGAAAATTTCAAATAATGCAAATAATGAAATTGAACAATTTGGACTAAAAAGACAATGAAAATGGTGTAACTCCCCCAATCCAACTACATTTCAAGACAGGGTGTTTTTTTTTTGTTTTTTTTTTAAATACACAAATTGATAAATAATATTCATAAAACATAAAAATGTTACATTACGAAAATATTTTAAAGTAATTATTGATTTTTAAAATTTGATTAAAATTTCAAGTATTCAGAAAACAAAAGTAGTTAATATATTATATAGAGTATTTGTTAAATGTGTGTGTGTGTTTGATTTATTTTGACATGATTTATGGTTGTCTTTTTTTTTTTTTAAATTTTTCTTAAGAAAACAGCTTATTAAATCTGAAATTTAATACTAGTCCTCTTTACTTGAAATTAGATTGTAATGAAAAAAAAGTGTGGTTTAAAAGTGCAATTGCATTTGCACAGTACAGGTGCACTATACATACACTACACTGAATGAAGCAATTTGGTATTTGTGTCATGAATGTGTAAAGATAAACTGTACATGCATCGTAATTTTCTTTATGATGGTGAATTTGAATGTTCTTTTACTTGAAAGTTTATTATTTATATATATTTTGTCAATAACTTATAATCAGGGACAAAATTGGGTGTTACAGGGAAATATCAGGGAATTTTAAAATAACTTTTCTGTGGACACCCTGTTTTATTACCCTATGTTAACATATGGGTAATTGAAAGTAAAAAAGTAAATGTATTTATCAGTAACTTATTATTTACAGAAGTTTGTTTTTGATTTTTGAGTTTTTATTAAAACATTCTTTTAAAAATGTCTACCTCTTCAAAATTATTTAAAGCACATGAAGCATTGTCATGCTGCATTAGAAAACGTAAGATTTCATCTAAAAAGATTTATTTACAGAGCACATTTTTTTAAATTAGGTGCGATTTTGCGTTTAAACGAATACACTAGCTTAAAGTTTAAGCTTCATTGTACGGAGACTTAAACAGGTTACTTCACGTTAAACAGGATTTCGTGTTAAGCACTTTCACGCTAACAGAATTTGACTTTACTTTTTAAGAAAATACTTATAGATATCAAAATATCATTTATACTGAGTGAGATGGCACCTGATTTGTTATTTAAATATTAATTTTTAGATGATTAGGACCAGTTACCTTTCGGAATTGGTCTTTGATTGCCCTTTCTTCTTGAACTACAAAGTCAATTGAGTTCAATTATTTCTTCCCTATCGGCCAGTTAAACGGAACAGAATAGTAAAATTATTTATTCAACTGCTTTAAGCCCTTGTAATAATTTTTTTTCTTCTGCAAAATATTCATTACGATTTAATTGTTTTCATAAATTTCAAAGCAGAATTATAATTCCTCCCATTTATGTTCTAATGCGTCATTTGTGCCAAATAAGTTCTAATACGTTTACAGCAAGAGAAAAAAATTATTTAAGTTTGAATAGATATTGGGACAAAGTGGGGTAAAATCTTTCGCATTTTCATTCGATTAGTTTAGTATTTTAATGAAATATTACAAATTTGGTTTGGACAAAGCACGTAAAAAAAAAATTCTGTTGTCTTGAAACAATTTTCACTCAAGTTGTTAAAATGCAGAAGGGTATATATGATTTTAAAAATATTCAAAACTTTTTCTTCCTCTATTGAATCAAAACAAATGATGAATTTTAAGATTTAATGACTTGAAGCATGTAGTTTTTATAGAATTATTATTATTTTACTCTTTTTGTAGTCAAAATTCAAAACAAAATGGGGAACTTAAGTCAGTTTTTTAACTTTTTAGAGAATTTTTGTCACTCATTTCTTCTGCAAAAGTACTTTAGAACAACCAACTAGCACCATATATTTAACTAATCGTTTAATTTAAAATTTGGACATTTCTTGTTGTTCACATATCACTTATTCGGCATTGTTAATTTTTTTAAAAGTTAACTTTGAAATTAGATGATTTTTTTTTATAGTCTTTTATTTAGAGTGACTTAATTTAAATTAGATAGTATAGTAAGAGTTATTTTTAGACAGTCCTGCTTTTTTTTTTATAAAAATAGTTAAAAGTTGAATTTTTTTTACAGATGGTGCAGAAAGATCACACTGATAAAGTGCAAGCCAGATTGGCACAGATGCAACAACAACAACAGCAGCAGCAACACTTCATGCCCCCACCCAATGTACAATTCACTCAACAAAGACCAGCCTTTACAGCAGCAGCACCAACGTTTGCAGGAATAAACATCCCAAAAGGGGCTGCAAATTTCCCCCCCTTCATTAGGATGCATCAAAACCTGCAAGCAAGAATGCAGCAGTTCCCAGGCGGAGTGAATGCAGGTTTGTCCAATTTAAGAGCGGGAGACCAAAGGTGGACCACTGCAGGGAATATAAATACTGGGAGGCAGTATTCGTATGTTCGCCCTCCCTACAAAAATACCAATGCTACTCCTATCAATAGTCAACCTGTAATAACTGAAGTTGAAGTTGATAAGGAAGAGAGTAGCATACCTGAATATCCTAATAATTCAAAATCTTCTGTTGTCATTGAAGAAGTTATTGACTGAAGTAGGAGGCTGCTATGTTTTATTAAGCAAAAAAGCATGAATGCCTGATGACATTTCTTGCAAAATCTACAATAAGTTTTGAATTAAGAACTAACCTGGTGACCAAAATTGATATATCAATGTTAACAGTGGTTTTAGTGATTTTAGCCTTTTCTGATTTCTCTATGGCTGTTTCCCTGGCTTCAAGGCTGGTTCTTGTCGACTTTTTATTGAGTAGAGTATTTGTACGAACTGCATTGTTGTGCTTTTGGGATTTACCCGTGCTGTTAAGTCTTCTAAGTTAAAACTGTACATTCTTTAGTGTGTATTTTAATAGTGAATTGAAAACAATTCATTCCATCAATATTAATATTGAAATACTTTGTGTTATTAAATAAAAATGTGTTTGACACTAGCATGTAGTTATCTTTTAAAAAATATTTTTTTTGGAAACATTTAATGTGTAATTCACATTCAACAAAGTGTCCATATGAAAAGAAGACTTGAAGGATAATCCTAAAAAGTGTAAACTTTGCTTGCTATCGAAAATTGCTTCCTTACATGATAAAAGAAAGTCTAAAATTTATAAAAAGTTTTTAATGCTGTTTTGAGGTCATGCTTATTTCAATAAAAAAAATTTATGTTTCCAATATAATTCTGTATATAAAAAAGATAATTTGAATCTTAATTATACATCTGTAATGTTCAACTCATTTCGGAAAATTAATAGTATGTGGCTAGATAGAAATAGTCTTTAAAGTGGCATTGCTTAAAAATATTTATTTAGTTACTTGGGAGAGAGAGTGAGGTACATGTTACAAGCACAACTGCTAGCAAAAGAATGAATGAATCGTCTTGGGAGAAACTGAAAACAGCTATTACTTGTGGCTGTTTGTGTCTAACTCAGCCGACATTAAAAATGCCAAGGGTGTGAGAAACTAATCAGTCTGACGCAAGGGCCAGCAATAATGTGAGTTCTCAATGCGCAGTTCAGCTTGGAAAGTGTTAACACACAGAAATGAAATGCTGGAAAGTTAATGAACTATGAATGGATTAAAAATAGACGATGCTTTAAAGGGGAAAATTAAAGGTGATAATAAAATAGGTTTGTTATTGCATATATTCCTGGTGACAAGTATTTTTTGTTATGGATTTAAGGTCAATGTGTTAAAAACAGAGAGAAGTACTTCCCCAAAACCTGTGAAAAAACCCAAAATATCCTACCTGAAGATAAAATAATCTTTTTTCCCCTCCTTATCTAATTTGATACAGTCTGTCCTGATTCTTCCCCAAAGCCTGTGATAAAACCCCAAATATTCTACCGGAAGATAAAATAATATCCCCCCCCCCCATTTAATTTGTTGCGCTCTGTAGAGCGACGGACCTCTATAGGGTTACTGAATTGAGTTTTCGCAGTGTTTCTTTCACAGGGATGGCACACCTGCAGCAATTTTAAATTTTGATACAAAACGACCTTTTTTGCGCCAAAGCTGCGCCATATATATATTTTAATTGGTGTTTGTGTCCGGTGGCTGAAAACTGCCAGCATTTCTGTGACGATTCATCGACAGTTGTTTTGTTATT
Source organism: Linyphia triangularis (assembly GCA_963978545.1). Classification (NCBI taxonomy): domain Eukaryota; kingdom Metazoa; phylum Arthropoda; class Arachnida; order Araneae; family Linyphiidae; genus Linyphia; species Linyphia triangularis. The sequence goes on from OZ021724.1 coordinate 43,012,597, forward strand.
GTCTCCTTACCATGTATTAGCTATTTCCCGGGATGCGATTCTTCCACCAATGACCATTTTATTTTGTTTGTTTTCCCCCCGCTTTTTTCACAAATTTCAAAGAAAGTCAATTTCTGCAATTTTTCTCTTGGATATGGTAGTTTTATCTTTCCCAATAAAGTGCTCTCTCTTATTTCAGATACAGTACAATTCCCCAAATCTCTCCTTTCAAGGTTTTTTTACTGAAATTTCGACCATGAATGAGCCAATTCATACTGTTACTAATGTTTTAACTTCATTATTAACATTGGTACGATGGGCATTTTACTGAGATTTACGCTTACTTAATGGCCACCATTTTGGCAAGATTTGCGTCTTTATGGCGATTGCTACCTCCGAGATCGAGAGCAGATTACATTCGTTGCTATTTGCATTAGTGTGATGATCGTTTTTGGCAGGTGTTGCGTTGTTTTTAATATCCGATTTCACCTTGCTTACAAGTCTAACCACGGAAACTGCATACGTTCAGGTTTCTCTTACCCTCCGATGCTATGACTACTCTTTTGCCTTTGCTTTCTCTAATGTTACACCTCTATAGCCATTATTTGCATTGGTGTGTGATGGCTGTTTAGTTCAACGTTACGCTAATGTTAACGGCAGTTATTTCGGAGATTTGTGCCACTATGGCGAAATTTTCGTTGTGTGATGATAATTTTTGTTGGTTATGCCGATGTAGTAACTGCTATTGCCGAAATTTGCACCTTTATATTGGGCATTTGCTCTGATTTTTGCATTTGTGTGAAGATATTTTGGTTGAGCACTGTTGTAATATCTGATATTACTGTGATTTGCAGTTTTGGTGGCATTCGCCTAGGCTTTCTCTGATGTGATAGACACTATATCTGTCATTAGTGCTTGTGTATGAGGTCTTTATTTAGTTTATATCGATTCGAATTGCTAAAATTTGAATATAATATTGTATAAGAAAATTTTTACCAGTTGTACAATTTTTATGTCCATGTTTAAAATAGCCATTTTAACTACAATTGTATATGAAATTGTTTTCTATTTTAACTTGACAAACAAATTTACGTATTAGCTATAACTATAAATAATAGTTTAAAAGTTGAAGCAATTTTATATAATTATTTAACTTGTGCTCCAGAAAATTGTCCATTAACTATTTATATTTACAAATGTGTAATATTTTATTTTTTTTAATTTCATTCATGTATTTCTTAATTTTTTTATGGACATCATCTTTTCATTTGTTTACTGTTTGAGTCGTGGTAATGGAAAACTCCCGCTTTTTTTAAAAAGAAGTGAAATTAGTTAATATTTATGATGAATTTGTTTCTAATTCCAAATATTCAAACAAATGTTCTTTAAAAACATTAGTTATTTAAATATTCAGAAAAGAAAATGCCCGAAAACCTCGTCCGATTGCAGTACAATCAAAACGTTACATTTTTACTGTGTCGTCAAAACATCCTTCTGTTTCTATGGATTCTGCTAAATAGTTGGTGTGAGTTTTTTAGACAGTTGCAGGGGTGGGAATTCTGCGCCAATTGCGCCAGCGCGCGCCAAAAGTTGTATCCTGCGCCAACCTGCTACAAAACCACATTTAAGTGCAATTCTGCGCTAATTTTGCTTTAAATCTTCCTTTAAACGTGAACTCTAAAGCGCCAAACCAGCTTGCGCACGCCAAATCTATGTGGAGACGAAATTACGGCAACCTCAAGGGCCGTTTTGCACGAATTTCCATAACGTTCGATTTTTCCTCCAACATGCAATGTGTGGATTAGCCCTCTGAAATCGGCATTCACGCATTTTGCTTTCATGTTCAAACGCGTCTTGCACGGGACAAACTGAAATCGCCGCGATTGCTGATATCACGTGCGTCATTGCTAGATAAAATTTAGGGCTAAGCATTTAAAAAGAATATTTCCGCTCGGACACACGTGATGACGATGCCTTCTATTAAATTTAGGGTTGTTTTTTGTAATTTACTTGTTGGCTGTTGGTAATTAAACGTTCGTTTACATTTGAAATTAAGTAATCACAGATATGTAATCAAAATCCCGGAATGTTTTCCGATTTAAAAAAAAAAAAAAGTTTATAGAACGGCATGAAGGGTAAAATCGGTGTTTTGGCGTAGAATTCGACCCGATTTGAAAAAAAAAAAATTCAGAGATTTAGAAACATTCTTATTTTAATTTTATGTATTGCTATTTTTGCTATAAGAATTGCTATTTTTATACAAATGAGTCTTATAATAATAATAATAATAATAATAATAAAACAAAGAGTCAGTGGATCTGTAGAAAGCTACTTAAAATAGGTGTAGAACTTGACATATAATTTTTTACATAAGTAGTTTTGGCCATCTGATAGTACCTTTGATAAACAGAATGTTAAAATTTTAATTAGTTCATTTTTAATTAATTTTTTTTACCAACCGACTTCAAATAGAGGTACAGCTCTGAAATTTTCTACATAAGTAGTTTTTTCTTTTTTTTAATTAGACTTTTTAAAAACAGAATGTTAAAATTTAATTAGTTTTTTTAACTAATTTTTTAATTAAAAAAAAAGTCTTTTAATTAGGCTACAGCTCAGAAATTTTCAACATAAGTAGTTTTTACCTTCAAATTGTACATTTGACAAACAGAATGTCAATTTTTTTTTTTTTTTTTTATTTAATTTTTTTTTTACGTAATTTTTTTTTTTTAACGACTTTAAATATAGGTACACCTCTGAAATTTTCAACCTAAGTAGGTTTGGACTTCTAATTAGACTTTTGAAACACAAAATTTTAAAACTTTAATTTGTTTTTTAATTAATATTTTTACAAAGCAACTTCTACTAGATCTAGAGCTTTGAAATTTTCAATATAAGTAGTTTTGGCCTTCTAATTTTGCTTTTCATAAACATTTGTTAAAATAATTCAGAGAGGTGAGGGGGGTTTGTGTTATTGTATGAACGGGCACATTTTTTGGTTCTCGATGGGGAGGGGGTTCTGATATTAAGGGTTTACGTTGCAATTAATACTTAGCGAGTCAAGCGAACTTGTGCTTGCACTGCAATGAACCTTCTAGAAAGTGAAGCGAGACTGTCCTTGCGTAGCAATAAATTTTCAGCGAACTTGTGCTTGCGTATCAATTAAACTTTTCAGATAGCTAATCGAGCTGTGTTTGTACTACAATGAAACTTTTAGCAAGCAAAGAGAGCTTGATTTTGCATAGCAAACCCGTTCGCAAAGTGTCAAAAGCTAAAAAATATAAATGTTTTTTTTTGTTTTTTTTTAACAATTTATATCTTTTAAATTTACAAATAAAAATTATACAAGTTCAAATTTTAATTATTGTAATTGTAGTTAAATCAGCTACAATTTATTATATTTCTGCTACTAATTTCTAATTTTGCTGCTACATTTTCTCTTATTCTGCTCCAAAATTTAAATTTTGCTGCTCCAATTTTTCGCGAATCTGCTCCAAATGTTAAATTTTGCTGCTCCAAAATTGCTCCAAACTGGGCTTTCGCACTTCCCACCCCTGCAATTGCCATATCCCATGCGGGTTGGTGCGATTTGCGAGAAACTTGCAAAACTGGTTTCCGCTGCTGCATTTCAAGCCAAGTTGCTTAAGATGTAGTGATGTCACATTTGCTTAGAGCCAAATGAGTTGTTTTTCCCGCTAGAATAAACAAGCCAACTTTGGTTGCAAATTAAAAAGAAACAAAAAGTGCAGTAAGCAGAAATTTTTGTGCTTAGGCACTTTTTGAAACATTTAGAATTGATTAAAAAAATAAAATAAAAAATGCAGGAATTCTCCATTGACATTGTTGTTACATAACTTAAGAAATTAAATGTTCTTATAAAGAAGATTATGTGTAGTGGTAAAATAAATACAATAAATGTAATATCCTTCAAAACAAAACTATCATTCTTAACATAATACAAATCTTAGTTTAAATTTATTTTAAAAATCTATTTCAATCGATTAAAATTGTGATTTTAATCTGTACAAGGCAGAAACAATATATGATTTTTCCTGTCATGAAAAAATTCGATTTCAAGTGATACAAAATTGGATTTTGGCTGTTATGAAGTTGGTATAAAATTCTCTTTCGGGTGATACGAAGCTGATACAAAATCGGATTTTAACTGTTATCAGTGAGACGTGAAACTGTGTCTTCCCTGCTTTCGTGTAGATGAACTTAAAAGTGGGCATTATAAAAACCAATTTCCAAAGAGTGTAGATAGAAATACAGTAGCTAAAATTAATGCCAATCTGATCGAGCCTCAACACAATTGCAACAGAGTGGGCATTGAACTGGGAAAACCTGGAAATCAGGAAAATGTCAGGGAGCTTTCTGATTCTGGAAAAAGTCAGGGAACTTTTTAAAATTTCATGAAAATCAGAGAAATTTTGTATTGTTTAATCCATATTTTGGCGCTATTTACTTGGGAGATTTGTAGTGGTAAGACATTAGAAGTTTAATGTTACGGAATAATTTAAACTTTTCTTTACCAGGAAAACTATTTTTTTAAAAATTACATATTATCTCTTTAGCATACATGTTCTATTTGATCAGGGTATCTAGACATCTGGAAAATTGGGGAAATTTGAAAAAAAAGTTTGCCCTAAAATCAGGGAATTTATAAGAAATCTGTCAGGGAACTTTTTTTCCTGAATTTTGTGGCTACCCTGAATAGACTTTGCTTTTCTAAGAGTCGAATCTTTTTTTCTATATTCTTAACTTCGATGAGTAGAATATGTCCTTAGAATTTTTATTTGCATTTGCCTGTCAGCTCCTTATCTTAAATCGTGATTAGAACAAAAATGAATGATACGTGTTTTCTGCAACATCTTTTTCTCCTAATAATCTTATACTTTGATTTGAAAACAAACCAACCAGAACCAAAGCTTAAGTAATTTTTTTCCTGTATCTTTATAGACAAGGAGAACCAACTTTTATTTGCTACTTTGTAACATCGTGGGTTATCTGAAAAAATGTGAATGTATTTATTTGTTTATGTAACTCTTAATTTTTTCTAGCTGGTAGCACAATTTTTTCTTACTTTGAATTTGTCAAACGTGGATAGTACTGCTACAGGCAATGTTTACAATACGTGGTGTGTACAACACATTTCGATATTTTAAACAGTTCTTATTCCCAAGTAATGTCCCACCATAAAGATAAGAAATATGATTTGCGACTAATTTTTGATGCCTTCTTGAAAAATTAAAGTTGCGGAGATATATTCTTGGATTACAAAGTTGTAACTGAAATGCAATTGAAGAAGACAGTTGTATTTGTCATGTGTCATAGGCTCTGGCAAAGAATTTCGAAGTGCGGCTTAACAGCGATACTTCTAGTAGTATATAAAACTGTAAACCGTTATTGCGCAAAAAATAGGTTGATGATCGTGGAACAAATAAACCAAATCAAATAACTGAACCTGCATTCGTACTGACTTCACAAAATTCCAGTAAATTGATTATTTTTGCTGCTTTCAGGGGTCGCAGACGTCCTATATATTCTATAAATCCTATATTTTTTAAAAAATCGGAAAAAATGTCCTATATTGTCCTATATATTATAATTGTCCTATAAATCCTATATTTCTGTGTTGATTCGACCTATATTTTCTTCAAATTCTTAATAACGGTGCCGATTGTTGCGATTTTTTATATTCCGGATTCTTTGCCGCGATCGTAAGTGAAAGAGACCTGACAAAACCCACAAAAGCGATGTTAGTAAGTGGCCGCGCCGTATCTCTTGTGACGTCACGTGTTACATTGACTACTCACTTCCTTTCTGCGTGACCATAGGGAAAGCGCACGTCGACAGAGGTAACGATGACTTATTCCTACAACTCAACTGTACTCGACCGACGAGAGTTGTAAACAAGTGAACTTTTCCATAGCATGCGTAGTAAACTAATTGGTCATAATGCAAAAAGAGAAGCGAAAAAGCTAAGGTTAAAATTCCAAGTCAGGTACGGATTCTACGCTTAGGGGATTTTTGTCAAAAAATAGCAGCCTCGCCATTTTTTTTAATCACGTGAACTACCTATGGTTGCCATAATTTGGCGCGGCTCTGTGTAATCAATTCTTAGCGCACGATCCGTACTGGACTTGGAATTTTAACCAAAAAAGCGATGCAGAAACAAACTACTTTGGGAAAAACAGAAAAATAAAAAAAAAAATAAAAAAATATTATACACTTGCAGGACTAAAATCGACATTTCGAGTGCTCAGTCAATGATTGATGAAGGAAACAAAAGGGTTAAAATTTGCTGTACAGTGTCAGAATTCGGATAGCGACTTTTCAAAAAAGTCAAAAATTGAAAATGACGTCAAAAATCTGTGTTTCTAAATCTAAACGCTCACTAGGATTACCGGAAAACTGAGCGGGTTGCCATATTTGGTACTAAATCGCCAATCAATCCGGCACCATAGGATAAATCTATCCCAACAAAAGACTGCTATTAATGATAAAAAGAAATAGGGCAGCTCAAGCACTTATACATGCCAGAAACAAAAAACTCAAAATTGCAAATGTATAGCTAATATAAACTTGATTTATTGATGAATATCAAGTGTGAAATATTGAGGTAATAACGAATAAAGGATGACATATTCAGGATTCTTTTTCCTTTTTTTTTCTTTCTGTTTTCTGAAATTCAATGTAACGAGTTTTAAAGGGAGATAGTAATTTTCTAAGTACTTTCTATTAATATTCCTCTATTAAAAAGAAAATTTATAGGAAGGAAAATTAGTGCTGTGTGAAAGTCCTCATACTTCAAATAAGTATGTCTTATATGTTCATTTCAGTAATTTTCATTTAAAGTTTTAATTAATGAAATATATAATTAGTTAAAATTATAGTTCAGTAGCAACTGTGTGCAGTTATTTGATATTTTAAATTGTCCTATATTTTAAAAAAAAATCTTATATATTCTTATTTTGTCACTTTGACCCCTGTGCTTTTTCCTCTAATGTGATACAGAGGAAAATCTTCCTCGTCAATGAAGATTTCTGCTTTTTTTTTCCTCTGAAAGTTGCGTTTTTTCTACAATTTTATAATTTGTTGTGGATTTTGTAGGGTTCTATCAGACCAAATTTACATAAAAGCCCACTCAGAAAAAAATTCTGGCTGCAGCACCTTGTTCCGTACACTAATTTAGTACGCAAATATATTTTTACTTAGCTATGTTTGTAGTCCAAATCAAACGCTGCATATATATTACTCTTTTTTGCTATTTATCTTTTTTCACTCCTTGTGATAGCTACTATTGCCATTTTTTACATCGTTGTGTGATGCTTAGTTTCTCCGAAGGTCTCGCTGATGTAATAGCCGTAATTACTGAGATTTATGATGAGCACTACCCCTGAGATATATGTGGTAGTGAAGTCCTTTCGCCAATGGTAGCTCTTGATGTAAAATCCGTTATGACTGTAATTTTTCCCATTGTAAAATTTTAATAACTAAAACTTACTTTAAAATTTTAATTATTAAAATTATAATTACATTGTAGTAAGTTTTAAAGTTGAAGCAATATTCTTTTTGAAGTACTTTCTTTGAAGGTTGCTTAAAACTTAAATAATTGGATTTAATTAAATCTGCATATTTATCAAAATAGTATAAATATATAACTGTTATATATATAAATTGCAAACAGTTATATTAATATATATACAAATTGTTTAAATATATAATTTGTGCTTTTTTTTTTATGTTAAATTTCTTGAAAATTGGCAGTTTTTTTTTTTTTTTTCCTTCCTTTTTTTCCTTTTTTTTCTTTTGCTGGTATTGAAACTATCGATATAGATAAACAACTGGATAGACTGCTTAACGGTGGAGAAACGAGCCGTTGCCACCGCGGAAGCGAGATGCTTGGATGGAGGAAATTTTATTGCCGATGTGGATTTTCTTCGATCTTTATGATATATTCGCGTTACTTTTGATATTTAGCAAGCAAAAAAAAAAAAAATTAAGAATAAAACATATTTGAAGAAAATAGTTGAACCAATAAATATAACTGATCAAAATAATTCTAAGTATAGAATTAGTATATTTAGAACAAACATTTGAGATTAGTTGCTGTCGATATCTGTAAACGTGTTTCATCTTTATTGATTCGAATTTAATTCTTTAAATTTTAAATTACCTAAATCAGATGTCTTAAAAATAAATTATTATCTACAAGTTATGAGAATACAATAAACAAATGAAAATAGACTTTTAAACTAGATTTATTTTAGAAGTAGATATTAAAAATAATTGAAGAAATACTGTAAACCAGTTGAAAATATGTAGTAATAAGATTGCAAAATACAAATTCATACATTCAATACACCAATTAAAAGAACAATTTAAGTTCCAAAGAAAAACTATTATACTAAATTTTAATACTCAATATTATTATATAACTTATGATTTTAAATATATAAGTTGTGAAACTTGTTTATTGCAAGTCAAACACATATATTTGGTCCTATAATTTTGAAATGAGAAAAATGTAGAAAACGTTACCAAAACTAAATAATTTCAGGCATTTTCATAATAATATTACAAAAAATTGTTTTTGTGGATTTCAACTTAAAAATCAAATAAATTACGTAGTTTAATAAGAAAAAATTTAAAAGGAGGAAAAATTAAAAAGTAGTCGGGGAGTTTTTCCCAAGAAAAGAAAAATGTTTTGTGGTTAATCCAGATCTAAACATTGTTAAAAAGGACCAACTTATTCAATTTATGCCTGATGGTAGTTTTGTTTCTTTGATGATCAAGTGTTACTCTCTTGGCATTCGAAAAAAATCTAATATTGCCATAAGTTCTGGCAATTAGTTTTATTAATTGCGTTTGGTGGAGATCCTCCACAACAAATTCACCTTCAGTTGAATGTATAAAACCCAATGTATTTAATTTTTTGACAATGTTACCCTGTGACAAATACTTAAAACAGAATAAACAATGTAATCTAAAGGTTTTTCATTTTTTTTCCTTCCAAATTTGACACATAATGACGAAATAATTTTTCTGTTTGTTGCACAACAAACAATACTCCATCAGAAGCAAATTTTAATCCACCTTTATTTACATTACATTTAACGATTTGGCATTTTAATGGTATTGCGTACCATAAGTAGGGCTATTGCATTGACCAATTTTTAATTTAGCTTTTGTTGTTAACAAACTTATACATTCTTCGCAGGTTAGGTTTGTGCTAAGCTTTTTCACTACATAACCTGAAATATAATAAAGAATATTGTCAGCAACATCTGACAAAGTGTTGGACTCTATTAGAAGTGATAACTCTTGAATGTTAGTATCTAATTCTCTACTGTCTTCAGTACCATCAATTAAAGTACGCTTACTGGAACGAAATTCAAATATTGAACATTGTGAACTGTAATCTAAGTTCAAACAATTTGCAGTGGAACTTGGGGCACAGTGTTTCTAAACAGAAGATTTCTAAGGGCATATTTAAATTGGTTTACGTTAGGGCTGTTATTGCATCTTCCTCTTGATCTTATACATGAAAATAGCAATTCCACATGATCCAGAGATATCTTGTACGTTAAGAAATATTTACAAGGGTTCTCAATTTCTATCATCAAACGCATGGCCAGCTTTTGAATGCTGTTAATGCATATTACAAAACCCAGTGCAAAGGTTTTACGGGGATGTTTGAAGACAGAAGTGTTCGCTATCTTTATAGAAGAAATATAGCTCAACGTTTCGTTTAAAAAAGTTTCCCAGCTTGACTTATTTGCAATCCTTAAAGGTGGTTTAAAACCTGAGCTAAACGGGTTGCGACTGTTTAAATAATCAAAGAGCCTGTCAATTACTCTTATGAAATGAACAGTAGCTTTGCACCCATTAAAATTGGGATCACTTTTCGACAAATGCTCGATTGCATCAGCTACACTACCACTTAAGGTTTGTGCAGCTAATCGTGCATTAATTTTCTTATTTTTGTACATTATGTGAGCCCCAGAAAGAGAATTAGCAAATTTAATGTGTTCTTTTCTTTTCAAATCATTTAGTTTTCTAATATAATCCCATTTTACAACGCCTATATTGGACATTATAAAACCCATTTCGGCTAAAGTATTTCTGGCTAATTTCAACATGTGACAGGAATCTAAAAATGCAAAGACTTCTAACTCAGAAACAGGATGTTTAAAAGAAGTTATGAAATAGTTTCCTATTTCAAAATTACACCCTAAATCTGTCAATGTGCGAGTATTAGTTTCGCTTTCATTTTCCATTTCTTTTCCAAATGCCCTTGAAAACGCATAAAAACAAGGATTAAATAAATATAAATCAAGTGTTTTATTCTAGATCATAATACTATTTGTTCTGAATTTAAAATAGATTATTTATGATATGAATTGCCATATAAGAGAACAACTATTAACCAAGAGCGATTAATGTTAAAAGGGTCATTTTAGATATTTTTCAATAATAAATAATAATATAAAAAAAAATACATTTACATATTTGAATAACTATTTTTTACTTATCAGTGAAAACTCTTGTTGATATTTTTCCGATTTGCGCTGTTGTTGCAATTATATGCAACACAGTAGTTAACCATGATTCAAGAAATCTTCCCACCAGTGGCAGGAAAACAAATATTAGTGCCGGCGCGTTTTTCGCCCTGCGTTGCCATCGGAGCAGTCTATCCAATTGTTTATCTATATCGATGATTGAAACAGGTTTTGGGTAAAAAGGCCTGTTTAATGCAGAATATGTCTGAGTAAGCTTATGCCAGCTGTAAAAGAAGTATCTCTAAAAATTTTGGAATTAAAATTTCTACGTATAGTTTAGAAAACTCCCTGCACCCCTTACAAGTCAAACTTGTTAATGTATGCGGACCAGAAATTTTTTCATATTTATAAGAAATCTAAATGATGATATTTCAGATGAATTACCTAAATAAGTGTATGTTGAAAGTCGTAAGTTCATTTATGAGTAGTAGTGACCAAGTTCTCCTATGCTGTAGCTAATTACATAACAAATTATTTATAGACTTCACTACATTTTTTATGTCTTATAATTGTTGTCACTTTCTAAAATAAATCAACTGACAGAACTTAAAGCATTGAGCAAGGTAATTTCACCTTGGAAAATTACAATAGAATTTTAAAATAATATGTCACTATATACAGACAATTTGTGCAACAATATGTTGCAGCAGCTGTTCTGATTTCCTGTTGATTTACCGTCATGAGTACGTTTTCCAATATGTGGATTTGATCAACCGGAATGCATCAAACTTTATAGTTGAAATACTTAGAAGTAAAGATGTTATTGATTTTAAGATATATACGGGCGTAATCAGTACAAGAAAAATGGTTTGAGTCTGAAAAGCATTGGAAAGAATGGTCCAAAAGAACTATGGGTTTCTTTCTCACCCTATTGCTACATACCATCAATTTTCCCTGTAGAAAGTTTCATCCTTACATTAATGGTATTAGCCCACAGAATCTTCTTATTAAGACAAACCTGTTGTACCATTGCTAATACCCCAAAGCAAGGCTTATTGGCTTATTCATCGAAATAAATTAAAAAAACCAAAGAAAAAAATAGTCAACTTGAATTTTTAATGCACAAACCATTAATTCATTAAAAAGACCCCAATAAGATGAATACTTTTGATCCATGTCTAGTAAGCCAGTCTGTATAATCACGACTACACTCGATCACGCTTTCACAAGTTCACTTATACGGCTACCGCAATCGTATTTTTTAACACAGTCTGGATGGAATCGCCTGTATTGCGCGACATGTAACGGCTGAAAAATGCATAGGCGAATCTCCACTCACTCTATGCTAATAGTACTGCTTGCGGTATTTTGTGTTTATTTACATTTCAAATTCAAACGTTTATTTAAACGAATTAATGTGCCAATGTATTAGATAATGGTTTATTGTCGGTTTATTTTTCAATTAAAATAATTAAATTTCTTTCAATTACCTACCTTGTATGTTCAAATAAGTTTATTATTGAATAATTTGAATTTTTCTAGAAATAAGTCTTAAGTAAGTAAACTTTAACCTAATCTAACGTTTTGTGTCAATGTAAATTTATCGATTGTATAAATCACGAATTATACGTAAAGTATTTTTCTAAAGAAATTAAAAAAAAAAAAAAAAAAGAATGCCTAAAGTTTATGCAGCTTTCGTTGCGGGCGACGGGCTTCGATCGCGAGACCATTGGATCTCGAGACAGATACTTTACCGCTGAGCAAAAGAGTACTCCAGTGAACAGAGGTTTTTTCTGTTATTTGAGGTCGCCACACAGCCTCCTCCCAGCGACGAAGTAGCGATACTGTTGTTCTGATTAAAGTCTGATTGGAGTTGGAGGTTTGGGATGCTAGTTGCATCGTTGTGTCCGCTTGTTGCAGTGCTGCACGTGAGTTGCGTCTGATCGCTTGTTGCGATGAAGTTTCTCATTTCAGAAGCGCCGATAGATGGCAGCATGATTCGTTTTAGTCCGGCTGTCACCATTAAAGCGTATGCAGCTTTCGTTGCGGGCGACGAGCCTCGATCGCGAGACTATTGGATCTCGAGACAGATACTTTACCGCTGTGCAAAAGAGTACTCCAGTGCACAGAAGTTTTATCTGTTATTTGAGGTCGCCACAATGCCTAAATACTTTAATTTCTAGAAAATCTATTTCATTCTTGAAACTACTAAAATTATATTTTTTTTTACTCCGATCGGCCACTGTTTCAAAAAGTGGAGTTAGCATTGGTAACAATTCCAACACTTTTTAAAATCGAGTGAAATTAGTTTATATTTATGAAGAATTTCTTTCTGATTCCAAATATTCAAACAAAAGTTATTTTTAAAAAAAATAGTTATTTAAATATCAAGAAAAGAAAATACCTGAAAACCTCATTAGATTTTAGTCCGATAAAAACGCTAAATTTTTTTCTGTGAAGTCGAAACTACCTTCCGTTTCTATGGTTATCGTGTGGTTTCTGCCAAGGTGTGAGTTTTTTAGACAATTGCCATATCCCTTGCCGATTGGTGTGATTTGCAAACTGGTTTCCACTGCTGCGTTTCAAACTAAGTTCGGAAAAGTGACGTCACATTAGCTTTGAGCTGAATGAGTCGTTTTTCCCGCTAAAATAAACCAACAATTTTAGGTTGAAAATTAAAAAAAAAAAAAAACGCAGTGAGCCGACATTTTTGTGTTAATGGCCTTTTCGAAACATTTAGAATTGAATAAATAATAAAAAAAAATGCGGGAATTGTCCATTGCAGAAGTAGTGTAAGTGAACTTGTGAGAACGTGATCGAATGTAGCCGTGGTATAATATACATAATTTACAGTTTGTTTGACTGTGTATATTTACTTTTTGAAGTTATCCTGAGATTTTTAATGAGGAATCGGGGGGCTTTTAAGATGTTTAATTGTAAAAACAAATTGCAACAAAAGGTTTTTTAGACCCAGAAAAATGTCCTGAACAACATATCAAAAGTGTAGAAAAATACAAGTAATGAAAGCCCGCCATATTGGCCATTTGCCGCCATCTTGAATTTCTCTTGTAATAGTACAATGTCTATAAGTAATGTTACAGGCTCCGATTTCCTTCAAATATGTACCAAATAAAAGGGTTTTTTAATACTTAACCTTATGAACTAGAAATACTCCATGTTTAAACAACTATTTCAATGTAATAGAATTAAAAAGGTGGGGTTTTTTTTTTGTTGTTATTTTTTATTCCTTTTTAAATCATAAATTTAAAGTTTTCTTTTCTGTTATTTATCATAGATTTAAAATTTCTTTTAAAAACAATTTGAATAAAAACACAAAATATATTAAATTTTATAAAAATTTTAATCATGAAAGCCAAAAACTACTCATGCCGTCAACTTTGATATTTAAAAATAGTAGTTTGATGTAATTTATAACCAAAATATGTAATGGGAACACAAAGAAAACCTATTTTCATTCAATAATTTTTTCACAATTACTTCTTTTAATTGACATTTTTTTTTCACACTTTTTTTTATTTGAACCTTAAAGTAGTGCAGTTAATCTTGTATTTGCTTCTAGAAATATCCAAGAGCTGGAATGGTGCTGATTGGATGTCAATCATTTTAGGTATAAGTTGATCTCTGTAATATCTAAACCAGTCATGTGGTACAAGTGGATTTTAGGTTTGAAACGAGTAAAAAAAGTTTTGATTTTTAACATTAGCTGCTGTAAGAGGAAGTGACTATTTTTGAGTTACAGTAAAAATACATGGCTGTATTTTTGTTTGCCGACATTTCATTAAACCGTTTGTATCGCAGGTGATCCAATGATGAGGTTGTCTTTCAATCATGCAGGGCATATAAAGTCTTGTAGCGTTTAGAAGTTTCTTCTTTTCTATTGTAACAGCCTATGAAAATATTTTCGATGAATAGAGCGATCAAATATTTTTACCTTTTATAAATATAAGAACTGATGTCTAACTGCACAAAGGTGGATCAAGAGTGGAGGGGTTCTTTTTATTTAAAAAGTCAGGTGTTTCTTTGCATCTTTTCAGTTCTTTTCTTTACTTGGTATACGAAACCTTTTAGTATTTGTTAACGAGTGTGACACATGACACTAGTCAATACATATATGGCATTATTAACATCTATGCATGGAATCATTGATTTAACCTCAACTCGTCGTTGTACTTCTGGTATACCTGCTATTTCAGTGGATCGTTCTGTTCGTTCTTTCGTTCTGTTCTTAAACATTCATAATTTTTCAAGACAAGCCCTAACGACACCCAACATGCCATATTTATCTTCAAAATTGATAAACCAGAAGTTACCACCTATGGTACACCTGGTACTATGAATATTCATAATTCTTCAAGTTGAGTTCAATGATATCTTAAATGGCAAAATCTTCTTGAAAATTGACAAATTGGTTGAATGCGGATGGCAGTAACCATCAAAATCGACCACGAACGAGTAATAGAAACTTGTGTATGGCAACTCAACCCCCAAAACTTAATGCAATACGTTGCCATCGATAAAAAGCCTGTTTGCCAAGTTTCAGCTCGATTGGTTAGTTTGTACGCACAACGACCTATTTTAGTGCATAATAACGACTAATCAGTCCGAGACCCACAGCTTAACGTGGATTCAGAATCACAACGAACATCCACACCTAACTCAGGAATCAAATCCGGCACCTTTAACATACAAGGCCAGAGCATTCATCCCATTGAAAATTTATTCTAATAAATTGTTACAAATAAATATTACATGTTTTTTACAATCTAATTATTGCAATATAAATTATTTTTATTATACCAAGCATTATTTTGGTTCACATAATAACCCATTGATATTTGACAAAATTTAAAATATTTTCTTAACAACAGTTTTAAAATTCACTATGAAATTATAATTTTGATATTGTATGATTGTACGATTTCATTTTACAACGGAAAGTAAACAAAATCAACACATTTTTAAAAACGAATGACATTTTTGCAAATTCCATTAGCAGCCAATCGCAATGAGTGTTTCATTTAGTCCCGCTGTAATGAATTGACTGGGACGTCAGCTCGCATAACCTCCACATTTATACTTTGTACAGCCCATAGTATCTTGCAACAAAATGTGATTATTTTCATTTTTCAACGGAGATTTCCCGAAATTAAAATGTTTTTGAAAGTTAACTCACTTTAAATTGTCATACAGTTCAAATAACACTTGCAATTTGAAGAACAAATATTTCTCTTTAATTCTATCGCTTCAAAAATTAAATTGTTTCAATTTTAAAGATGTTATAAGCCATATAATTATAGTACAATTAGTTCTGCCTATACTTTAACGTTACGTTCGTTCACACTTAAGCCTAACATGTCGGAAAAACTAACTTCGATATGATAGCAAACCTGTTTAGCAACTTTTGGCATATATATCTGAACCTCAATTACAAGCTGATCGCCTTTATCTGTCGCCAAATTATGAAATGAAAAAAAGTGATTTTAAATTAATTAAAAATAGAAAGAATTATTTAATGAAGTTCAAACCAGCGTAGGATTTTAAGTTGAAATATTCCGCATACTATAATTCAATCCGTTTGAAGATCTATAGCTTAGTTAGGGCTGGCCGTTTGTCTAAATTTTTACATAAAAATCGGGCTAGAATTCGTTTTTTTATTTCGTTTTGGAATTTTCAATATTTTTTTTTCTTCGTTGTCTTTTATCCTAGGTACTCAATTTTTTTTGTCTTTAAAAGTTATCACCGAGACGAATCTATGGTATTTTTTGGATAATTATGTGAAGTTCCGTAAGCAAGCTAAAAAATAGTCAATTTCGGCTTTTTCGCTGGAAGTTGTGCAGAGAATAGATACTTACTGTCGGTTTCTGCCTTTTTAAGGTTGACGGCGAAACGACCGTTTCATCTGATACAAAAATCATTTCACCGATTCAAGATAATATTTTCTTATGCATATTTATTCTCTAGCAGTCATCATATCTAAGGAAATATAAGGTTAATCAAATCTAAGGAATTCTGTTGTATTTGGTAGCAACTCATTACGTGTCTGCTTGTTTTTAATTGGTGAAAATTGTCTATTGAAGTGGCAGTGATACTTCCAAAGCGTCTGTAATTGCTTATGTATTGAAGGCAGCACATCTAAAAATATAGGTCCTCTTCTAATTTGTGCTACTACCATCTTACTAAGCATATAGATCACTGTATGGCTGCAAATCTTTTGTTTAAAAATTCCTTTTAAGCCAAATTGTGTCTTATGATGACCAATGCATCCTAAAATTTTTCCCTCATTATGTAAATCAACAAGAGTTTTGACTAAATTATTTAAACTATTCCTTGGTGTTCAATTGAAATAATTGCGAAAAATTCGAATGAAAACTAAATTTCTTTTATGTCATATCATTACCTTTTTTGGTATAAATTGCATCAAACTGCTTCTATTTTAAATATTAAAGTTGGTATGAGTAGTTTTTGACTTCCATGTTTAAAAATTTTATAAAATGCAATAAATTTTGTGATTTCAGTCAAATTGTTTGTAAAAGTAATATATTTGTGATTCAATAAAGTAATCGAAACAAGCAAATAAAAGTATTTTTAAAACAATTACTATCAAAAAGTTGTTTAAATAGAATGTGTTTCTAGTTGATAAGGTTAAGCATTAAAAACCCTTTCATTTGGTACGCATTTGAAGAAAATCATTGCCCTGTAGCATTAATTATATAGACATTTTACTGTTACGAGAGAAATTCAAGATGGCGACAAATGGCCAAGATGGCGGGCTTCCGTTATACTTATATTTTTCTAGACTTTTGATATGTTGTTCAGGACATTTATTTGAATGTAAAAATTCTTTTGTTGCAATTTATTTGATGTTTGGCTTATTTATTAGCTCTAAAATGACTGGACTTCAATCAAAACAAGCCAATAAAAGTATTTTTAATGCTATTACTATCAAAAGTTATTTACATAAAATTTGTTTCTAGTTGATAGATTAAGCATTGAAAACCCTTTCATTTGGTACATATTTGAAGGAAATAGGAGCCCTGTAGCATTAATTATAGGCATTTGACTGATTACAAAGAAATTTCAAGATGGCTGCCAAATGACTGTCTTCCGCCACTTACATTTTTCTAGAATTTTGATATGCATGCTGTCCGGGACAGTTTTCTGAGACGGAAAATGCAAAAAATAAAAAAAAAACTATTGTTGCAATTTGTTTGATGTTTTCACCTAGTTTAACTGGACTAATGGGTGGTTGGTGATGGACGTATTGAGTATCGCATTTATTTCCTAACTTTAACCCAAATAAGTTTAAAATTATCAACTGTGCAGCGCACTGATCTCAAAATAGAGATATGAAATTAACTATTAAAGTTCTAGACCAGCATCATTTGACCTCCAATCAAATTGAAATTATTAAAAGGAAATTCTAGCAACAGTTCCGGAATCCCCTATGACAAAATAGAAAGCGAAAGACTTTAGTAGAGAGCTGGCGACATCGTAGTTTCTCGTGGCAGTTTCCGTCAAGGGCTTTTACCAGCGTTTTATCCCTGGACGCCAAGAGTTGTGAAGGTGAGGGAAGATGAGGAAGGAGTTGGGAGAGATTGACTTTTGGAGGTGCTTGAGTTTTTAATAACTCTACCACCATTGTTTGTGGAAAAGCCATTACCTTGAAATTCTCATCTCTATGGCTGTTTTTTCCCCCCGTAGTTTCGCCTGAAAGGGCTTTACCCTTTGGCTAGCAAGCGTTTATTGAACTTACTCCTCTCTGCCTCTTTCAACCTCATGTTACATGGCTTCGGAAATTGACATGCCATTGGAAACATACACAATCAGCATCCCTTTTGCGCGTCTTTAGCTGATTCACACAGAGCAGTTCGAAAAAATGGGTTTCAAATCCCTAATGAGTAACATATTTTTTTTGTTCCGTACACCAACTCCCTAAAAAAACTTTTATTAATATTAAACCAATTTTTACATCAGTAATTGGAGTGTTAATTATAACATAATATAGCACTACATTACAATTATTTTATTTATGGTTTGTTACGACTTATTTTTGTGCACAATAGCAGGGAACCCGAGACCTTTGGGTTGTGAGGCCAGAGCACTAACCGCACAGCCACCAGGTTGGAATGTCATTTATGATTGATCATTTCCGGTCATTGCGCCTCAAATCCCAAATCAAACCGCCAGCTTCTTTTTCCCCAAATCCATATAAACAGTTTTGTGGTGGAAGAAACTTTGTTCGAAGAAACCTGATTTGTTTTTAGCTGCACATTTGATTCGTTTGTACCAGTGAAAATATTATGCGAAGTCAACATCTTCTCATCAGTCAACCGTAAGTACGTTTCTAAATAATTTGATAAACTTACTCCAATATTAAAATCTAAATAAAATAATGTTAAAAAATAAAATTAAAGAAACTAAATTATTTTAATAAAATAGAGTGTGTGTTCCTGTTAGTCCGGCTCTAGAAACTTCTACCATTCGTAAGATTCTGAAATATTGGAACATAATCAGTAATATGCGACCTCTAATTTTGCTTCTTACAGCTAGAATGTTAACATTTAAATTAGTGTTTTAATGAACTTTTTAATTACAATTGCAACAAATGACGGCCCGTGATCAAAAATGCTAGTGCAGCCGGGAACATGCACCCCCCCCCACATACCACACACTTTTCACAGTCATTCATGAGCGCAAAGTTGTTAATCTCTAATACTCAAAACTCAATTCAAAGTTTCCTTTCAATTTTTATAAAATGAATAAGATGAGAAGGAAAAAAACATTAAATTTTTGAAAACCAAATCAATCCTCCTTTCTTTTTATCTTGTGAATCGGTACGTTCATGTGACAACGTGTAATTGTGGTTAATCCATCATATTCAGCACTATTCCAAACTCCCTTTTTTAAATCCGATGATCAAACATGGCCAACTAAACAATTTTTGTAAATAAAAACCACCACATAACCACAGGAAAAGCTCATACCTAGATGACTGAAAAACTTACGATCATTCGGTTCCCTACCACACACGCTAATTCAAATGAGCCAATTAGTTCATCAAATTCGCAAGTACAGCTGAAATTGAAAAAGTCCGAACGGGCTGTATGTACCCGCATACCGTATACACTACGAGGAGAGAAAAGTTCAATTGGGTTCCATCGGTTACCATGGCAACGTTGCAGCCAAAAGGTGAATTCACGAACTGGCTGCAGTTCGGTGGAAAACCGCCAGTTTGAGTTGATTTGAAAGTTTTTTTCTCCTGAATTGAGTATTGAGGTTACAGGTTTCCTATTTATCGGATTTTTTTACACTTACCGTAGAGATTCCATCTTCATTCAAGAAAATAAGTAAAATATATAAGTTTTGTTTTGAACTAATAAATTTAGATGAAGCCCGGCTGTATTTGCTGTACTCTACTAGCCGCCACTGATAGCAACTTATCGCTAATTCCACAAACTCCCGCCAGATGCCAGCGCTATAATATTTGCTACTTACGGCTTTGTATTTAATGAGGAATATTTTTTTTTGTTAGGATTCGAGAGGGGGGAGGGGAGGGAGGTATTAAATGTAGAGATTCAAAATTATAACTATGGATTTCCATAAAAATGAACTTCTTAGCGAGCTTGTGATTGGATTGTAATGAACGTTTTAATAAGTAAAGCGAGCCTGGATATGCGTAGCAATGAATCTTTTATGGCGAACCTGATTTGCTATCTCCTAACGCTAGGATCTACTCATTAACATGTTAAGCGGGGCCACTTAAGTAGTTACTATAATAAACGAAAAGTAATTCTCACCTGTCAAAATCAACTTTCGTTTTTTTTTTTTTTTTTTTAAACTAAATTTAAGAGTTTATTTATATTAAGTGCCAAAGGATGCCTTTTTTATGAATTGGACTATTGTCAGCGTAATTTAAAGAAACTAATTATATCAAAAAGGCGTTCTAAGGAAAATTTGGCAAAAGTAATTCCTTGTAGTGTGAAAATTTATGCATGTGTACAATTGAATTTGTTTCTGAAATACTTCTACTAATCAAATAATTATAAACATAGACGCCAAGATGATTATTTGAAGGTGGGGGGGGGGGGGGGGGAGTCAGGGGGGTCTAATGTGCAAGCCTTTGCTTGGGGCACCCCAAAAAATCTAAATTTTATTAACTTGCACACACAACATTTGCAGAAAGTTTAGTTTAGCACATATTTTGCTTCATAATTTTTAATCAAAACCTAATTTTCGAGATTTTTTGGAAAGTTAATTAAGGACTTCTTTGACAATTAAAATTCCTTCAAATTGATATTAATTACTCTATGAATAGACATGAAAACCAAACCATATAAGCAATTTTGTAAAGTAGTCTTACAAATAATATTTAAACAATGATGGCCAAAAACTTATCGGTGATGCATATTTTTAATGGATAATTTTTTTTATGAAGGATTTAACTAACATGGTGTCGTGTTAGTTAAAAAAAAAAAAAAAAAATGGTGCTTTTATAATAAAAAACATAATTAGTTTTCCAAGAAAATAATCAAGTTTCAAGTACCATGCAACACACAACGCGACTCACAATACTGCCACTGTCTGTGGGAAAATCTGCAACTATTTTTTGGTCAAAAACTTTCTGGAGCTGGTCAGTATGGTACCAGACAGAATTGGTATTGTACCACAAATAATCTACAGGCAACAAACAAACAAGAGTAAAGATAGCAGAAAAAAGGACTGAAAAGAGTCCATACGATAGATATATTTCAGTTTCATGGCTAGGGAAGAATAGGATCATCGCCAAAAACCAGAGATTCTCATTGTAGGATAACGATATCATAGAAACGAACATTCATAATATTTTAGTATGGGAATTCGGGAGGAACTGATTGTTAAGCATTAGAGGATTTTTTTTTAAATTTATTGCTGCTTTTTCTGATGTAAATCTTTTACTTGCAACAAAACATCCCTATTTCTTGAAAGTTAAAACATATTTTATAGGAGGGGGTGATATATCCCTATATCTCCCCGTGGATACGCGCCTGTGATATATCCCCATAGCCCCGCCTCTCCCGAAGATACATTTCTAAATATATATATATATATATATATATATATATCTTTTTATTTGCTACAAGACATTGTAATTTTTAAAATGTTGAAATATATTTCGGGGAGAAATGTGTCTGTGTGTACGCGGTCAGATTAACTCCGAACAAATTGACCTTGGATGTTCGAATTTGGTGTGGGGGTTAGTGGTGGCCATGAGACCTACCATCAAGGTTTATGTCAAAATCGCGCATGTGCATAAGGTAGCTGCCATTGAAAAAAATCATATTTTTAATGGTTGCTAAAAAACGGCTCTAAAGATTTTGATAAAAATCGCTGTGGTAATGTTTCTTTAGGTGTTCTAAGCATCTCCACCTCCGAAATTCCCGTAAAAATGTTTTAATTGCGTAAAAAGTTGAAAAACGAATGTTTTCAACACAGAGTTCTCTTTTCTTTAGCATAGCTCATCAACGATCGCTATTCTTCTTTCCTTACTTATAAGAAAGGATAATATAAGAATTATCGAAAAGTATATTTCCAAAATAACCTTTTTTTTTTCTTTTTCTTTTTTCTGTAAAAGATCCATGTAAAAATTATCACAAAAACCTGGCCCTTTTTTTTCTAAATGAATGATGAAAATTTAAAAACGATAAATGGCAAAATCCACGTCAGTATTATAGTGTAATTGAAAGTTGGGTGATGTTCCACATCCTTAGTTTTTGGCTTTTACAGTATAAAATATTTTTTAATTAGGACTACCTACAACTTTCATAAAATAATGAATTATGAAAAATTTTTAGTATTTAAATTTTTTTTCTTTTATATCCATTTGAAATTGCTAATAGAACTTTGACAAATGATAATTTGCTTAAACACCTAATTAATTAAATAAAAATAATTTATCGGTATTTTATCCTTTAAAATGTCCTATTGGTATTGTTCACTGAATTAAAGTTCCAAAACATTTTTTCGCCGTGGAAGAAATATGAATCCTCTAATATTTAACAATTGAAATTTTTTGTATAAATTTAGTATCCAAAATCAAATCGTCGCACATTGGGGCAAAATGACAAAAAAGCTGACCAAAAGTGAAATATATATATATATATATATATATATATATATATATATATATATATATATATATATATATATATATATATATATATATATATATATATATATATATATATATATATATATATATATATATATATATATATATATATATATATATATATATATATATATATATATATATATATATATATATATATATATATATATATATATATATATATATATATATATATATATATATATATATATATATATATATATATATATATATATATATATATATATATATATATATATGTAATTTTCCTATTTAAACCACATGGTTTTATTAACAAGTATCTTGAGCATCTGGTTCCACTCTTTTTGGCTGCTTTATGAGATTTTTGGCGCAACTGTTAGGGATGAAAGTTGGAACTTGCAGAAAAGTTTTTTAGCAAAGCGCATATTTTCTTTAGAGCGACTGCTTTTTCAAGGTAGCCTCTTCAACTTTTGTTTTATCTAAGAAGTAAAACTTTTTCATCGAGCCTATAGTAAGTGGTTAGTAGAATGTAGCATATTTTTTTTTCTTAATTTTTGTATTAATTTTAATATTTTTTATTTATTTTAGAAAAAGCACCTCCAATAATTTCTGCATTTTTTTTTATGACCTTATACATATACTAGTAAAAAAGTTTGATAAGGTCACTTTGGGTAATCCAACTTTTTACATAGTTTGGAAGAACATTTAATTGTATATTAGAATCTGTTTACACATTTCTCCGAAATTTACCGATTTGACTGTAAATTCTTTACAAATAAAACACAAATAACTTCACTTGTAGATGACTGCATTAGGGATATAATTTAAATAACAAGTTAGGCGCATTGTAACCAAATTTAATGAACATAATATAATTATTTTTAAGTTAATAGTAATTTAAATATGTAAAGCTTAAGTACAATTTATTAATATTTAATTTAACTATAATTTAAATTCAATTTACTGGAAAAAATAAATGAAGTTTCTACATATGAATGGTTGTGAGAACCGTGTATAAATCTACAAAAAAAATAATATTTTTTTAACATACCAATATGTTCCAGACATTACATACAATCCAAATTAAGAAATAAATTTTACAAAATTCTAAAATTCCTGTAGATTTTTAAGCTAGTTTTTCGTTTAAAGGTTCAGAAGAAAATTATTAATTTATAAGAAGAAATAATAAGTTGTTTGATATGCTTTCAACATGCTAGCTTCTATGCGCTTTTAAACTAGAGTAAAAAAAACTTGGAACATGAAATACAAAAAAATACGAACTGTCCAGATGAATATTTATCTCGAATCCAAGATATATTTAAAAGTCTGCAACAGAACCGAAGTGTTTTTCAAAGTAAAAATAAAGAATGGCTAAATGAAGATATTTACTTTTCATTGATATTATTGCTAAATGAATATATTATTTTCGTTTACATTTCCATTTTGCCGACCATCATCAGATCTTCTGGAAAGCCGTGTTGGCCTACGCAGCACAAATGACTCTCAGGACAAATTGAAGAATAGATGCGTCTAAAGTCGTTAAAGATGCAACATTTACTTCCCCATAAAGCGCTTCAAAATATATAAAATCGTTTTCAGAAAGCGAAAAACATGTTAGTGATTAAGTTTCAGTGGATGTAGCATTGGGAAACAAAATTGCGATTGTTGAAACAAAATTATCCTAAAATCAATATGATATAATTCGAAGTTACTGTGAATACAAATTTCCTTTCAATGTCATACAAAGAGCTAAAAAAGAGCTGTTATCCATAAAATATTTCCTTTATAATACGTTGAAAGTTAAAAGTAGGGGTTGCTGTTCCATCTTTACTAAAGCACACAACTTTACACATTATCAAAAGTAAATCAAATGACGTTTACAAAATATTCAAATGAGCAATTGCATAAAGTAAAGCTTTTAACCAAATGGAGTTGCGGAAGTTCAGGCCAAAGTGAATATAAGCAGAGGTTTTTATTCAGTATTTCCTCGGACTCCAATACCTCCCTTGTGTCATGTGTTCCACTAAAAATGTTAATGAGGACGATAAAAAAAACTGTCATGAAAAAATCCTAGACTAGTATCTCCTCACTTATGTTGCAATTTGTTCCTGAATAGAAGGAAACAATAAGAAAAAACACTGAAGAACACATCGAAAATAAAATTAAAAACCGTATTAAAACAGGAGTAATAGACAATAATGCTAATATTAATATTTCTCATACAATTTTATTCACAATGGTCTATAGAAAAGTTTGCAATGCTGTCACATCTACTGATTCACAACAGGAGTGCTATGTTTGTGGATTAACTTCAAAACAGTTTAATAAATATTCTGAAGTTATGAAGAAAAGTTAATTTAGACACAATCCGATTTGGTCTATCACCACTTCATGTCTGAATTAAATTTTTCGAATGCTTACTTCATATATCTTGCTGATTGAATATCTGTAAATGGCAGGTTCGTCGGAGAGATGACAAAAATAAGTTTTATCAAACAATTTCGAGTAGCTATGACATTCACGAGGAAAGATTTCTGACATATTATCAGGAAACGGCAAAATTGTATATGGAACTCTATCCGTGGTTCTATATGTCATCAATCGTACAAAAAATATTAGTTCATGGACTGGAAATAATAGAAAATTCGCTAATGCCCATTGGAACGCTTACAGGATAATTGTTTGTCATGTTTGGACAGATTCTAGTGTTTGTTTTCTTATTTGAAGTTTTGTGTGAAATATACTACTATATTAGTTTTATATATAATTTTTATAGTTAAAAATTATAATTGGGAGTTTTGAGTGATGGATTAAGATTTAATTTTTATAGAAATCTGCTTGACGGAAAATAACAATGCAATTTGAAGTTGATTTTAGTGTCAATATTTGGGATTTTTATAAACGATTATGGTACGCATTATTTGTAAATTGCTAAAAATATTTATAAAAAAAATTTATCTAATATCAAGATATTTTTTTATTAATGTGCATAATTTGTTAATTTTAACAGAAATCTTTAATTAAAAGTTATATTTTGGAAAGTAATTTTAGGTGAAAAAATATCGCTATGCAAATGCTAATTTTTACCTAAAAATGGTTAAAATTTGTCTATAAAACCAAAATTAGGGGGTAGTATACTTTTATAAACTCATTATAAACGTTACTATCAACATTTGGGTTCAATAAATACACTTCTGAATTTTAGCCAGGTTTTACACTTCTCTGCCTCACTGTGCGTCGTGCTAAAATTGTCCTACCTTATAATTAAAAATTTCCTCTCGACCTTCCAGGGTGCAGAGCACACACATATAACTGGATGATGGCGAAATTTCCATCAATATTGCATGACCGCGTGTTTGACATATGTACCAATTTTTAGAGTTCTGGCTAAATTTGAATTGGAATATTCTTTGTTTGGAATGTTTCAACCCCTCAAAATTCGTTAATCGACATCCGAATAGAATTAGTTCTACGCCCTGGTTTTGTTTCCCTTCATTACTTTATTAAAATGTATATCAAGATCTTCACATCGGTCTATTCAAAGAATACAATAACAATAGCTCATGAACGACAAAACTTCACTTTATAAGTTGCAATATATGAACTATTTAAGCAAAATGCAATTGAAGGGCTTAGTGGATTAAGGAGCAATGTATCCAAAAGTAACTTTCGAGATATTAGCTCTTAGTTTTTACTTTTGTATTCTTTGTGCATGTAACAGACCCCCTTTCATTTGTTAAAATGTCCATTGAGAAGCTTTTTTGAGATACTGCGTAAGTGCCACAAGTTAGCCTTATTTCTCTCCTTCATGTATTGTGAAAACGTGGATTATAAGAAAAAGTCACATACCACTTTTATCCACTTTTCCCTCAATTATAATTGTCCAGGAGAAAAAGAACTTGAATACAATATTTTTAAGAATTTGAGTGAGCCACCCATCATGAGGTTGAATTTGATAATATCCTTTCATTTTCTGTACAAAACTATTAGTCCGGGAAATAGAGACTGAAAAAGGGGTCTTAACTTGCAAAAGGTTATGTAGTTCTGATTTTTTAATATGGTCCCGTGGTTTATAAACCAAGTTTTCGACCTCCTAACCCATGTGCGTTCTCCATGGTGCACCAAAAACTAAGCCGTTTTTCAGTTTATACGTCATAACTCTTTGCCAATGCATCTTAGAAATACACAATATACTCAAAAGTTGTAGAATATTAAATTATCTACAACTTTTGTACACTAAGTTTTTTTGTAGACCTATTATTATGTCAAAGCTTTTTCATAAAAATGCTACTTTTTTAAGATTTGTGTCAAGTTTTTTGATTATATCTTCATAATGGTAGGTTTCAGAGAAAAAGTTTGTGGATAAAAGTTGTAGAGCAATAAATTTCCTACACGTTTTCTGCATAAACTTATTTTCTAGCACTAATAACAAAGGAGTTACTCTGCTTTGTGTATTTTCCGTGGTGCACCACAAACAAATACTCTTTTCAGTTTATAGATCATAACTCTTTCGTAATGCATTTTAAAAACAAATATTAAGTTTAAAAGTTGTAGAATACTAAATTTTCTACAACTTTTGTGAACAATTTGCTTTTGTAAAGCTATTATGTAAAGAGTTACGTAGCATCAAAGTAAACACTTTTTCGTAAAAATGCTGCTTTTTTAAGTTTTTTGCCGAGTTTTTCAATTATATCTTCATAACAATAAGTCGTAGGGAAAAATATATTCTACAAAAGTTGTAGATCTATAAATTTGCTATAAGTTTTATACAAAAAAGTTACTACCTAGGACTAATAACTAAAGAGCTACTCTTCTTTGAAGGTTTACGAGATGATAACCTATAATATTTTATGTATAGGTAGGGGTTTAAAAATAGCTTCTTATTGCATAGTCTGACAATTTTAATAAAAAAATAAAACAATATATATATAATACTAATGATAATGTAAAATAAAAAGTGGAAATATATTAAATAATGTATATATCTATAGATAATAATAGTAATATAAAATTTACCATTTTACCGTGATGCACCAAAAATTTCTACATTCAGAAATAAAAATGAGAAATAGACTGCATTCAAACTACGTGGGGTACAGATCTTTTGAGATAGAATAGAAAAATCACAAGTCGGGTGGCATTAGTGACATGTAAAGTAATTCTTTTAAGGACTCAGTTTCCGCGAAAACACCATATACTGTTGATTGAGATTTGCCACTGCCGAATTCAGGGTAGAAGATTAGAAGAATCGAAAAACCATTCTCAACCCTCCCCACCCCTAACCATCCCGAAAGAATATCAACCACTCAGTGTAGTTACTTAATATTGGAATACATGCGTTGTAATGTTGGCTGCTTCATTATATCCAATATTACAGGAATTTGCAAAGATCTTCCTAGATCCTAATGCATAGGATGATACTGCATCACCGAAGCAGTATCAAGCATTCTTGTTGCTCTCTTTGGTAGTCACAGGGCAACAACTTGAAATGTTTGCATTATAAGCAATTTTACAAATCAACAACTGGGAGCAAGTTAAATCTGTCAAAGCTACCTCCAACCCAAGAAGCTGCTACGCACCATGTCTTTTCGCACATACCATCAAGTAAAGACATGGATGGGCCAATTGAAAATTCCTCTGGTCTGTGGGTGGAAGATGGACAGTAAAGGACTTCTTCCTATTACAACCACCAGGGATTCAGCTCCTCAATCAATTCTGACCTACATTTTCTGCCAGCGCAACATAGGATGCACTAAGGCCTGCGGTTGTAAAAAGGCCGGTCTCAAGTGCTCTATAATATGTAAAAACTGTCATGGACAAACCTGTGACAATACAGCGAACATCATAATTGATGACAACGATGAAGACGACGCAACAGAACTCTTAATTCAAGAAGTAGCGGAGGAACTAGCCGAGCCTTCGTGGCTAAACGAAACTAAATTTAAGAATTTATAAGTTTTCTAAATTGTAAGTTTTATTGATATATATATATATATATATATATATATATATATATATATATATATATATATATATATATATATATATATATATATATATATATATATATATATATATATATATACATTTTTATAATATTTATATTTTTTGATTTATAATACTATTATTTTAATACCTATATTTTTTTATTTTTTATTAAACTTGTCAGGCTTTGCAGTAAGAAACTATTTTTAATATTAGATCTTACCAAGTAGCTCTTTTGTTATTAGTTCTATAAAATAACTTTGTATATAAAACGTAGCAAATTTAGGGTTCTACAATTTTTATGATATACTTTTATGGATATCATCTAAAAACTCGACAAGAATCTTAAAATGGTATTTTTACGAAAGAGTTTTTGCTTTGATGCTTTTCATACAATTTGTTTTTCATACAATAGTTCTACAAAACAAATTTTGCACATACATTAGAGGTAGAAAATTTAATACTCTACAATCTAAAATATAATCCCCCCCCCCCCCTATTAAATGCAGTAAAAAAAAGGTTATGATCGGTATACTGAAAAAAATTCAAAATTTCAGAATTCAGAAGGTTTTTGGTGCACCATGGCGAAAATGGTAAATTGATATTACCGTTATTGTATATTTAATTATATTATATACGTATTATTTAATATATTTCCACTTTTTATTTTACATTATCATTAGTATTATGTAAATATTGTTTTATTTTTTTTATTAAAATTGTCAGACTATGCAGTAAGAAGTTATTTTTAAACCCCTACCTATACATAATATATTATAGGTTATCATCTCGTAAACCTTCAAAGAAGAGTAGCTTCTTAGTTATTAGCCCTAGATAGTAACTTTTTGTATAAAACTTATTGCAAATTTATAGATCTACAACTTTTGTATAATATATTTTTCCCTACGACTTATTTTTATGAAGATATAATTGAAAAATTCGGCAAAAAACTTAAAAAAGCAGCATTTTTACGAAAAAGTTTTTATTTTGATGCTACGTAACTCTTTACATAATAGCTTTACAAAAGCAAATTGTTCACAAAAGTTGTAGAAAATTTAATATTCTACAACTTTTGAACTTAATGTTTGTTTTTAAAATGCATTGCAAAAGAGTTATGATCTATAAACTGAAAAACGTATTTTTTTGTGGTGCACCATGGAAAATACACAAAGCAGAGTAACTTCTTTGTTATTAGTCCTAGAAAATAAGTTTATATAGAAAACTTGTAGGAAATTTATTGCTCTACAACTTTTATTCACAAACTTTTTCTCTAAAATTTACCATTCTGAAGATATAATCAAAAAACTTGACACAAATCTTAAAAAAGTAGCATTTTTACGAAAAAGTTTTGACTTTGATGCAACATAACTATTTACATAATAGGTCTACAAAAAAAACTTAGTATACAAAAGTTGTAGATAATTTAATATTCTACAACTTTTGAATATAATGTGTGTTTCTAAGATGCATTGGCAAAGAGCTATGACTTATAAACTGAAAAACGGCTCAGTTTTTGGTGCACCACGGAGAACGCACAAGGGTTAGGAGGTCGAAAACTTGGTTTATAAACCACAAGACCAACCTTTATAACATATTAAAAAATCAGAACTACATAACCTTTGGCAAGGCAAAATGCCTCTATTCCCTGGACTATATGTCGTTCCACGTAAAATTAGCCAAATGAAAAGCGTTCATATGTCCTTTCTATAAAATGATAAACTTTCATTACTGTTTACACGAAACTGATGAGTATGAATCAAAGTTAAAGTTGTTTTACCTTTTGGATCCATCAATTGCTTAAAATTCCGAAATTTGTTTACTAATCTAACTAGTGAACAGGTGAATACTCAAACATATGATGTTTATAGACCCTCATATGATAAAAATAAATAAATAATAATAATAATCGTGTTCAGTAATCTTCTTAAGGAGAGACGCTACCCCCTCCCCCCTCACCATAAATGCGTTACGTGGAATGACGAATGACTTGTTTAAAAGCTCGTTTCTCTGCTTGTAACCAAGAAGCAAAGCACTTAGTTATTCGAACCTTCCAAGTAGTATTTTTGTGTCAAGATAAACCAAAGGAATTAATAGAAACATCACTTGTTAACTTCTGTAAAGCCTTTATTTAATTATGCAAGAAATAGCACCATATAAAAATGGTTTTTCTTGGTGTAGTTTCTAATAACTTAGATTTTTTTATAACTGAACAATACCCTACACTTGAAAGATTAGAGGATTTACTATTCGTGTGAATATATGTTTTTATCCTGACAATGCTGGATATGCTCATATATGTAAATTTGTTAAAAGGTATACGTCTAATATGCGTTGAATTTGAGTTATTATTAGAAATATCAAACCTAGTCAAACTATAATTAAAAAATACCTAATGGGACTTCCTGCTGTCTGATTATCAGAAAATATTTTGACTTCTACGTTTTTTCATTCCTTTGTTTTTTATTGTGTTGTATTTATTTAACGTAACTTAAAACCATTCAATACATTAAAATGAGTTTTTATCTTCCTACTAAGAGATGAAAAAATCGCTTGCATCTATATATATATATATTTTTTGTATTTCAGGAATAGAATTATTTCTAAGGGATCCTGATTTTTCCAAAAAAGATTACGGAAAAAATGTTATACCTACTATCAAAACTATGAGACAAAAAGTAGAGCAACATCTAAAAGCACAGGTAAACATTGCATAAACCTTTTTATTAGATTTTTATTGCAATATTCATTACTTTTCGGAATATGCGGAGTATATTTTAGAGAGTTTCAAATTTTTTGGAAGGTATCTAATGTATGTCTGATGTATGGATGCAGCATATCTTGTTTATGAGTGTCTAAAATGGTTATGTGACCATCAAAGTAAGATTCACAACGCTGCAAGTTTGGAGTTTTTGTGGTATCTAAAACTTATTGATTAACTGTTTTACGACTTTATTCAGTAAGAACTGTTTATAGTTACGCAAGGAATGTGCAAAATATACTTTTAATTCTAAAAAATGTGTTACAGTTAGCTAACACATTAGATTATGCACCCTATTTAAAAGAAGTTAACATTCAAATTTTTGCAGCATATTAAACCTGATGATTAAAGTTATGTTACTCTTGTAAATAATTTTACATCCTAATATTCAGTGTGATCCTTCTTTCAGTTTCCTGATGTTTCTTATTTGGATTTGCAAAAGCTTCTCATTAAGGCACTTTACAGGTTGTGTGATATGTTTCAGACGAAATTTGCGGTTGTTCTCGAGATGTCTCCAGAAGAGGTATTAACTTACTTTGAATTAAATCCTGTAATAGGGTCTATATTTTTATAGAAAAGCTGCACCAAAAGGGTTTTATTTTATTTTATTTATTTATTGAACTATATGGATAAGAGAAAAGTGTAAATTACCAAACTACACAAAATAAAGTTAGAAATCATAAAATCATAATGTGAATTTTTCATGGAATCTATTTAAAAGATGCAGAATTTTAATTTTGTGAATTCCCTTTAGAGGACAGGGATGAAATCTTTGTGATTTTTACTTTTTTTTCTGATAAGTTCTGTTTTTCTAGAATTTTATTATTTTTAGTGGACTTTATACTAGAGATTTTCAGACTAAACGCATAAGACTTTCACAGATAAAAATTCTGACTGCACCATTGTTTTGTGCACACATATATAGTACATAAATATATACATATATAGTACATAAATATACACATATATAGTACACAAATATATTCTTATTCAGCTAATTTTGTTGTTCAAAATAACGCTGCGTATATTTTCCTCTTTTTTATATTTTGACTGATTTCACTCCTAAGAAGAGAATTATGCATTAACGAAGAAAAAAACTTAACGTTTTCCCTGCAAAATTAAACAAAATAAAACGCAATAATAAATGGAACATAAGTTCTTTCAGAAAAGCTATGTGATGGCAGAAAATGAGGCTTATAACCAAACTGATTATTTCAGTTTCCAGATCTAACATATTATAAATAAGAGTCCTCGTTTCAGCAGAAAGTTTCAATTAAATGCTTAAAACAGACTGTATCATAACAGATTTTAACATGTGGACTTACGTAGTCGGTCTTCTACTATAACTATATAAAATTTTCAATACATAAATTGATGTTTAACACGAAAATAATCTTTAAGAGTACAGTTAGTGACTTATTAGTGGCACAAGAGTTTCTTTTGCTGATTTGAATAGACGATGAAAACATAAATTTTGTAGCATCCAATTCATTTGATATGCTACAAAATTTAAGATTAGGTATACCATACTGGAGTCTTGCTAGACCAATATCTAAATTGACAAAATAATGGTATCTTGTGAGACTAATGATGTCTAACCAATAAGGCACACCATGCTATTCTTTGAAGCCAATCTTCCATCCTACCTCTCTGGTATGTCAAAATACTAGCAACATAATTTATTTATATAATTCATGAATCTATAAAACTTAGACTCTGCATATCCTCTAAACCATTTTGTATATATGTTACTGATTCATTTGTCTATGACCATAAGCACAGACATGTGCATTAATTTACTTGGTGTTAAAAGATTTATTATTTTTTTTCCCCTTTTTCGTTTCCAAGTTTTGATTGTATGCATGTGCCTATTTCATTGCTTTTGTTTCTATAGTATCGTCCTTATGACATTACCGAAGGAGCTGTCTGTAAATATTTGCTGGAACTTGATAAGGCAACTAAAACTTTAAGGCAATGTTTCAAGGAAATCAATGAAGTAAGTGAATTTGGTTTTTTATGTTCACTTTTAAATTATAACAAGATATCTCCTTTCATGATACATTACACTTCCATGAGACATTCAGACCTTCTTGCGAACGGGCTTCAATTCTGGCATCCAGTTCAAAATACCTCAAAACATTCTTTACAGGAAAGAATTTCTACAATCAGTAAATACCTTGTGCAGTGGCCTATTCAGAGGGTAGTGGACTGAGGGGGCTGCAGCTCCCCTCCCCTCCTTGAAAATCGAGAAAGAATTACGCTAAGTTTTTCAATGTTGGTGTTATTTGCTAGTTATTAACCACATCATCACTAATAAACTTTCTAAGTCAAATAATTTTTCAAAGTAATTATAACAACTATGAATGAACACAAAAACACGTTCGCACCTATTTTACCTCAAACTCTCGCGATTTTACACTTCTTTCCCATTCCATATGCTGGAGTAGTGGCATCCCTCAGAAGGTCAGAGCAGATACTATATTATATATTATTTTTGTTATATAGTAATAAAAAGTAATATATAATAGTAATATAGTGTAGTAATATAGTATAAAAAAACTAGGCATCATATAGAATTTTTCAATTTTTAGGCAGCCTTTCATCATTGCACGAAATAAAGCTACAGAATCGAAAAAGTTGAAATAAATATCGAATATTCTAATTAAAAAAGATAAGATATTTTATCATTTAATAAATTACTAATTTTAAATGAATTTTAAAAATTGGAAAATAAAAAGCTAATTAATTAAACGAATTACATTTTGCTCCCTACCTGACTTTGCAAAGA
Source organism: Linyphia triangularis (assembly GCA_963978545.1). NCBI lineage: Eukaryota > Metazoa > Arthropoda > Arachnida > Araneae > Linyphiidae > Linyphia > Linyphia triangularis. The sequence continues at coordinate 43,046,760 of OZ021724.1, forward strand.
CTTTGAGCTCCGGCCTACGCACTGTTCCCTTGAGAATCTTCTATGGAATAAATTTTCAATTAAAAACTTAAGCGATATCAATATTGTCACTAATATTCATTAAATTCAGGGTCCCCTATCAAATTTAGAGTTTTTTTTAAATTTGCTTACATTTCGAAAATTGAATTTTGAAAGAAATTCTCTAGTATTTTCAAAGAATTTATCAATCAATTTTTTTTATTTTTTTTTCAAGTATTAGTATTAAAAGAGATATTTCTTGGACTCGGTATTTGAAGTTTTTAATTTTATAGTATATACTTTCTTCCAATTTGTTAATTATTCGTTTATATGTTATCTTTATACTAACAGTACAATGCTTATACTATATAATGCTATATACGTTGCTATATACTTTATACTAATGCTATATACTTTTCTAGGGACTTGATAGAAGCCACCGGGTGTTGTAGAAGTACTATCGTCCATTTTATGAAAGAAAAGAACCTCATTGGTTATGTGTGAAACCATTTGTATATTTCTTAATTATAATTTTAAATCAATATTGGTGTTATTTGTTGTCATATTTCATGATATTTCATGTAACAATTGTCATTTGTGAATAAATAGCTTTTCCTTTTGTTATTAACCTCTTGAAACGGTTACTTCGAACAAGGCAAGTACTAATTAATTTTAAAGTTTCAAAAACATGCAATTGTCTATGAAACATTTAGAATTAAATTATGTTCTCGTGATTATTTTGATTATATTTTCTAATTTAAAACTCTAGGCGACTCTTACACCTGAAACAAATAAAATATATACTATTTGATTTGTTATGTATCTGCACTTTAAAGGTTTCCATTTCCTTTAATTTCACAGGAAAGCTATTAAAAGTTTAGAAAGAAGCTGATGTTTCCTTCTTATCATTTATATTTTTTTAAAAATGAATGTATCAGTTATTAAGACATACTTTATCTCCGTTATTGAGAATTGTATACCGCTAGAAAGAACCACGAAATGCACATAATAATGTAATTAAAAAAATTGAAAATCAAATAGAGATTGCATCTTTTATTGCTTCACTGTTAAAAAAAATTGTCCACCATGCACCAAAATTTGGTTCCCATTTAGCTGCCACCAACATTTGGTGCTTAGTTTCGCGATTTAATGGTGCTTACGGTCCGAGGTTGCACCATTAAATCGTGAAACTAAGCACCAAATGTTGGTGGCAGCTAAATGGGAACCAATTTTTGGTGCAAGGTGGAACAAAATTTTTAACAGTGTTGGCTATAGATATGTATGCATACAAATGTTATGTTAATAGAATGTAACATTTTTCACTGAGTGTACATCGCACTGTATGTAAAAAATGACCCAACTGAGACAGTTTAAGTATTTAGTTAAAATTCAATATACTATAGAAACGTCCCTGAACAAGACTATCCCATCAATTTGGCATCTAAATTCCTTTGAGGAGTAAGAAATTGCATAAAAGGCTAGTTTATTTTTTTCGCCTTTACTTTAGATTTTTGTTTCAAAATTTCCATATGAGTAAGACAAGAAAATACTTAGTATACACTAGAAAAGTCATCACAACACACATACAAATATATTTGGTAATAATGACTAGTATAAATAAATTTATGGACACTTTTCTCTACAGCTTTCGTTGCCCAGTCTTTTTTATATCTTACTTAGCATTACTGAGGAAAATATTCAACTCAAATTAAAAAAAATTAAAACACAAAATACTGAGGCTCCAAAAATAATTAAACTTCCAAACTAAATCAATGACTTTCTTGTTACTTCATACTTTGGCAACTAAGATATCAAAAATATTAGAAAGGAACAAAGTAAGTGACTTTTAAAATTGAAACTAAAAGACTTTGCTTAAGTTACACAGATAGCTATGATTAAATACGAAAAGCAATTAAAATTCAAAACCCCAAGAGGAAAATAAAATATATAGTAATAAATGCAGGAATCGTTTGGTACTTATGTCGCAGTAAATAGGTGTGGGATTTACATAATTGTTTCAAAGAAATACTGATTTAATGGGAATGTGGTTCCCATCAACTAATGACTTCAAGTTATGCTTTACCAATCATTGATTCAGCGGTACTATGGGTCTAGCTACCCGACAGTACTTTTATAGAATTTAAACAAGTTAGATGTGGATTGTACTTTAGTAGTTTTCCACTTTCTTCAAGCATGCAACTCCTTAACTCCTTTCTGTTCACTATTTTGATAAATCACATAAAAACATAAAATTTATGCCGTCGATGGCACAAGGGTTGTTGTTTTATGTTTTTTTTTTGTTTTTTTGTGGTGTCGTACATGATGTGAAAAGGATACTTTTCGAAACAGTGGTGCTAAACGGTTAAACTTACGTTTAAAACTAATTGGCAATTAAAATTTCTACAGTTAAATGTGATTAAATAATAAATCATTAGTAGGGAACATGTGGGGGTTCTGAACCACCGGAGCGGGGAGTTCTGAGCTACCGGAGTCATATTGGAGTGTGGTTTTGAGCCAGGAGAGTTACCCCAGAGGTGGATGAGAATTCTACTTCACAGCGTTTCAGAGTTGAATTGTTTCTCCTTCTGCTGTGTTTCAAGTTTCATTTTTAAGAAATGGCAACAGTTTTTAGTTTTGGTTTGTGTAACACTACGACTCCTACAATGACTTATTTAAGATATAACTTAGAATTATGTGACGACACAATGGGACATTAATAAAGTACCGAGTGGCAACAACTCTTAGTTTCTGCTTTTCGGCTAAGTTTAATGTTATAGTGGCGCTCTCTAGTGATATGGAATTAAAATATAGTGCAGAGAATTATTTATTTAGACTTCTTTTTCCAGACCCGAGGTTCGAACTTGCAATCTCATGATAAAATGACTTTGTATCTCAGTAATCAACTCAGCATCAGATAATAAGAATATATTTTTTACATAGTATAATTTTAGGAATAAATCTCCATCTTTTGACCTGAGCTTAAACCAACCACTTTGTAAATGTAGATTTCTAACCATAGAACATAATAAAATGAAATTTAGTAATTTAGTTACTGAACTATATACTTATAGGGCCGCGTAGCCCAGTCGGGAGAGTATCGTTCTCGCAACTAGAAGGTTGCGAGCCCTGAGGTTTCGAGTTCGGGCCTGGGACCGACTAAAGACCGCCGTGTTCGCTAATGGTGACTGGAGCACGTTAAATCAGTCATGGTCGCAAAGTCCTCCAAGTTCCCATGCAAATCAATACCTCTGGGGGTGGCAAAGCCAAGTCTTTTGGTGGAATCTTCTGCTTGGTATTGCCTCTAAATTAAGAAGTTCCACATACGGTCGGTAGTGCTGCCATCTACCGGATAGCTACCGAAAGAGGTAGAAATGAACTCTTCGGCGGCTATAGGTAGACTTGTGCATTCCCTCTTGCGAGTGTGCGCTTACATCCTGTGCAGTACTGCCCACTACCGATCTGTACGGGATATGGGATTGGTACAAAATGCTTAAGGTGTATGTATACCCTAAAATTTTTTTTTTAATTCTGAGTTTAAAAATCCAATTCTTTTTTACATTAGTTAGAAAGTATATGATTAAAATCATTTCATATAAAAAATTCAAATTTCGGCAATTGTTAATTTGTTAATTAAGCTTTAATTAGATAATTAGTACCTTTTTCAAACAATGATATATCACATTCTAATTTACTTAGAAACGCAATTCTACTTGGAAACGATTCGAAATATTATTCTTAATGTTTTGAAACTCAATTAAGTCTCTTATATAGAATACATATTTTTTACAATTTATTTTGTGTGAAAACATGAAAAAAATCAATATTTTCAATGAATTCTAAGCTTTAAAAATCCCTAAGAAATCAATTTCTCAACCAATTTTATATAATTGAGTTTCAAAACATCTAGCATATTATGTAGATTACTATGATATAAAAGAATTGTAATTGAACATTTTGTTGTTGAATTATCTTTGTTTGAATAAAACGTGACATAATCAAAATGCAGTTCGTCAGAAAACAGGTTTAAAGTTTTAAAAACGTGGTATCTAACAGAGGAAGTACCCACCTATAATTGATTGTTATATAAAAACTATTAAGAATATTTTCAAAAGTTTAGTATTGTTTGAAAGCTAAAGTATCGGAGAATATTATAATGTAATAATAAAAAAATGAATATTCTTATCGATTTCTTTGAATTTTAGGGTATACGTACACCCAGAGGTGCCTTAGTCCCCATAGTCCTTGATAAGAAGAAGAAGAAGAAGAGAAGAAGATATACTTATACAAGTTCACTTGTAAATCATATTCTTTTGAACATAAGAATAATATAGTTTTTTTTTCAATAGACAATGTAATTTTATAATCCTTCATTTTCAATTTTTAGAAAGCGTATATTAATTCAAATTTGTTGTATTACCCCTTGAAAAGTTGGTTTCCCTCATAAAATAGAATTAAATGCAACTAATAAATACTAGACGCCCTCACGTGGGAAGGTTGAATCCGTATGGATTTTATTCTAAAAGTATGATTCACTTGGAATGAACTATTACATTTGTACTTTGACGTGTCTATAAACACTTGTCATGACAAAGGGAGTTGGTTGCAAAGTGATTAAGATTATCTTTATCATTACCGGGGGCTTCACGATGCCAAAAAAAAAAAAAAAAGAATAGATAAGGTGGGCTCGAGTGCGCGCCTAAGCTTGGGCCATAAAATACATTTGCATGTTCTAGCTTATTGCAAAGTGATTAAGATTATTTTTATCATTACCGGGGGCTTCACGATGCCAAAAAAAAAAAAAGAAAAAAAAAAAAAAAAAAGAATAGATAAGGTGGGCTCGAGTGCATGCCTAAGCTTGGGCCATAAAATACATTTGCATGTTCTACCTTTTTGACATCGGAATTGGCAGAGGAACAAAGCTTCGCGTCTATTATTTATAACCTTTTACCTATTTCTATAAATTCTGTATTCTGTAAGCAATATTTACAATAAACTAGATTAAAATATAAGCAACATTTGCCTTCTATGAAAAGTAATTTCAAAGATACTAAATAATTAAAATAATAGTAATGTTTAACTTTGTTGTTGTGACTTTTTAACTGGATTTTCTAACGATGCAATTTGACAAACTTTTAACATTAGTTATTTTTATTCGAAATTCAAATATATTCATGAAGAATTTTTCATAAAACTCTAAACTTTATCAAAATTTTGAAATGAAATTAAATTTCATAGGGTTATGTTCCGTTTTTAAACTTCTTAAAAATTCTCTAAAAATAGCTCTTTGTAAGTCAATTGCATAAAAAAGTTATCAATCTTTCACTCTACCTTCTTTGCTACCGGTAACAATCCCAGTTTTCGATTAATCTTAAATTAAAACATGTTATTCCCATTGAAATGAACTGATAGGAAATCGACATTGACATTCGATTATATTCTCTCTGGAATGATTTCAAAATCGAATTCTCTTCAATTTTCTATTCTGCTTCATTTCATTCCTATCTTCCATTAAATTTTGTTTTCGCTAAGAGAATCCTTTTATCTACCAAATAAACACATTTATTTAAAGAAAGATTCCTAATCAAGTGAAATGTAAAAGATTATTTTAATCGTAATCAAAATAGAAAACGAACTTTATATCGAAAGGAGAAATTTTAAACAGCAAATCAAGATCTAGGTACGCAGCATTTAAAAAAAAAATACTGCGATAGGAAACTGTAACCATTTTATTCTGATATAATAAATTATTTAATTTATAACAGGTATACGTATCCTTATCACTTTTGCTGCTTTAGGAGTCAATTCCTATTTTTATTGAACCAGGGCGTGTATAAGAATTCATGAAGTAAATGGGAATGGATTTTTAGTACTATAACTGAAAAAGTAAACAGTAATAACTGTCTGTTTATTATAAAAATTTTAAAATGATTGAGACAAATAAGAAAATGCGGTTATTGAGTTTTATTTGTTCTGAAAAAGATTTTTGATTTATTACTTAAACATACAGTATTTTATCGGATCATTTTTTATGTACCATTTTTGTAGTATTTTGAACGTTTTTTGTATAATTTATATGTTTTGCCATTATTATGCAACTTCGTGATCTTAAACAATTTACAAAATAAGTCGAAAATGTTATCAACAATCAATGTAAATTTTATTAACACTTACAAACGTACTAAATCAATTAATATTGCAATATCAAGACAACCTGGGAAACGTAGAGTCATGACATGTTTTACACAGTTCAAAAGCAATAAAGACAGATATTATGTCTGCGTCATAATTGAACTTTCTTTTAGATCGATCGGATGAGAGTCTCTAAAGTTATTCACTTATTTGAAAACTTCAGATTCCAAATATTTTTTTAATAGACAAGAGTAACTTTGGGACAGACGGGTTAACATTAGGATAATGCGTGGTTTTCGATTTTTGAATTTTCTGCCAACACCATGCCTGATGAATTGGCATTACCACTACTGCAATTTCTGATATGTGATGCAATATCATAGCAAACATTTGAAGCTGTAGTTGTGCTGATGTCCAACGCCACTTTACTGTAATTGTGGAGTTTTTTGCACGTGTAAAAACTTTCATTCGCCTTTGAAAAACTAAAAACATTTCCCTACCTCCAGCTATGCGTATTTATAAGAAGATTATTTGACATCTATTTCAAATGCTTTTTATACCCTTTAATTTTGAAATTTATTTTAATAACCTCAACTTTGTAAATTTTAGTACTTAAAGGGATAACACTGAGACACCCAAGTAAGCCTACTGCTCCAGAAAGACGAAGAGATAGCCCCAAGTATGCACGCAGCATAGCGATGATGCGAGTGCTAAATTTTCTCTAAAAGACTCTGAAGAGGGTGAAACACTCATCTCTGCAATGAAAAAATCTTTCCAAAACGGGAAATGGCTTGCTAAGTCATATGGAATTTTTTATTCGAAGGATGGAATTGTTCAGAAAATCAACCGAACGAAAAATGACCGACGGGAATTTTTCAAAATTCAAGAACTAATACTGTTAATGAATAACTTTTAAATTCGGTTTAAATTATTATAGTTGTTTTAAACTGTAAAATTTTCAAACTATTACTGTAATTTGTAAAATTTTCAAACATATTTGAAATAAATCCTCCTGATAAATGACCCATCCTCTTGACATTTAGGCTGATTAATATTTGCTAGTGTTTCTAAGCAAAAACAGTACTGTCCCATAGCTAACTCAATTCATGCGGACAACTATGAAAGATTTTTATTGGAATATCATTGGTCGTAGAGTAAAATCATATGTTGTATTCGAATTTCTAATGCTTGTTTTCCTACAAGTATTTCATAAACCTTCTTCCCTTAACGTGTATAATAGAATAAAATGCCATAGAATTGCTCTCTCTGCACAACGACATCTATATATATTTTGTGAAACTTGGTTCACTTCAAACCTGGATGTAAGTTTGTAAGGAGCATCTCTATGAATGCCCCTTTTATATATACTTTAATTCTTAACTATTAGATGGTTACTAACTTTTACTTTAATAAATATTCTTTCTTTACTCGCGATTCCTCTTGCGTACTCATTCAAACCTAACATCATATCTATATTTTGAATGAAAGTTGATTTATAAAACACCATAGTCTCAGTAACCTAGTTTAATGACGTTGGCAGACGTCATAAAAAACCTGAGAAGTGTCCCAAGTTACACCGGTATAGTATTTACAAACTTTTTAGTGTTATATCGCTGCAGTGATACACAAAGAACATTCGCTTTCCAATATTTACAAAGCTCAACGAATCTTTCCACTATTTTATATTCAATTCAAAGATATTATTTTTATATTCCGTTCTGCTTCCGTTTATATTCTATTCTAATTTTAGGAGATCTAGACAATAGTTCTTCATCTAGAACGAATAAATGTAATTCAAAATAATTTTTTTTTTTTATTTGTTTGCATTTAGATTGTATTTTTCAATTTATAAATTAATTAATGGGAATTATTTTGATCTGCTGATAACCCTTCTCCTGTCAATTCAACTAATCATAACATACCTTAATAAGTACGATATTATGCATGAAATAATTTATTCAGCCAATCACTTGAGCGTATTTCAATTTCCACGCATATAACAGTTGACTGTGACATCGCCATGCATAAATTCCATAAAATGAAAAGTAATCTATCACCACATCTAACGAACATCTCTGAGACAGTCCCATCACTTATGCGACGTCTCTTATACTTAACATACCTTAATAAGTACGATATTATGCATGAAATAATTTATTCAGCCAATCACTTGAGCGTATTTCAATTTCCACGCATATAACAGTTGACTGTGACATCGCCATGCATAAATTCCATAAAATGAAAAGTAATCTATTACCACATCTAACGAACATCTCTGAGACAGTCCCATCACTTATGCGACGTCTCTTATACTTTGCAATAACGCAACTGGATGTTCCTGTTAGGCACGTCATAGGGCAGTATATTAGGTAGGTTACTTCTGAATTACGAGTCACACTGAAAGATTATTTACTCAATACGTCCATGGACTGACTTGCACGAATCGTAGGAACAGCTACGATATAAACTTTCGAGAGCCATGAGAATTATTATTATTTTTTTAATGGAAACACTTTTACTGAATGTTAATCATTAAAACGTAACACGGAAATATTTGAATACAAGAAAACATATCTAGGTAAAAATTAGCATTGTACATTGTTAAGAAAACAACAAATATTAGGACTATAATATAAATTAATATCCTAAAAATGTTGTTTTGGAAGACTGAGATACTGGTATTTGGGATTTTTGAAGCTTTATTATATAATTTGAAAGACAAATGAAATGTTTTGATTATTTGAGTTCAAATCTTAGTTTAAAATACAATACTAAGAAAGAAATGATTGGTATTACCTGAATGATTGCCGCGAACATTTCGAGATCCCAAGATAGGACCCCTCAGGGGGTTTACTTTCTTTAAGTAAACACGGGCTTCACAATCCCGAGGTGCCCTAGTGATCTAACCCTTCGTCTGTTTGTACCTTCTCATTTTGGGTTTTATATTTATCGTTTGTTTTCTCTTCTTTCCCTCATTGTGATTACCTCATTTGAGGTGAGGGCTCCCCTTGAGAAGCTTTATGCCGCTCTGTTGCTATCAACTTCTCTCGGGCATTTAATCACCCACGTGTTTGCCGTGCATGGAGACCAGTGTCCCTGGAAAGGGGGATCCTGGTAGTTGAGGGGCGACATACTGCTCCAATACACTACTTTGGCCCTTGCTTCAGATAAACGGGAGGTGCACATGGTCCCGTGTGTATCAATCGGCTGGTCGTCCGACTTCGTCGGCGGCTAGGGATCAAGCGTTCGGTTCGTCTGCTGGGAATCTCATTAAGGGTGGAGACTTCTACAGGGACGAATCGTTCGCGTATAGGCACTGGACAACCCGGTAGTGTTATTCCGTGCGCAATAGTTTAGTTGTTTCTTTCTTTTCTTTCACTATTTTTGTTGCTTGCCGATATGCACTATCCCTGATATCGTGGACTGGTGGGTGGGACTCTAGTGCCCGAATTTATCCAAACTATTTTCATGGAACTTAAATCTTCTTCTCCCCCTTGCGGGGTAATCGCTAATTCTTTAGATCCCCAGACATCAAAATCAACAATTAAACGAACTCTAGAGATTGACAATGACAACACAACAAAAAAACTTGCATCTCCCACAAACGAACCAACCTTCCTCATTATGCATTCAGACTCTGGCGAATTGGGCAGAATGTCCCCCTTTTTCATTCAAAATGGGATAAAGAGCATTTGCGGAAATGAACCTAAAACTATTAAAAGACTAAGATCCGGCGACTTTCTCATCGAAACTAAAGACAATAGACAATCACGCTATCTTCTCTCTGCAAATTCAATAGGTAATATACAAATAATAGTAACCCCACATCTAGCTTTAAATTCCTGCCAAGGTGTTATTTCAGAAAGTGACCTTCAACATGTCGATGAAAGCGAAATATTGAAAGAACTCTCTCCCCAAGGCATTACAAAAGTTAGACGCATAACCATAAAAAGAGATGGTAATATAATGAAAACTAAGCACTTAATATTGACTTTTGATTCCCCAAAATTACCCAATAAAATCACAGCAGGTTACCTAAGTTGCCCAGTTCGCCCATACATACCAAATCCATTGCGTTGTTTTAAGTGTCAAAAGTTCGGGCACTCGAAAAACGCATGTAGAGGTTCTCAGGAAATATGTGCAGTGTGTGGCAGCGCTGACCATCCAAGCGAAGGTTACAAAGATGAACCCTCATGCATTAACTGTTCTGGAAACCATCCATCTTTTTCCAGACAAATGCCCAAAATGGAAGGAAGAAAATGAAATCCAAAAGATCAAAACAAATAATAACTTTTCCTATCCAGAAGCCCGAACCATATACACAAATACCGTAACCAATTCAATGGCCAGTAAAATAGCAAAAACAATTGTACCTAAACCAACCCAAGTAAAATCCGTAACTACACAAACCGATATCCACATCCCGAATTCCCCAATGTCTCCAGAACAGCTTCTTAAATGCTTCTCCTTACCTGCCAAACTCAATACATCTTCTTCTCAAACAAACCCAATTCAAGGTAGCTCTAAGCTCGTAGAAAACCTACCCAAAACTTCCGCTAAACCTAAAAAAAAACAAGAAACAATCAGAACAAAAGCAATCAAATAAACCTGGAGATGCCTTAAAATATAAAGTACAGTCAAAGATACAATCAAATTCACAAATAAAAAACAAACAAAGAAAGAAAACTAAATCTGACACATCGGGAACATCAACCGATGAGGAATCTGATGTCATCTCGGGTCTATCTGAGCCAGGTGACATGGAGGTCGACCCAGGCCTCGAGACCCCTGCTCTTCTTCATCCGAGGAGCAAGTCACTAGACCGGCGGATCGGTAATCCTTCCAAGTAACATTCAATATGTTATCTTGGAATTGTCGTGGTTTCCATCACAATTCGGTAGATATAAAACATCTTGTAGATTTATACAAACCTGTCTGTTTCTGCTTGCAAGAGACGCTCTTGAAGCCTTTCCAGAGCTCTCTTGTTAGGGGGTATAGTCCTCTACGCAAGGACTACCTCAACGGCGACAGAGCTAGCGGTGGTGTTGCTATATTCACTTCTAATACCAGTCCATCCACCCCGCTATCGTTCACGACCTCATTACAAGCTGTTGCCGTTCGAGTTACTGTGAAAAATCTCTTAGTAACCGTATGCTCAATATATCTCCCCCCTAATCTTAACATCCGACAAATAGAATTAGACAGGCTTTGTGACCAGCTTCCACCCCCTATTATTTTGATGGGGGATTTCAATGGTCACAATCCTCTTTGGGGCAGCCCAGACACAAACCATCGTGGAAGACAGATTGGAAAATTTATACAAGACCAAAATCTCTGTCTTCTAAATGATGGGCAAAATACGTACTTTCACACCCCATCGAGGACGTTTCACGCCATCGATCTTGTCTTGTGTTCGCCATCTCTCCTACATCTATGGTCTTTTCATGTCGAACGGGATTCTTACTATAGTGATCATTTCCCCGTTCGTCTGGAGATGTTAGGAGGCGGTGCTGTTCCCTCTTTTCGTATACCTCGGTTTAAAATAGAATCTGCAGATTGGGAACAGTTTTCTTCCGTCGTCGATTTCTCTTACGAGATGGTGAACCAAGATAACATCAATGAAGCTGTAAATTCTGTCACACAGGCCATTTTGGAAGCTGTACGCATTTCCATACCTATGACATCTACTAAGCTACCGAAAATTCCAAAACCGTGGTGGAACCACGACTGTAAAATTGCACATAAAAAGCGGAGGAAGGCTTGGGGTATTTTTCGCCGATACCCCACAGAAAACAACCTCATTGCTTTTAAACGTGCCCGACTGAAGCTCGTAGGATCCGCCGGCGTAGCCAAAGGGATTCTTGGATGCTTTATGTCAGAACTATAACATCAAATACCTCTACTAAAAAGGTCTGGAATAAAGTAAATAAAATTAAGGGACAATATCCCAGACACTCTATTTCTATCCTGGAGACAGATCTGGGATTTGTTTCAGACCCTAAAGGTATTGCTGACACCCTGGCTGACTCTTTTGTTAACATATCTAGCAACTCGAATTACAAAGAGCCGTTTGCGACTATAAAACGTAATGCTGAGAAAACAAAATTAAACTTTACATCCAACGAGTTGGAAGACTATAATGCTGATTTCACAATGGCCGAGTTAATGCGAGCTCTTTCTAATACTCGCGGCTCGGCTGTTGGTCATGATGAAATCCATTATAGTATGCTGAAACATCTCCAACTCAAATATATTCTTCAGCTGTATAATAGGATCTGGCGAGAAAACAAATTTCCGTCAGCATGGCAGCGTGCTCTTGTAATTCCAATAGTCAAGCCAAGCAAAGACGCTAAGAGTCCTTTGAGCTACAGACCCATAGCATTGACTAGTTGCATGTGCAAACTTCTTGAAAAATTAGTCAATACTCGTCTTCTTTTTTATTTAGAAGATAACAATTGTCTCTCTCGGTTTCAAAGTGGTTTCCGTCGTTGGCGAAGTACAATTGATAACCTGCTCCTCCTTGAAACATCTATTCGGGAGGCATTTGTCAAGCGGAACCATTTGGTATCTATTTTTTTCGACATGGAGAAAGCCTATGACCGTACTTGGAGATATGGTATCCTCAGAGACCTACATAATTTAGGTCTCAGAGGAAATTTACCACTCTTTATTGAGAATTTCCTTTCTCAGAGAGTCTTCCAAGTACGCGTCAACTCCATCTTATCAAATGAGTTTATTCAGGAGCAAGGCGTTCCCCAGGGAAGTGTATTGAGTTGTGCACTGTTTATTATCAAAGTCAACGGCATTATGACCTGCCTTCCACCTGCAGTGTCTGGTTCGCTTTTTGTCGACGACTTCCAGATAACGTGCGCCTCAATTAATATGTCTCATATCGAAAGACAAATTGAACTTACCTTCAGAAGGATTACAGGCTGGGCCAATCAAAATGGATTTGTATTCAATGCACAGAAAACCGTGGCCATGCACTTTTGCAGGAAGCGTGAGCTTCATAACGACCCCGAGCTTTTCTTAAATGGGGATCAGATACCTATTGTATCAGAAACTAAATTCCTCGGGGTCATTTTTGACTCGAAGCTCACTTTCCTGCCTCATTTAAAACATCTGAGACTAAAGTGCACTAGAGCTCTGAATCTTCTGAAGGTGCTTTCTAACACTTCCTGGGGTGCTGATACCACCTCCATGTTGAGAATATACAGATGCCTTATTCGTTCCAAACTTGATTATGGTTCTGTGGTGTACGGATCCGCCAGAAAATCGGCGTTGATGCTCCTTGACCCTGTTCACCACCAAGGTGTCAGAATCGCGTCAGGAGCCTTCCGCACATCACCCATTCCAAGTGTACTTAACATTTGTCTGGAACGAGCTTTGAAACTGAGACGAGACAAGCTTTCTATTTCATACTATTTTAAAATTAAAAGTCACACATCTCATCCTTTATCTCAAAATATTTATGGTCCATCACATATTAGACTTTTTAATGCACGGCCATCTTGATTCCCATCATTTTCATTACGAATACGTCAAATTCTTGCATCTCATCATCTTGATAATTTCAGGGTTCGCCCTATCACTTCCACTCATCCACCCTGGCATACTCATGATATCAAAACACTAAATATCTTTCGCAATTTTAAAAAAAGTTTTACCCCAGATATCGTTTTTACAAATTTGTTTTATTATCATCGAGAACATTTTTCTCATTTTAAAGCTATTTACACGGATGGGTAGAAAAGCCAGTGGCATGTCGGAGCAGCTGCAGTTCACGACAATGTCATCATGTCACGAGAACTGCATCAAAGCTGCTCCGTCTTTTCAGCTGAGTCCCTGGCTATTCTCTTGGCCTTGCAATTTATTTTAAAGCAAGACGATGGTCAGTGGATTATTTACACAGATTCCAAGAGCTGTTTAGACGCACTGAATAATCCACTGAACCAGACTCATCCTTATATACTAGATATTTTAAACATTCACATGACACTTGTAGATAGAGATTTTAATGTTCTTTTTTGTTGGATCCCAGGTCATGTGGGGATCATGGGTAACGAGCGTGCCGATACTATCGCACGATCTGTAAGTGGACCTAGGAGCACTTGGCTCTGCCCTGACGACGCAATAAAAGCTTGCGACACTGCTCTGTCTCTCACTTGGCAGGCCATGTGGGATGCACAGACAGCTAACAAACTGCGTTCGTTTCAGCCCTCAGTTTCCGGATTCGCCCCCATACAGCAATCCCGGAAAAAGGAAGTGCTCCTGACACGTCTAAGAATAGGCCACACTCGTTTCACCCACGTGCATCTTCTGCTGGCAGAAGATGCCCCCACATGCAATTCCTGTGGAGTTTATTTTTCTGTTTTGCATATTTTAAGTGAATGTCCTGTTTTTAACAATATCAGACGTCGATATTTTAATACGAATCATCCATCATTGTCATCGATTTTATCATCACCACCTCATCGAAATCTTTATTCATTTTTAAAAGATGTTGGTTTTTATTGCCTGATTTAAAATTTTAACCATTTTAACAACGATAATTGTTCAATTGTTTTTTAATCTCAATATTAAAGAAACTTAATTTTTAAAAAAAGCACTACTGTTTGGCGCAGCATGGCCCTAGTGAAGCCCTTGTGCCATAAAACCCCAACCAACCAACTCAAGACAGGATTTTATAGGACTGTATGGAAACGAACCCTGTATACACCAATATTTGATTAACTCATTGAACAATACATCAGCATTATGGTGGTTAAAAAAAAAAAAATCTGCTAAAGACTCCAGTAAATGTTTTTTTTTTTTTTTTTTTTTTTTTTTTTTTTTTTTTAAACTTTTACCCATAGTATTACTCTCCTAAAATTTTAGCTTCCTACTCCTACAACAAAGTGGTGCTCTATGACCACTCATTTTTACACTTTTTTGTAATTTTGCATAATTTTCGAGTTTTATGCTGATAAGTTCACATATGTCTACATTTAAAAAAAAAAGTTTTTTATGGTTTAGATACATGCAATTTAGATTGGCAACAGCTCTTTTATATACTGTATCTGGAAACATCAACATTATAAAAGCACCTTTAACAAAATATTCGATTATGAAGTAATTCATTTGATATTTTAAGTAATCGCACTTTGGGACATGATCCTCTCTTCCAAGAGGGGTCAAAAATCAAGAAAAAAAGCCAGAAAAGAATATGCTGAGTCAGCAATGGGTAAATTCAAACCTGACTATCCTATAGTCCTTCATTGGGATGACAATTTTGTGCCAAAATCTTTTGAATTAAGAAAGACTGATCGTTTGCCTGTATATGCTTCGGGCGATGGTATCGAAAAACTTCTTAGTGTCCCAAAGTTGAGTGGTAGATGAACAGCAAAAAATATTTCGAAACTGTTTTCATGCTAGTAAGGCAATAGGAAGTTAAGAATAAAATTCAAATTTTAAGTTTTGATACTACGAGTGTAACTACTGGTTGTGTATAAGAGGTATACATTAATTAAAAAAAAAAAAAAAAAAAAAAAAAAAAAAAAAAAAAAATTAGACATGAACTATTTTGGCTAGTTTGCCGGTACCATATCATGGAATTAATATTGGCAAAGTTATTTAAGTTTTGCTATGGGCCCTCACGTTTCACAGACGTTTCCCTCTTCAACAGACTTAAAACCATTTGAAAAAGAATAGCACAAATAAACTTTTAGGGATTAGAACTGAAAGAAGACGCTAAAAAGTTTAAAGTTTCAACTGTACCTTTTCTTTCATCTGTGGATAAATCTATGATGATTAGAGATGATTATAAAGAAGTAATCGAGTTGACAGTAATCGTTTTTGGCAATTTACCATAGAGAATCAATTGAAGAGCAGTTTTATCAATTCATCCCACATGATGGAAGGCTAAACTCCTATATATTTTTAAATCTTTCTGTTCAGAGATCAGCATGAGATTTTCCATATAACTAATAGAGATAAGAAATGCAAATCCAGTGATTTGTACTGTTTAATGCTCTTTGTACAGTAAAACATGGAAAAAAGCCCCACTTGCTTATGAAGATTCTGGAGATGATCTGAACTTGTGAAAAAAAATTAAAAATTATAAGACAATCGATTATAAAATTCTATTTGCAGCTAGAAAATATTTGAAAAATCTCATATGGTATGTTTCAGATTAATTGTTTGGTTTGCTATATTTTCACACAGAATTACAGGAAAACAAAAAATTAAAAAGTATTGCAGATATGAATAACTCAAAAGATTCCAGAAATATACGAGGGTACGAGCTATTGAAAATGTTGAAAGATGTCAGTCTTGGCGATTTTGTGACAAAAAGAACTATTAATATTTTTTCTCGTTTGAATATTAGTGACTCTTTTGTATCCATTTCACCTGAAGAGTGGGATAATAATATCCTATACACAAATGGGAATAAAGTTAAAGAACTTAAAGTGTTAAGCGATACTTCTGAAAAAGGTGTACGGCTAATACAAGAATTTAATAATTTATTTACACATAATAAGAATTACAAGCAATTTCTTTTACAATTTTTTGAAGTAAACTAAAAGACGATATCTAGAGAGACAATCATACGACCTATGGTTAGTTGTCTTTCAGAAAAGGAAATATATATTTATAAAGCTATATCTATGTATTTAGAAGGCAAGAAGTATTTTTGTCACAGTCACTACTCCTAAACTGCTCAACCGATTCTTACGATCAAGATATCCTTTGAAGGAAGGTCCTTTAATTTTAATTAATTGTTCTTACCAGGAGATTGATTGTCATCTGAAAATGTATTTTCCAATCCGAAATACGTATTTTCCAATTGACCATTTTAAGAATTCAAAAAATTTCGCTAAGTGGTACTTAAATGTTCGGTTAAATGACGAAATAAAAAAAAAAAAAACACTATATCACCACAGTACTTAGTAACATACTATTTAGTAACATACTATTTAGGGTTACGAATCGTTTATTTTGAGTTATTTTCATGATTTTATATTCCATAATTTCTAGGAGCAATTTTATCAGGATTTCAAGAGTTTAATGTAGTAGTACGGGGGATTAACGAGCGTTAGTGAGCAAGGGACTTCAGCTTTCAGGTATTTAACTATTTCATACACTTTTACTAACTTATTTAACATTTTTAATTATTGAATAAATAATAATTTTCTTTGAGAAAATTGCTTTCAATTATACTTATTAGCAATCCACTACAAATACCCCAAAACACACAAAATATGAAATTTCACTGCTCATTGAGCACCCTCTTTTAATTGAAGTAAGATTCTGAATTTTTGCTATAACATTTGTATGAGTAGATGTAAAAATATGAGGGGGTGTTCTGATCTCTATCTAATTTTTTTTTTTTTACCATATGTTTGTGAATCACCCTAATCAACGTTTGAAATTGTTGAGTATTATCTCGAGAAGTTTATTAAGGACTTCTTTTTTGTTATTTATTCTGAGTTCAATAAAGTTAAAATAAGTTAAAGACTTTTTAATAAAATTAATGTAAGAATTATAAAAATGAATAAAAGATCCCTGTCAAATGAGGAAATAAAAACTGTAAACTTTCTTTCGGTGAAATAAATATAAAATCCTCCAAAGTCAAAAACACTTACTTTCTGATCTCTCCAACTGGTTTTAAATATGAGGTGGAGTCTGTTAAAGCGAATCAATTTCCAAAATAGTTTCGACATAAATTTTGAACTTTTTCATGCTTTCAAAATAAAACTCCGTGTTTTGAATGAATATTTAGAAAAGCTTTTCTGGAATGAAATTATTGAAAGAGGCACATTTAAAATGAAATTTAATCTCTCAAAGACTTCCTAAATTGAAAGGGATAATCTTAAATATGCAATCAAAGAATTATACTTTTGAACAGAAGCAGGTGGAGTAAAGACACATACGAAAATAATCCTCTTTCATTTTAAATCTTAGGAATTAGAAAATGATGGCTATTATTTTTTAATCGCCATAACCTTCGTAGAAATATTTAATACTAATTCAACAAATTAAAGAACATTCTCATGTGAGCATACTTATCTTTACATAAATGGTAAATGTAATACAAATATATTTTCCTTCTAATCTAAAAACACGCATATTTACAAATGTGATAAAAGAATACAAATAACCTTAAATATGCACATTTACTACGAAAATATTTATAAGAATGATTTATGTGGTGATTTATATACACCAATATAACTTTTAGAAAAAAAAATCAGAAATATGAAATGATAAATGAAAATATATTGAGAATTTATTTCACTAGCACCAATTATCAGATAATTATATTCAATTAAGTTATAAAGTGCAATTATTAAATTTTTACGATATGAGCAAAAAGAAAATGTTCAAAAAGGATAATTTTTCACTATATTTAGTTACAAATAATGCAATATATAAAAATATTTTAGCATTCATAAAATAAATCATTTATTTTATATTTTATTTGTTGAATTTTTTAGTAATTCCTTTATGCAGGAGAGAAATTCTTTTATTTATATGGGTAAATTTGAATAATCAATTAAAAAATAGCAGTAAAAAATTAAAATAACTTGTTGACCTTTCCATACAATTGATGGTGTTTTTTTTTTTTTTTTTTTTTTTTTTTTTTTTTTTTTTTTTAAATAATGGGAACGATTTTTGTATCTCTGGATTCAAATATTATTCACTGTTATGAATTAGGAAACGTATTTTCTTGTAATAAATAGTACCTATGTAGTATATACAGAAGGATCCAATAGAACTGAAGTTTGTAAAAATAGTAATTCGTGAACATATGAGAGTAAGGGTGATGCAAAACGCTCAGAAAAAAATAAATAAAAATTATTTAGTTTTACTTATCAAGAGTTGAAGGTTTACACCAAAAGCATTAAGAATGTCAACATGGATTAGGTCATATAAATTTCATAAATAACTCTAGAAAATATATGATATATTCCTATAGTGCTAAGGACTCTATAAAAGGGCAGGAGCATCCTCCATTTGGTAGATAAAGGTTACCTCTTAGTTGCAAGCAATGCAAAACTTCTTCAACTTCCACAGCTCTACATTTGAAATTAACTTGAAAATTTTCATAGAAACAGTTTTGAATTATTTCCAATTTTTCCTGTCTTTAATACATGTAATTGTAGAAATTGTTCTCATGCAAACTCCATTATCACAAGATTAAATAAAATACGGCTGAAGTGGGCATTTTTTGTTTACATTTTCTAGTGGTGTTAGTGTTCTCGTAATTTCACTGTTGGAGGTATAGAGCATTTCCTACTTTTCCATTTAAAGTAATTTTTCATTTGTTTTATAGCATTATTATAAAAAAAAAACTATTTTTATCTGAAATTACATTATATTCAATTATACTTATTATTCTTTATAGCAGAATTCCGATTTTTTAAAATTATCATTGAACAGCTTCTTTATAACGAAATATAAAGTATACCTATATGGCTTGACAATTTTTGCTTTTACCTAAATTCCAAAGATTTTTGAAAAACAACTGCATGATATATGGCGAGTTGAAAAAATACTAAATGATTAAATTATCAATTTTTATAGGTAATTAACATATCCTTAATTGTAATATCATTTTCCAATTTTTAGAAATATTATCGTTCTTTAATACTTCTCCAAATGAGAAGACCCATATTGTGTAAATTTCCTTAAATCTGCATTTAAAGTGGAA
Organism: Linyphia triangularis; assembly: GCA_963978545.1. Lineage (NCBI taxonomy): Eukaryota > Metazoa > Arthropoda > Arachnida > Araneae > Linyphiidae > Linyphia > Linyphia triangularis. Next base: position 43,066,579 of record OZ021724.1, read on the forward strand.
ATTGATATATATTTTCAAAAGCTCTGAATTCCGGCAACAATTACCTAACGCCTGTTTATTTCGGTTAAAAACCGACATAATCTTCTTTTGTAAGAATCTTTTCTATTAGTTGAATTAGACCAATTAAATGTGGAATTGCAACCAGTATTTCATTAAATATTTTCCAAAATCGCCCGATTAATAAAACTATCCTACAATAAAAACATTTACGTGAATAACTTGAATCTCCTTTAAAATATAAATCATGTTTACTTTTAAATCACAAGATTTGGCATTCGATATCTGTACATTCCAGTTGTTCATTAAAAAAGCTAATTTTTTCATTTGGAGATAAAAATGTGACCTTTTTTCAGAGAATTTTTGTGAACATTACATGGTTGTTCCCCATACGATATTAGACGAAAGATGTTCAATGTTTTTACGTTACTTTTCTACCACCACGTCAATCGATAAGTGTAATATACATATTTCACAAGTTCCCAAGTGTTGGTGCTTTCAAATAAAGTGCCTTCATATAAATAACATTATTCCTGTTTGATAATTATCACCTTTCTGCTATCCTTAAGATATTGAACAAGAACACAAGAATTAATTATGTAAAATTAAGAGCTCACGTAAATCGACTTTTAATTTATCGTAAAACTTTCTATCGCGTGTTTTGCTTTGTTTAATATACGGAAATTAAATGGATGAGAAAGTCATCAACAGTAGAGTGATTTTTCCGTATTAGATACATTTAACAATAAGTGAGTTTTCATTATTATCTTAATGTGTACCTTATTAATTACTTAAAACAAATACTCGATATTTAATTTTTGGTCAAAACGTTATGAAGTTAATGATGGAATTATAATATAAATCAAATGAAAAGGTAGGGTATTTGGAAGGTAAATCAGGAACTTAAATTGAGATACATAATCCATAAATTGCCTTACATGTTTCGGCTTTCTTCAAATGAAGTATGACGTCTTTTTAAACACAATAGGTTCTTGGACAATAAACTTAAATGTTTGGTTCGCCTTTACTTTAATTATTAAGACAAATTTTCTCAGTAGTTCTTATTATTATAAGAGAAAAAAAAGTTATTTTCGATACAATATTACGATTCGATTATTATTGATAAAGAAAATTTTAGTTAAAGTAATTTTTAAAAATATTAATTTCTGTAAAATTTCAAATAATTAAATTTGCACTTGATATCTTTATATAATTTAACTAGATTTTGATTACAGGAAGAGTAATTATTAAATAAGTTCTGAATATTTTTTTATGCTTACTAGTTGAAAATGAAATTTCTATACTTCCAAATAGATTTCTATGTAAATTTATGCACATTTTACGAGTTATATAATAGTTGCTATGAAATCTCACTAAGCAAAAACTAATAGTTTTATCTGTAATTGCAATTACAATTTTTACAAATGGTTAGTGGGGAATTAATTGTTGCTTAAATTCTACTTAATTAAGTAATTAAGTTTAGCTATTATCATCAAAATATTCTTAACCATGATATTTTTTTATAATACCTATGTTGTATCGGAATTAATGCCGAATAATATGTTAAGGAATTGGAAATTAGAATTTCTACATGGCAGTTAAGATGGAAAAAAGACCTAAACTTAAATTTTACCTCACCATCATAATTTAATGAATTTAAAAGCAAATAAAATAACATACAAGTATATCAGTAAAAAATTAAAAATATTGTTTACATTAATGCTGATTAATCGAAGACTGTTGGTTTCCTAGTTTAATTTTACTTTGGCTGGTGAAATCCGAGGAATAAATTATTAATGTTTTATAAAACTTTTAATTATGCAACTCTGTCATGATTCTTATGAAAAATCAATCTACTTTAGTTTTTAACGAGGAATGAATTTAAATAATGAATTTAGAGGAAAAATGAACTAATATTGAGGAATATTTATCATTCTCAAGCAACACCAATTGATATTCGTTATGGTTTTTAGCTTATGAATATCATTGGGATGGCTCGAATACATACTAAAAGTTTCATACTAATTAATAGCGGCAAACTCAAGATTTAGCGGGCCTATATCTAAAAGTTTTCAACCTACATTTAAATAGTTAATTACAAAATAGTAGCCCGACTGTTTTTTTATTTCTTAAATTTTTCTTAACGTATCAGTCTAGGTAAGCGGAAATAAGAGCCAAGAGTTTTGCATGCTTAATTAAAATAACTCATATGCATACGATACATTTTCCTATTAAAGTGGTACTTCTCCGATACTTCATAATGATTATTTTCATATACTTCGTATAGTTTTTTGACATATAGGCAAGCTAACTACTGACTTCGCGTATAAAAGTTACTGGGTAGGAGGGGGGGGGGGGATGACAATTGAATTAAATGGAGACCTTGCATTACAATTATTGGACTATCTTTAATTGTGTAATATGGTTCTTTCAAATGTCCTGTTGCTGTCGAATCACCTTGACCATTCATACTACAGTAGTTTTTAATTTTAAATACTTTACGTTTCGAAAACAATAACCATTCCATTTGCATTAAATTTATCTGTACTTTGTCTAAGAGGATAGACATTAAAAACTGGGCTGTTACTTAATGAAAATTTTTGTGATTTATTCCTACTGAATAGGCTACCTATTAAAAGCAGTAAGTTTAAGCAAAAATATATCTAAAAATAGTGTTTTCTAAATAATAGTTGAAATGAATTTTAGTTGCAATGAAAGAAAGCAGAAATATTATAGTAGAAATATCATTTGATAATAATTTGATAGTAGGCGTATGCAACGATACGAGTGGAATTAGTGTGAAGTTTGTTTACTTAACGTAAACTTGGGTGAGTAGAAGCAATTTTCTTAAAAAGCTGTTGTTTATTACTATCTAGTTGGAAAAAAAAAAAAAAAAAAAAAAAAAAAAAACAGAACTGAGGAAAATACTTTTTTTAAAAAAGTAAATGCATAATAATAAATTATTCACAATATGACTGAAAATTTCAGAAATAGTGAAAAGTCAGAGTTAAATAATTTTACATTACCAAACAAAAGGTAAAATCAGAGGCAGATAATTTTTTAATTACCACAAGCTTAGGTGTACAAAAACTACCTAATGTTGGTCTGAAGTTCAAATTTGTTTCTATTCCCCGGTTTTACAGTGGTGCCATTGAAGTGTATTCCTGTTCGTTTTGTTCTTAAAAGATGAAACCAAACAACAGCAGTTTTCTTCAAGCTTCTTACTAAATCTTGGAGCATCACGATTCTTCAACATCATTAATTGATTGAAAAATGTAAGCTGAAGCCCAATCATCGATGACAAAGAATGTGTCTGGTAAAGTTTTTAAATCATTTGTTACATAAGCATTTGCTACATAAGCAGCAGCATCTATGTACACAAAATCAAAAACACAAGACTTTCTTAAAAACTCTTAAAGTGTTGCCAAATTATGAAGACTGAGAAAGAACTTTCATGTCCTGCTGTAAACTAAATATAACAAGAATACATAAGCACATTTGCAAATATACTTAGATTAAAGATCATGTACTAAGTTTTTTTATTTTGTTGTTTGCATTTCCATCATAAAAGAATTTTAATATAGGAAATGTTGAGAATTTTAATATAGGAAATGTTGCACATTTCCTTCTATTTTTGCTTTATTTGGAGCTTAAACATTTTAAATGGATTTTTTTTAAACATTTTTTTTATGTACAATGTCCTTTTGAAATGATTTCTTAAGGTCATTGAAGGCGCAATAGATGGTAACTAACGAAATGTACATTTTATTTAAGAAATTAAAATTTAATCTAATGTCGTGAAATAAGATTTCTTATTTCGTTTTAAATACTAGTATTTTTTACTTTTAAAAGTGACATTCATGCGGATTTTAAAATAAATTAAAAAATAAAGCAGTTCCCAAATAAAACAATATTTTCATAAATTTTGCTAAGTGGCCATCGGGAGCTATAAATTACATAATTCTTTAGACCTAAGTTTGAATGAAAAGATTTATACAAATTGGGAATATAAAGTTGTAAAGAAATTACTTTAAAAATTGGCCATGCTCATACTTATTTTCAAATTATGATGTTTTTCTTTAAGTTGAACTGTTTTGTAATTTGCATTTCAACCAATAAGAATATAAAGAAATAGAAATAAATAAATATTAATGTACAATATAAAGTATATTTAAACACAAAAAATAAAGAAATATAGTGCGCTTATACCTTATTGGGGCATTTTGTATTTTTGAAATTTTGTATATTCCTGTACCAGTTTATTGACAAAGCGTTACACTGGCAATCAAAATTTAATGAAGAAATATGGAAAACTGAATAAAAACAAGAGACTGCTCCTCAACCATCTAACTGTCAATCTTTCTAAAAAAATATTTACGGAGAAATATCGAGGTGTAGAGTCGTTTACTTATGTCTTAAGTGCTTTATCTGGTAAACATAAGTAAGAAATTTCAAAATGAGATTAAACGATCCATGCCTCCCAAACTCATCTTGTCTACCTACATCACTTAGACCCTCGAATAAGGGGTAGGGGAGTGAGTAGATTTTAAAAACCGATTTTCTCCGAGAAAAGGCATCATCCCAACCCATCAAGTGATGAAGAAGCGGCTTCGAATATGTTAATCATAAGCCATAACTTCTAAAAAGGGACGGAATTAGTGAAGGAGAATTCAGGAGACACCTCGCAGAGCCCAAAAATCTTCATTTGCATTTTAATGCAAATTTCACTCCCTCCTCTTCCTCCACTTCTAAGAAAGAACCCCTAGAAGAGATTTTTAGCGTATTCGTGGACTAAAAATATTAGATATACTGGAGGTTTTTTTATGAGTGCGTTTTGTTTTGGTATTTTGGTATTCATATTATTCTTAGAGAACATTCTTTTGCTTCTATCTATTTGATGCCCCTTCTCCTCCACCCCTCTTAATTCTTTACTCGTGTTATCCCAGGGTAGTGCCACCCCCCACACTTTTACCAGGGGGTGGGGGTGTATCGCCCATCGCGTGATACACACGTGCAAGTATGCACGCTCTTAAGGCGAATGCAAATTAAGGATTGTGGGAAAAAGAGCTACGTCTAGCACGCCATGCCTTTCTTAAATGAATATTTCTGTACTTCTGCTCCTATCTCATAGGCGGAAAACTTTTTAGGGGTGAAACTGGGGGATGGAAGAGAAAATCTCAGACCCCCCTCTAAGATTTTCCATCCCCCCCAAACTAAAATCTTGTTGGTTTTTGCTCCGCCCTCCAATAGCGAAACCCAGTTCCTGTCTAAGTAACCAAGGCAATAGCCGAGCAATTTTTATCTCTTCAGCGGCATTATTTTAAGACAAGCTTCAGCGTTATTTCTCCAGGTATAAACTTGAGACGGTCTTGTGAATGAGAAAGGGGTGGAGGGCGAAATTTCTATGGTTGGGAGGGGGGGAGATAGCACTGCTTAAGAGAAGGAGGAGCTAAAGACTACACAGGAGCGATTATAAGTGGATGGTGGCAAAAAGGGGATCAGCTCTTTTAGGTATGATGGAGATATAGAGGAGAAAGAAAAAAAAATGTCTTAAGACGACTAAAGGTGTGAGATGGAGGTGTCTTATTTTTACAGACGCCTCCATGCGGTAAACAAGATTAGGGCCCAAACGGCTTTTGGTTAAGTAAGTTCTTAAGCAAAAGGCGTACGGGGACTCGGTTGAGTTGAGCTGTATGGCAGCTGTCTGTTAAATACTCTCGGTTACTGACTGAGAGGAGAAAATTGTCTGTTTGTCGGTAGTCTGTGGAAAGGACAAGCAGGTTACTTTCACCCAATTTGTCTCGCTTGTTAATTAAGTAAGTGAAATTTTCAAATTTAAATTAATTAGGACTAAATAATTAAACTAGTGCTGTATATATTACAGAAATGTAGAAAATATATATTCGGCGAGCTATATGTTTTGTTATGCTAAAATGAGATAAATTACTGATTTGTGTTAATTGCCATTCTTTTTTTGTGAATAATAAATTTTTTGAAAGTTAATTCGTTAATTGACAGGAAATTGTTAAGTTATTCTTTTTATACCTACTTATTTTTCATTGCTACTTAATTTATAAACTAATTTATAAAGTGTTAAAAAAAATGTAAGTAGTGTATTCCCAGCTTAGCTTCTTATAGGTACTTTAATTTGTTCAGATTTTAAAAAACTTTGTTTTGGACTATTACTAAAAATATAATTTTTAACGTAATAATAATTTTTAACGTAATAATAATTTTAGATTGAATTATCATTTTGACGAAAAAATATGTTGAATTATTCTTCTACTAAACAAATATACGCAGGCATTGGGGATTGAGTTTATATATGTAACTAATTCTATATTGGCTCAAAATATTATAACTATATTATTTATTGTATTCATATTATTGACTCATTAATTTTATTGAAAATGCAAAACTAAAGTTTCTTTTAAATTGTGAAAATTTTGTAATACTTCAAACTCAAATTTTAATTGGGTTTAAAAAAATATAGTTTATAAAGTGTACAAAAAACTTGTTTTAAAAGTGTGATAACCATTTTATATTCAGTAACTTGAAAGTTCATTTATGAAAAAAATTCAAATAAAGTGAACTGATTAAGAATCTTAATCAAGTTTTCAGCTGTCTTACTGGTAGAGAAATACAGATAATTTTATTAAATACATTATAATATTTTAAAAACAAAAATATAGTAGTGTAATGTGTTCTGCTTTCTGAAAAGTATTAAAAATTGTCTTATGGCTAGTTAAAAAGTGATTTAAAATGTTTTTTTTTTTATTTATGTGATGTTTTCTGTTTCATTACACTAATGATAAACTATGTATCTATTACACAGATTTGGTTTTTAATTAAAGTTGAAATTTATTTTTGCATTATCTTAAAAAATTTAAGTAAATACTTTTTTTAAAATCATATATTAATTTTACTTTTCTCTAAATCATGCATATATAATAAGTCTTTTTTTAATAATAGAACAAATTTAGAATTTTCCTCTCAACATTTTACTACCAGTTAAGTCAAAGTTTTATGTTACTAACTATTTATAATAATAATAATGAATAATAATTATTTTTTATATAGTTAGGAGCCTATTATTTGGAACTCATTTTATGAAATTAATTGAAAAAAACAAAAAAAAAAACAACAACATTTTTTTTACACTTATGGGGAATTTTTTAATATATAATATAATATATATATATATATATATATATATATATATATATATATATATATATATATATATATATATATATATATATATATATATTATAATAATGGACTAATAATGCATATCTTTTCAAACAACTTTTTCCTAATAAGAAGTAAAAAGTGTTTCTTTTTGTATCTAAATAATTGAGGAAATTCTTTTAACACTTTCAACTACAATATTATTAAAAATCACATAGTCAAGATCATGAACATTATCATTATGCATGCCATGTTAAGGGAAGTTTCACAATTAAAATTCAAATATTAAAGCTAGTTATAGATGTTTAAAAAAAAAAAGAAAAAAAAAAAAAGAAAAAAAAAAGAAGCTTTTCCTTAAGATGCACAATACTGTCCAAGACTATGATTGAGTCATTCCACGTGTTTATAAACCTTAACCACTTAGTGAAGAATTATGTCCAACAATGATATTAATCCATACTTTCATACGGATCTGTTAGAGAAACTTTTGGATACTGCATGTTTGGCCATTGAATACAATTGAAGAAGACTTAACAATCACTGTAGGTATCTGTATTAGTAGGTATCTGTATTAGTAGGTATCTGTATTAGTAGCTCTCCCCCAAACCAGTTAGTGTTTGGTGGTAACCATGTACAACCTGTTACACAATATTAGATGAGAAAAAAACATGCCTTCTATTCATTTGGCTTCATCTACTTGCAGAGCAGACACCTCTTATAAATTTTCCAGAAGCTATAGTTAAAATGATCTCTTTTTCATCTTGTTTTCTTCTGGCTCTTGGTAGGCAAAGAAGACTTCGGATCACGAAATACTGATAATCATAAGACAATAATTACCATCAATTAATATAGAGCACTAACATTGAGACATCGGAATTTCAGCTGAAGGTCACTCTCTTCTCTCTCTCTCACACACACATTACAAAATTAATACCAATTCCAAGAACTCAAAATAATCGTCACGAGGTTGTAGAGAGAGAGAAACATTTTTCAAGCAAACTTAATGATGTCATCCTTTGTTACTATTTGGACACTGGATGTATCGGTGATGAATGTATTGTATTTGGGGTTCTTGCCAATCAATTTCCAAACTGCGACTCTTATAGAGTTTCCAGAAGGAATACAATGAATTTCCAAACATAGCGCTTGAAAAGAAAAGTTTCGCTGTCTGAAGAAACGTCATGTTGTGTCAACACTGCTTCAAACACAATTTCACAGATATGATGCATGCTTGTTCAATCAAAATGCATGTTCCCTTGCTCTGGCCAGAGTTTGATTACTTCGTGATAAAGCACATAGCTTTTATGTTTTCGGCTAATCCTCAATGTTTCAGATATTTATAGACTGTAGTTGTTGTTGTAAGGCCAGGTGTTTTTTTTTTGGGGGGGGGGGGGGGCTCATGCTCTTGTAAACTTTGGAAGTAGCTGCTCTAGGTTTGTTCCCGTGATCATAACTGGTATTCTATTAACTATGTCTTCTTTGGTTATATCCTGCAAAAACATGCCGTTTCAGTCTATTGTGATACTATTTAAGACACTTTTTGGGTAATGCCTAAAGCTGACTTTTTACGCTGATTGCTGCCAGCCCATCGAATAGAACTAAAATTTATGTTCAATTCCGATTGATCAATCACAAAAGAACCGGTTGATGATACACTAAAGCAGTCCTATTAAGCGTAGTAGCAAGATTATACCATTTTATGGATCTTCTTTAGTCTTTTATGACTAGGTTCAGATTCGTCAAGGTTATGGAATGTTACTGAATCTGCAGTATCATCTTCTAAAATTTCGGAACTTGAAGACGATGAAGGGAAGGCTCCACCAATAGGTTGATTGACTGTCTCATATTTTTCCTTCCATTTTTCTAATTTCTTGACCTGAACTGCAGCAGCAGCAGTTTTTTTTTTTTTTGCAAGCGTCAATTCCTGCTATTCTTCTACGAAATGTTTCTTCACAATATGCCCAAAGAAATTCCCTATCTTTGTGAATTTTAACCAATGTTATTGCATCTGTAATAGCAATGTCGAAAAAGCCATTCAAGCTTTTTCTAAAATGCCTTTCTTTTCAATGGCCACTTTTCACTTTTTACATTTTATCAATATTTTTTATTCTTTGAATATTTTTCTCTCCTTAGTAGTGACGTGCAGTTATTCTAGCCTATTCTAATATTGGCAAAACAGCTTCAATAACTTCTGTAGCATTCTTACGAACCTTTATATTTCGAATCAGATGATGAAAGAAATTAGTAGCAACTTTACATTTCGAGGAAAGTTTACATACAGGAATTGTCTCAGCTTATTGTACAATTAATCACATCGGTATTGTTTCGTATCTTAACATTTGATCTCACAATCCGATCAAATTTACGACCTGCAAAATAACACAGAGCAACTGACCACTACAGTACAACTGTTCGTGATCAAATTCACTTCCTACACGTGTACGCTAGCACCTACAAATCTCATAATATCTATGCGTCCTTTTAAGATATAGAGTGCCGTGTCATTGTACCACATAAAAACGCCAATTTTTTTTGTTTATACGATGTTGTATTACGTAAAAGATGATGTGGCACTTAAATTATTGATTTTAAATGACTTTTTTTTTATGTTTTATTAACGTAATAAGCGTTTTAGTACAGATATTTATAAAATTTACTATTTTAGACCGCTATGCGCCGCATCTAAATGTTTATGCATTTTAATAAAATTTTACATGGATATAATTATATAATTTAATATAGTAAATTATATAGTTTTAATTTAGTATTAAATAATAGTTTTAATATAGTGTTAAATATTAATTTTAATATAGTATTAAATAGTAGCTTTAATATAGCATAATTTTTTATTACATAGCAACTTTTCAGGGGATGCCCCGATAAAAAATCGAAAGTTCGAAAAAATTATAAGTTCACAAATAGACGACTAATTACGATCTGTTTTCACGTAGTTGTATCACAAAACCGAATTGATTTAATGTTTAGTGACAACCATTAGTTTTCATAATTTTTTCTGGTACACCATTATAATCAATGAGTTACTTTGACATCTATCGAGACTTGACCACTTGACTAATTCTCTATATTAGAAAGAAAATTCTTGAACTAATTAGAACACAATTCAGAAAAGAGCTTAGTAGTACAATGGTCTATAAGTTTTTTTGTAAAGCGCATTCTAAAAATTTAAATTTAAGAACAATGTTTAACAGTATTAAAATTATTAAAACTGAATTGCCATATTTATATTTTAGTTGGATTTTTATGAAGTATAAATATAAATTACTTTAAGTTCTTTCATAAGTAAACTGCAGTTTTTTTTAAATTAACTTGGAACAACGTTCCCAATTAACAATAACAAATTCTTACATTTTTGTAATTCTAAAATTTTTTGTTGGTTCATTTCTAAATCTTTTGTAAAATAAATTAATGACATTTTAAAAACACAAATATTTAAAAAAAATTTAAGTATTTGGATCCAAAGCAAAGCAATTGGCATAGAATTACTTATCAATTTAGCTCGACATCAATTTTTTTCTTAGATTGCAGTTATATGGTTTAGAGTTTCATTTTTAAAAACAATCTGACGATGGTTACAAAATAAATTACTTTAATTACTTTATACGTTTTTAATTTTACTTTCTTTATATATATCTATATATATATATATATATATATATATATATATATATATATATATATATATATATATATATATATATATATATATATATATATATATATATATATATATATATATATATATATATATATATATATATTAAATATATATATACCTAACATTTTTTCATAAAGTTTTGTGTAGTAAATTAAAATTTAATTAAATTGTATGATAAAGGTGCAAAGTTTAATTTTCTATATTAGGGGGATTTTTAAAAAATATTGATGCATTCATATTTGTGGAGGTTTTATTTAAATTGATGATTTATATTTCGTTTGTTAAGCAAATTTGTGATTGACTATTTGTACTCCACGATTTGTTCAATGCATTTAAAATGCATTTAACATGCAATTTCCAATGCATTTAAAAGAATGAATTGCTTTTTTATGATCATAGCTAAGCATACTTACCTTACATCTAAAGAAAAAATTTATAATTTAATTCGCTAAATTTTCTCTATTTTTTTTTTTTTTTGCTTTATGAGATTTTTCTTTCATCTTTGTCAAATGCGATGTACTTCATTTTGAAAGTGATTAATTTGTGATTTTTATCTTGATACTGTAATTCTCTTTATTTTAAGGTTTTGTATAATTTCCAATTATGTCCTTAAATGTTTAAATATATAGTTTTAATTTAGTATTAAATAATAGTTTTAATATAGTGTTAAATATTAATTTTAATGTAGTATTAAATAGTAGCTTTAATATAGTAAATTATTTTGAGTAATAATCGTTAACATTAAATGTTTTGCGAGTTCTCAAACCATGTAAAAATCTATCCTCGAAACATCAGATTTTAAAATTAACCTAATAAATAATACACTGAAAACGTTGATGTATAGATAATAGTGCGAAATTTACTATGATATAATTTTTATCTTTAATAAATAATTATATCATTTAATAATTATAACATTTTGAGTGAGTTTACTTAGAAATAAGTTTTAAATAATAGATGTTTTTAAAAAACATAAATTATGTCAATCAAGCCTAATATTGTAATTATTCGGTTGTTAGAATATTTTAACATGATAGAAATAATATTTATTGTTTTGATTTATAAGACAATAATGAGTTTCAGTGTTAATTTATTCAGATTTTATGAGTATGTATGATCTATTATTATCAAATGAATTTTTAATAATGATGATAAATTATTTGCTAAGCCTAAAATTTTGGAATTAAATATCTAAAAATATCTAAATGTCTATCTAGAGTTCATATTTTAACCTCCTCTTCCAATTAATGTTTTTTTTTTTTTTTTTTTTTTTTTTCCTCTTCAAAATTCTCAGCATTCCCAAGTTTCAAATAATTATGCAAATCACGGACGAAACCGTGTGAATTAAAATGAGTTTGGTAATTATTCTTTCATAATTCTAATATTCTATGGATTATTATTTTCCCCAATTTCGTTCACAAATTCTTTCTTTTGTTCACTCATTTTATCTTTGGATTTTTTTACTCCCGTTTAATCTGAGAATAGTTTTCAAAGAAAAAGATGCTTCTTTGAATTCTTCGGGCGTTATTGAGCATGCATTTTGTAAAGAGTGAAAAGAAAAAAATCACTTAGTGATAGCGTGATTTCGTGACAGTATACTCGAAGTAAACCCTAATTTGTGTAAAAAATATTTATAATATGATAGCTACTAGAAAACAGTGGTGCTAATGCGTTTTTAATCATTTTAAGATCTTCGAAAAAATGTATGTCATGTAAAGTACAGTGTGATATTTTTACTACATAATATACGATTTCATTTCCTTTACAAAGTTAAGAATTGTAATTAATTTTATTGTTTACAATACATTTTTTGAAAAAATATTTTATTACATTATCAAAAAAATACATTTAAATTTTCTATAAGATGGAATAAAAAATTGGTTTTAAAAATATTTGCTGATTTATGATTTAAGATATTTTGAACATTTTAAAAACAGTGAATAATTATTTTTCCCTGTATATTTTAGTTCAAAGAGCACAAGTATTTCAATTATGTGTAAACCTTGAGTGGTTTATGTTATTTTTATGTATAATATTGTATGAATTTATGTAAAATAACATACAATGAAGACATTTTGACTTTTTACTGCTCTTCCAAATCTGTTTTTCGGAACTTCAATGGATTTTAAAAATCAATGTTAGACAACTTTAAGTATAACAAACTTATTTATTAACATTTAGGTGCAATGAATTTAAAAAAAAAATCTTTCTGAAATAATAAAAACATATTGGTTATCAATATTACAATATTTAAAAAAAGAAGATAAAGAGGATTTATCAATCGATTCTTCTCTTTAACACACAAATTTATGTAATATTGATATGTTAGCAATTTAAGCATTTAAATATTCTAAGTATAACTAATTTAAAATATTTAAGTAAATAAATATACCTTTTAATTTCAGAATTCAAGAAGCTTTTTATGAAAAATATATGATGTGAAATAACACTTCTAAATCAGAAGCATGTTAAAGACAATGTTCTTTGTTTCACTATATTTTATAACATTGGCCCAGCACAGCTTGTCAGTGGACAATGGTATGTTACTCTAATATTTTGATTGTACACTAATATTTTGATGAATTTTGTACATAGATACTTGTTGCATTTTTGAAACACAATGAAAAAAGGTTTGGGGAAATCTTTAAATATAACTTAATCACATGTATTCTTGATTTTGATTATCTTATTTATTCTAATTCTTAACTTCAAAAATTATATATAAGCTTAAAGTACAGTTTTTACTACAAAATAAACATTCTCATATTCTTTACAAGGCTAAGAGTTGTGACTAATTTTTTGTTTACAAATAAAAAATAAAAATATTATGTTATACAATTAAAAAATATTTTAAATTTTCTTTTATAAAATAGAATAAAATATTGGTTTGTGTTTCCAGAATATTTTCAGTTTCATGAATTTAAATATTTTATACAATTCAAAAACAGTTACAGAATATCTTCTACAGTTTCTTTAAGATATTCTGAATTATTTAATGTATCATGGTCGCAGTAATTTTGAGATTGCAATACGTTTAACGTAATGTTAATTGTGTAAATGTTTCTTAATGTTTATTTTAACAATAAGGTTGTAAACATTCACTTTCATTTAACTAAGCCGAGTATGGCACACTTATACTTACAGGATGAATCTGTATACCATGTACAAATTTTTGTCTTAAAACTATCAGGCACATGTTTAAATAAGAATTGTTTGAATAATAAAACACAATTTTTCTTTTAAATGTTAAGATTTGAAATGTTTTTAGTATATTTTCCTTAACACACTTAATTACAAAACTTAGTGCTAGAATTTTAGTAGTACATATACTTTATTTTTAATCTTCGTTCTAAATGGAAACTTTTTTTATTTCAATCTTAACTATAAGTAATATTTTTCAGTTTAAATAGACAGTTTTACTATGTTATAATATCATAAATGTAGGAGCTCTGTTAACACCTTAAAATTATCTATTTCAAACAGATGATTATAAGTAAATCCTCTTTTCACTATTGTATTGGGAAGGAATACCCAAAATAAATAAACTAATAAGATTATAATGATTTTTTAAAATAAATGGATGTGATAAGCTTGTCTAATTCTTATATTTTATAATAATATAAAGCAAATAAAATATAAAAGAATTTAGTGCATGGAAGCATAAATGTAATATTGAAGTTAAGTTAACAAAACAGCTCTAGAGATTTAACTTGTGTTCTTAGTAAAAAAGCAAATAAGTTTTTATAATTGAGTTTTGAAAATAATCCTTTCTTAAACATGCACATTAACAGTTTGTATTTGATAATCCAATTAAATGAGTAGAGTTAAGTTTATGTATTTATTTTGAATATGTTTTGAAGATTTGACTGTAATGAACATAAACTTAAGTTAATGGGGGGAAAAAAAAATCGAAATTTTGTGAGAATTGCAATGCAATAGAAATTGTGCATAAATAAACTGTATTTAATAAGTAATTTGTCTTAATAGGATCAACATCAATTCCATATTCGAGAAATATGTTTTTGATAAATACTCTTCAGAAACCTTTAGAGCCTAAGAGCTATTCGCATTGAAAACAATGCAAATATTTTAATATATATAACGTGTTAAGCGTGTTTACATTAATACTTAATGTAAGAAATTTAATTAAAAATATAAATTGTTTGTAAGAAAACTTATTAGGGTTTATAAATGTAATCTTTTTCAATACTTATTGGTTTAAGAACTTTGTTATAACTAATATTCTTTTTGCACTTAGCTCTCTTGAATAATGTTTAACAATGTTTTTCAAAATTTAAATAACTAATTTTCTGTAAAAAATATTATAATAGGTATATTTCCTTAAAAAACACCTTTTCTATAGCATAAAATAATCATTTTCAAATTAGAAAAGTCTGTTTAATTAACTCATCACAAAAGATGACAAACATAAAATAGCAGTTTATCAAAATGTGCATTAGAAAAGGTAAAAACTTATTTACGAATGTAAGTACGGAAAGTTCATTAGTTTATAGGTTTCTTTGTGTCTTTAAATTGTGAATATAAGTTTATATACTGACATTCATTAAATTTTTTTATATCCATAGATGTATTAACTTAGTAACTTAATTTCTAATCTAATTTAAATATTATTTCAATATTATTTGGAAAAGAAAAATAACAAAAGATCATCAAAACGCATGATTTTTCCTTCTTCTCTTATACCCATTTTAGAATGAAAACATTAAAAACTATTTAATTGTGTTAATATAGCTTACATTTATATAGTAGAAAAGTTTTTTTTTTATGATTTAATTAAATTTCTTCTTAAAAATAATAAACTAACATTTTAACACTTATGGATATCTAACTGATAAAACCAATGGTAGTAGGAAATGTATAATTAAAACACGTAATTCAAAGATGTAGCACCAATATAATTACAAACAAATAACTAGTGAATATATATATTTTTTTACAAATATGCAAATGACGATTTGCGTAATTCAACAGATTACTACTTTTAATGGGTAAGTATGTATAAGCAGAGTTCGCCAAAATGAGTGAAATCTGCGCGAACACTCATTGAAAATCAATTTCACCCCATAGAATTAACCTCATGCGCGGATTCATACTTCGGCACATGATGATTAATTTTTTAAAAATAATCCTCCATTTTATAAAATTATAGATAATCCTAGGCGTTTTTCGATGGGCAACGTTACCTACCTGCCCTATTGCCTTAAAAATAGCGTCTTTTTCTAAAAAAATGCAAAATTTTAATTTATTTTCCAACGGAATGCAATATGTGAATCACCCCCTCCGAAATCGCCTATCACGCATGCGCATTTATGTTTAAACTTGTTCACACAGACCAGTGAGTGACTAAAGTAATTAAATGGCTGCTGATACCATGTGTGGCCTAGGTGGATTGTAAGGGGCCGTCCCACAATTTCCAAGTGCTATTTCATACGTTCCTTTGATTAAGTGTATCTCGTCGGCTTTTTATCATGCCTTCCTCCACAAAATAGAGACAAAAAAAAAGGTAACTTCATGCATTAATTCATGGAAAACGTAGATTAATACTTTGACGTCTGCACGTCTAATCAGGATTCTTTTTTTTTGGCACTTCCAGTACTGATTCAGAAGTTGAGTTAATGGCATTTTATTGAGGTTTTTGGGATATCGTAAATCGTCAAGTTTTACTTCTCCGTCATTTGTGAGATAGTTTTCGTAGTGTCACCGGCATTTTCCAGATAGTTTCGCTGAACACCAATGTGGTGTCACCGAAAGGCATAGTTAGTTTAAGGTTTATTACCATCAAGTGTGTTTAGTAAGCATTTAAAAAGCATATTTCCGCTCTGATACTCGAAATTGCGATTGTGTATTACTGTAATTGTTGTAGTTATTAATTTGTCATAAAACTGATTTTGCTTTAGTTTAAAAAATACTCTTCAGATTTTAAAAATACCCCTTAAAATTTTGAAGAAAGGGGGAAAATACCCTTTGAAAATATTTAACTTTCAAAAACTGTGTATAAGACGCCATAAGATATGCAAAAAAGTTGAAAGCAATTTTCATACAAAATTTACTGTATTCCAGATGCTGCCAATTTATACTATAATCTGCTAAGTTTTCCATTCAAATCAATGATTTTATCATTTCTTAATGCAATTTATGATTTTAGAAAAATACACTAATATGCTTCAAAATTTTACATGGCCCTCCTTAATTTTTTTTTGAATATTTGTCATTGATAAAATCCTTTTTGGGATCCTATCAATCTCTTAATGAGATTTATATGAGTCTCATATCAGGTTACTACATCAATAGGTTGTTTTCTACTAAAGAAAGAAAAATTATTGAACATCTCAAAATATGCTTGATATCAGAAAGTAGGGTCTGAACATTCATTTTCTAATTACACAATTATAGATATGAAACAGTAAGTCTGTCTCAAAGAGTAGTTGAATTGTAAACCTTCAAAAGTTACAATAAATAATTTTTCTAAATTAAGATAACATTAAATTTCTAAATTTAGATTTTTAGTTCCTTATCTTTATGTATTAGAAAAATTCAAAAGTTATTTTTTACCAATGACTTAGTGAATAGAAATTTCGTAACAATTTAAAAAAGTATCCCTCATTTTGAAAATTTGTTTATAGTTTAAATTAGTGTTTGATGCCGTGAAACTAGTTACTTCCTGTTCTTTCTCTCGAAACTAATCGGTAAAGTAATTAATAGATGATTGTTATCTTAGGCATAATATACTGCTTTTATTCAGTCAATTAGTTCAACATATTAGTATTTTATTTGTAAAATTTCATTTGCATCGAAATAGGAACAAAAGCAAATATTGTAAGAGCAAGAAAATAATGGAATTCTTGAACCAAAATACCAAATTTTATTGCTGTTCTTTCTCTCGAAAATGATGTATATTATATTGTAAGCAAAATTAAAAACATTTTAATACATATATGAGGCCTAAGGGAAAAAAAATGTATCAATTAGTTTTACAATTTTTATTCTACAAATACCTTCGCCTCATTAACTAATGTTATCAACTAAACAAAATGTCATTTCTACCCAAGACCTATGAAGTAAAGAAAGTAGGTACAAAAACCTTTTGTAAAAATACTAAAAATAAAAATGGTAAAAAAAAAAAAAAAAAATATTTATACCACAACAAAAAGAACTTCGATCATCAAAATGTTCAAAACCACTACTTTTTATCAAAGCCACAGTTAAAAAGATCAGTCTTACGCTTGAAAGCTTCCAGCCAGTGACAGTATTCACCCTCTTTATATTTTCTTCTCTAGACTTCTTATTGGCTTCATTTACCTGTAATGGAGTCCATCGGAAATCATTAAACACTGAACTCAACGTTTGGAAGAGGGTGTACGATGAGTTGAGTTGAGAGGTTTCTAGCAAGAAACCACATGAAAACGATATCGAGTACTAGAGCAAGTAGAGCAAAATGCGATCAGATTGGCCAGCATTGATCTTTAATGTTTGGGCTGACCGCTCTATTTCTGTGTTTGTATTGGTGGGCTTGAAGTTTGTTTTACTTCCGAAAATTTCGACATAGACTTTGTGTAATTTTTTTACAAAGAAATAAGTACTCAGTATTGATTTAGTAAACGAAAATAAGTTTGATTTGTTGATATAATTCGTATAGTGTTTATTTTATACTGAATGAAGTTTTTCTTATCAGTTTCGAATTATTAGATGCCATGCTTTTTACTTCATACATTTATTGGACTTTGATAATTTAAATTGCGAAATTGTGTGTGACAGGTTTAATTGTTGATGATATCTGGAAATGGGTAGAGAAGTTATAAATTTGGGCATATTTTTAAAAGAACACTTTGATATTATGATTTGAAAAAAAAAAGTTGGTAATTCTGTTTGTGTAAAGCATATTTAAGTTTACTAATTTAGAATGTAATTTTCCAATTTATGTAATTAAAAATATCACGAAAAGGAAGTTTTAATTCCTTATATTATGAGAGAGGTAATGTTACAAAAAGATGAAAACTGTGTTTTATATGAATATAATTTCCATTTTGAAAAATAGTTAAATGGTAAAAATGTGTTTGATGATTCCTTCGAAGAACTATAATTATTAAAAGAGTTTCTATGGAGGAAAGTTTCAATATTAAATTTCAACATCAGTTTGACGATTTAGAACCTGTATTTAATTTGTATTTCTTAGATGTGGATATGAAACTAATGTTTTACACATTTACATTATTGAAATGAATGAATTTTAAGTTAATGATACTATTGGTAATTTATGTAACTAGAAAGTGAGTTATTTCAGTCAATTTTTAAATTTAAAATGGTAACAATATAATATCACCTATATAATGTGTGGGGAGGGAAATAAAAAACACACTTACGTTATTAAATATCATATTTATGGGTACAAATAAATTTTATAAATAAGTGGCTTTCATTAGCTGATATGGGAAATAGACTTGATTAAGTAAGAAAAACTAAATTCTAAAATAAGAAAGCACAATAGAAAGTATTTAATTTAGAAAATGAGTTTTAATATAAACTTCAAAACTATGTAAAAGTTGTTACAAATTCATTCTGTTATTTCGCTATTAATGTTAAATCTTATACGGGTATTCAACTACTTAGTCTACTTTTCAGCATCCCGTAATTACACAAGTTGTCAAGTGGAGAAAATTTCCTTGGATTTTTTATTTTATTTTTAAGACACACTACTTCAAAATAATTAATCTATTGCTCTCTAAAAAACCCGTTTTGGGTCATTTTTTCAAAGCATTAAAACGCCCAATTTATTTCACACGAAATTTCCGCAAAACCAAATATCTCTGGTGATTAAAGTTTAAATTCTCACGAACTACCGTTTTGCTATCACGGAGATTGTATGAATAAACATTTGGCTCAAAGTTCAATTTCTTTTCTAAAAGCTTTTTCAAAGTTTTAATGCTTTCAGTTGGATTTGTACCTCGGAATGCGTGTTTATATAAATGATTTAACTCATTTTATTTCTGCGATAGTAACAGCATTTTTCTTTATTTAAATATTAAAAAAGTATTTCCAATTTCGAAAGTGTTTGAATTTTAGTGGGACTGCATTATGTTTCGAAGTATCATTTCAGTATTATAAGAACTAGTAGTGGAAATCTAAACTTGAATAACTTTTTTTTTATAATAAAAAAAGTTGAAATGTAAAAGTAAATAATCTTATATTTGCTGTTTAAAAATTAGTTGGCTTTTTTACTAGCAAATATCTTTTTGCTTCTTGGAATTATGAATGAGTTTTTGAAAATAAACTACTCTCATTTCAGTTTACTTTTGTAAAGCAATTTAATGGAATGTAACCATACCTCTTTGAAGAAAACAATATTTCTATAATGAAAATAGTAGTTTCTACTGGATTTAATTCATTCTAACAATAAGTTGAATTTTTTTAAATTTATTAGTTGTAATGTTTTAATAAATATAAGATGTTATTTATTTTGTAACTCCATTTTGATTGCAGAAAAAAGGTAAATATAAATAAAGGTTTAATGCGAAAAAAGTAAATAAATATTGATTATAATAAATTACATCTTTAGTCATTATTTGTACATACCATTTCCTTTCTCTTTAAAATAAGAAAATTTTATAAGTAACTGTTCAAATTTTTTTCCAAAAATTCCTTTTGTAATAAGTATAGTAAAAGCTTTTTTAAAAATGTATTTGATATTTAAAAATATGCTTATAATAATATTTTACACCATTGACAAAATATAATCTTAATAATATGCCTTAAAATGGTATTCTTACCCTTAACTGTAATTTACTTTTGTTTTGGTTTATTGTTAATACATACCGGGTGTCCAATAAATGACTGATTTTTTAAACGTGAATAATTAAGAAACGGTTGGAGATAGATTTGGTACATTGGTAGAAGAAACAGTAAGTTTTAAAAAATACAGAGGTTTACAAATTACTATATTTTTTTATTTCTTTTTTATTTCAAAACCGTTTTGTATTTTTTAAGTTCAACATTGGTTAGTCGTTTATTAGTTATTCTGTATTTGTACCATTCTTTATAACTACAAATATGATTTCAAGTAAAATTACTTTGGAATATAATATTTAGTCTTCTGATAAGTCTACCATAAAATTAAAAAAAAAACTACAACAACACTGAATTGCGAATAATTAGCATTTAATATAAATGCACAAAAGGAAACAATTTTTTTCATAACCAAGAAATAACTTAGTAATTTTTTCATCAGTATACTGATTTGCAGGTATTTATCGGTAGTGTTAAATAAGTATGAAGGAGGTACTATTCAAAAAACACTGTTGTAAAGCATTCTTTGTTAGAGGAAACTCTAATATTTTGCTGAACATTTTTGTGAAGACTGCATCGTTCAATAGTAATTAGTTAATAAATTATTGACTATTTTTCCAGATATTGTTACTTTTATCATCTTATGTATTAAGGGATGTTAAAGTTGGTCTTGTGAAATAAATGTGGATCCGATTTCAATGTCGAAGATTTATTTGGATTATTCGTAAGACCACCTAGTCGCTTAAAACTTTTCAGCTCGAAAGGCAAGAATCGACTCTTATTCAAGAATACAAATTTAGGTTATTTTAGAGATTGCTCAAAAGGCTATTGATTAAGTAATGTATGAATGTTTGAATTTATGGTTTTATTTGTTGATGAATAAAAAGCTTATTTCGAGGGAATAGAATTAAATGTTTTGATTGTAAAACAGTTTGGACCTGTGAATGCGATGCACAACAGACCTAAGCTTATTTCTACAGGATATTTGTGTAAGTATAATGAAAAAGAATTGTGTGAGAAACGAACTGTTAACTTTTCTTAATGAATAGGTTAGGATATACAATTTTGGTATTTTTTTTTCTCATTTTTATTAATTACTTAACAATCCTTTGAGATTTTATCTATAATTATAGAACAAGCAGTCTGTGTGAGCGTCTGTCTGTCTGTAGATCTATAGAAAGCTACTTAAAATTGAAGTAGATCTCTGAAATTTTCAAAATAAATAGTTTTGGCCTTCTAATTGTATCTATGACATAATGAATGTTAAATGTTAATTTGTTCTTTTTAAATTAATTTTTTCACAAAGGGATTTCTAATAGTGCTGCAGCTCAGAAATTTTTACACATAAGTAGTTTCGGCCTTCTAATTGTACTTTTGAAAAACAGAATTTTAAATTTTTATTTAGTTCTTTTTTAATTAATTTTTTTATTTAATAAATATTTTACAAAGCAATTTCTATTAGAGCTACAGCTCTGAAATTTTCATCATAAGTAGTTTTTGTCTTTTAATTGTACTTTTAAAAAACATAATTTTAAATTTTTATTTAATTATTTTTTTTAATTAATAAATAAATATTTTACAAAACATTTTCTAATAGGGCTACGGCTCTAAAATTTTCAACATAAGTAGCTTTAGCCTTCTAATTGGACTTTTCATTAATATAATTTTTTTTTAATTAATTAACAAATATTTTACAAAACAATTTCTAATTGGGCTACAATTCTGAAATTTTTAACATAAGTAGTTTTGTCCTTCTAATTGGACTTCTGACAAAAAGAATGTTAAAATGTTTTTTTATTTTTTTTAAATTTTTTTTATTAATATTTTCACACAAAGCGACTTCTAATAGGCCTAGAGCTCTGAAAGTTTTAACATAATTAGTTTTGGCTTTCTAGTTTTGCTTTTCACAAACACGTGTTAAAATATTCTTAAAGGGGTATTGGATTATTGGATTAATGGGGATTTTTTTTTTCTCGACAGGGGAGGGTGTCAGTGAACTTTTCAGCAACTGAAGCGAGCTCGATTTTTTCCAGCGATGAACATTTCTTTATACATGAAAAAAAATCATTATTAATATAAATTTTATAAATTATAATATATCAAATATTTTTGTCATTTTAAATTTGGTGCAGTTTTACATCGTTTTAACAAAAAAAAAAAAAAAAAAAAAAAAAAAGCTACAGCTACAATTAGGTTATAAAGTGCAATATATATATATTTATAGCATACATCTAATTGAAAATTTTATACTAATTTCTTATTTTTTGTTCAACATAAATTTAAACACAAGCACTTTTTTTAATTGCAACTTAAATTTTTATGCTGAAGAAATTCTTAACATTTCTCTAATTCTAAGGCATCGTAAAACCTTTTGCGTTCACGGAAACCGTAAATAAACCTGAATTGATGGATAGCTATGTTTAAACGAATCTAAAAGGAATTGAATGCCTGAAAAGAAAAGACTAAAGATAGATTGTTCCAGCATAACTAGCCACCGAACGGTACCAATCAGCAAAAGTGAAAGACACTTCGACGTTTTATACTGAAAATTGATTTTCGCTAAAAGTTTCATCCTCAATTACTGGTTTTCAAAGATTTTTAGTCCAATTACACAATTGCACTAGTAATAATGTACTAATACCCTTTAAGATTAAATTAGGAAATTTTAATTTTTAGTAATACATGTTTGTTATAGTGGATTTATTTTGAAATTTTAAATTTAGATTAACGTTTAGTAAATTTCACGTAAAAAATAATAAGCATTTATAAATAATATCCTTCTGTTGTATTACTTGCAAGTAAAATTGATGTAATAGACTTTAGTATTAAAGGTACTCTACATTTTGAAATTTTTTTAATTTATGTAACAAAATTTAATATTAAGGGTACTCTACATTTTTTCATTTTTTTTTTTTTTTTTTTTTTTTTTTTTGAAATTTAAATTTATGTTACAGAGTTTTAATATCAAAGTTTCTTGCATTTTTGAAATTTAAATTTATGCAACAGACTTTAATATTGAAGGCATTCTCTATTTTTGGAAATTTAAATTTACATATCAGAATGTAATTTTAAAGATATTCTACATTTTTAAAAATTTAATTTTAAGTAATAGAATTTGATATTAAAAAATTCTAAGTTTTTTTTTTCATTTTTATTTATGTAACAGAATTTAATTTTAAAGGTATTAATTTTTCGAAAATGAATTTAAATTTATCTACCTAAATTTCCTACAGATAACTTATTCACTATGTAATCTTTAAAAAATATTAGATGTGATGAATATTTTTTATAAATATTATAACTGAATACAAAAAATTTAAAAGTTACTATTATTTTATATACTATACTAAGTAGAAATTAAACTTGACGAAAAGCAACAAAATTCTGAATAGTTATTGCTCGTATATATTTGAAAGTTTTGAAATTAATTAAAATTTAAGAAAACTTTTGACGATACATATTGACAAATGTTCTTATTAACATTAATAATAAACAGCTGATTTTGTATTATATTAGAAATATTGCTGTATCTTGAAATTTTAAGATATATCTTGTTACTCCATTCATAAATTTTGATACAAAAATTTAAAAAAAAAATTGATGTTTACGATTTATTTTATTTTGTGATTATACTTTTAACTTATATATTTCAAATTTGCTCTCTTCTTGGTATAAAAAAAAAAAAAAAAAAAAAAAAAAGTATTCCGTGCTTCTTGCATGTTAAATTATCAGAAAATTTAACCGTTTTATTTAACCAGTAAAAAGTTTAGAAAATAATTTGTATTCAATTTGTATCTTGCGTATAGAAATCAATAAAATTTTAAAATAATTTTTTTTTAATATCAAAAGATATTTATTTTCCCGGAGACATTAAAAATACCAAATAAATATTGTCTTAAATTTAAAGTTATTGCAGCTTTCTCTTAATGTTTTACCACTTCTTTCAAATAAAAATATTTAAAGGAAACTAAAAATATTTATCTCTAGAGAACCTTATCCCGGAAGATTTCCGAAGCAAATATATCTTTTTCTTAGATGGAGAATTTTGCTTCTTCAAAAAAAAAAAAAAAAAAAAAAAAAAAAAAAAAAAAAAAAAAACTTCAATGAATAAGAAAGTAGTTTGTATTGATCACCCAATACACATGTGGAAAATACATGTCTATTCTTTGTATGATACAACAGAGGCCTTCCAGAGGTTTATTTATAGTTCTCATCTCCATTTCTAACTTCATGTTCCTTATGTGAAATTTCTTTTTCAATTGAGGTTCAGGACGAGTCTTTTATATATTGTTGGTTTCTATACATTTAAGTTTACTTTTTAAGTTTAAAGAATCTGCCATATTTTAGAAGTAATGTTATGTTGGTATTGTTTTCAAACAAGCCATGGTGACTCTCGTGTTATATAGTCTGTATGGATCTTTTTATTCCTAAGAAGGAAAAAGAAAATCTTTTTTGAATCAGCGAATCCATTTTTATAGAGTTACATCTAACTTGTGTCATAAAACATTTTTAGAAACTAGACATGTTTCACTTTGAGCTGACATTTCATATTCCATGTACGAAATCGATTGAGATGACATAAAAATTGATCTGGTGTATAAAAAAAAATGATGGTTTTAAACGATTTTTCGAATTTAATACTTCGAAACCCATCAAATATTTAGATACGCATCAGAAATGAAATTGTGTATGAACTATTTTTTTTTTTCAATTTTGTAAATGTTTACTAAATTTCACAAAAAATATAATTTTTTTACGTAATAGCTATTATATAAATATGATTCCAAGGAAATTGAGGTCAATATTTCTTGAACCAAATGATTGTTTTAGCCAGTTTCAAAATTATTTTTAGGTTAAATAAAGTAATAGTATTCAAACATAAATGTTGGTTGTACCTTCTAATAAGCAAAGTAAATTGTTGATAAATTTTTGGTTTTTGCATAGTATATTTAATTTTGACATTTATTATGTTTTATCTATAATAGTAAAAAAATTGAATTTTTAGCGTAATTAGATGGATTTTTCTATTCCGCATAAAATTGCTCAAAACTTTCAGCAGGTTAAGTCAAATTACTAGGTTAGAAAGAGAATACATTTTAGAACGCATTTGGAGGTTGCTTGCTGGAAATTAAAAATAAAAAATAAAAAAATGTTTAAATATTAAATCAAAATCGGATTATCCAAAACATTTATCCAGCATTATGGTATGCCATTCTATGGTCTTTCGAAGGTTACGTACATTGTGAACTCAAACTTCCTTATCTACTTCATATTATAATAAAATAATTTTCTTTAAAATAAATTTAAAAAAAAAAAAAAAGCCAATTTATAGTTAATTTTTATGGAATTTATGCATGTTTAGAAATCGATAGAGTTTGTAAATTGATTAAGTGTAAATTCTAAGATAATAATTTACATGATATCTCTGCATTAAATGACGCTGAAAATTAAAATATTGTTTGAAAGCATTGTTATGTGACTAACACAATAGAATTGTATTATTATAAGTTCAAATATGTAAATCATTAACGTTCATTTTCTGTTTAAATTTCAAGTATATGGACAGGCATTATATTTATTCAATTCCTGTTATACTTAGTAAAACGGTAATAACTGGTTTGACTAAAGATATCGCTATAAACATACTATTTGGACAAAAGGGACACAAGAATCTAAATTCTTAGTTCAACGGCAACGTTTATGTATGCCTTGGGAATATTATATCTCTTTGAAATGTATAATTGTAAAATACAAGCTTCGGGAGAGTTGAATATAAATCACATGACTAAAATGTATCCAAACATTTATTTGAATATGTATAGAGATAAGTGAATACCTTTACTGTAATGTTATCCATGCTGTTAACTTCATGCATCTCTTGAGCCTAAGAATTGAGAATGGAATATAACCGAAGTTTATTGTATATTTCTCTTCTACGTTGTTCAACTATTTCTTGAAAATAATCAGAATTTATGGATATTAAATGCTTAAATTAGCTCCAAGAACTGTAAGTTCGCTTTGTCGATATGATTTTAAAAGTTTCAAAATATCCGCATAAAATATTTCAGGATAGAGCAACGAATTTTATTTTTTTATTTTTTATGTCTTTAATAACTGAAATGATATAACAAGGGATTTTTTTCGCTGATCGTTTTTTAGTATATATTTTTTTTGTAATCAATCTAAAATTCGTAGTTTAATTATCTAATTTTTTAGTATACCCATATACAGCGTAGTTAAAAAAGTGTGCTTTAATAAAGAATGTTAAATTTATAAAAGCTTATTTTTCACTTTACAATTTTTTTCAGCAAAAAAGTAAAATAACTTTCGTTTGATGACAATTTTTTTTTTTGTACATCATCAAAACAGCTTTTTAAATTTCAAGTCAATTGAGTTAAGTTTTGAAATTACAATATACGATATTAGATTTTAAATCATGTGGTGATTTTTTAATGTACAGTACAAAAAAAAAAAAAAAAAAAAAAAAAAAAAAAATCCAATACCTTGCAATCTAATTAATGAAATAGGGGGAAAAAAAAAGATAAATACTGTAATTCGAAGGTTTTAAAAAGGTATCTAGTTTTTTTTTTTTTTTTTTTTTTTTTTGCCATGAAGGGGTCATCTACATATTAAAATTAAACAAAATTTTAGAAAGTTCAATGGCAACCCAATAATATTATGCTGTATTTAGATTAAGCATTCGAAAAAAAGGCGAAATGCCGAATTTCAAAATTTTCTAAAGTGTGGTTAGTAATTTATGTAATGACAAGAGAATGACAAATAATTGTTAAAAATTATTTTCTTGGCTATAAGTTTGTTGAATAATTCAGATATTTTACCAATTTTTGGTTTAAACGATAGCTAAAATAGCACGTAACTTTTACATCAAACAGTTGCTTAATAATTAATTATTAAAACAATTTTAATTAATAAATTATTAATAAAAATTTATTATAACAGTTAGTAAATAAATAATAAAAAAAAAAATCAAATAATTAAAAAAAAATTTAAAATAGATTTTTTTTTTTTTTTTTTTTGCTTTATTTGATTTATTCCTACAATTTTTTTTTTCAATTACCCATATGTTTACATAGGGTAATGAAGTATAGTATTCGGTAAAAATAATTGCATTTCTCCAAGTTTTGGAACATCCTGATTTCTAAAAAAAGGTTTAGAAAAAGTGCCTTCGTCAGCATAACTTTAAAACAAATTGACCTACGATGTTCAAATTTCGTGCGTGGGTTAGTGGTAGTCATGAGATATCATTAAGGTTTTCGTCCAAATCTCACGTGCTCATAAATTTAAAATCATGAAAAAATCGTGTTTTTTAGAAATTGCTAAAAAATGGCTCAATCGATTTTGATTAAAATCTCTGTGCGCATGCCTCTTAAGGTGTTCAAATCATCCCCACCTCCTAAATTCCCGTAGAAATGTGATAAAAGCGTAAAAAGTTGAAAAACGTGAGCATTTAACACAGAGCTCTTTTCCCTTGAGCATCGCCTATCAACGATTGATTTTTTCTATTTCACGCACAAGAAAAAACAATGTAATGTCTATCCAATAACATCACCAGTTTCCCCATTTTGACTCTTTTTTCCCTTTTGACTATGTAAAAATGATTGCCAAAAATATTGCCAAACTGGCCATTTTTATTTAAATGAGTAAAAATAGGAAAACGATAAATAACTCAATATAAAATTTCAATACAATGACCAATATTATGGTGTAATTGAAAGTTGTGCGATGTTCCACACTGCTAGGTTTTTTTCCGTTTTGATATTTTGATTTCAATCAGCAAAAATGTAAAAAAGTCGATTTTTAAATTCTGGTATTCTAGATTACATTTAAAATTAATTAAAATGTAATTGAAGTAAAAATACGTTACAATGGAAGTATTTTAAGTATTTATTTTTATCTTTTCACACTCTTAGAAACATAGGTTACATATTTTTTACTGGTGGATTCAGATAGTCACAAACGAATATTGGAATGCGTTACACATTTTGTAACTAAGAAGTTTCGAGAGGAATACATCAAAGCCATTCTTTTGTAAGTTCTGGCCAGTGATCAAGCCAAACTTGTGTATCGAAGGCAACATACAATACTGGTATGTTTCGACTCCGGTTCAATTTCCGGAGTCGGCCGCTAAGCAATTTCTGCATTCGAAAATAAGTAGACACAACACAACGGGAATTAGAAGTGCTCTAATTAGGAGTTTTCAATTCGAGGCTTCTCCCATTCAATACTTGAAATGTAAAGAAGTTCCCCTTAAAAGACCATTCTCTTACGAATTTAATCTTGAAATTGGGACTAGTATACTAGTTTTGATGTTACAAAATTTTGACACAGTACAACTTTTACTTATATCTTTTTAAGCTATAAAAAATACGCGATGAAAATTATGTTTGAAACCATAATAAGATTGCAAAAAAATTGGTTTGTGGAAATTGGTCACCTAGAAACTTATGAACATTTCAGAAAGATTCGAAAACACATACTTTAGTCAATTATTTAATAGAATACAACCTTAAGTAAAAAATATAGCGAATGCCCATATCGATTGGATTAAATTTACATAAACAGATTGCTAATGTTAGATAGTAGAGTGATTTAAAAAGTTTGTATTAGTATGCGAGGATTCATTACGGGGGAAAATATACAAAGAGTCCAAAAAGTAAGTTATATAAACTAAACAAAATTTTTAATCATTCTGTTTCCCCTTAGGTTAGTGAAACATATAAGAAATAAGAGTCACTTAATACTAAGAATTTCACCAATTTTATATAAAACTATAGCATAACTTTTTTGCATATTTGTCAGTTTGGCTATCAATCTTAATATAATAACATATATATCTGTAATATTTGTGACCAAATTTAATTGAACTGTATATGAAGTTGGCTCATATGCAACTTTGTTAATAAATTACGTTACATTAAAATTCATTTCTGATTGAGTTACTTTACTAATTCTTATAAGCATCTTATTGAACATGACACTATAAATCTAAATGTTTCCGAATATCTTTAGACGAATACCCTTAAGTCCCCGATGCACGCGAGGCGTTCGCTTTTCTCCATTCACTTCCCTCTTTCTCTCTACCCGATTTATACCTTGCAACTATTCTTCTCAATATTTGCTCTTAATTCATAACTGACGTGTTTTTCAACATAATAAACTGACATTATATTTTTAGATTTAACAAGGCATTCTAACCCGATTGAAAGGGTAAATTAGTAGAAGTTCGTATAGAAATTTCCTAAGTTAGAGTTCAATTTATTTAGTGAACTGCCCTCTAAGAAAAAAAAAAAAATATGCATGGCAAATGAATAATAGCAAACAAATTATTTTGGTGCTAACCACAATGTTCTGAGTCATTTAGAAACAAAGATATAGCCATCGTTTAGATTTTTTTCGCGTAATGTACAATGACATGAGCAGAATATCCGATTTTTTGCATTACGTTAGATTCTGTCAAATGGTATAAAGTGTCGAATTATGACTAATATGAAATAAAAAATTAAAACATAAACAATTTTGCATAAGCTCTTAGATGACCCATTGTTTCTTCCTAATTATTTGATTTTGATTTATAGTCTAAATTAGTTAAAGTACGTGGACATATTTTTGAACTATCTCTATATCAAGGCCATTTTTTAGTTCGAGTTAGATATTATTAATAAAATTCTACAATGACATATGTATTGCAGACAATAAAATTTCTTAAGAACCCCCCCCCCCCCCCAAAAAAAAAAAAACCCTCTTTTGAATGTAATAAAATTTAGTTAATTACTAAATTAAGAAGATAGATGTGTCTTAATATTTTAAATCCATAAAATCTTGATTCAACGTTTTGTCGTTAAGCATTTTAAAATCCTAATAAAGTTAATATTTAATAATGCCTTTTTTTCCCTTTATATATCAACATTAAACTCTGATTTTTTTTTAACTAATTGTAAGGGAAAACTTTGTTACAAACTATAACATATATAGGATGAATTAAGTAAAATATAAAATGCATTTGAAAAAAGGCAAACTTTGTGTACTTTTGAAAAGCAAACTTTATTTACTTTAGAGGGAAGCAGCTACTTATTCAAAATATTAAAAAATAAAAAGTAGTAAAATGATGTAAACTAAAAGTTTAAATTTTTGTATAAAAGAAAGTAAGTAAGAAAGAAACAATTTCCTAAAAAAGGTGAACTAATAAACACATAAATGAAAATCTTCATTTTTTGACAAGTCATAAACTTAAGAAAATTGGCCTTCCCTTAAACAATAAATGTCCTATATTTTTTTCGTGAAGTAGCATTATTTTTGTGTTTGCGTAATCCAAGGATTTAGCTTGTCAAAAATTTACAATTTAAGAAAGTTTATTGAAAAACCAAATTTGTTGAATGTTAACTGTACAAATAGAGAATTTGATGATTTTGAAAGTTTGGAAAGATTTATGTAATCCTTTGATTACGGAAGAGACAATGAATGCAATACAAGTTTATTCGAAGAGTGTAATATATTTTATAGACGTTAGTTTTATTCCAATACACTAGATGATTATAGTTTGAATTATCCTTTTTAACATAAACTTATCCGCCGTATCAAATTTAAATATTGTTAAATTTTCTATCAATTTCATAAGTTGAAAATACCCAGAAATGTAATATACCAGTTATATATCAGCAGCAACGTACAGTACCATACATCGTAATATTTACATATGAAAACTAGTTTTATTTCAAACATAAAAAAATTTAAATCACTTTCTTCTTGAACATCAATCCAAACTATACATTTTTAACTACTATACTATGTTCTAAAATAGAAGTTTCTGTTTTGACTTTCATTTAACGATTGTATTGTCGTATAGAAAAGTTTGCAGAAGATAGTGCTCCATGATTGAAAATTGTTAACACAATTGCTTACTTCCAGTAAGAGGTTTAGTATCATTTATAGTTACAGTATTTATGAAGTTTAGTGAAAAGACATTACCAAAAGCCTGTTTCCGGACCGTAAAAAGTGACCAATAATACAGACCAATAAAACATACCCTCTTATATAGTAACTGCAAATACCAGGCTGATTTAAAAGGCAATAGAAACATCATTTCAGATCATTGCCAGTTTATGGGAATCGACAAGAAGTAACCTCTTCTAAAATCAGTAGGAGATTGAAACTCTAGACTCAAGGAATGAAAGGCCAGGAAAGATACTTTCTAAATTGACTGTTACAGCCCATTCAAAATGACACATCAACATCCACTCTATATCAAAGAGGATTGATTGAACTTTAGGTGATTTGAAGTATTTAGTCTCTCAATGAGTTTTCTCTACCTTATTTTAAGTGATATTGTTGCATGATAGTATATACAGTACGACGAAACAAAAACATTAGCTGTATCTTTATTTTTTTAATTGGTGTGTGACAAATAAATGCAAATATATATATATATATATATATATATATATATATATATATATATATATATATATATATATATATATATATATATATATATATATATATATATATATATATATATATATATATATATATATATATATATATATATATATATATATATATATATATATATATATATATATATATATATATATAGCTTGTTTTCTTTCTAAGGGACCATTGCGATGTTAGAACTGAGTATCACTTTTAAAAGTTCAATAGTACCTTTATTACACTATTCCATACTTAGCAGATTAAAAAAAACTTGATTATAAAATATTATTTTTATGAGCTTTAGGGATCTAAGTGATGAAATGAAAATGTCTGATTAATGCTAAACGAAATATAGGTTTCTGAGCTTAAACTGTTAAATAATCAATATATTTATAAAAAAAATAAAAAAATATAGGACATGCTTACATAAATATGCTAATTTTGTAATCAAAACTTCTTTGAAGTATTAATTATCCATTAATACACCATAGTTTGAATTCTTCGATTCTTACCTAAAGGAACTTGTCTGTGTGCGGACCAGCTAATTGCATTGTGAAGTCTAGATGTAGAAATCCGCTTCTTCTAATACAATGTTGAGACATTCCGCAAGCACAAAAGTGACATTTTAGTTTAATTGTACATAATGAACACTAAATGGAATGGCGTTTTGAAAATGAAAATTTGTGCTGAAGCTTTCAGAGATTTTACATCAATATACTAGCAGGTGAACTTTAAAAAATCGAATTTATTATTATTATTATTTTTGTCTAAAAATCGCACATTTAGAAGTTGCTTTAGAAAAGTAAGTATGCATGTTTTTAGTGTTTTTACATATGGAATAGTTATTGATATAAAAATCTTAACTACCATGATGCTGCATCTAAAGTCAAACTCTTCTTAGGTAGAAATATTTGCAGTTATTTGGAAAATCATAGATTAACTCATTTGCATGATAAAAAATACAACGACATTTGAATTTTGTAAACCAATGAAAGTAATACGTTAGAAACTAAAGTCATAAAAAAATTAAAACCCCAAGCCAAATTTTGCTTTTTTCTTCAAATAAAAGTCAATTAATTTTTATCTTTGTAGTTTCATATTGTTCTATTTTAACTGAATTCGAAATTTAAAACAAGTTAAAAAAAATTAGTATGTTCAAAACATTTAACAAGGGCCGTAATATCAATTGTATAACATGTAGATGATTAATTTCTAGTGTATTTCAATTTCATTGCGTTCTCCTGTTCTAGGGTATTCCAATTTTAATATCAATCTATCTCAGTTTACTCCTTAGTCGATGAAAGTCTATACTTCTGCCAACTATGACATAATGTTATAAACTTTAAAGAAAACAGTTAAAGTAAAGTAAGAAGTAATAAAACTTTAGTGTGATTCTCATTGAGACATTCATTTTTAATGTTACGGAATTAAAATATTAAGCAGCTTTTGTTGCTAAATATTATCAAGTATAAAACAGTTAATGAGGTTCATTTATTTATGCAAAAAAAAAATATGTTCAAAATTAACCAAAATACAATGCATTTAACATCGTGAACTGCATTAATTTAGAAGCCGGTGTATGACGAAAAAATCAGGAAGGCTCAACCAATTTCTAATACATTTTCAGATTAAAGATATTCTAAAGATGTGAGTTATTCGAATTTAAGAAAGCACGTTTGGATGCAATGCAAGATCTTTTATTCAACGTAAAATTTTAATTAAATGTTTAAAATCAATTTTATCAAAATAGATTTTTTAATATAGGTTTAGGAAACATGTGAACTTTCTAAACAGAAAAAAGGCCCATTCAACATTAAACTCATTATAATTTAGTTAATTTTACAGATAAAGTGCTAATTTTTGAATTAATATGATTTGATCTCATTGACAGTATTATAATTGGCAATTCTCTCGAAAGGTGATGTATAAAAATAAAAATTCTGAAGCTTAAGTTACTCATGTTAATTACAAAAATTCCGTATGAGTTCTTATCTCACTATTTTTTTTTTTTTTTTTAATTTAAGCTAATGCAATAGAAATAGACAATAGAGTGGGCCGAAAAAAATAAAGTTTTTTAGTTCAAAATCTAATAGTGCGGAAAAGTTGCTATAGGTCAATAGAAACCGAAAGAAGCACACATTTGTTAAATAAAAAAATGTTTGACCCTTGCGCATCAAGGTCAAAGTTTCGAAAATGTTACAATTTTTACGTATTTTTCCATTTTTCTAAAGCATTGCTTCTGAGATTTATATTTTATTGTAGTCTATTAATATATGATACATAAGGACTAAAGAAATCCTTTGCTATAATTATTATATTCTAAATTGAAGGAGGGGAGGGGGGGGGGGGGACTTATTCCAACGAATGAAAACGAAATTATTAAAACGTTGAGGCATCAAAGAAATACTTTCTGTAGGGTAAATCACAATCCCTATAAATAATGACTTTAGCTATTTTTTTCACCCACTCACTTATGTTTTCCGTTTTTGTCTTGGCTTTCTTTGAGGGGAATTCACCTTTCATTGTCTATGCAATGAAGAATGTGTCTCTTTCAGTTCACGTTTTATTAGTGATTTGGTTTGCAGCGAGCTCGTGCGCTTCTGTTAATCAATTTTTTGTGTGTGTATTTCTTCAAGAAGATTCACGATGGAGGAAACGAAAGGAACAAGAAAGCATATCACAAGGAAGGCTTTTATTTGTCCCATACTTGGCAATCCAGAAGATTTACCTTTATCGAAGCTCCCCACTTACGAGAACATTTTACGTTGCTGTTTTGAAGAAATATTTGAGTTGGCGTTGTAAGCTAATTACACGACTGTCAACTTTTCTGTTGTTGCTGATTCAGTGGCAAGAAAAGTCAAAAGCTTGTTTGATATGGCCTCTATTCCCACAGTAAGTCAAACAAGAATCGTACAAATGGTTAGAAGATACCATGACGTATACCAAAATCTGAGAAAGTCCAACAATAGAGATAAGAATAAACAAAATTACAAGAATGAGCTGAGGAAATTCAAACAGGAAGCTACTAAACTTTTCGACGTTGCAACTTGCAAATGTCCAATGACTTTCATTTGTGACTGTGGAAAAAGAACCTATAGTTGCAAGTGCCAAATTTCAATCACTTGTGGCTGTGAAAAATCGAGAAAAGTACCTGTAATGAAGCTAAGATTTCTTCATGACCAAAGAAATGACAGAATTGGTAACATAGATATTCAAGAAACAGAAAAACTTACTAATAGGTTATTCAGGAAGGAACGACAACGTGAACTCAATGCTTCTGGCATTTTGGAGTCTGAGAGTAAATCACAGACACCCACTGATTTAATTGATATCGCTTTCGAGGAGGATACTACAGAATCAGATAGTACAGATGAAATGCTTCTTCCATCAACACCTAATTTACCTTCCACTTCGCAGATGAGAAAAAAACTGGAATCTACTGCATTGGTTTGTGACAGGTATAATGTGTCTTACAGAGCAGCTGCTGCAGTTGCGACTAGTGTTCTTCGGGATTTAGGCATAATAACCGAGTCCGATATGTCAATGGTGATTGACAAAAATAAAATAAGGAGGCAGAAGTCTCAGACAAGAAGATCATTGCAGTGTGACCTTAATACAATGGTTCAAGGCTTATACTTTGACGGCCGTAAAGATGATACACTGGTCATGGAACCGATCCATAAAAAGTATTTTCGTAGAGTCGTGAAAGAGGAGCACATTTCTCTGATTCAAGAGCCAGGATCTAATTATATCGGCCATGTATCTCCCCAGTCAGGTACGGCCTCAGAAATCAGTTCTAGTATTATTTCATACTTATCTTAGCAAAATATATCCTTAGGTGAATTGGATGTAGTCGGATGTGACGGAACAGCAACAAACACTGGTTGCAGGAAAGAAATAATACGGAAGTTGGAACTGCATCTTCGCAGACCCCTACAATGGTCTGTTTGTCTTTTGCATTTTAATGAATTGCCATTCTGACATTTGTTTGAGTATTTGGATGGGAAAACTACAGGACCGAACACATTTTCCGGACCCATTGGCAAGGCACTTCGTGACTGCAAAAATTTACCAATTGTTAAGTTTGAAAGCATTGAGTGTGAAGTTCCTCTTCTAGATGAAGCAATTCTAAGTAAAGATCAAAAATATCTTATCAATATACCTCGAACTATACAAAAGGGATTTTGTCAACCAGATCTTGTTGTTTCTGATCCTGGGCCTCTATCTAATTCTAGATGGTTGACGGCTGCTAATAATGTTCTACGGTTGTACATATCATCAAAAGAACCCTCACATGAACTAAAATAGATAGTTACATTCCTTTTGAAGTGCTATATTCCAGTTTGGTTTGCTATTAAGAAGAAGAGTTCTTTCATAGATGGACCAAAACATGTTTTCAAGGTACAATTATCAAGGTACATTACAATTATCAAGGTACTTACCTGAAAATCTTCTACAATTAATAGATCCAGTGATGCAGCGCAATGGATATTTTGCCCATCCTGAAAACTTGCTCATAGCAATGGTGTTTGACGAAAGGATTACTGCTATAATGGTCGAAGTGTAATTTTGGGTGAAATACTCCCTCCCACCTCCTTCCCCCCTTCGACTTAGAATATCATAATTATGACAAATGATTTCTTTAGTGCTCATATATCATAAATTGATAGACCACAAAAAATATAAATCTCAGAAGCAATGTTTTAGAAAAATGGAAAAATGAGTAAAAATGGTAACATTTTCGAAACTTTGACCTTGATGCACAAGGGTCAAATATTTTTTTATTTCAAAAATTTTGCTTCTTTTGGTTTCTTTTGACCTATAGCAACTTTTCCGCACTATTAGATTTTAATCTAAAAAACTTTATTTTTTTCGGCCCACTCTAATAGACAATCTTTTTGGAATACCCTGCATGCATTGGATACCATCTTTGGTACTCTATTAATATTAATGTTTTATTTAATATACAGCTTTAGCATTTTAATATTCTTTTTGCAGTGTCATAATAGCATAATATTTCATCTTATTTTAAGCTGATTGCTTTCGGTAATCAGAGTTTGAATTTCTGTAAAAATATAAATGTTTAGTAAATTATAATAAAGGTATTCTTTTATTTTCGTAAAAAGTATTAAATTTATCTTTAAACTAAACTATTTATTGATGTAAAAGTTTTGAAATACTGATTTTTGTTTTTATAAACATAGACTAGGGACGAAATATTTGAGAGTTTGTTAAAAATTTGAAACAATTTTTCCTGTTTCTTTGAAAACTTTGCACACTTTTATTTTACATCTTAACATTGGTTACCTGCACTTTTTACACGTTTCTCCCCTATGGTTGCGTTGAAGAAAAAATCTAAAAGAAACCTTACATTTCGGAATAAAATATCAAGAGTATAAAAGCAAGCAAGAAAACATGTTGGCGTTATTTTCTTTTGAAAGTCATTAAACCCGAGAAAGAAGATGTAAGTTTTTCACGTAACAATTGGGTCGTTTCTTGAGAATAAAAGAGAAGGGGGACAAAAAAAAAAAAAAAAAAAAAAAAAAAAAAAAACTGAAATCCGGATTTTTTTTTCTTATTTTGGATGTTTTAAGAATTTGTTGCATTACGTTCCATATACCTGGAAGTTTGTGACTTCTTTAAGAAATTTTGGGCGAATGAGTTATGTTTTCTAAATAGTGCGTCTAGTACGGGGGTTGGTGTCTGTTATTCTATGGAACCTAAGAAAATGGTTTTTATTTGAAGTACATTGATATGGTGCTACAAAAATAATAAAGCTATTTAATATTTCAATGTTTAGAGGTAGGTAAACTTAAAGTCCATTTCATGAACAAAGCGTTCTACACTGCATATGTTGATGTCGTTGACTGTGGTATTGAATATTCAGTGTTGCACTCGTTTTCCGTGAAAGGATTCTTGTTAATCTATACTTGTCACTTACTTTCGCACTGTTGTCGAAAGTATGTTTTTGATAAAAGTTTCGTTTTGCAGTGCAGTTTTTTGATGATATTATCGATGAATGGATAATTTTCATGTATCTCGAAATACTATGATTTTCTCTTGAGCTCCAACATCTTAAAAATTACAAATATTTATATCTGGCTATCCTTATTTGAATAACAGCTATAGAAACTTTCATAGTTGTCTCTCGCTTTATGTATGAATTGGTTGTCGCAAAAGATGACGAACATATGTAGTATGGTGTATTTATTTACATAAGCTTGCCTGTTGCATTCAATATGAAACTAATCACATAGCTGTTTTTTAATATAGGTTTTGAACTTATGAACTTGGGTAACTGCAATATATATTCTTGGACGGTGGAAATATAAAAAAAAGCTTTTATAGCACATAAATTGAATTGATAGAAATAATTAGTGAGTAGAAATGCAGCTGAGAGAGATCGCTGTGTTTTCCCGGCCACTAATTGTTTCATATATATATATATATATATATATATATATATATATATATATATATATATATATATATATATATATATATACCTTGCTTATATATATAACCGCAAATAAAAAAAAAATATATATATATATATATATATATATATATATATATATATATATATATATATATATATATATATATATATATATATATATATATATATATATATATATATATATATATATATATATATATATATATATATATATATATATATATATATATATATATATATATATATATATATTTTTTTTTTTTATTTGCGGTTATAGAGTTTTAAAAAAATGGCATAACTAATAAGAACTTTTAAAATGGTTTTACTTTAAAGAAAAAAGTAATTTGATGTTTTGAAAAATTCATCAAAATGTTCTCTTATAAAACTTCTATGATTGAAATATTAGTTTAATTTTTGTTGATCATAAATTTTTATATGATTTTGAATAAAATCATTTCTCTAAATACTACCAGATTCGAACAAGTTAGGAAAAATATAGATGAGGCATTGCTCTATTATATATTTTTTGTTACTAATGCTAGTGTTCTCAAAATTTAATTTATTGACTGCATCTCAACCCCTTTAGTATATTTTGCTTATTTTTAGTTTTATAGTTAATAAAGGTTTATCATTCCTTGAACTTAAGTATTAATTTTCGATGATATTATGCTTTAGTTATAAAATCGTATTTTTTCTTTTCTAAAAATATTTTGAAGAACTAAAAATTATATGATTTCAAAAAACTGTAAATTAGATTAAGTTTTATCTTATAACCTTTGTAAAAACTATAATTATTAACAATCACACAAAAATGAAACAATGGTTTTAACAATCACACCTAATGTATTAAAATTAGATTTTCTTAAAGTTTTTTAAAAGTAAAATTTTAATTATTATAAAATCTTTAATTTAATGTATTAACCATTTCAGTTTTTTCCAGTGGGTATTTCCAAATATCTAGTGATACCAAAATATTTTACAATATGTTCAGCTAATGCCTAAACTTTTCTAAAAGTTTTCCAAAGAAAAAGGCAAACACTCAATTACACGGACATTAGAAGTCGAAAATGCATTTGTGGAGCAGTAACAAGTCATTAGCGAATTTAGCCTTAATTAACAGTAACATCTTTTAAACGCTAATGTCGTTCTAGATATCGATACTTGTAACAATTGAAATGGTGGCTTGATCCATCAAGTGTCCGCACACTTTCTTGAGACTTGGGATTTTTTTTTGGTATGAGTTTTAAATCACGGAGTTGCTTTGGATTGATTAAGAGATAATTAAGATTTAAATTTCGTAACTAATGATAATTTTCTAGCAAAGCATCTAGTAAGTAAAGAAAACGCAAAAATATATATAAATAGCTTGAAATGAAATACTTTATAATAACAATATAATACTTTTATTTAGCCAAGATATAATATAGAATAGTGAAAGTTTTTTTCTTTCCCCTCAAGGTATATTGACTAATGACTAATCTTAATAGGTTATGGGGAATACAATTTTATTCACTTGTTTGTTCCCAGTGACATCGATAATACGAGGTTAAGAGGGGAGAAGGAGAAGGGGAGGGAAGAATTGCACATAACTTGCAAACGAATTAACCAATTTGTACTGGGTTGCACATGAAAAGCCGGGCACTTCAGCTAGTATATATATGTACAGAAGTGTTT
The DNA here is from genome assembly GCA_963978545.1 of Linyphia triangularis. Lineage (NCBI taxonomy): Eukaryota > Metazoa > Arthropoda > Arachnida > Araneae > Linyphiidae > Linyphia > Linyphia triangularis. The sequence continues at coordinate 43,106,829 of OZ021724.1, forward strand.
AATTATGTGTGTATGCTTTTTTTTGCATAGAAGTTGTAGTTTTATTGCAATTTTGTTGAACGCACGATCTTAGAAAGGAAGGTTCTCTCTACTTGACCTTCCTTCATTTTCCCCCTTAAGGTGTATGATCATAACTTGAAAACATTTTTAGTCTGATCTTTGTGGAATATTTCACACCTGACCTTTGAAACAAGTGGAAAGTAACTGACAACTTGAGATTTTTTAAATATCATTCTTTTTTCCTACTTTCCAATCCATAAGGGGATATGATAATGATTTGTAATCAATTGAAGCAATTAAAACTGGTTTTCTCCTCAGGATTGTTGACTAATTCCAATTCTCAAGGATACAATTTCATTTTGATGTGTTGTAGATAAGGTGGGGAAATCGATAATAGAAGTAGATTTTTTTTTTTTTTTGGTCATTACTTGATATCTACGGAAACAATTTGAGCTGTTTTTTTTCCTATAGATCTCCTCTTGACCGATCCAGATTTCTTTTTCAACAATCTCACTTCGCTGATGTAATGAAACCGAGGAAAGGGGTGAAGGGGGGGGGGGGGGTCATCATAATTTCTATCGACTAAAACAATTTGAACCGGATTGTATTAGAAACTTCACCTGGTTTTGAGTAAAGAGTAAACAACTAGCTACCTTATATTTTTATTTTATTACGAATGTAAATAATTTAAGGGGGGTATACTTACAAATTAACTTAATTCTGATTATTGAAGGTATATAACTTGATAATATAGTTATTGTATACTTGCTTGTAGATATTAATGGATATAAATCCTCATAAAAATGCTGCTTTAATAACACTTTCAATTTTTTTTTTTGCTGAACTCATTATTTCAAAATTATTAATTTGAATGATGATTAGGACTGTAGTGTCATGCAATCATTCACATATATTTAAACTAAAACTATATTGAAAAGAAGTAGTAATTGGATACACATACTAACTCAAAGTTTCACCTTACGACTGTAGTTTAATTTTTTTTTTGTACGTATATAAAACTAGGGTGGTTCAAAACAAATTTCTGCTAAACATCAAGACACCCCCTATTTTTTCACATTTACCCATGGTATTATTCTCTTAAAATTTCAGCCTTCTATTCCTACTAAGTTGGCTCTCAATAACCATTAATTTTTACACTTTTTTGTAATTTCGCATAATTTTCGAGTTTTTTGCTAATAAGAACACATTACAACATTTAAAAAAAGTTTTAATGGTTTTTAAATAAATGAAATTTAATTTGACACCTGTTCCTTTACATACTGTATCTGGAAACATCAACATTATAAAAGCACCCTTAACAAAATATCCGAAAGTGAAGCACTTCGTTTGATAGTTCCGGCAATCGCAGCTTTGGGACATGATCCTCGAACGCTTCATCTTCCAAGAGAGGCCAAAAATCAAGAAAAAAAGCCAGAAAAGAATATGCTGAGTCAGCAATGGGTAAATTCAAACCTGATTGTCCTATAGTCCTTCATTGGGATGACATTCTTCGGTCACAGCAAAAGAAAAAGTAAAAAGTTTTGCAGATATGAATAACTCAAAATATTCTAGAAATATAAGAGTGTATACGAGCTATTTAAAATGTCGACCAAGATGTCAGTCTTGGCGATTTTGTGATAATTGAAATTTTATTTTTTAATATTTTGTCTTTTTTGAAATATTAATGAATGTTTTGTACCACCTGATGAGTGGGAAAATAAAATCCCATAGACAAACTTAAAGTGGTAAACAATACTAATGAAAGAGGTGTAAAGCTAATACAAGAATTTAATAACTTATTTACACATGATATGGAGGATAAGCAGTTTATTTTACAAGTTTTTGAACTAAATCAAACGACAATACCTAGAGAGATAACCAAACAACCTACGCTTAATTGTCTTTCAGACAGGGAAATATATATTTATAAAGTCATATCTATTGCAGACAAGACGTATTTTTGTCATATTGACTGCTCCTAAACTGCTCGACCGATTCTTACGATTCAACCGATTCTAAGGTATCCTTTGAAGGAATGTCCTTTGATTTCAATTAATTGTTCTCACTAGCAGATTGAATTTCGTTTGAAAATGTATTTTCCGATTTTTTCAGCATGCAAAAAAAATTTCGCCAAGTGGTACTTTAATGTTCGGATAAAAGGCGAAATAAAAAATACTGCTTAGTAATTCAGTATTTAGGGTTGCAAATCGCTTATTTTCAATGCTTTCCAAGTTTTTATACTCCCTAATTTATAGGGGCCATTTTATCAGAATTTCAAAAGTTTAATGGAGTAGTGCGATAGATTGACGAGCGTTAATGAGCAGGGGGTGGAGCCTTCCAGAATTTAATTATTTCATAAACTTTTACTAACTTATTTAACATTTTTAATTATTGTATAAATAAAAACCTTCTTTGAGAAAATTGCTTTCAATTATTATTATTGGCAAATCCACTACAAATGCCCCAAAACACACAAAATACGAAATTTTACTGCTCATTGAGCACCATCTTTTAATTGGAGTAAGATTCTGAAATTTTGCTAAAACATTTATATGGGTAATGTAAAAAAATTAGAAAGTGTCCTGATCTTTAGCTAAAAAAAAATTTACCATATGTATTTGAACCACCTTTATATAAAACATTAAATAAAAAAAAAAAATACTACGTTTACTCGAAGCATATATTGAGTAATTTTAATAGCGAACATGATCGTTGAACAAATATTTTTTTATAAGCCGAATCTTAAATCAAAATAACTATATGCATTTCTTTATTTGAATACGATCTTTTTTATAAGCAAATTATGCTTTAATCAAATAAACAAAAGTTTTTTTGGCCGATAGTTGTTCTCTTCACGAAACTCCACTCCTCTTATTTTTTGTACTTTAATTAGCAACTCAACTTGTTTCCATTTCTCTTATTTCCCATCCAATTTCTTTAGCAACAAGTTTAATAGGTTTTTTTTTTGTTGGCGTGCTGTTCTTCGATGGGAGTGTGGGAACTTTTTGTGCAGAGAATAGAAGTAAAAGCAAAATAGATTCGTAGAGAGAAACTTTTAGTGCTCGCGTATTATTGTTGTTTGATTGCTTCTCTCCTTGTTCTTGTTCGCTTTAAATTCAGAGGAACCGCTGCGTATTCCCACGCCGTCACGGTTAAGTAATGGGTTTCTGAAAGCAGGCGTTATATCATGTAGCTGGACGAGGTAACAACTTTCTACTTTTATACATATACTGAAGTGCTTTTAAACTGCACGCGTTTAAGGTTTTACAGGTAAAGGTGCTTAGTAAAGGTTATATATGTAAACTTAACTCAAATGAACAAAACTATTTTTTTTCATATTTTAAATTTGAAAGGTGAAGGAATTTCCCTAGAGAGTAGTCTCTAAGAAGTTAAAAGTTGCATAAAACAAATTTTCTATTAAAAGTAGCATTTATATGATATTGTAGAAACTAATTCATGCTGTAGAAACTTATTTTATTAGTTTATTCAATCATTTGCAATTTGTCAAAATTTAGTACCTAGTTTAATTTTAAATTGCAATGTAAATTGATAGATGTTTAAATTTACAAGTTGAAGTAGGTTGTTTAAACTGTAACGGATCCCTTTAAATATAAATATTTGAAATGTTTGACTTGGTATGTTTTTCCAATCATAATTTTTAGAAATTTCAACATTAAAATAAGGAGCTATGTCATGACAATTACAAGTTTTTATAGAATACATTTATATGATAACATTATCTTATTAGTAAATATCAAGCACTTTTATAAAGCATAAGATAAATTTTAGTTTTTACATGAAATGCGTATTCATTAGGACTAAAATAAGAATTTAATGCAAATAAAATTATAAAAAATCTGATACGAATGTGTATTTTTATAAAAGAGTATTTTAAATAAAATTATTACAATTTATACATAAAATAATTTGCATTACGATAAGGAATTGAATATAAATAAAACACTATTCTTGAAAATTAAATAAAAATTGTATATGTAATGTAATGCAAATTAATCAGTTTAAATGCTTTTATGCTAATATAAAAAATATAACGTTTTTAAAAGTCAAACATCGTAACATTTGGCTGAATATTTGATTTTCAAAGCTCATCGAACGCTTTAAAAAAGTAGTACATGCATTTCAAGCATACATTATTATTTTTTTATGTATTTATTCAAATATCGTAGAACACTTCTGCTGTACGTTTAAATTTTTTGTCTTTTCAAACACTTTGAAAAAAAAAAAAAAAAAAAAAGGGGGAGTGGGGGAAGGAAAAAAAAAGGAATTCATGCATTTAACTTAAATGTTTCTTTTAGTTTCGTAACAAACAATAAAACAAAAAGAATAGGAGTTGGAAAAAAATTATTCGTTGAATATGACTAATATTTTAAGAAAGCTCAACTATTATCTTAAATAAACAAAATAATAAACTACTGATATATATTATTCTAAATCGGCATTCATCGAAACATTAGCATATGTATAAAACCATCTTTTGGAAATATTTGTCTGATAAAATTACAAAATATTGTTTCTTATCCAAAGCGAACGTAATAGCTCTTAAAAATTCTCTCATTTCTTATGAAAGGAGAGTTTGGTAATGCTGAAATTGCGTGCACACTCGAGGAATCTAATTGAATTTCTTACCTTTGTCTCAGGTGAGGCACTAGATAGAGTTCATCATCATAATTTTTTCTCTTCTCAAGTTAAGTAGCAAAATATTATTAATGTGAGGGAGATGCCAACTTTTCTGCTAATTGCTGGATACTTGAGCATAATTGTAGTAGTTTTGTAGGTGGTTCATTTAGTTCAAGAAGGGTGTTTGAGACAAAAATGTTCTGTCAGTTCAGGGTGACAGCGTTATCTATTTAAGTGCCAAGAAAGTTAGTTTCATAAAACATTTTTAGTTTACAACAAAAGAGTTAATGTGGTGGAAATATATATAAGCGTAATATAGAAAAACAAAGCTATTTAGGAATGGTGTTCATTAACGATAATAGATTCTCATAGATATTTTTTTTGAACGAAAGAATTTTTAAGATTTAGAACACTTTATCATCTATGAAATTGTATTTAAATAGCCTATTTTGCTAAATAGTGTTCTTGTGGAAATTGTTTACCCATATGTTTACAGATTGTTATAATTTCAAATTTGTTTGTTGCGCGTGAAGTTAAATGCGTTAAAGTATTTTGCTATTTTAATAAGTAATAATAATATAAATTTTCAATGAAAAGCAAACCCTAAATACAATCTTATTAATATTTTTAATTACTTTCAAAACACCATTAAACGTACATTGATACATTACTAATTTTACTGTCAAATATGGTGTATATGGTATTTTCAAAATATATATTTTATATTTTCTCATTATTATTTTAAAATTATTTTCTCAAAGTTATTTTGAAATAAACATAAGTGTCTCAAAATAGTTTTTATGAGATTTATTTCTTTTGATATTTGAAATAGTGCATAAATGTAAATTGAATTTTTTTTTTATCAAATAACGTAAGGAATCATAAAAAATAAAATTATTTTTATGTGTATTTTGTAAAAAGAATGGAAGAATTTTAATTTTCATAAAATTTTTGGAAAAAAAACCCCTCATGTATTTAACATGCAGGGTCAACTAGAAGAGGAGATAAAATCTACTTTGTCTGCAGATCAAATGCGTCCTATAGAAGGTTAACTAGCGTTAATTGATCTAAGGAACATTGTTGTCCTTGATTATTTTTCTCTACAAGGGATGCGTGATAATTAAAATTACGCAATTTTTAAATTAAATTGTCTGTAAAATTCTTTCTTTTTTATAATTTCTAGTTAGAGCATTTTTGTAATTAAATTAATACCCCTTCTAAAATAGCAAAGTAGCCTTATTTTGTTACACCCAATCAAAGCATCTTGTTAGTTTATTTACTTTTCATATTTTTAACTTTATTTACTTTTAAAAGGGTGCTACTGTTGGATAAAAAAACTGTAACTATATACTCTAGTATTGATGCAAGTTTCAGAGGAAGGAACGGACAGTTTTAACAACTTAATCATTTATAGAAGAACCAATTGTTAATGTTTATCATCATACCTCAGTATGTATTGTGTTTTTTATTTGTGCGAATGTCAATTAATATGGCATGCATTATTAGTGATTGCTTATTTCTATTATTTACTTGAAAAAAAAATATGATAAGATGCCTAATCCACTTCTATTACTTAATAAAAAGTACTTAATATTTTAAAATTAAATCTTTAATTTAATTTTTGTATTTATGAAGATAGAATTTATCTTAAATTTAGGATATATTAATTACAATAGACATTTTGATTAAGTAATTTAATGAGAGGTATTTTTATGAAGCAATTATCTGAAACGCAATAAATTCTTTTAATTTACAAAGAATTAAATAGAAACTTTGATATTATAGATTGTACATATAAGAGTAATTTTTCTGAATTTTATAGAAAACATTGTATTAGATCACTCTCGGTCGTTCGATGTTTCCGTTAATAATTAAAATAGTTTCTATGCTTAAAAAACTTAATTGATTTCTCTAAGTTATAAATTATTTCAAAGCATTGAAGAAAAATAGTTCTTCAATATAGCTTGAAGTATTTTATAATTTGTGTAAATGGCAGTTTGTATATTAATATTTCAATTCAATTTTATCAAATGAAGTAATTTGAATTTGAACAAAGCTTGTAAATTAATTTTACAGATTTTAGTGTGTATTGTGTCAATAATATAAAGTAAATAGAATTTTTATTTTTCATACTTATTATTTATTTTAGAGCAAACTTTTTAATTACTATCCATGTTTTCCTTATTATGTATTATAAAATTATTTAGCGTAAGTTTTTAAAATTTTAGTCTTATTTCTATAGTTAATGTTAACTGAATTCACAAGTTTGCGTGACTTTGTTCCACTGCGGTACTCATGTCTATTACATATTATTTCTGGGGGGGGGGGGGACCCATTTTGAAAATTTGTCAGCCTTACTTTCAATAATAATGTTTGTTGCAGTAACAATATAATACAATAGCATTACAGAGGATTTTTAGGATACAAATTAATGATTTGTTTCATTTCGTGTATACTTTATGTTTATTATATAGCTCCTTATATTCAAAACCAGAAATATACCTCAATATATGTGTAAGATTCTTTAAAAATTATGCAACCGATATTAGTGACAGCTTTCAAAGTTAAACAATCAAGTTTCCAGACAGCGACATTTAATCATCACTGAAAACGCTTTGAAAGATACTTTATCATGTTTGTTGAAATTGATACTTACCTATTCTTGTTGGTCGTTATGTTAGAATCAATTTAAGTTGCCAGAAAATTAATTGCATCATAGGTGATTGAAAGGAGGACTATAGAGACATATGAAGAGCTTATATGCGAGATTCCTTAAAAAAAAAAAAAAAAAAAAAAAGTGTAAAAGAAATGGAACACTTGCACCTGAATGATTTTCTCTCGCGTAACTTTTAGATAAAACAGCAGTTTATAAATAATTTCAGTTCAAAATAGCTTAGTTTTTAGTGCATATAGTTAGGGAGATTTAAATTCTTGCGCTAATCCAATATTTTAACAATTAAGTCAAGATGACCGCAATTAAGATGATATAAAGCTTATTTTTTTATCGTAGATAGATGAGAAAAACTATTAAACTCTCTTAAGATTTTTGTCTTTGAATATATTGTGATAACCTCCTGGAAATAATGTACGCTTAATAAATTTCTTGGTTTTATTTCCACATTTTTCTACTTAAGTAGAAATGTGTTGAAAAAATCAAGTTGAAGTTTCTGAATTGGATGATTGCAGAAATATGATTGTCAATACAATAATTTTATAACTTACAAGTGGTTTCTTTCTTTTTCTTTTTTTATAAAACTTGCAACAAATCATGCAATTCAGGAATTATTTGTATCTGTAGTATTTATTCAATAATAAATTAAAAATTACTAAAGAAATTTTTTTGGTCAAATTTAAACAACAAATTCGAAAAAAAAATAATATGTAAACTTAAAAAAATAATAATAAAATAAAAATAAGACAGTGAAAGATCACACAATTTTCTCTTACATAACATTGCTGCAGGCTTTAGCATCGTGCAAAGAATTAGAAATATTTTTTATTAGTGTTATCATTCTTTCATTTCTGAAAAAAATAACCCTCTACATAACTCGATGATACTTAATAACAGATACTAAACACACACATAAAGTAGCAGCCAATTGAAGTATTTCAGTTTCTGCATTTAATAGTTTTTTTTTTTTTATTCAGAATAATAGGAAATCGTAAGCAAAACACAATCGTAAGCAACACAAAACACAGCTTTATCGTAAAACTTTTAGAACCGAAAAAAAACAACAACTTTTGTTTGGATTTTCTTATTATACTGTTTTTATTCGAACTAACTATTATTAAATATTGTGGGATTTAACTATACCTAACAACACTGTTTAAGATTTTAATAAAAATATTAGTTTTATTTCTGGATCAAAAACAAACATTTTATGAAATATAATCAGAAAACGTCAGTTATTTCTACTATTTTTAATAAATAATTTTAAATGGAATTTTAATTTGAACTCTACAAGTACAAATTTTCAGAGTATTTAATGTATTTAATGCATTCTAAATGTAATTACAATGTTTTGAATTTTGATAGAAGTTCTACCAGAGTTCGAAGCCGTGTTGGGATCAACCGCTAACTTACCATGCCTAGTGCCACAACGACCACCAGAAAGTGGAATCAAGTGCATCTTTTGGTACAAGGATGACGAAGTGATGTCGGTGTACACTGTGGATGCAAGAGACGGTGGTACACATACCCTACATGTACCCTCTGACAAGTTGCGGGCTCGAGCATCGTTCGATCCCAGCCCATGGCCTCCTGTCTTAAAAATGGTCTCCGTAAAAGAAGGAGATGAAGGCGTTTATTACTGCAGAGTTGATTATAGGTGGGACAGGACGTATATGTACACAGTTGTGCTCAAAGTAATTGGTAAGTTTTGAAAAAAAAGTAACACAAAATTTGTGTACTTTTTTGTTGTTTCTAAAATCCTTATTTATGTTTGTCTCAAAAATTGTTTAAGGAAATTCAAATTAAAGGAAGTTATCTGATGTTTTTCGTACTCAAAAGCTACGTGATGACTGTATTAGGGCTGGAAATTGGGAAAGAAGGTAGAACGCCTTCTAGCATGAGTTCCAAGGGGAAAAGTCTTTGATTAAAGGTGAAGTAAACAAAAAGAACGCTAAACTTCGAAGAGCCTCAAACGACATTTTATATCGCAATCACCGCATTCCGAGTAATGCTTGTTTTTACACTATAATAATGTGGTAAGAAACGTATAATAAGACCCTGCTTGTCTGTGTGAGGTTTCAGACAAAACTACAAATGCTACATACACGAGCAATGTATCTATGAAAGGACTTCGCAGAACTTACACACATACAATTTTGCAACCATTCACCAACTTGTTGACATTTTTGTTTATTTAAAATGTTTATATATTTCAGTTTTTTTTTAATCTTCAGCTCTCAACCTTAACCGACTATTTTAGTCATTATATGTGAACAAATAATACATGCTTTGTAGTTGGATCTAAGGTACTACAATTAGAGGTCGGCGATATATCGATACGACGATATTTTTATAGGTATTTTTTTTTAAATATCGATGCTAACATAATCGATACCAGTCACCGATATATCGATATTTTCAAACATTTTTAGTTTTTTGATGATCATTTTGTAGTTCCATGTGCTTTTTCGATTTCCTTTATTCCCTTTTCAAAAACTTCAAAACTAAAGTTTGGACTTGGCTGAGAGAGAGTTAAAGTGGCACCCTAACCAAAAAGAAAATCTAATGTAAAGAAAGCTCAGATCATTTATTAGTAGTGATTAACATAGCGCCGTTTCTGTTGCCAACGTGTGCCTGGAATTTTCATCTAATTTTAAATATTAAAAACATCTTTATTAGCAAAATATGCGGTAAACTACTTTTCAAAAATTTTCTTCTTTAAAAATAAATGTGAATTTGTGCAAATTTATGAAAAATAATTATAATTTATTTTTTCATAATTTATTTAATAAAACAATTTTGGCATAAATTCATGAAAAATAGAAATTTGCCTCGAAAAACTTCCGTTTCTGAAAGAAATGAAAATCAAATTAAAAAATCATGTATCGATATTTTTTCGATATTTTTTTCTATGCAACGATATAGTATCGATATTTATTTTTATTGATATTTTCGACCTCTAACTACAATGCATTAAACGTTTGTAGAGTAGTCCGTTTAATGACACTGAATAACAAGAATACCAATTATTTTGTTAGAAATCGAATATTGTAGAGCTCAAATGCATGGAATCAAATCTTAGACTTTTTCCATGAATATTCTACATTTGTAGAATGAGTTTGGCTTAAGTTGAATGATAATTTCTTACATGATTAATGTATATTGGAGCAAGCTCCTTAGATGAGAAAGTACTCATACAAACCATAGAAAATTGGCTATTTAATTTTTGAATGCGAAATACTTTTAAGGGGGGGGGGGGAGGGGGGATGGTGAGGGTATTTTTTGTTATTTTGAGTAGATTGTATCGCAATTTAATATTATTATATTTTGTTAGAGGATGTTTTTCTTTACGTAATATGCTATTTTAATTATAAAACATTACAGAGGCTTATGGACAAATATAAAATTTAATGGCTAATTGAAATGTAATAACAATTTAACATTTTTAATCTTATTATTATGGACACATTTACCAATTGTGTTTATGCATTCTATATCTCTTAAATTCTGATGAGGAAGAGGATGAATTAATGTCAAAATATTCCTTAGGGAATAACTATAATCTAAAAAAAATATTTCTAGGAGTACACAAATATTACATTATGAACTGATGAAAATGCATTAATAGTGAGGTAATGTATAGTATATAATTTTAGTGGTTTGATGTTTAGTTGAAACGTTGTTGACTAATGCATTAATTAAACAATAATGATTTCTGGAGCCATGTTAATTGCCGTAATGAACACGGGGTTCATTACCTCGGTAATAACATTGTACGATTTAGCGAATTCATAAGTCTATAATGACATTTAATTGAATTTGATTATGCAAAATTGTAGTCTAAGTTGTGATTATATATGATTTTATATTGTCTGATATAGAAATGATCATACACTTAAAATTTTCGTAATAACAAAAATAAGAAAAATTTATAAATTCAGCTTTGGTCAACCTTTTTTTTTTAAGCTCTTATTTGTTTATTGTGACTTCTTATCCTTATCTAGTTCTTATCAACAAATATCAATTCATCGACTTCTTATTTTGAGCATAAAAAATGCTATTTGACTAATTCGATTCATCTAGTAAGTGATTTGTCTTTTCTTGGAGCTATAGAATTTTTGTTGAATTATTTGTGAAGTCTTATATAACTCCTCGATTTCAATCAACCTATTACAGCAATTTAATATTAATTTATTAAAGAACGTTTCAGGTTAATTAAAAAGCTAATTACCGTAAGAGTACTATGTTTGTACCAGGGTTCATATTTTTACATTATATTTATTTTGAGATTTGAGTATCTTGATTGCAAATAAAGTATTAACAAGTTACATTTTCTCAAAGAGATAGTAACTTAATATTGGTTTTATCACACAGTCATGTTGAACCACAAACAATATTTTTTTATGGGGAACAAATGGAGTTTGATATTTATTAAATTGTAATTGTGAGAGAAATAATATTGGCTAACAAAAAATAATACGGTTATTTTTTTTTTATTTGTATAATGCTATTTTATTATTTAAATTATCTAAATCATGCCCTTTTTTGTTCTCTTCTGTAGTAAGCTCAAAACACCAATCTCCACAATTTATTTATTGATGCAATTTCATAGAAAACATTTGGTTTGCTATTTAAAAGAGAGACTACACCAAAAGAGATAAGAAAGTTTTAATAATCAGATCAATAAAAATGCAATTATACAAGAAAAAAATAAGATAAACAAGAGAAGAAAAACAGAACCCTTAATGAAATTGACCAAACTGATTTACGGATGCGTTGGAAACAATTATCATGAAGGATTCTGTTTGACGCATCGTTGATGTTATATAATTAAATCATTGAAATAAGTTTTTGCAAGCAGTGAAGATACATTTTTATTCTTTGATAAGAAATAGATAAGTACAATTTAAAGAAAAATAAGTAATAATATGAGATAAAATGATAATTAAAATGATAAGATAAGAAAAAATAGTACATTAAAATAATCAGCATTTCAATTAATATAAAGATCATAATCTCTAGGCGTTCAAAATTAATAGTAAAGGGAAAGAAACTTGTATTTTTAAAACTTAATCTCTTTCATAAGTAATACTTCATAAATATTTCTTTTAATTAAATAATTTAAAATAAAACATTATCATCACACTTAATGTATTGCAAATTTTCGTTTAATGATTTTAAATTATACAATAAGTTATAATACAAAAATTAATATTTTTTTATAGATCTTAAAAATTAATTCTCTTTAGTGAAAGTAATTTCATGCTTTTTCTACATAAATATTTCGATTTTTTAATTTATTCTGAATAATCATTTAGAAAAATATGCACCAATCTGTTAATACAATATAATAAAAATATTATTTAACATTAAAAAATATGAAGAAAACTAACAGTATTAACCGTATTTAAGTTCTAACCTTTTTTTCAGTATTACTTTTAATTGAAATGAAGCAAAGACGTAGCTTAAAAAGAGATGCACCGTACCTTTACGAAAGAAAACAATGAACATCAGCTTTCTTTTAACCGGGCTGTAACTTGGCTTTTGATATTAAATAAATTTTTCCATGTCAATTTGCCATTTGCAGTACAAAAAAACATTAGTAGGTACCCATACCTATAAAATAAATAATAAAGTTGATGAAACTTCTCATTTGTCATTAAGTTCACTCGAAAGGAACCAATTGTTTTCAGAGATGGCAATTCCCATCAAAAAGTGTCCATCAAATGCAGGCATTTTATGATTCCTAAGAGGAAGTCTAAATTTATGTCCTTCCGTTACAACCATTAATGTCAGATTGGTCAATGAATAAATCTTCCTTGTGCGCATTTTATGGAATTAACCCAAACTAACACAGATTCATTGCTTTATAAATCAGACTTGCGAATCTTGATATCCGCTTTTTTGCAATAAACTTTGTTGGGTGATACTTATAAAATTGTGATACTTCAACTAGCAAATATTTTTGTAAAGAATTTTACTGAAACTGAGAGGTCTAGTGTCCATGGGAATCAATTTTTAGAAAATGAATGTTTTTCATATCATAGAAACGACAAGTTAAAATGATTCTTCTGGCCTGGCTTTTTTATGTGGACTGACATTGTTTTTTACAGAAAAGAATTATTACCGCCAAAGTTTCCATTACATGCATTTTGCCATCAACAGTTATGAAAAAGTGGATTAAATTTATTTTTACTCTGGAATCTTCAATTATTTTATATATAAACCAAATAATAGATAACTGATACTTTTGAATAGGAAAAAAGTATACACAACAGAAGTTCACTTTTATCAACGAAACTTGTTCTAATAAACATTGGAATGCGCTTCCATTTTTAAAATATGCTATAATTAGTGTTTTAAACTATTATAATAAATAATAAAGCTAATATGCGAAAATATTTTAAATAAATTATTTCAAGTAATATTGTATATTAAATTCTTTATGTTGTTCCAACAGTCATAGATAAGCTTAAAATTATTATTAAATAACTTTCCAAAATTAATAAGCTGAGTGTTATATAATTAATAGAAAAAATATAAATAAACGTAATTTTCATAAGCCAATTTTACACAGATATGTTTGATTTTTTCAGAAACTTTCTAAAAATTAAAATACTTTTACTAAGCAAATTTTAAAATGACATTATTTTGAGACTTTTATAAAACCTTGTTAGTATATGTTCTGATCTCAAAAAAGATTTTGAAGCTATATATTTGAGAGAAAACACATTAATATATTTGTTGATAGAAATCATCATTTCTAGTGAAAATCATTTACAAAGGTACATTTCAAGTGTTGTTACTGATTAAACTCATATAATGATTTTATTTTTCCAAAGATGAAGCAAAAGAAAAAAAAAAATCAATAAAAATATAGTTTTATAAAAAAATTAAATTGTACGATCTCGTCATGGTTAAAATTCAAAACTGCAAATTATTTAAAAAGATTTTTTTTAAAAGTATTTACCTTATTTTCATATATTTTAATTAATAGTTCAATGTAATATGAAGTAAGTTTTTAATTACCAATTTCAGAACAATATTTTTCAAAATATACAGATAAAATAAAACACGTTAATGATAACTTTTTAAAATTGGAATGTCTTATGTTAAAAAAAAAAAAAAAAAAAAAAAAAAAAATTAAAAAATTATTTATATTTCTTGCTAAATTAAAAATCAGGTGTTAGTAATTGAAAAATAGAACGGCATAGAAATCTTTGATAAAGCTAACGAGTCTCGTTCTGTTCTTCTTACAAAAATAATAAAGCTAACAGTTTTGTTAATTGCAAATTGTTTAAAAACACAAGGATTTCTTTTTAAAAGTAAAGAATTTACTCATCACTTTTCATTTATTACGTTTCCTTGCAAACATATTTTTTTCAAGTACTCTTTCTTAATTGTTCTTGCTGGGTAATTAAATAGAAGCTTATCTACACATGGATTTTGACGGAGTAAACCCCAACACAATATGCGATTTAGGGGAAGAATTTTTTTTTAAACAAACTTGTCATATTTTCATTTTTTCTCCGTAATCCTTGTTAATCCTACATTAAAAGTCATGTCTTTATTAGTTATTTTTTGGATGACTTAAAGTTTTTAACCAACTGATAAAGATATTCTTTTTTTTTTCTCGGAAGTGCTTTTAATTTTTTTCTTTTTCTGTTACATTAAAAGGAGTTCCCCCGGTATTGTTAATGGGTGACATTCGAGAGGGTGTAAGATAAAGAATTAATACTCTTAGTTTGAATAAAAATGTTAAAGAACTCTTTCTCTTTCTTGATTATTATTGTACACTATATTCTACTGTCTATTCTTTTTAACCTAAACAAAGTTTTTGTAATGGTTTTTAGCAAGATATTTTATAATCATCTTTCGGATATCTTGTGACAACACATATACCACTTTCATTATTTACTGTTGTTTTTTAACTATGCTGTTGTATCGCCCCAAGGAAATGTAAAATAGATATAAATAAACACTTTATTTTGTGTGTAAATATTTTTTTTTAAATTAGCGATATAGTCGTTAGTTAATATCCGAGTGCTTATTCTGCCACTGTT
Organism: Linyphia triangularis; assembly: GCA_963978545.1. NCBI lineage: Eukaryota > Metazoa > Arthropoda > Arachnida > Araneae > Linyphiidae > Linyphia > Linyphia triangularis. The sequence continues at coordinate 43,122,201 of OZ021724.1, forward strand.
AAATGTATACTGATAACTCGGATACTGGTACAATTTCCATATAAAAAACTGATTTTTTCTCGCATGACTCATGATAAGTATAGCGTCCATCGAGAATTGCAAAAACAAACGGCATTTAAAATTTAACTCACTTTAATTTCAGTTTTATCTTAACTGTTTCAATAGCGATAAAAAAACTGTTTTGATTCTAATACATAATTTTAAGTTTTTACCAAATTATCCTTAAATTGACAAGCATTAAATTTTTGTCAAATAAGAGAAATAAATTAAATTTTGTGTGCAGGTGATATTTCAAACTAAGTCTCTCAAACAGTGTTAAATATAATTTTTTTTGTCTTTTTTTTATCTAAGAAATTAGGAAATGAATATATTTAATTGTTGCCTAATGATTTTACTATTTGTTTCATATCAGTACCAAGTTCAAATACCACTTAAAAAAATAGTTGGAAACATTTTTACAATTGAATTGGAATCACATGCATGAAGCTAATTAAATGTTTGATTACACATGATTTTTTGAAACTTACTCCTTCATTTCAGAAAACCATTTCTTGTTGAGTGCTTCTTTGTAAACCAAAGATGAAGTACACTATTGGACATAGTACAAATATGCTTTGTTTGAAATCAAAAGTCACAATCTACATATTAAATTTTTTGAACCAATAAAATAACACCTTGTTTTATACACATCCTGTTGTAACACACACCTTTAGCTTTTTCTATCTATAACGTCTTGTAGCTGTATGAAAATATAATGGTTTTTGACATGCATTTAACTTTTAACTAATTAACAATTCACTTTGTAAAAAATTGAAATTCTTTCTTTTGATTACAATAAAAGCATGCTTAATACTTCAAGAATTATTTCAAAATATCAATTAGATTCAAATTTATGACTTCGATTATACGTTCTTCTAACTAATATATATTTTTTAGGAAAATTACATAGAAATTGAATTGTTGTGCGAAAACAAACAATTGCTATGTATCTGTAAATTCATACAATAAATATACTTATAATCAAAAATGTCGGTTTGAACATCAGTCAAGCTACTTAACTCGAGGCATAGCACAAAATCACCATTTTTCCATCCCTAAAACGACCCCTCACTTACATTTATGACAAACAACTCACTACTGGTAACAACCCACATCAGTCACACCTATCATTAGGTCTTTATACAACATCAAGTGTTTCACTCTTTCTACTAACTAGCACTCATCCATCCCCAAATTCTTCAACAATTAACTCATATCAAGTTCACAGCAAAGTAAAAATAGGTTGCCGAAATTTGTGCTCCCAAGTTATTTTTCTAATTTTTTTTTCTTTCTAAAGGCAATTTCTTGTGTGTTTTAGTTCCTCCTCAGAAGTTGGTAATCTTAAACGACCACGACGAAGAGATAATTGGGATGGCAGGACCATACTTAGAGGGCCAGAGCGTCAAGATGACATGTGAGGCCATAGGAGGTACGCAATTTACTTTCTCTCCTCATTATTTCGGGGATCGTATCGCCCCTAATTTGTGCCACTCAGTTCCTACTGAAATTGTATTTTTTTCTGAGAAAGATGTTGCTTTTCGTGAATGTTAACCGTTGGATTAAAAAAAAGTTGTAGGTTAAAAGTGAATAATTTGTGTTTTATTACGGGATTAGTTTGAGTAATAATCCCGTCAATAAGAAGGTGAGACATGTATTGAAAAAATATCCTACAATTATAGGATTAATTTTAGATTTTTGCAGTTTATTGATAATAATTGAAAGTTAAGTAACAATTTTCTAAAAATAGTTTCATTTGGCTTCTAGGATATTGCAGTGTTAAAATATAGCTTTTATTTCTATAGCACCTATTTTTCAATCTTCATTATGTTTATGTTAGGCTTTCCACCTATTATTTAATTTTGTTAAGTATTAGTTAGAGCCACTAAATTATTGGTAAAAAATTTAAATATTCTGAAACATCTCCTTTGAGGTACTGACTCAGCCGAACCCCCTGACAGAAGCGGATCAAGATTTTTTTTTTTTTTTAGTTTTTATCTCTAATAATTTTTGTTGCAATAGCTACATTTATTATTATTATAACTTTTAGTATTTTGTATCTCATTGATTTGATTGTGCAAATAAAACCGCCTCTACTCATGATATAACAACAGAAAACATTTGTCATCAAATGGAAATGTTTTTTTTTTATATATACAGATGTATGTACTGCATTCAATAGAATAAATTGCTTCGTAGCTGATATAAATGAGAGCTAAGCTGCTTAATGTCTCCAACAACTCCTTTTGAAATCTTTAATCCTTCTGCAAGACATGCTGATAAGCGATTGCTTTATTTCCAACCAATTCCAATTTTAGTTTCCGAAAAGTGAAAAAAGAACACTTTGAAAGGAAAAAGATAAAGAGGAAGAGTGCAGTTATTTTTACTGGAAGCTCGTGACAAATTCTTCAGATAAGTCTGAAAAATGTGTTGTGTTCCCATCATTTCACTGTGTCTATTCAACCTAGAGCAACGTAAATTAGTGAACACTTATAGTTAAAAAAAAACAAAAAAAAACTATGATTTCAACTACAAGCGTTGCTTTTCCCAAAACTGTTAACTATAAGGTAGATACGCTATATAAAGCTATTTAGTACCTATTTAGGCAATACCTGTAGAAATCGATGATTGCTTATAAAATTCGTTAATGTCCAGTGCCTAAGTGTTTTAATGGACCTCGAGGTTGCGGGTTCGAGTCCCGTGTAAGGCATGGGTGTTTGTAAATGTATGTTGGCTTGGTCAAGTGACGAATGTTTCGGCACATTATAGCCCTCGTGTTGCTGATGGCGCAAGATAATCTTAAAATAACCAACCAAGTCTACGTGTTTTAGAGATGTAACACTCATAATAAAATATAATAATAAGAAAGCAATTATAGCGTTGTGTGTGAATATCTAGCAAACGAAATCATGGTATTTTCCAAGCTAACCACTATGGTTAATCAGGTGTCAGGTGTCAGTGAGATATGAAAATTGTTGAATAGTCCAACTAAGCCATGGTAAGCTCGTTAGGGATCATTTGCTTATGATTATTAGTAATCTATTATTGTCTAGATTCATCAAAGTTGTATCTTGCAAATTGTTATTATAACTTAGTTTTTGGCTTATTTGATTGGTTTGGAAATCATAACTCACTGATCACATTTATGTCCAAGCCCTTTTAGCTAATCTGGAATAAATAAAAGAAGTACACTGTAATTTGCCCTCGAAGTCTAATTTCATTTTTGAAAATAAAATTTACTTGGAATGTATACAATTAATTAGATTCCCATATTTGCTATCAATTAGGTTCTGCACATGAGTTGACCACATTTATATAAGGACTGTCCCAATAAGACCAATTGGAACCTTTTTTATGAGAAATAAATATGACTCATACCCTTGTCTCCCAGAGTGTCCCATTCCATAAATTTGAATATTTAGTACATTGCTTACCACACTTTGTTTAGATTGCTTTTGGGCTTAATTCGATAAGAAATTTGAAATAATAGAATATGTGGGATAACGGAAATGACATTTTACTCTAAATTCTTTTTAAGATCTTTTTTTAAAGCATTTTATACATGTTAAATCAATTTTAAGAGCAAGATTCTGAGAAGTTGAACCACTCTTGATACACAAGTATTATGTTTTAAGAGCAAGCTTAACATTAAGGGGTTATTCACACCATCTTCGATTTCCCCCAAAAAATTTCCAGTTGCAACTACCCTTATTGGATAATAAAATCTGAAATTATTTGTTCTGTAGTTGTACTGTTCAAATTCTATGACCTGTGAAAGATCACCTTTACAAATGAAAATATTGTTTGTGACACATGAAAACTATTTTTATCCGTATACAACTTCGCAAACAACTTGCCGCCTGCATTTCTTCTGTTATGGAATGTACTAGAATAGAACTTTATGAAACATAAAAAGTTCTCGACAAGTCAATTGCGTAAGGTCAGTCAAGGTCACAAAATGTCCAGTTTTTCATGTTTTTTTTTACCATTTTCGAGCCTGAATTATATCTTGCGCGTATGATTTACAACTACAAACAAGGTGTCATTGGATAGATCTGTATTACTACTATTACGTTGGAAGTTATTTGGTGTAAAAATAGAAAAATCTCCTGCAATCACTTCCAGGCAGAAGTCAAATCAAACCTTAAAGACGAAGACAATATCACTCAGCCATAAATTTATAACTCTGATGTTTTGTTCAGAAGAAATTTGCTCATCAGCGTTTAAAACTGCAGAGGATTTGTCCTTACATATTTCTAGAGGAAAAAAAACAAATTCCTAAAATAATCACAGGTCAAGGTAAATCCAGGAGTGCATTTGAAAAACGAATGCAAGCAATGACAAAAAAGACCAATTATGAAATTACTGCAGATTTTGAAGAACCCGCTACCGAGAATAGAAATTACATCTATTCAAGTCATCTAACATACCTGAATGTCTCCAATGATACCAAGATAAAATTCGTCATCTTGTTCAATGACTTTATCTTCAATAATACTGCATAGTTCAGTCGTACCTTTCATTCTGTGGAAATGTGACATAACTTGTTATCGTGTCAAATATTCATTTGAACAAAATTCCTTCTTTCCATCAACTGTGAGATTTCTCATCATAATACAACAGTTTGGGGTGTTAATTTACTTCCTGCTTCATTTCCTTTGTTGAAGCATTCTAAACTGTTTTTGATTTTGGTTCAAACGTGTAACTTTCCTTTTGGGTTTCAGTGCCCATCCTTCTTTGCGCACAAGACTTGAATAGATGTAATTTTTATTCTCTGTAGTGGGTTCTTCAAAAGCTTCAGTAATTTCATAATTAGTCCTTTTTGTCACTGCTTCCATTCTTTTTGAAAATGCATTTCTGGCTTTGTTTTGACCAGTGATTATTTTAGAAATTTGTAGTTCGCCTCTAGCAATATGTAGGGACAAACCCTCTGCAGTTTTAAACGGCGATGTGCAAATTTCCTATGAATGACCTTGCGAAATTTACTTGTCATGAACTTTTTACGTGTTTCATAAAGATATATTCTAGTATATTCCATAACAGAAGAAATGCTGGCGGAAAGTTGTTTGCGAAGTTGTATACGGATAAAAATAGTTTTCATGAGTCGCAATTTTTTTTTTTTTCATTTTTAAAGGTGATGTTTGATAAGTCATAGAATTTGAACGGTACAGCTACGGAATAAATAATTTCAGATTTTATCATCTAATAAGGGTAGTTGCAACTGGTAATTTCTGGAGAAAATCGGAGATGTTGTGAATCATCCCCTAATGTTAAGCTTGGTCTTAAAACATAATACTTATCTTCAATCAGTAAATGATAAATATTCAAATTCGAAGAATGAATGATGAGTACTCATATTAGAGGAATGTCAAATTATGAACACCAAAGTTTCACAATCTGGCAGATTAATAAACAAATCCCTTTCCTCATTGGCTTATTCATTTCTTCTTTTCCCCCATAAGTAAGCTAAATTAAACTTTTTTCACAAAGGAAGAAAAAAATCTTAAAATTTAGCAAAAACATCATTATTATTCAGGTGAAATTGTGTCATGTTTAGTAGAAACGTGTAACAGTAGTGAAAAAATTGTAACAGTATCTACATGTATAGAATAGAAAAATAATTTTAAAATTGAAAGGCAAGGCAAAAACGTTGTTAACTATCACCGTCAAGAAATAATTTTATTTTAAGAAATTGTCTGAGGATACCTTATCTGAAATACTGAAGCTGTACTTGGTCAAGAAAATACGAAAATACAGAGTTACGTTTGGAGCTTCCATTGAAATCAGTAACATAGTCATCTGCGGCATTATCCAGACAAACTATCGTAAAAACAACACCACACTTTAAAATGGATCAACTTTCATAACGGTTCTTCGATACACATCTTACTGAATTGTGTTATTTATCAATTAGTTTATTATCAGTAAATAATAGAGGTTTAGAGTAAATAGTTAGTTTTTAGAGCCAGAGTGTAATCCAAGACTGGAAATGAAACTGAGAATACAATGTTACTAACAAATTAAAATTGCTCTTTAAAAATTGTTTTATTACAAACAAAATTATTTCTGCGGAGGAAAGCAACCGCTTGACTTTTTATTGATCAAAGAGCTAATTTATTAAATAAGGATAGTTGAAGAAACAAGACAAATTTATCTGTGAACTCCTATTAGAGAACATCTCTCTATGCGCCACAGTAAGATTACGACTACAAAAAAGGAGACGATAATCATAATGTGCTTTTAGCTGCAAGCGCTTCTGGAAATATAAAGAGAAAATAGTATTCATATAAGTTAACATGATTGTATGAATTAAACATCATTATTTGAATTAAACATGGCGAATTATCACGATGCATTAAACACGATGAGGATATGGTAATTTGTACTTGTCACGGATTCAAATCTAGAGAGAAGTATAAGTTTGTGTTACCTTTTGGTATAAAATTCACTTGTAGTTTCGTATGTAGTATCAAAAGTTGCCAAGCGTAAATATGAAATTTTACAAGTGTAATGATTTCAGTAAGCAAATAAATAAATAATTAATTTCGATTGTGACAGTCACTGACGTTTGTATTACAGCATATCGAGACTAGATACTAAGCACTTACAATTTGAAGCATTTATTGACTGAATAAATTTCAAGTTCCAAAGCGATATCATTATTTGCATAGAGTTACTATAGAAGCCCTTATTCAGTCGAAATTAATAGTGCTTCCGTTTGAATTTATATAAATCTACTACAATTCTTATCGAGACTTTAAAACTGATGTATGACAAACGCCTGTTGAATTTATAGTTTAGGCTTAAGGAATTACAAATTTACTTTTGATCATCATTTCCGGTGGTTCAAGTCTTAATTTTAGTTTGAACTCGTCTCAAAGATAGTATGGAAAACCGTCTGATAAAATTTTTGTATTAATCTCAATATATATATATATATATATATATATATATATATATATATATATATATATATATATATATATATATATATATATATATATATATATATATATATATATATATATATATATATATATATATATATATATATATATATATATATATATATATATATATATATATATATATATATATATATATATATATATATATATATATATATATATATATATATATATATATATATATATATATATATATAAGAAAATTGATACACTAGTTGGAATAAGCAAACATATAAATAAAAAAAGAATTTGAAGACGGAGACTTTCGTCCGAGAGTTTTGTAAAAGGAAGAACAAATATCCGAGTTTTCATTAAAATTAAGTAAGGTAAGTCTAGAGGAATTAGTATTATGAAATTTAGCACATTGGTGGGAATTAGAATATTAGTAAATTAATTGTTGTACGGAAAATCAAGAATTTAATCATATATTAAAAAATATGTTCTTCAAAACCTTGATACTAACATTAAAGGATGTCATAATTAAGAGTGAAAAATAATACTGTGATTGTGTTTGAAATAAAAAATATGAACTTTTTTTTTATTTCTTATGAATATTATAGAAAGTAATGACTACGGATGTGGTATGAGGTATAAAATATTGCACAAATATATTGAAAGAATTTAAATTTTAAATAAAAAGTTTTACAATATAAGTAGCATTACTTTTACAAGTGAATAAAATATCCTAAATATTATACAAAAGTGACAAAATGTAATATTTTTAAAGCATATCTTTTATTTTCGTAAGATTTTCAGAAACAATATTTTGGCTATGTTTATTTCTAGTTTTTGTAAGTAAAAAAGGAATTTAACAATGTGGTGTGTAACCTGTTTCAGAACATTTTGTTTTTATTTTTTCAATTTTATTATCACAAATATTTAGTTTAAAGTTTTGAATCCTCAAAATGTAGATCTTAAAAATATATTTTAAAGGACAAACTTGTTTTTATATCAAATCTTAATTGATCAATAAAATTAGTAATAGATAAGAAAGCTAGTTAAATATCAGTGACTACAAAAAATGGAGGAAAAAAAAGTGGGAAAAAGTTCCAGTTCTGAAAACATTTCCATAGAATCATATTTAATAAATTCCATCTTCAAATCATTTTAAATCAAATATACAGAAATATAAAATAAAAGGTGCCTAAAGTTTATGTAGCTTATTGTTTTAAGATGCTTTTGCGATACATTATTCTGTTTATTTGTTCAGGAAAATACCTATCAACAAAAGTATAAGTAATGTGACAAAACGATTTTTTTTTTTTTTTAATGTGACATATTCACTTTTATAAATGATTTCATGATATTTGTAAAACAAATTTTTTTTATCGTAATTTAAAGATTATAACAGTTATTTTATAAATTTTATTGTTAATTTAAAATCTATTAGATCTACATATATGACATGCGTATCTCAACCTTTTCTTTGAAAAGTCCAGTAACTTGATACAAGTTATTCATAAATGACTATATCTGTAGCTTCTTCTTTGTATCTCAACAAAAAAAAAAAAAATCTGCTTAAGAGATTCCTTTATAAAAATAGTATATTAGTGCCAATTGCATTGAAATGTGTTTTAAAATACATAAATTAATACTAACATTTTATTAAAATTAGAATCATTAACATTTTTATTAATTAACATTAAAATTTTATTAATATCAAAATTCGATTGAAATAATTTCAAGTGAGTTTAATTTATGAAATACTATCCTTTAAAAAGTCAAAATAGTAATTCGTGACAGTCCACGAATGTGATATTTTCCTGTTTGGGGGTAAATAATGATTAATAGTTAAAATATTTTATCGCAATTAATTATATCACTACAATTAATTATATCAGTCATATTATGCTTACTTAAACCTTATTTTTAGTATACTTTTCGTAATAAACATCAGTTACACAAATTCCTGATTTTCCATAGAGTGACACAAATGCAAGGGTAAAAAAAAAAAATAAAAAAACACCCTTGACTTCCACCCTAGAGGATTTATAAAAAGTAAAGAAATGTGTTTCCATTTAATTAACCTTTAAAGGGAAACTAAAATTTAAAATACTCAATCTAAAGGTATTCACTCGTTATAGGGTCTAAGAAATCGACAATTAAAAATTTAAGATTTAAAACTATTTAATGGTTGATCGTTTAGCGTTGGCATTTTCACTACAGCAGTACTTTAAAATGCCAAATTATATTAATCCCCTTTAGTTTTAAAGTTCAAAATGGCGTGGTCACTTATAACGGAATGGTATAGTATAAATTATGAATATGATGTTTTGTAGTATTTTTTTCAACAAAGTCATAAAAAAGAGTCAAAGAGCAAAGAAGCCTAATACGTAAAAAAACTGCTATAAAAAATTCATTTATAGCCAATAGAAATTGGGAAATTTTTTATAACTAGCAAGAGATAATATTAAGGATAAACATTAAAGACATTGCAAATGCATGTAGATAACATAATATTCAGAATAATATATTTATAAACACAATCAACTACCGTTCTGAATGGTAGCTCCTTTAGATTACCCATTTCTCCTTGAACATCTGAAATGTCTCCGCCAATGGTATCGAGGGAGTCCATTATATCCTTAGCTTCGATTTCTGAAACAATAGTTCACTGAATAACTGTAAGGAGACTCGGAGAAAGGGAATCTTACTCATATACTAAGTATCATTAATAACTAAGAATATACAACTATAAAAGAGGATAGTTAACGATAAAGATAAGACTTCTTGTTACTTTTTCCAAACATTTATTATAAGAAAACATATTAGATATGTATAAAGTAATATATGGAGAGATATATTATTGTAAATAATACATTAAAGTTTTAAAATATAAATTGTTTTAATAGACTAAAAGGTGGTTTTAGAGAATTCACTGTCAAAATTTTAGAGTAGTAAATAGAATATTATAAAAAAATACTTAAATGCTAAACTTTTTTAATTACTCTTTCCTTTATGTTATTTATTAGTATTGTTGCACAAATTGTCTGTATATAGTGTAAATAGTGACGTATTATTTTAAAATTCTATTGTAATTTATTTTTATCTTATTTTATTTATTAAAAGCGATTATACAGGTTAGAAAAAGGTGGCAACACCTAAGGCAATCGAGAAGTTTTGAGATGTTTCTTTTCGGACGAATTGGCTGGAAATATCGGGAATGTTCTCACGCGCCTGGTATTTAAAGACCGTAGATCAGGAAAGTTTTCAGATTGACTTCGGACTTCGATGAAAGCAGTTGGCTTTGTTTACCTATTGGAGTGAGCTTGTATAATCGCTGTATTCGAAGTTGTTTTTGTTGAAGCTTGTGTTGAAGCTTGAGAGTGCTTACACTGTTGCCTTTGAATAAATTTTGTGCCTGTGAAGAGTGAATAAATAGTAGTTTTCATCGTAAAAACTGTGCGATCATTGCCTCAGTGGAAAAATTCATAACAGTATCTTTAATCTTAATATAATGTATAAGATGTTAAATTTAAACTAGAAAATAACTCAAATAACGAAAATAACTTAAACTCAAAATTTTAGAGTAGTAACTAGAATATTATCAAAAAATACTTAAATGCCGAACTTTTTTAGTTACCTTCTCCTCTATGTTATTTATTAGTATATTTAACCTTAATATAATATATAAGATGTTAAATTTAAACTAGAATTTTTTTTTAATTTAGAATTATTATTTACAGCCTAAAATGAAGAATTAAAGTTTTTTAGAAAATTTTTATTGATTCGCTGAATGCTTTATATAGTTTTATTTCATGTAGTTTTGTGCTTTTTCTCTCTTCGCGTGGATGTATTTAGTTTCTACTCAAATTGAAAGTATCTTATTTTTTGTTTTAAAAAATCAAACAATCAATTATTAATTATATTAGACATGACCTTTGACTGTCATTTTCTCTAAACGTAATAAAGTTAAATCTTCATTGTACCTTTCTAACTAAGTAGTAGAGGTATACCACTAATTTTTTTATTAAGTTGTAGTTCATAATTCACAGATTAAACTGCAGTTAAAAAAATTGCTATTTTCATAATTATTATTTTTTTAAAACACTAAATTTTTGTAAGAAAAGGTTTTAAAAAATGGAGGATTGATTAAAATAGTTATAAATTATTCTGATGATATTTTTTAGTAAACTTTAACCCCAATATCTTGCATAAGACCCAGTATCATGCAAAAAGCGATTATCTATAACACTTTAACAAATTTGAAACTTTTATTTTAAGCTATTAATTAATACAAATTTTTTAAAATGTTCCAAAAGGATATTTTATGAATTTAAAATTCATAATATCATTGATTATAAAAATAGAATTTATTTTACAATGGTGTGTAAATTTGTAAAATTGTGTTGAATTTATAAATTAGTGTTGAGTTGTTAAATAATTAGATTTAGCTAAAGCTAAAAAAATTTAACGATTTGTTTTATTCTCATTTTATATCTCAATACAGTTTCCATTAACTCGATAGTAAATACTTTTTTTAAAACTGACATAGATTTAAAATTTAAGGATTTGAAAGAATCACTATGGTTACGGAATTACTTTAAAATATATTTTTTGGTTCTGACTTAGCCAATTTCATCAATTACGTAATAATCAATTACAAAAATTAACTCAACCATGTGTATATACGGAACCCTTATTATCTGAATATTTGCCCACATCCGTTTTGAATGCTTATTCAAATGGCACACCTTCAGATGAATTTAGAAATACCAAAATTGTTAATCTTGACCAAGTTCAGTATTCCTTGCAGTGTTTGGCCATTAAAAGAATTTAGAATTATTCATAAACTGAAAAAGTTCAATTTGGTACAATAATGCATTTAAATAACATTTGTCCAAGAAAGCACATAATAAAAAACACGGAAGTCGGTTTTTATTAAACAAAAAGTTTTCTGTTAATGAATATTTCAATAAATTATGCATATTTTAATTTAGGAATTTTTGTGGATACTATAGTAATTTCATAAACTATCAATATGAAATATATATGTTCATCATTCATTTCTTTAATAAAAACCCAACTCTTTTTTAAAATGTACTTAAAATTTTATTTCACCTTTTTAAAGCATATGATTGGTATTTCTTGCATTGATCAACTGATCAATGCAAGAAATATCAAACTTGGCCTTTTTACCCAGATAATTTTATTGGGAATATATATTGTCAATATGAATAGCAGATCTTTTGGAATTGTGAAAATTACGATTTATTGTAAACATAGCTTGACTTCCTTAAATTTGTTTATTTTATTATCGGTTTGTTATTTTGAAATTCAATCTTCTCACTATTCTCCTTTCGATATTTTTTATTAGTTGATGTGTTTCAGGAAAACCAAGTCCACATCTTTCCTGGTGGAGAGGTCAAGTTCCCTTGAAAGGTGGCATTCCTATTTCGGCCCATGGTCAAGTCAGAAGCGATTATAGTTTCATACCGCGACGTGAGGATGTTCTGACCTCTCTCACCTGTAAATCAGTCAACAACAACGTCACTGACCCCAAGACAGTGTCAGTGCAGATTGATTTATATCGTAAGGCTTTTTTTTAAAGTTTGCATGTGTTCAATTAATATACTTATTTAAGATTATTGGGTTAAATAGAAATGAAAATGAATAAATACGTAAATAAGCAAATAAATACAAACATATATAAATAACAAAGGGAAAAAAGGAAGTTACAAATGTAAAATCAAAAGCATGAAAGCAAAAGAAATACCACAAAATACCAGCGCATAAGCTGCTAGGTTAAAAAGTTCCATACAAGGTTCCCAGAGCTGTTTTTTTTTTTTTGCTATTTTTTTTTTTTTGCGCTTGCCTTACCCTTCCGTTTTGTGTGGTGCACGTACCTTTCCAGCGCTCTTTACGGTTTACACATGCGCCGAGCATTTTGCGACAAGAAAAAGTAGGTGTTACCATTCAAAAAATTCTAGTTTCTGTTACTATAACCGTGACTGTGAGCGCTATTTTGTTGCCATTTACATATCTCTGAATAACTATATATATATATATATATATATATCAAGTCACGGTTATAGTTACTGAAACTTCTCAGCGCATGTGAAAACCCTAAAGAGCGCTGGAACGGTACGGGCACCAAACAAAACGGAAGCGTAATGCACGCGCAAAAATAAAACAGCTCTAAGAACCTTGTATGGAATTTTTCAACCTAGCAGCTTATGCGCTGGTGGTTTTGATTTTACATTTGTAATTTTCTTTTTTCCCTTTGTTATTTATATATGTTTGTATTTATTTGCATATTTACGTATTTATTTATATATATATATTGTTGGGGGGATGGGTTCGAAAGATTTGAAGCCAAAGCAGATCAAAAGTTGCAGAAATTTATTCCAATATAACTATTCTCTTACAACTCCAGAACTTCTCGTTCTAGTAGACAGAATACAGCTCTTTTCACAACAATAGAGCACAAAACAGCAGTTAAAAACTTGACAACACAACTGCTCAAATCGCTGCACAAGACAATGCAATACAGTTAGCTTTCAGAACTCTCTGAACGCTCACTGAGATTCAGTATCTCAACTCAGTAATTCCAGTCAATTAATGGACTCTGCTAACAACTAACTCAGTGACTCAAAATCAACTAACTCTCCCGCTCTCTTGGCGGACTTATATAAGGGAAGCGAACATACGTGAAACTTCTAGAGATAGATATTTGGAGAACTTTCCAGATCGTAGTCGAAAAGTCCTATACATGTACATGGGGACCGAAAATGTCGCCAAATGGTCCCAAGTTTGGCGACATTTGGCGATTTCTCACCAAATTTGGTGAGATTGCAATTACCATAATGTTAAATGCCCTGTTCCTTGTAAAACTCGCTTCCCAGCGTTACCTCTGTAAAACTCGTTATCAAGCATCAAGAGACTCATTGCAGGGAAACAAACTATTGCATTGCCTTATGCGAAATGTACAGAAATTTATCTATTTACAAAATTAACACTACGAAATATTTACAAATATACAAAAATTCGTAACATTGCCCCCCTCCCAAGGACTGCACGTCCCGGGCAGTACAATTCCTGGAAAGGAAGGCTTACTTTCAAAGCAATAGCAAACACTCTGTATTCATTACTAAACTATAAAACTTACTAAACTTACTAATTTATATACAGAAAAACAGAAACATTACTGAATAAATAAATAAATAAATAATTAAATAAACAATTAAATAAACAATAAACTTAAAAATTTATATACACATGTGACCATGGTCTTAATGACTATATACACTTTATACATTAGGGGGATTACAAACTATGGCCATAGTAAGGGGCTAACATGTCATAATGAACGACTCTAGGTTTAGAATTTGGTGACTTACGTATTCGGATCACGACATCATTCAGCCGGTTGAGGACTTAGTAAGGACCATCCCAGTGAGACTGAAGTTTGGGAGAGAGTCCTTTTTGTCGTTTCGAGTTCCAGAACCAAACCTTGTCACCTTCGTGAAATTGATGTCCTGTAGCCTTCGTGTTGTATCTGGTCTTCATCTTATCGGTCGCCACGTGGATCCGCTCTCGGACAAAATTGTGCACATCTTCAAACCGTGCCTGAAGATCCTCGACGTAATCCTCTGGCGATGAAGGTGCATCCGGAGGGCGGCCAAACAACAGATCGCAAGGCAGACGAAGGTTACGACCGAAGAGCATCTGGGATGGGGAAGAACCGGTAGTCTCGTGGACAGCGCTGCGATAGGCCAGAAGAAACAAAGGTAACTTCTGATCCCAGTCCTGTTGGTTTCTGGAAACCATCAGTGAGAGGTTATTGAGGATGGTTCTGTTAAACCTCTCCACCATGCCATCCGACTGTGGGTGTAAAGGCGTCGTCTGTGTTTTGTCAATGTCAAGTAGATCACAAAGTCCATTCATTACAGCAGAGGTAAAATTCCTTCCTTGATCAGAATGTAACTAAAGAGGCACTCCAAATCTGGAAATCCAGCTCTGAACCATTACCTCTGCAAAGGTGGTAGCCTCTTGATCAGGGATAGGATACGCTTCAGCCCACTTCGTAAAATAATCCATGATAACAAGACGTATCTGTTGCCGTCAGCAGATCGTGGTAGTGGTCCCAAGATGTCAAACGCAATCCGTTCAAAAGGAGCTCCCACGTTGTAACGTTGCAGTTTTCCTCGACTGCGTTTCTTTGGTCCTTTTCGGGCTGCACAGGTATCACATGATCGGCACCACTTCTCCACGTTAGCCCTCACCTTACTCCAGTAGAACCGCTTTCGAACTCTTTGAAACGTCTTCATTACTCAGAAGTGGCCTCCAGTTGGACTACTATGAAGTTCTTTAAGAACGTCTGGGACTCGGGATCTTGGAAGCAATAGCTGCCATCGGGATGTCTTTCCATCATCAGATTCGAACTTCCGGTACAGCGCGCCGTTTCGAATATAAAGGGAGTCCCAGAGGGCGCAATATTGCTTTGTCGTAGGACTAAAGGTGGAAATGTCCTGCCAAGTAGGTATCGCGTTCGAAGACTCCTTTAATTTGATTATTGGCTTAATGTCAGGATCTCCCAATTGGTCTTTTCTGACTTCTCCGTCACTCCACGGGTCTGGATTCAAAGATGTTGAAGATGTAACCTGGCGTATTACCGGATTGATCAGCCCGTAACTCGCTTCAACCCTGGAACAATATCGGTAGCTCTCTGATTGGCGAGATTGCCATTACCATAATGTTAAATGCCCTGCTCCTTGTAAAACTCGCTTCCCAGCGTTACCTCTGTAAAACTCTTTATCAAGCATCAAGAGACTCATTGCAGGGAAACAAACTATTGCATTGCCTTATGCGAAATGTACAGAAATTTATCTATTTACATAATTAACACTACGAAATATTTACAAATATACAAAAATTCATAACATTATATATATATATATATATATATATATATATATATATATATATATATATATATATATATATATATATATATATATATATATATATATATATATGTTACTATTTTTTTTTTCAAGGTTCACTTTTAATCATTTATTACTTTTAATCATCAATTTTTTCATCTAATAAATCACATGCTTAAGTTTTGTAAAAATACAAAAAATAATTTAAAATTAATCATCAAAAGTTTAAATTTGTGTGTGTCAATGCAGTTTATCGATAACGTAATTATGCCTATTCCATAATTAAAATAACAGCGTCCCTTCCACAAACACTATTGATTACCAAAACACTATTAAACTTAACTATAACATTAAACCTGATACCTTATTTGAATGTGCATATGTAACAATTAAATACTAGTCTTATAATATATTTGGGAAATTCATCCTACTCTATAATACAAACTTCAGGATCGATTTTAATTGCAATCCTCATTATGGAATAGATGAGGGTGGATTAGAGAACCCATTAGATAAAGGAGTATAAATCCCTTATTATAAAGAAGAATAAAAATGATAGGATCAACTGAAATTTCAATGCCGTCAGCATTCATAATATGGCACATTTAAACGTAAACTGAAATGATCGCTATCATAATTAGTAAAGTATCATTCTCAGATGAAAATTCCCCATAATCTGGAAGACTATTCATATAGTTTTAACTAAACTATAATCATATCGATTTCAAGTAATCGTAGCTGAGTTTTCACCAGGAAATGCAGAATAGTAAGTTTTTAGAGAGTCTAAAGACAAAATTAAGAATAAACTTGAATTCAGGTCTTTTTATTAAAAAGAAGAAGAAGTAAATAGCTAATTAAAATCTCATTAAGTAAGGCCATGAATGTATAATACGGGAAAATTAAAAAATTAAAACTTTATTAAACTTTTATTACTTTGAGAATGAAAGAAAGCGACCAAATAAACACCTGCGAACGTTTTTGAAAACCTTAAAATAAACTTCATGCACATAAAAAATAAACTGATCATAAAAACAAATAGTGCAAGCGAAAAAATAATTCAAGTAACTAAAGGAGATTTATCTAAGATAGAAATGAGAATCACCCTGTTAACACAGGCTATAAAGTCTTGACCATTGGAACTTGGAATTCCCATTCAAGAACGTTACAATGAAATAAACCCCAATTGGTTTTAACACTCTTTGCGTTGAAACGATTGATACGATAAATTCCGCCTACATTCTTCTGAAAGTTTTAGTTGTCAATAGATTACTTTAAGTTACTTTTTGCCTTTTGGATATCAAAAGAACATTTAATTGTAAATTGATTTGGTCTCAAAAAATAAATAAATAGACACATAAATTATCATTTATTGGTGTTTATAAATAAACTGTATGATATTTTACCGAAAAATATTTTTTTTTAAATTGTATCGACAGAGGAATACGTATATTTTAACATTTGTATTTTAAATTTAAGAGGATGTGTTTGATTCAGGGTAAAAGTTCAATTTTAGACTAGTGTAGTACTTTTTAAAGTTTAAATTAAACTTCAATTTTGATTTGATTTGGTGTTTTGATAGAAATATAGAATAGCTGGATGTAAAGAAATATTTAAAATCAAAGACACCCCCAATAAAATAATTAATAACCTTCCTTAAAATAAATGCTAAAACAGGTTTTGAAATGGGCAAATTGACAAGTTTAATTAAATAATATTGAAATTTACAGCTGGCATTAGTTTCTATCATAAGATACATTGAAATTTTTTTTATCAATCAATTAATTATTTTTATTTCTTGCTCACATAATTAAATACATTTAATTTAGGAAATACTGCGAGAGTTATTACTATTGAAATGAATTGAAATCAAATGTACCTTATTAAAATAAAGTCTATTCAAAAGCACTTAAATTTAATTCTCTTTTCAATAAATATTCGCTCGATGTGATGCTTCTAACTCTTTTCAGTTTGTAATTTAAAGAAATGTTACGAATTCATTAATGACTCTTAAAAGCTAAGTTATTATTTTTAATTTTTTTTTTGAAAGATTCAATTGCTAAATTGTTAGTTTGCATCAACTTTAGAAATTTGAAATATTGTTTGTTTTTCAAAGGAAAAATAGCTTTTCTCTACTTCAAATAGGCTTTTCTTATTGATATTATTCTATTGTTTTAGTGCTTTTTTATGTATTTACTATTAATTGATTTAAACGAGCTTTACTTTTAGCATGTGTTTTAGGTCGACATAATTGGAGAATTTTTTTCTAAATGCATGGTTTAAATTGAAAAATAATGGTGTAATATTGAGTTTCAAAATAATCTGCACAATCATTGCAAGTAAATTGTACAACTTTCAAAAACACACACTTTTAAGAACGCATTTACTTTAAGAAGAAAATTGTGTCAACTCTGATTTTTCATTTCAATTTTAATGCCTTCAATTTATTTTTATGATAACTTTATTTGATGGTCTAATGCAGTCTATGAGATGCAATAATTGAGCTTCTTTTCTTACATGCTTAGGTATGGCCTTAAATATACCCAAAACTTTACTTTAAAAATTTTCTCTTCAATGTTTTGTTTAACCTTATTATACCAAGTACGCAACCTTCATTTAAGTGTTACCTTTTAAAAATAGTTAGTATTGTTCTTTTATTCTAAACAGAATTCCAATACCCACCCCAAAAAAAATTCTCCCAAAATATTTCTTAGAAATATTTATACTGGAGTTAGCAACAGTAACATAATTTATAAACAAAATTGAAAGTAAATTAAGTATTTCAAGCTCACTATGATAAACGATAAACATATAGAATTCCAATAATAAAAAACATTCACGACTATTCTATCACTTTTCAGTGAAACTACTTTCTGAATTTTTTTCAATGTTTCCAATATGTTTTCAATTTAAATAGTTCAATTGATATTACATTCGCATTAAGTGTCAATCTTAGAAGGTTTAGACACATCGTCAAATTTCGTATGTTCTGTAGCAATATTCTACAAATAAATTTTGTAAAAAAATAATACAACATCAGCTTTACAAGGTTGGAAAAGTTCTTCAATACCTCTTAAATAACGAAAGTAAACCATTATATTTCACGATAGACTTCCAACAATTCCCCCACACAAATCTCCACCTCATTCCAATTACATTTCTTAAACGAAGTTGATAAACAACAAAAAATACTCTTGGGCACAATTCAATTTTTAGATACAATGCCCCACATTCACAGTTACCTTTTTCCATTCTGTATTCCAGGTCCCTTAAATCCCACACACGTCCCTTTCAAAACCAGACTGGATAAACTCCCCGCCAGGTAAAGGAAAAAAAGAAAAAAAAAAAAAAAAAAAAAAGCAATTGTTTCCGACTCCCTAAGTTCCTTGTAAAAAAAATACCTTTTAGGGTATCTAGTACGCTTTCTGTCAGCCATTATGGGGTATTCGACCGCAAGATTTCCTCCTCGGCTAGACCCGTGGTGTATTACGTGCTATCTGCCGTGTTGTTTCTTGCAAGTACGGCGTAATGGGCAAGTGTTTCTCTTCGGAAGTAAGTAAAAGTAAAATAAACGGCTCGGTTGACACAAGTGGCGTGGAAAAATAAGGGACAGTGTTTTTTTTTCTTGCTCTCTCTGCCAATTTTGGATATTCTTTATGTCATTTGAAGGCGGTTGTTGTGGGTGAGGGGATACTTTCTGAATAGAAAAGAAGTATTTAAGAAGTAGTTATTGACGTATGCATAACTTTTGTTTTGAGATTATTACAGTTGCTTATGAAAACAAGTACAACTGGAACCTTCAGAAAACTTATCCAGCAGAATTAGCACTTTTCTTTTAAAACAAATATAATATTTTAAAACAAGTTAATTACTATAGTTGGTGAAGTAACTTTACATGAAAAATTAAGTAATTGCAATTTTTAATTTTGTCGTAATAAACTTTAAGTAATAACTAGATTCATTACAATCCATCAGCATATTTTCTCTAATGTGTAAACTGAATCCCCAACTAAATAAATTTCTATAAATTTCTTGAATCCAATAGTATATCAATCAATGCACCAATACCATGCAATAAGGCTCTTGGTAAATTAAAAATTGTAATTTAGATTTAGAAAAAAAATCTTATATTTTAGAATAAAACAATTCAATTAATTATTCAAACAGTTCAACAGTGAATTATTAATACAGCATTCAGAAAATTTTCTTGGAGGGGTTTCTATAAAGAATAATTTAAAGACTAAAATACTTCTTTTACAAGAATAGAGGTCAATGATTCCAACAAATTCTTCGATGCATTATAGGAAAAACATTCAAGAGGGAAAACAAAGTGTTCGAAGTTAAGTTTTATGTTATTTTTAGATTAAAGAAGCCTCTTATGTTAAAGCTCTGACTCCTTCCTCCAGTGATTGATGAGAAAGTCGCAAGCTACGGCTCCCATGAAAGTGTCTCGAAATTCCTTAAACTAATCGTAGCAAATGCTTTGACAATTTATGTGCCCCCGATGTATCTCAAAAAATACAAGATGGCACTTTAGTTATTACTGATCAATTAGAAATATATTGTCTCCAATGTAAGTGCACAATACAAACACTAGTGTAACATTAATAATAAAAATTATAACAAAAAATAACAACTATTATATGATGACATGTTGGACGTTGCTGGCAGCACTTATTATTTACACTGTATTAGTATATACGATATTGTGCATTCTTGAACACTTTCAAATTTGGGAGAGTTTAACTTAAATAAGTAAAAAATAGTCTTGTAAATAAAAAATATAAACTTGATTAAGTAAAAATGTGTCTCCTATCACATCAGACTCTTCTCAGTGAAGAAACTTAGTAGGAAGAAGTGGATAAATCCCACTGGGATATCTTTGATCATTATCGTCTTAAAGAGCGACACAAGGATCACTTGCCAATTAATCCGCTCCCGATACACACCCGAGAAGTTAATATTTTTTTTGGACTCAAGTTTTGTGTTTTAGGTCAAGTAAAGAGTAATTTTTTATCAACAATGGATGCGTAGTATTGTCTTTTGAAATTGAAAACAGAGAGCATAATAGATGATTTCGAATGGAATATTTATCCTTTTTCTAATACATAGTAATTTTTCAGAGGTCTGGTGTTTAAAATCGAGTTGTTTTTTCTCCAAGACTCTATTGGCATGAATTTTTATTACATTTAATAATTTATTTACTTACTTTTAATCTCTTGAAAATTAGTTACATTTGTAATTATTGATATTTTGCAATTTAGAATTTATATATACCTTATAAATACGATATTTCACCTTACATTGCTTATAAACTAGATACGAATGTAAAAATAGATTATTTTTTTTAACCAGAGTTAATAATAATCAAATTATTGTAATATTTATCAATTTTTACATCTTCATTCTGGTACGTATTTCAAACCTTTAAAATTTTATAATGTCATGATAATAGTATGATCGGTAAAAAAAGCGAAGCATTTTGATGGAAAGCTTTTTAAATAACTTTTTAAATAATATATATATAAAGATTTAAAAAAAAAAGAAAAAAAAAAAAAAAGACCATGATATTTTAGAACATTTCATTATACCACTATCGGGTTTTCACAGAAATATTCGGAAAACGTTTCCTTCCTCCACAAAGTAAAAATACTTTTTTTGCTGGCTGTTAGTTATTAAGATTTTAATGTAAGGTACCACATTTTAATGAAAAATTAGGTGTGGAAAAAATACGAATTTTTCTTCTGAATATTTCTTTAAAAACTACATCGTTATTCTCAAATGTTCATGAGTTATAATAGATCTTTCAAATGCTCTATTAGTTTATATTAATGAGTCCTTTTTTATTAATTTTTATTCCTAAAATATTTTTAAGGAATTTTATTCATGGTGCGGTAAAGCCTTTATTAGAGATTTAAAAAGAAACATTCAGCAATTAATTGTCGTATAGTAGGTTTTCATTACTAAGGTTTAAATCTAGAAGATCACTAATGACCAGAAATAAAGAATAGGACGGCATTATGAAAAATTCCACTAGAACCTTTAATTACCTCAAAATTACAAATGGGCGATATCAGACTTACACCGTTTCAGGTCATCAAACATCACACAGCTACTTAACGTTTTACATTTAGTTGAAGATAAAATTAAAAAGAGCTCTGTTGGGATAGTAGTGGAAGTATCTTCATTTCACGAGAGGTCATGTTCATCTCTCTGTGGCCTCAACTTATTTCATCATCAACTAAGGTTGACCTAACTCACGTTGAACTATTGGCTAAAATTCTCCAGGGGATGCACTTTTTGAGAATCCACTATTGAACAGAGCCCTAAAACAACTACGGCAAAGAGAAATATTTCTTATCCCTCACTTTCGTTGGCATGGTCACTTGAATAGTCTGAAATTAGCACATGGTGCATAATCTCCAGAGATCTTGTCTGGATGAGGAATTCTCACGTTTAACAGGGAAATTAGGGATTTTCCCAAAATTATCAAATTTGAGGAAATTCCCCACACATAACTGGAAAGACAACAGTCCACCGTATAAAGCATCTTCAAGCCAAGGCTGCCAGGACGAGGATCAAGAAATCCGACAAAAGGGTGAACTCGAATCCACACCATAAAAATGAGAAGCTCAAGATGGATTTTTATCACTCGTGGCAGGTCTCTCAAGAGACATTTGGGTCTCGGACGTGTTGCTTTGTCTAAAGGGTCTTCCACTAGCGCCCCGACATCAGACTAGTTGAGTTGTAGAAAGGGTCTTTACCCTCTCCTTCAGTTTTCTTAATGACATTCAAACATCGGAACGGGTTGCATTGCAGAATGGTTCTTTATCCTTCCTGTCAAGTCAGGTATGGGAGTTTTGCATCACAGGGCTGGGATGTAGCGAAGCACGGGCTCTTCCATCAGTAGTACCAGTTGAATTCTAGGTAAGAAGAAAGGGAAAATCCACTCGCCAGCTTAGTTCCGCTCCTGCCGCGCCTCCTCCAGGCAACATGTGATAAGTGTTCCATCTCTTGTCTCCAGATGTTTCCGTCGATGCTCAAGGACTCTTGAATGACCCGTCACGCATCTCATATGACAGTATCGCATCCTCCTCTTGTTCCAGGAACTCGTTTTCTGTGCTTTTAACATTTCATAGTTCCACTTTAAATTGTAGTAAAATACTGTCCCTGGAAATGTCTTAACACAATGCTCAGTAGGGTGGTTCAAAAAAACTTTTTTTCTGCTAAAGACCAAGACACCCCCTAATTTTTTTACATTTACCCATAGTATTACTCTCCTAAAATTTTAGCTTCCTACTCCTATAAGAAAGTGGCGCTCAATGACCATTCATTTTTACACTTTTTTGTAATTTCGCATAATTCTCAAGTCTTATGCTGATAAGAGCATATGTCCAAATTTAAAAAAAAAAAAAGTTTTTATGGTTTTTTAATATATGCAATTTATTTTGTCAACAGTTCTTTTATATACTGTATCTGGAAACATCAACATTATAATAGCACCATTAACAAAATATACGATCCTGAAGCACTTCGTTAGATGGTTCCAGCAGTCGCAGTTTTGGAATATGATCCTCGAACACCTCCTCTACCAAGAAGGGCCAAAAATCAAGAAAAAAAGCCACAAAATAATATGTTGAGTCAGCAATGAGTAAATTCAAACCTGACTGTCCCTTCATTGGGATGACAATCTCTTGCCAAAATCTTTTGAATAATAAAAGACTGATCGTTTGCCTGTATATGTTTCGGGAGATGGTATCGAAAAACTTCTTAGTGTCCCAAAGTCAAGTGGTGAAAGGACAGCAAAAAATATTTCGAAAACTGTTTTCATGTTAGTAAGGCTATGGGAAGTTAAAAATTAAATTTAGACTATAAGTTTTGATACTATGAGTGTAACTACTGGTTGTGCATGAGAGGTATGCATTAATTTGGAGAAAAGAAATTGGACGTGAACTATTGTGGCTAGCCTGCAGGCACCATGTGATGGAATTAATATTGGCAAAGTTATTTAAGTTGGAGCTATGGACCCTCATATTTCACAAAGGTTTTCCTCTTCAACAGACCTAAATCCATTTGAAAAAGAAATGCACAAATAAACTTCAGGGTTTAAAGCTGAAAAAAAGACGTTAAAAAGTTTGAAGTTCCTACTGTAGTCTTTCTTTCATCTGTGAATGAATCTATGATAATTAGAGATGATTATAAAGAGGTAATAAAGTTGACAGTAATCGCTTTGGGCATTATACCAGAGAAAATCAATTTGAGAGCAGTTTCCTCAATTCATCACGCACAGTGGATGGCTAAACTCCTATATATTTTTTAAATATTTTTGTTCAGAGATCAGCAAGAGATTTTCTGTATAACTAATAGAGAAAAGAAATGCAAATCCAGTGATTTGTACAGTTTGGTGCTCTTTTGTATAGTAAAATATGGATAGAAGCTCCACTTGCTTCTGAAGAGTCTGGATGTGACCTGAACTTGTGGAAAAATATTTAAAAAGTATAAGATAATCAATTATAAAATTGGAATTGCAGCTAGAAAAGTTTTGAAAAATCTCAAATGAGATCTTTCAAATTAATTTTTTGGTTTGGCCTTTAACAACACAGTATTACTAATATAGAATTACAGCAAAGGAAAATTTAAAAAGTATTGTAGATATGAATAACTCAAAAGATTCCATAAATATTAAAGGATGCGAGCTATTAAAAACGTTGAAAGATGTCAGTCTTGCCGATTTTGTGACAAAAAATAACTCTTGATATTTTATCTCATTTGAATATTAGTGACTCTTTTGTATCCATTTCACCTGAAGAATGAGAGAATATTAGCCCTTACACAAGTGAGAACAAAATTAAAGAACTTGAACTGGTAAGCGATACTGCTGAAAGAGATGTACAGCTAATACAAGAATTTAATAATTTATTTCCACATGATAAGTATGCTAAGCACTTTATTTTAACATTTTTTGAAGTACACTGAATGACAATATCTAGAGAGACAACCAAACGACCTATGCTTGATTGTCTTTCAGAAAAGGAAATCTATATTTATAAATCTATATCTATATATTTACTTGGCAAGACATAAATTTGTCTCAGTCACTACTCCTAAACTCTTCAACCGATTCTTAAGATCAAGGTATCTTTTGAAGGTAGTTCCTTTAATTTCAATTGATTGTTCTTACTAGGAAATTGAGTATCGTTTGAAAATGTATTTTCCAATCCGAATTACGTATTTTCCGATCGACTATTTTCAGTATACAAAAAAATGTCGCCAAGTGGTACTTTAATGTTCGGTTCAATGATGAAATAAGACGCACTATAACACCACATTATTTATTAATATAGTATTTAAGGTTACTAATCACTTATTTTGAATGCTTTTCATGATTTTATATCCCCTAATTTATAGGAGCAATTTCATCAGAATTTCAAATATGTAATGAATAGTACGAGGGATTGATGAGCGTTAGTGAGCAGGGGGAGAAGCCTCATAGTATTTAATTATTTCATACTTTTACTAATTTATGACATTTTCAATTATTATATAAATAAAAACTTTTTGAGAAAATTGCTTTCAATTATACTTAGTGGCAAATCCACTACAAATACCCAAAAACACACAAAATACGAAATTTTACTGTTCATTGAGCGCCATCTTTTAATTCGAGTAAGATTCTGAAATTTTGCTAGAACATTTGTATGGGTAGATGTAAAAAAAATGAGGGGGTGTCCTGATCTCTAGCTAAAAAAAAAATTTACCATATATTTTTGAACCACCCTAATGCTCAGATTATGCACATACATTGCTCATTCTCTAACATGATATTTCTTCTCCCTTTTTTTCATAGTCCGGCAATTGAAAATTGAAGCGCGGCAACAAGCACACCACTAACCTTAAGTAAAATAAATTTATCATAACTAGGTAAAAATATCCTGACTAAAACCATAAAAAAATATTTCACTAAGACAAGCTGTCACCTCAATTCCAGCTTAAATATCCAAATAACCAAATGCATTGCTTCAATACGCATATAAAAATTAGTGCGAGTACTTGAATTCTCCAGGTGCTATACTTTTAGAGAATCAGCTGTTGGACAGCGCCCTAAAACAACTAGGGCTCATGAGGATATTTCTTACCCCCCCCCCCCTACTTTCGTTAGAGCGGTCACTTGAATAACCTGAAATTAGGATATGGTGATATTGTGCATAATCTCCAGAAATCTTGTCTGGATGGGGAATTATCACGCTTAACAGGGCAATCATGGCTTTTTTCCCGAAAATTAACAAATTAGTGGGGACCATCACTTCACCACACATAGTTCAGGATCATTGATATAATTTAATATATGAGCCATTCGTTTTTCAATTTACGAAGATAAGTGGTAATTTATGTGGCCACATCTTTGAAAGTAATATATACAAATTGCTAAAAGCATATTCACAACTGCACATTATTCATTGTATCGAATTTCAACTTTATGTTTATAAATCAAAATCTTAAAAAAAGTTTTCAATATATATCAAAAACTCAAAAAAAGTTTTTAAAAGTTTTAGAAAGTTTGTTTTACGTTCTTCTTTTTAATTTTTAAGGATATACATTTATACTACTATAATATGAGTACCCTGAGTGGGACATATTGAAGTAGCTATTGATGATATTGATGATTGATATTGATGATTCTTATGATAGATTTTCCTAATATTTGGCTTAATTTATTATTTTTTATTTTGAAAATTTCAATAGAAATTTACATATTAATTCAACTATTTAAAAATTGCGTATAACTCTTAAACCATGCAATTGAATGATTTGGAACGATACACTTTCGGATTTTTAGTTTGATATGATATTTACTGAAATATGCACTATATTTTAGATGAAAAATTAAGTTGAAAGAAAATTAGTGTACCTTTGGTATATGATCTGAATTTATTATACGAAACCTCTGAATAAACTTATTAACAACACTGTTCCAAGTCTACAAATTCCCGAAAGATAGAATACGGAAATAACTATAAAACTTAACAAGGAAACTATCTAGGTTACCCTAAATATCACATGACAAGAAAAAAATAATTTAAATCCTTTTTTTATTTTTCAACCTTTCTTGCCGAACAAACCTGCAGCTCTTGAGTGAAAAATTGGTGATGCATTTGTAATGTATCATTACGAGTTAATGTCATGCTAATAGAATTCAACTCCATTATTTAATTAATCTGTTTAATTACAAACTAGGACATACACAACAATACTCAGAACAAAAAGGAATTAAGATGTAAGTAGCGACACATCATCTCTCTGTAATAATCTGGAGTGTTCTGATTTGAAGGCCATGCATAAGCTGCAGCTCTTGAGTTTTCAATCACGTGTACATCAAATGAAAGCAGTGCATTTGCCGCTCGTGTGCAATCACGTGATAATCGCATTTGTTGAGCATGGTGCGTTTCCCTTCACAGTATTCCAAATAAAGGAACGTATATAATAGCATCGCAATCTAATTAATGGACTAAAGACAAGATACGAAACACTGGACTGTCACTTCAATTTTCACTCAATTTTTTCTCTTCTAAAATTAATTCGTAAATACAGGGTGTCCTCCACTGAAGTTCAACTTTTAAGCAACTCTATAATAACACTGGTCAGAGTTACCTGAAATTTGACCTGCCCTAGACAAGGGAGGGGGGAGGGGGCATAAGAAAAAGCACTATTACGAACTATTTTTTATCTATTAAAATTAAAGTTCAACTTTCAGAAAGCTGTAAAAAAAAAAGAAACTCTGTTCAGAAAGAAGAAAAATTATACGTAATAGTTTTTTTCTTATTCCATAGTGGTTTTCATTTTTTTTTTTTTTTTAGTTGAAGATCGTTCAGTTCAGTTTTTTTCCAGGTTTTTCAAAGTTGAATTTAATTATAAATACCCTGCTTAGTAACACCTTACCCTTCCTCTATATAGTCAAACCGCTCAACGTCATACTGTCACCCCAGCGCATCAGCCTGACTGCAGGCAGAAAGTTCGAAGTACGTTGCTACTCTGGAGGATCCCGTCCACCTTCCAGGATGTCATGGTATCTAGACAATGAACCTCTATCCAACCACACTGATCTCCTATCCATGGATGGTAACAGGACGACCAGCATACTCACATTCTGGCCTTCGAGGAGTGACCACAAGAAGTATCTTCGTTGTAGGACGGAGAACTTTCTACTTAGTGGGTCAGCATTGGAGGATGGGTGGCATCTCAATATAACTTGTGAGTACACATCGTTGGATTTCGAATATGTACTGTGAGTTTTATTGTTGTTTATCAAGGTTGCTGTTTGTTTTATTTGTATTATTACAGTACATTTTCTGGAATATTTAATGGGAGATTCAGTTTCACAATGTGAAAAAGATGTTATACTCGAGTAATTCGGAATAGAACGTACCAGTGATTACAATTATTTTCTGTCTTTTGTCATTGTAATATTTCTGACATATTTGACAGTATTGAATACATCGAGATATACTATTTTGAAAATACTACTGGACTGTATCAGATCTGTGGCAGATATAAAGAATACATCAAAGCAAACATATTTTTTTTTTGAAAATGAAACTTTTCTTAATATTCATTGTACTTCATACTGATCCATATACGAAAACTTGAAAATTTCGTACAAAATTGGAGATGTTAGGTAAATTTCCGTTTTTTATTGAATAAATTTTAACGCTTACAGAATCAAATTCATTGTTTTAAACTATATACAATATAATATAAGCTGTACCTCCTCAAGAGCAACAGTTTTTCTTTGCACTCTTTCATTGAACTGATTATTAGACAACTCCAATCTTAAAAGTTAAAACCTGCGATATCTAATCAATTCTTAAAAATGATCTCTTGCACCAGATGTTCCTCAAGTGTCCCTAACCATCCGTAGTTCCACCAAACAGCACTCCTCGTTTCTGGAAGGTGACGATGTTCGTTTCAACTGCGACGTGAAGGCCAATCCAATGGCAAGCGAGGTCGGTTGGCTATTTGAAGGACGTCCCTTGTCTTCGGAAGATCCCGAACTGGTGATGAGTTACAGAAGTCTGCTGATAAGGAGGGTAAAGCGGAAACACAGGGGAAGGTACCAGTGCTACGCCAACAATGTGGAGGGTACAGGCATGAGTAGGATCATCACGTTGCGAGCAATGTGTGAGTGATAGATGTTTTTATGCTACTGTGAAATTTAGGAATTGAATCTTTCTAGGTGTTTTTCAAAAATCATATTTAATGATAATACATGGTGGTCATAATAAGAACTTTGCTGATATGTGATCGCTTAGCGTCTCAACGATTGACAAACGAAAATGAAATTCGATATACGTATAGGTATTTCATAGTATTAGTTGGAGAGTTAGGTGCAAAACAGATATTTATCATATCCGAACACGTTCGGAGTACTTTAAAAAAAAAATTTAAGAAACAATTTAATTTAATTTTTAAAAGTAGTACTGATTTTCTAATTATATTCTGCTAATTTTTTAAAAATGGTTGTTTTATATTAAATTTTGAATACATTTTCCAAAATCTTCAAAAATGTTATATGAAAAACAAATTAACTTATTCAAAAAAAAAATAATAATAATAATAATAATATAATAATAATAATACCAAACTAAACTGTATACTTATATCTAGAGGATATATAGTAATTTGCAAAAGAAAACTTCAATAAATAATTTTTTTTATTGTCATCGAATCATGACTTCTCCATTTTCAACATTTTTACCGTGTTATTTTTTAAATAATGCTTCATAATTATGTATATAAAAAATATATTATTCAATTTTTTAGTATATCCTCTAAATAACATTTCACAAAATAAATAAGAAAAAATAGAAGAAGAATTCATTTATAACTTTCTTTAGCTATCATTGTTCAATTATAGGAATTTATGCATAAAATTGAAATATGAAAAAAAGTATTAAGTTTAAAATATCGTTTTATAGCTATCTGTCTTTATCACATGTACCCTTACTTTACTTCTGATTGACATACACTAAAAGTGAAGAATATTTTGAACTTTTCAACTTAGTCAGATACCTTAGATTATGGTCACAAAGAACGCAATATATATCAATGTTATAAGAGAAGTTTGATACCTTGAATGATATTAAATGGTACATGTAACATGAAAATGCCAGTACTGAGTGGAAACAATCAATAAGTACAGACTAGCGTGTAATTTACATAACTTTGTTAATACTCTATTTGTAACATAATTATGTCTCTCTAATTCATGTTTCCTTTGCCAGTCACCGCCGTCTTTCGGTATTAATGTCATTAATTTATCACTTTAAGAATGTCGTAAACCTAAGGTGTACACATCGAAATCCCTAACTATGTCTGAGTTCAAAGATAGATTAGTATTTTCTCGATGGAAGAGGAAATGTGGATTGTTTGAAAATGAAATTAAATTGTTTTGCATTTCTCTTTTCTGCATATACTGTTACAATTCCATTCAAAGTTTTTACTATTCTACGTGTTGCCATTTTATATAATACAGACACATTATAATTTTTCGTAATTTTGTTGCTGTAACCATAATTGAGAGAGCTTATTCTCTAAAGTTATTTTACCAAGTATTGTACACATGCATTGAAAAAATTTTACCTCGGATTTCAATAATATTCGTTGAATTAATAAAAGAAAATTTACACTATAATTAAATGATTTAAGTTAAGACGTAAGATTTAAGGGAATTCAATGCCCATAAAGCTATTTTTTTTTAAATTTAAACCTTTAAATTTCAACTTTCAAATATTTAGAAATATTGCAAAGCTAAATCTTAATATTATAAAAAAATAGTTAACTTTGTGTTCATATTTAAACTTTTATTCAGTTATTAATGAATGCTGTTAAAATTGTGATTTTATATTGTATGCATTATAGATACAAAATTACTGTGTTTCAAACTTTAACTAGAATACAATATAAATTTCCTGGTATTAAAACTACGAAAATTCGTTACAATTAAATTTTATAAAATATTAGATGTTAGAACAATGCACTTTGGCTGGAAAGTTATATGGTTAGATTACTCTATTTAATTTATTTCTTATTACGCTTTTTATAACCTGTAACTCAACTTTCCCTATTGCAGACTCCTTTTAATTAATTATTAAAATGGAGAATGTGTAATATTTAAAATAAAAATTTGAAGTAAAATATAAATATAAAAATAAATTACTTTAAATAACGTACTTTTAAATTATTTCTACGTGTTTAATTTATTTATTTTCAAATAAAAATGTGCCATGTACAATTTTCTACTTTTAAACACAAAAGTTAAATTATTAAAACTTTAATCAAAATCATCCACACGTTTAATTGAATGAGAATTATCTTTCACGAATATTAGTTTTTTCAAAAAGAAAAGTTAAGCAAAAAAAAAAAAAAAAAAAAATTGTGTTTTTCTTCTTTATTGTCCTAGAGGGGTAAAGTGAGAATCGCATGATCAACTAAAGTTAAGTTTTACTTTTTATCAAAAGCACAAAATTCAAACAAAATAAGAAAAGCTCCTTAAACACACTTTTCCTTAAAACAACATAAAAAGGTAACTAGATAATTCAGAATTTCGAAGCTTTCTTTGTCTTTCAATAAAAAAAAATTGTCAAGACAATATACGAAACTTAAAAATGAGGAGATACGCGTTATACTCTTCTTGTTGTCTTAGGTGTTAGAAATACGGGAACTGATCATTTAAAAAAATATCATTGTGATTATAAATGGCGACAAAAATAAGAAAACAATGAAAGTATAATGAGATTATGCTTGTTTTGTAATTATCTTTAAGCCATTATAAATGAATTAAAAACTATTTTGATATTTGCTTTTTAACATTGTTAAATACAGTAAGTAACAATTTTCAAATTATGCAATATTGAAACCTTTCTTATTTATTTTAAGAATATTTTTATGAAGTAGAGTAATGAAACTTTGAAAGGATTTTGCGTTAAATTATTTTATTTGATATCCTCCCATTTAATAATTGAGTTTTTTTTTATGTAGCACTAGTTATTCTAAAGTTACTTTCAAAACAACTAATTTATTTTGGTGATTTTTCTAAATTTAGAAAAAAAATTAATGCATTTGAGCTAAATTTATTTAAAAGAATACGTTATCCACATTATTCTTAATTTTAGAACTAAATTTGTTTCAATTTTTGCATTATTAGAAGTAAATAATTTATATTTGTTTAACTGAGGTGAATATTTAAAAATACATTATTTCATTTTCAATCTTTCAAACCGTAAGTGTGTAGTGAAATGTTTTTAAAACGTTTATGCTTAAAAAATAAACATAAATTTCATTTTTTATTTTGCTGACCCTCTCAGAGAACTGCCCATGCTTATAATGCCATTAGCTATTCTCAATCTTAAGATACATGAAAAAATCCAAAAGTTCTCTAGAAGTAATTTATGTACAACCTTGATAAAAATGAATGTTAGAAGTTAAATAATAGCATGCCTGTTGTATTAAATAATAGCATGTCTATCATATTAAATAATAGCATGTCTATTGTATTAAATAATATCATGTTTATTGTATTAAAAAATTGCATGTCGAAAAGCGTGTGGCACTACACTTTTATATCTCACTGAGATCTGAACTTCATTAGTGATGTACAAGATAAGTTTATCGATTTTCAAATAAGTCAAAAAATGTTCTATGAATAAGTTAAATTCATCTGTGATGACTTTCATAATACTAAGTTACAAGTAAAATAGGTTTGATTTTTCAACTAAGCATACATTTAAATAGAAAAAAACAAAGTTTTCCTGCTAAATATAAAAAAAATTGAGTTAGATTAATATTGTTTTCATTAAAATACTGATATTTGAAATTTTTTTTAAAAAAAAATGCGATTTTAAATCAAATGGCATTTAAATGAATTTATGGATTAGTTGAGGAATAATGAATGGTTTAGTTTATAAATAAATTAATGGATTAATTAAAAATTTGTAATATAACGTGTAAATCTGTTGCAGATTCTTAGCTGAGTCTACTTTTATTGAGGATAAAAATTGTCTGAATATAGTTGTACTTAATTTGAACATTCCAAAAAAAATGTATGAATTCATTGTTTATATTTTATGTAAAGTTTCTTTGAGTTAATAACTTACACCTTAAAATTGAAATGTTGAAATCTTAATCAACAACTTGATTATTGTGAGAATTTTTTCACATGAGCGTAACTTCTTCTTTTTATGCTTTTGAGTGAACATTTTCAATGTTTCACAACTCAAAAAACCACCTCCTTCCAGTACACAAATTTAAAATTCGATTTAAATACCTTAGAATGATTTAACTAAATCAGTTTCTAGAACTGTTCTAAATAATATATTTGTGCGATTTTTCTCATATTTCCAATCCCTATTCTTAAAACTGATTAACTCATTTATTTATGCTAAAATGTCCGGGAAGCTTATCACTCTCAATTCAAACAAATCTTTTAATGAAATGCACTTGAATTCTGCAACCAAAATAATCCAAACTGTTAACTTTAGTTAAATGTTCATTTAAATGAAACATTCTTACTGTACAAGCAAATTTTGCTGAAGCAGAAGTTAAATACACATATATTAAATAAATCCAGCTTATTAAATAAATAAAATACTGCATCATAAATAAAGTCGATACAACTTGTATTTTATTTAGATTTATTCTTTGTATTGACAAACACGCAATTTGGTCTTAATAAATTTCTTTCCTAAAGTAAGATCGGTTGAGTTTTTCTTTTCCACTTTATATCGATTTCTGTTAAAAAAGCATCAAATGCAGTGCTCTCATATATTCAGTTGTGTAAGATAAATCAAGATAAGAATATCGAAATAAATGCACTGCATTGCACAAAATCTTACGCTATGTCTATTCTGTCATCTATATTTCTTATTACCATAAATAGAACTTGATCCATTTCTTGATATGATTCAACAATAATTAGACCTTTATAACCAACTCAAATTTATTTACATAACATCAGCATTCATTTTGACTTATCTGTATTTTAAAAGAAGTGTAGAGTAATCTTTTACTGTCTTAAATATGTTAAGAAAAATATTAGGGCTTTGGAAAATTTTTTACTGCCTTTATGTAAATTTTACAGTTCATAGTAGTGCTTTAGTTTTACCTGGAATATTTACAAAATTATTAATTGAAATACTGTGTAATAAAGTTACGTGATATATTGTAACTTAGATATATATTTTATTAATTTAAAATACTTAAATCGATCCAGAAAATGTCATCTTATTTGTACGTTTATTAAATTTGTTTAATTACTTTGAGTTAATTGTTTAGTGTTAATGTTGTGCATTAACAAGAGTTTTCGGTCACGCAACAATAAACTATTACATCATGCTCTTAAAGCATATCGAAAATCTAATTGACTGTAACTGTAGTGTTTTTGTGCTTTTAGTTCGCATTTCGAGTTTTGGTTTTAGTTTCAATTTGAAGAATGTGGAGATGCGTAGTTAACTTCCTTTGATGAAGTCGTGTGTTTGTGTGTTTCGTGATGTCTTGATAAAGTTTGTCTAAAATTCCAATGGCTCTGTGTCAGTTACTGCGTTTTATAAGAATTTGAATTTTAACAAGGTTATGGGCCTTGTCCACCTTTGATTATAATTTCTGACACAGAGTTCAAATTATTTTTCTAAAGATCGCAAAGAAACGATCAAAAATGGCACGAGACAATGACTTTACATTTCCGAAACTATCAGACTTCAATTATAGTTCATGGAAGCTGGACATGATGGTGTTATTAATGGATCGAAACTGCTGGCAATTCATCGATGGAACTGAAGAAGAATTATCTGAAGATGCGACAGAACGCGATAAAAGAGATTTACGTTGGAGAAAACAAAGGGTTTATACTACTATTTTTCAAGGTATTGAAAGAAAATACCAGACATTGCTTACGTCAACAGAAGATGGAAAAATAGCCTGGAATCTCCTTAAAGATAATTTTGAACCCCAGTCAAGAGCACGTTTAGCCAGCCTCGTCGATGAATTTTTCTCGCTTCGATTTGATCCAGTAAATGAGACAATTGGAATATACTGCCAGCGTGTCACTAATATAAAACACGAAATCAAAGATGCGGGATTTGAAATTCCTGAACTACTTGCCTGTTTCCAGTTGATACGACGTCTCTCACCCGATTATGAAAATCTAGTGCAGATACTGTACAGAATAAAAGAGGATGAATTTAAAATGGAAAACATATCTAAGCAACTCATAACCGAGTCCGGCCGTATTGAGCTGAAATATAAAGATGGAGTGGAAATTCCAACTAACGTTGAAAATGCCATGTTTTCTAAAATGAAGCAAAAGAATGCAAAGAACCATCATCCTGTAAGCAGTGGTAGTGTACTGGGCACAGAAGGCATCAAAATGAAACCATCACCAGATAGTCGAATGGGGCCGCCACTTACCTGTGATTACTGTAAGAAATTTGGACATTCAGAGGCCAGGTGTTTTAAAAAGAAGAAAGCAAGAAATCCACAGAGAAATGAATCATTCTATATAGAAGCAGAACCACTTGAAAGTGAACTAGTCGCTTCAACAGAAACTAAACCAGTAGAATTTTTGATTGATACGGCAGCCACTTCACATTTCTGCAAAGAGCGAGAAATGTTTTCTACGTTCAAAGAACTTCCTCCCCAGAAAGTGATGGTTGGTGATAAAAACTGCACATCTGAAATTAAAGGAGGGTAAATTCCTAGTTCACGTTTATGGGTTGGCGCACTTTTGAAAAGTTGGCGACAAAGCCAGAATGTCGCCAATTTGGAATTCCAATATGAAAAATTGAGAAACGAACCAGCTCCATGATTTGTGGTATAGAAAGGTTGAAGCCAAAGCACGTCAATAAAAAAAATGGGGTTGCCAAATTTAGAACTGTATCGCCTACAAAACAGCGCCAAATCGGCTTGGCGATATTTTAACGTCAACTAGGAATAGACCTAAAGGAGTGGGGAATATCATATTTACTGTCCTTGACCCAAAAGGTAATGTAGATATTAATTTAAAAGATGTGTTATATGCTCCAAATATGCGTCGTAATTTGATAAGTGGAGCAAATATAGATATAGCTGGCAACATAATTAATTGGGGAAATAATAAGATGGTGATATACGATGTTAATAATAAGTATTTTTTTAGTGCTCCTAGAGTTGATAAATTGTATGTTGTGAGTGGTTATCCTAAAAATGAAAGTGTTGCATTTACTAGTGATTTAGATATGGATATTATTCATCGTAGATTTTGTCATATAAATGTAAATACAATTGCCATTATGTGTAAACATAACAGTGTTAAAGGAATTGAAAATCTGAATTTCAAAGATCATGATAAAATTTGTAATATATATCTAATTGCTAAATCAACTAGGACATCTCTTAAGAGAAATTATAAATATGAACGCAATACTAAAAGTGTTTTGGAACGCGTGCATATGGATTTATGGGGACCATCTCCGGTAACGTCTTTGGGTGGGAACCGCTATTATTTAAGCATTATTGATGATTATAGTAGGAAAGTAAATGTTTATTTATTGAAAAATAAAACTGATGTATTAGAATGCTTTAAGAAATATTTAGCTAAATTTGAAAGGCAACTAAATTTTAAACTTAAGTGTATCAGAACCGATAATGGACTCGAATTTTGCCACCAAGATTTTGAAAATTTCTTAAATGGTTTGGGTGTTAAAATTGAAAGAACTTCAGTTTACACTCCAGAGCAAAATGGTTTATGTGAGGTTTTTAATAAAATTGCAATGAATGGTGTTAGAGCCATGTTACAGGACAGTGGTTTACAACCCAAGTTTTGGGCTGAAGCTCTTTTGGCTTTTGTACATGTCAAAAATCGATCAGAACATGCTTTAACTAAGGTCACACCAAATGAAATATGGACAAATTTTAAACCATCGGTTAAACATTTTAAAGTATTTGGTTCCTTAGCATTTGTCCATGTGCCAAAAGTTCACCGAAATAAATTGCAACCTAGAGTCAAACCTGGAATCTTAGTTGGGTATGGTATAAGTACTAAGGGTTACAGAATATATTTGCCTAAGGAAAGACGCGTTATAGAAACGGTTCATGTTAGAATAGATGAAGGACAAAATGGGGTGTTAGCATTATTTGGGAAAAATAAGTATGACTATGTGACTTTTACACTTGATACACATTTTGATTCAGAACGTGTTGATAGAGATAATCAAAATGAAATGTCTAAACTTGAGGACAGACAAACCACACCAGAAACAAATACTAAGCATTTAGCTCCTCTTGATATTACAGATTGGCGAAGGGTTGAAAAACCTAGAACCAAATCTCAAAAACTGTTTGTTTCGTATCACACGCCTGATGACAAAATAATGTATAGTATACAAGATGTCAAAAAATATTGTAAAGAAAATAAGCTAGTTTTTGATCCTGAATTGTTTAAATTTAAACCAAATATTGTGCATGCTAATGTTACTAAAACTGATCCTGTACAATCCGTTGAAAGTGAAACTTGTACCTCTAATTCTATTGTTGATGATGAATGTGAGTATACTGAATTTCCAGAAAATATGTTGTTAGAGTGTTAGCAATACCTAAAACATACGAGGACACTCAAATGTGTAATGAAAAAGCGAAATGGGATGAAGCAATGAATGAGGAACTGGAAATTATAAAACCAAGAAATGTATGGACATTGGTAGATAAACCTCAAGGTAAAAATATTATTGGAAGTAAGTGGATTTATAATATTAAAAAGGATGAAAACAATGTTCCAAAAAGGTATAAAGTAAGGCTTGTTGCTCAAGGTTTTAAACAGAAAGCTGGTATTGATTATAATGATGTTTCTTCACCTGTTGTTAATTTCTCAATTATAAAGTTATTATACATCTTGTTGATTTCTATGCTAGGTTGGTATCATTGTCAAATAGATGTGAAATCAGCATATTTGTATGGTTCTCTTAAACAGCCTGTTTATATGCAACCTAAAGGTTATATTGAAAAAGGTTCTGAAAACAAAGTTTGTTTATTGTTAAAAGCACTTTATGGTCTTCATGAAAGTTCCAGAGAATGGAATATAGAACTTGATCATATTTTGAAAGAAATTGGTTTTTTAAACTTACAATGGTCTAATTGTGTATATCGTTTAAATTCTGATGTAATTTTGGTTGTTTATGTGGATGACATTGTTTTATTTTCTAAATGCAAAAATGTGCTAGATAAAGTGATTAATTTAATTGCAAAGAAATTGAATATAACTATTTTGGGTAATATTAAATATTTACTTGGAGTAAATTTTGAAACTATTAATAATTATGTGTATTTACATCAGTGTACTTATATAGAAAGATTAATGTTGAAATTTAAAGATCTTCCTAAAAGTTTTGTTAAGCTACCATTTAAAGTTGGTTCAATTCTACCTAGTAAAAGATGAGATTGTAGAAAATGAGTTAATGAAGAAATTTCCTTATAGATCAATGATTGGCTGTTTATCTTTCTTAGCAAGTCGATCTCGACCTGATATATCTTTAGCTGTTAATATCATGTCACAATTTTGTAATGGTTATGTTTTTCAACACTGGAAATATGTTGTTGATATTATGAATTATGTATTTTTAACTAAGAACTATAAGATCAACATTTCAAATGTACGTAATTCAAATTTAATTGCTTTTTCTGATGCAAATTGGGGATGCAATTACACAAACCGACATTCTAATAGTGGTTATGTAATTTCTTTTGGAGGAATTCCATTTGCATGGAAATCATCAAAACAAAAATGTATCGCGTTAAGTTCCATGGAATCGGAATTTGTTGCCTTAACCGAAAGTATTAAAGAATTTTTGTGGTATTCTAGAATTTTAAATGAGATGGGTTTGTGTGGTTGTATTAAACCTTTGCAATATTGTGATAGCCAATCAGCTTTATATTTTTTACAGAATAATCAAGAGAACATCAAAACAAAGCATATTGATATAAAATATCAATTTATACGACAATTGAAAGATGAAAATTTGTTTGATGTTAAGTATATTTGTTCTAAGGAGAATGATGCAGATTTTTTAACTAAACCCTTGCTTAGAAATAAGTTTGAAGAAATTGTGTACAAGATTTTTACAGTGTGTTAATTTGTGTAAATTTTTATTTTTGTTTGTTTTAAACTTATCTTGTTTTATGACCGATGGGGCCGTATGTTGTGCATTAACAAGAGTTTTCGGTCACGGAACAAGAAACTATTACATCATGCTCTTAAAGCATATCGAAAATCTAATTGACTGTAACTGTAGTGTTTTTGTGCTTTTAGTTCGCATTTCGAGTTTTGGTTTTAGTTTCAATTTGAAGAATGTGGAGATTAGAGATGTGATATTTACGTTCTTTTTACTGAACAGGTGTTCTCTGCTCCCGTTCTTTTAAAATGAGCTACTCATTAACCCGTTCTTTTGAAGAACTAGTTCTTTTTTTCCAATTGCCGAAATCATAGCCCTTGGGAAGAAATGCGAAGTTCTATCTTCGGTCGGTCTCTGGGATAGGTCACTAGGGTCAAGGACGAATCTTTCCCCCACTTCACTGCTCTGTTAACGCGGCGTTTTAAAGAATGAGAGGAAAAGTTACTACGTTTTTGTGTGGTTTTCCAATGACTGCGTCAAAATAACACATACAAATTAGAAGAGACTTTTTTATATTTTCGAAAATATGATTGTGACAGTCGCACTCCTTAAATTATAAGCTTTACATATAATTTTAGGCTGAATATTTGCATTTATAATGTAGGAATTTTAAATGAATGGAGTTTTTAATATCTAAAGTTTCCAAAACAATGGGACTCACAGAAAGTTCAAAACCTCAATGGACAAATACAAATAAATATTATTGCATTTTGATATATAATTTATTAAAAGGAATGAATAAATGAATTAGAACTCTAAATTAGAAATTAATGGAGGTATACAAAATCATAAACGATGGTGAATTTTGTATAATTTTTTTCCGACACACAAGAAATTATTATTTTTATTTTTTTTACTTTCATTTACCCCAAGGGCGTAGCAAAAAAAAAAAAAATTCGAGAGAAGATATGAAATCATGTCAATAAAATCATACAATCCTCTTTATCAATGCCGCATGTATTTAGTAATCAAGATAATATCTATTTTTTTGTATCCTTAGACATTAAAAAAAAAACCTATAATAATAAAATAAGCTGTGTGTCTGTCTGTCTGTGGATATATAGAAACCTACTTAAAATAGGAGTATAGTTTTGAAATTTTCAGCATAAAAAGTTTTGGCCTTCTAATTGTACATATTTGTCAAAGAGAATGTTACAATTTTAATTAATTCTTTTTTAATTGATCTTTTCTTTTACAAAGTGATTTCAAATAGAGATACAGCTCTGATATTTTCAACATAAGTAGTTTTGGCCTTTTAATTGGACTTTTAAAAAACAGAATTTTAAATTTTTATTTTGTTCTTTTTTAATTAATTAATAAACATTTTACAAAACGATGCAGCTACAGCTCTGAAATTTTCAACATAAGTAGTTTTTTGCCTTCTAATTGGACTTTTGAAAAACAGAATTTTAAATTTTTATTTAGTTTCTTTTTAATTAATTAATTAATTAATATTTTACAAAACGATTTCTAAAAGGGCTACAGCTCTAAAATTTTCAACATAAGTAGTTTTGACCTTCTAATTGGATTTCAGAAAAACAGAATTTAAATTTTTATTTAGTTCGTTATTAATTAATTTGTTTAATTAATTAATAGATATATTACGAAACGATTTCAAATAGGACTACAGCTTTTAAATTTTCAATATAAATAGTTGTGGCCTTCTATTGGATTTTTGAAAAACAGAATTTTAAATTTTTATTCAGTTTATTTTTAATTAATATATATATTACAAAACGTTTTCAAACAGGGCTACATTTCTGAAATTTTCAACACAAGTAGTTTTGGCTTTCTAATTGGACTAACAAAAAGGAATATTAAAATTTTAATTTGTTTTTTTTTTCAATTTTTTCACAAAAAGCGACTTCGAATAGGCATAGAGCTTTGAAAGTTTCAACATAAGTAGTTTTGGCCTCTAATTTTGCTTTCCACAAACACATGTTAAAATAATCTTAAAGGGGTGTTGTTTTATTGTTTTAAAGGGGAATTTTTTTTCTCTACAAGGCCGAGGCTTCCAATATTAAGGCTTTACGTAGCAATTAGATTTTAGTGAGTGAAGTGAGCTTATGCTTACGCAGCAATGAATCTTTCAGCGAGAGAAGCGAGCCTATGCTTGCATAGCAATGAACCTTTCAACGAGTGAAGTAAGCCCGTGTTTATGCGTCAATGAACTATTCAGGGAACGAAGCGAGCTCGATTTTGCGCAGCGATGAACCTTTCTACGAGTGAAGCGCCAAAAACTGTGTCCTATACACGAATGGCAGATTTCCGCAACGCGAGGCCTCACAGCTAGCTGAAATATTGCACATGTTAAAATTTCGTAGCGAAGCACGGGTACTCAGCTAGTTTTAAATAAATTTAAAATTTTAAACAAAATATCAATTGATTTTTTGTGTTTTAATGGCAAACCTAAAAATTTCAAAAAGGGATATATCCCGTATCCCTTCCCATAGATAAACGTTTGAATTACCCATTTGTATACATAGGGTAATGAAAGTATAGCATTCGGTCATTAAAAATCGATTTTGTTTTTGCACTTCTCCGCGTTTTGAAACATCCAGCTTTCAAAAAAGTGGTATAGAAAAAATATCTGTCTGTGGTCAGCATAACTCCCGAAAAAGTTGACCTACGATGTTCAACTTGAGTATGCGGGTATGTGGTGACCATGGGTATCATTTAGGTTTTCGTCAAAATCACACATGCGCTCAAGGTAACTGCCATTGAAAAAATCATGTTTTTCAATTATTGCTTAAAAAAACGGCTCTAACGATTATCATCAAAATCACTGTGGAAATGCCTCTTAAGGTGTTCTAGATATACCCACCTTCGAAATTCCCATAAAAATACTTAAATGGCGTAAAAAGTTGAAAAACGAATGCCTTCAACAAAAGTTCTCTTTCCTTGAGTATACCTCATCAACGATCGTTTTTTCTTCTCCCCTCTGTTTCACTTATAATAAAGGATACTATATAAAAACTGTAAATGACACAAATCCACGTCAGTATGTAATTGAAAGTTGTGCGATGTTCCATACCCCTAGTTTTCATTTTAATGGTAAACTATGCTAAAAACACGTATTTAATCGGCGCCATTTGAATAACGTTTTTTTTTTTTTTCCCTTAATTTCTAGAAAGTTACAACTTTAAATAAGTAACTCAAAAATTTAAATTATTTTTGAGCATACAGCATACATGTTTCTGAAAACAAAATTCTTATAGTATTACAACTATCTTTCTATAGAACACTTATTAAACTGAGGTAGAAAAAAAAAAAAAAAAACTTCAAAACTAGTGAGAGATAATTTGTTACTATCACTGTCATGTCTACTCGTTTCTGGATAGTAGAAATTACATTGGCCCGGTGGGGCGATAGAGGATGAGTAATTTGTGAAAGATTCCCACAGTGATAATGTAGTGTAGAAGAGATTAACTTGAAAAAAAAAATGTTAGAGATAGCCCAGTTCCTTTTACCAAAATAATATTTCACAATAGATTTACAATATATGGGACACACTAGTTTTATTACACATTATATAAAAATACAACCTTCAATACAGTGGATTTCGAAATGTCAACGAACAACTCAGCCTGCTAAGGATTCGAACCTAGCACCTTAAAAATATGAAAAGCAACCTTTGGAATTGCATTAAACAAAATACGACATTTCTCTTCTTTCTTAATTAATACAAATTGGAAGACCAAGAAGGAGCTTAAGATCCAGTAGGGTTATTCTAGACGAAATAAAATACTGAATTTATAAAATACACAATATAAAAAACCATGAACATATGCATGAATACATAATAGAAAATACCGAATTTGCAGAATTCGATATTTTCAATTATGTATTCCTATTATGCATTGTGCATATTGCGTAAGTAAAGAAAGTCAAACTGTTTACAAGTCCTCACATGGCGAGAATTCTGTGAAAGAACATGTTCTTAACAAATTTATTTTTTTAATTCTTTCAAAACCAGCTTTTATTTGTTACATACAAATATAGTGAAAAAAATTATAATATCAATTTAAAATCAAGGTAAAATTAAAAAAGAAGGAAAAAAAAACTAAGTTTTTTTTATTTTTTATTCGCTGGATGGGATTTACCGGAGCAATGTAACATAGACCTAATACATTAAAACAAATAATAATAATATTAATAATTCCACAACGTTTTGTTACCATAAATTATGTTTCCTTTTTCCAAATTAAAAAAAAATTAAGTTTACTTAATTTAAAAACACACTTGTAACACATTATAATAAAAGAAAAACGCTGTTTTATTCCAATGCATTGATAGTTTGAATATAGAGAGAGAAATAAAATAATTTCCTTATTATTTTTTTGTACTCAAAATAAAAAATAAATAAAAAAATATAAGCACTAATATCTGCTGAAATTAATTGAAAAGATCTCCCCCCCCCCCTCTCCCCGCGAGCATTTCAACACTGTCCTAATAATGAAAGCAACAGCATATTCGAGAAACACGAAACATTCCCGCTCCGACACGGAACGGGATTAGCTCAAAATGAACTACTCTTTACGGAGCAGTTCAAACTGAGCCGTTCGGAAAGAGCAACTCAGTTCAACTGTTCTGAACAGAGCTGGTTGAAAAGAACTGG
Organism: Linyphia triangularis; assembly: GCA_963978545.1. NCBI lineage: Eukaryota > Metazoa > Arthropoda > Arachnida > Araneae > Linyphiidae > Linyphia > Linyphia triangularis. Next base: position 43,165,897 of record OZ021724.1, read on the forward strand.
CTCTTTGAAACAAACCTGCTCATCGATAGTACTCCATATCGATGTTGTCCATCGTCCATCTACTCTGCGCCTGCGCAACGCAGCCCTGCTGTTAGGAGAGAGATCATGGATAAGGAATGTGTGCGAGGAGGGAGAGGGAGAAACGAAACCTTCTTCCTCAAGTGTGGCGTCAGAGGTGTGACGCATAGGCATAGGATCGGAAAAGATATTGTGGAAGAATGATAAGGAACAGGGTTTTGGTCTGATCAAAGAACAGGATGTTCCTGCTCTTTTTAAGGAACAGGCTCAAAATAGCAGACTGTTCTTTTATTTCCCATCCCTAGTGGAGATGCGTAACTTCCTTTGATGAAGTCGTGTGTTTGTGTGTTTCGTGATGTCTTGATAAAGTTTTTCTAAAATTCCAATGGCTCTGTGTCAGTTACTGCGTTTTATAAGAACTTGAATTTTAACAGTTAATTTGTTCATTGTTAGTAAAAATAGTGAACAGATTTTTACTATTTATTTTCACCATTTCGTTTTATATTCTATAGGAAGCTACAAGTTTTTTTAATAGTATTCTTTATAATAAGTTTTATGTTAAATAAGAAACTAAATAATCTGAAAATATTGTAATTTTGAAAATATTATTTTCGAACACTAAACATTTCTTTTAAAATCGGAAACATTTTTGAAAACATACAAAAATTATAAACTAATATTCCCATATTTCTGTACACAAAATATATTTTATTATGCGGTACTTAATAATTAATTATAGAAAAGAACATGTTAAGTACACATTTTGAGCTCTTAACTTAACAAAAATCAGTGCTTAACATAAGGACAAAATTACTTAAAACAGAAGGAAAAGGTGAACTGCTAACGTCACGAAAGGCAGTTAAAACTTGAAATTAAGATACGAAAATGAACTTTAAAAACAACTTTAAATGCCTTCTTCCTTTAGTTTAAAGGACAGTTCGGGAACTTATGAAAGTGAGGCCAGACCCCAGAATGTGTTCGTGCTTAGGAAAACTGTACGAAGTTTAAGAGTAGATTCTTTTCAAATTTTGAGTTGTTTTTCTTTTATTTTCTTTTAAATTGCGTCATTATTAATGAGTCCAGAATTGCTGTCTTATTCACGCGATACTTTTACACGCCTACCTCCCTTGTTGTAGGATATTCTAGGAAAGCTCGAAAGTTAAAAAAAAATTGGAAACCAAGAAAAATGAAGACTTTCGAGAAAGTCTAGAAAATTGCTTCAACGATAATAATAATTTTTTGCTCAGATAATTATTATTAGGGATAAAGTTGATTGAACAACTTCAAACTCAAGAATAATTTAGTACTTTTGAAAGTCAATTTCAATTTTTCTGGATTTATTTTCTTTAGTTTTATTTATTTACATAAAATATCTAAGCAAACTAACAAATGAAATACATAATATTTTTCGTTGAATGTTATTAACAAAATTTTAGATTATTTATTTATCATGCTGTAGAATATTTCATTAAGTCTATTAAATATTGTACTACTTAGTAATTTTTGTAAAGCTTTCTCGTGAATATTCATAATTTGATCATAGTATTTAAATTAAAAACTAAGTTTCTATAAATAGCAAGAAAATTAATGAAAACTAATGAAAATAAATAATGCATGGTAAAAGTATACTATAAATGTTTTTTAATTTAAAAAGTAATAAAAGGATATTATTTAAAAAATTATGATTTCATAAAAAATGTCTTGTAGTTTGATTATGTACATCCTAATCATCAAGGTTAAATCCAAATTGGTAAAAAGTAAAAAATATAAAATCTCGTTTGTGTACAAAGTAAAAGCTATATTTTTAATTCACGAAAATACTTTTCAAAATACAATCAGTAGTAGCTTTGGGGATTTTTTAGTGAGTCATAGAAGAAACAAAATTTGTAACTATTAAAATTGATTAAAACATTAAAAATGTGCGAAAATAAATAATTGTTTGGTTTTAACTTTATGTACATTTAAAAAGATTCAAAAAAATAATGGTATGAAGCAAAATTAAGTTTGTTTTGAATTTTTGTTACGTATGTAAATTATTACCATTAAAATGAAATAAAGAAGAGCAATCTTATTTATAAGTTGTGGTAGCAATTTTAATATCAACACTTCTTATGTAAAGGAAAATAAGTTTTAAATTTCCTTTTTTTTATATTCTCAAACAAAAAAGTTATTTCATGCCATAAATGAGAGCAACTTAGCTTCCTTTTCAATTTGTGTATTAGTTTGGGGCGTATGGATCTGATAATCAATTTTTTAATAAAACGTGTTTTTCACCAATTTAAGCTAATTTTTTGACAAAACTCTAATAGACAAACATATCATTTAGAAAAAAATTAGAAAAATAAATTTATAATTTTTAATTTAACAGTTTTAAGCGGCTTACATTCATAATAAGTGATTAATTACTTTGTTCACTTATATTTTATTGTCATGAGTTTGAATTATAAAATATAGTGTGATTTCTGTAAGTTATTTTCAATATTAGTACATTTAAACAGAAAATTATTTAAAATTTGATGATTTCATAAGTATAGTGATTGAATTTTAAATAAAGGCGAAAAAAAATTGTATGAAGAAGAAGCTTAGAAAAAACTTTTATCTTTAGTATTATATTTATAAATCTAGTCTAATTTTCAACTAAACTTTCAACGCATAACTTTCACAAATTCTTATGGAACAAATGATAGCAATTATTGTTTCATAATTTGAAATGCTTCAAACAATTGAATCTAATTCCGTTATTATAAATTCAAAGAAGGCTCGAAGGAAACTTGCGCCAAATCATGACTCTGTAGAGTTTGACAAAAGAAAATTTTGAAATGTTGATAAAAAAAATTATGAGTAATAAATGAATATCACTTAGCAAGTCTTCTTCATAGTATACTTACAAAATATTTACTTACACTACATGAATTCGGTAACAAAGCGCCAACAAAAATAAAACAGAAAGCCAATATGACCGAAAGATTGCAACCTAGAGTAGTTTGGAAGACCCACGAATTTTATGCATCTTGACGTCATGTCATGACACGAAGAGTTTTCGATCAAGTGCCATTGGTGTTTTTTGGTCACTTTTAACCCTATTTATCAAAAATAATGAATCGTGTTTTGGTTTTTTGGGTTACAACTTTTTAACTACGACTCTTCGTCTTCTAGAAAAATATAAAGCTTTAGAATTTCGGATATAGGTGAATCTTCCAAATTAAAGAGGTACCTGGACAATGGTAGACATAAATAAAATGTACATAAAATTATTTTTATTACTTTTGCTTTGAGAGCTTTTTCCTGTTTATTTATAAACATGAAAACTTTTCAAAAAATATGTATGATTCTACATGAAAACACATTTGGATATCCCTATTATGTTAATTGCTTCTTAAAATTAAGCAAAAAAAAAAAAAAACCTCCAGCATTAGTTCTGAGAATTAAATCAAATCGAGTACAGATATTTATTAAAACAAGAAAAATATATACTATTTGAGAAATAGCATCGATAAAATACTTCATCTTATTTTTATTTTCGTCTCCCAATCCACAGTCACATTTTTCTATTTCTTCGAAACATCCCTAAAGCACACAAGATATCTCAGTTACTTAAATTTTTTAAGAGCAATAATATGATCAAGCGTAGCGGAAAAGGGAACGAAAGAAAAGGCACTGACAGACATTCTCCCACTCTCTTAAATCGAGTTTGTAACGGAAGAGAAGGCTGCTTGCAAATAAAATAAAAATTCCGTCGTAAAGGGAAATAAAACGGAATGTTTGGGGGAGGAACATATGTTCTTCGGGAATTCAAAATCCTGACAATACCAGAAGTTATATTTCTCAAGAGAAGACTGTGAGAAATCTCGGAATCGCCATTAAGTTCAAGGGATCAGTCGGTGTAGGAAAAAAAAGCATATTGCTTTCGTTGTACTACCATTAATCTTCTGGAATTGACAGAAGCAGAAGCGAAATGGCCGATGAAAAAATAACTTGCCTGTGGACTTTAGAGGTTGGCCATTTTTCCACCTGAAGCCGGTATTAACAACTTTTTACAGCGATGAGTGGAGAGGAAAGAATGACTTGAAAGCTACTGAATTGTATTTCAATTGGTTGAATGAAATGACCTGTGGTTTTCTTTAGAATTGTGAAAATAAAATCCTATTATTGACCCTGCAAAGTCATGGATAAAAAATCTTTTTATTTCAGACATTAAATGATTAATTGAATAAATATTATCACGCTCTTTATATTGACTTGAGATCTATTTTGTGAGTTGAGACTGTTATCAGTGTTACATCAGTTAGCGTAAATTAATATCTGGTAGAATGGTATACACAATTGATATCTTTGGTCTATCTAAAAAGTTGCTTTATCCTAATAAAGTTACATTATATATCGTGGAGTGGATACTACAACTAGCTAATGTTTGTCTAATCATAACATGCAGAGGCGATATAGAACAGGTTGTCTTCAACGTATTCTCGATATGGATTTTTACTGTTTTTATTTCTTTATCGAAAGAAAATTAATTTATCTCCGTTTCTACATTCTTAGATCTGAAAAAGAAAACCTCGATCATATTTGAACCCTTATTTTATGGAAAGAATTACGTAATTTTTTTTCAGAAATCCTTTTTTAACTGTATTATTTCTTTATTTTTAGATGCTTTTAATGATAAAATAGCTGATTAATCTGTAGCCAAATTATGCACTTCGAAAATTGTGTTTATTCTTGAAAAGTTTGGGTCTAGTATAAGAGCGCTATCTGCACCAAACGGTGAATATCGATAGCATTCAGAAATAAATTCCATGCTATTTTTTTTTCTCAGACGCAAGGAAAGAATTGTTACTAAATTGAGTTCAAATTGTTATCAATTCAATTCATAGCTTTCAAATGACTGTTTTGTAAGTGACAATATGACTCTATTATGTAAAAAAAAATTAGTTGTGTGAAAAATGTGGTACTCCAAACTGATACATAGACAATTTGTGTTATAAAATATGAAATTAGAAATGCTAAATTTGACAATATAGTTGAAAAATAAGGAATATATTTCGTTATATTGTACATGCCCAATGAAGTTATAGCATTCCAGAAAGTAAAAGAGTCAAATATATATATATATATATATATATATATATATATATATATATATATATATATATATATATATATATATATATATATATATTTACTTTATTTTAATTAATAATAAGTCTAATGGTAGTATTTAAAGATATTTTAAGATGGAAAATTGTTTTATAAATACTTGTGTGATAAAAGCGAGAATTAGTTTGATGTTAAAAATTATGTTTTTCATAGTGATATATTTAGAACTTTTGGTGATCGTATTTGTTGTTTTCTATTAAAAGTGTACCTTTATAAATGTATTATTGTCAAGTATTTATTTGTAGAATTTTAACTTTAAATAAATTTTGTATGGTTAAGTTTCATTTTAATTGTATCAAAGTTACTTTATTACGAGTGTGCAAGATCCTGAAATATGTACACAGCACATGAGACACACCAAGCTTAAAAGATACACAAATCTTCTAAATCAATCTTGAAGGAATTCGGAAATCAAACCCTTTCTTGCTTCGAAGAACGTTACAGAAAAATGCAAAAAAGAAAGAAATTTATGCAAAGCCAAGATTTCATTGGAAGAAAGGCATTTTTGAATTGCAGAGAATATTAATAATCCCAAAATACTCCTACTAACAAATCTTCTCAAAATGATAATAACCAAGCGTTCTGAAAAAATCTCTAAACCAAATTTTCAGTCATAAAAAGTTATGAAATCTTCAAATCCAAGCTGCCAAGCGGCTTGGTTGAAGCGACTTCTTCTTTTTGTTACTACTTTGCACCTGCTAAATTGAATTGGGATACGTGCCAAAACCATGTAGCCTCAGGATATTTCGTAACAATCCCAGTTGAAAATGTTCAAATGAGTCTCGAAATAAGAAACGTTGCCACTAGGTAGCTACCGTTTGTGATTTAAAACTATACCCTATTTTATTTACAAACACGAATAATAATTTTGTTGTTGATATTATTGTTAAACTTAGGGATGCTCTTACGGATAAGATATCTTAACCTAAGGGAAGAGCATTTTTTCCAATGCTTTTTAATACTAAGAATTTTATTATTCATATTTTTATATATAAAAAAAATAATTTGATTTTTTTGTTGTAATGATTCAGTGTTAACTCTTTTGAAATTCAAAGTAATCTAATTCTAACACACTTCACATTATTTCCTTGGTATTACATTCTACAAATTGTTTTGTCAAATACTGCGAAAAAAAAAATTGGTATTAAAAAATTAAGCTCAATATAAGCTGGTTCCGCCTGTAATTAATTGTACTGCGCATTCCTTTTGCGCAGCTCCATCCCTCTAACCCTTTCCCCTTCGTTATGTATTCATTCTAATTGGATCCCGCCACTTGAGCGGTTATGTAAAAGAGAGGTCTCTCTGTGGATGTGAAAATAGAGCTTTGAAAAGCCCCCTAAACTACAGTCCACTAATAAAGATTGTTTGTTAACAATTAGAACTTGCCAGACCATTTGTTGCTGCAAAAATACACACACTGAGCTTCGGACGGTACAGTAGCCCTAGAGCTGCTTGAAGAGATAACCGGTTGTTTATGACATCAACTGCCTTTTGCTATCATCCATCCGTAAAATTGTAGTAGGAATAGCATATAATGCAAATAAACTCTACAACACAAATATCAAAAACAGATAAAAATATAAATTTCCATAATCTGAGGAAAAGACGGATAATTTGCGAAAGCAGCAGGGATACTAAGTCACTCATCAAAGTGTATTTTTTATTTTTTCCTGATACCATGTAAACGAATTATCAAATGAAAACAATGTAGATTATTAAGTTACATCTTTCATATCGAATACAGCAATCAAAAATAATATTTCCCTTTTGTCCTTAAAAAAAAAAAAAAATAGTAATAATAATAATAATAATTTGTTATCCAGATGATATTTGCACGAACTTTTGAAACTGTAATAATAAGTACCCGCGAGAGCAAAACTATTTCATTATACTTTGTTGGTAACCAGACACTGTTGGAATAAGATAATTCAAAATCTCTGAGAGAAATGGTATATTTTGTTTTCTTGATAGAGATTGAGCGAAAGAAAGAGATAGAAAGATATCTTTGGTGTAAACAAACCGGAAGACAGATTTGGTGCCAAAAACTGACAGATAGCACATGTATCCTAAAAATGTGTAGCACTAGGTCATACCATTTTTATAAGTGTGTTTAAAATATAATTATAAAGTCCGTATGTATTTAAAAAAATGTCTTGTTTTAATTTCAAAATTTGTATAATCAAGTTAGGCTATATTTTTACCACTGACATTTTATCATCATGTTATATTATATTTTGCTAAATTAATCTTGCTTTGTTGAAGATTTTCGAAGTATTATTGCAAAATAAAACTATATAACAAAATTCGTTAATGTCTTCGTATTTAAAATTATAAGAATTAAAAAAAATATAAAATTTTAAAATTATAAACATTAAAAAATTATAAACATTTAGAAATTATAAACCTTAAGACATTTTACACATTAAAAAATTATAAACTTTATAAAATTAAAAAAACAAGATAAAATTATATATTAATTACATGTTAATTTCTAATAAAGTTGCTCCAGTCTGCCGCAATGGGCTGCAAAAGACCTACGCCGTGTCAGCTGACGAATTGGAACGCATCGAATGCCAAGTGGATGCTGACCCTGCCAAAGTAGACTTCAAGTGGAGTTTTAGCAACACTGCAGATAGACATTACAATGTTTCGTATACAAGTGCTGGGTTACGAAGCGTGGCTACCTATACTCCGAGATCGGCCAGAGACTATGGAACTCTCTACTGTTGGGGTAAGAACTCCGTTGGTGAGCAGCAGATGCCGTGTATATTTACCATTATACCTATGGGTAAGTAAAATATTCAGATGTAATGATATTGGTTTCATGGCAGACCACACCAGCATTTGTAAATGATGATTACACAATGATCACGTTTTAGAGTTAGCCTTCCGAATATAGACGTTTCTAGTGCATAGTAAAATTTATTGCCAACTAGAAATTAGGTAAATTCGGTAAAATTAATTCAGAAATTAGGTTAAATTTAAAAAGGAATAGGTTTCGATGAAGCTATAGCTTCTGCTGAATTGTCCAACCACGCAATTTTAACTGTTTTACCAAGAATATAATAATATATTTAGAAAGGATTATTAAATCAGACCAACTAAGTTGGTCTGATTTCGAAGACAATCTGTTAATATTTTTTATAATCTTAAAAAAATCTTTGTTGTAAAATAAACATTAAGCTCAAATCCTTAAAGGACTCACGCGTTTCGTAGATATTAACCAATTTCAAAAACTATTTTTTGCATTGGTTTTGTTTTTAAAAGTGGTAAAAATTGTCTTCCTATTTTGAATTAATTTTAAAAAAAAATAAAAAAAAATATATATATTATATGCTCTCTAGTATGTAAGGTGTAATTTCTGGTTACATGCATCAAGTCTAATCAGCTTTAAAACTTTTTATGTCTAACAGGTATATTTTTTTACGATAAATTTTCTGTAAAAGTAAAAGTTTTTGGAATTATAAAAGTGCGTTATATTTTTTCCTTTCGAATACTATTAGCGAGATTTAACCTTACAGAAATTATATGCGTAATTTTAAAGTATTACATTTGAATAAAAAATACTATAGAATTTTTTTTTTATGATTATCCCAAATTTTTGTGACCATCTCAGTCGTGACACTATGGCAAATTGTCTCCTTAGTGACAAATCTTTCAATTTTCAATTTTTTTACTGTATAAAAATATCGATTTTTCTTTTAATTTTGTGCTGTAATAAATTTTAAAAATAATAAATAAAATTTTATGTAAAATTTATTTTTGTTTCATGCCAATGTTGTAAATAGAATCGGATTTATCAGAAAATAAAATTGGTTGAATGGTTGTTTACATTATCAGAGAAAAAATTCTGATTGCTTTAAATCTAATTTAGTTTGCCATTAAACTATAACAACCAAATTAATCATAATTTAATCTTATTATTAAAAGTTGTTGCTCAACTTCATTTTGGAAGTCAATTATTTTGTTTCAAAAATAAAGTACGAGTGAGTTTCGCATTCTACCAAAAAACAAACAAAAAACACTAACTCGGTGGCTTTTTGCCATTAATCTTAACAAAAAAAAAATCTCCCACTCACATGAAGAATTCATTTGTTGTTTCTCAACCCTTTTCAAGCAGTCGCTAGTTGTTTACAGAAAAAATAAAATTCAAGATATATCAAGCTTCTAGTTTATGCATTATTAACCAATTAGATTTAGAATTTTATTTAAAAAACGAGAAAAACAAAATTTTAAAGAAAATACATTCTTTTTTATGTATTTGAATGAAAAATTGTAACTAAGAATTATTTTTTTAATTCTTGTGTATTTGAGTAAACAATTTTTCTCTGTTTCCAAGTTAAGATGATAGCATCTTATTAGTTTTGTGTTCCATCCATTAGTGTTTTAAAAATGTGACGTATTCCTCATCTAATTGTTCTACATTGAAAATCAACTTTAGAAAAAAAAAAAAAAATCAAATATAGCTTTTATATATATTTACTCCAAAATTGTCAATTTTTATTTAAATTCTTAACTGCAATTTACATGAAAGTTTTATGTCTGGATGAGTATGCACACCTTAAACAGTTAATACATGAATTTTCTCGAAGTTAAGTATACTGTATTATTATATTTAGAAACAAAAATTTGGTTCGCCTGATGTCAATATTCCTAGACAAAACTAAAAACGCTATAGACACGCGCAATACGTCAAATGAAAGTCTATACAAGACGAGTTCATAAACCGAAATTGACAAAAGTTACGAATCGAAGTACCAGAATGGTAACAAAGAAGCCAAACTGCAATTAATTAAGACTAAATATATAGAAATGTGTCATAAATCAAATTAAAAATCTTTATAAATTTTCTAGAAACAAATGTCGAAGCATCCTTTTAGAAATAGCTACAGTCAAAATATTCTTCTTTTTTTTAAAAGTGACTTTATTTAATGCAGTAAATGATTCTTTTTAGGCCCCCCTGAAACTCTACAGAACTGCACTTCCACCAACGTCACCATGTCCTCTGTAACAATAATCTGCGTGCGAGGTCCAAGGCAGGATCCCGATCTGAAATACAATCTGGAAATGTTCATGTACCACAGCCATGAGATGATGTACCAGGCGAGCAGTTCGATTCCGTATTTCATTGTGACGAACTTGTCATCGGCAACAGAATTCCTCTTCGTTGTATATGCGGTCAACCATAATGGGAAGAGTTCGCCTGTGATGGTTCGAGTCTGGACTTTGCGTACACCGATGGAAGAGAGAGGTAGACTTTTAGCGATGGTATTGTATGAACTGCGAAAGAAAAAATATTGTTTATCGTACATAATTTAATACTACATTAACTATAAATATGAAAGCTAGACATCCGTAGTTTTCGTGAGTTTGGTGAGTTTTTAATAACTTTAGTTTTTAATCCTAAGCATTCGAAATCTTGATAGATATAAAACCCGATTAAGTATCAGTGCGCTTCGTTTTAGAAGTAGCAGTGAAGGTTTGAAAATTCACGTTAGAAAGTAGCAAAAGCAAATTGTTATCGTTTGGTAATTATATGCCGTGTTCAGGGGAGTACTGGCTATAGGGTAGTCCGGTGCAATCACCCGGCCTGTCAGAGTCTGCAAAAAATGGTCCGGTCTGGGGCAGAAATTTTTATTCTTTTAGTGTTTCATTTTTTTCTCCAATATAAGTATTTGCTTTCCTTAACTCTTTTTAAAAAGCCCAGTGCATTCAAATTCCAATCACTACCACCAGTCACTTATTGAAGTTATTAAATAAACATATTTAAATATTAAAATATATTAATTATTAATACTTTGAATATTCAAAATAATTATATAATTAATAGTTGGGATTTTATTGACAAAAGGTATTAAAATTTGACTAATGATTTTAATAAAAATTTGGGCAGGCATAAATTTAATATCACCAGGCCGACTTTATGTCTCAGTACGCCTCTGGCCGAGTTTAAAACTTATATAAAAAAGTTTTAAAATAAAGTAATGCAATTTAGTCAGCATGCATATTGCTAAACTTTTTTTTTTCAATATTTTTTCATGAAATTTACATAAATTGAAGTGAGACAATAATGTTGAATTGTTTTCAGTTTTCCGTGAAAAAAATGCATCAGAAATGCAGCAAAATGAAGCAATTTCAAGCCATTCATGGATTGGACCCAGTTTGCTGATAGCAGTCGCTCTTTGTTGTTTTTTAGTCTTTGCTGGTGCTGCTGTATGGTCTAAGCTACGTGGTAGACCAGGATGCCAAAAATGTAGGTATAAAACAAGTTTTTTTTTGTTAAATATTAAATTTCCGTTCAGGTTTCAATGTCATTGAATGCATTACCTTTCACTTTAAGGCGCCCGTTGAAAAATGATGAATATAGCACACATTTTAATTTAATATATACAATATATATATATAAAATTCAACTTTTCTTTTAATGTTATGCTAGTGAAAATTACAAATGGAAATAAAGTGCATCATTTGGATCTTCACTGACAACAGAATCGGTGCCATAGTAGATGTGAGAGTTACCATAAATCCAATGGATAATCTTCCTATCCATTAACATAGCGTCGATTCTGTGTTCTGATTAATTGTTCTGATAAAACATTGTTTGGCAACCTGAAAGAGTTTAAAAAATGATCGCTTATAATTTTTTTACTTAAAGCGTTATTACGCAACGCAACGTTGAATTGATTGGACCACACTCCATAATGAATTTATGCCTTCAAGTGCAATTGTCTTTTATTTATTCTGATTAAAACGATGTTGGCAACATGAAAGAGTTTCAGCAATGATCGGTCAGAATTTGACTTACAGCGTTATAGAATGAGACAATAAGTGAATGAGTCAGTGATCAAGGTAACTATTCTTGTAATAATTAAGAAAAAATATTACAGCCTGTATGTAAGAAGATATTGATTAAAAATCGGGAAAGTTTTGTAGAAGTAATGTGAAAATAATTTATCACAACACCTTGGTACTTTGAGATAATTAAAAGTTATTGCAATAGTTATAACTTAATCATATTTATTGCTGCCTTAGCTTTCACTGTGACCATAAATTTAAATGCATTTTAAGTAAGAAAAACATAACTTAACTTAAAATTTAGTAAACTTAAGTAATAAAACACGTGAAGCCCCAAGAAGTGCCAAACTTTTGGTACCTTCTCATAATTCAAGTTTTAAATATTTTTTCAAGTTTTAAATACCAGCATTTAGCTTTTACTACGATAAACATATATTTTGTATGCTCAAAGAAAAACCATTAATAAATATAAAATGTAGGTATTAGTAAACAGTATTCAGCAAAGCGTGATTATTTTACAGAAACATTTCACTGTAAACACAAATGTAACCTAATCGTTGAAATTATTTATAGAATGAAAAAATCACATGATTCAGTAAAATTTTTACAGGATAACTTATTGAAATTGCTTAAAAAATGATGTTTTAAATAAATATAATTTAAGAAAGGATTTTTTTTTTTTAAGGACACTGTTGAAAACCACACGAAACATGTGATCCACGATTCCAAGCACGTTAGACAGATTAAAAAAATATACAAAAAAAAATAAAACTGCTTTGTTTGTATAAAACAATATATTTTTTTTGTAATTTCAGAAATTCTGTTCCGATTCACCCCGCTGTTCCTATTCACCCCATTTTACGATAGTTGAACGTTGTGCGATTTTCCACATCTCTAGTTTACCTTGAATTAATCTTCGATAGTTTTCAAAAGTAGTTGACTATACGATCCCTTAAAGTGAGCGTATTTTACATTTTCGCTAAAAAATCGAGAATTGAAAGTCAAAATGGAAAGAAAAAAATTGTGGGGAGGAGGGGGGGGGGGGTTAGACCATGGTAAATCTAATGAAAGCAAAAAAAAATATGTTTATATTCAAATTCTTTTTTAATTGTTTTATTAATTAATAATTAATTATTTAAAAAAAATTGATGCAAAAGTTGATTGCTATTTATGTTTGGCCATTTAACAAACTATCTTTCGAAAAAAAAATTACTGAAATATATTAATTATTTAAGTATTTATGGCCAAAAAACCAACTTTTTTATTTAACATTAATTTATCATTTTCTTTTCATCATTTAAATAACAAACCATTCATTAGAAAATTTTGAATTTTTGTAATTCGACTGTTTTTTGATGCTCAATCCAAATATGGGATAATATTATTAGGTTGCTATTGAACTTTTTAAAGTTTGGTTCTGTTACAATATGTAGATGACCCCTCATGGAAAAAAAAAAAAAAAAAAAAAAACTACATGCAATTATTAAAAACATTCCAAGACTTACAACGGTACCTTTTGTTTGTAATTTCAACAATTAGAGCACACGATATAGCCATCGTTCTGATTTTTATTGGGGTACTGTACAAAACATTTTCTTTAGTATGTAACTTGGTAAGAATATTTTAACTAAAGCAGTTTTTTTTTTTTTTTTTTTTCCCCACACCATTTTTTATTGATGAGATTTTTTTTTTTTTAATATTTTTGCCCAAGCTATTGAAAATATCAAAGCTGTCTCACGGAAATTTTATTGAACTAATACATTATTAAAATGGTTTAAAGCTATAACTTTTTGAGAGCTAACAAAGAATTTTTTTTTAATACTTATCGGTTGTTTTATAATTGATTTGTGAAAAAATGAAAATTTAGTAACGTTTTAAACTCAGCAAATTCGATTTTTTTTTATTACTTAAGGTGCAAATTTAAATGCAATACACAAAATAGCAAGGATTTTTATAAAAAGTAAAATATAATACTGATTTGTTCTATTGTATTTATATTGCTTTTCACTTAACTCCAACAGAAACAAACATAAAATTAAACACACCTTATTAGACTTTCTTATTTGTTGCACTTTCCTTCACCGGTGCAAGACAAAATGAACGATATTTTGAACAGACATAACTTTATGAATTTTGTTTTATGGAGGTCTGGCTGTTATATACTGTTAGTGATGATGTTTGAGTCGAGTATCAGAAGGATTTTAGGAGCATTTTAAGACTTTAATCTCCACACAACACACGCTACATATAAGACAAAGGAATATTTGAAAAGAAGGAACACAGGTCCTTTAGCATTTGAATCAGAGCTAGAAGTGATGTCCTTTCGGTTCAGATCACTGAGAGGAATGACTTAGCCACACCTACTTTCTGCGGTGATTGGCTAAGTTAAGTTTTAGTATTACTTTCATTTGCTGAAGATTTTGATCGACAGTTTCTAGTTTTGGTTCGCAAACGAAAGTTTCACTTCGCAAAAATGGTTGACGCATAAAGAAAGTTGGATGAACTTATTGCGTCACCACAGAGTAACCCCCCCCCCCCCCCCCCAGTGAGGGAAACGAACGACACAGAAAATATGCAGAACAAGACCATAAAAATAATAAAATTGAAAATCTATAGATTATTATTCAAAAATATTAAATGAAACATAATGTATTTTAGGTAATGCAAGTATATGTTTTACATAAAATATGAGCATAATGAGAGAGAAATGCAACTGAAAAACATTATTACACATACAAAAATTGTAAGAAATGCAAATTATACAACAAATGAAATAATAATTTACAACAATTAGCAAATATATTTATAATATAATTTGAAAAACACAAGATTTTATTTATGAATACGTTAGCCGGTCGGGAAAGTGAACTTTTCGACCGCTTTTAGTTGTGATGGTTTGCTGATGGGAGTCACTGAAAGTTGGTGTGTCAGACTCTTTGGGTGTTGGTTGATCTGAAACACCTGAATCAGTATCATCAGCATCACGTAAAAGGTAAGCAGGCTTAACGCGATCGAGAGAAACTATTGAATGTCGACCTTTTAATTCAATAGTAATGGTTTTATCTGATCGGGTTAACACTTTGTGGGGTCCTGTATAAGGCTGACTTAATGGTGGTTGGTAGCAGTCAGTTCGCAAGAATATGTGAGTGCATGATTTGAGGTCAGGATGCACAACAATTGGACTTTGTCCATGGCGGGAAACAGTGATTGGGTTGAGTTTCCTCATGTTTTCCTTCAAGGTGGAAACAAATGAAGTGTCCAGTGATTGTTTGTTGTCCGATGGGTTGAACATATCAGCGGGTAAGGTGAGTGTTTTTCCGTAGACAAGTTCTGCGCTTGTAGCTTGCAGGTCATTTTTAAAAGCAGTTCGAATACCAAGTAATATTATGGGTAGAGTGTCTGTCCATTTTGGATTTTCATGCGCTTTTATAGAGCTTTTCATATGTCTGTGGAAACGTTCAATGATACCGTTGGCTATGGGGTGGTAAGCTGTGGTACGGATTCGGTTAGAACCAGTAAGTGTTTGAAGTTCACGAAATAAAGTTGATTCTAGTTGTCGTCCTTGGTCAGTTGTGATAATGGAGGGACAACCGAAACGTGAAATCCACACTGAAAATAGGGCTTTACACACCGTTGAAGCTTTTGAGTCGGGGATAGCGATTGCCTCTGGCCATCTTGTATAACGGTCTATTACAGTCAAGCAATAGGTATTACCATCACAAGGTGGTAGTGGGCCAACCAGATCAAGGTGAATATGGGAGAATCTAGAATCTGGTAATGAAAATGTTCCCAGTGGCGTTTTCGTGTGTCGATGTACTTTTGATCTTTGACATGGAATACAACATTTAACTTGTTCCCCTATGAACTTGTTCATGTGAGGCCAAACATATCGTGTACTGATCAACTTTTTGGTAGCAGAAATTCCTGGATGGGAAAGTCCGTGAAGTTGATCGAAAATGATTTTCCGATATGGTTCAGGAACGAATGGTCGAGGTTGACCAGCTGACAAGTCACAATGAAGTTGAACATTGAGGATGGGAATGAATGTTGCTTGTAATTTTAAGGAAGATGTATTGTTAAGTAGGGATTTTAATTCAGGGTCATTTTTTTGTGATAGTGTGAATTCTTCAAAATTGAGTGTAGTTAATGAAACACTATCAATTTCTATTCGTGATAAGGTGTCTGCAACTATACTGTCAGTTCCCTTTGTATGGCGAATGTCTGTAGAAAATTGAGCTATATAATCTAAATGTCGAAATTGTCTAGGCGAACACTTGTCAGGTTTTTGTTTGAAGGCGTATATGAGTGGTTTCTGATCTGTGAAGATCATGAAGTCACGACCTTCAAGTAAATGGCGAAATTTTTTGACAGATGTGTAAATCGCTAACAACTCACGATCATAAGTAGACCAATTTTTTTGTGATTTGCTCAATTTCATTGACATAAATGCAATAGGTTCCCATGCATTATTGTTAAATTGCATGACTGAACCACCAATGGAGAAATCACTTGCGTCCACAAAAACACTTACTTTTGCTCCAGGAATCGGGTGCCGGATCAAAGTTGCTGTAGCAAGGGCGTTTTTAGCATCTGAAAATGCCCGTTCCGCTGCCTCGTTCCATTGAAGGATGTCGCAAGGTTTTGTTTGACTGGGACGTTTAGATTTCTTTTTGTTTTTAATACCTTCCAAAAATTTGTTTATAGGGGCTAAAATGTGCGCAGCTTTTTGTAAGAAACGTCTATAAAAATTTATTAAACCGAGAAACCGCCTCAATTGCGTGATTGTGGTTGGTTTTGGAAATTTCAAAATGCAATCAACGCGTTGTGTTAGAGGTAGAATTCCGGGTTCTGAAACTGTGTAGCCTAAAAATTCAATAGTAGGTACGCCAAAAATACATTTTGAGGTTTTTAAACTGAGGCCATAGCCCAGATAGCATTTTATCCTTTTAAAACCCTTGTCTAAACCTCTCAAGCGAAAAGGGAGTAAGGTTCAGATGACAAGGGAGTAACCATCATAAAACCTTGAAGAAAGGGTCCTAGTCTCCAGACGTCAAGCTTTTGGTAACCATTTCATGACCCCCCTTGCCACAAGGCTTTCGCCGTAAAGGGTGTGTAAACCTTTTCGTGATAAGCCTGCCACACGGTTTTTGCCGTAAGGGTTGTATAAGCCTTTTCATAATAGGCTTGCCAAAAGGTTTTCACTGTAAAGGGTGTGTAAACCTTTTCACTCTGAGGTTCCCACCCTGTAGATATAGGAAAAGTTGCAAAAACTTTCCTTTATAAAGTATCATTTATCTTTTGTGTTCAAAAAGAAACACTTAATTGGGAGAGTTCCAATATTGTCGGAAAATGCTTTAAATTTAGTGGCTAATGAAAAATTAATATTTATTCTATAGGAATTTAATTACAATTTGCCTTTAATGGTATCAATCATAACCCAATTTATTGATAAATTTTAATTTATTTGCTAGGTAGAACTTACTAGAATAATAAACATAATTTACTTTTTTTTGTAAAGAATTTAAAAAAAAATAAAATTCAAAATTCAATAAAAAATTATGTATATATTATTAAAAAAATGCATTGAGATCTTAGTAGGTTGCGTTAGACAATTTAAATTGCATTAAAATTTGTTTTAAAGGGTTAATCCAAGCTACTTATAGTTTTATTATTAGAAACATATACAACTAAAAATGCATTTTTACTGATAATTCTTTTTTAGATAATTCTTTATTTTGAAGTAAACAAACACAAATGAGTTGCTTTTTCATTTTATACAAAGAATATAATTTAAACATGATTTTAAATATATACTACAAATATTTCTTCATTTATTTGCTGCATCTGACAAGAAGTTTCTGGAAGATTCTTGAGGAAAACTAAAGGGAATCCCATTCATTTCTATCTGAAAAAAATAAACAAATTTAAAATCTATAATAATAAAACAAGCTGTGTGTCTGTCTGTTTGTGGATCTGTTATAGAAACCTACTTAAAATTGGGGTAGAGCTCTGAAATTTTCAACACAAGAAGTTTTGACCTTCTAATTTATGAATGTCAAACAGAATGTAAAATTTTAATTAGTTCTTTTTTAATTAATATTTTAACTAACTTTTATTTTACAAAGTGACTTCAAATAGAGATACAGCTCTGAAATTTTCAACATAAGTAATTTTGGCCTTCTTATTGAACTATTGAAAAAAAGAATTTTAAATTTGTTGTTAGTTTTTTCTTTAATTAATTAATAAATATTTTACAAAACGGTTTCTAATAGAGCTACAGCTCTGAAATTTTCAACATAAGTAGATTTAGCCTTCTAATTGGACTTTTAAAAAACGGAATTTTAAATTTTTATTTAGTTCTTTTTAATTAATTAATAACTATTCTACAAAATGATATCCAATATTGCTACAGCTCTGAAATTTTCAACATAAGTAGTTTTGTCTTTTATTTGGCCTTTTTTTTGAAAAACAGAGTTTCAAATTTTTATTTAGTTCCTTTTTAATTATTATTTTTTTTTTTTTTTAATTTATTAATATATATTTAACAAAACGATATCTAATAGAGCTGCAGCTCTGAAATTTTCAACATAGGTAGTTGTGCCCTCCTAATTGGACGTTTGAAAAACATAATTTTACATTTTTATTTAGTTCTTTTTTAATTAATTAAAAAATATTTTACAAAACGATTTCTATTTGGGCTACAGTTCTGAAATTTTCAATACAAGTAGTTTTGGCATTCTAATTGGACTATTGACAAACAGAATGTTAAAATTTTAATTTGATTTTCGATTGATTCTTTGAATTTTTTTTTTTAACAAAAAGCGACTTCTAATAGGCCTAGAGCTTTGAAAGTTTCAACATAAATAGTTTTGGCTTTCTAATTTTGCTTTCCACAAATACGTGTTAAAATAATCTTAACCCCCTGAAACATACAGCGCCCGAGAACTATTTGTTCTGCAGAGGTTTCTCGGGCGGTTTCGGGCGTTTTGGGATCTTCGAGGTTTTGGGGGGTCTGGTCAGCTTCCTCACCTCCTGTGGTGTTGATTTATAGGGGGCAGTTCACTCCTGTCAACTCCGAGAAGCAGAGTCTTGTGGCGAATTTTTTTTTTTTCTTTCTTTTGCATTTGACATTTAGTAGAAACTCTTTCCGCGCGGGAACTTTTACTAGAGAATTGCCAAGTTTTACAAAATAATTTGCGTTTTGGTTCGCAAAACTTTAAATACATATGAAATAAACCATGCTATTGATATTGTTAAATAAAATTATAATATTTAGCTAAACTTCTTGAAGAAATTAATTATTTCGTCAAGACAGATCCCTCTATAAATTGTTTTAGTCGCATACAGCTGCGAACTCAAATATTTGTGAATTTTTGACTCATTTTCAAATGACGTTATTTTTTTTTTTTTCGCGAGACATAATTATATAACCCATGAAAACAAAGTTTTAAATATTAATCCTTTATATACATCGCCAATTTTTATATTCATTAACACAGCGCCGATTCTGTTAACAGCGTGTGCTTGGTGCTTGTATCTAATTTTAAATATCAAACACATTTATATCAGCAAAATGTGTTGCAAACTACGTTTCAAAATGTATTTATTAGAAATGAACGTGCATTTATGCATTCACATCCAAACATCTTTTTTTTTTATTTTGATTAAAACAATTTTATTATTTATTTATTTAAAAAAAAAATTGTCAATATCAAAGAGTTTCAACAATGATCGGCTTACTGCTATTTTAGCGCGATTGGATGAAGGCAAGTTAGTTTATTAGTATTCCGTATAAGCAACTTTTTAGTGACAATAACAGACCCAAAATGTGAAAGAATGTATTGCCATCGACATCGAATCTATCTACCAACTTTTAGCCCGCTTGGATGACGGCAAGGTGGGTTAATTAAGCATCCGCAGACTTGCACTCTATCGACACTCACACAAAATCGAAGTTAATTTAAAGAATTCAAAATACATCCTTTATTGAAACTTTAATGCCTCTAATACGTACGTTATTGAAATATTCGATTTTTCTTAGATGCTATTTTATAATTTTAGGTGAAATGAAAGTACTCCCCTCGCTCGATAAAAATTTAACATTCCCTGTTTCACCACGATTAATAATTTGGTATTGAAGATCAGAACAAATAAAGGATTCTACTTACGTAGGATTGCTTAGCCATATGAAGTCCGTGGCGTATACAGGGAGGAGGCTGATAGGGCTACAGCTCCTTGAAAATTGAGAAAAATTATATTTCCAAGTGTAATGTAACAATTTTTGTAAATAGTTAATACTTAATATCCTCATTTAACTAACTTTTCGAGTCAGTCATTTTTTCAAAATAACTATAACAACGAGAAATGAACACAAAAATACAAGCACATCTATTTCATTTCAAACTCTTCCGATTTTACATTTCTTTCTCATTTCTATATGCTGGGGTCATGACGTCCTTCAGATGGTCAGAGCAGAGAAAACTTACTGGTTCCCTGAAAGAGCATGCGTAGACACAAAGACTTCTCCTTCCTGATACCAATAATACAAATCTGCCATAGAAAATCTGGTAAAATTTTATGAAAGAGGTTTTCTTGGTTTTCAAAACATCATCGAAGCAGATTAGGAAATATGGAAAACAAAATACAGGGTTACTAGAAAAGAATCATTCATTTTCAAAACCCGACTTATTCAAAAGTATTATACTTACAAATATGATTGGTACAAGAAAACAACCGCAAAATATTTAAGTTTTATGCTCCAGGTGGTGCTCAAGTTTACCCGATTTATTCAAAAGTATAATACTTTTGAATAAATCTTGTTTTGAAAATGAATGATTCTTTTGTAGTAACCCTGTAGAAAGGTTTTCTTGATGCTTTCGCAGAATGTTCTGTAGACATATTTCCGAATATACGTCACTTATTAAAAAAAAAATGTATTTTACCAGTTTCAATTGAAACTTCTGAGCTTTCAACTTTGTGATCATTAACATCATATTAAGAAATTCTATGAGCAAAACAAGGTTGAACAGACTGGCACTTTTTGTCAATTCACAACAACATAAAAATTTGGTTTCAGTAGCCAATGAAATTGCCTTGTTTAGGGGATTTAGAATACACCAATAAACAGTGTTTACATTATAACATAACAATATTTAACATTTAATAAATTTCACTGTATACACCAGCGTTGATTTTTTAACATGTTACTTCTTGCGTTGTTTGTATTATGTGTTTACATTGATTTTATTTATAACATTCATGCTTACGTTTTTTTAATAACACATGCTTAAGTTGTGTTTTAGAAACGGCACTAATGCTTATTAAATGTTCTTTTCGTTATAATGTAGAATTGTAAGATTATTTGTTTTTCAATACCTTAACAGAATAGTTGTGAAACACTGCAGTTTTAAATTTCCTTTCATAATGTTAAAAAGTGAGTAATTTTAATTTATAACTAGTTTTATTATTTTTTAATATTAGCTGCCCAACCCTCTTTCCTATTATGATCAAATGTTCAGTTTTTTAAGGCGTTACATGAATATGGCAAGAGCAGACAAAAGTCTTTTTTTTCTTTCAGAAAACCAAAGAAAAAAACTAAATAGTGAGTAACTATAATACTACTAAAAAAGTGTAGTAGAAGTACTGATCCTCCAATTCTAAAATGTGACTGCAAAAAATTAATAATCAAATGAAATAATAAAATAAAATTTTAAAGATTGAGACTGCTCTACAAGAAAATAGCCTATAAACACACTAAAAAAATGGTGACTAAATAAAAATAAACATTAGAAAAATTATAATTTCACCCATAATACTAAAAAAACATGAAAAAGTAATAAAATAAACAACAGAAAATAATGAAGTAGTTCTTGAAGAGCTGGTCAACAAGGTTACCAGGAAAGCGACTAGCAGAAGAATTCATTGTTTTTAACACTACGCACATTTGATTAAAAATTACAAAAGTAAAAAAAAAAAAGCTTACCTCAAACTTCAGAAGATAGCTTTGAGTTGGGTTTCAGCATTTTGTAGTCAGATCTTTTGAGTTGTGGAACGCAAATTTTCTGAGAAATATTGGAAAATGTATTTTAAACAGAGTTTGAAAGGGACATTGGGCATTTGGCGATTAGAAAATTCGCCAAAATTAAAAACACAGTAACTAAAATAAAATTTAAATAAAAACAAAGAAGGGCTTGTCAAGAAGAACCCGCGATATCTTGTTTTACTAAAACATTTTAAAATTTATTGGATCCATACAACAAAACAAAAAGACAAAAGGTACCGAATTTTTTTTTTTAACTTCAGATGGAGAAAAGCACCTCCTCTATTTCTAACCCCCGCCCCGCAAACCAAGAAGCACTTGGGCTCGGTGTATCTGTCAATACCATTCAACAGCGTTATAGCCTTGGGAAATTGGTTAATTGGCCACACATGCTGCATGTCTGCTCTTTGACAAAAGACCAGACATGCCTTGGGGATGCACCGGAGTGTCCTTAAAGTGGGCTTGCAATATACGATTGATAAGAATGTATGAGTTCAGAGTAACATTTAATTTTAGTATGTGTGTCAAGATTTAGAATTTATACATTTAAAATTGAATTTTTTTAAAACTAATTTCAAAAGCTAGCTATCGATACCAATAAAAGTAATTTGTTTAAAGATTTATTTATTTAAAGTTTAAATAATTATTTTTCAAAATACCAAGTTTACATTCTCAAAAGCATTTGTTATTTGGGTAAATGGTATTTATATTATTCATTGATTTAAAAAGGAAATGGCCGACCAAACGGTATAGTGTTTAGAGTGCAAGCTTATAGACCGCGAGGCTGCTTGTTTGAGTCCCGTGTTAGGCATGGGTGTTGGTAAATCTATGTTGGCTTGTCTAATGACGAATGTTTCGGCGCATTATAGCCCTCGTGTTGCTGAAGGCGCCAGATAATCTGAAAACAACCAAGCAATAAGGAAATGATAAATTCATTACTTATGTAAGAACGTATCACCAGAAATTAATGCATATCTAAAATGATTATTAATTCATTGTGTTTGTAATTTATGTAGAAATTTTTTAATATTTGAGAACTACCTGGTTCAATTTGCAGGCAACGTTTTGTAAAATGTTAGGCCCTTATGATATTATTTTACCCTTTTGATTATTTTACCCTTAAGTAATACTATTGGGGGGGGGGGGGGGAAGAAAGAAAAAAAAAATCTTTTTTTTTTTATACTGCTTTTTTTAAAAATGTCCGTAAAATTGTTAAAATGGTAAATACGTAATTGTTTTGAAATCCAATACATTGATTTGTTTGAAAATTTTGCCTTGAGATAAAAATTATCTAATAATCATTAGTTAATTAATAAGTTTTTCTAAAATATCAGAAAATTCTGTAAAATTGTAGTACTCGATTAATCGACAGCAAACTTTTATAATTGAAATTTTATTTTAAAATTTAAAACTTTAAAAAAAATAAATCTTTATATTGTTTTTGTCCTATCCTTTCTAGTTTGTCTAGAAAATACGATATTTTAGTATGCTGATTTATAAGTTTATATGTATTTCTTGGCCTATTATGTTGAATATGCAATAACCTCGAATACCATGAAATGAATTTAATTGAGACCTTAAACTGTTTAAATAAAGGTCACATAATCTAAAATGCTGTTTTCGAAAGTTTCCAAAATGTCTGTTCGTTGCTTTTCTTTCTTACAAAAACTATCAGTTGGAAATATTTTCTAGCGTATGGGAGTTTGCCTCTTCATTTTTCTACCTAAATAAGCCAATAAAATAGCTTTCGAAAAATGTAACCTCTTACTAGGAATAAATAAATGGAAGCCGATATGCATTTCACAAGATGTTTTAACAAACTATTTTCTTAAAAATCAGTACACATAAGGACATTTTAACTTTTATTGAAACGAAAAAATTAATTAATAATTTATTTTAATTCTTGTATTTTAATGTTTAGAAATGAATATTATTGAGATAATTTTTTTTTAGAGGCTGTATTACAGTATTTTATAAAGCCAAAACATATCATGAGAGCACCCAATTAACGCTGGTGTACTATTTCTATTACCAAAACCTTTTTTACATTTACCAGGGTTCGGCAGACGTTTCTGTGCAAAGAGCCAAACATTCAATAATCATCAGAATCGCAGTACATAAGAAAGTACATTTAAAGAGCGAAAATACGAGTTTTTAACAACGAACATTTTTATAGTATAAAAATCATGGCAGATGAGACCAGGCCTGTAGCCAGAGTGGGGCAAGACCTGGAAAAATCTTCGCCTGTCCTGGAAAATTTTATCCCAATCATTTGTAAACCTTTATATCTATGATTGAATAGAAATGAACATTTTGCTGTTGTTGATACCTTTGGTTGTAGCACAGCAACTTGCGAATCTACCTTTTCCACTTTGACGGCCATAAATTGTCCCTAAAGACTAAAGAATGTCAATGGGCCACGAAAGGATGGCAAATCTAGTGTTTTGGGCATTTGAAGTAGAGATAAGAGTTTTGAAGTTGTTTAATATGGTGTAAAGATAGGAAATTGCTATTATACTAACATTTATCATTTTATTTTAGATTTTTTTGTTACGCTATGTATTTTAAAAAGTTTCAAAATGTTTAATATAAGACCAAGAATAGAAAAATGAATTTCTATTATTTTATATTATAATTAATAAAATATGCAAATAAATAGAAAAAGGGTTTTTATATTATAATAGTATGTGATAAATTTTTCAGAGTATTGAAAATGATAGGAGAAAATAAAGGAAAATGCAATTCTATTAGTAATGTGTATATATATATATATATATATATATATATATATATATATATATATATATATATATATATATATATATATATATATATATATATATATATATATATATATATATATATATATATATATATATATATATATATATATATATATATATATATATATATATATATATATATATATATTCAGCAATAAAAAGTTATTTACATTTTTATATAAAAACTATATCTTTAATATATATATATATATTAAAGATATAGTTTTTATATAAAAATGTAAATAACTTTTTATTGCTGAAAGAATTTCTTAAATGAAAAGTTTGTTAAAGAGTTATGTAGCTGTTCCACAAGACCAATGATAGAAAAATGTAATTTGCTTAAAAATATATATTTTTAAATAGAAATGTAAGAACAGAACTTCGAAAAAACTTTTTATGTTAAAAAAACTTTTTATGTTAAAAAAAACTTTTTATGTAAAAGTAACTTTTACTAATTTTTATATTTGTAATTATTTTTAAAGTAGATATTCTTAAGTTGAAATGTGTGAAAAATTAAGAGATGGACAAGCATAGAATATTTTAAAGGAATAGAATTGTATTAAATATACTTTAAAAAATTTTTAATTGAAAGTTTTGCTTTTATCAAAAAAATTTCTGGTGTAGAATCTTTAAAAGAATTAATAAAAATAAAATTACATAAAAAATACATTAACAATGTTTCTTTTTTTAAATATTTTTTTGTATATGTACTTCACAAAGTGCTCTGATAAATACTCTTTTACGAATTGTAAAAATTGTGTAAATTTGTAATAATTGTAAAAATTTCAATTGTAAAAATTAATTGAAAATCAATTAAATAATTTATATTTCTGCCCCTCCTGGGAAAATTTTTGCCCGTCCTACAAGCTTTGGCTGGCTACGGGCCTGAATGAGACAAGTCAGCTGTCCAAATTTGGTGTTAATTAACGCATACGATTTAGTTCATTCTTTTTTAAATTCTCGATTTTTCACATCAATTTTTTTCTTCGTTTTGGATGAAATCGAACTCGGGGTTTTTCCAATCAAGTGTATAAAAAGCAAAGGTCGTTTTAGCAACACGCGCATGTGTAAAATTTTACAGCAAAATTTGCCGTCTACCTC
This sequence comes from Linyphia triangularis, assembly GCA_963978545.1. Classification (NCBI taxonomy): domain Eukaryota; kingdom Metazoa; phylum Arthropoda; class Arachnida; order Araneae; family Linyphiidae; genus Linyphia; species Linyphia triangularis. The sequence goes on from OZ021724.1 coordinate 43,191,787, forward strand.
AGTCGGAGACAAGAGAACAACGAACGTCAACAAAAGCTCGATGCAATTGGAATTGTGACGCATCATGGGCGCACTCATATAGCGCATTCTGATTGCTCTGTATTTTGACTGGGAAGGTACCAGGGGGCCGCTAACTTTAAGTTGGTATTTGAGAACAGTGCTATCAGTTCATCTTACTCCTCTAATTTATCTTTGTTTTTTCTCGTTTTCTCTATATTTCTGGTTTGAGAATACGCAGTAAGTTTAGTATTTGTTTACCCAAACAATGAAAAAATGTATAATAATTTAATGCTTCATCTTATTCTTAGGTTAAATGTCCTGAATGCATGTGGTTATAATAACTGTGGAGATATTATCTTTTTAGTATCGACGCTAATATGTGTATATGGGCGAGGGAGGGTAATTGGGCCCGAGTTACATTTGCATAGGGGCCGAAAATCCTGTCGGCTGCCCTGTCTGTATTTAAGGGAATGTTGGTGAAACACGGCTAAATTTCATTTCATTATGTTAAACTTACAGCACATAAGGAACATTTCTGTACCTCAGAAGTAAACTATCATAAAATGCGGGATCCCATAAATTCAATTTAGTGTTTAACATTGCACTCCTGGTAGTTTATCTTAAGTACAGATTTATAAATTGTAGTATCGTAAAAACGTGTTACGAGGTAAAAATTACGCTCAGAGTGAATTATGGAATTAAGCTATTGTTTATAACAAAGCATGTACTATTTAAAAAATTCTACCCCAACGCAATTCAATAACTTTTCGCCACAAAAATAGCTGATTTTTTTTCGGCCCATAAAACTTTTCGAAGAAACAAAAAAGTTACTTGTCTATGAAAAAATTATTAATGTTTTCTAGGCTGCGTTACTATGTGTCAACAACTAATTAAGCCTATTTCTTTAAGAATTTGATAAAACGTTCCAACGCTTCCGTTTTAATAATATTATTGCAGATTGATAAAAAATTAATTAATTATAATTATAAAACAACGTACGTACCGGTTTTTACAGCGGGAATTAAAGATGAAAGTATTTCATCTTCCGTGTCCGTCAAGCTCTTGGTCAAGCTCTTTAACCAACATTCGAATGCCAAACTCAAAACCGGTTGCAAGATACGTTTAGTCACACACGTTTTACGGGGGAGATCTTATCTGATCTGCGGCAAGGGGAGAGGAAAGACTGCAGCCTTTGGAATTCGACCCTTTACCTACCCTTTCGAAAAGGGGGGGTTGCTGATGCCCTGGAATTCGACCCTTTACATATCCTTTTCGAAAGGTGTTACTTTCCAAGCTTAGAACTGCAAGTCTAATGACAAGCATATGACAAGGTTTTCGTAAGCTTGCATGCTATCTGGGAGTGATCTAAACGCTGAAATAATAATTTAAGATGCTCCAAATGCTCTTCGGGTGACCGAGATGCCACTAAGATGTCATCCACGAAAGCATAGACAAAAGGGAGATCTCTAGTTACCTCATCAATAAATCTTTGGAATGTTGAGGCCGCATTAATCGAACCAAACTGCATACGGGTACTCTCAAATAAACCGAAGGGACTTATGATTGCCGTTTTGTGTACGTCATCTGTATGAATAGGAATATGATGATAGGCCTTTATCAAATCCATACGAGAATATATTTTCGTTCCATGTAAATTAGAAGTAAAATCAAGAATGTTTGGTACTCCGTAATTATCTTTAATTGTTTGGGCATTAAGATTTTGAAAATCGCCACACGGACGCCATTCAGTTGAGTCTTTTTTTCCGTACCATGTGCAAAGGCGAGGCGTAGTTGCTTTTGGAAGGACCCATGTGACCGAGGTCAATCATGCTTTGAAATTCCTCCTTTGCAATACGCAACCTATCAGGAGCAAGTCTACGAGCTTTAGCAGTTACAGGAGGGCCAGTAGTTTGTATATAATGTACAACTGAATGTTTTACTTCTTTATGAGGACTAGGAGGCTTAGTAATATCGGGATATTCTCGTAAGAGATTATGATAAATGCCTTCACCAGATACAGATTTGAGGGAATGAACATCACTTGTACTTAGTGTACAGGGAGAAAAAAGTTTTGTTTCAGCATCAATGAGTTTCCTACTCTTAAGATCAGGCAGGAGATTGAAATTGTATAAAAAATCGGCGCCTATGATTGGAGTAGAAACATTTCCAACTAAGAATGTCCATTTAAAAACTCGTCGAAGACCAAAATCCAAAGTTATTGTTTTAGTTGTATATACCTGAATAGCAGAACCATTGGCTGCAGAAAGGGTCATTTGAACGGGATTTCGTCTTTGTAAATGCGTTGCAGGGGCAATGGAAATATCTGAACCTGTATCGATAAGAAATTGTACGTTAGTACGTTTATCGTACACAAAAAGGCGACGAGAAGATCGAGGCAAGGTTATTGTCGCTTCTATTATTGCCTGTTCTCGTTTTTTTGAGTAAAATTGCAAGGTGGATTACATTTTACAGCTTTCGATCCAAATTTGAAATGATACCAGTAAAGCTCATGGTTTTTGTTTCGAGATTTGCTGCGTTTACGCGGATTAAAAGAATGATTGCTTTGGTGACTCATGCCGCGAGAAATTTCGTATATTCGAATAAATAGCTGTTTAATCTTTTGCAACAAATTTCCTTCAACAGATGTAAGAGGGGGAGCAGAACAAGCACTTACCGTAAAGGGTGAAACTTCCACTATCCTGTCAGAAATTTCGGCCGCCTTCTCCACAGTTAGCTGTGTTACCGCAGCCAAAACAGTTTGGACATGCGCAGGCAGATGTTGCAAAAAAAATTCCAAGATGAGACCTTCTGGCACTTTGTGGCTTTCTGCGCGACGCAGCATAACACACAGCAGCTCCGTTGGTTTCCGATCGCCGAGTTGTTCTCCTTGTAGCAATTTACGGATCTCTTGGTGAGAAGATTCTCCGCTTCTTTTGATAAGCTCCGTCTTTAGCTGAAGGTACGGGTCCACGGCATCGGGATTCATCAGAACGTCTCTCACGAGTGACGCTGTCTCAGGGGGAAGATGAGAGACGACATGGTTGAACTTTGTCCGGCTCTCTGTAATCGCTTTTGGAACTCCAAGCTTTAAGGTGGCTTCACACATCGTGAACCATAGGGCTGGGTCTGCGTGATTGAAGATGGGGATTCTTACAGCCGAAACGACGGACACGTTTTCCATCGGTGTGGCCATCTTTGAAGAACGATGTAAACCCTCTTTAAAAGCAATCCTTAGAAGCGATAGCAGTCAGAAACGAGGATCGTCTTTTTTTGAAGAAGCGAGTGGGAAAATTTCGGAAGTGGGTCACTGTGCCGAGTTGCTAGGGATGGGAAATAAAAGAACAGTCTGCTATTTTGAGCCTGTTCCTTAAAAAGAGCGGGAACATCCTGTTCTTTGATCACACCAAAACCCTGTTCCTTAACATTCTTATCTTAGGCGAAATCCTTCCCGCTCCGATCCTATGCGTCACACCTCTGACGTCACACTTGAGGAAGAAGGTTTCGTTTTCCCCTCTCCTACCTCACACACATTCCTTATCCATGATCTCTCTCCTAACAGCAGGGCTGCGTTGCGCAGGCGCAGAGTAGATGAACAGCATCGATATGGAGTACTATCGATGAGCAGGTTTGTTTCAAAGAGCCAGTTCTTTTCAACCAGCTCTGTTCAGAACAGTTGAGCTGAGTTGCTCTTTCCGAACGGCTCAGTTTGAACTGCTCCGTAAAGAGCTAGTTCATTTGAACTATTCCCGTTCACTTGTTCTCTGCTCATTCCCGCTCTGTGTCGGAACGGGAGCTTCTACAGAACTGGTTCCGTGTTTCTCGGATATGCTGTTGATTTCATTATTAGGACTGTGTTGAAATGCTCGCGGGGAGGAGGGGGGGGGGGGTGAGATCTTTTCAATTAATTTCAGCAGATATTAATGCTTATATGTTTTATTATTATTATTATTATTATTATTATTATTATTATTATTATTATTATTATTTTGAGTATAAAAAAATAATAATAAGGAAATTATTTTATTTCTCTTTCTATATTCAAACTATCAATGCATTGGAATGAAACCGCGTTTTTCTTTTATTATAATGTGTTACAAGTGTGTTTTTAAATTAAGTAAACTTAATTTTTTTTTAATTTGGAAAAAGGAAACATAATTTATGGTAACAAAACGTTGTGGAATTATTATTTTTATTATTTTTTTTTTTTAATGTATTAGGTCTATGTTACATTGGTCCGGTAAATCCCATCCAGCAAATAAAAAAAAACATTTAGTTTTTTTTTTCTTTTTTAATTTTACCTTGATTTTAAATTGAAATTATTATAATTTTTTTCACTATATTTGTGTGTAACAAATAAAAGCTGGTTTTGAAAGAATTAAAAAAATAAATTTGCGGAGTTTATAATAAATTTGTTAAGAACATGTTCTTTCACAGAATTCTCGCCATGTGAGGAATTGTAAACAGTTTTACTTTCTTTACTTACACAATATACACAATGCATAATAGGAATACATAATTGAAAATATCGAATTCTACAAATTCGGTATTTTCTATTATGAATTCATGCATTAGCGGTTTTTTGTATTGTGTATTTTATAAATTCAGTATTTTATTTTGTCTAGAATAACCCTACTGGATCTTAAGCCTCTTCTTGGTCTTCCTATTTGTATTAATTAAGAAAGAAGAGAAATGTCGTTTTTTGTTTAATGCTATTCCAAAGGTTGCTTGTCATATTTTTAAGGTGCTAGGTTCGAATCCTTAGCAGGCTGAGTTGTTCGTTGACATTTCCAAATCCACTGTAATGAAGGTTGTATTTTTTATATAATGTGAAATAAAACTAGTGTGTTCCATATATTGTAAATCTATTGTGAAATATTATTTTGGTAAAAGGAACTGGGCTATCTCTAACATTTTTGTTTCAAATTAATCTCTTCTACACTACATTATCACTGTGGGAATCTTTCACAAATTACTCATCCTCTATCGCCCCACCGGGCCAATGTAATTTCTACTATCCAGAAACGAGTAGACACGACAGTGATAGTAACAAATTATCTCTCACTAGTTTTTAAGTTTGTTTTTTTTCTACCTCAGTTTAATAAGTGTTCTATAGAAAGATAGTTGTAATACTATAAGAATTTTGTTTTCAGAAACGTGTATGCTCAAAAATAATTTAAATTTTTGAGTTACTTATTTAAAGTTGTAACTTTCTAGAAATTAAAAAAAAAAAAAAAACTAAAACGTTGTTCAAATGGCGCCGATTAAATACTTGTTTTTAGCATAGTTTACCATTAAAATGAAAACTAGGGGTATGGAACATCGCACAACTTTCGATTACATACTGACGTGGAATTGTGTCATTTACAGTTTTTATATATTATCCTTTATTATAAGTGAAACAGAGGGGAGAAGAAAAAACGATCGTTGATGAGGTATACTCAAGGAAAGAGAACTTTTGTTGAAGGCATTCGTTTTTCAACTTTTTACGCCTTTTAATATTTTTATGGGAATTTCGAAGGTGGGTATATCTAGAACACCTTAAGAGGCATTTCCACAGTGATTTTAATGAAAATCGTTAGAGCCGTTTTTTTAAGCAATAATTGAAAAACAGGATTTTTTCAATGGCAGTTACTTTGTGCGCATGCGTGATTTTGACGAAAACCTAAATGGTACCCATGGTCACCACATACCCGCATACTCAATTTGAACATCGTAGGTCAACTTTTTCGGGAGTTATGCTGACCACAGACAGATATTTTTTCTATACCACTTTTTTGAAAGCTGGATGTTTCAAAACGCGGAGAAGTGCAAAAACAAAATCGATTTTTAATGACCGAATGCTATACTTTCATTACCCTATGTATACAAATGGGTAATTCAAACGTTTATCCAGGGGGAGGGATACGGGATGTATCCCTTCCCGAAATTTTTAGGTTTGCCATTAAAACACAAAAATCAATTGATATTTTGTTTAAAATATTAAATTTATTTAAAACTATAGCTGAATACCCGTGCTTCGCTACGAAATTTTAACATGTGCAATATTTCAGCTAGCTGTGAGGCCTCGCTTTGCGGAAATCTGTCATTCGTGTATAGGACACAGTTTTTGGCGCTTCACTCGTAGAAAGGTTCATCGCTACGCAAAATCGAGCTCGCTTCGTTCGCTGAATAGTTCACTGACGCATAAACACGGGCTTACTTCACTCGTTGAAAGGTTCATTGCTATGCAAGCCTAGGCTCGCTTCTCTCGCTGAAAGATTCATTGATGCGTAAGCATATGCTCACTTCACTCACTAAAATCTAATTGCTACGTAAAACCTTAATATTGGAAGCCTCTCTCCCTTGTAGAGAAAAAAATTCCCCTTTAAAACAATAAAACAACACCCCTTTAAGATTATTTTAACATGTGTTTGTGGAAAGCAAAATTAGAGGCCAAAACTACTTATGTCGAAACTTTCAGAGCTCTATGCCTATTCAAAGTCGCTTTTTGTGAAAAAATTGATTAAAAAACAAATTAAAATTTTAATATTCTTTTTGTCAGTCCAATTAGAAAGCCAAAACTACTTGCGTTGAAAATTTCAGAAATGTAGCCCTGTTTGAAAACATTTTGTAAAATATATATTAATTAAAAAAATTAATTAAAAAGAAACTGAATAAAAATTTAAAATTCTGTTTTTCAAAAATCCAATAGAAGGCCACAACTATTTTTATTGAAAATTTAAAAGCTGTAGTCCTATTTGAAATCATTTCGTAATATATATATTAATTAATTAAACAAATTAATTAATAACGAACTAAATAAAAATTTAAAATTCTCTTTTTCTGAAATCCAATTAGAAGGTCAAAACTACTTATGTTGAAAATTTTAGAGCTGTAGCCCTTTTAGAAATCATTTTGTAAAATATTAATTAATTAATTAAAAAGAAACTAAATAAAAATTTAAAATTCTGTTTTTCAAAAGTCCAATTAGAAGGCAAAAAACTACTTATGTTGAAAATATCAGAGCTGTATCTCTATTTGAAATCACTTTGCAAAAAAAAAAGATCAATTAAAAAAGAATTAATTAAAATTGTAACATTCTCTTTGACAAATATGTACAATTAGAAGGCCAAAACTTTTTATGCTGAAAATTTCAAAGCTATACTCCTATTTTAAGTAGGTTTCTATATATAAACAGACAGACAGACACACAGCTTATTTTATTATTATAGTTTTTTTTTTTAATGTCTAAGGATACAAAAAAATAGATATTATCTTGATTACTAAATACATGCGGCATTGATAAAGAAGATTGTATGATTTATTGACATGATTTCATATCTTCTCCCGAATTTTTTTTTTTTTTTTTTTTGGCTACGCCCTTGGGGTAAATGAAAGTAAAAAAATAAAAATAATAATTTCTTGTGTGTCGGAAAAAAATTATACAAAATTCACCATCGTTTATGATTTTGTATACCTCCATTAATTTCTAATTTAGAGTTCTAATTCATTTATTCATTCCTTTTAATAAATTATATACCAAAATGCAACAATATTTATTTGTATTTTTCCATTGAGGTTTTGAACTTTCTGTGAGTCCCATTGTTTTGGAAACTTTAGATATTAAAAACTCCATTCCTTTAAAATTCCTACATTATAAATGCAAATATTCAAACTAAAATTATATGTAAAGCTTATAATTTAAGGAGTGCGACTGTCACAATCATATTTTCGAAAATATAAAAAAGTCTCTTCTAATTTGTATGCGTTATTCTGACGCGGTCATTGGAAAACCACACAAAAACGTAGTAACTTTTCCTCTCATTCTTTAAAACGCCACGTTAACAGAGCAGTGAAGTGGAGGGGAAAGATTCGTCCTTGACCCTAGTGACCTATCCCAGAGACCTACCGAAGATAGCACTTCTTCCCAAGGGCTATGATTTCGGCAATTGGAAAAAAAGAACTAGTTCTTCAAAAGAACTGGTTAATGAGTAGCTCATTTTAAAAGAACGGGAGCAGAGAACACCTGTTCAGTAAAAAGAACGTAAATATCACATCTCTACGAGTTGCAAGGAACCTTCAAGGCCTGCTAGGGGAGAAATCGAGCACTTCAAAAGGGGCTGATAAAGGTCTGTTGATGCATTGAGTATAACAGAGAGTTCGAAATGGGATCATTACTTTGGCTCGTGTTTAGTTTTTTTCTTTAGTAGCAGTGCGTGTGCTTCGCGTTTTAGAAACCGCGGTCACCATTATATGGAGGTCTGGCTGTTATATACTGTTAGTGATGATGTTTGAGTCAAGTATCAGAAGGATTTTAGGAGCATTTTAAGACTTTAATCTCCACACAACACACGCTACATATAAGACAAAGGAATATTTGAAAAGAAAGAACACAGGTCCTTTAGCATTTGAATCAGAGCTAGAAGTGATGTCCTTTCGGTTCATATCACTGAGAGGAATGACTTAGCCACACCTACTTTCTGCGGTGATTGGCTAAGTTAAGTTTTAGTATTATACATTCATTTGCTGAAGATTTTGATCGACAGTTTCTAGTTTTGGTTCGCAAACGAAAGTTTCACTTCGCAAAAATGGTTGACGCATAAAGAAAGTTGGATGAACTTATTGCGTCACCACAGTTTATTAGATAGAAACAAAATGGAACATGTCTGATAAAAATATATGAGATGCTAAAATTCTTAGGATTAAAATAGAAAGTAAATATTCATAAGTTGAACTTTAAAAAAAAATCATGATTTCTGAGATAATAAATTATTTAAAAAAAGGAAAAGTCACAAAACACTAACTATAAAACTATTTAAGCCATAAACAACTAATGTTAGCTCAACTAAAACTTAAATTTATTTTTCTACTAAACTCGTATGATATTTCAACATTTATTTTAATATTACACTAATGAAGAATATCGTATTTCTCTATCGTTTATTAAAATAAATGTATTTGAAATATTAACCGCACATGGAAAGATTAACAGCAGATGAGGACCAAATTGAAGTTCCGCGTATAAATTCTGTAACATGCCTCGCAAACTACTCGCTAAGCATTTTAGGCTTTATTTAAATTATCACTGATGGGAAAGTTTATTTAATGAATCATTTAGGAGAGATGAATTATTACTTTAATATTTAAGACAAATTTGCACTTCATATAAAATTAATTTAATGGCCATTCTATGTTATGAAAGTAACAAATTTCTAAAATAAGTGTATATTTCTTGAATATTAAGATGTTTTACACCTGAGTAATATCTAATGGATAAGTATAACACGAGTAACTTCTTGTTTTCCGTAGAACTATATAAAACAGATGTACCATGAAATAAATTTATCGGAATACTTAAAACAACCTTTTACATACAACAAACTATAAATAAATAGTAGACATGACTTTAAAAAAAGCACTAAAACACAATTATTTCATATATTTATATTTTTATAATTATATTTTTATATAATATATATAATTATATATTATATATATTATATTTTTATAATTATATTTTTTATATAATATATATAATTATATATTATATATATTATATTTTTATAATTATATTTTTATATAATATATATAATTATATATTATATATATTATATTTTTATAATATATATATATTTATAGTCCACAACTCCTGAACCTTGGTCAGCAACTCCTTGACCAACAATCTTCAAGTTCAATTTTTTATGTACGGATTAGTAGTGGCCATGAAACCTGTTGTTAAGGCTTTTGACAAAATTGCGCATTTGTACAAGTTAGCAGTCAATGAAAAATGTATGTTTTTGAGCAATTGGAGAAAAATGGCTCTAACGATTTTCATCAAAATCGTAGTGTTAAGGTGTTCTAAATAGCTTCACCTAAGAAATTCCCATAGAAATGCGTAAAATAGAAGTCTTTTCAAAGTAAAACAGAATGTCTTTTTACGTTTGTTGAAAAACAAATATCTTTAACACAGAGTTCAATTCCCCTGAATCAACAACTCTGTCAATGACTTTCACCTCTGTTTTACTCAATAGAAAGAATAATGTAATACTATTTATAGAAAAACATATGGCCAATTTTGCCATTTTGGTTGTGTGTTTTTCCAATAAAGAATTATCATCAAACTGAGCATTTGTTAAAATGATTGTAAATATGAAAACGAAAAAAGGTAAATTGCCCCATTCCATGGCAAATTTAAATACAATGATTAGTATTAAGTGTAATTAAAAGTTGTGCGATGTTCCACATTCCTAGTTCACTTTCAATTACCCCAGTGATACAGACTAATGATTGCACTAGGTAAAAAAATAAGTTTTTTGCATGTCTATATGTTTCGGAATACACTGAGTTAAAAAAAAAAAGGTCTAGAGAAAACTTCTGTGTGTCCATCCGTCTACCTGGGGTCAACATAACTGTCAAAAGGATTGACTTACCATGTTTAACTTATGTATACGGTTTAAGAGTGGTCATGGAGTCTTTAATTATGGTTTTGGTCAAATTAAAGCATGGGCGTGAGGTAGCTCCCATTAAAAAAGTATAAATTTTAAGCAATTAAAAAAAAAAAAAAAAAAAAAAAAAGCGGATCTTGCGATTTTGATCAAAATTGATTTAATATCTTTTAAGGTGTTCTAAACACCCTCATTTCCGAAATTCCCGTAAAAGTTCCATAAAGGCATAAAAAGTTACAAAACGTGTGTCTTTAATATTGAGTTCTTTTCTTTGGAGCATTTCGCTCTGCTACTCTTCCGCTTCATTTCAAGGATAATGTAATAATTATAGAGAAAAACAGCTAGTTTTTTAGTGGTTTTTTTTTTCTTTTTTGGACAATGAACGCAATAATTGTCACAAAAAATATAGCTAAATTGTTCTTTTTTAAATGAATGAAAATATGAAAACAAAAATGTTAAATTACACCAATTCATGCCAAATTTAAATGCAGTGACCACTCAGAGGCAAAACAATGCTGGCCGATTTAGTATGTGCTTTTATTATGTTTTTATAAAAACAATATCATTGTATTTTCAGCTTTTAAAACTTTCAGAAAAAGCATTAAAAAAATGAAGGTAGTGGAAGCTGTGCACTCATGCACCTTAATATTTTTTTCATGCCTTTATTTTTTCAAAGTTTTATGTAATTGATGTTTTTTTTTTTTTTTTTTTTTTTAGTTTAAAATCCTTCAATTTAAAACTTCATTGTTAATTACGACGATAATTACAATACTTAGTTGTATATTTTCCATTGCTCTTAATCAACTTTCTATTTTTTACTGCATTCCTGAGAAGAAGTTTGACTAAAAATTTATTTATCTATCATTTATTGGAAAATAAAGTGGTACCATGCTTGTTTTTACTTCTAGAAACTGCTTGTAGTATTAGCTTGAGTGTCAATATTGGAGATTTCTTCCTTTTAAGAAACCTTTTTGACAAATATTTATGATATCCTGACATTATTTAGATAAAAAATGAATTTGATATAAAAATATGAAATTGCGAAACAAGAGTTCAAAATGCAAACTATGATTTCATTTTTAATCCTGGGGCTTATAATACTGGAGTGGATACTAATTCTGAATTTTTAACGTGCTTATTATACCAAAGTCAGACTAAATGTTCGCGTATCAGTTAATAATAGTTTTTTCTTTTTTTAACTTTCAAAGTAAAAACATTTTGTTCCAAACATCAAAAAGTTGAGATGCCACAACACAACTAGACTTATATTATTATTCGAAAATTCTTTTTGCTCATCTTTCGGCATGAATACAGATTTTTTCAATTCAGTGTGTCTGAATAATATATTTCAAATTGGTTTGACTGTAAAATCTTGCTGCCAATTCTTGTGAATGAGATAGCGTGGAAAGTTCCAGCGTCATTTTGATGCAAGTAGTTTTTTGTAAGTAGCAACAGCTTTGTTCTTTTAGGTGTGAAAAATAAAGGCCCTAGTAGCACAGCAACTTTTGGTTGTTGGATAGTAAGCTAATCGAGACCAATCCTGGATAAAATATACTGGAAGTTTTGTAATGTTGATGCACGTTTTTTAAATGGAAATATTTTATTCATAGGAAAAGACAGAGGGCAAAAAAAAAATGTTTTGAGATGTTACTGCATGTTTATTTTTTATTTGTCAATACTCCTGTGCTACCTAGGAAATTAATAAAGTTCGTTTTGGTAACTGGAAGAAAATTTCAGCTTCTTGAGTATACTTTCAGTTAGAAATATGAATGTTGGTATCAAACAATGATAATTCCATTAAATTTTTTTGTTATTCTCAGGGAGACTAAAAAAGTTGTCAGAATTTGGTAGCGATCGAATGCCTATAAATTATGAATGAGGTGAAAGTTTTTGCTTCGACGAATGGACATTCGTAAATGACTCATCTAAACATTTCCCTATTGATGGACGAGAGAGAGAGAGAGAGGTTGAAATAGAATGGAACTGTTGATGTATAAAGCATTAAATTCAGAGCTAGGGTACATTGCCAAATATTCAATTCCAGTGCAACTAATGCTTCTGAGTCAATAAATAGTTTTTGTACATAAAACAAGTTGATGGTAAGGCAAGAGTAAAGATAATTTATGGCAATCATAGACGGACAGGAATCAATAAAACAGAACTCCTAAAGGTTGGAAAGTCATAATTAAAAAAAAAAAAAAATATTGGTAAGATAACTCAATTTGGTGTAAATTCTGTGTCAACAGTAATTTATTTAAAACCAGTGTCACGTTTCGCCAACCGTAAGTATTTTAATTACTGGTATAAAAATTACGGTTGCTCACATTTGTTATCATTAATTGCCTTGGTGCAGAGGCAGAATCAGCATCATCGGAATTGAAAGTTTAACTGCAATATTAAGAATTTTTCAATATATATATATATTTTAAATTGCGGTACGTTAGTAATTCTGTTAAATGCTTTTAAAAATGTGGTTTTAAATTGAATTTGAAGGTTTTGACAGTAGAAAGTATTGTGTACAATGTCCATGGTATATAAACGTATAATTTTTACCCTTGTAATTAAATTTAAAATATAGAATTTGATTGTAATTATAATTAAAATGGAATTTTTATGTTACTAAATTCTTCTTCTATTTTACTGAAATATGGTTTATTGGTTCCTGACTTTTAATGATTTGTGACATTTGCTGCATCATTATTGTGCTTTAAAAAGAAAATATTCATTATAGCAGATTTAATATCTGTTTAATTTGTACCTGTAATTCCACTTTAATTCCAACAACTTGAGATATAGTATTGGCTTTTAGGAAACTAAAATAAAAAACGCTCTTCACCAGATGCTCAATCAAACTCCTTCCGGCAGTTGATTGAGTACAAGTAAAAAGAAACAAAAAGACTACAATTAATTCCTTACCGTTGGAATAAATTGAATTACAAGAGCCAGATATTCGATGATAAGACTTGAATTTATATGCAGTTTAAATGTATTACATTTGTGAAGGTACAAAATATTGAAATATTCATGAAAGCTGTCATATTGTTCAAAATTTACCTACTTGTTATCCAACTTCTAATGAGTTTATTTTGGAAATTCGTAGCAACATACATGTCATACAAAATTTAGTTAATAAAGGTTTACTTCAACATTAAAAGTTTTACTTTTCTATTTTTAATTTATACGCTGTTTAAAAAAGTTAGTTTTTGTTAAGATGTAAGCTCAAATCCATCATATTAGTGATATACTTATTGTTTTCTTGGGCTAAGTTTTTTTGCATTCTGCATTATAAGTGTACAACTTTAGTACAATTACAAAGGTAAAAGGTTTGCATGGTTTTAATTCCACATCTATGTTAGAAATCCGTAAGACAATTGTACTTACTATTTACTGTAAGGTTAGAAGTATTCTTATCAGTGAAAGTAAGTTTTTTTTTATAAACAAGTTTTAATAAAAGTTGGATTGACTTACATTTAAAAATCTTGCCACACTTTGTATTTTTATTTGCATGCGAATTCGGAAACTTGCAAAAAATCACGTTTGAAAAAATAGTTTTCAAAATTTTAACCAGATATTCTATTATGGATTTAGAATAACAACGTCTTTCAGAGTTACTACAAGTTATTCTTTCAATCAAAATGTTATGTACCTACAGTTGAATTTCGTTATAAATTCTAATGTAGCTGAGACCACCAATCCGACCTACATATCTCATGTTATGTTTCAGTTGTGAACACTGACCTAGAAAATATCGAAGATCCTATTATTTGTAAAGGTATTTTCTTCTGCTGAAAGTAAAAAGTTTAATTTTATACAGGGCTAAAAAATAGTGCAGTATAACATGATCCTCTTTGAGTTAATAACTTATTATTTAATGAAAAAAAAATATTCATTACATACATATTTTTAATGTCAAAGATACAAAATTACTTAAAAGAACCCGAATCAAGTAATTCCATTCAACACAATATGAAAGTAACTTCACTGCACACATCTAAAAGACATACTTGTATTAACTTAAAGCAAGCACAATCTTTTATCTAATTGTACAAAATGTTTTCAAGTAATTTTAACATCCCGTACCATGATTTAATCGTGGAATTCTAATTTAATTCCACGCATCTATGGCACCATCTTCACCTCCCGAATTCCTGCCGGTTACCCGGGAAAATCTTTTACCCGAATGGAACTCAATGAAAAGATTTGCTCAACGTAAGAACAATACTTTCAGTTCTTTTCTGTTTATATACAGAACACATCTCATAAGCACATATGAAATATTACTTGATAATTTGCAGCAGTATTTTGAATCTTTTCCTAGAACATAAATACGACTGCAGTTTTAAATATAAATGTAATGCTTTTAGACTGAATAAAGTGTTTATTTTGGAGAAATATGTTTATTCAGCCAAATTTATTATTTGTAAAATGTATGGATACATTCTGTTACATTTGGTATTTTAATATAGAATGTCCTAGCAAGTTGGCAATAAGTGCACATAGGATTATATTTAAATTCAACTTATTCTTATATATAACATGGACGACAATAATAATAATGTAATATAATTTTTTCATTCATCTTGACTTCAAAATAAATTATCAATATTGACACAATCTACGAAAAACACTTGCTCACGTGTAAAATGTTTTCCAATATACAGTATTGAAATTTTAGATTTAAGCTAAATAATTATTATAAATAACATAAAACTTAATAAATGAAGTTTGTATTGGTTTCCAGTAATCTAAATAATTCTAAAGGATAATTTTTTAAAAATAATTTTTATAAGAGGTTTATGAATATGTATAAAAATTACATTGGTTACTGCACGTGCTTTAATGTGCCCAAACAGGTCAATACATTAAAATGAAAGAAAATAAATTTTTCCCAATTCCTTTTAAATTTAAAAAATAGTATTTAACAACATTTTTTCTTCCATGAAGAAACATTTATGGTTTTATGTAAAGTTCGAAGATCTTTAACAGTTACTAAATTAAAAGGCCTTTCAGTGAATATACTTTATTAAAATAGAGAGGAGAGAACTTGGCATTTTAAAACGTTAATTAGTCAGGAATGAATGCATTTCTAAATCCAAGAAATAAAGATAAAAACATTTTTCATCAACTCAATTTTAGTATAATTGGGAGAAACTCAACACGTAGACACAATTTCGTTTCGTAATGAACGAAAGTAATAAATAATTGATATTATCTTTAAATAAATATTCTGTCTAGTATTGAAATATCATAGAGAAATTGCTTTTATGCCACAAAACATTTTTGGACATAATTAGGAAAAAGTCTTTTTTTTCCCTTTCTCCCCCCCCCCCCCCCCTTTTCTTTTTTTTTAATTGCTACATTTAACAATACGCTGCGCTTATACTGACCTGTAGTTGTTGTAAATATTATCAATTAAGTTACAGAAATATAAAACAGGATATGCAAAATGAAAATAGATTTTTCTATTAGACAGTTTTATCTTAGTCAAAGGGATTAGTAGTTTGAAAGTTGCATCAGCATTTTATACTTATGCAAGAAGTTACTGCAAATTTACAACCATTTGACATGTACTTGCACGAGGAACTTTTTATCTTATTTACCAATGTATTTTAAATTATGTATTTAAATATTATAAGAATTTATGAAAAATGTAACAGCTTTATAAGCAATAGGTTTGATTGTTTAAATTGTGTCACTAATAATCTGGATTGGGTATTGGCATTTTAGTATGAACAAAAGTTATGGTTATAAATTAACAATGTAACCTCTTTTTATAGAATACTATATTTATAATTTTAATTGAAAATAATATAATATTTTATAATATGGGATTATGTTGTTGGAATTCAAAATGGATGTCGAGTTTTTTCATCTTAATCTTTAGTTTAAAAATGAATCAACTACGCAGGATTGCTTTAAGTGAATATAATTAGTTTGCCTCCAGGTTAGAGATATCTAGAGAAGGTGCTCAGACGAATTAGTTGTATGAAAAGTTATTATTGAGAGAAAAAAACAACAGTTTAAAATTTTACCACTAGATTTAAATGCAGTACATTAACTTATAGGGAACTTAATTTTACTGTCTGAATCTTAATAGGAAAGATTGGATTAGATTTTTATACGAATAACAAAAACAATCCAATAGAGTTGTAAACGTATAGAACATAATTGTTGTCCTTAGAGTAACTTTGGCAAAAATTTAAATTGTTTTATTGATTGAATTTGTTATTTAGTTTTATACGTATATTTTCCATGCTCTCGGTAGTACGTATTCATTGGTTTTGAAGATGTGTTATTTTCTATACTGTCCTAAAAAGAGTAAATTTCATTATAGTCAGTAAATTATGACAACTTGAATAATGAATATTACAACCATTTTATTTCGTATATTTCTACTTGTAAATCCTTTATTTTCTTGAATATTTTTGATTAAGGTATTTACTTTTAATATATGCTATTTTCAATACTTTCCAGGTAAAGAAATACCAAAGAGACTTCACTTTAATAAAAGTCTTTCCAAGCGTATCAGCAGCAGCAAGAACTACATAGGTATTATCAAAGTTTTCATCATACAATTTAATGGTTTTCTCATATGATTAACTGTGTGATTCCTTTCTTATCACTTCAATTTTCTAAAATACACTCAATGTGCAAAATTTTCGTACGGAAATGTCTTATCATATGGAAAATGTTCATGCATACTTCTACTACAGAAACAATCTACGATAGTAACTTTTTCTAAAATATAGTGTTATTTTCTTTTTCACATGATATCAAAAATATCTTCTGAATCACAATAAATTGCATATATATGTATGAGCGTCTTCTAAGTAATTGGATGTGAATTTGAACTAATATGTATTATGTTATGCTTATAAAGAGTAATTTTATAGTACGTTCAATGTTTCCTTTATATTATAGGTAAACTTCACATCGGTGATGTATACTTGACAAAATATTTACGACTTAATAGTGTCACTTTAAAATACTTTCCCTGAACTAATGTAGTTACTTTTATTTCCCTATGAAAGTGTGCAACTGCCAAGTTTAAGCATTTGATAATATTTTTGCTAACCAGACTATATTAATTTCTTTTCTGCACTATCTCATAGGCATTATCAATGAAAAGGTATTTATCATAAAAAAAAAAAGGTTGAGAAAAGGTTGAATTAAAATAATTGCATGTAAACATTTTAATTATAGAACATTCTGTTTACCTTAATTAAAGATCTAAAGCAAGAAAATTGGACGTTTGTTTTTCAGCGCTACCAATAGTAACCAATTTCTGGTTTGCTTAAGTAACAGATCTGCATATTTTTGGCAGGTCGAAATTTTATGTTTCTTGCTACAGTTCTAAAAATTCCCCATGGGGAATTTTTACAAAAGTTGTATACCTTTGGAAAGCAGTATTCCACCATTTTTGAACTTAAAGAAGCCATTGAAAAGGCGTGGTATGCAATCAAGCCTGAAACCTTGCAAAAGCTCGTGCTTTTAATAAAACCATGTTTTTGATTTGATAAAACATCATAAAATTTTAATTGATTATTAAAACTTTTCGCTGGCTTATAAAAATTAAAACAATTTAATTTGTGCCTAAACTTATGTGCAGCAGATTTTTATCGTTTTTGCTATTTTTGCGACTAAATTGCTACAGATTTGTTTTTCATTTTAAAATTTCTATTTTGAATGTAATATGTGCATGTTATTAGGTGATACTCAGATTAAATCTTCTGTCTTAATACTATTTCATAAAAAACCAATTTTGTGTTGTGTCTAAATTTTTGTGCAGGACTGTATAATATATGTTATTATATTAATGCCTAAAAACGTTCTAGGTGTATGTAATGTATATGATAAATTTATAACTTCCTTTTTGAAGGGGTTGTCTTTTATATGCCCAGTAAAATTGGTTCAAGATACTGGGAAACAAATCTTAATACTTAGCTTTCAGATAAAAATATGAATATTTATTAGGACCGAATCTTTTGACAAAGGACATTTAATTTGAATACGAGAAATTTATAGTGTTAGCCAGTTGTGTCTCTCTTTTTAAATCCTTTTTAATAATTTTGATTTTGTGTATGGGGATGGATGGGTATGCGGGCTGGGAAAATCTGCGAAAAAATTAATTAAGCAACTTGCTATAATCCAATCAGGCTGAAACTTGGCATATAGATTCAATGTCGATGACGATGCATTCTATCAAATTTTGGGGTCATTGTTACTAAAAGGTCGTTTTTACAAATGCTTCTATAATCGCTTCGAAATATTAATAAATCCTGTTTAACCAATCATTGTTGAAACTCTTTCCTGTTGCCAAAATTGTTTTAATCTGAATAAATAAAAGATAAATGGACGTAAATGTATAAACTCACATTAATTTTTTATAAACATGCTGACATCAGAATCGGTGCTTTGTTAGAGAATAGGAAAATAATCGATTTGATTTGTTACTCTCATATCTAATATAGCGCCGATTCTGTTAACTTTTGTAATTGCTTCGGAATACTTATAAACCAACTTGGCCGTCATCCAGTCACTCTGAAATTCAACAGATGCATTCGCTGTAGATGGCAATGCATTCTGTCAAGTTTTGGGGGCTGTCACTGTCACTTAATGGCCACTTTTACACACTCTTTAATTACTGATTGAAATTAATAATAACTATATTTTCCGCCATACAATCGAACTTAAACTTTGAAACTTGGCTGGTACACTCGTATTCGATGACAATGCTATCTATGAAGTTTTAGGACTGTCACATAAAGTTCGCTTTTACACACTATTCTGTCGCCGCCCGTGAGACTTATCAGCTTTACCAGAAACCAAGCTTAATACAAGCATGTTCAATTTGGCGATATATACTGACTGAAACATTCTCCTACTAAGGTCGAAGAGGCAAAATCTTCATTTTGGTAATTAACCAAGTTTACGTCATCCTATCAGCGGAACCTTGGTAAATAGAATCGTTGTAAATTGCAATGTATTCACTGAAGTTTTCTTTTTGGAAGAGAGAAAGGTGTGGGGGTGGAAAAAATATGTTATTAAATAGTTCGGAAGGAATCTTTTATTCTTAGTGATCAAACACTATGAAAATTCATGTGGCCAGGGTAAGTGGTCAAACACTATGAAACTCAGTGGTCAAACATATGATTTCAAGATGAAGTTGCCATTGCACATAAAAATTGGCTATGCATTAACAAGATTTTTGTTAAAAATTTGTGTTTATGAGTTATAATATTCACTTTGTGATTCAAATACGATATTGCAGGCTAATTAAAACAAACTGAGTTAATTAGGCTACACATTTTCTTTGCTTTAGGTAAACTGTGCAAATAAAGGGACAAAAACCATGTTTATATAGTAGATGCTTAGTAGCACGGATCGAGGAAGAACAAAAAGTATTAATTTAACTACCTAGACCTATTTTATTTAGAAGAAACAGTGCTGTAAGAATACTTAGTAAAAATATCTCCAAGTACTTAAAAATGATTGTTTCGGTGGAAGTATACTGTATAAGAGCAAACGTAGGATATGCTGCAAGAAACATAAAATTTCGACCTGCCAAAAATATGCAGATCTGTTACTTAAACAAACCAGAAATTGGTTACTATTGGTAGCGCTGAAAAACAAACTAGAATTTTCATCTACTTAAACCCTTAAATCAGTTTTGTAAAACAATTATAATTCAATTTAAATAAGAATTTCGGATGTAGATGATTGTCTTATAAGTCTCAATAATTGTTTGACTTTTGAAAAACAGTATACGGTATGTTATATATATATATATATATATATATATATATATATTTGCTCTATAAATTCAATAAAAAGAGGAAATTGCTCAAAATTAGGCATTTTTTATCAATAAATACCAATCGTTCTAAACAGAGATTTCAAGTTATGATTTCATATAATGATCTTCTTATAAGTATAAACAAAGCATAGTGCCAGACTCGGTATCTGTCGGACTTCTTATCATTGGGTTATACATGATTTATATACTAAATTAAAGTACATAGCACCTTGTTAATATCGCAATAGATGTGATTATCAAAAGTGTTTTTATTGTAACAATAATTTTATAGGAAAGTGAGGACAGTAATTAAATTTTTCAATAAAAGTAATTAGCTTTTTCTAAAGCAGCAAAGTTTTAATTTGAGACAAAAATTATTTTAATAGCAAATTATAAGATTAATGTATGACTCTGTAACTTCATTTTATTAAATTCCA
Organism: Linyphia triangularis; assembly: GCA_963978545.1. NCBI lineage: Eukaryota > Metazoa > Arthropoda > Arachnida > Araneae > Linyphiidae > Linyphia > Linyphia triangularis. The sequence continues at coordinate 43,212,444 of OZ021724.1, forward strand.
TTTAAAATCTTTCCACATTTTGAAAATTTGTCTCTATATTTAAAGGATTCAATAACTCGAGATTAAAAATAAAATCCTTTCGTTTATCTTAAAATAAATAAATAAAGTATATTCTATGCTTTATAATATCGCACTTTATATAAATTAGTAAGTTTTTTTACTCATGGTTGGTTGTATTCAGATTATCTGGTACCGTCAGCAACACGAGGGCTATAATGCGCCGAAACATTCGTCATTAGACAAGCCAACATACATTTACAAACATCCATGCCAACACGGGACTTGAACCCGCAACCTCGCCGTCTAGAAACTAGCACGCTAACCACTATACCGTTTGATCGGCTTTTTTTACTCATGAGTATTATGATAAAATGTTAATAGTTGTTTAATTTTTATGCAATTTCTAGGAAAATAATATCTTTTAAAGTGAATCTATAAAATGATGTATACATATTTTTGGTTTTGAATTATGACCCTTAGTTAATGTTAGAACGCCGTGACAACTATGTTTAACTATAAAAAACGTTATTTGTAAACCGATTCTATCAAAATGGCTATCAACTTTTTTTTTCTTCTTTGTAAACTACATGATTTATTAAAAAGTTGTATTGATGCCATCTGGTGTCGAAAAATATTTAAAAAAATTTACTGGCATACAGAAAATATCTAGAATTAAGGTGTACGTTTACTATAGAACTTTTTTTTTTTATTCTGAGTTTAAAAATCCAATTCTTTTTTACATTAGTTAGAGAGTATATGATTAAAATCATTTCATTAAAAAAAATTCAAATTTTGGCAATTGTTAATTTGTTAATTAAGATTTTATTGTAAATTAGTACCCTTTTCAAACAATTATATATAAAATTCTAATTTACTTAGAAACGCAATTCCACTTGGAAATTATTCGACAGATTATTCTTAATGTTTTGAAACTCAATTAAGTTTCTGTCATCGAATAAGTTTTTTTTTTATAACTTATTTTGTGTGATAACATGAAAAAAATCAATATATTTAATGAATTCTAAGTTTTAAAAATTTCTAAAAAATAAATTTCTCAAACCAACTTAATATAATTGAGTTTAAAAACATCTAACATATTATATAGATTACTATGATACAAAAAATATTATAATTGAACATTTTGTTGTTGAATTATCATTGTTTGAATAAAGAGTGACATCAAAATGCAGTTCGTCAGAAAACAGTGTTACGTTAGGTGCTTATCGGTTGGTTTATTTATTTAAGTAAACATTGACAAGCACATAACTAACTTGAAAATAAAAGGACATTACATATGGTAAATAAAAATTGTTCTTAACAATGCAAATTAAATTTTAGAAAGTTGTTGAGTCATAACTGTCTGATTAGTTCGCTAGTTAAGTTCGTAGCACGTTGTCCGGGAGTTCAGAGTCATCTCATGTTTTCTGCCGGGTTGAGTCGAGTTGAGTTGTTGCTTTAGAGTTGGTGGGCATGTGACACCACAACAGGTTTAAAGTTTGAGAAGCGTAGTACCTAACAGCGGTAGTATCTACCTATAATTGGATGTAACTTAAAAGGTATTAAAGATATTTTCAAAAGTTTAGTATTCTGTAAAAGCTAAAGTATCAGAGAATATTATTATATCATAACAAAAAATGAATAATCTGATCAATTTGTGTGAATTGTAGGGTATACGTACACCTTCAGACAATCAATTTAGATTATATTCGCTCATTTCACTGACAACACATACATGGTTTGGTAGTCTGAGCAAACTATCATAGTAGTTGAATTTCATTACTCTTCAAAATAAACTTATTTAACTTTTAGAATTGAGTTGAAATGAGTAAAACAATGTTTTCAACATGATGTTATTTGATTTTCATTAAAAAATTACCAAGTTACTTTATTAATTTAATTCGTTATTTTTGACTTTAATCCCCCCCCCCCTCCCTCTCCCAAATGAATTTACAAGATATATTATTATCTGTCTCGTAATATAAACAAATAAAAGTGTTTCAATTTTTTGTCACTCAATACCGAAAAAATTATATTTGAAATAAAAAGTATTTTTGATATATATCGTTTCTTTGATCTTGATATAATCTAGTAATAGCACTTCCAAACCAATTAAAATAAAATATTTTTTCTAGTAATATATAAATAACTAATTTTATATAATGATACTACGTCTTTTCCTTAGACAGATTACCCGAAGGATTCGAGAAACGAACCCCTTGCATCTGAAATAAAGGCAGAGTTGTACTCGACTTACATTATTAATGAGAAATACTTGTCTACGTGCAACTTGCCCTAAAACACCAAATTCAGATTAATATTATTTATTAAATATTTTAAGTTTTACCGTAACATAGAATGTTTTTGCCTGATGTACCAATATATTACATGGTATACTTCGGAATGTGTGTAATTAATATAAAATGTATTTTGCAACATTTTCTGGACCTCAACTTTGGAACTAATATGGTATTAAACAGAGCATTCTCAAATTACTTAAGGTTTTTGACGACTAAACTCAATCAGCAATTTGTCTTGATAAAATGTCATTCTGGAACAAGTGATTGTAATGTAAAAAGTAGTATATACATTGTCTACCAATAAGTATTTGGACACCCATTCAAATTATGATATCTTCTCAGTGGAGAAGCATAGACACATGAAATTCACATAGCAAAGGCATCTTTATGTAACATATCTATAAGTAAAACAACTCAGTCGCAAATTGAAATGCAAAGTGTACTGTGGGGGCATATGCAAAAGAATGGAGTACCATTAGTGTGCAGTTGTATAGATGCATTTACTTTAAAAATCGCGCAAGTCATGGGGTTGACTTTTAGTGTGAGATATAATCTCCCCTGTCATCAGTGTTTATTGGGCACTGTATTTTCATACTTAACATGAGTTTCTTGATGAATTCTAGTGACTAAATGGTTTGTAACATGTTTTGAACAGTTTGCAGGTCATAGAAAGTTCCCAATACATTAAATCTTTACACAATGCATATCGTAAAAGCGTCTCACACATGCTTGCTGAAATTTAGATTAGAGGAGTAACCTGGCTTACTTATAGTCGCAATATTGTTATTTTTTAATAGTTTATACAAGGCAAAAGTGGAATAAAATTTACCATAAGTATCAATAAACATGGTTTAAAAACCGACATTTCACCATTAACGACTTGTCTAGATCAAGTTAACATAATTTCAGTGAAAGAGTCGAATTTAATTATCTTTTGAGCTCTTGGAGAAGTTATTAAACCAATTCAACATATGCCACCCAAAGACCAAATCTTTTAAACATCAGATACTGTTTACAGAAAATAATTTTTTTTTTCAGTCTTATGAGTGATATTGGACATCAGATGATCTGTAGAAACGATGGGAACATGATATTTCATGGTAAATGCAATTCAAGTTAACGATTTGGTGGGAAAATAGTTTTAGTCTTTAGGTTCAATATGTTGAAATTGTTTAATAAGCTTCCTAACAGCGCAAAACATAATTAAATTCCACTTTTTCACTGTAAATGCGTTACCTTGATCTAGACAAGTCTTTAATTGGGAAATATCAGTTTTTAAATAGTGTTTATTGAAGGTTATGGAAAATTTAATCCCACTTTTGCTTTGGACAAATGATTACAAAATACTAATATCCCCCCTATAAGTAAACCAGATCACTCCTTTAATCCAAATTTCATCAAGCATCTGTGGAACTCTTCAACGATATGCATTGTGTAAAAATTCAATTTACTGGGAACTTTCCATCACTTTCAAACAGTTCAAAAGTTTGGAAGAACAATTTCGCCACTATAATTCATCAAGAAACTCATGTTGAGTATAAGAATACAGTGCTAAGTAAACACTGATGACCGGGGAAATCATATCTCACCCTAAAAGTCAACTCCATGAGTTGCGTGATTTTTAGTGTAAATGCATCAGTACAACTGCACACTAATGGTACTCCATTCTTTTGCATATACTTCAAATGAACACTTTGCATTTCTATATGCGACTGAGTTATTTTACTTATAGATGTGTTACATAAAGATGTCCTCTTGATGTGAATTGCAGGTGTCTATGCTGGCCCCCTGAGAAGATATCCTCATTTGAATGGGTGTCCAAATACTTATTGATAGATTGTGTATAATTCAAACATTCGTCTCAATAATTAAATTCATATGTGTATAGAAAATAAATAATTTGATATGTAAATATCTGAAGCCGTAGTTAATTCAGGAAATGTAATATCCATTTACGTAGTTAGAAAATTAATATTATAAATCCAATCATGAAATTATTTTCTGCGTTGAAGGTATAAGTATTGCTAGCAATATATTTTTCAGTTCCATAATCATCATACAATAAAATCCTTTCATAAATTTGCATCACACAGTTACAAATAAACATACGAAAAAAAAATTCCATGAACAAATTTCTTCTAAATATTGAATAATGATAATTTGTTATTCTAAAACTGATTTTTCTGTTATTAAAAAAAATAAAAAAAAATAAATAAAAAATTGTACTTTCCTCTGAAAAATGTTTTGGTAATGAATTGAATCCAAGTAAAAAGGAACATACTTACTTTCCTTTTAAGAAATAATTTATTGCATATACTAGTACACTCATATGTTAATAAAAGTATCGTATTCCAAATGCTGAAATTGAAGCATGGTTTAGGTTGTTATGGGGCTGCATTATTTATTTCATCTACTATGGCAATATCTGCTTTGAAAGGCTGTTATTTGTAGAGAATGTGGATTTATTTTAATATTTATTATTTGTATAATAGAGGAGTATATATTGTTATTGTGAAGTGATATTTTGAAATATATTATTTACGAATATCAAATATGTTATTCTTAAATATATTTGTGTGGTTTTTTATATTTATATTTTTTAATGGTATTATGAGTTACATGTTTTTTTTATAATTAATGGTATTAAGAGACTATTGATTTTTCTGAAAATATCATTCATGAAAATATCTCTAGAGAATAAATATGTCATGGTAATACAATAAAATGGTTTAGATTTTAAAAAATAAGCAGTACCTTTCAAATAATAAGTTAACTATATTTATCTACTATTATTTATCAATTACAAGAATCGTGACATAAAAATATTCAAGTACTCATAAAGAAAATCTTATTCCCTGGGGAAATATTGTATCTTAAACTAATCCTAAGTATTTTCCAAAGTTCAATGCGATTTCATTCATATCAGAATCATTGCCTTCTTTAGAGAAATCATTTTTTGTGTGCTAAGATTAGGAAGCAAATACGGTATCCCTCAAAATGGTTATATTTTGTGGCAAGTAGAAAAAGAGTAATTGCATATTAGCATAACTAATCAGGTACTGTGTCAGAGCAAAATACCTTACAGTATTTAAATAGACTCTGTTTGATATGCTTCACAAAAGTTAGCCTGAGGAATTAAAAATCAATCACATAGAAGAAAATAATGTTCTTTTGTGAGCCAACTATTGTACTATTATTTGCTATCTTTTATTTGCAACACATCTAGCTATTCTTTATTATTATAGATAATTCATCTTTCAAGATATACTGAAATGCATTGTGTTTTACTTAATGTACAATTACTTAATGGTAAAACAAGCATAAAAGAGAAGAAAAAAAATAATTTTTTTTTATTTAACATGGCGATTTCTAATTCATATTTAAGTTATTCGGTACTTTTACTAGTAAATATAGCAAATGAATTCTTTCATTTATGTTTTGGTACAAAACTAATTTTAACATACTATTTGATGATGGGTTTTTGGAAAATATGTGTACATCCAAGAACATTTTTGAAGAAAACTTTCAGTTGGGTTGCTTTTCCGAAATAAAACCCTTTACGTGTGTTGTTTTTTGGGACAGTTGTACTTTGGAACAGTTTTCATGGTGTTGCATTATTCATACATTAAGTTCACTTAATTTAAATGCTTTATTACTGAATATATGTAGTGCAAAGATGCGCAATCATACATTCCAAGGTAAGTATACTATATTAAAAATCAAGACAAATGTACTGTACAGTTTAACAAAACGATTTATTAAACAGTTTGTGTTCGTGGTACAAATAAAGGCAAAATTTAAAAACTTTTAAAAGAAATGGAGAAATAAAGAAAAATTTTAGTTTATGGGAAAAATTAGATGTAGCTACCATAAATCTTTATGAAAAGTATTTATTTAAAATGTTGCAATGGTACAAAGCCTTCTTCTACAATTATTCAGCGTATTATATATTCATGGTACATTTCTTGTATGATAATTGTTTAATGCTTAAAACTCTATCACTAACGAATTATTTGCACACAAACAATTAAAATATGTAACTTTCGTTGCGTGTTAAATGTTGTAAATAAAATGTTCTTTAAACGCAACCAACTGATTGAATTTTTTATGTATAAAATTATATAGTTTTGTCATTTTTCTTATTTAGCTCCAATATAAAGTGTAAAAATGGTCCATTTTAGAAAATAATTAAAAACTGTCCCTTTTTTTTACGAAAGGGCTCCGAAGCACAAAAAAACACGAAATCGTGACATTCTCGCAGCAACTAAAATAAGAGTTGTAAAAAAATTGTCCAATTAGAATTTTTTTACTGCAGTGTAAAAAGTCTTCAAATGAAGAAAAAGGAATCACCTACCAAAAACGAAGTATAGTTAATAGAGAACTTTCGTTCGACCAATTATGTTTATAGCAATCAACTTTAAAACTTCCATTCAAAGTACCATTTAAGTTATAAAGCAGTTTTAATCCCTTTACAGAAATATATATATATATATATTTCTGTAAAGGGATTAAAGTTGCTTTATTTCTTCCTTGCATGGGGGCTGCCACGAGTGTGCAGGGGGGTTCACTTGCACTATATGGTTTTTGAAATTTTAACAAAAAAAAAAAATTCTAAAAAAAAGTATAAATTCACAGAAAAATACACATATGCCATTTAGAAACTATTTTTTAGTTCTATTGTGTGAACTTTTTATTTTTATTTCTTTTTAAGTCTTTTGTGAGTTTTCTTTTTATTTTCAAAGCAGTTTCTTGCACCTGCGGGGTGTATCGGCCACCTGTTGTCTAGGACCCTGGAAGAATGGGTAAAAGAAAAAGTATTTATTAGTTTCTTAGGGTGATATTTCCTATTTTCTCTCAATTCCAGTAAAATGATTTGGTATATATTTTTAAGTAATCAGATATAAGGCATGAGAATTATAATAATGGGTAATCCTTTTTGGAATTCAATTGAGCATTTCGAAGTACTGCCTTTGTATATTACTTTTGAGGAATTTATTCATTATTTCTGTAATTTGGAAGAAATTAAAAATCATTTGGTTTTCTGTTCGAAACACCGTCTTTCGAATACCGCTGGAACTAGATGCATGATAAAAAAACATAGAAGGATAAGAAAATCGTTAATTTTGTTTTCTTTTGTGTTTTATTTTTTTCTTGAAAGAGTAAAGTATTTTTTTCCCCTTTAACATGGTTGCATTTGGTACCAAAATATATTTGTTTCTATATTTTTATATACATTCTTAGTTAGAAACTCGTGCCATTGACATAAGTAAAAAAAAAAAAAAAAAAAATGAAATTTTCATTGGCACATTATCGTGATTTATCTGCTTAGCATATATATATAACAAAATTATTATTATTTTAACATATATTAACAAAAATTGCACTAATATTGTTGTAAAAATAACAGCTTGTTGCAACTCACTCCAAAATCTAACCTATTCAGTATTTAAAGGAGAACAATAATATTTAGAAGAAATAACATTTAAAATTTACTGACAGTTATGCATCTAGTATAAGTAAGAAGAAACGGGTATACATTAAACGCAAGCATCCCGAAAGGAGACATGGAAATACATTTCTCGATGCCGCTGTCAAGATGGATCTCCATATAATGTGAGCTTGGTGATCATGAAGACACAAAGACAGATTTTTTCCAAGAAGTCAAGAGTCAGTGTACAGTTAGGTCTTGATGCAGAAAAAAATAATACTAACATTCTAAACAAAGTTAAGGCCATAACTTTCAATTAAACTATAATACTTGTCAATACATTTAAATTTGATGCGGAATTTGTGTTAATACCATTTTCATATTTTCATTCATTTGAAAAAATGGCCATATTTTTGGCGATAATTTTTACATTGTTAAAAAAAAGCATACATCGTGTTTTTGACGATATGCTTTCAAGTATTCCAATATTATTTTTTCTTGTAAGTGAAACAAGAGAAAAGTGAAAAACGGTCGTTGATGATGAAGATAACTCTGTTTTGAAGACATTCGTTTTTCAGATGTTTAGAGAACATTAAGAGGCATTACTATAATGATTTTTATCAAACTAGTTTGAGCTGGTTTTAAGCAATTGCCAAAAAAACATGATTTTTATATGTTTTCCACGTGCGCAATATTGACGAAAACCTTAATGGCAGGTTTCATGGCCGCAACAACCCGTACACTAAATTTAAACATAATAGGTCAATTTGTTAGGATTTATGCTGACCACGACATTTTTTCTAGACCACCTTTATGAAGTCAAGATGTTCTATATCGTGGAGAAATGCACACACACGAAAAAAAAAAATCGAAATTTTTTTTGGTCAAAAACATTACGTTCTATCCCTATGTTAACATATGAATAATTCAAAGTAAAAAGACAAATTCGTCTTTGTAGGATTATCAAAAAACAGTTTCCATAAAAAATATTCGAAATATTATAAAAGTTATAGTTTGTTGAAAGAAAACTTTTCCACAATAACCTTGAATGGATACTCTCTTTTACATTTCAACGACTTAAAAAAAAAAACTAATTTTTGGCTCCAATATACATTTAATTGTTATCAATTTGTAATATTCTACTTTTGACTTACATCTTCTTGCGTTTTCATTACTAGGTATTTTCCTAAATTTTATTTCGAATAAACTATTAAAAATTAAAACAATAAAACTCTACAAAACTGCAAATAATTTGAAGATTATCTTCTTATTTATTTTTGGCAATACTGTTTCTTACTATAAACTTAATCTATTGCACCTTAGAAATATTTGGATTTCAAATAAATAAAGTATACTTTTTTCAATTTACTTCATCGAATATAATGGGCTTAAAATTTAAAGTAAATGTTAGAAAGTATACACATTTAATTATTGATACTAAGATTTAAAACATGACTGATACAAAACTGATGCTGAAGAAATTGCATATATATTTGCGATCCAATAGCCTCTGTTCATTTCTTTAAACGTAAAAACCAAACACCAGAAAAGTACATTCAATTGTTAACTTTTTCACGGCTTAACTTGAATCCTGTAACACTCCAAAATAAAATTTTACTCTACCGAAAGTTTAGTTTTTCTTTGCTCAAACTTTATAAATTGTCGACAGGCGAATGTGTAGCTACACGATTTCTGCCGCAATTAATTAATATTTAAAAACAGATAAATTTCCCATTTGGACAGTGTAATTTGTGTCTCAAGAGAAATAGAAAATTAATCACAATTACTCTGTTTCCTCACATATTAATAATAATTTTGAAATAAGGTGTCTTGAACATTGTAGGAATTTCTGAGTTTCTATGATTGCAAATATCAGTAAAATTTCAACCATTTTTTGTATCCATTTTACAAGCTGTAAGTCCAATGTAATGTGCTTTATTAGGAAAAAGTTATGAACAACAGAGGTCTAATAAAAAGACGAATGATAATGACAGTTTTTTTATTTTTATGATTATTTTTTTAAGATAAAAATGTTGAGTACATTTTATTGAAATTGTCACTAGTGTAAAATAAAACTTGTGTTCCAATTCGTTTTACAGTTTTCTCCCTGATGGAAAAATGCATTTTCTTAATCATTTTTGTGAGTTGTTGTTAAATTAAAAAAGTGGGGTTTTTTTTTGGTTTTTTTTTCAAATTTGATTCTATTATAAATTATATATTTTAGTTTTTGACCGAACAATTTACATCTGCAGCAAAATAATGTGTCTTCTGAACATACATATCTATCTGTTAAGTATGAAATATAAATAAAGGTAAAAAAAGTTCCTAATGACAATATTAACACATGAAAATTAACTTATTCTTTATAAAAACTAAATTGTATAACATTTTCAGATATTGATTTTAGTTTTAAATGTTTAAATCACTAATCTCCACAACGTGTGATTTAATATTACTAGACCAATGTAAATTTATATTTGTCCCACTTTTCTGACACTCAATTTCACCCAAATATGAGCAGTTTCAACAATTATAAAAAAAAATCGTTCACCGTAATCAAGTTTTTCATTCAATTTAACAGTCAAGAAGCCTAAACTCAATTTGAAAAATAAACACACGATAACCTTTCTCACCAAAAAACCCACACGACTTCTCTCCTTTAAATAAACAATAAGCTAGAATTGCGGCACAGAGAATGAAATTACCAAAGCAATTTTTTGTTCCTCTCATCTCTCCCTTGTATTTTATTCCTAAATAAAAGCCCTTGCAAACAATCTCTATAAAACAACGAGGAAGAATGATGTTAAAGTGAAGAATATACCACTAATTGGATTTTCACGGAATTTCGCCAGGAATGAATGGCACGCTGAAATAGAAACTTGAGTGGATTTTGGAGTGCCTTCTCTCTAATTCAGCTTACTCCAGGAAGGCTACAATTGTGGTGCACCGCTTTTATTCCTAGCGAGCCTTGCAGTGATTGCCGTATAATAGCATTCTCGGCTCTTATACAGGGTGTAGTGAAATTAGAGTACATACAGATGGGAAGTGTGAGAAGGAGATAGTATAGCTGCACTATGGATTTATGTTGTTTTCTTGAGAGCGTCGTATGTGTTTCCTTGATTGTTTTAGTAAACAAAATTTAATTTAGGACATTCATACCATGTATTTTGTTACGACAATTGCAGCATTATAAAGTTTTAATAAACCTACACTTTATTATAAGATTTTTAAGTGAATTTTAAGACACCATCTTAGTAATTATGATTTTATGTTTTATAATATGAAATGATTTTAAAGAATATCTTAGAGATCAACACTAAATAAAAAAAGTCTAATAATATCCTAAGATGTTATATACTCACTTCCACTTCGATGCCATGACTTTGAGAATTTGGAGAGGCAAGACAAAATGTGGTATTAAATCATTGACCCCTATTACCATTATCTCTTCGTGCTGTTTCCTTTCTCCCTGTTAGATGTCGAATTTAAAAGTATCACTTGATTTTTTAACAGTCTTTTGGAAATGTGATTCTGTGCATGCGTGATAGGCTCCGTTTCATATTTCAACTATCATTTTCCAAGATTTGTTCGTCTAGTCCTGAGCGAAGTTACGTTCTCGTGATTTGCTCTATTTCATTTGTTATTTTTTCATTTCACTCACATCATCACGGGGCTTTCACAATTTTGTTAAGTACTTGTGTTATATTATACTGTGGTATTTTGTTTGTTATTGTTGTACAAGTGTTTTGTATTTTTATGTCATTAAATGTTCACGTTTTTATCTGAAAGTGTGGTTTTTATATGGTTTGTGCATATTTGTACAAGTAACACGTGGATTATTAAATTTACTGTTATATATTAACTATACTAACTACGCAACGGGAATAGTGTTTACTTTTAGCTGTGTTTTATCATCTGAATATTCAATTCCAAATGCAAGTTATTACATAATATTTATCTATGTTACTTTCCAATTCTGAAACAACTTACAATGTATATTTTGAATGATAATTTTTCAATGCCTCTCTACAAATGAGTGTGAAATGTGAAACGGATTGATATCTTTCTTAATTCTAGCTTTCATATATTGTCAATTCAATTAGTTATTCATGAATTCATAATGAAATCAAATCGAAATGTTATAGAAGTTATTTGAGTGAATAAACTGTCAGGGGGTTTAGCTTCTTTAGTCTATCACTCACGCAATCTCTAACAACCTGTACTCAGTACACTTTATATGCATTTAGTAAATATTAAAGTTACAGAAACTTCTAAACAAACATGACGACTTCTCTTCAAGCACCAAATATTTACTTTGAAATCTAAGTAATCAAGGCTGTTATTCATTAATTTGTGTCTTTGATGACATAGTATCCTTTTCTTGACAACTATATATCCTTTCCTTGTTGACAGATAATGCATTAGTTGTTTTCGGTTTGCCTGGTAAGAAAATTTCTTCTCATATAAGATGTAAATGCAGATTTGGTTCTTATTGAATTATCTTTGTGATGACATTACCCTTCACTCATTTAACATTGTTCTAACGCAGTATAACCCTAAAGTAGCCTTTGTGACAGAAAATCCGCAATATAAATAGCTAACCATACCTTTTCCTTGACACAGTTTTCAAAAATAGCAAGTATTTGTTGTAAATAAAAAATCGTCAGTTCCTTTTCTCATTTAAATTTAATAATGGTAGGTTACCATGTAAGAGATGATGCTTCTTATTTAGCAATTTGAGATAGTTTTTGAAATCACAGCTGTTAAAATGCTGCGTTTGATATTAAAATAAGGAAAATCAATAATTTTAAGAAGGTTATTAAAGACATATAGAATTAGAATTTCATATTCTATAGACGAAAGAAATATAAAAGGGATATGGTTTAGGCTTATAAGACATCTTAATAGGCTTCAAACCTTGTGATTTTTTCGTAAAGTAAACCTAGTAAACTTCGTGTTAGGGAGGGAAGGAGAGAATCCTAAATTGAACTTTTAAGCAGCCAAGTGTTTTTTTAGGATAGGCCTTGTTCAACTCAACTCTCCTTATAATAGGTCTTTCGTATTTCTTGTTTCGGCTTTAGACATAATGTTGGATCTTTTACTGTGATGTTTTTAAATACATTAAATATGTATTTTTTTATATACTTTCATCAGAGTTGCCTTTTACCAAGGATAAATCACCAACTACCCTTAACTTCCAATTCTGTCCACGTACCTTTTCACTATAGAAAGAGGACGTGAGATTTGATCTCCCACAGAAAGCAAAGTGATCAATACAACGTACCACTATGAGAAAGCACTATCAGACGCTTTCTTCTCTATCATTCATCACCTTGGGTACTTTCTGATGGGATTTTTTCCCTCAAGGGCAGATTTTTCCTTCTGCCTTTTCATTGTGTGATAAATGTTTCAAGTCAATATATAAGGGGCGGTTACTTTTCACTTTTCAACAGATAATACAATGCTTCCGCGGAATGAACTAAACGTTATTTAAACGCCAGAGGTGTTGATTTATGATTCTCTTTTTTCTTTAAAACATCAAGTAGGGGCATAGAGATTGTGCTTGAACTTAGGAGGTGTAACCTTGTATTGTTATTTGTATGAAAAATATTTTTAAAAAGTAGCGAAGCTTATTTTTTAAAGAATAGAAATACTGTTAGACAAGCCAAGGAGTGATATTTATGCTTATGTATTTCTAAAAAGAGTGAAAGTGATAGTTTTACTTCGTGAGGAAAAATAAAATAAGGTACTAAATATATATATATATATATATATATATATATATATATATATATATATATATATATATATATATATATATATATATATATATATATATATATATATATATATATATATATATATATATATATATATATATATATATATATATATATATATATATATATATATATATATATATATATATATATAGCATAGCTTATCTGGGAAAAAAGTTTCTTGACAAAATTAGTTTGCTGTTTATTAATTGGCTTAAAGTAGGAATTTTTGGTTCTGCAAGGGAGGGTATACAGAGAATTAAATAACTGATGATTCATTTAATTTGTAATAAATTGTAATGAATTGTATTAGTTATTTCTGGCTGGATGCATACTATCACTTTAAAAATTGAACTTGTCTTTCAGAAAAAGCTTCATTGTTTTATCGAGAACGCACACATGCAGATAAAATTTGAAGTTATTTTTAGAATTCCAAAGGATTTAAGAAAATGGAAATAACTAGCTTGCATTTTCTTTAGTATGGCTGTTCAATTTGAGAAAGAATTTGGTATCCTGTAAAGTTCTTTTAAAGTGCATAATCGTTTTCTGAAAAAATACATATTAGTTAAAATTAGAAACAAATAAGTATTTGGAAACTGATAATATTGGAGGGATGGGGTACCTTTCAATATTTGATATATTTAAAGAGATTGGATTTCGCTCTACTAGAAATGTTATTTTATTTACGAAAAAGGGAGGCATTACATGCCTAATCCTTACAATAAGTATCTATAGTTTCTCATAATTACGGATTTAGTATAAAATGAATTTTATTATGTGACTTGAAAAGTAAAAACAATGTGATTTCAACTCTGAATTTTTAAATTCTTTAGATTAGTTTCTAGTTGTATGTTCGTTGAAATGGACGAAATCTCAAAGGGCTAATTTACCTTCCACGCTGTTTTTCTTGTTGTTTCTAATAGAGCTGAAACTTTTCAAATAGATTCGTTTTCGGGGACAATGCATTCGATGAAGTTTTAAGGGGTTTCCATTAAAAAACGGCTTTTACATACGTTTGTAATATTGTAAGTCATCTCCAGGTACTAGATACTAAGCAATATTCATGCATGTCCAATTTAGTAATATTTATGACTAAAACTTTCTCTTGTAAAGATTGATATTATATGATAATTTTTTTTTTTTTACCATTTTGATATCCTTAAATCTTTTACATCAACTTCGATAAACTCGTTGTCGATGATAACTCTATTAAGTTTTAGGGCAACAAAATCAGTCAATGCCACGGAATCAGTGGCTTTCTTCGTAGTGGTCAAACACAATGAAAACTCGATTTCAGTTCAAACTCTCTGGATAAGTTGTAATTTCACAAAAAGTTAGCAATACATATATAGAGGATTTATTGTAAAATCTATGCTTGTATGAGTTAATTTTTTCTAAACTGGCATTTAATCAGGAAAATAGCAAAGTGAGACTTATTCATATTATTAATTAAGCAATTATGCATATAAATATGCTATTAACATCTTGAAACTCTTTTTCTAACGGGGGTGATAACAATTTAATTTTTGATGGCAAATGATATAGATTTCAATACTTGAAATATCTATAAGATGTAATTGTATGCTGTAATATTCTATGATATAATTCAGTCATAATAAATCTTTCATAATTATAAGAAATTTAGATGGCAGCTATTTTTAGCAGATTGTTTCCCAATATGTTAATGAGGTTGACTTTAATATCAAATGTCGAGCTCATTTTTTTTTTAGGTATTGCTCAGATTTATTTGTGTATTACTTGCTTTATTAACCAGGATAAGCGTTTTAGTATGAACCTCTATGGTAACCTTACTAAAAAAAAAAAAATGCTTTCTAAGATCTAGTCATAACTTTTTTCTCTGCACCTTATAACTTACAATAGGTAGACCTACTAAATCCTGCATTTTATTAATTTAGCTTTGTTTACTTAGCATTTATGTAACTCTTTAGATTAAAGAATTACGAATAAGAATTAGATTAGAGTTTGACTCACCCCTAATCCTGGAATCCTCATGTTTTAGTAACGATCAGCACACGAATGAGTTGAATTAGGACTCTTTGTTTCGAGATAAATACACACACACAAATCGCAGAAAATACAGAGAATTTAACTGACGTGTTTTACTCGAACAGAAATAGAATTGAATGAGTATTCGGCTATTACAATTAGCATGAAAAAAGTACAGTGGTGCTGCCTTCTAAGTGAAGACACAGCATCTCGAGAGACATTAATCAACAACTCTTAATAATAAGAGCAGACATATACGTGTTGAACAAGAATAGCTTAAAAAGTAGGAAAATAAGACATTAGGAAGATGAATCGGAAATATTAAGCATACAAATTTAGCTCAAACGTACAGGAAAAAGAATTCTTCGTATATTAATTTTGGGGGAAAAAATGACTTCCCAAGAATAATCTTAATGGATATATCTAGATATCTAGAATAGAATTTGATTCCAACAGCAATCAAAACTTGTTGAAAATTTTATAGCAAAAAGTTATTTGAATAAAGGCTACAAATAACATATTTATTTTTGTTTTTTTGTGATGTTTGAAGGAAAGAGAACTAAGTCTTATTTTCTGTTTAATTTGATGGTAAAAAATGGCACACATAAAAATCATGCGAATGAAGGAAGTTTCTTTAAAATCGCCTTTTATTGATAATGTTTATTGCCTCGAATTGTTGAAATTAAAGCAAAAAAGTTTTTAGCCAATCACGATGAGTAAAATTTACCGAATCGGATATTAAACTGCGCTTCTTTTACATTTCTCTATTTTGAAGGCAAAATGTAAAAATTAAAGTAAAATATCAAACATTGCTCCATGTTTTGGGCTGTTAGTGAAAAAAAGTACACAAATACATAAAATTTGGCTGTATTCGAATATGTACATACCTTTTTAAAAACATTTAAATTTACTTAATTGAAATTTCTGAAAAGTTGTCATTATTCGTTTGGTAAGAGGTACATCAAGCATCGGTGAAAAGATTGTTGGTAAGGGTTAAATTCCTCAAAAATTGTCATCCTTTGTAATCAAATATTTCATTATATGCTTTCAACCTTTAAAGTGGCAAAAATTGACATGCTGCCATTAATTTACAGTAATCTATGTATAAGTGGTCACGTGATGTGGAGACTCTTGTTTATAGGTCCCAGGATATATCTTTGCGAAACGGGCTCACTTAACTCGTTAAAGGGTTCATTGCTAAGCAAACCTCAGCTCGCTTCACGTGTTAAATTTTTCATCGTTATCCAAACATAGTTTCGCTTTGCTTGCTGCAAAGTTCATTGCTACGTAAATACAGATTGTTTCGCTCGTTAAAAGATTCATTGTTGTGCAAGAACAAGCACGCTTTGCTAGCTGAAAAGTTCATTGCTACGTAAACTCTTATTATAAGAACTCTTTTGTGGAGAAAAAAAAGAAAAAAAAATCCCGTTAATATAATACAACCCACATATTCCCTTCATCTTCAAAGCTTTTATTATTAAAATCCCACTTCCCTCCGAACAACTAAGTTTTTTAATCTCTTCCCGGTAATACGCCAAATTCAACCCCACCCCTTTCGAGAAAGAACCTAATACAATTTCCACGAAACCAATCCCATTATACAACTCCCACCCTCTCCCCTGTGAAGCAAAAAGTTTCACGAACCGTAAAAAATCCTTCCTGCCCCTCCATGAAATCAAGAGTCTAATACCCTCCCCCCCCCCCCCTAACCATTGAAATCAATTCCATAATATACTTTACTCCTTACCACTCTAGTCTTTAACACACATTGGATGTCACTTTATTAACAAAACCTTCATACAAATGTCAAAATTTTAGCATTCTGTTTATGAAAAACAAAATTAGAAGGTCAAAACTACTCACGTTTAAAATTTCAAAGTTATCCGCTTATTACAAGTCCCTTTTAAAAGAAGGTTTTAAAATGTTAGTTAAATAAAATGCTTCAAATTTTAACACTTTGTCTGTGGAAAGAAAACTTTCAAGGCTCAAACTACTTGTATTCAATACTTCAGAATTCTTCAAAGTGGCTTTCTAAAGAGTTACAGACACACAGACTCTTTGTTTTATTATTATAGATAAAGAAGAGCAAAATATTATTTTGTAAAAATAATTTATAATTACTGCTGTTGGCAAATCACAAACATATTTTAGTATTGGCGTTAACTCAAAACTTAAAAACATTCACATACTCATGGGCACTTTCAAATGATTATGTATTTTACACTGATGAACAATAAGAATTTTTCTTAAATGTCTTTACGAAACTCTAAATATCCTAGGTTATGGTTTGACAATTATGAAAATGTGTTGAATTTGTATAACAATTTTCAATAAGCATTTTTTTTTTTTTTATTATTATTATTATTATTATTTTGTCATTCCATTAAAATTTAACTATATGATTTTTCGCATGACACTACTTTTATCACCTTTAATTACAGTGAATTTAAAAAAAATTGAGTTTAATTTAAAGCCAATATTATTTTTACGCCTATGAATTTGTGTTTGCTGTGTCATTAACTACAAAATCAACGAAAACGAAACACGTTAACAAAATCCGTTTTTAAGTGTTTCTATGGATGGACATAAAGTTAAATAAAATAGTACCAGAATGGCAACCTATAATAATTAAAAAGATAAACAAAAAGTTTCGTCACTTTATATCTTGATAACTTATAATAATATTGCTTACTAAGTAAAACTTATTAGAAAATTGTATTAATTTTTTTTATGCAGTAAGAACTCTTTAAAAAATATACTTTAAGGAAGAAGTATGGTGAAAAAGGTTCTATATTTGTGATCAATAATGACATAATTTGTTGCTTTAATCAAATAGATTTAAAAAAATTCATTCTTAACTAACCCTTTTGTTAAAATATTTTTTCATAAAATTTTATATTTTTTTCTCCAAAAACAGTTAATATAAAAATAAAAAAAGAAGTTATCTTAATAACAAATATACCCATACAAGCATCAGTATTCAGCATATAAATATATGAACCACAAGGAAAAGAAAAACGTTCTTACTCTAAACACCTTTACTAAAACTTTAACACCTTTACTAACACTTTAATTAAAAACGGAGTTTTGAAGAAGTTTCACTGGTATTTAATAAAAATAAGTATCTTCCCAGCTTTTCATAAAATGTATTACTTATTGATTTCAACGCTCAAACTCACATTGCAGGTTTAACAAAAAGCCTTCCCAGCACTATTAAATCTTAAACAGCTACCAAGTCACCCATAACATAATCTTTTGTCTTTTCAAACTACCATTTAATTCGGGTCCGTTATCTAATAAATTCTTTGGGTTCAGATTCTATTATCGCAAATCTTTTCGTAATCTCTATTTAACGACACAATCCATTTTTCAGTGACACTTGTGTACTGGAAATTGGATTTTGAGAGACTGAAACACAAATGAAGGAGAAGGAGTTTATGGAATAAAAATGGAGAAACAGAATTGCTATTAATATATCCAATTACAAAATTCGGATAACAATATATCTTAAATATTTTTAAACAGAAATATATTTCCAGTTAGGACCTTGTTTTCATTAGTCTTTGATATTAAAAATTATAAAATATTGACCTATTTGTTTACCATTTAGGTGGATGGATCTTAAAAGTAAACCTAAATCAATTTTGGGACTTTCACTACATGTTGTTTTACTTTTTGTTTGCCTTTCTATTAATAAATTACTTTAGTTCCTCTTTAAAAAATGTCGAAGTATATTATATATTGTTTTTAAAAAGAAAATTATTATCTATATAAGACTTTTATTCTTAATTTTATTTTTCTCTAAACGTGATATTTCAAACTTCTATCTTCTATATATCTTTTAAAACTAACAGAAATATACCATTCAATTTTTATAAATAATATTTATTTGACTACTGTAATTAAGAGAGTCAATTTTTTTTTTAATTTCATTTGTTAAACTGATATTTTTCTTATTCTATATTTCTTATAGTTATGTTGCTCTCTATAGAATTATAATATTTTCCTCCTGTGTTTCATAGTACATATTTTTATGAAAATTTATTTTGGCAGAATTTCTATGAAGTTGTAGTAAATATCTTATACATTAAACCTGAGCCGAAACAAATCTCTCTATTTTTATAAGTTTTATATTTGTATTTTCATATTCCATACCTTTGTAAAAAAAAAAAAAAAAGACAGATTGGTTAAATTGGTTAAATTAATTCTATAAAAACTTTGATAATATATTTTTTTTACCAAAATTTATCTTTAAATTCTTATATAAGATCTATTTAACCTATATAAAAATTTCTAACTCATTTGTTAAGAACTTTTCATGAAAGTGTACATCGAAAATAAGCAATTCAAACTTTAAGAGAATAGGGGGTACTGGGTACCCTCTTATAATTAGTCATATAAACCTTAGTAAAATTACTATTCAAATAAAAAGTATTGAATTTGAAATTTATTTTGACTTGCAAATATTTCGATCATGAAATGTAAGGAGATTTTTTTTATTGTAATATAGTATTGGAATTTGTACGTCATTTCTGCTTAACAAACGTGCTATCAAATTTATACAAAGGGGAGTGGATAGTGAATATAGATGGGGGGGGGGGTGGTATTTATTTAATTTCCCCATAAACATTACTAGGAGCATAAAAAAAAGTATGCATTGATTAGTATGATATAAATTAGAGGATAGTGAACATATAAGATCTTTTACATTAGTGTTGTAAAATTAATTAAATAATATAATTTCGTTTATAACGCTTGCACATTTTAGCTTCTGCACTACATTAGTGTAGTAAAAAAACATAATATAGAAGCTCATTATAAGACATGATTGCATATGCTACAATTACATGCAATATGTCAAATGAAAGTTCTAATCGTAAGGAGTGTCTATATAAAAATTTTACGGGATGTTACGACCATATGTACAGGGAATAAGAACCAGAAATCAATTTGAAATTATTTAAATTTATACAATAAATGTCATACTAACTATAATCTAAACTATAGTCGTGTGTGAAATGACGTGATCTTTAGAGTAATTTGAGTACAAAACGTTGAGCCGTAAGAAGTTAGTATAATAATTATCAACACCAGATAAATCAAAGTTAAACATTAAGTAACATTTCAAATATTCGAACCAAATAACCAGTCCGGTGAATCAGTCTACCTGTTTATTCAAATACACTATAAATTCACTGATCAATTCCTCAAATGACAGTAACTTTAATTTACCTTCATGCATCCAAGTATTAATAATAAAACAGGACAAAATTATATCATTCTCCAAATAGGTAAAATTCAATTATTTCTAAAATTACCTATTAAATTCAGGCATTGACAAAGTTACTTAATTGAACTTCTGGCTGAGGATAGAGGAAAAAAGGTAAATCAACTTACCATAATTTCAGGGGTAAGCAATGTAGCAGCAGGTCATCGTCTCTCTCTTTAGAACTCTCCTTAATTCAAAACCACCGAGTTATTTCTTCTCTCTCGGAAAACCCTCTCCCCTTTACTCCCGATCTCAGATCCCTCCAGACTTTCTGACATGAAATATAAGTTTGAAGGTATCGATAAGATTAGTTATGTTATATAAAACACAACTAATCTGAAAGTACCTTGAAGTTTTTCAGGAAGACGCTTTCATAGAAAATACATTGTAATTTCCCGTCCTTTCTTCAAATACAAATATCTGCGCAAAATCGGATATTTTTCTCGCTAAATTTTACAAAAATTCGCAGATATTCTTGAATTTTCCAACTTGATGAGATTTAAAAAAATAAATTCAGCATTTTAGAAATTTTCTTATCTCATGTTTACAACTTTAATCAAGAGACATTTCAGTAATTAAATGTTGCCAAATCTTTTAGTATTTGTGCTTGAAGTCATGAAATAGAAATGTATGTAGAAGCAGCCTTTTGGTGGCAGTAACTGTCACAATCCAACTTGTTTAACATTGTTAATTGTACTTATGTTCGACTTAAAAGCAAAACTTAAGCGATACCATTAAGTAAAAAGAACATTATGCATAAAAGCAGAATAGCCCTTACCTTAGACTCAGTTGTATTTCTTTTTACTTGATTATTAATGTTGTGAACTAAGAATTTTCACACCTGTACTAGCAAAGAATTAAAAAAAAAAAAGTAAAGTACTATGTATTGTTTGACATTCATATTTTATAATAATTTTATTTTAATATTTTAATAAACATTTAAAGAATTGGAGCTTTAATTTACTAGCATTATTACTAAGATTTGGCATTAAAAGATGTATTTGCACTAAATACTTATGTCGGCTTGCTTTCGAAATGAAACTTTGGTTTAAAAAAGAATTACTACATGCGATCAATGCAAAAAAAAACTAAGTCTAAATAAAAAAAAGAGTTTTTTTTTTTTTTTTTTTTTTTTTTTTTTTAAATAGGACTATTTTTCTTCATTACACCAAGGATTTCTGAACGCAATTTTTAACTATTTATGAGCACTTGACCAGGGAAAAATTTTATGTAGTAAAATATCTATCAAACAAATATCTATCAAACTATTCGTTCCTCTAAGGAATTAGGAAAATTAGTTTGCTTCATTCTGAAATGTAATGGATAATATGCTGTAGTTCACTTTAACAACTAACTTCGAAGCCTCCAGGTTACATACCGTCGATTTGAAGTGTTTGTCTTGTAAAGTAAATAATACTGACGCAAAACTGAGCTGCTGTGTATTTACTGTCAGTACTGCGTCTAACTAGTCCATACTTTTTTGGCGAAAGAATTCGAGAAAACATGTCACAAACTGCAATAACCTGATTTTCTAGCATGTATATTGTTGGATTTCCGATCCTTTCCGATCATTGTGATGAAAGTAAATTACCAATACAGATCAATCAATCAATTATAAGAAATGATAAAAGTTAATAAGCTTGACCTTCTTTTCAAAGCAATTATTGAACACTTTATAAATAAGAAACTTTTTTTCTCTTTTTGTCATACACAGATCTCATTTTCTTATTAATTTCGTTTATTAAATTCTTTGATAGCATGGTTATTATTTTTAAAAAACCAAACTACTGGCAAAGAATACATATTGATTTAAAATATTTTATCATCCAAAAAATGGTTATTCAGTGCTTCTACAAACAGCTCAACAATTGAAAATTAAGATTTCTTATGCAGACAATTTATATGAATTTATGTATAAACCAATATTTGAATCGGAACCTGAAAAACTTTTATAAAATAATCCATTTAGTGCATTATTACCAAAATTCTATCATTATCATATAATAAATGCAAAGTTTCAAAAATTCAAACATGTTAATGCTCATATAGTTATCTAGTTTTTAATAGATGAAAAGATCTTTGCGTTGGTTTCAATTTCATATGTAAAACAGACATTGAATGATAGGGGCATTATCTGTGATGAAATACTAAAGGGCGTGTTTTGTGCCAAAAATACTTCCATTTTGATGAATGGGCTCATGGCTATGTCGGTAGCAACACAATATTCTGTTAATTGATTTCACTTTTATCTCGATGCAACGAGGCAGTTTTCTCACCTTGCACATATTTCTGGTCCTGAAACTGGCAACATTCACTCAGCTTGATATTTCGCAGTTATTCGGAGTACCAAATTGGAACCCATAAATCAGCGTACTGAGTAAGTAATCTTATTAAATTGTGAAATCATAATATATGATAGAATGCGTATTAGGATTAACGTCATAATCCTTTTGTTAGCAAGAGAACCTAGTGAATAAATTATTGGTAAGCATAGAGGCAGTTAAACTAGCAGTACTGGTATTATGCTATTGAACGCGATATGCTTTCAATATTGATTGCAATTTACATCAAGTTAGAGCTTAAGTTTGTTAGGTAATGTTAAATTCAAAATACTATAACAATTTGAGGGTTACATTAGAAGTAGTATTAGTTACTAAGGATGTATTCCATTTATCCATTCCAGACATCTCACTTTAGTATTAGTTACTAAGAATGGATTTCAAAATAATAAATCAGAATGTTTCCAATCGTTTTCTCTGTCAGATACCTACAAAATACGCTATCATTTTGGTTAATTTTAATGTACAAAAGAACGAACTGTTGTAAATTTTATACTTTTTAGAAAATTATAGTTTAATTCCATACAAAAGAAATATGTATTTACTTGAAGAAAAAAATTAAACGTTACGTAAAATCAAGAACAAGTGGTCATTCAGCTGATACTAAACCTCCCACATTTGTAATTCCCTATGCTTTTGAAATATAAAAATAAATGTAAAATGTTAAAAAAATAATTCTTCTACTAACTTACAATACTTTAAAATTGGAATGTTAAATATGAAGCATTTCCCAAAATGCTATGAAGACTTTTGCGTAGAATGTTGTTTTATATTTTTTTGTAACAAAATGTTTATTTGTGACAGTTGTATCAAGATTTTCTTACACTAGATTTATTCTCGGATTGATCAGAATAACAAGATTTTCTTAGCCTTGCTTTATAAATCTCTGATTTGCTGGAACAATATTTTACAGCAGTTTCCTCTTATAACTTGAGGCTATGAAATATTTTTGGTTGGAACTGAATGGCATGGAACATAGTTCTTTCAAAACTATTTTTTCTGCAGGATTTGATTCTTTTCAATTCGAAGTTTGATTTTATATGCGTTTATTTTGAAATGGTTGTATTTAGGATGTTTTTGTTTAATAGTATTTATTTGGAAATCGTTTAAGTATCCGCTTCTGTTTTTATACTTATGCAGCATTTTCTATTTTTCGTGAATTCCCAATAAGTTTATTAGCTGTTGCTTTTTTTTTTCTCCGATTGTTTATTTGCAGTCTTTATTTACTGGGAAAATTTATGTACGGTGGAAAAGGTAATCCAAATTTACCACATTGCAATATTAATGAGTAACTTTTAACTCCTACAAAGTTTCATCTTTGGAATATAAATTTGAAAGTGATGGTCACTGTTTCTAACAGCCAACTTCTGCATATATACAGCGTGTCCCCGTATAACCTGGCCGACCATTAGTTACGACACCGTTGGTCCTAGATGCATAGTCCCAATTGAAGAAATGTTTTAAATCGTTAAAATATTTTTACTGAATAGTTTTTAAGTTAGGAAAGGGGTTGGTATAAAAATTACGGATTGTAAATTTTTATATGGTCCCCAGTTTCCTCAACTTATATTTAGAAAAATGTTGCCCATGAAAAAACATTTAAAGAAAAAAAAAATCGAAATTTGTACGACTAATATTCATGGAGATAGGGAAAATTCAATTTAGTGACTTATATCACTTTACACCCGTGGTGATTAACATATTTTAAGGGCATGTACACAAAATGAAATACAGAGAAAAAGCAATTGCGTTCGGAAAATTATTCTGAAATCAAACGCATGAATACGATTTATTAATATCTGTAGTGAGTTGTGGATGCTCAATTCGTTTGCAAGTGATAATAGGTGCTATACTCCCTGAAATTAACACAAATATTTCGACTTCATTAGATCAAGCAAAAAGAAATCTTTCGAGGCAGAACAAATTCACACTCTTGTGTTTTTCAGGGGTCGCATTCGCACTAAAATTCCTATAATTCATTAAATTTTCGTTTCTCCATAAGATTCCTAAAATTGTACTTAAATTTTTCGTTTATCCCTAAAATTTTAGAAATCTCGAAAAATGTTTCCGTTAGTGGTAAAAAATATTCTAGAAGTGGGGAAAAATTCCCGATCCATATGTGTAAATTAGCATGTAGTACTGTGGGATTTGCAGGTTCCTATGCAAATTTTAGTGGCAGATTAGTGATTGGTAGGTAGATAACCAATAATGTAAGTTCACTTCAGAATAAAAGTAGCTCATACCAATACCAGATGTATTTAGCTATTTCGTCAATCCTCGTTGTTAAAATGTACACTGCGGAACACTACGTAGAAATTTTACTTCTGTACGGCCAATGTAATCGGAATGGGCAAGAGGCTGCAAGAAAATATGTAATTAAATTTCCAATTGGTAAAGATCCATCTAAAGATACGATGTTAAATGTTGTAAAGCGTTTGCTAGAAACGTGTAGCATAGGAAGACGTCCTCGATCCGGAAATTCAAGAGTGGTTGTATATGACGAAGAAATTTTGGGCTATGCTCTTGCTTTGCCTCAAACTAGTGTCAAGGACATTAGTGAAGCATGTGGATATTCAAAAACCCATGTGTGGAGAGTCTTAAACCGACACAGTGCACATCCTTATCACACGCGATTTGTGCAAGAGTTTTTGCCCGGGGATGAAAATAGAAGGTTCGATTTCTGCAATTTCATCATAAACAAACTAGAATTTGATTCATCATTTGTGAATAACATTCTATTTTCTGATGAGTGCACGTTTTTAAGAACTGGGTAGTAAATAGGCAAAACACACACTTTTGGTCCCGGCAAAATCCCCATGTAATCCGACCAAACAAGCATCAACTGCGATGCTCCTTTAATGTTTGGTGTGGCATATGGAAGGGAGCGTTAGTAGGACCTTTCTTTTTTGCTGATACATTAACAGGTAAAAAGTATGCGAACCTGCTACTAGGACCTTTATCTGACTTTCTGGATGACCATATCGTATTTAGCAGACCTTTAAAAGATGTGGTTCCAACAGGATGGTGCACCACCCCACAAGGCAGCTTCCTGCCAAACAGTACTACACAACATGTTTCAAGACAACATTATAGGCTATGGAGGTCCGGTAGAATGGCCTCCTAGATCTCCAGATCTAAATCCTTTAGATTTCTTTCTTTGGGGATTTTTGAAAAGCAAGGTCTATGAAAAAGAATCGACGAGTCTATTAGATTTGCAGAATCGAATTTTATCCGCTGTCAGGGGTGTTTCTTCTGTAATGCTGAAAAATGTTGAAGATGAATATGAATTACGTGTATTAGGTATTTTAGTCGCTTAGGTATTTTAGTCGAAGGAAAGCACTTCAAGTATATGTAATTAAGAAAGAGGTTATTTATTCTTTACACTTTGTTCATTTCTATCACCTTTTATTTTTGTTTGTGTTAACAAAAAGTGCTGCTTTCTGATTATGTTATTATTTAAAATTAAAATTGTTTATAAGTTTTTTTGCAGTTTATTATGAGTTTTCTATTTTTTTTTTTTTTTTTAGGTGATGAACAGCAACTTGTTTGCCATAGTCAAACCTAGTCTAGAAGCTCGTTATTATTCTGATAGGATGATATTTTCTCATTTCAATTTATGTACGGGCCCCTTAAATAGCGTTAAAACTAACTCCAATAACACCGTAGGTATGGGTCGAAAAAATTTCGATTTTTTTTTTATTTGAAATGTTTTTTCATGGGCAACATTTTTCTAAATATGAGTTGGGAAAACTGGGGACCATATAAAAATTTACAATCCGTAATTTTTACACCAAACCCTTTCCTAACTTAAAAACTATTCAGTAAAAATATTTTAACAATTTAACCCTTTGCACTCGTATGTCCCCGTATGGGGGACATCACTAGTTTTACCGTAGCACTCGTATGTCCCCGTACGGAGGACATCGCATCTGTATTGGGCAAACTGTGATAACTTAACCAAAACATTTCTGTTCGAAGTATTTCTAAGTTGATTTGCTTTGGTGGAGGTGCCGGCATTACGTACCTCCCTTAAATATTGTTTATATAATTTGTTCATATTATTATATTTCTTAGATTTTTAACCTTTTGCATTCCGAACCATTCTGGACGGCTACTAGCAACTCAGCCCTAGTGTTGCCCTTGCGCAAGTAAATTTCAACAAACCCAACAATCGACAAACTCTCATTATCGCTCCTTTCAAGTGGCGCCGAAAAGTGCTCGGACCGTCGTGAAAAAACACTTCTCACGTTCTCTTTTGACACAAAACCCAGCTGAAATGTTTTATATATCTTGGCAATTTTACCATATTTTGATTTGATTTCTTGTGCCATTTCAAGAGAAAACTTCAAGGAAACATGTATTTCTCAAAAAGTTGTACTGGAAAAAGTTAATTCTCTGTAATCACTAATAAACTTTAATGTCCCCTGAGAGGGCACATCCCAGTGATATGCTAGATTACGATGTCCCCTGAGAGAGGACAGCGGAATGCAAAGGGTCAGTGCTGTGTAGTGTAATATACTTAAGTAATCTTAGTAGTTTCAATAAATTATTTTGACATGTTGAAAAATAAAATAGTATGTGGCCATATTCCCATCCTAGGTCAAGGGGTGTATTCAGGGGCTATATTTTAAATTTTTTGATTTAAGGATGGTAAACCTTTTAGTTAAATTGGAGCACATTTCCATAAAAAAAAATTCATCTTGATTGATCATGAAAAAAATTCCGAGTTATTTGCTAACTTTCTAACGCATAATTACGAGTGGAAAGGGTTAAAACATTTCTTCAACTGGGACTATGCATCTAGGACCAACGGTGTCGATAATAAAGGTCGGCCTGGTTATACGGGGACACGCTGTATATTATAGTACAACAAATTGAAATTTTAAGAATGTATAATTTGATGACAATTAAATCTTTTGCTAAGATGACTTGAAAGTTTATGAGAAAACGCTTTACATTTAGAGTTTTTTTAGGTTAAAATAATTAAGTTGGTAAGTTTTGAGAACACTTTGCCGGAAATACTTGTTATTGAGTCCAAGTTCTAATCCAATATCTCTATTTGGAGCCAAGAAGTGAGCTTTTCATGTACTATGAGAACACTTTTTGAAACCAACTATAAAGTCTCCTGTACTCCGGAACTTCTGGGCTAACTTTCATGCTATTCTACTGATCTATTAGATTTTCAAACTGATATATGAAATTTTAAATATCTCGATATAGGTATGGAACCGGGAAAGTGAAAAATCCAGATAGCACGTAAGTCACACTTACCGTTTAAGCTTAACGAAAACGTATCATGGCTGCCATTTCTGGAATTTTTGCTTGTAATTTCCTGTTAGAATTTTAGTATAGGAAATCGTTCCGATGACACATTTTATTTAATAAACCACATGGTTATCTAAAATTTACAAATGGTATTCTTGTCTTTTAGCAAAAACAATATTACGGAACTCGATATTAACTTTAACTCAATAAATAATATGAAATAAAATGTAACCTTCTGGAAAACGGGTAATCTCTGTATATAACTGTTTTTGCTGTAAATAATTTTAATATTTGAAAGTATTTGAAAAATAGATCCATTGTTTTCTATTTTCTTTCCTAAACCTTGGTTACGTTCGAGATCATGAAAATAAGTGCATGTGTTATTTGCTTTGAATGAAAACCTGTATATTTAAAATGTGAACTTCAATAACTTTCATAGAGGATAAAAACAGTTAAAAGCATGAGCCTGAAATATAATATATTATAACATTTTCTTCCGCTTTTTAGAAAACCCTGATATATCTCACCAGGTACCCCGATTATCGGCACCAGACCATCTGTCGAAATCGAGCACATGTTTATTTACTTTCTTAAATCAAAGTTTCAATTGCGCGATACGCTGAAAATGGGATATTCTCACATGCTATAGGTATAGTATTATGTCTCTCAACGATAAATTCTGCTTCATGGCAAAGGAAAAGGTACAGCCTAAGCAATCGATTTTGTCTCAATCTGTTTCAAAATTGTACTTGATTTGTTTGCCCAATGGTACATGGTAAAGGTTGAACTGGACGGCATCTATGAATCAATGTGAGTGCCTTTCCACAAGAACAAACACTCAAGTTTTAACTCATCACCTTTAGCATGTAAGAGTATTGCACTGGTTTTATGGCAATCAAATGTTTCATCAATCTTAATTAATTATGCTCAGACACGAATATCAGCGCTCGAACAACTTGCTTGAACAATTTTTAAGAAAGGCGTCTCTATAATTGCATCGTATACACATTTTTGTTTTTAATTACTTCTATGTTCATTGAGACCTAGAAAATAAGATTATTTTCTTAGAGAATGTTTTTTGCTTAAATTTTTCAACTATTTTTGGACAATTTTTCGTTCTTGGTTTGCTTTATAAAGGCCATTAAGTACATCAATTATGAGGAATTAATAAACATGAATACAATCTAGTTTTTAATACCAGCCAGTTTACCGTCTGAAAATTTTAATTTTCTCAGCTAAAATATTTTGTCTTTAATTATTGAAATATATATATTTTTTATTCATAAAAATGTTTCCAATTTCTCATTTATTTTCTTGTCTTCAGTTACGAATTGTTTTCCAGATCATAGAAAGAGGAAACACTAATGCATTATTTAAGTACACTTTATTCTTTTGATGTAAGAGCAATCACCGCAAAGGGAAAAAAAATTAATTTAGTAACACTTTATAAAACGATTTTTGAGAGAAACTCGTTACAGAGGAAGACAATTGTCTCGAGTGAAATTGCACGAAAACTTTTTATAAAACACAATGGGTATCAAAATGTTATGCATTTTTACTACTTGTTTCTTCGATTTACGCATTTCAAAATGAAATGCTTTCTTAAATTAAAATTATAATGCCATTTTAAAGGAAAAAAGTCAAATACAAGCACACCGCAAGTAACTAAAAAAGCTTTTTCAAAGTGTTCTTTTGACACTACTTTGCTGAAAATGCTTTTGTATTACGTGTGTGGAACTTTCTTCAATGGTGAATAACTTTTTTTTTTTTTTTCAATCTGAAAAGAGAAATAGTTATTACAATTTTTAATGAGCCAAGTAGAAGTTGTGTCCATGAACTTAACAAAGACTTTTATTAACGGCTAGAACGCATTTTATTTCTAAAAAAAATTCTACTTACATGACCAACGAAGAAATATTCCCCAAAACGATACTTTAGTTTGAAAGTGATCATTAGCTTCTTAAAAAACATAACCATAAATAATAGTAATACTAGTAGTAAATAAGTTTGAAGGCAGGATGTAATTATAATATTTTTATAAAAGCAGTGAATCCTTCATTTGTATTTGAATAATAAAGTATAGAATTTTATTATAACTTTTATTCTAACAGATTATTAATAAATGTTTTAAACATCATTATTTTCAATCGAAATAACTATGAATATGTATTTTTTTTTAAAAAGCACAATGTGTTAAAAATACAAACGTGCATGCATATGAAAAAGGTATTATTCAATTATCGAGTGTAATTTTTAAAATGTAATGCTTTTTGAGATATTTCAATTTGATTTTACGTAATATTTTCTTTTATTTAAAGTTTTTAATTCAACCAGTTTGTTAAAATGTTAAAACATACATTTTTGAAGAGTCGAAAATCATTAGAAATTATGGTATTGAAAAATTATATTGATTTTATATCATCAATAAATGTTTTGAATAAACAAACTGGAACGTAATGTTAATTTTTTTTTTTTTTTTTTTTTTTTTTAAACTTTTTTTAAGTCTTTTTACAAAGTGACTTCCAATAATCTTAGAGCTCTGAAATTTTAAACATAAGTAGTCTAGCCTTCTAATTTTGCTTTTCACCAACAGAGTACTAAAATTTGTTTCACCAGGATTTGAGGTTTTCTCCAAAGGTATTGAGAGGGAAGGGGTAATATGTATTATAGCATTTGTTGCATTACCGGGAAAATGTCTAAAACAATTCGGTGGATGGTGGAGAGGGTAAGGGTTTAAAGAAATTCTCTGTAGATTTAGGAGAGATTTGTATTACTGTTTTAACCGGGATAGTGGGCGGGGGTCAATCTGATACTGAGGAATTTTGTATCAATGAACCCTTTAGCTAGCGGAACAATGCTGGTTCGTGAAGCGTTAAAAGCTGGAACCTATGCACAATGATGCGTCTACGGAACGCGGGGCCGCGCAGCTAGTCATTTTATAAGTTGAGACCATCTAGAGCACCAAAATGCAACGTACACTGTTAATTAACCTCAGACACATGTCCTTTTTAAAGGGTGTCATTGTTTGTCTAATGACTGTGTCAAACATGCGATGCATTTCCTGAGTTCACGTGCGAAAAACTCATCAAGACTAAAGTAATGATAACCTATTCAAAGTTTGAGTTAAGAGACTGTTTGAGCATTCAAAACTCGTCTCTACTATTGCAAACACAAGGCTCCCTGAATTTTGTTTCGCCAATTATAATTCCTATTTAGGATTATTTCTGAGCTTGCACAATTTGGCATCAAATGACTTTTCTTTACTGGACATTATTTTGTGAAAGCCGCTTTTGTTATTTTACTTGAATTTCTTAATTTTTTTTTTTTTTTTTTTTTTTTTTTTTTGTATGAGTGTGTTTTTTATGAAGCATTATTATCTTTTCAATGAGTTGCATGTATCATTGCGTTGAAGTGAGCTGCTTCGGTTAAAGGCGAATAATGTTCTTGCAAATAAATTATTTTATTTTATCAGAACTATTGTAAAAGTTCTAACGTCAAGGTAAAAAGAAGATAAATATATTGTGGTATAAAAATATTTACTGGAATCATGCAACTCACTCGTAATGAGGTATATCAGAAAAATGCAAAAAATTGTGACATAAGGGAAGGTTTTCACCTTAGGACAGTTGTACTTTGAAACAATTTTTGTTATCTCCATTTGAGTAAGAAGCAAAATTTCACTACGTTTTGTTACAAGTATACTTTTCACAAGGATTGGTACTCTTCCGGAGTATGTTATGTTTGAAAACCAGCTAATTGTAATACGTCATCCAACAAATAAATATTTTAGATTTTTTTTTAATATTTATATTTGTCCTTATTATACTTATTTGTTAATGATATAATTAGTTAAGTCAGTTCTACCAGTAATGTTTTGATTTTATTGTAAACCTAACCTAAAACAACATTCTGTAAAGTTTTATTTCTCAAACATAACAGTTGTACTTTGGAACAAATAAAATGCCTTATTTTAAGAAATTCCCAGGTAAAACATGCATTTAGTCCTGATGTTCTGCAGTTTGTCTCTATTTTATTAAAACTATAAACATTCTAAATTGGGGTTCTAATAATCAATTCGTTGATATCAGTTAAATTTATATAATTTAATTTATTATTTATTTTTTAACTTTGTGCATTATTGAACTGAAAATTGTTCTGGTTCTTTCTGAGTAGATCAGTGATGTGTTCTAAAAATAAATTTGAATGGTAATGCAATGATATGGCTTATTTCTTCAACACATAACACCTTTTTCTCTAAACAAAAATCTTTTTTTATACTTTAACAATAAAAATCAAACACTTTATTTTCTTTTCAAATTTCATTGATGAGCTTCATTATTGTTATGTTTATTACTTTAAATTACAAATTGTTTCGAGTAAAATTTTGAATAATCTAATGATTTAAAAATATTGCATTGTGTCTATAAAACAGAAAAGATACAGAATATCACGCTTTATCAATACTTTTGTGCAAAATAATGTCAAATATTGCTGAATAAAGTATCTACTTTTTATGAAATAAAGCCAAAATATTTCAGGTTTTTTTTTTTTTTTTTTTTTTTTAAATAAATTATATACCAAATTTCTCTTTGGTTTGAAGGTATCAAAGTTGAAATAAACAAATATTATAATTTCATAGAAGATATATCCTCATATTCCATGCATTACTACATGCAGGAAGTAGCTTATTTGGTACTATCTATCATCTGATTGTTTGGCTCATTTTAATATATTATTTATTTCATTCAATTCATTCATTCATTATAAAACCACTTCTAAACCTTGTAAACATTAAATAGTAATATCATTTCCTAAAGTTGGTGCAAGAAATTGTTCAGCAAGAAGACAACAAACAATTGGAACTGGAAGACAAAGATCACGGAAAT
Organism: Linyphia triangularis; assembly: GCA_963978545.1. Taxonomy (NCBI): domain Eukaryota; kingdom Metazoa; phylum Arthropoda; class Arachnida; order Araneae; family Linyphiidae; genus Linyphia; species Linyphia triangularis. The sequence goes on from OZ021724.1 coordinate 43,245,715, forward strand.
AAAGAAAGAAGAATGAACGATGAGAAATAACAAAAACTATTGTTTCCTTCTAAACAAAAAAACAATAATAGAAGAATAGTATTGAATATCGAAATAAATTTATGAAATGAATTATACAAAAACTTTTACATTTGAATAAGAAGTATTGCCCCTCATGTCAGTCAAAGAATGTTATGATATGCAGTAGTTGCAAGAAGAAAGTTACGGAATGAGACCGAACTCCAGTCAAAAATAAAGTTTGAGAAAGAAATCGAGGAAGAGAATCATGAATTAGTAGAACTGACTGAAAAAAGTAAGACAGTTTATTATTCAAAAAAATTGTGATGAAATACAATTTTGTGGATAAGGTTTAGTTTTTGGTTAAAATAAACAAATATACATTTGTTTTAAAAACATTCTATGAAAATGAAAGTGACGTATTATAAAAACTATCATCTATATCTTTTGAAAGCAATTCAGAACGACATAATGTTTGTTTTTTGATTTGTTATTTATTTTGATGGCTACGCTATCCAATAAATTTACTAAATAGTGTTGAACTAGTTTACAACTTTTAGAATCTTATTTTTAATTAATTTATTAAATTTTTTATTGACTGCGGTGTATAGTCCAAAGGCAACACACTCATGTAAATATCATTAAAACTATGTATGAAATATTTTTAACAGCCCCTAACAATTTTTAAAACAGTTTGCGATCAAAGTATAAAGATAAGTAAAAGATCCCCCACTTTAACTTCAAGCTAAATAAATGTTTAAGTTAAATTTTTCATAATGCAGTCCTCTTTTCTATTTCTAGTCAATAATGATAATCTAGAGTTAAACCTGAGTACTGAAGACACACTATACTACAATTAATTACTGAATGTTTCTTTTTAAAGCTCTAGCAAACGGCTTCACCACAATATGTTTTTTAATTTTTGTTTCACACTATATTTTGTAAACTGTAAGTGACTTTTTAAGGGACTTTTTTATTGTAGAATACTGTACAAAAAATTTATTTTCCAAATATAAGTTTTTTACATCCATTCGACTCACCATAGAAAAAAATCTCCTCAGTATATTTTTTTTATCCATTCTGATTATTAATTTCCGAAACATTTGCAAGTATGTAAAAATGTCAGTTTCTCCAGTAGGACCGGACTAACTGAATGTGTTGAAGGTAATGTCTAGCATTAAGAATTATAAGTTACGAGTTCTAATCGGGACGTAGTAAGTTTAATAACAATAACAATCACTTCTTAAGACATAACAATACCCTGCGTGAGTGATAGTATTATTGCACATTCAATTTCTGAAATCCAAGTAATTATGCATTGAAGCAAAAAGTGATTAAATTAATTATATTCATAGAGCCATAAGAAAAATTCATTATAAAATTTTCTTGACTTCTACTTTAACTAAGTGTAAATATTTTATAACGTTTAAGAAAATTAACTTGATGTAGCAAGTATAGTTTCATTGATATGATATTATAACCAACATTTCCATTTCTTCTTTTTTCTCTCCAAAAACTGTTAAGCAGCAAGTAGTAAATGTTTGAAAATAAAGAAAACTGTAAAGAATTGTTTTTTATGTCTTTATTTTTCATTTATGAATTCAATATTGAAATATTCAAGGATGAGTAATGAGTCAAGATAAAATCTTCCAAAAGCCTTTCAAACTAAATTAACTATTAAATTGCATGCGTAGACCTGGCACAATAACAAACACTAAATACAGTCCGTCACATTTTTATCGCTTCTTTTCCACCATGTTCTCCGAAACAATATTTATGTCAAGTCCCTATAAGGCAATACAGTTCCATAACAAAAACATTTATGCCAATGAGCTATTATTATACCTTTTTGAATAAGGAACCCTAGTAACTTTGCAAGAACTGGTACGTGAACATGCCTCGCAAAGTGCTTCTTCTTCCGTGTTCACCAAAGCAAGGGGGTCTATCACCATGAAAGAAACCTGCTTTACAAGTGAATGAGAACATGAATATAAACATGAGAAAACAGACCACCAATGGATGTTTCCGGTGAGATTACCAGTTAGAAGCGGAGATGCCTTATAAGCGAAAACCAATTTTTTAAAAGGTTTCCCTTCCCGGTTAGGAGGAATTGCCTGGTGGTTGTTGAGGCCGATGTTGTATCTATTACATTGTATTACAATAGGAACATTTTCTCCTATCTTTATGGAATATAAATATTCGGGATGGATTTTTTAATGTATCAGGAAGGAATTTTAAGCTTAAGGCTTGAAAAATGTTCTGTCGAGAGCGTTGTCGATGATAGTACGTAAACAATAAGCAAAGGTGGATTCTAAGCGTACAGTCGGAAAATGAGAATAGACATGTACAGAAAAGGTTCTTTTATATATGATTCCCTAACTTCGAAATTACACAACCGCAAAACAGTGAGATACAGCAAGAAGAAACAAGTAGTATGCTGTATAGAGCGGTTTAAAATTGTAAATACACTGGTCTGCAAAATTAGTTGTGTTACTGAAATGTAGTTGCAAATTGATATAAAAGCCGAATGTAGAGAAATCAGTACATCGCTTCTCTTATGAAAAAGAGTTTTATGATCCTTTCACTGGATAGTGCAGTCAAACGTTCACTTTTGCAGAATGGGGTGCTTTTACAAGACACATTTATGCGTTTTAAGTAACCCATATTCACCTTTTTTGCTTTTTTGTTTATAGACAAATCTGTCCAACTGAAAATGAATCTCATCAGTATGCATTCAATTATCACTTGACTTCCATCAATCATTTTCGCATACCGGAGTATTTGAAATTCGATACCTGTCTAATATATCCTTTCCTCTTCTTTCTGACTATGTTTCTCGATTATGTCATTTCATTAATAAGTATTCCTTTTTGAAAAACCCTTTACTTATAATAATAACTATATGAAGTAAAGGATCTTAACATTTTATGGAAACTATCTCATTTAAATTAAACACTTGTAGTGAAGTGAGCAATCACTTAAGTAAAATAACATGGATATAATTTATATTCGAGAATTTACTTTGATTTCTTAGTAATTATTTCACCAGTCACACACTGTAACTTTTATGGGAATGCAAATGTCTTGATCCAAACCAAATACTCTAACTTCAAATTTTATGCGAGGCAATTAATTACAAAAGAAGCTCAATCTATTTTCCTAAGTTATGGAAGAAATACCAAACATTTTTTGCAATCACCCTTCGACTCTCGCCAGAGGGAATGAGTTGAAGCTTTTTCACTGAATTTAGATGCTTTAGTTTAACACAAGTTTGTTATGTTATAAAGTGCATCGAGAACCTATGAGAAAAAGCTATATAACAAAATGTGGAATGAGCCAAATTTGAAAATAATCACTATAATCGCTTCGTATGCTGCAAGAGAAAAGCGTGTAAGTAGCCCGTCCTATATTAGAAGAATATACGATGTAAGAAATTTAAAGGAACTAACACAAAACTATCATACAACAATTTAATATACTTAATTGTGCATATTTAGGACACGATAAATTCTTTTTACCTCAATGGTAGTATTATTTGAACCTTGAAATGTTAAGAGTATAAATGCCTTTAAAATTTTACTTAGAAGCATTCTCAACAAATTATATCTTTAAAGAAAAATATAAGATTTAAACTAGTATACATTTAGGATTTTCGTTTTATAAAAAACTTTAATTTATTTGAGTATATCGTGAATTTGTTTTTAAAATGTGTTTACGAATTGTAATTGTATAAAATATTTTAAGAGTTACGAATTGTATTAAGAAAGTAAATTTTGTTTATAACATGACACTTATTTGCACAAATTTGGTCAAAACCATTCTTCAGCCTACCATACAAAATTATTCACTAACTCATCCCTGAGAATAATATATTTCCCTTAAACAGGTAAGATTTTTTTTCCCAAAATTAATCTTATAAAAAGTTAGATTGAGTATGTGGTTAAAATAGCCAATGTAAAAAAGCAAAAATGAAAAATGATGTTTTTAAAGATAAAGTTCCTTGAAATAAATTTAATTTATGTAAAAATTTAAGCACCAATGTTACTAAATAATATCTCACATGTTTAGAGGAAATATTTTTTTAAAAAAGTTTATCGATCAAATATTTCGTTCAGAAAATTTGCGATAAATAAACAGTTTGTATCGTTCATAACACTTAAACAATAAAATTCATCTTACATAATTTTGTGATATTTAGTGAACATAATAAAAAGCATGTTTGAAAATCAGTAATTTATCACTGTATTAAATATATTCAAAATACATCATCAGATAAAACAGTAATTTATACATTTCCCGGAAAAAAAATCAATCATAAATTTCAATTTTCCGCTTCTATACAATGTCATATACTTTACAAACATAAAAACTACAATTTTAAGTCACAATATTTTCATTAACTAAAATGTGATGTTTTATTAATAACTATTTTATATTGGCTTTATATTATTAAAAATATTATCCACATTCATAATTAAACACATAATTTCTCAAGTCAAATTTTAAACATACTTACTATGTTTATGTAGAAATAAAAGCTAAAGTCTTAACTTACTGCTTATTCAATAATCCCTGCCTTTTGCAATTCCCACTAAGATAGGAATAAAACATATTAACTTTTCCTAACTTTGTCTTTGAATTAGAATATGTTCATAATTCCAGATTATTTGAACAAATTTAAATTATTTTTGCTCACTACTACGTATCATGATCAACCCAGATGATCCGGGAACACAATTTCATTCCAATATTTTTATGATTGGGGTTGGGGAGGGGGAGAGATGAAATCACAAAAAGATTAAAGGAAACAACCTCATAACTTGGGATCTACTAAACCACAGATATTTTTTGAAGGACTTATTGAACAATCCAGATTGCCAGGGTTCACCTGATGGCTGTGTGGTTAGCGCTCTGGCTTCGCATGTCAAAGGTGCCGGGTTCGAATCCCAGCTTAGACGTGAATGTTCGTAGTGGTTTGGAATCCATGTCATGTTGTAAGTCCCGGCCTGATTAGCTGCTATTGTTTACAAGTACAGGTCTTTGAACGCACAAATCAACCAGATTTCCGGGGACACAATATATATATATATATATATATATATATATATATATATATATATATATATATATATATATATATATATATATATATATATATATATATATATATATATATATATATATATATATATATATATATATATATATATATATATATATATATATATATATATATATATATATATATATATATATATATATATATATATATATTAAAAAAAACTGATAAATAGTTGGTAAAATAGTATATATATACTATTGTATATTTGAAAACATATCGCAACGGGCATTCATAAAACTTTATGAATCTGTAAACCTCAATTGTACTTTAAAAATAGTAAAAACTGCGAAACAGTTGACTCAAGCAATGAAAGGAAGGGCTTAGTGCATGAAGATCCGTTCAGATGGGAATTGGCGTGCCCGTCAAAAAATATCACTAGCAAAAGAGATATAAGAACACTTATTGCAGGATAAAAACTGGAATTGGAAGTGCCAAGATTATTTTTATATTTTCCGACGCTTCTGACAACAAATGCAGAACTTTTCGGAGTCCTTAAAGTTCCAGAATGGCAGTTTTATGCACGGATTTCTTCTCAAGGACTATTTCTTACGAACGAGCAGAATTGAAAAGAACACAATTTTTGAGGGAAAGATTAGAATAGGTGCTCTTTTCTATTTAAGAAATACCTTTTTTGCATCACCGCCAAGGGATATCGAAAAGTAAAAGATCTCTTTGAAACACATTAAATTTTTCTTCGAAAAGAAATTCTTTTGGGGAGAAAAATATTCTGAAATATTCTCAAATCACTAAAAAGTGTCAAATTTTAAATTGCGTAAGGGATTTTTTTTAATAATATGAATGCATTCAACTAAATTTCATTAGATTAAATAAAATATATATATTTTTTTTAAAGAAAGCAGGGAACATATAGGTAGTTTAGATTTTAGAAAATACATAGCTGCACTGTACAGCTTTATACTAGTTAGGAAAGCTTTAATTTCGGGACTTATTGTAAAATCATTCATATTGCATTTAATTTTAAACTGAACACTTAATTTGATTTAAGAAATAACAAGTCTTTACGGTCTTAAAGGTAAAGACTTGTCATTATATAAGTTAACTTGTTATATTATTATATAAAGACTTATTGGGGTGATTGGTCCTTATTTTTCGATTTTCAAAATTCTTTTTTCTCGCTCCCCCTCCCCGAATTTTTTTCCTTTAACTATAAAAATATTATTATGACCATTATTTTTTAAATTAAAAGTGATTAAACCGTGCTGCAACGAGCTTGTAGCCACATTTTACTGTACTGACCAGAGTAGTCTTTATTTTTAAACTTTCAAATTTCTTTATTTTTAGCATCCAATTTTTTCCTTTGACTATGAAAATATTATTATGGTCATTTTTTTAAAAATTCAAAGTGATTTACCAATGCAGCAAAGAGCTTGAAATTCGCATCCTGAAGCCGCATTTTACTGTATTGCACTGTTTCGCTGACCATTTTGCTTGTACGTTACATAAACACGGTCAACAGTCAAATAGTAAGAAATTATTGCAGAATGGCATAATTGCACTCAAAAAGGGGTATTAAGGAGATGAATTTTAGTACACTTCTGTGGGGTGAAAGAGCGTGGTAGAAAACTATTATTCCTCGACTATCTCACATTTAATTCTGTGTAGATTTCAATTTGAAGTTGTTACTCTTTGCTTACAATATAGTGCGTAGTTTAAGAAGTAATACCGGTAAAAAAAAATTAATTAATAAAGTTCATCACTAGGTAACAGGCAACAAATTACATGTTAATCAACAGCTTTTGTCAGTCTTGCTGCACATCAAACTAGAGATGAAGCTAATGATCGGTGAAAGTCTTATTTGAATGAGTTTCACGATAGTACTTGATATTTTGATGCTCCCATAGTATTTATTACTGACAAATAGCTGAACACAATCACATGGACCAACTATCTGGAAAATAAACGTTGTGTTTCCCTTGTAGAGTCATTACTTAAGTTGTGGGTACTTAAAAATGAACTAGCTCAAGCCACAAGCAGCAGTCCAGACATCAAGATTGAAATATTTAGTATAAAATAGAACTATATATATAAGAAGAATTTTCAGCATGCGAAAACATTTTTAGATAATGCTTACAATAACAAAGAATTTGAAGAAAGACTTATTATTTTTAACAAGAACAAGCGTAAAGCAAAATAACTCTAAAAAGGATTTTTGGAAACGCATTGGATTCTGCATAACATTTTTAGGGATAAATGTTGACTCAAAAATAAAACCAAATAAAATCACAAACCACAATAAGAACAAGCTATATGGTATTTTCCCTCACTATCTAAAATAATTCACCTCACTTTCGAATTTAAGATAGATTAAAAGTAAATGAAAGAAAATCTCGCCTGTTTAGTTTTGATATGCAGCAATTTTGTCAGTGAGTTAATTCTGATTAAAACCCCTTATTCTATATTGGTGTATAGAAGAGGATTTTTTCTAAACCACAGATAACTCAATTGTGCTTAGAGATGGTCGTTATTTTATATCTGTAATATTACATTATTTGTGATGACCTTACGATTGTTTTGAAAATAATATATTTAACTACAATAAAGGAAATGATTTGAAAGTGAAACACATATTTGTAAGTTTTAATATTGCTGTATATCAAATACTAAAATAGATATTTATAAATAATAAAAATCTGCATCATTGGATTAATTTATCATATATTTATTATTTTATATTAGAAAATTGTCGTTTGTATCAATCAAAAGTTTGAATCTATTTAAGGAACTTTAATGGGATTTTTAAATGCACCTCCCACTTTTTTAAAAAGCAAAAATTTCTTATAACCATGTCAAACATAAATTTAAAAAATAATCCGTGTAGTAAATTAAACTAGAAAGAAGAGTACAGTTAATATAAAAAAAAAAATCAAATGACTCTTTAAAAAAAGAAAAAAGCAAGTGCGTTTTGCGACGTGTGGACGGCAGATGCAAACAGTACGCTAATATACACAAAAATATTTCTAACCACACCAAATTTATGTTGTATGTACGTTATATTACCTTTCTTTGTTACATTGTATGAATATTTTGCATATTTCTTTTTTATTTAAGAGAAAAAAATTATGGACTATTTTCGTTCATTTTTGCCGATTCTGTGTCCGTTTTTAGAATTTTCAGTATCAATGTGGCAGGGGTTAATATTAACTTATCATAGTAAAATTTAATACATTGTCAAAATTGGTCAAAAGGAAAAAGCTTCGGGTGTGTGCAATCGAATCCGAAGAAATTTAAATTTTTCAAAAAATTTAAATTTTTGTCATCTTGTTAACAACTTCAGACTCGTTGCGGCAAGGGTTAATATTAATTTATCAGAATGAAATTTGGCACACTGTCAAAACATGTCAAAAGGAAAAAAAATCAGAGAGTGGTAGTTAAAATCGGATGAAATGTCATTTTGACCCCATATAAGGACCACCCTAACATATATATATATATATATATATATATATATATATATATATATATATATATATATATATATATATATATATATATATATATATATATATATATATATATATATATATATATATATATATATATATATATATATATATATATATATATATATATATATATATATATATATATATATATATATATATATATATATATATATATATATATATATATATATATATATATATATATGTGGTGTGTGTGTGTGTTTGTTTATTATCAAAAAGGTGCGTTAAAGGGTAAAGACTTGTTATTTCTTAAATCTAATTACGTGTTCAGTTTAAAATTAAAATGTACTATGAATAATTTTTGTCGTGGTTAGTTCAGTACCTAAACTGTAAATGTTGTGCTGTAATAACTAATATTTAATAACTATGGCCACTCCGTGATCAAAAAGGTCCATTAGCATTGAGTCTGGGAGACAAGGAAGATAATCATTAGCAATTATAAAACAGAATTTATTGCTTTACTCACTTAGCATAACCATTGAATAGCAAGTCAGAATTTAAGGTGCATTATTAAATTCGTGGAAGTGCTGGGTTTTAATTAAGGGAGAGAGGGAAGTTCAACTTACGGCTGTAATGGGCTAGACTCCGGTAAGCGTCTGCGGGTGGCTATCGTATGCTGGATTCTTCATTCAAGGGTTAAGGGGAGATTCTCTGATCAGGTAGTCTGGTGGGATCGAGGCCGTGTTGAAAGGTCTGCTGTACAATCTGGCTCTATCATTGAGGGCTCCTGAATGCTTTATCATGGGTTTCTAGATTCATCCAGTCATTAGGCTCTGGGTCAGGTCATTAGGGCTCTTCTGGGTAATGTACTATGAATAATTTTTGTCGTGGTTAGTTCAGTACCTAAACTGTAAGTCAGTTGAGGGGGCCCGGGTTGGATTGATCCAGGACTGTTAGGTTTGTCCGGTCAAAGGCTCTGGGTCCGGTCATTCGAGGCTCTGCTGTGTACTTCGGTAGAGGGCTTCTGAAAGAATCATCTGGCTAGAGAGGCTGGAATCGCAAGTGGACTTTTCCGTATGCTAAATCTCGCTTCTCTGCCAGGTCCGTCTCTCTCCATCTCTCTATTCAAAGCATCCTTTTGAAAATTGAAAGTGCGTAAAAAAGTGGCTCCTGAATGCTTGTAAATCCTTTTACGTTGACCTGGGCTGATCCCTCTTTTCCCTTGCATCCAATTTGACTTGAAGGTCCTCCCAAGAAAAATCCCCTCATCTTCACCTCTGCCCAATCCACACAAGGCTGTAAATTCACCCCTGTCCTCTTGACCTGGTTCTGCCAACTCTTGGGTCAAACCTCGCCAACAAGTCTAGTTCCCTCTCATAAAAACTGCCCTTACATTTAGGGTAGGTTTTTTCCACCCCCTAATACTTACAAAATTGTGATGGGGGTAACCTCACCGTCACAAGTTTACAATTTTGTCCCAAAACTAAAGTTTTCCTAACTAGTATAACGCTATATACTACTAGTATAACGATGTGCAGTGCAGCTAGGTATTATCTAAAATCTATATTACCAATATGTTCCCTGATTACTTTGCAAAAAAAAATTATTTAATCTAAAGAAATTCCGGTGAATACATTCATATTATTAAAAAATCCCGTACGCAATTTAAAATTTGACACGTTTTAGTGATTTAAGAATATTTCAGAATATTTTTCTCCCCAAAAGAATTTCTTTTCGAAGAAAAATTTAATGTGTTTCAAAGAGATCTTTTACTTTTCGATATCCCTTGGCGGTGATGCAAAAAAGGTATTTCTTAAATAGAAAAGAGCACCTATTCTAATCTTTCCCTCAAAAATTGTGTTCTTTTCAATTCTGCTCGGTCGTAAGAAATAGTCCTTGAGAAGAAATCCGTGCATAAAACTGCCATTCTGGAACTTTAAGGACTCCGAAAAGTTCTGCATTTGTTGTCAGAAGCGTCGGAAAATATAAAAATAATCTTTTCACTTCCAATTCCAGTTTTTATCCTGCAATAAGTGTTCTTATATCTCTTTTGCTAGTGATATTTTTTGACGGGCACGCCAATTCCCATCTGAACGGATCTTCATGCACTAAGCCCTTCCTTTCATTGCTTGAGTCAACTGTTTCGCAGTTTTTACTATTTTTAAAGTACAATTGAGGTTTACAGATTCATAAAGTTTTATGAATGCCCGTTGCGATATGTTTTCAAATATACAATAGTATATATATACTATTTTACCAACTATTTATCAGTTTTTTTTAATATATATATATATATATATATATATATATATATATATATATATATATATATATATTGTGTCCCCGGAAATCTGGTTGATTTGTGCGTTCAAAGACCTGTACTTGTAAACAATAGCAGCTAATCAGGCCGGGACTTACAACATGACATGGATTCCAAACCACTACGAACATTCACGTCTAAGCTGGGATTCGAACCCGGCACCTTTGACATGCGAAGCCAGAGCGCTAACCACACAGCCATCAGGTGAACCCTGGCAATCTGGATTGTTCAATAAGTCCTTCAAAAAATATCTGTGGTTTAGTAGATCCCAAGTTATGAGGTTGTTTCCTTTAATCTTTTTGTGATTTCATCTCTCCCCCTCCCCAACCCCAATCATAAAAATATTGGAATGAAATTGTGTTCCCGGATCATCTGGGTTGATCATGATACGTAGTAGTGAGCAAAAATAATTTAAATTTGTTCAAATAATCTGGAATTATGAACATATTCTAATTCAAAGACAAAGTTAGGAAAAGTTAATATGTTTTATTCCTATCTTAGTGGGAATTGCAAAAGGCAGGGATTATTGAATAAGCAGTAAGTTAAGACTTTAACTTTTATTTCTACATAAACATAGTAAGTATGTTTAAAATTTGACTTGAGAAATTATGTGTTTAATTATGAATGTGGATAATATTTTTAATAATATAAAGCCAATATAAAATAATTATTAATAAAACATCACATTTTAGTTAATGAAAATATTGTGACTTAAAATTGTAGTTTTTATGTTTGTAAAGTATATGACATTGTATAGAAGCGGAAAATTGAAATTTATGATTGATTTTTTTTCCGGGAAATGTATAAATTACTGTTTTATCTGATGATGTATTTTGAATATATTTAATACAGTGATAAATTACTGATTTTCAAACATGCTTTTTATTATGTTCACTAAATATCACAAAATTATGTAAGATGAATTTTATTGTTTAAGTGTTATGAACGATACAAACTGTTTATTCATCGCAAATTTTCTGAACGAAATATTTGATCGATAAACTTTTTAAAAAAAATATTTCCTCTAAACATGTGAGATATTATTTAGTAACATTGGTGCTTAAATTTTTACATAAATTAAATTTATTTCAAGGAACTTTATCTTTAAAAACATCATTTTTCATTTTTGCTTTTTTACATTGGCTATTTTAACCACATACTCAATCTAACTTTATATATATATATATATTGTGTAACTATATATATATATATATTGTGTCCCCGGAAATCTGGTTGATTTGTGCGTACAAAGAATTCTGACTTCAAAACTGCATTAAATATCAGATTTCACAAAATAATAATAAAAAAAAAAGTTTTTATATGCGGTAGTTTGTTGAACGTAAGAAAATTTGCATCTTTTTTAAGTAATAGTATAATTAAAAATTAAATGGCATAGATTTTAATAATATTTTTGTTTTATATGTACTTTATATGTTATGTAATTGCCATGACAAATTTAAATTCTATATTTTGAATAGTTTTTTAAACGAAGCATAAAAAAATTTGAAAAATCGACGTTTTGAGAAAACTATAGAAATTTTAATAACTTGCATGTTTTTCAAATTTAATGTGCTCTACCTCTGTATTTTGAAGCAGCCATCCTTACAGATACATCTAATGATTTTTTCTTATACTCACCCCCTTTCTTTACATTTTTTGAAGTTTTTTAAATGCCCTCTTCGCTTCGACTTCTCAGCGATTAACGGTTAAATTACGTTATACGCCCCCCACTTAGAGGATTTTGGCAAAATGCCGCCAAGTTGCATTGACACTTCTACTGAATTGAACTATAGGTTTGCCAAAATAGATCCCAAGTGGTAATGGAACCATATAGGTGCCTGGTTACCATATTTGGCGCAAAGTCACAAAAAAGGGGGGAGGGGCTTATAACGCATTCTAACCGATTAACAATGTGTCGCAGTGACAGGGAAAACTGTTGTAAAAAGGTAATATCTTCAAATTACAGGAATTTTAATATTTTTGTAGTTTTAATATGTTATTTAATCATAATAACAAATTTCAATGTATGACGGTTAAATAAAATTTTCCTGCAATTGAGTTGAATTGTGGTAGCTCGTAAAAAATATTAAAACTAAAAGAAAGTTTTTTTGCTTTATATATTTTATAAATGTCTATATACGGCAATAAATATCAGATTTCACAAAATAACAAACAAGAAATGTTTTATGCTGTAGTTTGTTGAACGTATGAAAATTTGCAATTTTTTTAAGTAATATTTTTAAAAAATAAATTGCATAGGTTTTAATAATATTTTTGTTTAATATGTAATTTATATGTTATGTAATTCCCCTGAAAAGTTTTAATTCTATATCTTGCATAGCTTTTTAAACAAAGCATACTAAAATTTGAAAAATCAACGTTTTGAAGAAACGCGAAAAAACTATAGAAATTCTAATAACTTGCATGTTTTTCTTTTTCAAATTTAATGTGCTCTACCTCTGTATTTTGAAGCAGCCATCTTTACCTATACTTCTAATGCCTTTTTTTTTTACCCCCTCCCCCCCAATTAAGTTACCTTAATTGAAATAACAAATTTCAATGTATAACTTGGCATATTTTTTTTTAAGAGCATACCAAAATTTAAGAAAACGACTTTTTCAGAAACGCAAAAAAATGTTTGTGCAACTTACATACTTTTCAAATTTATTATGCTCCACCTCTATATTTTGAAGCATCTCCTTACATACTTCTAATGCCTTCTGTTTTATTTGTTTATTTTTTATGCATCTTTTGAAGTTTTTTTTAAATGCCCTGTATCTGCTTCAGCTATTCGGCTATTCGACAATAATTGAAGCGTCATTGTGTTATAACCATTGCTATTGTGTAGTGTTATGATAGGGGAATGTTATAACCATGTAAAATTCCCAAATGTGGAATAATTAGATTACAACTGCTTGATCCATCATTAACATAAATTTATGTTGCCACATAAAGTATCCACAGCATTTTTGGACTTGCCAGTTCAACGCATAGTATTATAAACCAGGTGCCTGCTTACATTACGCTTGTTATTTATCTTTGAAATTGACATGAAAAAAGCAACTTAAAACTATGATACAATCTTAGAAGCCAAAACTTTTCTGTTTGAGATTCAGTCACAATACAATGTCTATTATCCCAATACATATATTTTAGAATAAGTTCCTTTTACTATCTCTTACTTGGATAAATTAATAGTTGTGGGCATATTATTAACAGTTGTTGTTTTACAATCTCATGCTTAAATTCACCACGAAGGTGAAACATAGCAACAAAAAGTTATGAGAAACATGGTAGTAAAACAGCAATTTTTACTCTTCTTTTAATAAAAAATTTTAATATTAAATTTGAATTATTTGTGTAAAAATTTGAATTGTTTGTGTAAAAATGTGTACAACATCTGAAAGGTACCATAAACAACTTATTCAGACACATAAACCGTATGAAAATATCCCCAATTCAGACACTCCAAATGTCTGAAAATACCCCATTTTAAGACACTTCAAGTGTCTTAAAGATTAAGACATCATTTTACGTCTTAAAACAGTGCCACTTGTTTAAGACACTTTTGTGTCTTATTTTAAGACATTTCAGTTTGCTGTGAGTAATTTCTAAAAAATGGCTCTTACGATTTTGATACCACAGTGGGATGTTTTAAACGCCACTTAAGGTGTTTAAAACATCTCCACATTCGAAATTCCTGCAAAGAAACTATAAAAGCGTAAAAAGTTGAAAACAAATGCCTTCAACGAAGAGTTTTCTTTTGTTGAGTATCGCTCATCAACGACCGTTTTTTTCCTGTCCTCTGTTTCACTTACAAGAAAGGATAATGGAAGAAATAAAAATCGAATAAATAGAATCGCCAAAATTGCCATTTTGGCGCCGTTTTTTTAAAGACTTTATCAGAATTAGCAATAAAAAATATCGCAAAAATAGCAATTTTTTAAAAAATGAATGATAAAAATATAAAAGAGGTAAACAACACCAATCCACGTCAGTCTAATAGAGTAATTGAAAGTCGTGCGATGTTCCAATTCTCTAATTTGAGTAAATGTACGCCATAAAAATGTTTCCATGCGATAACAGAATTAGTGGGAAGATTTGATAACAGCATTGTGGATAAAATATTAGGTACTTTAGAATACAATTTGTCATTATAAATTATAAGCAAACAAATTGTAGGCTTGTTTCCATTTGTTGTTTGAAAGCATTTGAAAGCACGCAGCAAACTAAAAAAAAAAATGAAGAAAAGATATATGTACTTTTTCTATTCATCATTTATTTGAGAATTCCTTGTTTTAATGAAATAAAATGCTCTAGAATAAATATTCAAACAATCAAATGGTTTCGGAACTTCATTCTTGAATTTCTCTTTGAAAAGTAAACCTTTTCTTTGAAACATGATTACTTCGTTATGCACATCATAGTCTGCTCAATAGAAGCGAATACATTTCTCAAAAAGCATTTCTAGTATTATAAAAAAATACATAACTTAGTGCTCAAATATGCAAATGAAATAATAAACAATCGGAAAACATAAAATCTCTCTTCTCAAATTTAAAAAATATGGCCTTTAAGAATCAAAATGGAAAAGAAAAAACATATGAAACATTTCATCGCCTTCATTACAGCATACAGACACCTTATGTAATGTAAAAAAAAATCTTTCTCCATTAGAAAATTTCCACTTCTCTCTTGTTAGAAAGTAATATAATGAAGAAGGGAAAGAACATTGCTAAATCTAGTCATTCGAGTGTTTCGGAAAAGTACGGTTTTGCGTGAACGAGTACAGTTTTTTTTTTCTAGATCGAGCATTAGCAATAGCAATGCCTTTCGTCCCAGAAGAGTCATTCGGCTCTCGGAGTTTCGGATTTGGAACGAATTTTACGTTCTTTGGTGAGAAGTATATTCTAATAAAAATATATTAACTTCGGAGCATAAATACTTAAGTAGTGATTATTTTTATATCTGAGATATGTGTAAAGGAACCTTTTGATGTCTGCTTAGAATTGTGAAATTTATATCTATGCCATTAAATAAAATAAAAGTTAAATATTAAAATATTTTTAATTATATTATTTTATTTAAAATATAATTTAGCGATGAAGTATTGTTTTCTATTTTTTTTAATGATTATTAAGTCTTTTATTAAGATTATTCAAATTGTTTTGTAATTTTCATGGAATAAGTAATTATGTGTGACATTTTATTTGAAGATTACTTAGAACTTGTTTTGTACAATTCTCATAAATAGATGAAAGCTAGCTAAAAGCAAGAAACTGCTAAAAATAAAACACCGTATTAAAACGAAATGAAACTTGTTTTTCTTCAATTATAAAATATGACATTATTTTCCTTTAAAAAACATGTGTGTCCATTTTAAAAATAGTAAAGTATTTATCATAGTTTTACTTATAATTAAGCTATACTAACATATTTTTTAAAAGGATTTAAAATTGGTGTTAAAAATTAATCGAAAATTTGATAATATAACAAAAATTTATACTATTATCGCGGTGCAATTATATATATATGAAGTAATATTTAAAATAAATGAAAGTTAGAGTAAAGTTTGTCTTTATAAAGCAAAAATTTAATATTTAATACCTTAAATGGTAAGCGAAAATAAGAGCAAAAAATAAACTAAATAATATTTTTACCTTCTAATCTACCCCATTTTTCAAGAATAATTCAAAGTTTTTTTATTATGATACATACATAAAAAAAAAAAGTGTAACACCTTGTGGCTCAAGCTCATCTTAAAAGTGCTTGATTCCATTCTGTAAAACCCACAAATCTTTTTATTTTCTTTCATATGAAGGATCGAGTTATTAGCTAGGTAATTAAAAATACATCTCTAATGACCTTCCGAAAGTTTTTTTTTTTTTTTTTTTTTTTTTCTAATAAGGGAAAATAGATGCATACTGTGATACCGTAATTATTAATTTCTCTCGTATCCCATCATGATGTTGATTGATGTAAATTATACCTTTATCGAAATTTTATAGCAGTCACGAGGAAAAAATACTGCAAAATATATCTATATTTTTTTAAATAATACTATTTAGAAGATTGGATCATTTTTATTTTTTATATTAAAGTAGAACACCGAATGACGGGAGATTGAATGTTAAATATTTTAAATGTGGTTAATTTAATATAGTTTAAAAAGTATATTAATTTGCAGTGATAAATAAAAAAAAAATCTTAATATATTCAACAAATTAAAATTTGAAATTACTTTAAAATAGATATCGGGCATGATGTGCAATTTTGTTCAAATAACACTTAAAATGTCAGTTGTTATTCTTATAATTAATTCTAATTTAAAAACGTTTCAGATGACATTTTTTTATCAAAGTTGAGATGTAACTCTTTTAATTAACATGAATAACTCAAAATGGTTTTTGGAAATCGACTCTCAGTAAAGAAGTTTATTTCAAACCGAATGTATTTCTTTAATAATTTGTGTTTAATTTCAACAAAATAATGATTGTGTCTTATCGATAGAATGAAGCAGCTTCTCAATTGAAAACTAGAATATACTTATAAAAGCAATCGTTTGGAAAAATATTCAGTAAATGTAAATATTAAGAATTCCATGAGCATTTCAGTTTCTATATACTTATAAAATGTAGTCAGATGCTTATACAAATACACCCTCAGTGTATCCATCTGCTTAGGGTTACATTATCAAGCAAAAATATATATTCTGATAATACGTGTAATATCTCAAAATAAAGATATCTTCAACATTAATTAGTAAATAAATGGCACTAATTAATTAGTAATGATAAAATTGACTGAAAGTTAAGACTGGAAATACCAAAACTGGTGACAGGAAATCAAATTTGCAATTAGCTAAACTTAAACTATATTTGCTATAGACGTATCATTTATCAATTTGAAATTCCCCATAAGATTGGCAGCATGACACAAAATTCAATCAAAAATTGTAAACAAAAGTGCTTCCAAATTCTATTTGAACAGTGCGTTTATTATAACTTTAAGGGAAGGTCACATCGTGGCTGAAAAAGATATATCGTATTAGACTTTTTATATTCAGTAATAAGTTTTCGAAAGAAGTTTGTTACCATAACCACTAACTCAGTGCCACTTAGTTTGTAAATAACTCCAAATCTATGGAATTTTGTTGTTTGTCGTCAAATTTAATAGGAGAATAATTCATCCATTAAATTTTCCAAGTTGGAAATACTTTATATTTGGGTCTGATGTAACAAAATAAAACGTCTGTAGAAGAGATGTTTTAATTAGAGTTATTGTCACAATTCAACTTATTTTATTCACAAAATTTTTTTGTCAATGCATAAAACTATAAGAATTAGAACTATAATACAATTAAAAAGATTTCTGTACAAGTCACTGAACAGTTTTTTTCAATCCATTTCATATATTTAAATGTAATATTTAATTAGATAATCAATTTTACTTGAACATATAAATTTTTCCACTGCAAAAAGGGACATGGGGGAATACAATTCACTAAAAATAATTCATAAGTTCATCATTTTATAATGATAATAATTATTTTATTATGATAATAATTATTTTAACAACACAGATGCTGAACGAATGCGTTTCGAATAAATGCGGCATAAAAAGTTAATTTAATATCATGAGTTCAAATGTGAGAGTTTTGTTTCTTTAATTTATATTTTTTTAAATACATATGTGTGTTATAATATATGGCAGTTAATAAAAGCGCGTTGTAATTTTATTTGTACTTATATTTTTGTTACATTTTTATTACTTTCTAAAAAGAAATCTCCTAATATTAGAGGAATATTTTTGTTACATTTTTATTACTTTCTAAAATGAAATCTCCTAATATTAGAGGAAAGTGCCGAAATCAGAAAAAAAGTATTGTTTTTGTTTAATTTGTTAATTCAGTTTTAATTCGTGAATTTTCTAAGATATAATTATATTTATTAAAGTATATGAGTTATTCTATGTCGTACTGATAACTGAAAGCTCTCATCGTGTATCAATAGCTATAAGAGAACTACAAAAATGCATTTTGTACTCGGCAACTTTATCCTACGTTATGTATTAATCTTTACTAAAAAGTATCATGATATTTTATTTGTTACTATACTTTTGTAACATTTCCTTGCAGGGAAAACTTGCACTATGAATAACTTTGTTTTTAGTTTTATATTTTAATTTAAACAGGACAATTAGTGTTTATATTACAACACTCACTTCCACAAGTTGAGCATGGAGAGGAAAATATTAATTTCCGTAAACCAATCTGAATTGATTTGCTGCAAATGTAAAAGGAAGTATGCAAATATGTTAGGTAACAGCCAATCATGGTTTCGCGTTGAGAAATATGCAAAGCAGGCAATCGTATAAGAAGCCGGCATTGTGAAGGCTTACATGAGTTGCATGTAATTACTGATGAAAGGTTTTTAGAACATTCGTACGAATTTTTTTTTCAAACTAGACATGTTTCTATGGCTTCCAGAAGACGATTGGAAGATCCTGAGTGCTGACGGGCTGTCGGACGCATTGAAGCAGGACAGTCTATCACAGATATTGCTCTTTTTTTCGGTGTTCATCATTCGGTCATTTCACGATTATGGAAAAAATTCCAAACTAGCCAAACAGTTGTCCGAAGACCTGTAGCCGGATATCCAAGGGTTACGATTCCTGTGGTAGATCGAAATGTTGCTGTTGTAGCCAAGCGGAATCTAAAATCGCCCACCACACGTTGCAGCGGCAATTGGTAAGACGATATATGCCGCTACTATTCGTCGAAGAATACACATGAATGGTCTGTACCCCCGGGTACCACAAGTTTGTGTTCCTTTATCCGTCCAATCCAAAAAAGAACGATCATAGAAGTGCCGCCAGCATGTGAATTGGACAGCGTCAGATTGGGGCAACGTTATGTTCACAGATGAGTCCAGATTTGCCCTACAAACCAAAGATAAGCGTGTAAGGGTCTGGAGGGAACAAGTCGCACGCAATTGGCCCCAGAACATAAAGCATTCCGAGGTGGAAGCATAATGATCTGGCACAGATTTCATTGGGATATCGTACCGACCTGCACATCTTCATGCGGTACGGTGTCGAGATGAAGTCTTAAACCCCATTGTGAAACTGTAAGTTGCAGCATTTGGTCCTTTTTTTCGTTTTAATGGATGATAATGTGCGTCCACATAGAGCTGCCATCGGTAACGACTTTCTAGAGAGTGAGGAGATTGCGCGTATGGAGTGGCCGGCTAACTCGCTGTACCTTAATTTAATTGAAAATCTTTCGTATGCCCACGACCGTGTTGTATGTAGACGTTTCCCAGTTCCAGCCACTCTCAGAGATTTAGAAACTGCTCTACAGGAGGAATTTCGATTACTGGACTCTGCTGTGGTTGATCACCTCGTAACATGCATGATCACACGCTGTACACTTTGTATGCAGGTGAGGGGTGCTTACATACCCTATTAATGTTCGTTTTTGTTTTTTTGTTTTAATTTTAAATATCATTTTATTAATGACGCAAATATGACGTCCTCTTATAATTTATGAAAATTCAATAATTTTTTTTTAGTCTTTGTTCTATTTCATGAATAAACATAGAGCTACTTACTTGCAGCATTTCGTGTCAATCAATGCAGTACTTGTCCCTTTTTTGACATTTTACCGCACCGCGTGCTAACTTTTGGAAGTGAGTGTTCATAAGGTTATTAAAATTTTTTAAATTAATATAATTTGATATTTATATGTAGTATAAAATAGCATAAAAAATAAAAGTTATTATTTTTTAATTAATTGAATAATTTTTTGTTGAATTTTCCATAAAAACTATCATCCTTAACTTTTAAATCATAAATTTTGAAGCTTTTTTTTCTCTATAAAAAAGAATTAAAAAACTACTATGAGGATTTGCATTAAAACTTTTCATTGCGATTGCTAGAAATGACTTCATGAAGGCATTTATAAGAAAAATTTGTGTGCAGCAAATTAAATTCAATTACAATTAATATCACATCTCGGGATATTGTAGATATATTTTCTATCAAACCAAATAGCTTGCTTGGCTTCTGAGAATTAATGCCCTCGCAAAAATTTCTGTCAGTGAAATTATAAAATATTTTCTTTACTGCAAAATAGCCTTTACTAGAGCCTACATATGTAATTTTAAATGAAAACAAGTTGAATGTAAAGCTCAAGAGATCACTTCTTGGTTTCTACTAATTCAGAAAAGTTTTACCACCGAGACTGCATCATATAACCTGTGACACTAATACACGCATAAAATATGCAACTGCACATAAGCAGATATGAAAAGTTGTTGGAGTCGAATTACACTCGCTTCCTTAAATGCTATCAACTTTAAAATTATCTTCTGTACTTCTAGTTCATGGTTGACGGTTCATAATAGTCAAAGTTCAATTTAAATTCTTGCTGCACAATCATGCATCATTCTGGACATTTTAAAGCAAGATTTAATCATGCCACTTTTATGGGAATAACACCGATCATTTTTTTTAAATTTCCACTCACTATACCTAAGTTTTTGTTAAGGTTAAGTATATATAACTACATGTATCCTAGGGATTTGAGTTGGGTCTATTTCATCAAATTAAGTGAACATTTAAAGATTTTAAAAACTATATTTAAATAAAATGTTAGTCTCAATAAATACAGCACTTTCCAATTTAGAATGAAAATCCGCCTTCATAAATTTTATTAGAGTAGTTAATATTTCATAGAAAGCAAGTTTAGGATTAAGTGAGTACATAAAGATTTGCCCAAATAGAATAATTTGATGACAACTTTTGATTACATTTCTTTTCAGATCAATTATAAATAATAGGATCTGTTAATTCCAAAATTGTGAAAATAAAAACCTAGCAAGTATGTTAAATGTAACCTTCTTACTGAAATCTAAATTAGTATTGTCTTGTATAAACGAGAATCTCATCTGAGAGATGTGGGGTTAGCGCTCTAGCCTCGCATGCCAAAGGTGAAGGATTCGAATCCCGGGTTAGGCATGGATGTTCGTTGTGGTTCGGAATCCACGTTAAGCTGTAGGTCCCGGCCTGATTAGCCGTTATTGTCAATAAAAATAGGTCGTTGTGCGTACAAACTAATTATATAACAGAACGTACTTTATTTATTTAAAGGGAGACTTAACCTTATTTTCCTACTTCAAATCTAGATTTGATTATTTATTTTCTAAACATATTTCTTTTAAATATTAATATGCATCTACTTATTTTCAAAACGTGTCTTTCTTTCCCAATATATTTTAAATTCAGTACTCAACAGAAGACAGATTTCAAATTTATAACACCGAAACTTCTAAGACAAATTCTAGTAAACTGATTTTTATTAATTTTAAACTAGTTTTAAAAATTTATAAATTCTGAAAAAACGTACTATTGTGACTTTTTCCTCAATAAAATATTAAATAAACAATGTACAGTAAAGTAAGATTTATCTTTATAACTCTTGTACAGTTTTAATAATGTTTTTATACTAGTTTTGTTTAAACATTTAGTGAAAGAAAACACTGATATTTTACTAAATAAAATATATTATCCTAAAATTGGGTGAATGCATAAATATATACAATCTTTCAGGTAGAAATTAAGATCACTCTACACTCCATTTTTGAAATAATTGATGCATAAGTTTGTAAGAAAATGCTCAAATTCTTCGATATAATAAGGAAAAAAGCTCAATTTACGTTGTTTCTTTTAGTAATTCAAATGCAATAGGAAATCATTTAAGGAATTTTCAAGTTTGTTCATGGAAGTGTGCTAATTTGCTTGAAGACTATAGTTTACTTTAAAAAAAATTCCTAGATTGTGATAACAATTTATATTATCCTGGATGTGTTTATTATTGAATTATGTATTTTGCAGTTTGTGTCTGAGAAATTATATTTTAAATTGATACCTTGGTATATTCATCTTGGAAATGGTTTCGCACATTTTAAAAATTTATTTTTAGTTTTTAAATTTCAAAGCAATACAACATAAGTGTCATCAATGAAACAATAGACTAAACAACTATTAATATTTAAATAGAAAATTCACTACAGGTAATTACAATAGAATGTTAAAAAGTTAAATTTGTAAGTGATGTTAAATAAATATAATTTTAAATCCTATTCTCTATATTATAAAAAGTACAAAGGAATAATGAATACATATATTTGTAACATATTGTTACTTTAGAAGTTTTATAAAAAATTATATTTACACATTATGCACGTGATTATGACAATAGCGCTCTCACGGTTAATGTTACTGCGAACAAATTTTAAAAAAATCGAATCTAAACACCCATTTTTTTCATGCACATATTGATCAGTGCATTGAAAAACCATAAATGTGTTAGAACTATACACATATAGCAAAAACGCATGCGTAAAATATTTGCAAACGAAGCATTGTAAAAAGCCAATGACAACACTGAGAGGTTAAGCATTGACACTTCAGTCCTGTAAAATGCTCTTCTTTGCAAATATTTCCAATTCCCTTTCTACGGGAATCGTTCCAACGCCATTTGTGGTTTTTTAATGTACTGGTCGATTCGCGCATTAAAATAAAACTGTGTCGCCATTCAAAAAGTTGAAATTTTTTAACTGTAATCGTAACAGAAAGCTCCTATTGTTTGAAATCATTCCAATATTGAGCGCATATCTTCGAATAACCATATCGGATTTTTTTTTATTGGTTGGGAGAATGTACCACTAGAGATTAATACATCGTAGAAGGTTTTTATGAGCACTCTGCTTTTATTGGTTTGTCTGAAGGCCGTACTTTTACATTCCTGCATAACAAGTTTCGCAAAGACTAAACTTGCATGGTAAATTCTGTTCGTAATCTTTACTTTTGTGCTCCCCTGTTTCAGAACAATATAACTTCTTTCATTCTATTGTAATGAGTCAATCATCACTCAATTAACTCAAATTATGAAAGAGTTCAATTTGACAATCGTTGAAATTTGTTTTGGTTACCAATTATTACGAAGCTAAATAAAAATTTTTGAAACCAACATTTGATAAGAGAATACATAAATACATCATGTACGGTTAACTACTTACAGGAAATTTTCATGATACGACGTCAAAAAGCAAGTTTTCAAGCAATTTTAGTCAAGACTTCGTGAAATATAACAAGGAAAAAAAAATCAATTTAAAAATGGTTATTGTATATGAATTGAAGAGTTTCATTAAGCAAGACCAACACAGTGCATTCAATCCTGATAATAATAATAATAATAATAATAATAATAATAATAATAATAATAATAATAATAATAATAATAATAATAATAATAATAATAATAATAATAATAATAATAATAAAAAACTAATAAAAAAAAATTAAAAAAAACACTGTCTCATTTTTCTTTTTGCATTTAAATATATTAGTTAAACTTACTTCTATAAGAGTTAAATTGACAGCAGTCCATACAAACTTCTGTAACTATACTGGAAGAAATTAATTCTTTGTAATAATGAAGAATAGTGTACAGTTCAATAAACTTTAAAGTCTCCTGCAATAGGACTAGAGTCTAAAATATAAGAGACTGAGCAAGACAGGCAAGTATATTTTTATTGTTAATAACTTAAAATCATGTCTTTATTTTATATTTCCTTATACCGGACCACATTTAGTAACCAAGTTCTACAGGGTGTCTTAAAAGTCCGCGACACATTTTAAATTTCAATAAAAAAATCAAGTAATCGGTGTATGAGTGTGCAGTTTGTACTAAAATACTTTTCACGATGAATTTTTTTTAAGTAACTAAAAATAATTCAAAATTTTGCACATAGATAGCGCTGTACCTTAAACACAGCATTGCATTACAAACTCAAGATAATAAGTAACAAAAGATAGAGTTACTGCGTAAGAAGTCAGAATTTGAATCTTATATCAACCAAACGTAATATTGTCTTGAGTTTGTGATACATTGTTTGTTGTTTTAAAGGCACAGCGCCAGCTATGAGCAACATTTTTTCTTTTCTTAAAAATAACTTTCCATTGTGAGAAATATTTTAGTGCAAACCACAATCTCGAATGCCAATAATAAATTTCTTATTGAAATTTTAAATGTGTCAATGCTTTTTGGGAAACCCTGCATAAAAATAAGTTTCAGTTTGCAATGTAATGCAACCCAAATAATAGTTTATAGGGTATTCATATTCATTTATATTTGAGCGTAATAATTTGCGTCACACAATTTTTTTTTTTATTTTTTTTTATTTTTATTTCTTGCTGTAAGTTTCTATAATACTCTATGCTTTGAAACAATGAGTAGCTATAATTAATTACTTAGCCTAAAAAAGCTAAATGAAATTATCCCATAAGACACATGATAATTCAAAAGGTATGTATTATTTCAACTTTTTTATTACAATGTACAGAACATTACACTGCGAGTTTGACTTATTAAATAAAGGATGATATATTCCCTTGATAGAGCAATGCAATAAACTTGCTTTGGCGTGTTTTACTTGAACATAAAAAAAACCAATACGCTGAATCATCTGTGAACTCCTATTTAATAATAAAGTTTTAATCTTAAATTTCACATGTCATGATTAGTGGTATAATTTAGTAAAACATTTTTATTATAGTCATCACGTAGTATGCAGCACATTTAAATTTAAAGTATATTTATAACATTTTAATATAACCTAAATTTGAATGACACAATTATATTACTAAAATTGCCCTTAATAACAGGTAACTGCATAATTATTTTGCTAATATATGATTTATACATTTCATTTTCAAGTTTTAATGCAATGATTTGAAAATATTAATTGTTTGATTTTTAATTATTTTTCTTCGTATTGTTTACGTTCGACGTAGAAGAAAAATTATTTAGTAGAGGAACCAGCTTCTGCATTACACTTATATATCGTAGAAATCTTACACAAAAGGCTCTGTCTGTCTCATGTAAACATTCACATATAAATATTTGATACAGTCGTATATGATGTGTCAATCAAAAAATATGGGAAGTTCCCATATTGATTTCGAATCACGATGTCACAATCGAATCAAGTGTCTAGTTTTGGCGTCGATTGTGTCGATGAATTTGCCAAATTCGTCACATTATTGTTCATAAAAAACTCAAATTTTTAAGATATGTCGTCAACCATATCATGAGGAGAATGTTTTCATTGATATTTATGAATTTTTTACTGATGATGATGAACATAATAGAAATTTTTGTGTACAGAAACAAGCTTTTAATGAAAGTGACTCAAACAATCAAATTGGTTTTCTTATCGATTTGCATGTATCTTCAAAAATTGAAATTTACCAATTGAAAGTACTTTAAATGAAATGCAAATGTTGACTAATTCCAATTTACATGGGTGAAAAGAATAAGCTTCTTTATCTAAATGTTTATTTACATACAAAGCACGAAAGGAGAATGTCATTGTAAAACCAAGATATAAACCAAGAAGTTGTGAATTGCATTTGTGAAGTTTTATTCCAAACTCTCCTGAAAGTAATATAATTCAAAGTAGGAAACTAGTTTCTTAATAGAACATGTATATTGCATAATAAAGAAGAATGCAAATTAGTTTAGCTACTAGTGTCAAAATAAATTTAAGAAATAAATTTAAATAAAAAAAATCCTCTAACACAAAATATATCATCTAATACAACATGCATAAATAAATTAGTAACAATATTTGTAAATTTTTATCTGAACAATATTTTTTTACATTATGAACTATGTCTGTATCTAAACTTTTATTATAACTTAATTATATTTTCTTAAAAATACCGATAAAAATATATTTCGTTCTCATTCCTATAACATAAGAATGCTATGTTACAAACTTCAATGTATTAACAAAATGTTTTTATCTTTACCACGTTAATTTAGGATATTTTCTCACACAAGTTATTCTGGTTCACTTTTTATCAAACTGTTTTAAATCTGCGCAGTTCTAAATCTCAACAATTCAACAGTTCTAAATCTGAGCTGAATATTCTTAAGTATAATTTTCCCTAAGGGTGTACATATATACATAAAGGTAGTGGAAGATGTGCACTCATGCTCTTTAATATCTTTTTCATGTCTTTATTTTTTAAAGTTTTTTTTTTTTTTTTTTTTTTTTTTTTTTTTTTGGAATTATAAAATCCTTTGGTCGGTAGGTAGGTAATAATAATTGTGTTTTTTATCTGTCAATAAATACTCAGAATAACTAAGACAGTTAACATGATGAAGCAAACAATTTTTTTAAAAACTATTCTCAAATCAAGTTTTCTTTATGCGAAAAATTTCAAAACAAATCTAGAAAGAATCATCAAGAAAAATTATTAGTTTTCCGCTTAGAAACTCGGAAGACAATTTGAAATACCTTGCTACAGGATGTACTATCCCGTTTTACATTTTAAAGAAAAAATGTGTAACTAACCAATTTTACAAATTTATAAGTTTAATATACTTAAATAACTTTAAACTCACCCTGACGCATTTGACAAAGATAATCATCTTTGCCTTTTAATGCAAGTTCAAGTATTGAGTTTTAGTTTTTGAAGATGGTCATTGGTAGTTTTCACTTCTCCTCTCTCTCAACTAGAGCAATCTGTGATCTTTAGTAAAAAATTCCCTTTTCGTAAGCAGAGAGGTTAAACAAAAAAAAAAATTGGTTTATGACATTTATTGCCACTAAATGCACCATTTTACATCCGTTACTATTTTTTAACATTCTATTGTTGTTCATTTAAAGGCATTAATAAATGAAATCTTGCCCTAGTAAGGTTGATCTGAAAAAATGCAATGCTGGTGGAATTTAAGTTTTTTACGGATAAAAATATCACCCAGTTAACGAATTTTATGGCAAACTTGTCACCGAATATCCGATTTCTCGATTTAGTGCCGATATGTGAACTTCCCATACTCTTATTAAGAGAATAACTCTTTCGGTTGAACTTCAAATTACTTTAGGTAAGAGTTTTCATTTGAATTGAATGTAATTCTACTTATATCATCTCCTGAAAAAACAACTATACGTGTAAAAAAATGCCAAGAAAAATTGTTAGCTAAAAATTGTTATGAAATCTAATGTTTGCGATATTTTATACAAGCGGCCACGTTTGATTTCTTTGGGATATTTGTTCACAATGAACTAAATTGGGATTATTGGGAGAAACACCTATAGGCAATCAGTACTTGGCAGTCTTGAGGTATTTCGAAATAATCTCATTTCCTATTTTTGATCTACTTTGTACCTATTACACTGAATTGGGATTAATTCTATAAAAACTCTAGCCTGTCAAGTACTGATTGCCTACGAGTATTCCCTCTCAATGATCCCAATATAGTTCATTGTCTACATGTATCCGAAAAATATTAAATGCTGCCGCCGATTTCATAACTTTTTCTGGCTTACTGTTTTACTTTGCGGTGTTTTTTTTTTTTTTTTTTTTTTTTTTTTTTTTTTTTTTTTTAGAGAGAGAGATTAATTCTTTTTGTTACGTTATTTGAGTCTTCGATCATATCTTCGCTCTAAGCACAAAATGGGGTAAACAAAAACATACAGCTCTTTGTATTAAGAACGACAGTAAATATAGTAATGCAATATTGTAGAGAGATTGTGGTTTGCAATCAATATCCGGTTTGTTTCCTTTAAGTAGATATCCGCCTTATTTCACCAAGAAAGTGTTAATTCGAAATTAAAACATGTAGCTACTAGTTTTAGCTTGAGTGCACAAATATGAAAATGCATACTAAAATTAAGTAATAATAAAAATTAAATACAAAATACTAAAAAATAAGTACTTGCTTCATAGATGAAATAATGAGGATTGCCAGCATTTTATACAGTGAGATGCATAAAAATGTATTTCAAAATAACTTTCACTGTAAGTGTAAAAAATAACATTTGTTATCTTTTTGAAAGAAAACTAAGCAGTATTCGTTAGTGCAGTCGTTACGGTTACCTGCTAGTGATCAGACGGTGCGTGGTATAAAATCAAATAGGCAACTTGGTGTGGGTTGTATTTGAAACTTTTTTTAATTATATTTTAAAGTGAAAGTGGTTTTTTAACTCAAAGTTGTTTTCAGATCTGACAAGCACTCAATTTAATTGAACAATAAGTTCATGTTACTGTGCTTCTTGACGTGACTTCGAGTTCACTTTTGATAAGAAAACTGGTACCGATTAAATCTTTCAATTGGCACATTACATGTTTATGCAGCATTTAAAGTTTTCTCTAATTTATTAAATTACAGATTTTTTAAACTAAACTAGCTTAATTTAAATTGCTTTTTTGTGGATCATCACAGAAGGATTTAAATTTAAGTTAACAAGCAATTGTAAATTTTTTTCCAATTACCTTAATGATATTCGTGTAAAAAAAAATGTAGCCTCTCGTAATTTCCCAAAGGATTGCTATACTGTGTTAATTTGTGTTGTATATTGATAAATGTGCTCTTAAATATCCAACAGGTACTAAAATCGGAAATCATGCTTTTCAAATCCTCAGTGATACTTTCTACTATCTGATAAGGGAACATAATATTCTATAAGTTTGCTTCAATTAGATTATTAATAGAATATTTATTTCGAGTTTTTTGGGAACTTCCAGCATTCAAATCGCTAATCAAATATGAATAATGAATAATAATAGATAGTGTGGATTAACTATGGGTGCTTCACAGGAGTACGAAATTGAGGATGCAGGAAAAATATATTGTATTTAAACAAATATAATTTAAATGTGTTTAATTATGAATCAGACATTTTTTTCTTTAAAGTGAAGGAAAGATAAAATATAAAATCCGAAAATGAATAATTTCATTTATTAATCATAGTTCTCAAAACAAAAAAAGCAATGATTATTTAATTAAAGTACTATTTATTAAAGAAACATTACGTATTAAGGAAATGTTTTCCTTGGTATTTTGAAAAATCATTTATTTTATCATAAATCTTTCTATATTTATTTTGATAAAAAGACATTTCTCTACATCACCCAGACAATTATTTTAAATTAATAAGCAGGATAAATACATTTCGGAATTTATACGTTCAGTTTCAAACATCCTTAGATACTTCAAAGAAAGAAAACACACTTACTTTAAATTGAATTTCTTTCAGAATACTAGAATAAACTGGTAATTTAATTATGACCTCACCTCCCAAAGAATTCAGTAGCTCCAACGGAGTTAGGAAAAACATCTTCTGTAATTAAATACAAACGAAAAAAGTTGAACATGGATAAAGAACTAGTGCTTAAAAAGAGATAAAAATTGACTCATAGACATTTTCTAAAAAGATGCTTTTTTGTTCATTAAAAGAAAGTAAATTTATAGAGATTGCAAGCAATTTTTCCCCAACTTTTTTAAAAATTATTTTGATTCCTTAATTACAAGTTCCGTAGCAAGAATTAGATATTTAACACTTTAAATTTTAATGAACATTGCATGATTTGTTTATGCTGTTGAATTATACAACTTTTCTCTCTCTGCGCAGTAAATGAATAGCATGCATCTTACCTGGGATATTTGGATCGCTTTTAGATATACTTATTTCCTTATGCATATTGCTGGTGCATTACGATTAGTAGGATAATTAAATGAACATAAGATAAATAAGGTGTAGACGAGCTTATGTAGAAGATGTCGCTTAATTATTACACTAATTATTTTAGGTTTCAATAAAAAAAAAAGTTGAGGTCAAAGAGCCCTTAAGATTTAACGATAGTTACTCTGTAGTGAAAGGAGAAATGACACAAATCAGTATGGGTACAGGTAAAAGAATAGATGCTTTTTGTGATGTTCGGTTATTTCTTTGGCGATGAATCGATGTTTGAATTATTCTCATGCCAACAGTTTGTAGATATGAGCATTGATTTTTTTATAGTAAATATATTTTTACAGGAGTTAATACTAAATATTTTTTTTAACGAATAATAAAACAGGATCATCTAATAATGATAAAACAAGATCACCAAGCGACAAACTTTATCAAAAGAAATAACCAACACCAATGGTTCTTGAACAAAAATAAAAATAAAAAAAATTCAAAGTTTCAAACGTATTTCCATCGATATGTGCTCGCCACTAGTCACTCGAAAGACGTAGAAACAATAATTAATCTCCTATCCCGGCTTTCAAAGCATGTCAGGAGATATATTCTGGAGGTTGCATTTATGCAATCCGACGTTTCAGTTGACTCAGATCTGTAATCTGCTCTCTGTATACGATGATCCCGATGTATCTCCGAAATTAGAAGTCCAGTGGCATCTAATCCAAGATATGAGGAACTTCACATTCAAAGCCTGACGCACAGATAAGGAGACATGAAGAGAGAAAAGCATTTATATACTTTCTCCACATATTCCATAAGAATTTTGGGAATAAATTTAACAGTTTTGACTTCATGCAGATTTGAAACCCTGACATTTTTAAGATACAATAAGAATAATGAAGAACAGCAATTATACTAACAATTCAAAATTATGAAGATATTCGATTTGATTTTAAACTATGAACATATTGCACTTTTCTGTTTATTTATATAGTTGAAACATTAGAAAATTTAAAAACATACATTTAAAAAAGTATTTTACATACTTTTACAAGTTATTTTTACTGTATGGTTCTTAATAATGTTACTAATAAACTCATTATATTTCGATTCTTATTTATTATCATTTATGTTTAATCAGTAAAAAAGTATATTTAATTTATTATATCAAACAGTGGAATTTCAACAATAATAATATTTAAAAACTCAGTAAAACAATTCAACTAGAATTTATATCTTAAGTATTAATCCTTTATAAAGCAATTTTTTTTCTAGTACTGTTATGTTAAAATCCTTTGGGATTGAGATTGATTTATAAAAATAAGTCGAAAATTTAATTGGTCTTGAGGTCCCGAATATCTTCTACTTACTTTCCAGAGAATGAAAGCATTGAGGAATTGACATTTGCCACGTGGGGAAAAAAAAAAAAAAAAAAAAAAAAACCATCGACATTTAAAAATTTATGAAGTTATTTTGAAGTATAGGGGAAACCTGTGTACCTAAGGCCATCTTTTTTCAATGCACAAAAAAAGCTGTGAAACAAAAAAGTAGTGAAAACAAAAAAAATGTGAAACTTATATACATACATCGTTTTAGTGATTACTTCCCATTGGGAATAGTATCAATACTTAAAATAATAGATTCTGTGAAATAGAAGTTTTTTTAAAAATAAATTTCAGAAATGGGCTCGGTACAAAGACCTTATTGTACCTAGGGCCATTTTCTTTAAGCTCGGTTTCACTCCATAATGAATAGAAAACAAACATACACAAATGAATTTTATGAAAGAAACAAAATAAAATAATTATCATCAATTGGTTTATCATATAATAATTATAATAAATTGCAATATGTCAAAATATTAGTGAATTACAAGTATTTTCATAACTTGAAAAACTGATTCTAAAAAAAGAGCTGCATGCATTGTAGCTTTGAAACATCAACAGATTTTAGTTTTGGCAATTTGAACACATATTTTTGCACTTAATTTCATAAACAACATCTTTATCATAGAGAAACTTATTCGAAAGTGCAATTTTTTTTTCAAGTATTCAAAACTATATTATTCCTCTTTAACATCTATTATTTCTGCCACACATTTTTTTTTTTTTGTCTTGTTTTATTGTTAAACCAAAAAATCCTATTTCAATTGTATCACTCGTATCATACTACTGTAGAATTTAAATCATCAGCGAAATCAGAAGAATATGCAATGTCTGATAATTCTTCAGATGAAGTTGTCTCATTTTGAAACACATATTTTTTTCACGATTTTTCTTTTTGCCATTTTAATCGCACGTTTTCTTCAATTGCTATCTTTTCTGGAGTCTGTCAAGATTTTACATCTTCCTGGCCATCTCTTTCGGACGTACGAGGTTTCTCTTTTGGAAAAGGCCGTACCTGTTCAGCCAGAGAACATGAAATGGAATTAGATGTCAGAAGCTCACAAAATTCAGCAGCACATGAAACGAATTTTGATGTCGAAGACTCTAAAAATATTGCCGTAAAACTGAAATTTATACAAAAACATCCAGTTCCATCAATGTTGACCAACTTTCTTCCTCTAGAAAATCATTATTTTAACAGTTTATGGATGGATCTGGTCTGTCGGTCACACTTGAACTCATGAATAAGTTTTGAATCACTGGCCATACACCAGGTACACGAAAGCCCCCTAGAACTTTTACTGGAGTTAAAGCTAAAGGATAGGATTTGTCAACATTCTCCGAAACGTCGTATATGGTGATTGGTTTTCCAGCGTTTGCCAGCATACAATTATTGTACGCTATATCGTAATGTTTCTTAAAGGATCCAAACACGCCTTTGTGTGTTTGACCTTTAAGAAATTCTACAGTTTTTTTTTTTGTTTTTTTTTCATAAATTCGCCTTTTTTTTATATAAACAAATTAAAAATCCTGAATAATAATAGTATTAAACATAAAAGATATTTATGCAATTGCACCTAGGGCCATGGCCCTAGGTATAAGCCATCTATGTGGCCCTAGGTACACGACTTGGTAATTTCATATAAAATGTCTTCTACTAAAATGCAAATGGAGAAATGGCTTGTTTAAACATCTCATTTTGTATTTAATGTCGTAACAAAATTATTTACAAGAATTCAAAGAAAATATTTG
Organism: Linyphia triangularis; assembly: GCA_963978545.1. Taxonomy (NCBI): domain Eukaryota; kingdom Metazoa; phylum Arthropoda; class Arachnida; order Araneae; family Linyphiidae; genus Linyphia; species Linyphia triangularis. The sequence goes on from OZ021724.1 coordinate 43,279,263, forward strand.
ACTTAACTTTGTAAAACCATAAAAGACATGAGCTGCAAAATATTACTGCAGACCATATGAAAACGTTTTCCGCGTATAACTTACCACAGCTTTCTCATCTAAGATTTTAAAATGGCTGCCAAAAGAGCAATTGGGGTGTGTTATTACTTACCCAAGTGAGTATAAATAACTTAGAGCTAAATATTATTCAATAAAAGAGGGGTGGCCCTAGGTACGCAAGTCTCCCCTAAGTTGGTGGGAAGTACACTTTCCACTGCCTTATAAAGGGTTGAATAAACAGTGTTTGTCTGTGAACTGAAGGATTCATTGTATATTGTTGCAATTCAATCTCGGGCGTCTCTAAATTTATACAATATATTCCATTTTGAGATAGTTGAGTCAGTGTCACCCTTATTTTCAGAATGATGTGTTCTTTCATTCATTATTTATTAGTTAGTTAATAACTCAATATATGAAATAATTTTATTTCGATCACTGGCGAAACTGTTTTCTGTTGTCAACTTCTATATTGAAGCTGAATAAACTATTTATGGAAGTCATGCATGGCTACCTGCCAGTTCAGTCAACTGCTGTGTTCAAGAGAAAATGAAAGATATATTGCTATTGGCTAATAGAAAGTTCGATTTAGTTTTTAAATGTGTATTTTGATTGGTCACAAAGAATGTTTTACGTGTTTCCAAACTATGAAATCTTACTCAAAATAACACCTCGCTTAAAGTCTGCTTATAGTAAAAAAAAATATTTGTCATGAAAACGCATGTATTACATAATAGATGGTAATTCGGTCTACGGAACAAAACGTGTTATATAAGTATAACATAACAATTTTATAAAATTTTCTCATTTTCACGGTAGCATTAAAATGTGAGTTTATAATTAGTACTGATTGTTTTTTTGCTGTCAAGACTAATTACTTAAAAACAAAGGTTACAGTTTTTGAAATTCTGCGTGTAAGAAAATTTAAAAAAATATCATAAATTTGCACTATATAAATAGTAAACTATTACAAAAAAAGATTGTGGAGTTATTGATAAATGTTAAGAAAATTTGAGTTTTCTTAGCACTTGTGGGCATTTTTTCTAACTAATAAATACCACATATTGTTCTGAAAGTGACCAACATTCGCCCTTTTTCCCGCCAAAATGCAGACAGTCATTTGCCGACGCGTCCCTCGCCATTAGTGTCAACAAGACTCTACGCGACAATATTTATGACCAATTCATGCGTGCTGAATACTCCCGTAGCAAAGATTGACAAAAGCTAAGACTTTTAAATTTACGAGTTCCCTCGTCTAGCCAGAGAATGACAGCGCTTTTTTTTATTGTTTGTCAATCCAAGTCTTGTCCTAGGAATCGTGAGAAGTTATCGCTGAACGCGATCTTTACTTCTAAGATCGTACCGGTGTGGTAAAGATGCCTGAAGGTCAGAATTATTTTTGTGATCTATTCCCTTTTCCAAGATAAATTTATCGTATCTCTTTTCTGCTAGTTTTAAACTACAGATGTGGATGCGTGTCTTAACGATTTGGGGGGATGTTAACAATTGAATGTCAAAGAGGTTTTTTTGTGTGTATCTTTGTAATCTTGTAGGGTCCTGTGAAATACTTTTTAAACTTGCCTGGGGTTTTGTAGTACACAATACTGTCAACTGTGAAATGTCTCTTGTGTGATTTACTGATAGCATAATTTTGCTGTGTCAATTGTGCATTTTCAATGTGTTTAAAAGCCTGTTTCCTACATTCTTCTATTTGTAGCATTGTTTTCTCAACGTAATTAGGATATCCCAACCAATCTAAATTTGATTTTTTACAAACCTTCATTGTGCTGAATATAGGTTCTATTTTACGACCAAAAAATAGCTGTGAAGGGGAAAAGCTTGTCGTAGAGTGAATTGAACTGTTATACATTGCCTTATGAATATCTAATGCTGATTGTAGATCAATTTTTTGCTCTTTTAAAGCTAAGATGGTGTTCTTAATCTCTAAATTCGTGGACTCGACTTTACCGTTGCACCAAGGAGCGTAAACAGGTGTGTGTATAAGGTGTAACCCTAATAATCTGTTTAATTCGATAAAGCCCTTAGAAATGAAGTTACTACAATTGTCTGATAAAATGGTTTCTGGTACGCCGTATCTAGAAATGTACTGCATGAGACACTTAGCTATTTGTTGTGATCCAATTGATTCTAATTTATATAGATCTAAGTATCTACTAAAATTTTCTATGATACTTAATACGTAAGCGCCACACTTGAGCGGTCCCAAAATATCCATAGATAACTGTGCTCCAATTCTATTTGGAATATGTGCAAATCCTTGCGGTTTGAACTTTTGATAGCTTCGCTTCACTCTATTGCAAGTTTCACAACTCTTAATGTAATTTGTGACATCCGAATATAACCCTTTCCAGTGAAATTTTTGCATTAAAAATTGAAACGTTTTAGCTATGCCAAAATGTGTAAAATGTGCGTTTTGAATTGCGTGAATTTGTAATGTGTCCGGTAGAACCACATTAAACATGTAGCTATCTACATCGTTTTCTGTAATTTTTCTCTTGAACATAAGTAATCCAGAATCTTCATCCACAAAATAATTTTTAAATTTTGCCTTCAATTTGCCATTATCTTTGTGTAAAGCTTCCTTAATTTCCAGAATGTTAAGATCCCTATTTTGTTCCATAAGAATATTAGTATCATCTAATTTATGACCCTTGTTATCAGATAAATGATGTATGATGTTTGAGCTTTTCAGCTGATTGACTACACAATCCTCCCAAGCCTGCTCTGTTTTGTTGATGTGAACGGAACCTTCGGATTGTGAAACTGTTCCAATGTTTTGGTTATACTGAGCCTGTGGTGTACTGAGTATGGTATTTACGGAATTAAGGTTTGTTTTAGGTATAGTATCATCTACATTTTTAGAACCTTCTGAAAGAATTTCTTTAATTCTCGTAGTATCTGTGTCCAATGTGACCTCAATATTTGGTATATTGACCATACGTGACAAATAGTCCGGTAAAACGTTGTCAATACCTCTGATGTACTGTATGTCGAAAGAGTAATAAGCCAATTCATTTAAAATCCTTGTAATTTTATTTGACTTGTTTTGAAGTTTGGAGAAATACTGTAGTGGTCTGTGGTCAGATAAAACAGTAAATGTGCCCCCATACAAATACTCACAGAAGTGTAAGATTGATTTATGTAAAGCAATAAGCTCAAGATAAATCGCTGGCTGCTTTTCCTCAAATTGTGAGTTCTTTTTAGAGAAATACGCAACAGGACAAAGTTTGTCACCATGATACTGAAAAAGACTGGCTCCAACTGACATTTTCGAAGCGTCACATGCGAGATAAAATTTCTCTTTAATATTGACCTGTTTTAAAAAGGGTTTAGTAAAAAATTGCCTTTGTAGATTTTGAAAAGCCACATTATGCCTTTCTGTCCAAACAAACGGTGTGTTTTTTTTTGTTAATTCCTCCAAAACACTTGTGTAGTTAGCATAGTTCTTAATACTATCACGATAAAAATTAGTCAAACCATTGAATCGACGTAATTCCTTGATGTTTTTAGGAGTTTGGAAGCAGGTGATTTTTTGAGTGTTATATTCTGTTGGAGTGATTCCTGTTTGTGAAATTTCGTATCCCAAATATGTGATTTTCTCCCTAAAGAAATTGCATTTCTCAGCACTTAAAGTTAAGTTGTTAGCCCTTAATCTCTCGAATACTAACTGCAGCTTATGTATCATTTCTTCAAAGCAGTTTGAAGGAATTATTACGTCATCAATAAAGAAACGAATTCCATAACTTATCAAATCTCCCAATATCTCATGTATCAAATTTTGGAATATAGATGACGCTGTGACAAAACCATAAGGTAGACGGACAAATTTATATGTATCCCACATTGAGGCAAATCCAAACTTTTCAGAATGTTCCTCCATGCTTAACTGTAAGAATGCGCTATTAAAATCAATAATGCTGTAAAATCGGTACCCACTTAAATCTGTGACCAAATCTTTGATTTTTGGTAAGATCTGTGGTGCTTTAACAATTAAAGAATTCAAAAGACGCATATCCAAACATAAGCGAAAGCGTTTCTTATCGTCATTATTTTCTGCCTTTTTTTTGACCATAAGCACAGGTGCCAAAAAATTCGTGTTTGACTTTCGAATGATGTTGGCTTCCAAAAGAGTGTCAATTTGAATTTTTGCCTCTTCTCTTAGAAGATGGGGGATGGGATAAGGCTTACACCCAATTGCAGAATCATGTTTTAAGATTATATTAGGTTTTATAGCATCACAATGGCCTAAAGTTTTCATGGATTTTGAAAACACCATGTAGTTTTCCTGTAATAATTGACTCAGAATTTTGCTGTTGTTATCGTTGAGGTGACTCAAATCAAAATCGATGATGCTAAATTCCCGTTCACGCAAATGCTTAATTTCCTCAGTAGCCGTAATCAAGTTAATCATTTGTGTGTTTGATTTTTGCGAATCATCAATTTGAAAATCTTTTTCAAAATACCCAACTTTCATCGATTTATTTAAGTGAAGAGTGTCTGGTGATTTGTTTTGAACCAATGTACTAAATTCATTATTCTTCATGTAGTTAATGGACATGCTACACTCTAGTCGATTATTAAGTTGCATAGGTGTGAAACAAATGTCCCCCTCAAAATTTTTATTTGTGTAATCCTTGCTTCTCAATTTAATGAAACTCGCTTCACCAGGCTCTAAGATGACTGCATGTGTCAAGAAAACAGAATTTGACTCCCCTTTTATGCAAAGGGTAGAGTCACAGAATTTGACTGTTGTCTTGTCTAGAAACTCCAGTTTACCCTCACGTAAGTTTACAATTACCCTATTTTCACTCAGAAACTGCATGCCTAAAATAATCTGAAATTGCTCTTGAAACCTTTCGCTTGAGACGAAAAACGTAACCTTTAGCCTTTTATTTCCCACTTTTAAAATCGTCTCAATGCAATTTGTGTATTTTAATACTGACCCTGTTATGGTCGTAATTACCACATTTGAAGCGACACATTTAGTTTTGATTTTCTGTTTTATTGTCGAAAAAAAAATTTCGTCTCATCTTTATTACCCTCATAATTTGCGGTTAATAAAGCTAAACCATTTATTCTGCTGGCGCTCTCCATTTCAATGTTTTCCTGTGCCATTTTTTTATTAATTTGACTTCCGCTCGCACGCTGTTTAATTGTCTCGGCTCTGACTATATTAGCTGTAGTTGACCTCGTTTTGAAATTTGAAAGCGTCCTATTTCCACGAACCATATTCAATTATAAAAACAATTTCGCAAATCACTATCATTCTAATTTTACTTTCCATCAAATACCACTTATTCACTGAACAATATGCATTTCAAACTGAGTCCAAGGCACCATTTATATGCCGTGAGTATAGTGGTTAGTTAACAAACGTCAGAATTAATCTAAATGAACTTAATTTCGTGCATAAGTTAAAGCGTTGCAATAACTCAAAGTCGTAACTTGAAATGATATTTATTCATGAACAATAGGTATTTAGACAACACATTTCCTCAAAGCACGCTTAGTTAAGTCAGTGCTGACATCCATAGATTAAAAGCAAAATAAATATATCATAAAGATATCATAGAACAACTAATAAATCATATTGACACTTTTGATTACTATACAGTATAAAAACTGGCTGAGCATTTGAATCAAGAAATTTCACTTACTGGCATATCAGGGTCAGGAAAATGGCGAATTCATGTGCATGAAATTGCGTCCGATAAAAATGCATCTCTCTCCCAGGAATCACCGCTTGACCGACTTGCTATCTCCCCAATTTCCTTCTGTCTCTTACGATCCCCCTCATAATTACATCAAAACTTCTCTCTCTACGCCATTGGAGCGGCTCGAATCCTTTATGGAATCGCCAACTCTTATTTGACCAATTGGCCAAACCCCTGTTTAAATATTCCCCCAAAAGCTTCGGACAGAAACTTAAGGGGCTATGCACTTGTTGCAGTTTTAAACAGACCCCTTAATACAATTTGTAAAATGTCTGTGGATATACAGCATGACACATATTTACGCAATTTCTGTCAAAATTTCTTTGACAATATATAGGGTTGTGAAATAAATTCAAAAATAGTTGTTTGTGAGTATAAAAGCACACTGAATGACTGGTTTACTCATTGATTCGTGACTAATTTTTACTCTTCCAGCAAAATAGAAATGAATTTCGGAACAGAAATAATTTACAAGCTAGTTAGAAAAAATAAAGCTGTTTAATATAGGTGTTCTATGTTTGAGGGTAGCTTCAAATTATCTTCTGAATATATTTTAACGGGATTTGGTCTATAAAACCTTATGCTCATTCCATATTATTAAGAAGTTTCTCTTCTATATTTAGAAATTAAGAGTGTGAAATTAGGGGGGAAAGGAAAAAAAATTAATGCTGATAATTTAACATGCACTGAACCAATTTTAACTAGGTTTTTTTCTATAGGTATTTTGATCAATCCATATTTTCACAAACATTAGCGAAAACTTTCAGCATACATATAGATTTATATTATCAAGTATTGGTGGTTGTTAGTATAGGTTTCGTTTTTTCTAATGTAATTACAGATTTATTTGAGAATAATACTCTGTTTTAATGTCTTAAAATCATATCTGAAAAATGTTAAATTATTTCTGTGTACCGGGAGAGGAGCTAGTGAGTATTACAAAAAAAAGTTAATTTTAATTTTTTTTTTTTTTTTAGTTGTTTGAAATAAAATGTGTGTCATTTCTCTGAAACTTCACAAACATCATATGAATTTCAATGATTGCAGAATAACTTCTCTGATATAATATCTTTATAGATAAATCCATCTATCACACAATAAATAATTTTTAGTTTTCCCTAAATTATGTTGTAGAGAACATTTTTTTATAAAAATTCTTATAAAAGTATAGTACAATTGAATTAAAACACATTCAAATAAATAAAGGCTGGTTTTTTTTTATAATTCATTAAAAATGTAAGTTTTCTTTAAATAGATGCAATTTATTGTGTATAAATGTTTGCACCGAATTACTTAAATATGAAACTACTTATCTAGTTTTTATTTTTTATTATTATTATTTTATTTTATATGCTTTAAATGAATATTTAGTATAGTATTATGAATTTTTTTGTCAAATCATCAATGAAAATAGTTTGGAATAATACTTACTTAATTATACTTAATACTCATACCGGCGATAAAAGCTAGATAAATAACACAAGCAGGAAGTACTAGACAAGATAAAAGAACAATAAAACAGGAATAAAATGTTTTGAAGAATATATTGCAAAAGAGTTGATTGCAGTCTAGAGATACTCCGAACAATTTTGCCTAAGAACATACTGATAACTAGAAATAACAATGAAAAACATGCAAATTTAACGTTTTTATAAATATTTTGACATTATTTAAATAGAAATGTGTTTTGAGATGAGTAAATCTTAGCAAAAATATCAAGGCCATAAAATAGTTATAAATTTATAACTTTGTCTTAGAATCTTAACATCTAACAAAAAAAGATATACAACCAGGTATATACTTATCGTTACATTAATGCAAAAACTAAAGCTAAAAAAATATTGAAGAAATGTGTCGGAAGTGATAACAGAAAATAAATTTGGAACTGAATATTTACTAAAAACAATTGTTTGGTAAAAACAATTGTTGTAAATTGTTTTTCCCATAAAATATCTTGAAAACTATTTTTATGCCCCGTTAAAAAGAACGAAAATTTCGATTTTTAAGATTCTGACAACTACGCCAAAAGTTAATTTTGTTAGGACCCAGTTTACTTCTAATCAAACATACGATTTTAGTTTCATTAAAATCGATTATATATTTTCGTACTAATTTAAAGCAGAATTTATAGCAGGACGATATACATACACTATCGAGATCGTTATTTTTTTAAAAAAATAGATTGCTATGTTAAACCGATGTACGAAACTGGTTAATTTAAGGCGCCTAAGGCACTCGTTAAAAAATGATGAATGTAACAAACACTTTCATTTAATATGCACGAAATATATATTAAATATTAAATTGCTTTTAATAGTGTGCAAATGAAAATTATATTCAATAATCTTCCTTGCTGTGGATTCGATTCAATATACACCTTCACTTGACTAGCAACTCTTGATCGTGACAAAGCCACATACAGTTAGACGTGCGAAAATACTGCGGTCTCCAAATTGATGCCAACCTGATCAAAAGACTGGCCCTGAGCCTTAATTAATATAATAGCGTTCGCAAAATGTATTGGAAATTAGTGACGCTTTAATATGAGAAATAATATTATGTAGGCTAAAGCTAGATCAACCCTGGTAATTAGAACTATGCAATTGTGATTGAATGTTGAAACGATTTTTGTTTTTATCAAATTTCGTTCAGGTTCTTCTACAATCGATGTAAATTTATACGATTCTAGCACTATCTTACACAGTTACAGAATCAGTCAGTGAGTCACTGATGAATGTAACTTTTATAGTAATAAATAGCTGTCAATTTTTAGACGATTGCAGTCCGGTTTATGTTTAAGTAATTAAACAAGCAACGCACCAGAAGCATTTCAAAATATCGTTTCAATAAAATAATAGTCAAATGATATAGTTGTAAAAATGACATGCTATTACTTCACCAATACAAATTTTAAAATACAAATTTTACCTTAGATGTTAATTAATTTTCAAAAATGTAATTCCAAATAAATTCATTTAGTATTTTCTTATCTATAGATATTGTTACCTTCATAAGTTGATGTGGAATAAAGTAAACTTCGACTACAAATTGTATAAATAAATCCACTAACATACAGTTTGGAATGTCAGCATTTTTATTATTATTTTTTTTTAAAGTAAGTTCATTAAAATTTTAATACCATTTCCTACTATGAAAGTTGCTTAAATGTAAATAAAATGTTTGTTCAATGTTGAGATTTATAAATTAAAGTTATGGGATTATTTTATAAAAATTCATTTTGAAGGATTTATAAAGGACAATAAAGAGCCTTGATGCAAAAGACTATTTTTTACAAAGTGTCAAAAATTAAATAGATGAAAACACGCAGCAACATGCTACAGATTATATCCAGCCTATCTTTGTATTTAGATTAGGAAAATCGTTTCTAGATTCCCATCTCGATTTAAAGTTTTACCGCAAGAGAGCGCTTGCGTTCCTAAACTCGCAACTACTCGTTGAGCTCTTCGGCCAGTCTTACTTTCAGAGAATTTCCGGCCGCTCTTCTCTGGATCATTTCTCTTCGGGAGTTTGGCACTACTCGGAAGATCGTTTGCACTAATCTCCTGGAACAAAAGTTTTCTTTTTAAACCAAAAAAGAAAAATTGCCAACTAAAAATTTTTGATGGATGCATGATTTTGATCTGTGAGATGGAGTAAGGATATTATCCATGTAAGTAATTCTTAACTTTTTTTCTAATACCTTATAATAATACGTATTAGCATACTTTATAATGAATAACAAATATGTTCCTTCGGGTGATTTATAAATTATTTTTAATGAAATATTTTACTTGTGTATGAACTCAAAATTACACTTTTTTCGCAGGTTATTATATATCATTTCAGATTGCATTTTAAATTAACTATGTAATAGCAAAGGGGATGTTATAAAGAATAGGTTTTCATGTGTTGAATCTTCGAGGGATTAAAATAAATTTAAAGACTTAGCGCCATAAAAACTTTAAATACTTAAAATGTTTTTATCGTGATAATTATGTAATATCTTAAAGTTTTAAAACACTGAGTCACATTATTCTAAATCATAATAGTAATAATAGTATCATTGTTTTCATAAATGAACCTTCCCATACTAAAATTTTTTTAAAATTTGTATTGTTTTTACCTTTGACAAGTCTTTATTTCAATAAGGATTTAAAGGATCTGCTTAAAATATCAATTTAATATTGTAAAAATATTTAAAATATTATAACTTATTTACCCTAATTTATATTTACTGACACTGGAAATGTATTAATACCTTTATTGCAGTGTAAAATAGCCTAAATGTCATTGAATCATTTAGCATCATTTCAAATGGAGTATTAAACCACAATTTATTTTATCGTAAAATATGTTCTTTGTTTTTTTGTGTTAATGTCTTTTTTTTTTTTTTTTTTTTTTTTTTTTTTTTTTTTTTTTACAATAATTACAGTAGAAACATAAAATACTTATTTTTCTTGTGAAACAATAATACAATAAATAGCATTAATAATTGGTCCCATATATTGTATTTTAAGCAAATATATATTCAGATAAAAATATTGTAAAAATCAAAATAACTAAATAATTTGAAATAATTGAAAATAGTTTCACAATTGTATAATTTGTCTTATTCAGCTGTATTTTATATTTACGCTCACATAAAATATGACTCTGCTATTTAATCAGTTTTTATTTGTTTTAGTCTTCAAAGTGTTATTTTTATCCAAGCAAACCTTTTGAAAGGGCATATTTATTAGTAAGCATATGTTAAATATTGATTTATGGAAAATCTATTTATTATATGTAACTATGAACCTATTTTGCGCTTGATAATTTTTAGACATTTAATTATTTACGGGAGTTTAATTAATCGTCTGAAAAATGCTTTAAAAAATGTCATCTTACAAGAACGTATTTAAAATGTTAATGAGATAAAATATGTACAAATTACTTAGGAATTTTTATTAACTAACGGCGACTAAATTCATTAAAACAAATTAAATCTTAACGTTTTTTTATTTCTTTAATGCTGATGAACGAGATAAAGTTAATCAGTCAATCCCCGTTAACGCTTAACACGAAATTCCATTTAACGAGAAATATAAGCAGTTTCTCGTACGATGAAACTTAAAATTAATTTATTCGTTTCAAGCAAAATCGCCAAACACGAAATCCCGCTTAAGAAGAAAAAAAACTGCTCTTCAATGCACTTTTTTTAGAGAGTCTGCATTATTTGAGAGGAAATTTCAAGGAGTTACAAAAACATTCCTCAAGTTCAAACCCTATGAAAAGGGAAAATTTTCCGAGTGATCGAATTTCAAGGAAATCGCTGTGAAATGAAGTAATAATTTAGATTGCATCCCACCGTAAACTGTGTGACGTCAGGTAACTCTCATGTATCCAACAGTAAGTTTAGAAATTAAACTCAGTAGCACACATTTGCATATTGAATCCTGTAAACATGAGTCTGAAACAGCAATCGTTATGGCTTGAAAGGAAAAGAAAAAACTTTAATGAAATTGATGATAAAGTATTTAAAAAAAAAAAGATATGGAGTCGACATCACTATATAAACAAGTGTAACAAATAGGAAACAGGATAGTATGTGTGTGTGTGTGTGTGTGTGTGTGTCATCTTCAAGAGTCCTTAAAAACTGATCTCGCTGGGAAACAGAAGTAATGTTACATAAACAAGTATACAAGTTCATGAGATCTGTGAAGTTTGTAGCTCCAAGGTTAACAGCAGGAATAGCGAATCTGCTCACACAATTTTCGTCTGTGCCATTTTTCATTGTTTTTGCTTTGATAATCAGTACAGCTGCAAGGATCCTAATATGGCTCCTCTCATCAGTTAAAATGAACATAAGCAATACTTATGTCAATTTGGACGGCTAGGATTTTATTAAATATCCTTCACGCACACAAGCAGTAGAACAAATTGTAAAACTAAACACTAAAACCACTGGAAAAGCAGTTGGACAGAATAGGGATGGATCAACCCTAGAATCCAGAAACCACATGCAAGAATTTTTAGTAAAAAAAAAAAGCCAGAAAAATTGTCCCAAAAAGATTACAATCAATAATGCTTTTGTAATTTGTTGAAATTGGAATAAAGTTTATTTTCGTATTACAATGAGGAAAGTGTATTGCTTTTTTATTTAAAAAAAATTGCCTTCAATTTTCAAAAGTCGGTGCCTTTGAGTCGGCAGAAGTCAACGTATAATTGAGTCAACGTACAATTCTAAAATTTTTTACTTCTGTTGTAGATAAAGATCAGAAAAATTTTAGGCATTACCGCTAAATGTGCAACGAATTTTAAGCATTTCTAACTCAATTTTCACAACTTTCGACCCAATGTAGTGACAGAAGATATCAATTTAGAGTTTTAAGATTTTACACACTTTATAATAATGAGAGTCCGCATTACCGCTAAAAGATCCAAGATACTTCAACTTTTTCGACCCGGCCTAACATATAGCTAGAAATTTAAAATCTGCATTAATTTACTGGAAAAGTTTCAGGATGGTTAATACGAAATTTGTTTAAAGTGAAAAAATTTGACCGTCCCATCGATTTCTTGTTAACGGGGTTTAACTGTGTATCCAAAAGAATTGAATTCTCATATTCTGATAGAAAAAAATAATTTATGAATGATGAAGCATAAATGAAACCCAATAGGACAAAATATGTTTAATTTTTATAACTCATAACATTCTTAAATTAAAGTGGAATCAAATTAAATCATTTAAATAAATATCCTCATTAAATTGTTCGACTGCCAAAACCTAAATACTTCATCCAATTTTCTCATGACATAATAGTGCTTTTAGGAAAAAAAAAATCATAATAATAATAAGGTTTAACTCAATATCAGTTTCAAAATTGCATAAATGGTACATAAGTATTAAAATACACCCACTGATTGCGCACAATTTAAAACAACTACAAGTATCAAAAACTAATTTATAATTTACAATCCATAAAATACACCCCACGTGGCACAGAAGCCATTATCTCAATCGTCAAGTGTAGTATTAAAGAACGCTCGATCGCATCCAATTATCTGCGGAACAGTCAACACAGCAAGAGACTCTTAAACGGACGAAAGACACGATCTTTCAAAGAGAATGAATGGTAAAATCTAATCCAGCGTTTTAATTTGTTTTCGAACAGCCAAAAGTTTACTCAAGCGCGAGTAGGTCGTACAATGTCTTTTATTCACTCTTCGGATGTTTGAACCTCTAGGCCTTTTGTGCCTGAAATAAATGTTGACTTAATACACTTTAAACAAAGCTAGAGAAATCAATCTGAGATTGCCTTAATACTGAGTAACGTCCATTTTTATTTCACAATGCCTTAAAGGTTTCTAAAAATTAATCACTAATTTTCACTGGTGCTTGTATAATCATGAATATCATTAAAACGAAGTTTTCTTGTCGACAAAAATATATTGCTACAAAGATTATTTGTTTAGAAACTGATGCGAATGGAAAAAGGTAATTTTTCATTGGTAAAATTCGAAAGAGCGAAATATAATGAGTCAATGAATTTGTTGTATAGAAAACTAATTAAATGTTAGAATATTTACTAGTTTTTAAAGTGGTTGAGTGAGAATATATATCATTCATATTGTTGAGCACTATTTTATATGTATTTATGTTGTTTGAGATAGTTTATTTTAATGTTCTCAGTATTTTATTAGCATACATGGAACTGAATTAAATTTTTTAGTAATACTAATATATTTTAATAAAACTAGTCCTGATAAGATTCAATTATACTTAAGCCACTACTTTCAAAACCATTGACTGAGCTTCCAACAATTTAAGATTTAACATGATTATTTAATTACGCAGTCGGTTCATAATGGCAGTTGATAGGCACGTAATTATGATTTACATAATTAAATATAAAAAAAATTTAAACAAACAGGGAACAATAACTGAATATTTGATAGAATAACAGAAATTACGTGATAAGAATACAAATTAGGTACTTAAAGACTTGAAAAATATTTTGAAATGAAGAATTATAAGTTTTAGAAATTATTTCATTCTCGAGGATATTTATGAATAAGGGCAATGCAATTAATGGACTACCTTTGGAATAGGGCTCACATGGTAGAAATATGCTTTAGGCAAGCCCAGAATTTCAATTAGATATCTACCGAAATTAAGATATTAAAAATAACAATAACCCTAACTGGTTTCTGTAACGAGAATCAAAGTTTTTATGATGTCTAAAGTTGCGAATGTGTTTCACACTTCCCAAACCTAACTACGAATAAAAGACATTTTTATTTTGAAGAACAACTTTTCAGTTAAGTGGATATGCGAAATTATTTTTATCTATTTCTTTTGAAACTATTTGTTACGCTTAAATTCTATTTAAACTTGAGTTAAAGTTATATGATGAAACTTATAGGAACCATCAGGGATGTATCGGAAAATAAAGGAGGAGATCGTCATGAACACGAAACAGAGCAATATTCGAAAGACTGAGCGGTAGGAGTCATTTGTTATAATGGTTAGCAATAAGTTCTGCAGTGTCAGATAATATGAGTAAAAGAATCTGTTCTGTGAGGAATCTAAGAATCTATCGTAATGGATATACAAAAAGCAAGATTATTACGATACTTACGGGGAAAGGTTCATCGCAAATGCTTTCATATTGCACAACGATTCTTTTGGTTTGTATTGAGGAATATATAGCCATATGAAGTGATTGGAGGAACGTGACCTACTGAAACTCTATTAATAATGGAAACATTGTGGATGACGTAGTTAATGATGATAATAGATGAGTAACGGAAAAAACTATTCATGTCAAGGTATTGGATAAGATAACAATAGATTTTAATCTCTACAGGGAGATATTTTGTCAAGTTAATCGTAAATTTAGAAAAAGGCTTCAAATCAATTTGGAATTGAAATATTTACTAAAATATGAGTTTTATAAGAATTTTTAAGTTGAAAATTAAGTTGAATTAAGTTGATTGTTAACTAATGACGTCACTGTGTCAGAAAGTGTATATAGATTTGCAACAAATAGATTTTGGTGGATAAAGTGAGATAGCTGTATAACTGAAAATACGATCTAGAAGTGTTATTGAGAGAAAGGGATTGTTAACTGAAAAGATTATATGTTTACTGAGACGATGATCTGTAAAAGTACACAGTGCATTATTGTTATAAAGATTTAGGTCTATAAATAAAATAAATTATCGTGGAATTATATTATGAACTAATAATAAGTTGAAAGCATATTGATATTACTGTGTCAGAAAGTGTATATGGACTTGCAAGAAATCATTTGTTCATAGCGTGAGATAGCACTTTAATAGAAAATAAGATCCAGAAGTAATATTGAAAAAAAAAAGAGATTGTTAACTGAAAAGATTATATGTTGACTGAGACGATGAGCTGTAAAAGTATACAATATATTATTGTAATAAAGATTTAGGTCTATCGATAAAAAAAAAATATTAACCGTGGAATTGTATTATAAACTAATAATAAGTTCTCTTTTCGATTCAATAGAACAGGGTGCTTCAGCTTATTAAATATCAAAAGAAGATTGACTATAATATTCAGAGAAATAACTATAAAATCAAATATCAATTTTAAAAGTATCACAAGAAAGCCCTGAGTTTTTTGTAAATGACTATAAGAGGTGAAGTTAATGCATTTTCCGATTTTCATAGGCTTTGCAATTGAAAAATCATTCATCTTTAAAAATAAAGCAGAAAGTTTTTTTTTTTTTTTTTTTTTTTTTTTTAAAGAAACGAAACAGGGGTAGAAATATAACTTCTACAATCATGCATTGCAGTTAAAATCATGGGAATCAAATAAATAGGATCTCTAGAAAGGATATATGATATTATATGTACAAATGAAATATTTAATGACAAGTTCATAGGAAGAAATAAGAAGTTCATGATGAAGATTTTGTGAATTGGAGCTCATGACTGAGTAGTATGGATTGCAAGAAAAAAATTGGAAGAAATAGCTCGTGTGTAAAAGGCAGTATCCCTTTTTAGAAAAAAGTAACAAATGCAGTTGGTAATTTAAGAATTAGAAGGGATGATAGTGTAGAAAAAATTATTCTGTAGATGTTTTAAGGAATTAGAAAACAGTTCTGGAAATTTTGTCTTTGATAATGTAATAGAAATAAAAAGAAGTTCTAGTATTTAAATGATTTATATTTCAAAAAGAAGTAGATATGGCATTAAGAATGGATACGAAATTTAAAAAAAAAAAATTCAAATTAGAACAAACTACATGAAAAATTTAAGTTATTAAGACCAGTTACTCGATATTGTAGAAAGTGAAACTTCCTTTTGTTTTTTACGGGTAAAAACAAATTCTGTGTTAAACTTTTTCATAGGTGTGGTAATGAAACTTAATAAAGCATTTCAAAGTAATACTAATGAATTATAAAAGGAAATCTATACGTATTTTACAATACCTATTAGCAGACTTATAGAATACGAAAAAAAAAATCAATATATTTAAGTATCTTGTTACTTATAAAAAAATTTCATAGGGTTTTCTTAGTATATCAGAAAAAAGATTATCGCGTTATTGTACTTAAATTACAAAGTTAGAATTATACTAAAAATAATTGTTGGAAATTAAACTCAAATTCTATGAAATTTTTTATTAAGTAGCATGCTTATGCATTTACAGAGAAAACCACTGGAAGCATTCATTTTTATTCAAATGCACAGCTTGCATTCAGTAACTCTCTTCAAGTGCTGCACCACAACTTTCTTCTACGCATCGTTAGTCGGAATAGGTTTGTGCCCAGAGACGAATACGAATACACACAATGCGCTTTGGCTCTTAAAGAAGGAAATAAAAACTCGGGTGTCTGAAACATGAAAGAAAAAAACGACACAGGCAACGACAAATGTGTAAGAAAGTAGCAAAATAAAAAGAGAGCTAAACGGTGGAGGGAAGAAAAAAAAAGATCACACGCTACATGATGAACAAAAGGAGTCTTACAATGGGTTCTGTCCTTTGCAAACCTTTGAGATGGGATAAAAGTAAAAACAAAATGATCTGAAATACATCGAAAGTATGATGTGAGATGAAACAAACTTATTTTTTTTTTCCAACTTCAGAAGTATTGGGCCATAAATAAGTGTATTTACGATGATGAACGCTAGTCTACTTATCTCATTAAAATATGGATAGCACTCTTATATATATTAATTATGTATTTTGTTTAAAATTAGCATCTACAACCTTGTTTTACTATTTGGAGTATTAAAGTCAATGTTTAACTAAGAGTAATTAAAAATGTTAACTAAAAGTAATTAAAAAGTAATGGTAAATATAAATATTTTACGAATATTTCAGGATGTAGAGATGCGGTTTTCTTACTTAGAAAAACAATTTATTTTCTTTTTACTTCATTTACACTGGAAGGAATAGTTTATAATTTATAGATGATTCTTTAAATATCAGGGAGAAACTGTCCAGTTTTTTTTTTAAAGTAGGGTGTGGTATAAAACACTTTACTATAAGATTTTACAGTAATAAAAAGAGTTAAGGAGGAATATTTACACACCTAGTGTTCCGTACTTGATCGCTGTTCATGTAAATGCTCAGACACAGTCCTCGTAGAAACATAACATAATATTCAACTATATATTTTTAAGGTTAAAAAGTTAAGTTACAAAGTTTAATTCGACGCAAGCTCTTTTTCAGAGGTTAGTATGCAGAAAACATATTTAGTCGTAGGACCTTAATTTGTATATAAATTGAGTTTTAAAATTTAAATTGAAATTATAAAATACTTTGATAGAGAAGTTAATAAAGTGAATTTACGATGTTGAAAGAGAAACCAAAAACGTTGAGCAGACTACAAAAGATTCAAATCTAAAGCACTTGAACAGGAATGCGATACACAAGAATACGTATTGTGCAAGTAACTGTATAATGAATAGATTACGTTTTAGACAGTATCTATTCAATTTTATGTCGACTATTATACACTTTTAATTTTAATTATTTTGAATTTTAACTGCGTGTGATATTTTAAAGACCGAAAATAACTTCCTCTATAACTATTCATTCCCGTTTACTTTCTAGATTGATCAAAATTTTCTGCCAGTGATTTTTAGAATTGAGATGAGGTACGGTATTATTCAACAGTTAAATTGATATTTTGCTGAAACAAATTATAACCATTCCTCCATGTTATACCTTTAGGAAGTCTTTCAATAGTAGCTTTAATTTTATAATAACAAAAAAACAAAAAAAAAACAAAAAAAACTTTTTTTTAGTTATTATAATTAAAATATTTATATTTAAAAAAAAAAGTTCAGGAATCGTTTTCTATTTATTTTTGTTTGAGTATAATTTTTTTTTTCTATTCCTTATTGAACTGTTTCACGTGTTCTATTACATTTGGATAACCCTGGAAAAAATAATTGTTTATTACTATCAATTCAAATTAGCAGGTAGATTAGTTTTGATAAATTTTTCTACTAAAATGAATCTTATGGGCGATTTTCGATGAAATATATTTTCGTGATAAAAAAATACCTTCTGCGTAATTTGATGAAATTTTACGCTCATTATTAACCTAATTTTTTTGTAATGGGATCACTATAACATTGTACTGTAAATCGATTACACTTGTCATAATAGCATTCATACTCAAATTTATTTACATTGAAAACTTGAATTTACAGTAACAGAAATATGCGTACTTTTAGATATTGTACTTCTGCCTCATCTGATGTTTATACTATTGCGTCTGAATTTTTTAATATGCTGATTATATTATACCACACTCTAAAGTTATCATTAAAATAACAAATTGAATTTATCACTATAGATTCAAAACATACCATAAAACAATACATTTTCTTGTAAATAATTCACAAATTTTCCCCAATCGTTCCATATATTTAATGTGTAGTAAATTACAGTTCATTTCCTCTTTGATAAAATATGGCTTAGTTATTTTTAGCATACTGAAAGATATCACATATTATTCAACAATGTTCCAATATATTTTTGAAAAAGACTGCTAATTCCTCCATTACGTTCTGGTTAGAAATTAAAAAGAATTATGGCAACTCTTCTTATAAGTAGTTAAATCCCATTGCTCTCGAATAATAGTGTTTCAGCTACTTAATTAACAGAATAAACTACTTAGAATAATAGACAGCTAAAACTTTTGATAGTATGTTTGATAAAAATAATGGCTATGATGTTAAACAACGATATTTTTTAGAACTTAGTAGCAAGTTGCATAATTCAGAAAGCAATTAAACTGAATAAGAAACAACTTACTTTTTATCCTCATGTTATTCGTTCTTAGAAGCAAATAAAATAAAGAACTGTACATTTTCTCATCTACTTTAATCTTAATTACTTCTACACATCAAATGCTTTTTATTTTTAATAGAGCTAATAGATGTTACAGCCAAACTGCGGAAGTTATGATGACTAATTTTAGGCCAAAAATTAAATTACACTTTAAAGTGTAGCAGATATTTTATAATAAAAAAAAAAGCTTTTTGGTACAGAAGCTATTTATGGAAAACCTCTTTAGCATAAAAAATGAAATTCAGCTTTATTAAATTAGATAATTTATTATTTCAAATATATGTATACATAAATATTATACTTTTCAATATGAAATAAAAAGTAATATAGTTTCAAGTGGTATACAAAATAAAAATAAATGTAACAATGTTAGACACACGAATCTCCTGATGGAAAAGACGATTTTAATGATTGTATTAAATTCATACGCTTTCAAATGGTACCGAAGTTTTAATTCTAAATTTTCGTTGAATGAAATTTAATTCATTTATGCTTAACTTTTGAATTCAAACATGAAGTCAATTACTTAATCATAAACCATATTTTACATCTAAGTGCATCATTCCTAAAGAAGTGAAAATAGATTTTTTAAACATACATTTAAAAGTTTTACAACATAAAATTATTGAAGTGTATTTATGAATATTTACATTCGAATTATCATAAAAATTCCAATATGCTACACACTCACCTAACAGGATCTGAATATATGGGATAAAGATATTATTTACTTTTATAACTAAACACAAATAAGTAAAAGGAAAACATAAAAATGTCCACAATGGAATACATTAAGTAGTACAGCATATCTGGCAATGCCGGAACAGGTGTTCTGGAAGATAGGCCAATTCTGGCCGAAACTCGTGCATAGTTCTAAAAAACTAGATTTATTTTTAAAAAAATGAAAATGTCCAAAACTTCACAATATATCATCAACATTTCAAAAAAATTCCTCCAGTTCATTTCATTCAGCATTGAGAAAGATTGGCCAATATTGGTAATAACGCCCTGTTTACACCGTACCACATCTGGTTGGTTGTCTTCAGATAATCTGGTTCCATCAGCAACACGAGGGCTATAATACGCCGAAACATTCATCATTAGATAAGTCAACATACATTTACAAACACCCATGCCTAACACGGGACTCGAACCCGCAACTTCGCGGTCTAGAAGCTAGCACGCTAACCACTATACCGTTTGGTCGGCCGTACCAAATCTGGATGGGCCAATGTTGAGTGATATTGGCCAGCGTTGTTATTCTACTGTGAACAACTCTAATCACTAAACATGTAATTTAAAATGATATAACTAAGCAACCGAATAAAAACTATATGCCTTAACACGTAAACGATTCCAACATATTTGAAGATTTTCTTATGATAGATTAGTCTTGTAAGTTTTTTAAAATCAGAGGTTCACAATCAGGTATATTTTTTGTTTTTGATTTTTGGCAGATATATATTTATACTAAAACATACAAATATACTTTTTTGATGTACTTAAAATTAAATTGTTGATATAGAAATAATAACTTCATTTATTAAACAATCTTTCCAATCATATATAACACGTTTTTATATATGAAACATCAAATCCTATATTTGTTAAAAATATGAAACATTGTAAAATCTATAAAATAAATAACTTCCCTACGATTATTTCGAAATAAAATTACTGTTGGTAGTTTGAAAAATTAAAAAATAAAAGGCATTATTATGTTATTTTTAGTAGCGATTTAAGAGTTTATAAGCAGTCATAAAAACGTGTTTTTTCATATAATTACTTCTAAAGAACATGTCTTGTCTCTTAATGCGTTAACATATTTTAATATTAATCTGGTAAACAAGAAGCTAATATAAAAAGTATTTATCCGAGTTTCCATTCTAATTAATTTTGTTCGAAATGTATTTGTATAATTTTTAAATTATTCGGTGTATTATATTTTTAAGTTTAAAAAAAAATTCAGTTATTGGGAATTTATCAAAAAGTAAGCATTTAAACTGAAATTTATATACTATACATTTATGATAATACTATTTTTTGTTTGACAAAAGAAATATTACAGTAAATCATAAAAATATCTCTTTCGTACAACAAACATATTTTAACGCATTAAATATGTATATTTCAACAAAAGCAAAAATAGTGCTTTCTTTCATTTTTCTTAACTTTTCTCATCTTTTTGACATCTACAAATATTCTTTTCAACCATTTTTTTAAAACATATTATACAATTCGTAAACTGTGAAGGTCAGTATTGCATTAAATTTCATGAGAACTCACGTTAATATTTATTCTATTCTAAAAAGTGTTGAAAAGTGTTATTTATGTGTTAATTTTGTCGGTTCATCTTTATGTAGTTGTCTGTGAAATATTTCATTCATGCGAAATAAAATTCTTTTGGCAGTTAATTTAATAACCACTTGACTTACTTACTTACCACTTACTTGACCACTTATATAAATATAGCATTGCACTAAAATATGCCATCAAATGGAGCTGTGATGTCCAATTTTTAACTTCAAGCTAAAAAATATATAATTTAAACTAACTGTTGATATAAAATCAATAATTCAAGAAGGTTTTCAGATTTTATTGTCGTAATAATTTAATTTATCTTTTCTGTGCCTTTAAAAAATAGGTAAAATCCCCCAAAATTTCGGCGTAAATTTTCTAATCAGCTATTTATAAGTCTAAACAGCAAAAACATTCTTCTCTAACAGTGCGATCACTAATAGAATGAATTTATAGACAATATGCCACTACAACCTGTTTAGTGCATATTTATTTATTTATTTATTTATTTATTTATTTATTTATTTATTTATTTATTTATTTATTTATTTATTTATTTATTTATTTATTTATTTATTTATTTATTTATTTATTTATTTATTTATTTATTTATTTATTTATTTATTTATTTATTTATTTATTTATTTATTTATTTATTTATTTATTTATTTATTTATTTATTTATTTATTTATTTATTTATTTATTTATTTATTTGGGGTTTTTTTTGGTTTTTTTTTTTTTTAAAGAAAAATCAGTAAATGTAGATGCATCTTTAAATTTTGAATGTCAACAAAAAATTCCATATAGAAGTAAAAGAAGGAAAGAAATTAACCTTTAAAATTGAAAAGAAAATTTCTACACATAATTTCCCTCTTCTTTCTTTCAGGAAATAGGATTTAAGTACAACAATTTCCAAAAATAAATCCTTATCGCATTGCCATTTATATTCAGATTTGCTGGAATAATAAATAATTGCTCAGTATCTTTTGTTCTCAAATATGATACTCTATAAATACCCTTCATCATAAGTAAGCAAAAAAATTGTGAAAAAATCTTTACCCAAATGATTTCGCAATCATGTTTTTCAAACTGAAATAATATAAATCCAATTCAAATTTAGGGCCTTTCTATTGTTTTAAGGATACAGTTCGAAATATGCGCTTTATTTTTAATTGTATTCTATCAGGCAAAAATATGGTCTTACAGTTTAGAACGGCAAAATAGTTCCAATTCAACAGCAATTGATGGAATAACACTGCCAAACCAAATTTTAAAAAATTGATTGAATATGAAAACAAAACTAAATAGTGCCAGGCAGTCTTCATTATATTACTAATTTAGGGAAATAAATAAGCTTATGGAATAATACATATGAAAGTTTCTAGACCGAAAACAAAAATGTACTCATATCTACTGAAATATATTTTTATTTTCTTTCTTTGGACAATTTAACTTACTTCCATGTTTTCCCAACTTCCTATATAATTATCTTGGTCTACCATAACCTTACAGTTGTACTCTGAAGCGCCGAGTCATTTTTAAATGTACAAAATTACCCTGGTGATCATTATAACTTCAGTTGACGATATTGTTAATTATGAGGTTTTTTACTTTTGACTACTCATTTGTATAAATAAGATAATAAAAGTATAGCATGCAGTAAAAAAAAAAAAATCGAGGTTTTTTTTAGCATTTCTCCGAGTTTTTAAACACCCTAATTAAAAAAATATATTATATTTTATAGCATAAAAAATTAAAATTTATTAAGTATTTTATGTAAATGTAAAAATAATCAAATGTAAATAAACTAATTAATTTTGAAAAATTAATGTAGCAAATTAATTGTAATACCAAAAAAAAAAAAAAAAAAATGTTTTATATAGAATTTATCACAACTTTTGCATAGCTCTTAAAATGTTACAGCAGAACTTCCTTATATCCAAATGTTCAAGCACCTTTGTAATGTGTTTCACTTGTTAGAAGATAAAATTTTCAGCCCTTAAAATTAAGTTGTACTTTCAAGATAGTCTGGGCTCGGGATCGTAAGTAATTAAGGTTTCAATAAACTTAGTTTTTATAAACTGAATGGAACTTCTAAATAGTTTTTAATATTCTAAAACAAATTACTCTTCTGTTTTGTGAGCTACTATCAAATACCATTTCAAGTTTTAACCTGGAAAATATTTTAACTCTAGATTTTCACTGATAATATAACGTGTAACTATTTATGTGTAAAACATTAAAGAATATTACTTAAAGCAATGACTTTTTTTAAACTTTTTTTCATAATTACTTCTGACTTATTTAAAAGAGCAGACATTGAGATTATGTGTCCTTTTAAATATGTCAAGCTTTAAATTATACTCTTGTGAAAGAGTTTACAGTCTTATACTTGATTTTTCAATTTATTATGCCTGTTATATCATAAAATCTTGTTTACTTCATCACATTACCTACTGCACTCCGTAAGTCAGCTTGTAAATGTAAATCCAAGGACATCTCAATCATAATAAGATGCCTTGAAAAATACTTTAAGGACTCCACTTTTTCTTTTTAGTCTCATCAAGAATATGTTCTACTTATAACTCAAAGTAGTACAAAAATAAAGTTTTTTTTTTTTTGTTTTTTTTTTACTTTAAGTGTACTGATAAAATAAGGTTCTTTAATTTTTTTTTCAAACGTTATGTCATAAATAATACTAGTATCTTAGAAGTTCTACTTTAAATCACAATTTCTCGCTAAAAATTATTTGGAGGATTTGACTCGAAAATCTTTTAAAATAAATATATAAAGCTTTTTATTCTTAGTATTTTTGCATTTTAAAAACAAGAAATAACTTCTAGATGTTATTCATTTTATGAAATGTACTACTTAAGTAAAACAATTATGGAATCTTTTCCTATGTATACTTTCTGAACATCATCAAATTCACTGTATTTTATTTTAATATTTTAATTAAAAATTTTAGATGGATATTATTTTCAATGATATATTTTTAAAGCGATTCCAATATGATGTTCTTCAAAATAACTAAAATGTTACTAAATTAAGATTAAAATTTTAATAAATTAACTATAGAAAATGTAGTTAAATACGAAATCATTTTAAACATTGTACTATGATAACTTTAATATTTATTTGATTGATTTGTGGTAATAATAGAAAAAGTAAAAATATTGAATATTTTTCATAAAATACAAGTAATATTTTATCACGCAAATGTACATATATGAAAGAAATTATCCTTCAAATTTAGTTACTTTTATATCAATTTATTACTTTTTACGAAATTTTTTTTGTTTCTCTCAAATGCTTTGTATTTTTAAAATAAAATTTGTGCAGAAAAAGGTTAATTTACACATTTCTCATTCCAGAGTTCAAATATGTTATTTTTCAATGTTTTTTAAAAAGAAATAAAAGTATATAATTTTGGTAGAGGAAGTTTATATTATATGTTGACATAATCATATTCCTTTGTTGCTGAACCGTTTTTAAGAAAGTAAAAACCTAGTGAATAAAGTCACATGGCATATAGTGGTAACTAGGCCATCATCTGTTTTTAAAGTAAACAGTTCGCAAAATGGTTTTAGAACCTTGTAACTTTTGCTAGAAATAAATATGTGATATTACAAAAGTATTATGTCTATAAAAAGAATAAAATCAATAAACGGAGTATACATATTTAAATTTTTATGCAAACAAATAAAAAAATTACTTACCTATACAATTTTTGAAAGAATTCAGAAAAAAAAATCTAAAAATAATGTTCTGTGCCATTTCATTGAAATCAGGGTGTTTTTATACAAAGTAAGAAGGAGAAATTTTTGACTTATTGCCATCCACATTTTCAGGCAAAGTAAATGAGTGTCCCGTGTCTTTTGTTCTGAGAAATGAAATCTATGATCACCCATTATTAGAAAAGAACGAAATCTGTGCCAAAAACTTTTTCTTAACGATTTCACAATCACCAAATCCTCCAGCTTGAAATTATGGAAGTTTTGATTAATTCTCTCCCATTTCGTCAATCTAATACCGTTCCAATTCTTTTTCTGTGGATACCGATTGAATTATATACAAAAGTTGTCATAGCCTCTCTCTAAATTAGATTTTTATTCAATCAGGCTAAAATTTTTTCACCACTTAAATGCCAGCAGACAATGTAACCTAAATTCACCAATACTTCAATGGATAACACCGTTAAGCAAAATTAAAAAAATAATAATATTAAGGTTTAAAAATAGTAGACTGTCTTCCCTAATACACGGAAATAATCAAGATTGTTTGCTTACTTTTTCAATTGTTTTTCATATTGAAGGTATTTTGACATCAAAACTCGCAAGTTCAGACATCAACTTATAAAAATAAAAATAATAAAAAAATTATCCTATCACCATATAATTTTCTCATCACAGTGTCTTGCCAATATCACAGCCAATTACCCTTGCCCATCACAGTGTGGCAGTGTTCATTTAAGTAAGTAGTTTTAAACGCTAAATATCTTTTTATTTGCTAAATTAGTCCTGTGGATAATGTACCCAGGTTGATAAGTGTATAGCTAATTAAATCAGAAATAAATTTAAACTGATTTTGCTTAAATAAATATTTATTTATAATGATATCTAAAAATATCAAAACAATCATCTTAATATAGATAGATGTTATACTAATGTAAAAAAAACTTACATTAGAAAACGAAATAATATAGGCAGACATTTTTATCCTTATATACTCTGATTATTATATAAAATTATTTTGAATAATAACACTCACATTTTTTTTAAAAACCTACAAATTCAAAACAAAAAATTCTTTATCGTAATAAGCAAAACATAAATACGATTGGAAGTTTTATGTATTTGGGCTATTGTGAGGGATTATTGGTTAGAATCTTATAAACATTAATTACATTTTTATCTTGTTTATATTTTGCTAATTTTGCAATTATTTTTTTAATATTCAACTTAATTTGAATCAATATATAATATAAATAACATTATTAAATCATAGGAAATGTAATTCTTAAATATACTTTTCTTAAAGTTTAAATTTAAAATACCTATTAAAATATTAATGTATACATTTTGCATTAAAATGTTTAATTAGTCATAAAAAGATTCACATTTTAATGACTGTTAGAAATTTGTGATTTTTTAGCGTATTATTTATAAGAAAAAATATTCAAACTTAGAAAAAATAATAAAACTGATTTTCTTAACGAGATTAAAAACTTTTGAATGAACTTCTTTAGGAATTTTTTTCATACAAAAGGTACTATATTCGAATATTTTTTATGTATAAAATAAACACCGATGATCTACTGTTAAATAATCAAGTATTATATATAAACTAATTGAAAAACCATATAGATTAAGATTAGTTTGATGGTTTTTATGTAACAATAGATATAGAAGTTTGTGGTTTCGTTTAATTTGTTTAGTTACTATATATTTCACTGGTTAGTCCCCGGTTAGAGAGAATTTCTTGAATGATTTTACTAATTAAGATGTTTGTCAGAGAAGGGAGAGACAGGAAACATTTATTTTACCTGCACTTACTTGTACAAACTGCATTTAAAAAAGAAAAGGGCTTGATCTATAATAATATCATAGAGGGTGTCTGTCTGTGTAGAAAACTACTAAAAATAGGGGTAGAGCTCTGAAGCAATCAACGTAAGTAGTTTTGGCATTTTAATTGTACCTTTGATAAACAGACTTTTAAATTTCGATTTAGTTTTTTTAATTAATTTTAATTTTTTTTTACAAAGCGACTTCAAATAGGGGTACAGCTCTGAAATTTTAAACGTTAGGAGTTTTAGCCTTCTAATTGGACCTTTGACAAACATAATGCTAAAATTTTAATAATTTTCTTTTTTGCAAAACGGCTTTTAATAGGATTACAGCTCTGAAATTTTTAACATAAGTAGTTTGACCTTTTGATTGGACATTTGACAAACAGAATGTTAAAAATTTAATTAGTTTTTTTAATTATTTGTTTAATTAATATTTCTACAAAGTGACTTCTAAAACAATAGAGCTCTGAAATTTTCAACGTAAGTAGGTTTTGCCTTCTAATATTGCTTTTCACAAACACATTTAAAAATATTTTCAGGGTGATAAAAGGGCTGTATTATTGTATTAACGGTGAAAAGGTTTTTGTTTCTAGACAGGGGAAGGGATTCTAATATTCAAGGTTTACGTAAAAATTATTTTTTATTAATGAAA
The DNA here is from genome assembly GCA_963978545.1 of Linyphia triangularis. Lineage (NCBI taxonomy): Eukaryota > Metazoa > Arthropoda > Arachnida > Araneae > Linyphiidae > Linyphia > Linyphia triangularis. The sequence goes on from OZ021724.1 coordinate 43,306,881, forward strand.
AGAGCTCATGCTTGTAAAGCAATGAACCTTTCAAAGAGTGAAAAGAGCTGTGTTTGTGTTACAATGATCCTTTCTGTGAGTGATGGGAACCCGCTCGCGAAGCACCAAAAGCAGGAACCTATGCACCAATGACGAGTCGCCTCAAAGCGAGGCCTCGCAGTTAGTATATCTATAAGGAAAAATCACTCTAAAACTCTTTAAAAGCTGTTTAATTTCTTTGTCTGAAATAGTTTAATTGATAAAATCGTAGATATTCATTTGCACCATATCCAACCCCGGAGTTGAGAATGTCAGCGTAGAAAATAACTGGCGAATGATTCTGTTGTTAATAATGTCGTTAGTATTTCCGAATGGTTACACATTTTATAAAAATTTAATTACTCAAATTACTTAAGTTTTTTTTATTAATTATTTGAATATAAGTTGGCATATGCAAAAATATTCCATTATAATGACCTAATTAAACCTCGTATTTTTAGCCAAAGTAATGTTCCTTTAAATATACACGTTTTTGAATATATTTATTTTTAAGTAGAAAAATCTGTAAAATATTTCTTTCGATAATTTCATTGTTGTGTTTTCTCTAACTCACTCATTATTTGAATATTCATTATTTGTAAGTTTTTCATTTAAAAGGCCATATAAATTGCACTACGAAAAACACAAAACTAATATTAAATTTATTACTGTTTAGATTACTTCATATAGTTCAACCAAAACTACCAATATAAAATAAATTTTCGTTCTATTGATCGGTTCATTCTGAATGGTTTTAAGAATTTTAAAATTTCCGAACCACATATTAAAAGCAGCTAATTTTAAATTTGTTATTCACAACTAACTCTAACTTAAAGTTAAACTAGACTTCAATTTTTTTTTAAATTAAAAAAAATAAATTAAATTTTAAAATTTAAAATTTTTTCAAATTTTTTTTCAAATATTTTCCCAGTAGACTCATATTTTGGACCATTCCTGACATAAAAAAATAAAAATTTTATGAAAGAAAATAAATAATATTTAAAATTCGAAGAAACCACAACTAAAAACACATCTTTGTTATTTACATCAGAATGAGCACAAGTCGATTCCGTCACTAGAACGGTTATAATTGTAATACTCATTAAAATTTCATGGGACCAAAACATGTTGGTATCTGGTTAATTCCTTAAACTTAACGCTTATCTATTTGGAAAAAACAAGCAGAATCCCAATCATTCCTTTCACGAAAAAAACTGCGCTTTTATGCAATTTTATAGTAGGGAAAGATAGAGAAGAAAGTTTGTAGAACAATTTTGGTTCAGAATCAGATGAAGTTAGGAAATTTGCATAAGGTTCGGGAGAGCTGAACTTACACTTAGAGCAGTAGACAAATTCTAGGAGTGAAATAAATGGAGTGAATTGAAGAGAACGAGTGACAATAAAACTCTACAAGTGAATGAGAATATTGTAAGAATTTCCAAGAGGAGAAAAACATTGTGCATCTCCGACAGAGCTCACATTTTTCTGCATTCTTCGACACTCTTTCCAGATTAGCATAATCTATATTCACCACTAACAAATCAATTATTAAACAATAATCAGTCAGAATCAGAGATCTACTTGTTTATCCAGATACACTTAAAAAGATATTTCAATAAAACATCATCAAATGACTTGATGTTACTAATATATCCATGAAATACAACATCAGTTTTTAGGAGTAAAATCAATGCAGTGAATTGAAGAGAATGAGTGGCAATAAAACAAATGGCTAAAATTTTAGCTGAAGGGTCGCTCTAATCATTTTCAGTACAATATTTGAACTGGTAATCCCAGAACCTACCCACTCAATACAGAATCAGTGCTTGCCCTCTTCCTAAAACTGTGGTCTAGCATGTATTTGCTTTCTCATTCAACCAGTATTTTCTGCTCAATGCTTATTTAATTGTTAGTTTGTTATGGTGTTGTATTTCATGGCTATATTATTATGATCAAACCGTATGATGATATTTTATATAAATATATTTTTAGTGCATCTGGATAAACAAAGTAGATGTCTGATTCTGACTGATTATTGTTTAATAATCGATTTGTTAGTGGTGAATATAGGTTTTAGATTGAGCACTTCAGGCAAAACAAATGTAAACTTTAGCGATACATTAAGTACTCAAATCCACTACACCTTATGGAAATTCTCACTATTTCAGACTGTATTAGTCGATCTAGACATCTATCCCTTTCAACATTTCCGGTAAACGAATATTTTATATCGGTTTTAGCGATGTGGACCAGTTTTATTAAATTTGATTTATTCAAAAACCCGCCAATTTCGCACATCATGATAATGTAAATGTAAAATATTTTTTTATGATCTCATACATTCAGTAAGAGAGATTTGGTCGGTATAAAATAAGTAAAAAAGGAAAATACTTGCTGTAGGGTTTGAATTACTTGGTAATTCATTTTATTAAGTATTCTATTTTTTTCAAATGTAGTAAGTAATAAATCTCAGCCAAAAGTTTAAATGCCTGTGAATTTTTAGATTTCTCTTCAAGTATTTCTCTTAATGCATTTTCATAAACATGAACTTTTCGCAAATCTATTTAATAAAAATTCTTACGAGCTCTGTGAAAGGGTATTCATGAATAATGCAACAGCTCAAAGATTTTGCTTCAAATTTAAAACGAAATGGCATTTTACGAATATTTTTGAATATATTTTAGAATTGTAACATAAGAAACGATATTAAACAAATAGATATAAAGCTTATATGTATAGCAAATAAGGCCGTAGCTCCTAATACCATTTTTGTCAGTGTAAAATCTGCTAATAAAACTTTTTAATTGTCAGTACCAGGACTAGGCAGTAAAGATTAATACTCTGAGAAATGAAACTTTTCAAGGTGTACGGTTCAATGCGGTAACACGTATTGGATATTTTCGAGGATACAGAAAAGCTCTGTTTATTTTATCACGAAATATTAAAGTTTACACATTTCTATAAATATGAATTACAAATTTCATGGTCCAGAAAAAAGTTTTATTAATATGACCTATCCAGAAATTAAATGATAAGCACTCATCCATAATTTGTTTTGCACATCACATGGCATTACCTTGGTCTTCTTTTTGATATTTTAAATCCCCCCCCTCCCCCTTGAAAAAAACAACTGAATATCTGCATATCGCGTCTCAAGATACTACAATAGGATTTTATGACGAACTGCCTTACAATCGCCATCGAGAGCCAACTTTCGTACCTAGCAATCCTCATTAAAAGCAAACAATTATAGCATTAGAGACATTTTTGTACTCAAATTAAATATAGTAAGATGGACTTATTTCGTTGATGTTAATTTTATTTTTGATTGAAGTCACACAAAAAAATTGCACAGTCAGGTGTTTTAATTCAAAATAATCTTAATTAAAATACTTTCCGTCAATAACCCATAGCATGCATGCTATCAATGAATCATATCAAAACCTCAATGCAAGAATTATGACCACAAAAGAATAAGAAATTTTGTTGGTTCTATTTTAAAAGGCAATATAATATTACACTTAAACTAACAACTTTATTTTTTACTTGAATTCAGCTTTGGAAACATTTTCATTCACTGATAAATTATTACTGAAGACGTAAGTAATATGGGCAAAATTCAATATAACTTTCTTCAGTAATAATTTATTAATAAATGTTCATGCATTTGCCAACGATGAGAATATTTGTGAAAATTTTGTCTTTAAAAAAGTCGAAAAACCTAGTGAAATATTCTAGATAAAAATATTATAAATACGAATTGGAAAACACATTCATTTTACGAGATAAATGCTTAAATGGTTATAAATATATTTTCTATAAAATACTTAATACTCATGAGAAACACAGCAACATTCAAAGCACTATTTTTACGGTTAGCCTATTCAAAGGTATTATTTTCTAAAAACCACTCTTGATTCTTTTATTTTTAAAGCCTTATATTTATCATTTAAACTAATCTAAGTGAAGTATTTTAATAGCTAGTACAAAATGTTTACAAGTTACTAAATTTTATTTTGGAAAAAATAATTAAAAACTAAAACATTAGTAGGATTTAAACAGTCGTCTAGAAGTTAATTGAGTTTGGCCTTTGGGTATTTACTCTTTTTGAACCATAAATGAAATGGAAACTTAAAACATTTCGAAGAAATATTTATTTTCCGCATTGACTCAAACCCCTTTTAAACTCTTGACTTACAAATATATTATTTTTTATTCGCTGAACATCGTATGCATGCTTAGTAGAAAAAAAACTGAAGTTCTAATATTAACTGCCCACATACTGAACGTAAAAAATGATTCGTAAAGCCCCGAGCAAATACCAAGTAGTGACAGCTGGAAACTTTTCTTTGAGTTTCAGACATAAACTTTTATAGATGTGATATCTTCATAGTATAAAAGAATAACATTGGATTTCCTTTTCTTTCGGCTATGTGTAACTATACTTGTTCGAAAAATTAACTACGTTTGGGGTATTTTTTTCCCATATATAAACAAGAAACTACTGAATTATTTGATAGTAAACGATAAAAATTGAGCAATGGCTGTATTAATTAAACCATTAAAATAAAGATTTTGTTCACTTAAAAACAAGCCAAATAAGAAATCTTATACATTTACAAAGATTCATTATCAAATCTAAAAATTACGTTTTTAGAATTAAACTATAGCTGTACTTGAAAAACTGAAAATGAAACTGGACATTTATTTTAATTTGATTATTTTATTTTTTGTTGAAAATTAATCTAAAACCTTTTTCTAAAAATTGTATAAATTAATAAACAAAAGTAATGTATTTCCCTTTATGTATTTAATATATAAACTACATACTTTTACCCATCACATCAATGTCATAAAATTTTATGAAATATACAGAAGTTTTGTCAAAATGAAATATTATAGTTGTTCAAAAAAAATTCTAAAAATGTATCCACTTAAAATGATCTTTCTCTTACATGATAGATGTGACCCAATAATTTAACCCCCAACCTAAGATATTGATACATTAATCTCATACACATCTAAACATCGATTGAAACCCGGTGGTCGATTCAGCTTCCGATTAAAGAGAGTAATCCCTCAAAAGTTATCTTCATCGATGGGAGAGGAGACTATTATTCAGCATTAGATTAGTAAATCGATTATGATATTCGATAGAGATGAATCATCGTATTGGGTAACATTTCATTGATCGAGAGGCCACTTTTGGACGTTATCCTAGCTATACTGATACCATCTGTATTGCACCTCTGGGGAATCTCATTGTCTATTAAACATGTACTGTTCTATGTTTGTGAAGCGTGCTGAGCATCCAATGTGAGTTTCAGTCTAAATCATCATGTATGTGTATCATTTGTTTCACGTCTAGGTGATCAAGAGCGGGCGTCACGGCAATTTGCATAATTTAAAGCACGCGTTGTGAAGGTCTGAGCGTAGAATTTGTGATTGGTTGCGAAGCAAATGATTGTTGCAAGTCTCGGAATTTTTCATGTATTGCAGTATATTTTGAATATTTCGTGTTCAAAATTTACTATGTGGAAAAATATTCTGGTGGTGTGGGCAGATGTATTAGTATATCAGTAGATACCTACAACTACTGCATTAATTTGATATAGAAAATAAGGAAGAACATAATTGTTGAAGAATTATAAATTATCATGTTGTATCATAAATTTGGTATTATTACAAATATGAGTGTGTAGTTACATTATGAAAATGCAATTTAATCATGGAGGAATTTAAATTTAATTTTCTATGATTGATGATAATACGAATTCGTTTATTTTTATCAAAAAATGTCACAAAGTAAAATCTATTATTCAGATAGATATTACATATATGTATACATTTTAATAAGGTTACTATTTTTATCGATTAACATAAATATCAAAGACACTGTATAGTTAGTTATGTTGTATTTCATACATCACAATTTGCGACTTTACATGTAGAAAGAATGGAAATTGTGCATCGCAAAAAGAAATATAATCATGTTGCAAGTACAAAAATATTAAAATATATGCTTACTGGTAAAACGATATTACGGTTTTATATTGAGTTTAGAATGAATTATGGTTTTTACATTGTTTTTATTCCTAGTTACAGGTAAAACAATATTAATTGTATTTTATACACAGATAAGTCTAATTTGATTATTGGATTTTTGACTTTTATTATTTTTTCTTTAATAAATCACAATTTTTGAAAAATAATATTAACATTGATTGTAATAATTAATATTTTGTTATTTCAAATAGCTGAAAAATAATTCATACAGTATTATCAAATATTTTACTAAGTTTGCAATACCAATCAAAACAAAACTAATCCACAAAAGTTAAACAGTGTTATTTTAGTTTTAGGTTTGAAGTCATAATTTATAATAATTTGAAGTATTTCCCTACAGAATGTGCATCATAAAAGTTATTTTTATTATACATTAAATTTAATGTAGCATAATTATTACATAATTTTACATTATTATTTAACATAAGTATACATTATTATTTAACATAAGTATACATTATTATTTAACATAAGTATACATTATTATTTAATGTAACATAATATCAAATTTCTATGTTATTAGAACAATCTGCAGAAAGGAATATTAAGGATTCTTATCGTATAGTAAAATATTATTACTTACTTCTAGTCACGTATGTTATAATATAGGTAAGTTATGTATGTTTACTGATCAAATGCATTTTTATACAGGTCAAACAATATTAATATTTCTATTTTATCTCTTGTCCTCTAAATTCATTCATCTTCATTCACGTCTAGAAATCCGAGAAACTCGCGTCGAGATTACAATGTATTCCTAATTAATTTACGAGCAGAAATACGATTACTGTCAAGTTTGGAGGAGGAGAGAAAATCTAAGGATGTGTTCGATGGAAAACTAATCTACTCCACCTCAAAAACACCTCCTCTAATCCAATTTACCCCAAGACCTTAAACTATCGACACCGGGAAACACAGCTTCATTCATACACGTTGTGCCCAAGCATATATTTCCAACTTATAATCAGCCACGAGAGACGTTAATCACGAGAGATAGAAAAGTATAAAGCCCAAGGTTGTCTCGTAGACTTGCGTAATTTTGTTCCAACTATCCTTAGTACTGGCCACGATTGTAGGTCCTGTAAGAATGAATGGTGGTTAATCAAGGAGAGGTCAGACTAGGAACTCTCTTGTGGGATCAGCGGATTTTCCTGACGGTCTTTTTCTTGAAAGAAGAGATAAAAAAAAAAAGGTGGACTAAAGTTGCCAGTAGTTTCTGTGAGGTGATCAGATTGGAGAGAGGTGTTTTACTCTGTAAAGATAAGATAAATTGGAAACTGTGGATGGGCTCAAATAAACTTTAAAATTGTTTGAAGAACATATTTAATTGGAAATACGGATTATAAATTATAAGTTTAGCTTGTAAGGTAAGATTAAGGATTAGAGACTTAGTTAATTTTTTTAAGTTAAAATATTCAAAACATACAACCGTAAAACACAAAATGTCGTCGTAACTCGATATGATAATTTTAGCGTAGATATTATTTTATGAATTTAAAATTTTACTTAGAAAAACTAAAAAAACTCATATAAATTCTTTTGGAGCCATTTGCTTAAAAAAAAAAAAAAAAAAAAAAAAAAAAAATATTGCCACAATACATTTTGAAAAAATATAATGGCTAAAAATCGTATGAATATACACCACACTTAAATAGTATAATTATATATAAGTAGGTGTAGGTGCTTAAACAATACTCAAAATGGACGAAATGAGGTTTGATCACAAACTTCAAAGTAATTAAATTTTTAAATGTAGTGTTTTCCCTTCTTGATAAATGGCGCAGTATGGCCCTCGTGTTGCCCTTGCGCCGTTAAACTTAAATCAACCAACCAACCCTTCTTGGTAAAGGTATTGGTTTGAAAAAGTAGTAGTAGAAAATAGAAGGAATCATTTTGTCCGATTGGATCTGCTATTAATACCAGTTATTTATAATTTTAGTGAGTAAATGTAATACAGTATCGCAGTTTTCGAATTTTATTTCATGCCAATAGATTGAAATATATTATACATATGAAAAGTGAATAAAAACCAATCTCGAAAAATTTATTTGGTAGAAAGCAGTGTGCTACTGAGGCAATCTATTTTAGCTCAGTTTAACATCAAGATCTACAATATTGATTTTTTAATTATCTTAAAAGGAATATTTAAAAATAAACTTCCATTAAATTATACTAACATTAAAGAGTTATCCATAAACAAATATTTCACAAACCATGCACTTTTCTGTTAAACATTCATTCTGTATTCAGTATTTATCAATGGACTGAATTATGCTGAATACAATTTGGTTATAAAATAAATTTTTAGAAACAGCCTTTAATTTTTTTCTATTGGAGTACATTATATTGATTAAAATATCGATGCTTAAAATTAATTCCTTCCATTTTGCTCATGCTCGTTCGCATTGTTACCAATCAAGATTGATCGATATCGGGTGAATGTAACTCGGAGAGCTGTAGATTCTCAAAAAAGGAACAATAGTTTGTCTTTTACACATAACCAGTGATTAATCCACTTACCCAACCCTTCTTTTGGCGTTTTTATTTCCCAGAACTTCTATATTTAGAAACAAAAATGCGTTAGTCCGTCCGAGGGAGACCGGTTTTTACTTCGGAATGCGATTCGGCCTCGCAGCTTAAGACTAGAATAAATCCCCTTTTCCTTTGGAAAGGACCCAATTTTCTTCCTGACATTCTCGCAAAAAAACTCCCAAAGTCACGCTTTATGTTTGGGTATAGATACTCATAAAAAGTATTTCGCCAAAATGTATGAGGAAAAAAAGTTTCTTTGTCCACGTAACTTACACTGCAAATTTTATCTTGCTTTTCATTCCCTTTCTAGGAACTATTACTTTTGGTTGATAAAATTCCAATGTACTATTTTTGTATTTTATATAAGTGATTTTTGTCATCATTTTCCCCTTCATCCAGTAAATAATGCTCTTGAACAATAACGTAAATATTTTGTTTTTATTTTATTTAAAATATGATTATCATAACAAATCAATAACTCATGTTTGGTATTTAATGTTAAAAATCTTGGCATTGTTAGTTAACTATTTCGTAAATAGTTAAAATGTAATAAAAATATATTATCAGGTAAGATAACATTTCATGCATATTATAATATTAGGAAAATGATGATAATATTTTGTTTTAACCAAGCAAACTTGATATATTTTTCATTAATATTTCAATGAATTTTACTTTAATACAGAAAGAAAAAAATTGAATATAAATTGTATTATTCTTACTGTATTTATATGTTTGATTAAAAAAAAATTCTTAAAGAAAAGTAAACTAAAAAAAAAACAAAAAAAAACAGTAAGATGTAAAGCGCAAAACATTTCATATTTTTTTGTTACATTCAGTTGAAAATGACTTATTATAATTCGTAATTGGAAAGATATTTATTTCATATGTAGAATAACATGTGGCGGTCTCGTATTTAAATAACAAATAAAGCTTCTGTGCATTGGAGTACTCTTTTGCACAGAGGTAAAGTAAGCGGTTCGAGAAACAAAGGTCCTCCGATTGAGACCCGGTTCCCGCAGATAGCCAACAATGCTTTAATGGTGACATCGGACAATTAAATCATGCTGCCATCTATCGGCACCTTCTGAAACACTGCATGACTTCCCCACGATTATCTTGGCATCTTTGGCGACTCACCGCCAAAACGACAATCGGGCGACTCACTGCCCCACGCTCTCAACTCACGTGCAGGCAACTCAATCGTTGAACTCACTGAGAAGGGGCTATGTGGAGGTCTCGTGTTTAAATAACAGATAAAGCTTTTGTGCATTGGAGTACTCTTTTGTACAGAGGTAAAGTAAGCGGCTCGAGATCCAAAGGTCCTCCGATTAAGACCCTGTTCCCGCACTACGCTTTAAACATGTACTATAAAATATGTTTTAGATTACACAAAAAATATACATTGATTTGTTTAAGTTAAAAAGTCACTTTATGAAAATAATCTCAATTTAAATAAATATCTGTAGTTATTTACAACCCAATTATGAATTACCACTTTAAGTAAATGAAAAATACAATAGCTCCTTTAGTTAAATATATTAAAATAGCATTAGAATCCTCTTTTGTGTAAACATATTTTATTTACATACCAAAATTGTATGTAGAAGACAAACAAAAATTATACTTACAATGAAAAGCAATTATTGAACAACCGAATGAATTATATCCAGAAACCATAAAACTTATGCCCTTCGTTATATATCTACATCGTTCTGAAGATACTATTATCTTTGTTTATTTTCCCTCCCAAACCAAACAAACACTAACAGAATGTTAATACTGCATTAATTCCTGATCCTGAATTTATGTCTTAAGTTTTGTAAAAGAACATCCCTTCTCTTATTTATCACGATGCACAATATGTAATAAGCCACCGATGAAGTGTTAGGAAACACATAGAGAGTATCCAGTTGAAATATTCATAAATTTGGAAAAATATGTACGTCACGTTCGGTATAGCATGGAGACTACTATCTTTGCTTTCGTAACGCCCATAAATGTTGGCCAATCGTTGCAACTCGAAGTAGGGAGCTTGTACGTTCTGGGTAGTAATCCTGGAAAATGACTTGTGGATGGAGTTTTCTAACTACACCAACCAATCGGGCTTACGAAAGTGTTCTGCCTGGACGTGCCGGTCATATTTAATGCGAATTTAACAATAGAAAAACAGGCTATTCCTCTTCAAATATCGGAGAATAGTAGTGTGTTCATTTATATTCTAATAAATTACTTGGTTACTTTACTGATAAGAATTACTTGTTGTAATTTGGTTACTTAAGTGCCCTAAAATAGCTAGTTAGCAAGTCATGTAATTTTTTTTTTTTGTATGCTTAGAGTATAAATGATTTGGGTGAAGCAATAATTCTGCATTAATGTTTTAGCATAGTTTGATTTTGAATACAAATAGGTATAAGATACGTTGCAAAATGTTGACCGCAGGTAAATGAATAAATCCAATGTGCAGTTTAAAACTAATTAGCGATTATTGTATTTATAAACGTAATACATGACACATGGTTATTTGTAAGCATCTGAGATTGAACTGTTATGCAAATCCAAAATTTGCATATCAGGTGTATAATGATGACCTCATTTAGAAAACCTTTTCACAAGCACACTAAGCATTTGCACGCTAACTTTTATACTACAAATGTGTTATGAATGTTTAAATATTTCTGTCTGTCAACTCTGAGTGATTAAACGTTTGATTTTAAAAAAGGAGTCAGTTATTACATGGGTTCTAAAAAAACTCTTTCTGAGTTCTTTCTTGGGAAAAGGTCAAAGGAAAGCTTACAAATATGCTGGCCTCTCTAGCAATAGGAAAGGAGATTAGATGAGAGCTTCACGTGTTGTAAATAATTTGTTGAAACTTGGAAAACAATAAAACACCGAAGTGTTAACGATTAGACCTTGGTCACTGACTTCGAGATAAGAAAAAAGCATTAGTAGAATAATTTGGAGTACCAGTTACATTTTGAAAGAGTTCTTAAATTACCCTGATAATATTAGTGCGCACAAGGCAACTTTATCCAATATTGTAAAAAGATATGGAAACCTAAATTAAAAGAAAAGGAAAATTTAACCTAATATGACCTATGACAAAAGCTTAAAGCTACTCGACTAGCCTGCAGAAAAGAACATTCAAACTGGGATAACTACACTGTTAAAAGAAAAAATCCGTCTTGAACAAAAATTGTTTCCCATTTAGCTGCAACTAACATTTGGTGCTTAGTTTAATTATTTAATGGTGATTTAATGGACTGACCCTCTATTTCTTCTGACCTGAACTTGATATAGAACTTATGGAGAATTCTTGCCAGGGGTGGTTATGAAATTGACAACCAATGTACTACACAGGATTTGTAGGCAGCCATTATTTCCGTATTGAATACCATTGGTTTCTCATTGCTACAGAGACTTGTAGATGGAATGCGTCGTCGCATTTTTGCATCTAGAGTCAATAGAGAAATATTTGTGGGCTATTAAGTGGACAGAAGCCATTTTTTGCAACATAAAATGTATTTATTTATTTATTTATTTATTTATTTATTTATTTATTTATTTATTTATTTATTTATTTATTTATTTATTTATTTATTTATTTATTTATTTATTTATTTATTTATTTATTTATTTATTTATTTATTTATTTATTTATTTATTTATTTCCAGCAGCACAAATACGTTGGTTAATATCAGCTCGTTACTTGCCAATACTGATGTGGACTGTTGTAGACTGTCCGTTGCTATGAATCTTGGCCAATCTCGTCCAACGGTAAAATACACTGAAACTTTTGAAATGTTGACGCAGAGTTTTAAAATATGAAAGGACAAAAGGGTAATATACAGCGTGTCCCCGTATAACCTGGCCGACCTTTATTTTCGACACCGTTGGTGCTAGATGCATAGTCCCAATTGAAGAAATACTTTAAATCGTAAAAATATTTTAACTGAATAATTTTTACATTAGCAAAGGGATTGGTATAAAAATTAAGGATTATAAATTTTTATACGATCCCCAGTTCCCCCCAACTCATATTTAGAAAAATTTTGCCCATGAAAAAACATTTTAATTAAAAAAAAAATTGAATTTTTTTCGACCAATAGCAACGGTGTTATTAGAGTTTAAAGTTTTAACGCTATTTGGGGGCCCGTACATAAATTGAAATGAGAAAATATCGTCTTATCGGAATAAGAGCAAGCTTCTAGACTAGGTTTGATTACGGCAAACAAGTTGTTGTTCATTGCTTAAATGCTCGAAATGTTTTCCTTCGACTAAAATACCTAAGCGCACACGTGATTCAAATTCATCTTTACAATTTTTCAGCATTACAGGCGTAATATACCTGGCAGCGGATTAAGTTCGATTCGGCAAATCTAATAGACTCGTTGATTTTTTTTCATAGACCTTGCTTTTCAATAATCCCCAAAGAAAGAAATCTAAAGGACTTAGATCTGAAAATCTAGGAGGCCATTCTACCGGACCTCTATAGCCTATTATGTTATCTTGAAACATGTTGTGTAGTATTGTTCGGCAGGAAGCTGCTTGTGGGGTGGTGTATCATCCTGTTGAAACCACATCTTTATAAGGTCTGAAGGTCTGCTAACACGACATGGTCATCCAGAAAGTCAGATAATGGTCCTTGTAACAGGTTCACATACTTTTTACCTGTTAATGTATCAGCAAAAAAGAAAGGTCCTACTAACGCTTCCTTTCATATGCAACACCAAACATTAACGGACCATCGCAGTTGACGCTTGTTTGGACGGATTACATGGGGATTTTGCAGGGACCAAAAGTGTGTGTTTTGAATATTTACTACCTCAGTTCTTAAAAACGTGCACTCATCAGAAATGTTAGAGAATGCACTCTAGAATGTTATTCACAAATAATGAATCCAACTTTAGCTTGTTCATGAGGAAATTGCAGAAATCAAACCATCTATTTTCATCCCCGGGCAAAACCTCTTGCACCAATCATGGGCGATAAGGATGTGCACCGTGTCGATTTAAGACTCTCCACACATGGGTTTTTGAGTATCCACATGCTTCACTAATGTCCTTGACACTGAATAAGGGAAAGCAACAGCATAGCCCAAAATACCACTCTTGAATTTTCGAATCGCGGACGTCTTCCTATGCTACCCGTTTCTTGCAAACGCTATACAACATTTAAAAATTGGGAAATTTTTAGAAATTTACCATTGGAAATTAAGCATTTGAAAATTTAATTGCATATTGTCTTGCAGCCACTCCCCTATTTCGATTACATAGTAATATTAGAGAATAATTTTCCAAACGCAATTGCTCTTTCCCTGTATTTCATTTTGTGTACATGCCCTTAAAATATGTTAATGATCACGGTTGTAAAGTGGTATAAGTCACTAAATTCAATTTTTCGTATCTCCATGAATATTGGTCGTACAAATTTCGATTCTTTTTTCTTTGAAATGTTTTTTCATGGGCAACATTTTTCTGAATATGAGTTGAGGGAACTGGGGACCATATAAAAATTTACAATCCGTAATTTTTATACCAACCCCTTTCCGAACTTAAAAACTATTCAGTAAAAATATTTTAACGATTTAAAACATTTATTCAATTGGAACTATGCACCTAGGACCAACGGTATCGAAAATAAAGGTCGACCAGGTTATACGGGGACACGCTGTATATATTTTGTAATGGTTTTGACAGGTTTATTTTTTTAAAAAATCGTGCATTTTGGATCGATGCTCGAGTTTGGTATGGACTGACAATGTTTCCGTCACCAGCCAATGCTGCTGAGCTATCTGATATGCATTACACCTGAACCTATTTGTCTTTCAGTAACACATGTTATTGAAAACTAACAACAGTTTTTAGCATTGCAAACTCTGAAATAAAATAAAATCATGAGAATAAAATTATGTAACGCGCCTTATATGCACTTATTGGAGGGAAAAAAAATTCACACCTTTTTAGTTTGGCCTATTACTGATAATGTAAAGAAAATTTTAAATTCAACACATGGAAAATAAAAAATAAAGACCTTATGCATTGATTAAAACAAGGGAAATAAATGTGTGGGTGGAAATTATTATTATTGAAATTATTATTTTGAAATTATTTATCTTTAATTTATCTGTGATACCTTGAATTTTGCTCTACTATACAAATATGATTACATAGTTTGAAATAACTATATGCTAAATTTTAATCACATTCGTTGTTAGGGGCTGCCACTAGGGAGTCGTTTATCTGCAAAAACTCTGTATGGAGCTCCTTCTCCCTCTTATTTTATTGGTCTAACTCAGCATATTGTATATGCTGAGTTAGTCTTTTTTTGCTTAAATCAATTTCGGATATAAAAACTACATTATTTCATTTATTTTCTTCATTTCACATCTACAGACGTAGCCCGAATAAAATAAAAATCTGATTATTTTATAAATAACACATTACAGTAAGAGGATATTTTAATAATATATTAACAATATATAATATTGCGTATCATGATTTCCAAAAAGCTAGTCACTGTCAAAATAAATGGCATAAAGATAAAGAATACTCAAACATTTCTATAGGAAATCTAATACAATGAATACTACTTATTAAAATTATACCGAGAAAATGTGAGATTTAATATTTTAATAAAGTTTTTGAAATTGGCATTCTTTTGTGTTATTACTTTAATAAATTCTAACTTATGTCTGGAGCTTAAATAATAAAGTACATGGTAAGTAAATTTATTATCCTCTTATATTTGTGTCATTAGGGCAGAAAAGGAAATTATTCTCTCCTCTATCTCATCCGGGAAATATCTTCTTTGTTATATCTTCACCACTCAATTTATTCCAGCAACAAAAAATACCAGTTTAGGGTTTGTCGAGTCACGTAAAAATTCAATAAAGTAATTGGATTTACAAAACCATGTTAAGAATATATAAGATGAAAGGACATAATAACAAAGTACGAAGCTCAATGGATTCTTCTGAATATCATTGATATACTTATTAATCCTCTAAGTTTGTTGAGTAAACAAAATGTTTTAAATATGTTATCAAAGGAAAATTCATGTTATGAATAGCTTTATACGTATATTTTATGATATATACTGTTTACATTTTTAAGCACTAATTATTTTCTGTTCTAAAGTGCTTACGAAACATGTTACAATAAACTTAAGAAAGTACTTTTGAAGTATAGAAAAATTAAATCTCAATATCGTATTATACAGTCATGGCAATGATATCATGTGAAAGTGTTACTCAAAGTCATCCGATTTATTAATTATAGCAATAATGTCTAGTTAAGACAATAACATAAGCAAAAGTCATCACATTCAACAGCCAATAAGATCCTACCAGGACGCTAATATAAAATTCATATTTTCAGGGAATGAGTGACAGTCTGTTCTCACTGCTTTTATATATGCAAATATACACTCGAGTTCTGTTTACTTGACTGAAATCATTAAGTGCACCAATTTTACTTCCGAAAATGCCCCCCAAAAAAAGTAAGCTTCGTCAAGAGCAGCGCTTAAAAGGACAACTTTTAATCAAACAGGGCAAGAACCAACGGAGGTTTCAAAAGTACTTAAACGTTTATGATGTGAAGCTCAATATACTATTAAACATCTTGAATATACGGGATCACTTTGAAATGGCACAAGTACCGAAAAAAAAAAGATTACTTACTTATCGAGTAACAATTTTTAAAGTAAACTGCTTTGAGAGATGGTATAAAAACAACATATCATCTGACTGGTGATTTATCGGTAATTTCAAAACCAAATATGATGCTTAGAATCTCTAGAAGAAGACTTTCTGCAACCTGACTGAACGTTTGCAATACCAGAAGAAAATCATAGTTCTCTGAAAGAAACAGAAGGTCACAGTTTACATAGGCCCTTGAACAACAATACAACACAAAAGAACATTGTTCCAAATTTTATAGTATGACGAATTTAAATGTCTGGTACTTGTTAATTAACTCATATTTATTGAGAAACAGCACGGGAGTGTCAATTTATATAAAAAGTATTTAAAAGTGTTTTACAAAGTTAGTTATTGTATTTTGTGTTGTAAGGTTTTTTTTTTGGTATTCCCATTTTACAAATGTAAGCCGGAGGTTAAAAAAGAATTCCTTCTAGAAGACATAGTACCTACTATTAAGCTCAGAAAACAGTTTTAGGATCCGGGGATGCTTAGTGGCTGATAGAGTAGGGAAAACAGTCATTTGAAAAGAAACAACAAACTTTTACCAGAATATAAACGTATTTCAAACGACCTTGCAGTTATCATTTTCGTCACTTTTGGGTGACACGAAGACGGATAGGATTAAATTCTAATAGTATAATGCAAAATGCCATAAATCTGTTTAAAAATTAAGTCATTTAGAGAAAATCCTCATGATGTGGCCCCCGCAGTCTCCAGATCTCAACCCCATAAAAAAACTTTGTGGAGTATTCTCTAAAGCAAGCTCGTGGAGCATTTATTTACTTCAAAGGAAACAGGAAAAACGTCCTACAGCAATAGTAGAATTAAAGAACCAAAGAGTAATGTTAGCAGATAGTTCAGCACCATACATCTAACAATTGATACCATAATTAAAACTAGTGATTGCCCAAGAAAATATTGATTTATTTAAAATAAAAATTATTATTTTGTTCCCATGTAGCTTTATATTTTTTTATTTTCAAACAAAGGATTTCTAAATTGGATTTAATACTTTGGTCCACAACTGTACATTACAAACTCAGACTGTATGTATAATATGTATAAAAAAATCGAATTTGGTTTTTTGACCGAATACTATACTTTCAGGTGTACTATACTTTCCCTATGTATACATTTGGGTAATTGAAAGTAAAAATAGGTTGAACAAAATTTTAGAGACAATAGTACAAATCATATCAAACCCTTTTCATCAAAGAGTGCATGGTCCAAATTGAAACTGACATTTCTGATGTGATTAACCAGGAGAACACTATGCCTGAAAATTGTTACCTATCACTGTTGCATGTATGAAACCATTGTCATTCACCCCTTTTGAGGAAGTAGTGTATATCTGCGGAGTTAAACTTATTCTTACAATGCATACATTACTTTGTGTTCTCTTCGCCCATCCCAGGTTTCATATTCTTGTAAACTCTAGCCTCTTTGTGTTTCAGTTTAGACTATGTATTCTTTGATGAAAAGGGTTTGTTTCGGTATTGTACTAACACCCATTAAAGGTTTTCTAATCCTTCTTAAAACACACTGTATATTAAAAAGAAATATAAATAGCATTTAGAACTATGAGTTCCAAGATCTTAATCTGTTTGAACAAACTTTATAATTTAACAAATGGAGGGCATTAACAAATGTACAAATATCGTAAAAATCTAATTAAAAAATTTCAAAAACACTTGAACGAAATAAGTGGCGCAACATCGGTATAATGAACATTTTCTTAACTTTAAGTTCTTCTGTAAAAATATAATTAAATATAATCATGGTTGTTCTAAAGTAATGTTTTCAAAATGAAAAGAACATTTTGCTACTTTGAAATTTCATCCAAAAAGAACAATAACCCTTTAAAAGAATTATTTATAAAAAGTATATCACGCTTATTAAAATAAAATAAAAATGTTAAATGACATTATAAAGTTAAAATGTTTAAACATCTTCACCAAAAGAGTTCTAACCAAATTTCTAAAAAGTATTTAAATTAATAGATTCTCCAAAAGCAACAAGAACATATTTTTTTTTATCAGCCATGCCTTATGCCTTTTACCTTCAATTGTTTCCAAGTAGTAAGTTTTAAATAGCAATTTTCCCTTCTAAAAATCTTATCTTTGAGGTTGGCAGTTTAAATCTAGTTTTCTTTAAAAGAGCAAACTACCCAACAAAAGAGTCAATCTTCGTACGAAAATTGGTTGAAACCAAGTTCTAAAATTGGGATAGACATTTTAGGATAAAGAAATGAATAAAGGGGTTTTCGCTATTATTTTTGCACTCTTTACTATTTTCTACTTTTCTCTAAGTCCAGTAAAAGAGTTCGCAAGTAAACACAGTCTTCTTTTTTTTTTTTCTTCTTTTTTTTTTAAATGTTGCCTGTTCTTTGATATTTTTAAAGTAGTACTGACAAAATACAATAATATAATCTTCAAAATAGGCAAGCATAATTAGTTATGTTTAATGATCACTAAGGATTGATCAGTATTTAAACAATTGATTATATATTAATACGTCATTTCTCAACATCACTTAATTTCTGCTAAATAAACAAATAGTTCAACAAACAAAACAAAAATTCTCCAAAACACAACACACTAAATTCTCCATTACTTATTCAAGTTACTTAAATTACTGAAAACCCAAATTCACATTAAAACCACGACAATAACGTACCATTCAATCACATGAATAATTTCAAAGAGTTACACATCTTACAAAACCCTGCACGCTGTTACGTTATGTTTAATAATTCTCACCTTGAAATACAAACCCGGTGTCAGTAGTCTGGCCAACTATAATCTCTCGATCATTTGCAGTATAGACAAGCACAATACCGTAATAGCTACTAATTCAATGCCTAATGACGTACTCTGCATCCAGAATTACAGTCTAGGGGATAGTAAGGGATTAATGAACATGAAATCGTGTTAACACGGTGGGTTCTGGTTGTTTGTGGTAGCATTGGATCACATCAGGATTCACAGACCACTCCACTAACCATTAGACTAGAGTCACTAGACTGTAGAAATTGAAGGAGAAATGTCGAGATTTGAAACTGTGAATTGCGAAGTAATTAAATGTATGGTGTAGATACTTTCGAAGATTTTTTTTCGGAAAATTAATTATTTGTATGAGGGAATGCGAGCTTTATGTATTCCAAAGGTTATGCATGAAAGTTTTGAGTGGTACTGGATGCAATATGCATATTAATGTTTGTGAGTGAAGTTACAATTAAA
The DNA here is from genome assembly GCA_963978545.1 of Linyphia triangularis. NCBI lineage: Eukaryota > Metazoa > Arthropoda > Arachnida > Araneae > Linyphiidae > Linyphia > Linyphia triangularis. Next base: position 43,326,439 of record OZ021724.1, read on the forward strand.
TTACTTTTCAAGATAATTTGTGGAGCATGAAGTACTGAAGAGTAGCGTTTGTAGGCTTCATAAATAGAATCTTATATAACATTGAAAAGTAACACATATTTACTAATGAAAGAGAAGTTGCATATCATTTTAAACAATTTTCGAAGTATTTGCTTTTGTAACCAAAATTTTAAAATAATGGTAGTACCTGAATTCAGTTCCTTGTCACAGTTGCAGGTTAATGTATTACTAATTGCTGCTATTATTATTCTTTGATAAAATTCAAAATTTACGGTTTCTTGCATGTATCTTAAAATATTTTTAACAACATTAACAATGATTTATGTCCATAATTACAACTTATATTTATTACAAAATCCTATAATAAGCAAAGCTTTCAAACTTTACAAGGTTTATAAGCTGTTTTAATTTTCTTAATTAGAGTTTACTAAAAAAAAAAAAAAAAAACAGAGTTAAAACTATTGAAAGTGATTTATCAAAGCATAACTTTTTTAAGCAATTTCAAACAAAATCATGACACAATTTCTCTAAATATTTAATAGATTAGTAGTTTAACAACTCACTTTTTTTTCTCCTTGCATCGTTTATTTTAAAGACAAGAAAGCAACTCGAAACCTAACTAGGATTACCTGTGTTATCTTCTTAACGTTGTTATTAGCAAGATTAACTTTTTAAGACATTTCCTGAGCAACGAATCCAATTACCTAATTTTCAGACCCAGGAAAAATCTCCCCAGTAACCCAATTTAATCACCGCACAGGGCCTTAACCCAATACCACTAAACGAACAAATTTAACCCCTCCACGTTAAAGCTAACAGCTCAATTTCCAATTCGCAGCTAATTGAAGCAACTAGCGGGGTACCCTCGAAAGGGGAAAGGGGCTTTATTAGCTAAGCTGTCACAATATCCTTTGGAGCCATCCTTCGCCGGAATAAATGAATATCCGAGAAACACTGTCCAAAGGCGGCTGCTTGGACAAATGAAGTTGTAAAATAATAAAGTAAATGTTGCCATGGAGTTTATTAATGGAGGGGGTGGATTGCTGTGATTACATTCGGGTTTGTGGGGCGGAGGAATGTCTGGTAGCTCCAGAGGCGCGGATTTAATTTAATTTTAAAGACGCGCTTTCGCGAGTGCCTTTGAAGGATGTTGCATTTTACGCGAGATTTGTGGCTCTTCGTAGTGTTATTTATCTTGCGAAGTCCGCGATGTAATTTGCTCATGTTCCATAAATCATTTCCAATGGTGCGGTATGGAATTTATCCTTAGAAAGTGTCCGTTGCTAAAAACTCTAACGGTTTTTATAAAATGTACTGGCCAAATATCCGTATTTCACAACGAAATATCACGAATTTTTATCTTTTTGGCTTCATATAGTATAGGATAACCCTTAAGTGTGATTGGTCAAATGCATGATGGCTTAACTAACATGGGCAGCAGGTGAACCAATTTCAAGTGTACTGGTTTTGTGAGAAACTTACTGAATATTCATACTTCATGTGTAAATTTTATATACTATAGGACTCTACCCCCTGCTCGCTAACTCTCGCCAATCCCCGGGATCGTTACTCAATTCCCTTGGTTCGCGAAGCGAACCAGACTCGATTCAAAGTGAGGCATTCAAAATATGACCTAGTAAAAAGTTCCTTCCTCTGTATGATCAAAAAAATTCTTGAAAACTGATATTTTTCCAAGAAACTGAAAATGTTGGGTTGTATATGATGAGTTACAATACTTGTGACGTTACTATTCTACTGCTTATGTCGAGACGCGTTAAGCAGAGACAGTATAATAATGTGGTAAAACAATAACAATAAACGGAATTCTCATACATTTATTTAAAAATGATTAGTTATTTCAACGAACAATTAAATTTTACGGACTGGTTTCTCATGCAGCACAAAAATAATCAAAGTTGCAGATCGAAATTTCTTAGCGATGCAGTATAAATAACCATATGTTTATATAGTCTTTTTTGCTATACTTAAAAAATAATAGAATAGAAGACTAATTATCCGGCATTCATTCAACCGGAATTTTGAGAAACTCAAGTTTGGAGAGATAATTGCGGCTATTTTGCCAAATTCTTCTATTTCACTCACTGATTATTTTTTTAAAATTCCAGTTTTTCCGGAATGCTGAAGTTCTTATTCAATCTACTGTGAATTTTCAGCAAATATTTCTTAATATTCTTAATGAAAATTTCGTGCCCAGTTTTTATCGACATATATTCGGAGAACTTTCAATATAAATATGTTGTGGTTATCTGCCGAATCTAAACACATCTTCCTTGTTTTAATTGTATAAGAAAGATATTTTTGTAATTGAAATTCCTCTTAAAATGCACTAATACGCTCCCCCTTGGCGACTTTTCAAAATGTCGCCAAGTTCAAATGACACCAAACTATTGTTGTGGAAAAATGGATGCCAATTCGAAATATCGCTAGGCAAATAACGCTTTTTTTAAGGAGATAAAATAACAAAAATATGCACATAAATAAAATAAAAAAATATGCTAAACTATTTGTAAATTAACAGTAAATATTAATATTTTAGAAGATGGAAACAGATTTCAGCTTACCTTGAACTGCATTTTTCGCTGCCGATCAGCGACCCAAAATAGGTTGCCAGAATCAGGGATTAGCCCCGGGTTCGCATATTTAGCGCACAATCGCTAAAAAGAAGAGGAGGAGAGGAAGCGTATAGCGCATTTTATCCGAAATTCCATTATCCTCAACATTCGGAAAACATGCTCCAGTAGATAATTTTACCGAAAAGTCTGGTTTATTTGAAATTCTAATCCAAAAGAAATGTAAATATCTTGCATCTATTTATTCTTGCACCATCGTAAATATTAAATCAATGCGTTTTAAATAGGCTACAATTTGTATTAGTAGTAAAGAAAACAAAATATAGCATATCCAAGTTATTGGCTATTACTAGATGAATTAGTCAAATTTCAAAAGATATATTGTGATAGGCTGGATTGCTGAATTTGGAAAATCGTGTATTAACTACATTTTGAAAATTTTCGATTGGATATTTTTTTCTCACAGAAATACAGCCGAATTTGGGCGGCACGCAAGAGAGTTAAGTTATGCACTGTAATTTCAAAGCTTGTTCATATTATCTTTAATTGATTAATTGTGTAATAAATGTATTTTACTCGTCTAACGTTTATTTTCTTTGCTGACGCAATTTCTATGAACTTGGAAACCACGAATTTTGGCCTTATTCACTATGTATTTTAAAGTACTGTACTAACCAGCCCCAATACCTCACTACAAAATTTTACCCTTTTTTCAGCTTCTTAAGTATAGTGACTGGACATATTAATAAACTTATTTTATTATGTACAGTTTTGGAAATATCATTATGGTCAATACAAAAGTGCAATGGAGAACAATTTGAGAGCACAAATTTCATTGTCCTAGTAGAATGTTAAATATGACGTTGGGTTGGGATAGTCCAAATTTGGAACGTTATAAAACTTTCGGACCCTAAGTGGATGGTTAGTTGAAATTATGACTGGGAAGTTTTACTCCACACATTTATCAAACATGTGCACTAAGTTGTAGCGTCTTGCATTTATAGAAAATTGTAAATTTGAATAGTACATTTCGAACGTTTGATTCTTTTCTACCCAAAAAATTATTAATTAAAATTAAAATGACGTAATTTTTCTATGTTAGTTGGAGAGTTGGAGTGGGCGTCTGTACCCGAATGCAGGGGTAAGAGAGTCAGGACTCTCTGATAAGTAAGCCCACAGACCCTCTGATAAATAATGTAGGCATACAAGTAAGATTCATGTGAGCTGAGAATGAGATATTTGAATTTGTGTTAAGAAAAAATATAGGGGTATCTTCAAAATATAGACAAACACCACCAGTCAAAGAAAAAGAGAAGTCCTGGGTGGTAACAGGGAACTCCGTCCACTCAATCAATTCAATTTGATGGTAAAGATACTCTTAACTTTAGGTTTGAGCTTCCATTGTGTCACATATATAGTAAGGCATTGGAATAGTTTACACTTGAACGTTTTACCGAGCCTTTAAGGGTTGCTATTTGAAATCGAGGTTGCTTGGTTTAACTATGCACAGCTTTCGTAACATGATCACTAATTATCTGCATTCCTGGTTTTATGAGAAGTAGAATATTGGGATATTCCACATTTGAAACGTTTGACTTCTTTATGACTTCTGGAAGATGATTAATTCAGATCGAAATAGTTTAATTTCTTTATATTTGTCGATATTGACAATTAAATCATATTTCAGTGTTATGGTTGTATAGGAAGTAAGACGATTAGTGATGAATCAGAAAGATATTTGGCTTTTATACATTTTAGAATACCTAAAAACCTAGGTTTCACCACAAAATTTATCAATTTTCACTCGCTTAGCTTTATTGAATGCAGGATATTAGAATACTCTGCTTTTTGAACTAACTGCTTATTACTTTTCTAACCTTTACGAATAGTTGAAATAACGATAGCATAGTTTACTATGTACAGCATTGTACATTCATTTTCACAGTTGTGACTTCATATGAAATATAGCTTATTAAAACATTTTAAGTAATATTTTAAAAGAAAGAGGGAAAAAAATAAATAATATTGCACACACGAAATTACATTAACAACTTACGTTTAGTTTATTTTCCATGTTCTTTTCATAAAATGTGCAAAACAACATTATTCACAAAACTAATAACCAGTCATTGCACTTCAAAATTAAATTCTAATCTAATATTTATTTATTTTCTTGAATATAATTTATATTTTAAATGAATTAAGTACCAAATCAAGAAATGAAAATTAAGTGGGTTAGTACTATTAATGTTTGCCAAGAAATTAACATTTCCTTTCAATTGCTCAGCTATCTGGAAAATGCATAAGAGAAACGATTAAAACATTTAATTTCAATTAAATTTAAAAAAAAGTTGTAAAAATAATAATTATACTTAAATATAGCACGTGTTACATATACCAAAGACTTTTTTTTTCCTTCTTCTTTTACTTTCCTTCCAGCCATTTTAATTCATTATTTTTTTAAAGTCACGATTTTCTTTGAATGAAACAAATGCTAAAGTCCTAAACGAAACTAGCCTTATTAATTTCAAAACTTCAAGTTTCCGCAGAGTAGTCAAACTCGTTATGGTGGATTACTAAAGCTAAGACATATTTATGGGACTTTCCTTTCCCAAAGGGAACCTTTATCAGACATTTATATCCCATGAAGCACATCAAACATTCTCACAAGGTATTATGACTAACTGTCTGAAAGGTATAATTAATCACTTTTATACCTGAACTTCTGTCAGTGATGCTTCTTTATTGTGTGACTTCGTGCTTCTTTTTATTTAAGAGTTCAAAACATTATCTAGTAAAGCTTCCAGACAGTTTCGCAAATACTTAAAGTTCGCTGAATGTTATTTATCATAATGAATATTCCTAACTTGTTTTCTACTATTAAAATTCAGATAAATGCAATACGTAGTTCAGTGGAAATCTACCATCAAGTTATGCCTTACACTTAATTAAAATACGTGAAGTTTTGTTTAATTTAGATTTAAATATTCATCTAATTTCGTAAAAAGTTATTAATACCCTAAATAGTGCCCTAAAATAATTTTTCAAGAGTATAAGGATTAAGTTTTTATGAATTTATATTAAATTTATTTTAATTGTACAATAAAAAAATTGCCCAATGAAAATTCTTTAATATGAACTCATGAATACGAAAATTCATAATTATACTTTTAGTAATAATATTAAATTCTTGCTAATTTCAAAACTAACAGTAACTACTTTACTTAAATACATGTTATCGGTAACGTTATTTTGTGTAAACGAACGGTGTTTCAATAATTAAGTCAATATTATAATCAGTTTTAAAAAAGAAGACTTAGCAAGATCGAAAAAAGAAGAGTTGATTTGCATGAAAATGTCATTTTATGCGCAAAAAAAAAAAAAAAAAAAAAAAAAAACTTGAAGGGAATATTATGATACATAGACTTAAAAGTTGAAATTAAATTTTTATAGTTTTATGAATGATAGCTTCTGCAAGAAAAAAAAATTGAGTACTGATAAATATCACAAATTTAATTTAATTTATGCCTTATCATCCTTATATAGGGACGCGGCAGTGTTTCTCTGACAGGTCCGATGTCAAAGTGGCATGACCTATAAGTGTATATCATATATTTACCAAGCTTAGGCTGGCTTTAGACCCATCACAACACAGCTCCTATTATAATTAGAATCCTGATTTCTTACCATGGTATTGTCCAGGGTGAGTAGACAAAAAATAACAACATAATTGTTGACATTGAAGAAGGTAATATAGCAAAAAAAATCCCTTATAAATCACGAAGTCTCCCAAATTTTGTTTTTCTTCTGTTTCTTCTGGTTGTGACCAAAATTTCAATCAGGTTAATAGCTCAAACTGTTTCATGAATTCTTTTTTCTTCTTAGTTTGATTAGAGTAAATACTTTTTTTATTTTTAATGCATACGAAGGTATTTACCCTACGAAAATGATTACGGAAATCGGTAACTTTGGTCAGGCCTACAGCAAAAATGGTTTGATGAATTCGATATATTATGTTCTATTCCTCACAGCTTGATTAGAAGTAGTGCTTTTTGTATAATTTAAAGTGTAAGAGAATATGTGCACCTTAGAAATGATCCCAGAAGTTGGGAATTTTAGCTTGAGTATTAACTGATTAGAATATCGGATATTATTCTTTTGCTCGGTTTTAATAAATGACTTTGATATTATAGTTGAACTATTAAATTATTAAAATTAGAAATTAGTAAAATTTGCTTATTTTTCAATTAAATTTCATGCTAATCAAAGCTCTAAAAACAAGTGTTTTAACTTTGAGTTAGAAAATCACTTTCAGTTTAAAATGAAATTTTCTAGGTGTCCAGTTGCATTTTAACCAAGCACCTTCTGATCACTAGCATTATACCTTAACGACTGCACCATATAAGTTCATTTAAAATTCTCTTAAAATAATAACAACTCTTATATTTCAAACCTGGAGCAAAAGTTTTATTTTATTTATGGAGATTGATTTAAGTTAATAAATGTACTTGTAAAATACTATGTTCGAATGTAATATTTTGTATATGGGGGGGGGGGGTGAATCCTGATTGTATATAAAAAACAAAGCATAATAAAATAACTGGGAAAATTTTAATAGCTAACTTAGTACAATAAATATGAAACTTCATTTTAATAGAGTTAATACTGCTTCATTGTAAAGATAACAGTATAATAGACCTAACATGGCAACTTTGGCTTCCTGATAAGCAAAACTTGTTTTATAAACCACACATCGTAATCGCATATTTATTTAACAAGATAGTCATAAAGTAATTTACCAACATGCAAGTCGCTTAACGGCAGCAACAACTAAAAAAAAATGTAAGAATTGAGGTATAGATAGTTCAAACTATGCGCTTGTGGTGGTAAGAAGAATAAAAACTAAGGTTTTGAGATTATGGTTAAGGGCAAAATCCCAAAAACGATTAAAACGATTTTAAAAAATCACTCTCTTCATAATAAAGTGATCAGAGCTATGATATACATGACATAGCAAAATGTAGAAACAATACAGTGGAAACGAACAACCGACTTCTTTGCTCTTTCTCGCACATTTGTTAATCGTTGCTGCCTATAAGGGTTCGTTTGTTACAAAATAGTATAATGACCCCCCCCCCATCTCCACCTGGCATTCAAAAATAATATTCAAATAACATGTATAAAACTATATAACTTTATTGCAGTAGCTTATTTATGTTATTGTGTTATTTAGCTAACAGCTACAAGAAATTGGCGTGAAAAATATTTCCGTATCAATATTGTTGTATAGAAATGGATAATTATTATTATTATTTTTCCCAGATAACTCTAGCTTTTCTTTCAGAAATCCCGCCTTCTTATGTTACCAAAAGAACACATATTGTGAAAGAAAAGGAAACCACCCAATTCAATCAATATTTAAACAATTTTATACCGTACCTTATTCTGATATCTCATTTTTCTTTCAACACGGTGCGAGAAGAAATTTAAAAAAAATAAATAAACATTCCCTCATTTCTTAGTCACGTTCCTTCTTTTATGACCTTCTGGTTTTCGCAGTCAGCTCAGTCCGAAGATGTCTGATGGTATTTTCGAAAATTCAGACCTCTTTCTATACTTCGACCCCAAGAAAGAACCAGACAAAGACTTTTCCTTTCTCTTTTCTACGAACGAAAATATCGAGAAAAGTTTCTGGAGTTGTGCAGAAAAGTTTTTTATGCATAAATATATTATTCATTTCACACACACAAATATAAAGTTGTCGAATGGGACGGTGCAAACTTTAAACTTGCTTAAATTTTAATTTCTTATATTTTAAAATCAAAGCCCGTAAATTCCTTTTGCCTTTTACTAGTCAACGTAATTGATTAAACTATGAAATTATACTTGAAGCAATGAACAGAAACAAATACCTTAATTTCATTTCATTGAGAAAAGTTCTTGAATACATTCTAAACAAATAGCATGTATACATTACATTAAGTAATTATTTGAAACAAAAGTATTCAAAGCAGAAGTATATCATACAAAGTCAAGTCTAACTGTAAACCGTACATTTTAGTTTAAAAATTAAACTAGTATACTGTTCTATTTATAAAATTGTCGTTTTGCTATAACTTTATATGATTGTATATAATTATTTAAAACCTTCTTTATTAGGCGTTAAAAAATTATGTGTGATGCTAAATCAAACTCTTTATTTTCTATCTTCACAAGTAAAATTCTGTCTTCGACTCAAGTTTCAAAATTGCATGGACAAGTTTTCATCATACTTGGTTAACCTACAAAAGAAACTACAGAAAATGAAATCCGAAAAAATGGTTTCTTAGTTAAATCAGCATTAGTTGTTTTGAATGGTAGATTTAGCCTCATCACCAGTTTAATGATGAAGAACAAATCTACAGCCATTATAATTGTTGTCTTTAAGACCTCGTTTTGGGGGCTTTATAACGCAGAATTTAACAGAAAAATTTAATTTTAGAAGTTTATTATTTTTAAGTAAGATCATATTGTTAACACATGGTTTATGAATGTGCTCCAACTTTTTTACCTTAATTAAACTTTTTTAATATAGATCAGACTTTCAATGGTATGATATAGTGGCACTAGGAAAGTGCTTAGAAAACAAGTTCCGCATGCATAGTCTATTTTATTCTATGACAATACCCGGTTTTTCCATGCAATCTAAAACTTTTTCTTTGCTTCCCCATAGACAATAGTGAGCCCAGAATAGTTGACAAGTTATCCATCTTGCTTCCGGTATGGCACAAAATATTCTGGAAAAAAAAAAGAAGAAAAAATTACATCATTCGGTCTGAATATAGAAATGCTCCTTTGAGAACTGCGATTGATATACTGCACAATATAAATAGTACAGGACATTTTAGAAATATCATTGTATATTCTAAAAGTCAAACTATGAATAAGGATCAGTTGATATCTAAACCTAAGGTAGAAAATAACTAGCTTCCTTACATTTTGAATGGAAATATGCTTATTTAAAAAAAAAAAAATCCTATTTCTTACTAATTTTTATAATTTTTCTATTTTAAAAATGAAACAAATTAAAAGCGTATTATTCATTTCTAATTTATTTATTTAATATATCTAAAGCAAAAAAGGAAAAAAAATCACTTATGCAATAATAATTTTTTGCAAATAAAATTGAAGTTACTTAAATATAACATTTTTTATGTGCTTTTTTCTGATTTATGTCTCAACTATGTTAGGATACAGTTAAATTCTGAGAAACATAATAAACTTAAAATCTAACCCCAAACAGTTTCAAAATATTTATTTAATAATATTATACCATTCATAACAAAACATTTCATTTCAATAACTGGTTTACTTCAGCTTCCAACTATATTCATTTAACTCTAATACAATATACATTAAAAGAATTAAATGACATCTTAATAGCCAGGTTCAAGACCTCAATGTAATAGATTATAGGGTGGGTCTTAATATAGGGTGGGCATTTATTTTTAATATGTTTATGGATTTGATAAGTACGTGTTAGAGAAATCTTATCCTATGGGATATCTAGACATAGAGTCATTTATTTCAAAGAGTATGCTAATTACTGTAATAATCAACGAAACTTATCCACGTAAAGGTGCTGACGCCCATAAACACTTGAATAAAGTAATAATTATCAGTAGCCTAAGCAGTTATCAGGCAAGTCAAAGAAGTAATTACCAACGTGAAAATAATACAAAGTATTTTATTACATTCATTTATTACTTTTTAGAATTCTCACAAATTGTGAATTTTACTCTAATAGGTTTTTAGTGTATAATTGTTTATTGTTTTAATAAAATTGAAAAGACAACTGTATATGTGTGTTACAAAGTTGAAAGTAAGTTTTGATTTATACCTTATTACTGTTAAGCTGAAGTTGAAGGATTTGAATAAAATTAAATGGAAAATTGATTTTGTAAAATATGTAACTGAATTTTCATGCATAGATCACTTCAAGTGTGAGACGTAGAGCATTGCATGTTTCCAGCTATAGAAACATTCCGTGAAATTTTACTGAAAGATGTAATGAAATAAATCAGTCATTTTAGCAGTGAAAGTTTTGTGAAAAAAATAAATAAAATAAGGTGTTAATAAACAGACACAACTAGGAGTGACCTTAAATAATCTAATACTATAATAAATACCAACTCAATGTTTTTTAAAACAGTATAAGATCATATATAAAGCAACAACAACAACAAGAAAGGTTTCAACAAAACATAAACTAACACATTTCATCTTCCAATATAATATATAAGAATCCATTATTAAGACAAATGTCTTACGTTTCAAACGAGCCTGTAGAAAAATCACGTTATCTGTCATCAAAAAGATCCAAGATTTTCAAATGATACTTGGAAAATACTTGATTCGGAAATCGATTCTATCATTGAAGAGGCGGATGAGTTTTGATACAGAAATCGATTCTATTTCAGAGGCACTTCATGTGGAAATTATAGGATGGCAAATACGTGATTACTGGAATTCCAAGAAAAGGTTCCTATAAAGTATCTGCTATGGATGTATTATTGGTAGAATCTTCCAGTATATGATCCAGCCAGATATACAATTGAGTTTACTAAAGCAAAAAAAAAGCAAATTACTGTAATATTTTTTTAAAGGGCATTAAATTAATATTAACCTTAATTTACGACAATTTCAATATGACACTAATTAATGGAAGTTTACGAAATTAAAATCAAAGATCAAATTCACCCATTATATAAATAGTACATTAAATGTAGTTTCAAATTTAGTTACTGCATTTGTTTGTAATAAATAAAAAATCATGTAAATTTTAAGAATGAATTATTTGAATTCCATTTTTTGTATCAACTCGCAAACTATTAAAATACCTTTTCATGAGTCCACTTATCTAGAAAAGATAATTAAATATACGCAATTGCTTAGAGTAAAACAGACGAAATTTCAAGCTGAAAGAAGATGTCCTCATTGAGAGTACTTTTTTATTATACTAATATCAGATAGGGTGATTTTTTCAAAAGCCACAAATATATGTAACATTTTTAGTTGTAAAACATTTATTAGGACCTTCAATTCCTAATTACATCTCTAAACAGTTTTATAAGTGAGATATTTTAATCGAGTCATTTATTTAGCCATAAGAACATTTTACTTTCCTTAATTACAAGAACGTTCATGTGATCCCTTAGCGCTTTCAAGACCTAAAAAAAACAACTTGATTTCCAACGTTAAAAAAAAAGTTTATTTACCCTCAAAACTCAAAAATATTATTGGATTTAACCACTTCAGGTTGTAGATATTTAATAAATCTAATAAGTGGTATTAGTTAGTAAATATTTTTATAAAACAATACATAAAAAATTAAATATATATGTTTATTATAAATGAAAATATTTTGTAAAACGTATTTCTTCCGTAATTTGATGATCATCTGAAAAAAATAAATACTCATAGCAATTACATTCTATTATCTATTCAAATGGCAGTTTAAAAAAATACATTTCAATAATACGTTTCCTATTGGTGAGAAAAATTAATTTTTCTTCAAGGACAGGGTCATTTACTAACATATTTGGGAACGAAAGATACATTTCCTTTTGAATACTATACTTGGTGTCGATTTTCCATTCTCTCAGGAAGACTAATAGAAAGCAATCACAAACAAATAGCTCAATATGTAACAATGTTTCCAAAGCCTTATTGCTCTCATTAACGGATTGACATACTTCCGACACATTTTTTTTACTGTGGGCAATCTTTGCTGCCTATAAGTATCTTTATTGCTTTTGAATATATCATACGAGGAGGGCTTTTACTTTGGCTGGTTTATTTCTGTGACTAAATCTGTATTAAATGATATTAATAGTTCTTAGTATTTGTTCATATAAACATATAATTGTATTGGTGAAAAATCTGAAAATGAAGTAAACTCTAAAAGCGAATGTGTAGTATTTATGTGTTTTATCTTGTTCATATAAAACTGTAAAGCGTTTTCCTTTTTTAATTATTTTTGCTGTCACAAATTAACAGTTTTAATTGTCCTAACTATTTGAATTTTTGATAATAGATTTTATTTACTGCCTTCTGTTTTAGGATTTCAGAATTTTTTTTTTGATTATGGTAGTGTTGGAGAGAATTTTTTTATCATATTGACACAATTTTAGTAAATGAATCCAAGAATTTAGTTTACGATGTTTCACTGATCTTGTACAAGTGCATTTTTTCGTTCAACAATTAATGATTGTAAAACAAGAAATAATAATATTTCTGATTAATTTATATTGTTCTTCACAGAAAAACTAAAACTTTAAAGATTTTATGTAAAATATGAGATTTGGGAGAAGTTCATTACAAACATTACTACTTTTTTCATACTTTGGTTTTTGAACATAAGTCAAAATATATTCACTTATACAAGCTTGGTGATAAAAACAGTTATTATGTTCCGAATTTTTATAAAATAGTTGACCTTGAACAGGATAGGACAGGAAAATACTTTTTAAAGACTTAACTGAAGTTTAAAGTTGTAACTAAAACTAAGAAAATAATTGAAAATTTATTACAAATAATTAATTCGAAATCGTGATTTTCGTTATCCATAAATATACAATTTAAGTTATTTTTTTATTTATTTATTTATTTATTTATTTGTTTGTTTGTTTATTTATTTATTTATTTATTTATTTATTTATTTATTTATTTATTTATTTATTTATTTATTTATTTATTTATTTATTTATTTATTTATTTATTTATTTATTTATTTATTTATTTATTTATTTATTTATTTAAAAATTCGTAGCTATTATTCATCGTGATCTCTATGTTAAAAACAACAATATTGATTTCTCGACTTCCATAAACATGAATACCAGAATATTTGCGAAGACCCATCAGATGCCTAATCACACTCAATTCTCGAATTTCATTAAAGTGGATCCAGTATTTCATTAACCTTGTAGAATTTAAAAATCATCATATATTTGCAATTACATAGCCAAATGTATATTTATTAAAGTTGTAAAATATTACTGAAAGAATATTAAACAGTTATTCATCAGGTGCAGGAAGTATGAGTTTTAAAAATTTATTTTAAAGATATTAATTTTGTTCAACAAACACTTAGAATTTTGCTATTAAAGTTTTTTGATTCTCTAGTTGGGCGAAATTTTATAAGATTTATAAAAATAAAATAATGTAAGAATGTAATATTACATTAATGGAATAATGTAAAAAATTGCTAACATTTTTAATAAATCTTATTTAATGACAGTAATTGAATAAATTCTGTGTAAATCAAAGCTTTTGTTATTTTATCAAAAACGCACCACGTTTTCTTTTGGCATTTCTATAATTTTAGAAACTAAAAGCAAATTTAATGAAAAATTCTCTTCAAGAATTATACAAAAATAGAATAATTTATAATACTTTGGATAAATTTAAACAACAATATCACTGACGCTTTTTAAGTGTAACTTATATTCTCTCTTAATTTACGAGTAACTGTACTTTACTTTAATAAAAATAGAAAAAAGGTTTCTTATTTCTAAAAATAATTCAGTTTACTCAGTTTTTTACTATCGTTTGTTATTATTATTGTGTTACTCTAAAGAAGAGAAAAAAAAATCTGAATAAACTGGAGCAGGGTTAAAATCTAAATTTTGAAAACACATTTTATGGAGCGTTGTTGTAATGCATTTTTAGAGAAAAATAAGATTAGGTTGTTTTATGTTACCATTTTTTATTTAAAACTTTTCCTCAAAAGTTATGTTTTCAATTTCAAATTTTCCTACTTAACAAGTAGACTTCCTTTAAGTAAGTGTTATTTATTTATTTTTTAAATTTTATACTCGAGGTTTTACACGAATATGAATTGGTGGAGTTAAAAAAATAATTAAAATGTAATTGGAATGTAAATGAGAGAAACAATTTTTTTTTTTTAATTTTAATTAAAGGACATATTTTTAAAAATAAGAAAAAATCCACTTCCAATGTCACTGAGTTGTTTTCTTATTACAACTGACTTTTTATTTCAAAAGGAATAAATTGAAATTTTATTTAAAAACTCATAATAAAATTAACATATTTTCTAATCAAAATAGTATACTTTTTATACTTCTATATTTTTTTCGAACAAAAAGTACAATTTTCTTAATGTTTCTTACTAATATCTTATTTCTCTATGCATTAGAGAGAGCTTAACTTAATAAAATGAGCCCAACTAGTATTATTCATTCGATAAATAGTTTGACATTTATTTAAAAATTTTTATTTGAGATTTATACGTCATATTGGTAAATACAAAAATATATTTTCATGAATTACTAAAAATCAATCAATGCGTAATAATATATCTGAAGGAATTAATTTTTCTGAATTTAGTAAAAAAATCAGTTGCCATAGTATTTAAAAAATAATAGTGTAAAATAGTATAAAAAGAAATTTATGCGTAAGGACTGGTTTAAGTATACACATTATGTTTTTTTCCAATATAACAAACTCCCTTGATGACAAAAGAATCAATACACGAATTTTAAATCTTTGACATCGAAAATGAATAATTAGTAAGGTGAAGAAATTATGAAAAGTACATTAACTTTAACAAAATCAAAAGAAATAAACTCAATTAAGTAAATAACTTAAAGTAAATCTACAAATTAATAAATAAAGGGATTTTACAGTGATATTCCCTTATTTGCAGAAAATCCATAAATGCTAATTTTTTTTTCTTCAAATATTTCCATTTTTGGAAATTTCTGAGAATTAAAAGCAGAAGTTGAGTAATTTTTATAAAATCTATTTTGCTTGTGTTTTCGCATTAAAATAGTCATCCCTAACTTAGTCATTTTCATTTTGAAATATTAATTAATTATCTAATTTTTCCTTTTTCAGTATCAAACTAGTTGATAAAATCAAATTTCGAAACATTACATATACATAAAAAACTCATACTTGAATATAAGGGCGTATTCACACTTTTAAATATAAAACTTAACTTTTATACAAGTATTACTCTATCAAAAAAATGCTGCTGTTATTAATTCTTGCTTATAAAATTTTATCTTACAATGAAATACGAATTATACTTCCTATAAACATAGAAGACTAAGTTTTTATACTTCCCCCAAATATTCTTCACTTACATATTTCAGATTGCTTCGATTTATAAAGCTAATATTCGTATCAAGAGAAATAATACTATGACACAAGTTGCAGAATTTACCAATAAATTTACAATTGTATTTTTATAAATAGTTTCAAATATTATTTTAATAATATTTCATTGCAATCTAAATTTGTATCGCTATCCTTAAAATCCAAACACTTTGATTTTAATAACCAAACAAATGTAAAGTATGATTGTATTTAATGTATTTAAGTCATATTAATCACAAATATATTCGTATTAATATTCTTCTGTCAAGTTCTAATTTCAATGTTTGAATTTCATTGTGTCAAGTTCCAGACACCTTCTAAAATTTAATTTTATTGATTAACTCATTTTTTGAAGAAAAAAAAGGCGATGCATGTATTCCTAATATTGTTTGAATATTAAAATGAAAATAGTTTCATACATTTTTAAGATGCCCTTAATCAATGTAATTTTTACTTTATGAACTATATATAAAATATGTTCCACGAAAAATGTCTAGCAAAGTTGATATCACCCCTGATTATTATAAAAATTAACTTAATATAATAAAATTCAATATCTTTTCCCTTTTAAACCATTTTCATATCATCTAATGTGTATTGTGTATCTACGTGTATGAGTATTTTACCTATTAGTTTAGAGTATTTTGTTTGTGTATGTATTTGGTCATTTCATAGAACAAATATCATAGATAAAATAATTGATAATTAAAAATATTCTGATGAAAGTTATGATCTTAATGAACTGCTAGAAAATGCATGAGATGTTTCCAAGAGACAGTATAAATATACATGCGTATAATCTTGAAAATGAAATGATGTAAACAATTTATGTTATTACTAGATTTTTATGGTATTTTCTTGAAATATTGAATTAACTAGTTGTTTAATTGAAGAATTTCTTTGTTTAATGCAAGATTTATATCATTCAGTCATTTTTTTTATCCATACCATCTAAGCTACAAATTTCAAATTAACCACTCCATTTCAAATATAAATTAAATAATGGACAATCATATCCGATTAGCTTCTTTTAAGAAATAGTTGTTTATCTTTAAAAAATTCATTATAATCTAATTGAAAACCGCTGTATTACAGTCGACTCATTATTCTCTACTCAATGCTCTGTGACCTGAAATCTAATTTATTTTATCTAAACGTTTTAAATGAGCTTCAGTTCCCAAACAGATTCTATCTAAATAAAGTCAGCGAAATTTTTGCTTGTTTTTGATTTTTTGGAAAAGAACATTTCCTTTATTCATTTAGATCATTTCCTTTTTCTTTAAGATGTATTGGTCAAGATAAAAGGTCTCTTTGGGTTCAAGGCTTATTTTTTTTTCTCTTGATAGATCTTTTTCTATCACTGCTTGTTTTATTACGTTTGGGATCTCAGATGCACTGACTGTGATATCCCCTTTTACCAAAGAATATTTTTCTTGAAGTTGTCTTAAGATGTCCTACATTATTTCCCAGATGGTTGCCATTGGCCCTGTGAGATTATTGTTTCAAAAAGTAGAAAAAATATACTTGAAGTATCTAAAATAGAGTTAAACTATAATAATAATTTACTAGTTTTTGCAGCTTATAGTTTTATAAGTGCTGTTTTACTGAAAATTTCAAAGAAGTAAACATTCTGAAGTTACCTGAATTTAGCATTCTGCAACTCAGGTTCATTAGTCGAATGGCTATATCGTATTTTTGTCATACCATAGATCAAATAAAAGAAATCGAAATAGTATTTTTAAATCAGTAACTTAAGAGCATATTTGGCATTTTGTACTTGTAAAGGTAATGTGACTAAGTCTTGGAAAGGTATTAAAACTTTCATTTAAATTTCAACAAAACTAATTTTTTGCAATTTTTTAATAAATATTATAAAAGTTAATGACATTGAGTTAAATATAGAAATTAAAAATTAATATGTTATTATTGACTTTCATTCAAAAGCATTTCTTATAAGAAAAGGATGAAAATCAATTAAAGATGGTATTCTAAGTAAATTTTAGACCATAAAAAATGAATATATATTCTACTTCATTTCAACACATACATGTTATTAAAATGTGAGAAAAAAATTATTTACCATACAATGTTTTTAATGTTTGATTAAAAAATGTATTTCAACAAAACAGTGTTTTGGAATAAAAATTTTGCCTAACTTTAAAACTAATGTTTTTTCAGAAATAAGTCATAATAAAATGTCAAATATCAATCTGAATTTTATGTATCGTCAGCTTCAATTTAATCACTTCATACAAATTTATTTATAATCGAAATGTTAAAATATATTCAAAAGTAAATATTTAATATTAGATTTATTCACAACAGCAATATGATGGGGTGATAAAAAATTAATCGTATATTTATCTACACAGAATAGGATAGTTACTAACTATCTTAAATGAAAAATTTAAATCCTTTTTTCTTTGAAACGACAAACATGCCTTACATATTTTAAAGTATAGAATAAATCTATTTTTATAAATAAAAAAGATAAATATTTATCAACACACAGATAGAAAAATAAATAAAATATTCTAAGAGGAGAAAAATCTAAATCCTATACTTCCTAACCGTATATTATTCTTTCCATTAGCATCCTTAAATACTTTATAACGCAAGTTTGAAAAATAAAATGACCTCAATAAACTTGTCGAGTTTCTGTACACATTACCTCAATAATGTCACACGTAAAGAATGGTCTCGTTCTATTATACAAATAGGGTCATTTTTTTTTCATTTTTTTTCAAACTACGTATTGATTTTTAACTCTCGAATAAAAGTTAAGCACCTTCTTCGTTTGCATTTATTCACTCATTATTTTCTGGAAAGTGTTGCTTGAAAGAGTATTTAATGTTTTTAAACTGCTGAATTATAAAATTATAAATTCAAGTTGTATTTTAAATTTACGTTAAAGTATTAACATAGTTTTGCTTTTAGATAGTAAAAACCATTTCAATCAGGTACACCCCAATCATATTTTTATCATACAAAGTCTATTTACTATTTTAACTAATACTTTTTTTAAAATGTTTAAAATATATTTTTTGAAAAATGATTGTTTTTACATATTTATACGTAAGGCGATATATTTTCTCATTTTTGCCGAGACTGTAGACTGTATTATTGCAATTTAATGTATTGTTCAAACAGTGAAAGCTGGAAAATTAGTGGATTTATTGTACTGTTTTTTTTTATATCATTGCATTCGATAAAATATATAACAAAAATCAAAATCTAAAAATAAATGATTTTAGAGAGAAAATTTTATTTATTTTTTAAGTAAAAATTATTGAAAAATTTGTGATATTTTTTTGTCTCTATTATAGGAATTTTGAAGAAAAAATGCATATTTCTTCTTAAACCTTGTTGAAAAAAATTTAGCATAATACAGTAAATATCTTTTAATGATTTTTTAAAATAAAAAAAACTATAATTCAATAATTCCAGCTCAAACAACATGCTAGATATCAAATTGTTTCAATTAATAAAATACTTTGTAACTTTTTGGGCTGTCATTCGGTGGCTTTTCAATTTATATTTTTTTAAAGTTTTTTGATAGTCAAGCTAATTTCAAGTTCTAAATGTGATTTATTTTTTTAATTTCATTTAAATTATTTGTATTCAATAAATGATATTAACAAAAATAAAATAATAATTTTTCTCAAAGATAGAAACAATTTTTCATAAAATAATTTTATTTTATTTGAATGTTTATATAATTTTTAGGCTCATTATGTGAAATATTTCTTTTTAAACATGTAGCATATTCTATAGTTATTCCAGTCGATTTAATATACAGACCCACAAATTAAAATTGGTCTGAACGTGTTAATTTTTACTTTTTTTATAAGGAAAATTAGAAGCATTTCAACTTTATTACTTTTTTAATACTTAGTATTGCTCATACAAAACTCTCAAATTAGATTTGATTAAGAATTTATTTGTTAATTTAATTTATATTTTAAGCTGATAGCCTATTTTAACTGAAATTTTTTTTTAGTGTTTCTGTATTTAAAAGTAACATTTTTATTTATGTTCTGAGAAAATTGAACTATAGTAAAACACGTTTTCATGCAGACAGTACATTTGCACAATTCCTATTTCAAATTTTTTTTTTCTTCGTTGAAATCTGGTTACAACTCCTTCAAAACTTCTTTTATGTACTCTAAATAAAAGCTTCTGCATAAAGTTACTAGAAACTTAAAAGCTGTTCAAAGCTTACAAAATGTTGCAGTGAGTCAAAATAATGCAAAAATGGCATTTAGTTTTATGCATTAAATTTAAAAAAAAAAAAATTCAACTGCAATTTGTTTATTGTCATGCTAAAAATTTATGTATTTCGTAATTTGAATATTTGACAATGTTTGTCGCTTGTTGTTATGAGTATTGTAAAAGTACAAAAGTTCATTTTTCATTTCATGGGAAAACGTAATATTTTGCATAGCAATCTTGACATTTCTGTATCATTTGCATTGTGGGTCATATTTCACAGTTTTTGCTTAGTGCCCTCATGATCAAAAAATTTATATTTATGACAGCGTTGATAACAAAGTACCTTTTCGGTTTATCACTCATTTAATACAAAGTGCATTAATCACTGTTTTACAATTTTGTATTATCTCTCGAATAAAAACTGCTGCTCTTAATCACCCAGCTTTACGGTCTACTGCATTTAGAATTGTTATTTTGAATTTAATGAATTATAGTTAGAAAATATTTATGACATTAAAAAACAAAATACAGTCAAACCCAGTTAATGCTAAATCACTTAACTTGAAATCCCATTTAACGAGAAATAAAAGCAGTTCTCCCTACTTAAAACTTTACGTTAATTCATTCGTTTAACACGAAAATCGGTTAACGCGAACAATTTCAATGACTCCATGGACTTCGCGTTAATGGTTTTAACTACATCTTGATTATCGATTCCAATAAACTTTAAATTAAATCAGGAGCATCGCACGAAATCATCTAATTGTACAACTACACCATATAAATTAAGTGGCAAACCTACATTTTAACGCTGCAATTAACATTATCAAAAGTACATTCGAGTTTGGATTTAGATTCTCTTAAACCAATTTAATTGAACTCATTTTGAAAAACTTTATGGAATGTGATTTAATGATACTATAATATATACTTGCATGATGCAACATTCAATTAAAAAATATTTATGCGTGTCACTTATATTGCAATGTACCTAAGGTCTTGCATTTTTTAAATCTTGCGATTTAACACAGGCTTCTTCCATACACATCATCACATCGTAAATTTACCAAACGTGACATGACATAATAAATATCGTAGACAGAAGATAATTTTAATATATAATTATTTTATCCATAAATAGTCTGAAAATATAGATACATTGTTTTTTTATCTTTAACTTTGGAAACATTATTTTTATAGAATTTTTGGCTCTTGAATAGCAGGTTCTTAAACTTCAATTGAGAATTTCACAATTTTTTCCCTCGAAAATATACTTCTTTGAAAATACTTCTGAAAAAAGGGTAAATTCTTTTTTAAGGGCAAATAATAAATCTATCAACCTATTGAAAATCAGAATTATCTCTTAAACTTGCATTTGATGTTTGAAATAGTATTTAACTATCATATTTTGAAATCGTTTTATATAGTATGGTATATAAAAGTTTTCTGAAAACCAAAGGTTTGTCTTTGGTACATAAGATTATGTTGAAACCTCCAAATCACTCAATAAGTTATTTTGGAAATGCTGCTAATTTGTTCTGCTATTTCACATTTAGCCATTCTTAACAGTGACGTTTTATATTCCTAAATTAACTCTAAATTTCACTTCCCAAACGATATTCTTAATGGTTTACTTCACTACAGATCTTTTTCTTTCCGGATGTACTATAAAAGAACTACTGAATAATAAGTTCATGCACTTATTATTCAGATATCACGCATAATATAATAGATAAATCACCACATAAATATAGCTTATATTTGTGCATATTTTTATTAAGTTTACAATCTGATCTGAAGTTAATTTTTTTAGACCAAACACAAGCATTGGTGCAAACTGTACTTGTTATTGATGCATGTTATAATAAAGATTGCCGACCTTAGACCTCACATGTGAAATATAAATTACAGGTTTATTTATTTCAAGAACCAAGTATTAAACATGTTTTTGAAATTTATTTAAGAAAAGCTAAAGAGTATTTGATTGAATTTAAATGATATTCGCATACAAGGAAATTATTATTTCTTTAATTATACTATGAATATACAAAAATTCAACGGTGGTCATTTTTAAAATTTTCGGTAAAAACTGAAACCAAAATTTAGTTCATTTAAAAAAAATTTTACTCCATTTTTCTGTGATGATTAGTTATCCAATAAGTATCTTATCTGATTACCTACCTTATTTAATGTGTTTCACATCACAAATAAAGCTATAAAAGTCTCACATTTTTTCCAATCAAGCACATATACTTTGTACGTTAATATACTTTTCGAAAAAACACTGAGTGTCTCAGCACCGGAGTTACGTACTTGTAGTGGAGGACTGGTGTACCTATACGACTCGAAAACATATAACAATGCTGGTCTGACGTGGTAGTTGGCGTGCTTATATATCGCATTTTTTTCCTCAACAGCTTCCGTTCAATAAGTTCAATGATACTTTCAGTATAGATGACATACACCAGTGTCTTTATAAGCCCTCATAATAAATAATCAATTCATGATAGGTACTGCTGCGGATCAAACTAATGCATGTCAAATGTAACTTTTAAGGGGTATCACCTACAATGTCAAGATAGCATTTCCAACTCTGTATTACTTGTGATTTCAAGTCCTCTGTTAGCACTCCATCTCTTCCTTCAAATTTAAACCCTAATGCAGATTCAACATGTATTTGATAAGATTGATAGAAAGAAAGAGAATTCCAAAGACACTTTCAGTTCTTCAGAACTGATCTCTCTCAATTTTAAATTTAGGAAACTAATTCACATTAAATCAACTGAGATGAAATGTTACCTATATTTTGACACATTGGAAATCGGTCATTTGTCTAGTTTTAGCATATCACTTTCAATTTTGTGTTAGTTTTCTAAAATAAAGGTTCGTCCAAATGCATAAAACAGAGAATTATTTACTTCAGACAAAATATGGTCGAAAGGCTGATTTTTGTTATAAAACTATTAAAAGAAATTAAAACTAATGTCCTTAAGGGCGAAAAATTAATCTTGCGGGTTTTTGTTTGCAAACTCTTAATGAGAAGAGTCAAGAATAAAAACATAGGTCTATGTTTTATATTTTTTTGACATAAAACACACCTTAGTTGTTAAAAGATTATTTCATCACGGATTTTTTAAATATATTTTGGAGGACAAATCTAACTGAAACTATTTAATTTTGATCACCAACTGAGCTTATTTTTATTTAATTCCTAATTTTTCAGGAAATAAAAACTTGCATCAATCTTTAAATCATTCTGCAAATATATTTTCATTTTCAACACTCTTCAAATATCCTATTTTAACTTAATCTCTGCACTTAAAATCTCATTATTAGTATATCTTAAGTGGTTTAAAATAATACTTATTTTACATGAAATGAAGTTAAATATTAGCATAATACATCAATATATAATACTTTTTACTCTTAAATTTTTTTTAAATGCAATAATTTTCTCGACTGGAGAATTACACTTAATTTTACCACATTTAAATGACAAATGGTGACTCTCTATTAAGATACAGCTTCCAGTTAACTGAAGGACTGCAAATAACTCCAATTAATTCCAGTCACGTGCTGGACGCAAAAAAAACCTCCCTGCAAGACTGAATTTTGCAAGAAAGGGATCGAGCATAATTAAGAAGCTCATTAAGGTTAAGTTTCTATGCCTCGCGCCATTTTAACACGATCATTAATGTGTAACGAAAACTTATAGCGAAAGTATAGCTGAAAATGGCGAGTACTATTTTAAGTCGGCCCTCTCTACATTGTAATTGCGCTTGTAGTGGAATTGCAATTTACTTTGGTGGAAGAAGTCAAAAGCTAATGGAAGTAAACCCTTTTACTTCTACTCGGAGATGCCTTCTTCCGTGACTACGCCATTGTTTAGGATTTTGTGAGGAAACTTTTAACTACTTAATACTATTTTAAATACTTACCATACACACACAGACAAAGAGATGCTCATTGTTTTTGACATCATTATCTAGAAACAAGCAACGAATATAATACGTTTTTCTTGTTATGAATAAGTAAGTTGTACCAGATAACAAAAACATAGAGCTGCTTTTAAGTAGATATGAATTGAGTTCAATGCAAAGGGGAAAAAAATTAAAAGAGTAGCGAATATTTTCTAATTTTTCTTGAAAATGATTTTTGTTAATTTGTGTTTACAGTTCTATATATCTATTTACTTATAATACGTGTTCTGAACAACACAAGAAATTACAAAAAAGTTTTGATATTTTTTTTTATTTTATGAACAATTCCTGAAAAATTAAAAATATTTTTAAAATAAAAAATAACTTACAATCATCTCATTAAAGTATGTGCAAATACAATAAACTAATTACAAAAATAACAACTGTAACAGCAAATCTCATTTAGAATAAAAGCTAAAACTTTTACCTATTCTCCATTCAATTACATTTTTTCTAAAGTTATTTGTATTTTTAAAAATAATTTTTTCTTAGTGATTGGATGCCAGTTGTTGGTTAATACAAAATTAATCAAAGTTACTTTTTATCGCCTATGGCAGCAATTCTCAACCTGTGAAGCGCGCCCCCTAGGGGGGCGCGAGATTATCCAAGAGAAAATATTATTTAAAAAAGAATTGATTAACTGACTGAAAGGAAAGCACACATATAGAAATAAAATATATTTCGACATATTTAACAAATAAAGTAAAACAACTTACTAAATCAAAACTTACTTAACCAAAACATACTATATTAAAAACAAATTTAATAATTATTAGTGACTTCCTTGGGCCCGTCTTGCAGAGCAAAGTTTTTCGAAGGAAGGCTTATTATTAGAAATAGCCACTCTCAGTTCTGTTTCTGTATTTAGCTGAGATCAATATTTTGTCTTCAAAAAAGCCACAGCAGAAAATGCATTTTCACAAAGGTAGGCTGTTGAAAATGCCCTCGTTTTTAGTGCAGAAAAATCATCCCCTACTCCAGCCCAAAATTCAAATAGTGATTTATTACTAAATTGTCTTTTGGTTTCGCCACTTGTCGTGAAGTCTATGAATTTTTCTTCCTCATCAATCGAGAGTCCTTCGTGAGTCTTATGAAATGGATCCCTAACCCACTCGTAACTTGCTATCAGTTTGTCGTCAGCAAGAAAATACTTTTTTTAAATTCTTTGCCAGCATGACTGAATGATTTTCAATGGTTACAAAAACAACTTTTACATGTTCTTCTTCAGCCTTGTAAGTTTCAGTAAAATCATCCACATTTGCAAACATTGTTAGGTTTTTTTGCTTTAAATTTCTGCTCCACAATTCCAATTTTCTACAAAAAGCATTAACTTTATCACTCGTATCCAACATATGTGTATTTGCTCCTTGATTGGTTGTTTTCAGATTATCTGGCACCGTCAGCAACACGAGGGCTATAATGCGCTGAAATATTCGTCATTAGACAAGCCAACATACATTTACAAACACCCATACCTAACACGGGACTCTAGCCCACTACCTCGCGGTCTAGGAGCTAGCACGCTAACCACTATACCGTTTGGTCGACTGTTTGCTCCTTGGAGTTGAAGATTAAAGTTATTTAATTTCTCGAATATGTCGACCAAGTAGGTCAATTTCATCATTAATAAACCATCGTGAAAATTCTCGGCTTCCGGTCTGTTTTCTTCGTCTAGGAAAATGGCAATTTCTTCTCTTAATTCAGAAACACGTTGCAAAAATTTCCTATGTGATAATCATCTTGCCTCGCAATAAAATAGTAACCCTGAATGTACTGAACCCATGTCTTTATAAAGTGCGGGAAAGATTCAGGATTTCAGGGGTCTCATTTTTATATAATTTACTACGGTTACAACCGTAGTTACACAATATTCAGACCAGGACTCATTTCTTTCGAAGCCAAAGCTTCTCTGTGGATCATGCAATGTGTCTCGACGCACTGAGGCGATTTTTGTTTTGCAAGTGCTTGTATACCCTAGAATCTTCAGGACAATGAACAAGCGCCCTCGGTGCATATTCCGACTCAGTTTTTCCATTCTATGCTTGTCTCGTTCATAAAATCAATTAGAATAGCAAATAAGGCTAGCGCTGTTGTTTGGAGTTCTATTGGTTTGCAGAAAAGTAGTTCTTCTACCACTGACATATTATCAAAAAATCGAACATAGGCAATTAAATGAGCATCTTTATTACTATCTACTGCTTTATCTTGCTGTAATGAAAACAATTTGTCACGCAACTTCGAGAAAAGCTGACACTATACATCTTCAGCTATATCACCAATTCGACGAGCAACAGTACCATTTGAAAGAGGTATGGACTGCAATTGCTTTGAAAAATTATTTCCAAACATAGTTTCTACAATCTCAATTGTTGCTGGCAAAATAAGCTCTTCACGAATGGTGTGAGGTTTTTTACATCTGGCTATTTAATATGAAACTTTGTAAGATGCAATTAAAGCTTTTTAATTCACAGACAAAGTTTTTTTAAAAAGGGATTTTTGCTTTTTATATGATTTTAATTTTTATTCGAAGAATTCTCTGGGTTTGTTGATGCACTCACTATGAAGCGTTTAAAAATGTCGTTTAAATTTATTAGGTTTCATGCTGTCAGAGGCCAATATTTTTGAGCAAATGATACACATGGGCCTTTCTTCTTTATTTACTTCAGTACTAGTAAACCCAAAATTTTAAGTATCCTTGATAATATTCTTGATTTTATTTTCGGAACTACGCTCGTCTGTGTACTTGTTGATGCTTGACTATCGTCTAATGCTCGCTTACTTCCACTTAAAAATTTATCCACGTGTCTGCATAAATCTGCTGCTGTGAACATTTAATATGGTGAAGTGCAATTAACACGAAACATATATAACATACTTATTCACGATAGATTCGATAGAGGGATCGACTCGAATGAGGCTGGCTGGAATTGAAACTTGTGATATCGAACATTTTCCTTCTTTCTATGAGGAAACATATGCTCTGCGCATGCTCGAGACGGCATCGGTCGTGTTCACCGCCCGCTTGGCAAAATGCCAGATGTGGTTTCTCGCCAACGTTGGCTCGCTTTTACTCTTGTTTTGGCAGTAAGTTGAAATAATTTAAAAACAAAATCCAAAATACTCAACATACATTATTGTTGTATACATTTTATTGTAAGCAGGGGCGCGATGAAAATTATGATTGAAAACTGGGCCGCGAATACTGAAAGGTTGAGAAACGCTGGCCTATGGCATTTACTTACAATAGAGTCTAAATGTAAAGGTACATAAAAAAAATTATAACCAATGGATTTCGTCATTTTCAATACTGACTTTCTAACATTTTAAGAAAACCTCAAAAAATGTAAATACCTTTTTTATGCAACAGGATTTGTTTCTCTTTCAAAGTGAACACTCATACATATTCCTTATTTTACATCTCGAGAGCAATCTTTGAATGTCCATGCAAAATATATAATAAACCTCTTTTTACATTTCAAAATATTGCATACAGACCCCTGAGAAAGTAGCGTTGAAAACCTATGGCAAGCGTAATGGAAAACCACTCTCAATAGAACGGAAAAAATGCAATTCAAAAATATATTCGAATATGAACGCACACGTTTTCTGAAATTTCGTGGGTCAGAAATCTATTGCCTTTGACACATGATGTGGAAATGTAAAGTAGCAGTTTTCTACATTCTAAACTTGATATTTAGGTATTATGCAATAAATAAATATAGTTTTTACGTGTTTTGGTTTCAACTTATGCCTTATATTGGTAAATGTAAGTTAATTATTATTATTAATAATTCAAAACATCTTAAATGATTATCCTATATTATACATCACACACATGCAACAATGTTTATGCAAAAAAGTTTATACAAATGTATCGCAGTAAGACAATGTAAAATTAAGAAGAAACTTTGGAAATCTTAGCCAATTAAAAAATTATAATTTAAAGCAAACGCATAGAAACATAATACACAAACCTAGACTTAGTATGTTATAATTTTAAAAATGGTAGACACAATCAGACACTAACTTTTTTTTGTGATTCATACAATCATACATTCTTATAAGCTTAGAATTCTAATTGATAATTGACATGACCTAATAAAATAGAAGTAATAAAATATGAAATTGTAAAATGACATTAATAAAATTGGAGGTCGACGTATGATTCTCACTTTTGCGGTGGATTATTTAAGAAAGCATCTAAATTAACATTTAATATTCTAGAATAGTGTCTTGTACTTCTAGTTTTATCTAGATTAAGGTTTTTGATAAATTTTTAACTAATTCAGTGACTCAAACGTGGAAAGAATTTTGCATTTTGAAACACTGATGACAATTTGTGCAATCTTTTACCTTCTATATTGATCACCATTACATGTATGACATAACTATCTTAACTACTCTATTGTGCCATGAATAATAGAGGTAATAGAAAAAAAAAAATATATATATATGAAAAATATCCAACCACTTCTCTGAATCTACTGTAGTTCACTTGTCTAGCATGCTTTTTTAACAAAAAAAATCAAAATCATTAATGTACTTATTATTCAATGTTTAAAGTGTGCAAGGGGTCGCACACTTTAAACATTGAATAATAAGTACTTATAGTAATACAGGAAGATATTTTGAAAACAATATTAGTAAATTTAGCGTTTATATTTATAAATGATCTGGTCAAGATCGCATATAAAGCTTGGGAAAACAATCTAATTTCAGGAATACACTTTAAAATTAGAATTGTTAGTTCAGTTGTTTGTGAAGTATTGCACATTTAAGTCTCACTAGAAATAGGACTAGCAGATTAGGATTTCCCAGTTTCTAGTTATTTCTATAACTTGGACTACCTCCAGTATTTGGTAGCGTAGCTGTCAATTTGATGGTTTATAAATTAGGAATGTCATAATCTAATGCTGTCGTTATACTTCACATAAACGTGTTAAAACACCCAAGTCTGACGTTAATCCTAAACATCAAGTTTTTTTTGTCCAGTGTTGCTGACAGATTAAGTATCGAATGACACGCAAAAGAAGTTACAGAGTTATTATATTTTGTACAAATATTTCAGCCAGATAAAAAGCTTATCAAAAATATATATATTATCATTTATTTATAATGGAAAAATTATTTAGAAATTGTCATTAAAAATTTTCTGATATTTAATAATTCTCTTAATAATTTGTTATTTCATCTTTGGTGATTGGGAAAGTGTGTATGTGTTGGATCATTGGAAAGTATGCATTAAGTTAATATTCATAAACAAATTAAGAAATAGTTGATAAACAAATTTTTATCCAGTAATTATTAGTTAATTACACAAGTATAATAGTAAATATTTTTTAATATTTCGAAATTTTTTAGTAAACTCAAATATTTTACCCTATGAGCTTTTAAAGAGCAGTGATGTTTACATATCTTAGTTTCTCCCACTTTTAAAGGATTTCCATTTGAACAAACTAAAAACCTTATAATAATAAATTTCTGTGTCTATAAAAAATTCCCACTTATTTAGTCAGAAACGTGCTTCTATTGTTAAACTTTGTATTCTTTGAAATATTTGAAATACTACATACACACATAAATTGTTAACAAACATGCAATTTTAATGCTAAGTTCATGAATAATGCACTATTAAGTTTATGTCTATATCCGTCATGTACAATTCTTAAATTATTAAACTCTACAAGGCAGGAATATACTTGAAAAAATATAGTAAATGGATTTAAATAATAAAACGAAATAGTAGCTAAATAATACTGGCATACTTTTGAACACAATCTATTTTATGGAGATATAAATGCATCGTTAAGCTAACACAAAACACATTTATAAAGGCATTTATTTTCTTAAAGCAAAAGTAAACTGATATTTTTTTACTCAGAGCACAAGCACAGTTATCAAGCTTTCTACCTTCTTCATTCATACGACTAACATTTCAAATTAAACTTGACTTTTGCTTTAACAAACCTGAATTTGAAAAAATCCATAATTTACAAAAGGCAAAAATTCTATTATTGAAAGGAAGTTTAACTGCATTGAGGTTTCGAAAGAAACTAAAATACTTGATTTTGAAACAGGGTTATTTGATTTGATTTATGGCTTAAGTTTATTTTTTTAATGATTAACTTCTTGTCAAAATAACTCTAAATCTGGTGTGGGTAAAGTTACTTGTCCTATCGGGATAACTTTACACCTTATGAGGGTAAAGTTACTTGTCCTATCAGGGTAACTTAAAACACTCACTATTTTTCCTCCTAAAAAGCAAGCAATATGAGAGCACATTCCAAGGAAAAGTGCAAGTTTTTTTAGTCATTTCCGGTAATTAATTACTCTTTTGTTGAAAGTAAAATAAAAGTATCGAAAGGTTCTTGGAAAAATACATATCACAGTTTATCTTTAAATAAGAGGCTTCATTAAACAGTGATTACATTTGTTTTATACTATACTTGCCCCACCCTTACTCAAGTTCTAAATTTACTCCTTCAATTAGGTTATAATATCTGATTGAAGATTAAGTACACCAGATTTGAAAAGTTAACTGCTTTTAAAATTGATAATTCTTCTATTTATTTTAAAATCATTAAATTATTTTCCTATATTCCGAAGATAAGCTAAAAGATGAATTATATGTTATATTGAAAACTAAATACATTTTATAAACTCTCTTGTTAATTCTTCTTTAAAAACATAATACCCTACTTTATAATATTATTTTTGTTCATTTAAACGTCGAAAAAAATTATGTATTAAAAGTTGTTTCTGCATTTTTCACATCTTTAAAATGCGTCTTAAGTATACTTGGATTATCTTTTCTTGTTTGTTATACATCTTGTTAGAACGTACTTTAGAACTTGGAATCTTATTTGGCATGTATATAAATATAATGATACTTCAACTTGCCGTCTTCCAACTACTTCAAAGAGAATGATATCTAAGATAAAAAAAAAAAAAAAAAAAAAAAAAAAAAGAGGAGTGATAGATATATTTTTTATCTCGACCCTCATTAGAAACACTTGTTTTTTAGACAAACACTAAAAGAGTCCCAAACAACGATATATAGTAATACTTCCACTTATATTCCCTTTTATTCTTTAGAGTCTCTTTAAACTACTTTCACAAGTTTCCTATGTACAGCGAAAAATATTTCTTTTCTTAATATTTAGATTTAAAATACTTTATTCACATTGGATATGTTTTATTCAGATACCTTATGTAATACTTTCTCAGTAAAATAATATCAAAATACACTATAATCTATTTTTTAATTTTGTTTGTCAATTTTTATAGCCCTACATAAAAAAAAATTTTAAGGAGACATCTACTTTTTTTGGAACAAAATCACTTTAATATACTCCCTTTCCCTAATTTTGGTCACATCATTCTATGTTTAATATTCATTTTCCCAATTAAATTATTGTGTGCTAAAAAAAACCTGGTTTATATAATAGAAAACGTATTTCTATATTTATCAATATGGATAAGCATGATTGAAGAAAATTTTAATGGATGTTATTGATTTAAATGATGACAAAGAAATAGAAAGGTTATTGGGTAATAAGTTAAAGAACAGTTGGCTTGTTTCCATTATTTCTACTTTTTGGTATGCATCTCCCATGATGCAATGTTTTTATCTACTCACTAATACAATAAAAATAAAAATCCATATGAGATAGAAATAAGTCATGAAGAGTTTTCGATTCTGAAGAATATATTGAAGACAAAAGTCACATGTTAATAAAGTTATAGATAATAAGATTAAGATGACAATGTATAAATACATAAATATATTTTTCAATTTATTATTAATAATTAAAAAATGTTTAATCCTAAAATTAAGTATGATTTTTTCATGTCCTATAACTAAATATTTAAACAAACAACGTTATATAACAATTATTTTACCATTTAGGCTTAAAAATAAACGTTTTCTTAACATTAGTTAGTCCAATCCTTGTCATCCTTTCATTCTCTAAAAATTAATTTATTATGTTATTCCGATATTTATTTAGATGCTAAATATATACTTTTGAGCTATTTCTTCAAAGTTTGATATTGTTTTATTATGTATGTGACCTCATATGATAAAAAACTATATTCTTTTATAAAAAAATTTCCACTAATTACATTTGTAGCTTATGTTGTTCTTGAATTAGAACAAACGAGGGCAATCACTTTCAGATTGTTTATGCGGATTGTATGTCCATTATATATTGTTGTTTTGCAAATAAAATAATGAGCCATGCAACCACGATAATTAAATATTACTGTGTAAATACACTAGGTAGTGGATCTGGAAAAATCTCTTGCTATACGATATATTAAAAAAATTTAATTATTCATAACGTAATGTATTGTGCTAAAGTCTAGAAAGTGAAATCTATTCTAAACAGTTAATGTACTAACACTGAATAGAAATTTAAAAATCAAAAAAAATTATGCATGAAAATACTATAGAAAGTATTCTTCAGTTTTTGAAAATGTAGTAACTTAAATTTTCTTGTGTTTAGGCACAACCTTTGTAAAGTTTACCTAGGGATTAAAATGTAGGTGAAATAATTCAAGTTTAATTGGATGATAGTCTTGTAGTTTTCTTGTGTACATTGAAGTAATAATGCTAACATTTCAATCGAACCCACGGAACCAAATTTTCTAGTTGATTCAGTATTTTAGATCATTTTTATAAGTACTCATTATGATTTTATTAATTCAAGTGCAAACTAATTAATTATTAAATATTCACGCAATATATATTAATATGATATCAAATTCTCCATAAAATATTAAACAAATTCCGTTATTGCACCCTTGAAAAAAGTTATAACGCACTGTATATTGAAATTTAAACTAAGTGGAATTGATACTTTTGAAGTACAAAATACAAAAGAAAAATCGAAACGATGACTATATCTTTGATTCTAAGAGTAGCAGAATATTCCGTTTTGCCCAAAAGTAATTTGTTTACTACGTTTATATGTCTGGTGCAAGTTTTTTTCTTGGAGGGCTTTTACTAAGTAAATTTAACTTAAAAAAAATTCAATATGAACCCCTATTTTTACCACCACTATATAACCACTGTGTGAAATCACTTTATTTCATTCGATCTAGAATACTTCGTTTACCCTGAATATAAAATTTCAGTTCATTATGTTTAAAAACACGCTACTTATTAACTAAGCGTTGCAGTTATTTGTCTAAAATTACTCGCAAACTACTTAGTTCATTGTGCCATGTTTAACAAGAGGCTAATACAAAATTAGTAAAGTAACTCATTTAAAGATGAATTTTAATGTAACACAATTGACAAACTTGAAGAGGAGTCAATTTCATACGCAGTCCAGAAGAAGTTGGAAGCAGAAATTAACGTTAATGTTGATAATAAAATTGACAAATATAAAATTGTTACATTATGGTTTTATTTGACAATGATAACACACTTGATGATATTTCTGATAATTATGTCACACTTATTCTTATCTGTTTCATAAACCTAAGGAAAAAATAATTAAATTTGTTTAATTAATAAAACTTAAAAGTGTATATTTTCAACGTAACTGAACATTGTGTATGAATAAAAACTTGTTAAATTACTATATTATCTAAATATTATTAAACATTTTATGTAAATAACCCGATCTCTAATAAAATATCCTAGTTATAGACGCTCGTTATATTATTTTACTTAAGGTTTCAATCGATTAAATAATTGTCTAATATGAAAAACTTTTACATTTTTTTTTTAAATCTCCATACATTTCCCACTGTGATCTATGTGGCAAAATTTTGTTTTAATCTTTTTATAGTTGTGGACACAATTTGGTTGCGTTGTTAATTTTTTCAGGGATTAAAAATATCTAATTGGAGCTGAATTTCGTTACATCTAAACTATTTTATTAGTCCCAGTTGCCCTTGAAACTGGGACCCAGTTACTAGTTTCAGTTTCAAGGGCAAATCTCTTAGAGAATTGTCTTTTAAAATTAACTTCTTTGCATTTCAAGTATCGAATGGAAGAAACGTCAAATTTTGAATACACATTCTTCGAAAGCGCATTTCTCGTTGGGTGTACTTATTTTTGAAAGCAGAAATTAAGTAACGCTGACGCTGGGAATTAAATCGAATTCATATCATATTCTAGGGCCATGTGTTTCCTTTGATCAGGAGTTTGGCTCAGTCTCTGGATATATACAGGAATGAATAAGATGTATACCACCTAAAACTTCCGCGTTGCAAAATGAATAGCACAATTCAATATTCTTTTGTGAATAACTGAATCTACAAGTGAAAAATATACAGCAGTTTAAAAAGATAAAATAATATTTAAAATATATAAGTAAAAACATTTTTATTACTTCTATTAAATCCTAATAAATTTCAAATGTAATCTAGTAAACGATCCCTAACAGTATGTTTTCTGTATATTTTTCAAAATTTTGAATATCAAACGTCTGAATAGAAAGAAAAAAAATCTGGTAATTTTCGATAATGATAATAATAACAAAACAAAAAAATAATTCCCATTAAAAAATTTTAAAAAGTGTTTTGTTAATTAATTATAAAAAACACTTTTTATTACAAAAGTTACATGCTATTTTTATTTGGTATTTACTACCGTTTGCAATAAGAATCCCTAAATAATATTAATTATTTAACAATTTATGGCTAAAAAGCAATTTTTCTTTTTATTATTAACTTGTCATTTCCTTGTCTTTATTTAAACTACTAACCCCTCCTAACTATTATTTAGCATTTTGCCTTTTTTCGAATACTTAGTATAAATATGGCATAATATTATATTAAATTACCTTTGAACTTTTTAAAGTTTGGTTTTGTTCTAGTATATAGACGTCCCCTCATGACAAAAAAATATATATAGATACACAATTATTAAAAACCTTCCACGAATTACAACCATGCTTTTTTTTCCATCAATTAGAATACAAGATATAGCCCTCGTTCGGATTTAATATTATATATAAAAAGATTTTACGTACTGTTCAACATGAACAAACTAGAAAAAGTGAAAAATATGTTTATATAGAATCAGATTATACTAGTTACACTTTTCACTGTTTATTTAAATAAATTATCATGTCATAATTGGTAAAGCAGTCGGAATAAAAATTGGACGAACAAAAGTAATTCACAAAGAAAAAGTCCATATGCTTTGACAATGCATACTTTTTCGGCAAAAATCTGATTAACTGCGCCTTCTTTCAGTGTCCTTATAAACGACGTGCGGTAACGGAAGTAGAGGAGAATATTCAAGTTCTTGAATGATGTTTTATTGAAGTGATCGATTCCCAATTGAAGCACAAAGAAAAAACATGAAATGGTGTTAGAGAAAAATTTCCTCGCATGACATTCGCTTTCAAACAAATATTAGAAAGCGTGATGTAAAAATGAGAGATATGGTCATTACAGTGGATGACAACATGAAAAAGCCACTGCGATATTTCACTACTTAAAAGTGTTCGTTTTACTTTCTTATTGATTGCGTGATACTAAGAAGGGCGTTTCTAAATCAATATGCTTTGTTACATGAAATGTTTATTTCGGAGTGGAAGAATAAAGGGGCTCAATCATTTCTAATCATAAGAAATGGGAAATTTTTTAAAGTGTATATGATTCAGAATATTTGTTATGATATTGGGTTTTTTATTTTTTAATCATTTAATATTTAATAGGAACTTTGCTATTTTAGGTGACCATAGTTTCAAACAATTGATTAGTTTTCAAATACATATTTTATCATACATACATTAGTGTTTTTTTTTTTTTTTTTTTTTTTTTTTTTTTTTTTTTTAAAAAAAAGGCAAATTTGAAATGAATTATTTTAGTATGGTGAGATCACACACAATTTTTTTTCCATGAGAGATTAAAAAAACTAACTGCACTTTAAAGTATTTATAACAGAAAATTTAATGTTATTGGTTTGTGTATTATTAAGTGTTACATTTTAAATAATTTTTGAATTAAAGCTTAGTATAGAACTGCATATTAATTTCTACCTTAGCAAGAAGGTATTGTAGAGTAAACAAAAATTTTTACACCAATACCAGTATAGTAACAAAATAGTAAATTTGAGTTTATTTTTACCAATGTATTCGATACGACTCGAAATTTAAGCTCTTTTACTAGTGAAAATTATTAATTTTATTTTAAATATAAATTTAAGATCAATAAATTTTAGGACAATTTTAATGCAAATATAAAACACATAGAAAACTCATAAAATCATACAATTGTTTAGACATTTGTCTTGAGAACGTAACAACATTGAAACTAATCCAAATTCCATAACATAACTCTTCGTCGAATTTCCCAAAACTAATTAAAACATAAGTCTTCATACACTCCTTTCATTCTTCACAGTTCCAAATCTAATTGCTTTTCGGACACCAGATATGCAAAAGTTTTCGTTTCTCCCTGACACGTAACGAATAACTTCACGCGTATTGAAACATGTGATTGACTAGCTGCATTAATTAATCCTCTCGGCACCGAAATTTCGCGGACTATTCCGAAAGTTGCCTAGAAAAGACAAAGGAAGAAAGTCACCAAATGGCCACTTTGCGTGCAAGCTGTTGGTAGCAACATTTCCGCACCCCTCCCTATCAGAGTAAATGTAACTTCTGTTCGTATTATTGCCATATACCCATGTGGTTGTGAGTCATAAGGTAAATTAGGAAATGTTTAATAAAAGAGTGTTTACGTGAAGGTAATTTTAAAATAAACGTTTTATCACCACTTAATTTAGAACAAATCTCAAGGAGAAAAGAGCAATTTCATGTCCTTAACATTTTTATTGTGTATCTAAGGTGTTTATTTTAGTATAATATAATTAGTGTAATACTGATTTAAAATTAAGATTTTGATTATTGAAACGATATCATGTATACTCGTAAGTTGCCATATAATTTTTATGCAGTTGTTCTATTAAAAAAAATTAATCAGTAGACTCTACAAATTTTCGAAGAATATCAAAATTTTCATTTTGGACTTGAACTGGAAGTGTTTCTGTAGAAAATTAGCTGGTTTATTTCTGAATATTTTATATACACTTAAAGACTTAGAATGGTCTTCCATAAAAAAAATTTAAGAAGTATTTTGCAAATTTTGAAATTGAAACGCTTAGCGTCTCAATTATTAATTTAAAAAAGAAATTAAAATAATTTATGAAAAACAGCGAGGAATATTTTTTAGTTGCATTTGTTACTAATATTATTTGATACTTAAGAAAAGGGAAGAAAATGTACTAATTATACACTTTTGAGGCACTTAAACCACCATTTTACAATGGGTATTATGTTATGTCTTACACATAATATCAAAATTAAAGAGAAAATATCTTTTAACATTTTTCTGCAGAATCCGATTTAGGTTATACTTATATTATTAATGTTAATTAAAATGCATACATTATTTTTATTTTTAATACATTTATTTTCAAAAATCAATTAAAACAAGTTATATTTAAATTAATACAGAAAAAAAATTAATTGGTCTAATGAAAATTTTATCAATTTTCCAAAGAAATATCATCGAAACAAAATAGTGTTAAATTATTAAAAATCAATAGTAAGCCAAAACATTTTTATACTTTTAAAGTAATAATAGCTAAAAAATTAAGTAGAATTATTCCATGTCATTCAAAACTAAGTAACTAGATTTAAGTAACAGTGCAATTTTACAAGATATTTCTATTTATGAATATTCTGATGAGACATAATTTAATTCAGCCTTATAAACAATTTTATATTGAATTCTTGCTATTAACTGTTTTCTGTTGTATTAACTATTATATTATTAGATTAACTCTTTTATTAAGACACACTATTCCATTAAAAATCTATAAATATACTATTTTAAAGACTGTGTGACTTTTTTAAATATATAGTCTTACATGAAATGAATTATTTCTATATTAATCAAATGATAGAACATCCGCAACGTCTTATCGGTCTTGACAGAAATTTGAAAATCCACGTCTTAAACCAAATTTCGTGCTGCGAAGTTTATGAAAAAGCAGATGTTTCTTTATTTCAAAACGAAAAACCTACGAAGTCTATCCTTCATTCTACTTCTGAAAAAATCCCTAAAAGAACGAGAAAAATCCCTCCGCATTAATATCTAGATGCCCTTTGTGACATATATTAATGAACACGTAAAGAAAGGAATTTTCATGAATGAAAAACGTCTCAGTCGTTACGAGGATATGAATGAATGGTTTCCTTACAGCTTACGTTTTTCCCCTGTTAAGTATTTTAATCAAAAGTAAGAATGTTTGAAATTCAAAACTTTTTTTTTTCGCGTGACATGTTTTGATGTTGGATGTGCGGTGAAGTTTTGTTGAAAATAGTTGCATGATTTCCACTTATGCAAAACTAGGGGATTTCATTTAGATTAAATATTTCGAGGAAGTAAGAAAAATAAATGCGCATTTGTATTATGAAATGTATGCAAAAAGAATAAAAATTCAGGCATGGAGTATTAATTTTAGTGCTCGAAATTCGGGGTGTTGGAATGTTTGGAATAGTTTTAGTCATTATTCGAATATTCAGAAATATTCAATATGCTTGCGGAATAAACATTTATTTCAAGGTTTTATTGTTTAAAATGAAAACATAGAAATCTATTTACTGAAAAAGTATTATTCATTGCATTTTAAATTTGATACCGTGAACGCAAAAATATCCACTTTGTTTTTAATTTATAAAACTAAAACAAAGAGTATGTGCGTGTGTCTGCCTACGAGTCTGTAGAAAGCATCTTCTAATAGACGTAGAGTTCTGAAATTTTCAACATAAGTATTTTTGGCTTTCTTATTGTACTTTTGATAAACAGAATATTAAAATTTAATTAAGTTTTTTTAATACTTTATGGTAAACAAAACTTTATAAACGTAGACTTCTAGAAATAAAGTGACTTCCATGTGAAGACTCTGAAAGTTTAAGCATCAAGGGGTTGTGGGGGAATGGTAGTGTTGTATATGTTCTACTACCCTGAAAATGTTAAAAGAAAATTGTTTTTGGAGAAGGTGTGTGGATGGTGAAGGGAGTTAAGAGCTTTAAAATAATGTCGGAGGGTTGCATTATTGTATTAACAGGGAATACTTTTTTTCTTTAATATTTATTTCTCGATAGGAGGATCCTAATAATAAGAGTTTACATAGCAATAGAATCTTTCAGTGAACGAAGGAAATCTGTGTTTACGTAGCAATGACACTTTCAGTGAGTGAAACTAGCCTGGTACGCGAAATGTCAAAAGCTGACACCTATTCACAATGACGGGTTTCCTCAACGCTGAGAACTGAGGGAATGTAAAGTATAGTTAGAAACGAATAACTTTAAAGGTATCACAAACATTGAAGACCAATTAAGTATTAAAATATTTTTTTTTTTTTAAATGTGTAAAATGGTGTAGTGGGGTTGGAGAGAGAAGTTTAAGCTAGCAGATTTTGATCCTGTATTCTTCTATATACTCAAAATTAAGAGACGTATATGACTGTTTTGAGCACTTTATAAATGGAAAAAATAGGCAGTCAAAACTTCCAAACCAAACCAATTTGTGAAATGTTACGTGAAATTGTATATTTT
Organism: Linyphia triangularis; assembly: GCA_963978545.1. NCBI lineage: Eukaryota > Metazoa > Arthropoda > Arachnida > Araneae > Linyphiidae > Linyphia > Linyphia triangularis. Next base: position 43,365,979 of record OZ021724.1, read on the forward strand.
AATATGCCACTGTTTCAATTTATGTACAAAATACATCTACCTAACACTGGAAAACATTTGCTATTTTGACCTGTAACTAAAAAAATATTGTACACTGTTTTATCTATATATAAATTCTGCTTGGCTTAAAATTTTATTGTGACTGAAATATTACTATTCCGAAATAGTGAATTTTCCACTATATCATAACAAAAATATTAAGCTAGCTTTCAAAGGATTGGTACAATGAAAAGAATTTAAAAATTCCATGAGCAGCTTAAATAGCGTCTCAACAATTAACTTCGAAATTATAAATACTTTGTTATAGTATATTTTTAGTAAATGAGTAATATTTTAATGTTATTGTATTATTTGAAATGTAAACAAATATTATGAAAATAAATTTTATGTAAAAGAATTCCAATAATTTTGGAGTATATAAACAATTTGAGGTATTTTAATAAAAAAATAGGTTTCTTAGTAAATACCTTGCAAAGAATCTTATTCAATTCTAATTAATTTGTAAATGCTCCAGTTAAAAACATGAATTTATTCAACCGAAATCTAGATATTAAAATACTAATTTTTATGAAAGAAACGAAACTTTTATTAAAAAACGAGCCCGAAGACGTTATTATTGAAGCATTATCCCCCCCCCCTCCCCCCCAAAAAAGACATTCATTTAAACTACACAGAAATGACATTAACCCTTTACTAATCTTTGAATACTCATAGAATATTAATCATGTTCTTAAACTACTTCATAACAAATATTCATCTACACGCTCGAATTATTTTTAAATATAGTTCTTTCTTTAAGAGTTTTAATGCGCACAATTTAATTTTGTTTCGGAATATTTTTAATGCACTTTTACTTGTTTATATTACTTGGGGGGAAAAAATGCTCATTGTACGAAAAACAAGATTACAATGCACTGGGGTAAATATTTCTGTTACGCTCAATGAAACATTTTGTCTTCGAAACAAACGCATTCATCATTTCTTCTTTAGCTTCAAGAATTTAATTTTTCTATCTATATATATTAGTTCATTTTAAAATAATTATAGATAATTTAAGCAATAACGCCCGAGTAAAGATAAAATTAAAAAAAAAAAAAAAATTAAACAACTAATAGGTTTCAATTCATCCTTTTGTTTCTTCCAATAGATAAACATAAGGTAATAGAAAGTTATTGAACTTCTTGTTGGTCTAATAATCATCTTGTATTTCTATTTTACGTTCAAGATTACTCCTATCACAGTTTTAAGATGTTATTTTATCAAGTTATATTCGGCGAAAAAAAAAGCGTTTCAAAAGAACCCAGAAATTGGCTGTTTTTTTCCTACGTCAAGTTTCGTAAAGTCTGTAACAAAAATAACTTTATTCTGAGAAAGTGAAAGCATTGGCTTCTTTGTTCCACTCAAACATCACGTACGTGAAGCAACTACAGTTTTATTTCGAACAATTACTTATTTACTTTGCAGCCAAAATCTACCAAGAAGTAACAGGATTGGAAATCACGAGTGATTTATTGCTTACGTTTATATTAGATTACAAAAATTGTCTTTTAAGTACAAGGTGCTAATACAGGTGGACGTGTATAACGTCAAAATAAATTGTTAAATACTTTATAGGACTGGTGGTAATTTAGTTTACTGGCTTATGAGATTACTTACATTTAAGTGGTATTGTGTCTAATATGAAACCAAATATTTGTTCTATAAGGTTTTAACAATCTTTTCCAGGACCTGAGAACACAGAAATAGTTAGAAAATTAGATTTTATATTAGCAGAAAATGTGATACAAAAACGCAGTAGAGCTTTTAAAACAGATTGTTGCCTGCTTTGTGTACTTAATTCACCTCTCCTACTAGAGATAAATACATACGTTACTTTTTACGCAGTCACATATTTAATAGATGATGAATATATGAAATTGAAAAGGCTTCATTGTAGGTATTTTATTAATAAATATTTGGCTAATAATTCATTGTTCAATTCAGCAAAGTGAGACATAATTATACTATCAGTTAAAAATATTTAAAATTGATTGTTGCCTGCTTTGTGTACTTAATTCACTTCTCCTACTAGAGATAAATACATACGTTACTTTTTACGCAGGCAGATATTTAATAGATGATGAATATATGAAATTAAAAAAGCTTCATTGGTATTTTATTAGTAAATATTTGGCTAATAATTCATTATTCAACTCCGAAAAGCGAGACATGATTACACTATCAGTTAATATATAGTTATATAAGCTTGATACTTAATTCTGTAACACATATTCAAAATTATCATTTGAACTATCTGCATACGTTACTGTTTACACAATCAAAATATTATGTAGATGATGAATATATGAAACTAAAAAAGCTTCATTGTAAAAACACACTTTATGTTAATAATTTAAATAGTTATTTTATGAATAAATATTTGGTTGATAATTTCTTATTATTAATAAACATATTCATAATGATATAGGCAGCAAAGCAAGACATGAATACACTATCAGTTAATGTATAATTTATTCAAGAGTTATACTTAATCTTTTAACATATATACAAAACTATTATTTGGACTATATTCATACGTTATAATTTACCCAGTCCAAATATTATATAGATAATGAATGTATTAAAATGAAAAAGCTTCATTGTAAAACGCACTTTATGCCAATAATTTAAGTATGTATTTTCTGAGTAAAGATTTGACTAAAGATTCAAATCAGCAAAGCAAGACATGATTTCATTATCAGTTCATATATATTTATTTAAGACTGATACTTAACCTTGTAATACATGTATAAAACTAGCACTTGGATTGTATGCCAACTTTATTTTTAATGCAATGGCTTTAAAACGATATATGTAGCTGGACTAGAAACCTAGAAAATAAATTTTACTTAAACAAGCATTTAAGAATTTTTTAATGTATAATGGATAGTCAGCATATTAAGCTAACACTTTGAAATTGATTGGATGCCGCTATCCAGTGATGCAAGTTTCATTTCTTGATGGTGGTGTATAGAATTTGGAATTGCAAAATAAATGTTTGGTTGAAAGACGACCTCCACTCATAATATAGGACTAAGAATCATAAAACCAGTATCTTCTCAAGTAAAATAAACATTTCTTAAATTTTTTAGTTAAATAGTATAATAACTGGGTCTATGTGTGTGAGCGTGTGCTAAAGCATTGCAATTGAAATTGGCATTAAAGATATAGAAAACTAGATTAAATTCAAAGAAGTTGCAAAATTTGTTGCGATTATAATGCAGACAAAAATCGCATTAAATAAAATAATTCAGATATTAGCAAACTAAACTCAGTTTACTTGATAATGGGTTTTAGCAAAATTAAATTTTTTAAAAGCATAATTAAAGCGTATGAAAAATAGCATAGAACTATCTACAAAGGGGTTTAATCTATATACGAGAAAATAGGATATTTTAGGAAAGAAATCTACAAGTTAGAAATTTTGTTTTGCGAATATAAAATCTTCACTGTTCGTTAGAATGAAAAATAAAATATTGCTGAAACCTCTTGAATCAGGATCTGAAGATTTTATTTGTGTTATAAATTTCTACTAAAAGCAGTTGAAGGAAGAACGGAAAGAATAAAGTCGCAGTAAACATGATTCAGCATTTGGAAAGCAAAGAAGGCGATTTAGAGTATGTTGTCAGTATATGCAACATATTGTTATCCGTTTGAAAGAAGACGCCTAGGAAGTAAATAAGATTCAATACATTCACCAAAAAAAGAAAAAAGAAAGTTTATATCGCTAACAATATATCCCCTTCGAAACTGTTTGAGAATCATTATTCAACATTTTAAAAGGTTAGGAATGTATGCATAAAGATAATACGCTAACTGCAAAAGAAGAAGTTTTATACTTAGCTTTTAAAAACGTAAGTCATAAAACGTACGACTTAGCAACTGTAATGCAGCGTACGACTTAAAAATATAAAAAAATAATTCTACAAAAGGAAATAAATATTAAATACAATCTAAGAGTAAGATTTAAACTGATATGGTCAGAATATTAAATATAATTCAAATCCAAAATATCGTTGTTTGCTTGTAAGGAACAGATATGAACATTTAAAGCTTGGAAAAAAAAATAAAAAAAATAAATAAAAAAATAGCAAGCTCTAAGAAGATTTGTGTAATGGTATTATTTGTATACTTCGAAAATCATCCATGGATTAAAAATGAATGCATATTTTTCATTTTCATACATTTTATCTCTAAAACAAATGTAACTATATCGATTTGCACCCTGTTGCAAACTTTATATAAAAACTTCAAAATTTCTTGAAGGTTTTGTATTCAGGCAAATATGTGGCTTGTGTTTTTTTAATGCTAAAAAAGTATTGAATTATCCAAACAAATTTTAGTTAAATTTTGTGAAAAATATCTTTCGATTAGTTCTTTTATCAAAATTAAATAATTTTAAAGTACTAGAATTAATGATTCCTTATGCACATGCAAAAAATAACCTTTCCATTAATTTTAATTTCTAGGGTTTCAAATTTTGTAGAATATTTTTTTATTCAGCAATTATTATTATTAATATCTTATATTTTTTTTGTGAAAAACTTCTTTATGCTAGTTTTCCAGCTTCTTAAATTCATTTCAAAAGTCTGCTGAATGACGTTTATTTATGTTTTTAATTAAACTTAAAAAAAAAAAAATTTAAAATCACAAATACAATAATAAAGCATTTTTGAGAGAAATGCAAACCATCTATGTTCACAGAATAAATATTCTCCCCTTAATATAGAAAGAAGTTTCTTTACTCATTTAGTGCAAACCAACTCAGTATGTTTAATAGATAATTAAAAAGAGCATTTTTCTATTAAATAACATCCACGACAAAAATAATTTGCAATTATGAGGTTTTTATGAATTTACAAGTTTTTCAACATTTCTTTTCGAAAATATTATTATTAGAGATATAGTTATATTTTTGAACACTGTCATAATGCTATAATTTATACTTGCAAAAGCCGAAATCATCACTAATTCTTCACTAAATGTACTACTTACTACCACAACTCTGAAAACCGGTATGAAAGTGTGATTTGTAATAAATATAGATAAAAAGAGCTATTCGTATATTTATTATCCAACTTATCAGGACCTAAAATTTAAAGAAGTCGAAGTATCACTGACGACCTTTGATTATAAACACAAGTCTGTTGACCAGTTAAAAATGCAACACTTAACGTCCACCTCAGTACAATGGTGGATCCAACCAATAGGCGCGTACACCATTTTTTCCCCATTTTTTTTTTTTTTCTTCCCCAATGAGTTTATGCAACAAACATATTTAATCCTTCATCTAATTTTCGAAAAAAGTAGCAACAAAAGAGCTTATTTTTAGATCAATGTTCTTTTTATAGCCTTCTCCCTTCCCATTCAAACGGACGTTGTAAGATTGTACAAGTAATCAAACCTCCACTCCCTTGAACTTGAAGACATCATCACGACACATTAAAACACATACCTTTCTGTTAAAAGTATCATGGGATCAAATTATCAATAAATATTCTTCCCGTTCTCTAGGGCCAGTGATACCCAATCCCTTTTCTGTCGGGTGGGAGGAAGAGATTTTGACTCTCACGTGCGTAATGTCCAATAAAATATCACCATATGGGAAGTTATATAATCAAGAACCAAATTATCTTAGACAAAAGATATGTTTATCAATAATATTGCTTGTCCAGCATTGCCAATTGGCGGGTAATTACCCACAAACCGGGTATTTTTAAGGTTGACTAGAATTTTGGTGAGTAATTTTAAAATGAAGGTGCTTGCATTTTTTTTTCTTTTTTTTTTTTTCAAAAAGGTTGTATTTTTTTTCATACGGAGGGGGGGTATTTTTTCGGGTGATATGATAATGTGAAGCCATGTATTAAATAAACAAGGGTCATTACAACAAACGTAGACAACGAAACACGAGTTCAATTCAATTTACCCCTTGCCCAGAAGTGTCAATTAGTTTATAGCTGTTTTTACGGTTTCCTATCCCTCCCCCCCCCCCCCCATGAGTTCTCTCATATATAGAGACATCGGCGCCAGCAAATGTTCTACTCAAACAAATATATAGGTCGATTGGCGGGCTAACTTAACGTAACTGAAATGGTTGTCTTCTGGCCCCTAGCGCTTCCATGCTCATTTTTTTTCTTTCCTATATATCTTTGAAGTACACCTATTGCGTTTGTTGAAATACTGGTGGCACAGTAATTTAACAAGGGAAAAGGTAGGGGGGGGGATATGAAAAGTGCAGTGTCATTTCCATTCCTTTGAGCCGAAACCAATTCTATTTTCTTAAATAATTTGTTATGGCTCGGCTTTTTATTCCCTTTCCATTTCTATGGATTAATTAGGCTGGGATACAGGAAAGTTAAGCTTCCGCGTATATTCGTTACACAAAATTACTCGTTCCTTCCCAAAAAATATTAGTAATTTTTCTTAGATATTCTTTAGTTATTTGCTAACGCTTGCCATTTAAAATTAACAATATGAATAATAAAAGACTGCACATTATTATTCGCTATCAATTTGATTTTGTTTAATAAAGGAAACAGTATAAATAGAAGAAATGCAACTAATCTGGAAATGATGTTGAAAATGGTAGATAAAAATGTAAATAATGCAACTTTAACCATAAGATTATTATTTCAAACAAGAATTAGTTAACTTTAGAGAGCAATTAAAGTTCATATTGACATTTAAAATGCTTTAATTTGATATGTGAATAAGAATTTATGTTTTTGAATAAGAATTTATGTTATTGAATAAGATTTTTTTTCTGAATATTCTTAAGACTTTTGAAAATTTAATCAGATAAGATTTAAAAACTTATTTTTATTACAATTCAATTAGTAACTACATCAATAAACGGACATCTCTCACAATCTCTATCGGGTCTACTTATATTTTGAAACTTGAGATCACAGAGCGGCACCACGTTATAGAAAATATTGAAAATGTATTTCCTCATTTTCTCAGTAATAAAATACACGAGCATATCATAAGCGTGATCAATATTTTGATACTTGAAAATTTTTTGAGTATTGCATTTCAATAATTTTATACTTTCACATGGGAGCCAGATAAATAATTAGTTTAAATTACCCTTCTGTTAACATAGGGAAATTAAAGTATTGGGTTAGGTAAAAAAAAAAAAATCGATTTTTTTTTTTTTTTAAATTTTTTTTATTTTTTTTATTTCTTCAAGTTTTTTTAATGTGCTGAGTTCAAAAAAGTTGTCTAGAAAAAATGTCTACTTGTGTCCGTAAAAAGCATAATTCCCGAACGTATTGATCTACGATACATTCAACTTTGGCATTCGGAATACCGAATAATAAAAATATGAAAACGAAAACGATAAATTATTACAATCCATAGCAACTTTAAACGCAGTGACCAGTATTAAGTGTAATAGAAAGTTATGCGATGTTCCACACCCCTAGCTTAAAATAAGTTTCTCTTTCTATTAAAAAAATTTTGCAGGGCATGAACTGTAACTTCTTAATTGTAAAGAACTTCATAAAACTATTGCATCTCATTTCTAACGTATTAAATTTTGTTGCGAAAAATGTGATACATTTTTGTAAATTATTTGAAAAATTTCGATTTATTTGGTACTGTATGATCGAAACAAGTAATTCAAAATTAATAACTGGTGTTAGATCTAACATTTTAATTTGTAATCCTTCGATCTGTTTGATGTCGACATTTTTCAAATTGAGATTTTTTTCGTTAACTGAACTCTTTTTATATAAAATAAAATATAAAACTTATTTATTAATACATTCTATAAAGTCTTTAAAGTTGTTCCAGTAACTTTCACTTGACATATAACAGGGCAAAATTTTTTAAAGTTGTATTTTTGAGGAATCAGTTGTGAGGAAAGTGTCAATCAATGGATATGGATTTTCTTGAAGAGCATGTTTCTTGAACACTGCATAATTTTTTTTTTTACTCTTTTTAAATGTTCAATTTTGTCCTGACTAAGGCACACATTGTTGACCCAACCCCTCAGGAAGATCCTAGATCCGTCACTGCCTCAGTATATATTTCCTTTTGACTTAAAAAACTACAAATTGCAATCATAACTTTCTTTACATTATTAATGTATCATTTCAACTGTCCATCATTTCATATTCTTTAAGGACATGAATAAATATGTTTTTAATGGTTCATAATTATTTCTTGTTTTACTAAGTTATAAATATAATACCGTAAATGACTTTATTACTATACCTATATTTTTACTAGACTTGACTTTATTGCCTTATTTCTTTTATTCTCCTATTTGCGCAAGTGGCTACAAGTTTAACACGTTATCCCCACCGGTACAGTGCAGCTTTTCTTGCATTTTTTCATCTTGACCATCCCAAAAGATTTCGTGCTTTGATGGCCATTTATCGCAACGTTAGTTTGGGTCGTATCCTCTATCTTTTATCATAGGGTGCCCATCTCAAAAAAAATTCGATTGGGATCCAATGCCCACATCCTCCAAACATGCCCAATCCAAGTACATCTGTATTTTCTTGTTTCAGTTGTGATGAATTTGGAGTTTGTTCTATTATATAATTCGTAGTTAGAGATTTTATTTTGTCAATATATCTTCAAAACTATTCTAAGGCATTTTGTATGAAAGGGATAGAGAGTCTGATTTCATGTTTTTTAGTTAGTTTTCATAATTCACTACCGTAAAGTAAGACAATCAAATTGCTCGTTCTTTGATTCATACAAAAAACTCTAAACATCATTAGTTTCAATTCAATTGCCACTATTTGTTCTTTTAGGGGTCATTAAACCACACCGGTACAATCAAGCAAGAGGGAGGGAGTTCTTACTCTAAGCAAATTATACTCTGGCATGCTTTTAGTTATCTATATTATTTTATATCGCACAAAAATACGCAAAAAAATTATATAGATTTCGGCATCAAATCTTTTCATTATGTGTATTTTATAAATAACAACATTAGGTAGCTAAGAATAGAGTGAGATTATGATTAGCTTCCTAAATGTGTTCTATTCGAATTCCGGTTGGTTACCTCACCAGGAAGAGTGTCTCAAATTAAGTCGTCTTGGTAACACTCATGACTAATAGTCTCACATCGTTTGTGAGCTTTTCTGGTATGATTCACTTCAAAACGCAAATTCACAGCAGGTTTTTTTAAAGACCACCGGGAATGCACTTTTCTTTTGAAGCAGGAAATTACTTCATGATGTTCGGCAGAGAAAAAAAATTCTAGGGTAACTTTTCCGTTGAAAATGTTTCAAAACTACTTACCCAGTTGAATGTGCATTCTTGTTCAGAATACATACTAATCTGCAGTCTTTATTTTGATAGTAAATGTTCGTATCAGGTATAGTTGATATATAATATCTTTATTGATTTAATGCTCAATATATGGCTCAGACGTAAAAGACAATATCTTATCATACGAGATTAATCAGGTTCTATTCCCAGCTTTTTAGCGTTTTGTAAAAACTGATTTAAATAAATGAGTGAACTCTACTTGAAGAATCTAATAAAATGCTGTCACGTCAATTGTCCATCTGACAGATGAGATACTTTGTCACCTATTCCAGAAGAACATTTATGGTATTTACCCTTTAAAAGAACTTTCAGAATCGGTTTTTCACTTTCAGTTTATATACAGTAGTTCATACAATGTTATGATGCTGTGATGTCCTACAGCCTTTGTTTAAAATATTAAAAAAAAGACTTTCCAATTTTAAAAATAAAAAGATTTTTTTTTAATTTGAACTAGGAGTTTATTATAATATTAAAAAACATCGGTTAAACACATAAAAAGTTGAGAAAAATGCCAATAATCATACCTCTTTACATAATTACAATCTCATACATTTATTTTTAGGTATACCAATAAATTCATATAATTCAACTTTATTGAATTTAACTTAAACTTTGGTCAACAATAAATTGAATTCCAAGGATATTCTAAACAGATCTTATTAAACACACATTTTGAACAAACAATAACTCAAATTGAATGGAGATAAATTGAAATTATTTATAGCTGTAAAAATTCTATCCTACTGAACTAGGGACTTATATTTAATATCAATAGAATTAAATAAATAAGCGTTATATAATTTATCATTCAGCAAAAAACTAAAACCAAATTCATTATGGAATCGAAAACAAAATAATTCCCATTCCACTAAAAATATGCATTTTCTGCTCAAAACTTCATCTCAAGGCTGAAGGATTTGGAAGGGAGTTAAAGTCCAGTTGGCTCTTATATGAAAAATCAATCATTTTACCACTAAATGCAAGGTGTGAGAAGATAAAAGTTTAAGCGGTCTTTTCAAAGCAAAATTGCTTCTTGGGCACACATAACTTTCTTTTTAAAACTAAGTTTCTAAGCACTGAATGATGAGCTTTCTAGTTTCTAAAGCGGAAGCTTGGGAGGTTCTGAAACACCAGGAGATGGACTTTTCAATAAAAATTAATCATCCGTATAGAGGAAAAACAGAAATATGGTCTTCAGCGCGTAATGAGTTGGGAATAAAAATCTTCGTTCCGCTTTCGATTGGAAAAGTGCTTCACTTAGAAAAGACTCATTTAAACAGTAGAAGATAATAATTAGGTATAAATGAATGAATCATTACATTATTGTGTCAAGTGTTTTAATAATTATTATTGTCTATAAATATTAACCAGAAAAGAGATTTAATTTCAATTGCTTTAATGAGTAAACTTCTGAACTTAAAATTATTGTCAAGATTTCAAAGTCCTGGCAAATTTTTTATGCAGGTAGCTCATCAGTGTTGGCCAATATCAGAAACAAGGCTTTGGAAAATTGACAATCCTGACCAATCATTCCAAAATACACGATTTTTTAAAAAATTAACATGTCAAAAACACCACAAAACATATTTTTTAGCCCTCCATTCTTTCTTAGAAAAAATACATTACAATTTTTTAAACAGTGCATCAGCATTTCAGTACTTCTAGTATATTTTTATCCACCATTGGGCGAGATTTACCAAGATCCGTAACAACGGCCCGTCTAAAATTGTCCTCATCGGGATTGACCAATGTTGAACAATATTGGTCAGCGTACTTTGCTACTCCCTAGTAAAAACAAATCAGCTGGGCCAGCACTGGATGACTGACTGAAAATCACCTGAACTACTGGGCCATGGGTGGATGACCTTTGCTTTTCAGTGCATAAAAGTGACCGTCTGCCCAACAGTGGTCCAGAAGTCCTGCAGTTAAACTGTTGTTGCCAGCATCGTTAAAACAGTAATCCAGAACTGGCGTACCTAAAAAATGGGCTTGCCACAAGCGAGCCAGCACTGGTTTAACTGAAACTAACCTTACACGATAGACAGCCGATAGACAGCGATGCTATCGTGCATTAGATAAAATAAAAACAAAACTAATAGCCGAGACAATGTATTCTCACTTAAAAACTAACACTTCGTAAAGATCAATTGAAAACAGAAACAAAGAAAATATTATATACCTTGTCCTTTTACATCATAATTGAATTTCACTCGGTATCTTGTCTTCGATCGTTCTTTGATACGTTCTCCTTCAACGGTTCAACATGGCATCCATAAACAAGCGTAGTTCGCCCATGCGCGAACCGCAATCTCTCTTGTCCCAACAATAATTAATTGGTGGCGAACATATTATTAATGGGCTATTGCTGGCATTTCACTGCTGAATCATTGACGTATGCCTATAAATAAACAGAATGCTGGCAAGCCAGCAATGGGTCTATATTTAGTCGATGTTAGCAAAACGCTGCCTACAGTCAGCCACCACCGCCAGCATCCATCCGTAAAGCGGCTAGCATTAATGTTTTTAGTGGGTCGAGTAAGCATCAAATGGTGGAATAAGGCGAAATATATTGAAATGTTTTTTCTAGTGCCCAATTTGAAAATTTCTAGTAACTTATTTTGACGTTTTCTTATCATAATCAAATCACGGAACTGATTTCAACAAAAAAATATTTTAAATATAATCTAAAACGAAATTAGTTATTGAATTGCTTACATATGATATTTTAAAACTAGTTGAAATAATAGATTTAATATAGCATTATATTACTTTTAAAGCACTTTCAGATGTAAAAAGACATAATTTTTAAATATGTTTATATTCTATTTGCTTTTGTCTATTTGCTGGTGTTATTTTTTCACTGAAACCTGCTAGGATATTATTTATTAAAACAATCGAACTGTATATAATTATTTTGCACATAAAAAAAACATCGTAAGTATGAAATATTTATTTGTTTGTAAACTTTAAATGGAAAAGATCTTTAAAAAAATATTCTAGAGACAAGCTTAAACACATCCAATGCAGACAAATAAATTCAAAATAATAAAAGTTGTTTCCGTATAAATATAGTTTTACCAATCTTACATAGGACAGAAGTTATGTTCCGTCAAGTTTCCAAATAAAATAGTGCTGAAGAGTAAATCTTATATCAGAGAGTAATCCGTTATTTTATTAACGGTTTTGAAAGCTTTCGAGATAAGATAGCGTGTGACTTAATCATCATATGTCATGAAAAGAGCCATCCAAACCCATTTCCACACCATCAGCCGTATATGAAAAATGCTTTGACATTTCTTCTCTGCTCTTCAAACTCTTTCTAATGGAAACGTAATTTTCGTAAGCACATACAAGTAAAGAAATGTCAGCACTTAAATATGCATTGTATGAAAAGTTTTTTTCCACCAAGTACCAAAAATTTAAATGCATAAATTTGTGCTACTTTATGAAAATAAGTTTGCTTACAAATAAAGAACTAAATCACTAATGAAGAATGAATGTACAACATCCTTCGTATGCTTTTCTTAAAGACAGTTTTTTAAAACACTTGTCATAAAATTGAAGTTTCCATATGGATATACAGGATGTCTTTGAACTCTTATTATAAAATTAGAAAGGTGGTAGTTCATGCCATAAAAAGTACTTTTAGTATTATAAAGCAGGTTCTCAATAATTTTATTTAGAAAGAAAACAATATATTAAATATACCAGAAATAATAATTTAATTGAGAAAATAAACAAATTGATTATTCATTTCCAAACTCGAAAGTAGTTGTTCAAAGCTCCATCTCAGAACTTTGCTTCACATTTGCCTTTTAAATGACATCCTTCTGAAGGTAACTAAATAGAATTTATCGTGTTCAAAGCAACGGTATTTTTTTTCAACGACGTCTTCGATAGTCAACAAGCCGTACTTTGCACGGAACTTTGATCTTATTTACAAAATGTCCTTTTTACTTATTAGATGTCGCTTATTGCAGCTTTTCTGTCACTCAATCCATCCATCTTCTGCATGATTTAAGCTATGGACAACATATTAATATACCACTTCTTCAGCTGCTGCATTGTCGATATATTCTTCAAAGAATTATTGGATTGGAATCTTGGTTTCCTATTCTTATGCATGACTGCAATGTCTTCAATTTTTACCATTTACAGTTTTCCTTATCCTCTATAATCCTAATATTGTTATTTATGGTACCAATAAAGATAGGAGCTCGTAGCAGAACTCGTTAAATTATATTATTCTATTTTTTAATATGAACGGAACTCGATTGAAAAACTACGTAATTTCGAAACTAACATTTGTGGAGATATTGCATCCTAGTTTGAACGACAGTTTTCTTATGCCATTGAGGTGTTTTCTCCGCCCTCATATCATATCAGTAAAGTTAACGATGTCTCTGTATTTTACATATTTGTTTTAAAAAGCTTATGGTATATGTTTTATTAAAATTTATATACGATTACATAAGAATTCCAATAAAAATAATAAGTTAAGGGGGTCTAGGACTCAATATTCTAAAATCTTTATTTTTGGAATTACTTTTCTGAAATTTTTGTGCAATACTGTATTATGCTTTGAAACTATATCAAATTTTCAAATTAATTTTTTTCTTTATATTAAAAACCTCCAAAATTTTGACAGTTCTTAAATTTTGTATATTTAAAAAACTTTTTTGAAAAATCACTTCATTTTTGCGTTAAATCACTTCCTATAGTTCATATCATAAATAGTATTCAGGATTTTTTTAATAAAATGCTTAGAAGAAATTTAAAAAAAATATGTTATGCAAAAACTATATAAAATTCACAGTACGCTAAGTTCCAAAAACTTTAAATAAAAGTTCAATCAAAATAAACAATACCTGAAAAAAAATTTTAAAATATATAATAAAAATAATTGTGGAAAGTTTCATACATTTAAACTCAAAAAAGGGACAGAAAGTCATCATTGAGAAAAACAGTTTCAAAGTTTCAAGATAGCATGTCCGAGCTACAGTCGTCATGAAAGAAAAACTTAAATATTTTAAGTTCTACTAATGATGAAAACAAAAAATGTGTGTCAATTTTTTTGGAAAGATGTTTATTATTTTTTGCAATAATAAAAAAAAAATGAGAATTCATAAAATTTTGATACCCAGACCCCCTTAAAATAAACCGAATTTAAGTTTTATTGAAACATATTTAATTAATCCCACAAGACACGTAAAAACAAATTTTTCCAGTTATTTTCATGGCTTACAAATTTACTATAAAGTATTCATCGATAGCAAAATTTAAAAAAAAAAAAAAATGAAATAACATAACATGAGAGTATTGTGAAAACAAGATATAGAATTAAAAAGTTCCTTTTAATGCTAAAATTTAAACAAAAACATTATTTACTATGTTCTTTTACAGTATCTGTTTCAACAATAAACTGCCTTCCATTAATGTTGAAAATGCTACACAAAAACCATTTTCTCTAGCAATCATGCAATACAAATACTTTTATATAATTTACCATACCAGGTAGCACCATTCTTCAAAAGATACAAAAGCTTTACTTTCTATAAAGTTAAAAACAAAAACTCCATTTCTGTAAAGGCCAAAGCAATTTTCCAATTCTGCCACAAATTTCCTTTTCCGTCACGTAAGTAATTTTGACCATACGTTCCTTTTATACATTCCTAGACCTCTGAAACACGAACTAGACCTTTAAGTTGAAAACAACTCACTTGAGACTTCGCCGCGCCGAATCAATAAACTCGTTGAAAGGGTAAGTAATACGTTGGGCAGTCCAGGGAATTTACACCAGGAAGTCAATATCGATATGGAATATGAAATCTGAATTTCAATATAGCTGTTTTCGCTGTCAATCACAGGTGGATAGTGGACAGTTTTTGAATTCGTGGTAAGCTGAAAACGAATACATTTTGTATAAATTGTAAACTGGTTTTTGCATATGTTAAAAATAATTCATATAATGCAAACAAAGGAAACCAATACCATTTTGGCAATAATAGCTACCTATTTTCAGTTACAAAACTGAAAAATCCCTTTACAATAATGAACATTTTTATCATGAAAGAGATTGAACCCTTCGAAAAATTATGTCATAATTAAATGATGTATACCTTTCCACAATAATTAATATATTGAAAATGGTTATAATTTTAAAAATTACCTCTAAGGAATAATAAGGTTTTGGAATATGCAAATTACTTAACATATAGTATGCAACTATTTATTTTAAAACAGTTATTGATAAATATATTTAAACTATTAAAACGGAATAAATAAGTAACATTGTTCACATTAAATAAATTTTATATGGGTAAGTTTTGTTGTAAATTCATTGTCAGTCTTAGGCATTACCAAATATATTAACAATAATGCGAATATATTTATTTTAAAATAAAAAAAAATTGCTCTTATAGTCACAACATCAACTTCAAAGTCTAATTACAAACTTTGACATTTAAAGCTTACCATAATATCAGTAATATTGAAGTGGAATTACCAAATGCATATTTAAAATATTAAAAAATCTATATATCGCTGTGAAGTATAGCACCAAGTACGAATCTATATTACTACCTTTAAAACACGGAGCTTGTGCCCCAACTCATTCGCCTTTGAGACAAGTATGACCCTTTATAGTCTGTTTAAAGCATCTTCATCAAGTCTTTTGGGTGATATATATTCAAACCATAAAGTCTTAGATAGTGTCATAAACATCAGGCACACTCAAACAGCTTCAGTCTCACTCCCCCCATCATAACCAGGCCCATAATTTACTCCTTTGCTCCGAGCCTTTTCAGTTAAGACCTCCAGGACTGTACATTTCACTTAGTATCCAGGAGCAATGTCCTGCATTATTCAAATTCAGCCACAGCCTTGCTTAACTTCTAACAGAAGGGCTGTGTTTCCAGGGATTAAGGGAAGATTATAATTAAATTGCAATCTCTGCAAATTAGCGATGGGTCAGCATTTCACTTAAGAGTTGATGTAGTTTGCGTCTCGCTCCGTGGGGATTAGGATTTGAAGTGCGCGGGGAATCTATTTAACAACATGGAGGGTTTGCACTCTTGTGCAGAATGTTTTGAATTGTCCTGGAAACATTTAGGGGTGAAAATTGCATATGTAGTTAAAAGCAAATTTCTGATTCAAATGAAAATGGGTGCGTGATTATTATTAGTATCGAAGTGTTTATATTTGTGTTTTGAAAAACTGACTCTCTCAAGGGTGGTCTTTTTCTCTTCGAGATAAGAGGTTTTTTTGTCATGAAAAAATTCCCCATGATATCAAAATTTAAAATTTTTAGATTGAAAAACTGAAGTTATGTAGAAATACGGAGATACGTAAATAATGATATTTGCATTATATTTACCGAAATATTTACAATAATTATAATGATTAATATAAATAAATTAAATTGTACAACTATAAAATATAGTTTTAAAATTAGTTCCACTAAAACATTTTAGTTATATAACATTGTTATATTTTAATATTTTATATTCCGTTAAATAAATAGAATACTTAAAGTAAATGAAGATCATAAAAATAATCAATTGCGAATGGCAGAAACCTGAAATATTTTGTCAATATAAATAATATTTTTGATTCTTTTAGTAATAAGAAATGGCAAACTATGTTTCTCATTAACTTATATGAAAATGCCTACACATAAGAGTTAGGAATCATTTAACAATAAATTAAAAAAATTATCTACTAATAAGGATAACAACTATTAAGCAACAAATAAAAAGAAAAAATTGTTTTTAATGGAGTAGTTCTATGTGCTGTGGTCTATAACCCGAAATAAAATGTATGTTTCATAAACTAAAGCATCTTTAATGGTGTTTGTGGGAACTTTACGTGATGTATTTTCCAGAAAACTATTAAAACTACTTTTCTCATTGCGTAGTTTTAGTTTTTGATAAATTCATTGTTTTCTATTTCTTTCTCCATGCTTGATAATAAAGAATGTATATTATCAAAAAAAATCCCTACGATGTATATTCTTTCGTAATACAATATTTATTATACAATGATATATCATAGTAATTTTTATAATTGTTTATAATTTTGTTATTTTCATTATTGTTTATTGTTTAGTTACTTTTATGATTGTTTTTAATTTTATGACGTTAAAGGTGACTTATTTAGTTTTGTACACATAGTTTGAAAATTAGATATTTATCTTTATAAACCAGTTCGGTGTTTTAATAAAAGAAACGATAAAAGAAATACAATTCAACGATAGTTTAAGATAAAAGAAATACAATTTAAACATTTTTCAAATAGTACACGTATAATTAGTTGCTTTAAGGTTAATAATTTCTGAAATTAATCATACACAATCACATGCTAAAAATATTTTAAAGACAGCAGATATTTATATATTCAGCTTTATAAATATTTAAAACGATATTTCTCCTGAATTAATTCAGTACAATTTCAGTTAAGATTTAAATATAAACAAATTAAAGCATTTATAAGAATTGTAACTGTACCATAAACTTAAAATTATATACTTTAAGCTAAAATTTTCAATTATAAACCCAAAATAATTTGATATACGTACTTGAATTCAATATTACATTATTTTCTTAGGGTCTGTCCTGGAATAATAATTGAAATGCTTTTCAAAAATATTATCCATTTCTAATTTTCATTCAAACCTCAAGTAATTATAATATGTTCAAAAATATTTGCTTACAAATGCATTCGCATATATCATGTTTTAACATAGACTTTAAACTGTAAACCATCAACTTCAGAACTTCAGTTGTAATACAATATAGAAATAGATGCACCAGCCATTATTTTTATTTTTTATTTTTTTATTATTAAAAGTAATGATATAATGAAACTCCACCCCCTCTTTTAATAAAAAAACTTCAGCATCATTTTTAAAAAACTTAGTTTTGTGTTACTGAGCATTATGTGTTTTGTGTATTAATAAATTTTAAGAAAGTTTTCTTAAAAAAAAAAAAAAAAAAAAAAAAAAAAATGATTTTCTAATAACTTTTTCTAGAATATTTTATACTGATTTGAAACTTTTAGTACAGTTAATATATGTCAAATTTTTTTTTAATTTTATGTGAACTTTTATTATTTAAAAAAAATGGATTTAGCATTTTAACAAAACTTTAATACCTTTAAAATACACTTGTTATTTGCATTCGAGAAAGTATGATAGAGAATTCTATGTGTTAGTTGCTTTTTTATCTTGATACACGCAAATAAAGGAGTGTCAAATTTTTAGAACGTCAACAAATTAATTTTGCGATTATCTTTAAAATAAATACTTCAAACATTTCTGAATTTGAAACTGCAAAAAGTTTGAGCTGTGCAAAATTAACAGTACTCTTTTTATATTTTTAAAAATAGTACTGTGCCTTATTTCATATTTTCGTTTTTACCTTTAAGGGCCAGTATCTCGAAACAACAATTTTAAATATATAAGGAGCATTTACTCAAACATTACAAAAGATAGATTTATATAAATAATTTAATATTTGCAAAAGTTGTTATACAGTTTTATTGCCACGAAAAATGCCAATTTTTTAAAATCCTATAGAATATCAGACATTTTAAAAAATACCACACTAAAAATACGTCAAAATGTCTAACAAGCAAGTGTAATTTTTTCATGATGATAAGTTTGTAAATATCTAAGAAAACGTTCCTTAAATAAGGCGTTTTTTAATAGATTAAAAACGCTTATAAATTAAATGACAATATCTTATATTGATCAATGATCATGTAAAACCACTCAGGTATAAGTTATTTTATCCATTCATTTGGCATTGCTGATATGTTTGTAAAGTTTACAGACGATATGCTGCAACAATTATTTTTACCTATACTGGTTAACTTTATTGAAGAACGGGAAAACTAAATTCTCTTGGACAATTCTTAGCAACGAAACTATCGATAATCAGGCCCTAACATCTATCATTCCAAGCTACAACTACAGAATAGAATTTACCAAAAAAAAAAAAACTATTTGATGTAAGATTATTTTTTACAATCTCACGGCTCATAAAATATTTATTTGAAAATTGACTGCAGGCCATATGCATTTCTTGAATGCTTCTTTTACGATACATCAAGAAGAGTTTCTTGAAATGCTCACTTTGTATATGTTACCCAATCTTTTATGTCTACTCATCTGAAAAGTTCTTGATTTCCCTTCCGTAACAAAGTAACGCTAAGACCGTTAAATTTATGAGAGTTTCCGTGTTTGGGTTTTTTTATCTTAATTTTATATCTTGGAGCTGGGATAATTTATTTTGGTTAATGTCAAGTGTGAACGGCTTGAATAAAAAAAATTGTTCTCTTGACTTTGGATAGATTTGCCGAAAAAAATATATTGGTAGAAGTAATAATTTTGTTCATCATCAAAGCAGTAAAAGTTTATAGTAAAGATAATAATAATTTATGCGTATTCGTCGAAATAACACACTAAGGTAATGGCATTCATTTAACATTGGATATAAACAGGAAAACATAAAATAAGTTTCAATAAAAAAATAAGTTTTTTAAACAAAATATTAATGAATAAAATCATATCAAATTATTTTTCACAATAATAATTTAATATTTTAAGTTGATATTTTTCAAATTTACTTGCATAATAACGATAGATACTTTATAATACATGAATTTTTAGTTATAAAGCGTAAGAGTATGAAATTTTTGCACAAAAACTATAGCTGAGAATTTATGTTTATCAAAATAAATAATATATAATAATGCGATTAAATACATGACTAAGCAAACCTATTTTATTAAGAAAATTTGAAAATTCTTTAATCTGTTTCTGGCTCATCGCTGTGGAAACGAATATATACTTAACGCTAATTAGAATAAGAAATTACGTATCATTGGTAAGTGAGTGTGAAATTGGTGTGTTTATAGTTATATGGCGTCATATTTTAGGCACATAAAAATAAATACATGATAATTCCCGATAATTATTATAAATTGCTTCACAGAATTTCAGCTACAAACTTTATGAATAATGCTTAAAACAAAAGATTTTAACTGAAAGCTTGAGAGAAAACTTGCTTGTTTATTTCTCTTTAACTGTTAGAAATATTCTTAAATATTAATATACATAAATTTATTGAAAAATATTTTATTTCTATTTTAAATAAGAAGGAAAAGACTGTGTTAGTCCAATACCACACACTACATGGGAAAACTACCACTAAAAATTATTTTTTGAAATTCATATAATTAACTGATAATTAAAATTTAACCAGTAAGGTTTTTATCTTGATTGTATTTAAGTAAAACTCCTTATAATCCATATGATAAAGTAGTTATGCATCTATAAATCTACCAGTAATTAAGATATGCAGTACAATAACACTAATCTTATAAATAAGTGTTTTTTGTTTAGCAAATGTGCTGGTTTTCGTATTTTTACATGTGATAAGTAATAATTGCCTAAATAAGATTAAATGAACTCTCAATTAAACAAGAGTTCACTGAAGGAGTTTGTTAGAACTGAGTTTTACAAAAACAGTAATCATTATTTGTAAATGTGTATTTATGTATTCGTGGAAATACTAAGTATATGTTCCTTGTCACACCAGATATATTTAATGCTTAATGTAATTATCTTAATTCATGAAAGTTTGCTTGTTCACTATAACTGATGTGGACCGAAACATTTCTTTTAACAAAATTCTCTCTTAAAAGATGGATTGTTTAATTAACTTTTACAAGCCGCAAGAGATGAAAACAATCTATTGATTAATTTCCTCTTTTTTAACATAAAAATGCAACTTTTCCTTGGTGTTAGATATTGGTTAGATGGTTAATTCGAGGGATTTTCTATAAGTAGATGATTCTTAATTAATATCACACATATTAATTAAGTTTGAAACTTCACAATGTTAAAATAATTATGGCTTTGTAAGAATAGCTAGAGTATTCGAAAGCAAACCATCCTGGAACGTTTTTGTAATTCAAAGAAACAGAATATGTGAGTTAATGTGTAAAAAATGTAACAAATGTTCTTCAAAAGAAATATAATAAATGTAATATCTAAGGGGGGACAGATTTATTGCATATGAGTGAAAATTAAATCAATTTAGAGCTAAGTCATTTGAAACTGAAAATATTGAATAAGTTACGAAATTTGAAAATATGTAATTTTAAAAACTTAATATTAAATATTAATATTAAAATAAACTAGTATGATTTTTTTAAATCCAATTGGCATTCTATACGAACACATACCCATTTTAAAATCAAAGTGTTAAAAAAAAAAAAAAAAAAAAAAAAAAAAAAAAAAAAAACATAGACAAGTTATTTTGGAATATCTATCACATTTTACTCCAAGACGAAACTGTCTCGGGAAATGTTCAAATTGTAATGGTTATTTTGACAAAATATAATTTTGGCTCGTTAATCTGAATTGAAAATTCAACCTTCTTTCACGAGAAAATTATTTTAAACAAAAAATTTATACCTTTTAATGCCTTTAAACTTACAAATATTTATTGTTGATGGATATAAAATGTTTCACTCATAAAATATAGCCTTGCGATTCTTTCAATTAAATTCATTACAGTATCTTAACAAAATGTCTTTAAAAGTGTTTTATTGCATTATAAACATCAAATAAATTATATGTGATGAAATAATAAGATCAGAAACTATATATATATATATATATATATATATATATATATATATATATATATATATATATATATATATATATATATATATATATATATATATATATATATATATATATATATATATATATATATATATATATATATATTGATAATATACTCTTCTGTGAATGTTTCCAGAGATTTTTAGTGTCATACCATTAATAAAACCACATTAAAAGTTAAAAGTCGTAATTAATGTATAAGATATAATTACAAACAAATGTACATTTTCACTACAATTTCTTTTACAGTAGCTTAAACATAAGCTGAAATTCAACAGTTTACTGTACTCGTGTTTGTGCATTATGGATTAAATCTAATACAAAAACACAAACAGGAATCTGTGTTTGATATTATATTCATTTAAAATGATGTTATTTACATTTCTTGTTTTCATGTAGAAATCACTGCCTTTCATACGTGTCTAAGCCAAAGTTTTATATCTATGCACTATACATTAAACTCTAGTTGATTTTTTCTACATTTTTTTGTTGACAGCTACACCGCAGACATTTCGCGTTTATAAAAAAAAAATATGTGCCCTCGGATACAAACTTAGGAAGCAAAAAAATAGGTATCGTTATTACCATGTCTTCGTCCTAAGAAAAAAAAATACCGAAGCAAGCCGTTAGCAATGCTCCACTCTTTATGGGGGCAATATAAAAAAGATAAAAGTATTTTTTCCAAGCAACTTGACCCGTAACTTGGGTTATAAAATTGCATGAAGTTACGGCTTGTTGCGCAAAATTTCAACATGCCAGCGAGGTTAACATGGGTTTGGAAGAAGCTATTGAATGCCTCCGCATAAACATTGCATGCGAATAGAAAAATGTTGGAAGAAAGGCTTAGATGCCTTGTCGTGCAAACTTCTATTTCTTTATTTTTTGTACATAAAATTCCGGCAGAAATTGTCAACAAAGTATTATATCTGCTCCACAAGTGCTATGGCTTGTCGCAGAGAAAAACATTTTCTTCCTTACCAGTGTAATAAATTTTATTTATTTTTCTTCTAAATAAAGAAAAATGTTGATGTAATAAAACATAATAAATCACTTTACTGAATTCAAAGAAAAGGCATTAAAATATTTACAAATAAATAAATTATAATATTAAGAAATATATCTTCAAAATCAGTATTTTTATAATCATTGTTTACTTTATTTTGAAGGAAGTTTATATTTAGCTTCCAAATTGCCCTACTTTTAGTAAGGTTATTTATAGAAGATTCATTCGTAATATGAAATTAAAGCCACTTAATGGAGAAAATTATTCAAATATAATTTAATGAAAATATTAGTTAATACAAGACATAAAGAGAATATGTAAGTGCATTTATAAAAAAATTATGTTTGACATTATTTAAGCCATGTGGAAAAAAATAGAATGTTTAAAAAAATCTAGCTTAAATAACATATATTAGATTAGAATCCGCACTTTGGTTTTATTTGATACGTGTTATCATCTGAAAGTTATCGTATAATAATGATTAAGACCTTGAACCATTAATAAGGAAAAGATGTGGATGGTTTGCATGACCACTATCGAGGGGAATAAGAAGATTAGATTTTAAAGAATGTGTATAAAGTTTTAGGATGAGGGAGAAATGTAATAATATGCTAAGTTGATATAAAAATGGTAAATAAGTAATATTGGACAAGTTATTTATTCATTAGTTAATGTTTCAGATGGTATACATTATCTAATTTTACATGTAGAAAATAACTTATTATGACATTTTTGGTTAAGATTAATTTCATAATTCTTATCATTGCTTTCACAATAATCTATGTCTACTATAATTTTAAAGCTCAAAAATTAATGTGTTATTCTTTTTTTTTTCTTCTTTTTTTTTTAGACAGAATAAATTATATCTCAAAGTATTAACAAAGTTTCTTATATATTAACTTACAAAATTTAAAGAAATAAGATGCAACCAAACACTTACTAGATAAAAGTTTTCACTATTGCCATACATAAATATGAATTTATATTTTAAGATAGTTACATCAGATAATATTAAAACCTCAGATTACAATAAAACGAAATGTTTGTAACAATCTTTAATGGAAATAATGCATATAATAACATATATAATATTTTTAAAACAGAAGTTGTGTGAATTTCACGTATTTGAAATATTTTACTGAAATATTTAATATATATATATATATATATATATATATATATATATATATATATATATATATATTACTAAAATAACAATAACTTTAGTTATTTTTACTAAGCTTTGAAAGAATGTCCTAGCTGACATTTTTAAAACAAATATGTAGAATTCGTATAAAAAAAATATTCTTCTATAAGAGTATCCGGACGAAATCTCTTCATGAATTTTGCACTTAGCTACAATCGTAATCAATGGCAAAAATATTTATTAGAAAGAAAAAATTAACTTGAATAATTAATCACTTTAATAAAACACCTCCAAAGCGGTTATCTCTCAGAAACGAAGATATGAAAATTGGATCATATTTAGCATTTACCCTTAAAAAATTTAATTTTATACCTGTAAATTGAAAACATAATTAATGGTATTTCCAAAAGTTTACATTTATCCTCCCACAGGAAGGAGCACTTTAAACAAATTGTTATTTATGAGGTATCTTAATTGAATATTCGATTCACAGAAACATTATTAATTAGTTTTTCTACATTTTCGAATATTTTTTTTTCCTTCTGTGCGTTAAATAAAACAATCAATTAAACATATGTGCTTGAATACTTAGAATACTGATAAAGAATATCAAAAATTAGTGAGGTTTCTTAATTTTTATTTTATCTATTTCCAGCAAAATTCAATTTTGGAATATGGCAATAAGCCAAATGTACCTTTTTTATCCAGTAAGCAATTGTCGTCCAGTTTTGTCAGCAACGGACAATTAGTTAAGATTTTTTTTCTCCAAAAAGTACGATGATACATCGTATATTATATTTATATGAAAAATATTTGTGGAAATAGGGATACATATAAAATTAAAATAGTTTGTTTTATTTTTGTCTTGTTTGTGCTTATTAACATCATTATTGTTGTTGTACAATATCATGAGTTTTTAAAAAATTTTAAAGCAATACATATCTGAAAACTAAAATAATATAATTAGTAAAATATTTTACTCTCACTAAGTAAATTTCCTTCTGAAAATTCATGTATCTATTCCCAGAATTTTTAATTTAAATAACATAAGAGAATATGTTTTATGTTTATGCATAATAATTGTATTTGTATGTAAAGCATGCATGATTCTCGAGAACAAATCCATGTAAACTTATATTTTTTCAAACATTTATTTAATTCAGAAACGTTCTCACTTTACTCCATTCCATTTTTCATTTAAAAATGGTTTTGATATTTTAGTAGGTAGGTTACTAAATAGAAAATTTGGTAAGTTATTAATCTGCATATTTATTATTATTATTATTATTATTATTATTATTATTATTATTATTATTATTATTATTATTATTATTATTATTATTATTATTATTATTATTATTATTATTATTATTATTATTATTATTATTATTATTATTATTATTATTATTATTATTATTATTATTATTATTATTATTATTATTATTATTATTATTATTATTATTATTATTATTTTATGATAGTGCAAAAAAGTGATTAGTGGAATATTTAATTTAATTTTCACACAATGAAATAAATTTCATTTTCCCAGTATTTTTAATTTAATTTTTAGCAAACATATAAAATAATAAATTTCATATTTTTTACAAACTTAAAATTTTTGCAAATGTTTTAAAGGAACATTCACACGTAAAAGGTTAAGTATTGAATATCGTATCTAAAGCAATTATTATTTGAGACTTCTTGTAATACCCAACGTTTCCAGGGCTCAAACAGCTATTGCTATTGGTTCATATTGGTTCAGTCATCTGCAAGTTATGAACATACTGATTTCACCACTTAGCCTCGATTTCACTATTAGCTACAATCAGAGGAATGAATTTGCATGTCCGATAATTTGGATTAATCAAGAAACATATGGGAAAAAAAACTTGGTTCAGTAGATCTCCTATTTACGATCGAACCACTTTTCACCCACCTTCCTTGATTACCGCCTCAACTGCAACATATCGGAAGGAAATTTTGTTTCTTCAATTCATTATAATTTGAGATTTACTGAACCAAATTAACCCGGATATGCATGACCTCAGTTGTTTGAGCCCGCAATGCCATTCACTTCAGCTTGTTATTTATAGATAAATAAAGAGAAATAATCAGAATATTAAGAGAAATCTAAAATTATGAAAATAACATAAAAGATTTAAATTATATGCTCTTATAATAAAAAGAAATTTTTTCCTTATTTGTCACGTAGAAGAAGTATATATATGACTGAATACAGTTTTCTCACATCAAACTTTTCAGAAAAAGCATAAAATAGTAGGCTTTAAACATATAAGCGGACATTTAAGCTACAGTAAACTGCTAAATAAATTATAATGATAAAGATTTAATAATTTATTATTCAATAGCCAGTTTTAATATTTTGAAAATTATTATTTTATAAGTAATAAAATATGTGTTGTACTTTATAATAAGTAGTAATGAAGAGTATTCTAATATTCTGTAAATTCTGTGCTTTTAAAAAAAATTTCAAAACATTCAAGGACTCTGTATTATATAATCCGTTCAGTTTCACCTGAAGTTTATTTAATAATTATTCATTATATTAAGTTTTAAAGAACAATTTATATGCAATCGCATGAAAGAATATTAATAGAAACGTATTATTGCAATGTCCAATTTTCAATCCGAGTTTACCCTTCTGCAATGGTAGTAAAAGTATAACATTTATATTTTTATTGTTCCAGATGAAATGAAAAGTTCGGGATGATAATAACATGACTTCTTGCTTATAATCATCGTTGCTATTGAAACAATGTTGAACAATGTTGCCGCACTTTTGGTTATCTGCTACATGCAAGGTAAGGCCTTTAAATTTTAATATGTTGAAGTGAAGCAAAATTAATGCTCTCGAACCTGTTTTAGTCTTGTGCTAGACACAATAAAACATTCTTCAAATCTTGTTTATTCGTTCCGAGCAAAATATCTACAAACATTATCATTCAAAGAGAGGAGGTTTAGAAGCATCCATCATACTTAATTACTTATACAACTCTCTACGGGAAAATATTCATTTATTACAAGAATGAAGTCTAACCACCTCACTTAGTGTCACAGCAATAAGAATTATGAAAAGATCCTGGAAATAACCACACATAACATACTGTTACAGTTTACTAAGTTAATTACTATATACGTCTCTAATATTTTAAAACACCAATTTGATTAAATTAGATTAAAAAAAAGCATTTTCTGAGAAAATCATTAAATTAAATACTTAGAAGCTGTATTTTTCTCCTAATGAGTGTAAAGTTGAAAAACGTATTCAAAGTTTAACATTTATGGATTTTGAACTGCGTATATCGTGAACAATGTATTCCTGAATAGTATATTTCAAGCCATGAAAATATATTATTAAATTGTAAAGGAATATGTTATTATATTATAATACAATATTATTTATTTAAGATATTTTGTTATATTATAAAACATTTTTTTAGAATATAAGTTATTTTGTTATATTTTAATACATTATATTAGAACAATATTTTTTTATCATAATATATTATATTAAATATTTAATGATATATAGCCATCAAGTTTGGAAGCATTTTCTATGGAAATACCAATGTGTGTATCAATGTAATGTGCTTGGAGTGTAAATAGACAAATAGGTTACATATTAGAAATCCCAATCATTTGATAACAGTAATTAAAGATTTTTAAAACACTTTTTTTGTATTGTAAGTATTGAGACATTTTATGATAGGATTATTGCATTTTTATTTATTGTTTAATACTCCCACAAATACAAATATTTATTCTCATTTAAAGCAATTTAATATCTATTTTTTTGGTTTTAAGTGAAGTGAAACTACTCAAAAGCATGAATTACAAGTGCAAACCAAGCGCAAATATCTTAATAATTGTTCATTGGTATATCTTGTAAAATCCCGCCGACTTACAAGAACCATTAAACAAAAGAACAAAGCATTTAAATGTAGTCATCATAAGAACGTGAAGAAATGTAAAATAAAATTTCAAGTAAATATTTTTATTATTACTTTTTTATATTTGAAATTTTTAATATAAAGTAACACAATTCAGCCTACACATTTAATTTAGGATAAAAAGTGAATTGATAAATGAAATAAATATACCTTAATTTTCCAAAAATAAGTTTGCCATAATTTCATTAGAGCAATTTTTTCTAATTTAAGTCTACAAAATACAAATCAGTTTACATATAAAATAAAATTCTTAACAATCTATTGAATATTTAGTTATGTTCTATGTAATGTTTGTCTTCGTAATAAAATATTTTGTATTTCTGCGTCGTATCGTCACCGCATCCATAGTGACCCTAAAGAGCAACCCATTTCTGCCATGACTGTATTCACAAATTTCATTCATTGTTGTTATTGTCTATATAAATACATAAAAATTATGTTTATGTAGAAATTTTTGTATAAATTGTGCTTAGTATAGAAATATCTCAATTAGAAAGAGGTTTAGAAAAATATAAATGTTTGTGGGTTGGTAGCTAAAGAAAATAGCTTACTTTTGTTAGCTTGTAGTTTGGCTTTGGGAAATGATATCCGCTGAAAAAAGTAATATTGAATAAATTTAAATTTAAAACAATGACTACATGAAAAATTATGGATTAGCTATATTATTTACATGCACTTCAACGGAAATTAAATTTGCTTTTATGTATCTTGTAGTTTATTTTATTCTGCATACAACAAGCTAACAAGAAACCTCAAACGACAGTTCCATTTTCGTGGGGAAAAGTATATTGACAAACGGAAGTCTGCTGCATTAGTGCGTTTTCTTTGTAAGTTGCACGCGAAGCAAATGTAGACTTTATTTATTCTAGAAACACCATACAATTGCGCAAACGACTTACAATTGTTTCATATAGGAGGGGATTTTAAGTACCCAGTATCCTATGGAAAACCAATGTGAATGTACTTTTGATATATTTGTACAATTGTACATTGATAGGTTTGCTTTTGGATTCTTTATTTTATTTCAACATTGCTATTACATTTGTATAATGAGTTTAGAACCTAATTAAAAAAAAATTATAAGCTAGTTTTCTCTTTTCTTTGTAATTTTATGAAAACAACTTGGTTTTTCGGTAAATATTTATATCAATGAGATTAAATTCTGATTATTTTAACGGCCAATTAAATTGAGAAAATAGTTGGCGGATGTTTTTCTCTCTAAAACTTTTGTCAGTGTTTTATATATTTTTATATTTCCACTTCTAGTTAAGACATTTTATGTCAGAAAAATTAAATTTTAAGTAAAATTTTAGTTTAAAAATTTGTACAAGAAAATTCAAACGTAACCCCATACTATTGAGTATGGCGACACAGTAGTATGGGGATTGTTTCCATGGATTGGAAATCGAAACAACGTATTTATTTTTCAATTACTAGGTCTACGCAGAGACTATTTTCAATAGGGTCAAAACTATAACTCAATCATATATTCCTGTTGAAAATATTTTAAAGAATGAAAAATAATATTTCTTGGAGTAAATATTAGTAATTCTTTATCTTAATCTAAAAGCAAAGATCTTGTATTCATATTTTATTGAAACAGATTTTCCTCGGAATCAACTTTCCTTAGCTTGCACAAAACAATCTGGAAATAAAAAATTCTTTATAAGACTACAATTTATCAACCTATACGATAATATTTTTATTTCTTTTTTCTTTGATAAAACTTCTATTTGTTCCTTTTATGTGCAGTAATTTAATTTATTCCATCTTTGATATATGGTTTTTACGTTTCTGCATATGATTAGTAAGTGGATTATTTAGAAAGCAGCCTTTGGATGTTTTGAAATACTTTTAAAAGAACAAAATAAAATGTGTGAATATGCGGATATTATATGTTTTAAAATTTACTTATTTCTTTTAACATGAACAATCCGGTAGTTTCTTACATATTTTTTTGTATTGTTTAAATTTTATCTTTTGCTATATATATGGTTAATTATATCTCCACGTTTCAGACAATAATAAATACTCTATTAGAGGGTATGCATAAATGAACTAGGGGAATGGGATATCGCACAAATTTCAATTACACAATAATACTGATCACCTCATTGAAATTCGACGTGGAATTGTGTTATTACTATTTTCTTATTTTCATTCCTTTGAAAAAGTGGCCAGTTTTGTCAATGTTTTTGGCTATAAGTTTTACATGGGCCAAAAAAAAAAAAAAAAAAAAAAAAAACACTCGGGTAAATTAGTGAAGTTATTGAATAAACATAACATTATTCTTGTTTGTGCTTGAAACAGAGGGATATTAATCGTTGATGGGCGATGCTCAGGATCAGAGAACTCTGTGTTAATGGCATTCGTTTTTCAACTTCTTGCTCTTTTATTGCATTTCTAAGAGAATTTCGAAGGTGTGGATGTTTAGAAGAACTTCAGAGGCATCAGTACAGTGATTTTTATCAAAACTGTTAAAGCCATTTTTATAAACTGTTGAAAAACATGATTTTTTATTATTTCAACCGTATGCGAATGCGTAATTTTGACGAAAACCTTAATGATAGGTCCCATGCCCACAGCTAAACCGTTCACCAAATTTGAACATCGTAGGTCAATTCATTCGGGAGTTATGCTAACCACGTGCACGCACATAGAGAGGCATTTTTTTTCTGTCAGCAGTGTTCATTTTTTGAAGTCAGGATGCTTCGAAACGAGGAGAAATGCAAAATAATGGGTTTTTTACTAAAAACAATACTTTCACTACTCTATGTTAACATATGGGTAGTTGAAAGTAAAAAACAAATATTATATAAAGGATGTGATATAAACGCAACTTTAGTTCAATAAACAGTCACAAAATTTAATTTGATTTTTGAAAGGCTAAACCAATGAAATTTGAATTTACAAGAAAACAAGTGAAATATTTGTTAAAGAAAAAGTTGTTTATTTAGTTTTTTAAATATTACCGTGAGAAATTTCTCCTACTGAACATAACACAACAAAAATAACACATTTCCTTAGAAACTAAAAACAGTAATTAAATAATTGAAAATATAATTGAACTAATGCATTTTCAACAATAAAAGTAGTCCAAATAATGTTTTGTAAATTGCTGTTTTAAAAGAATTTACAAAAAAGAATGCACATTTTAGTTAAACCGGGGATAAAATACGAGACGTTTCAAAATCTATAGAAATAATTTTTCATTGGCACTTTTCTAAAACAGATCGTATGGATTTATCTAAAGCAATTCAAACTTTTGTCACTAGTTTTTGTGGTTTAGTTTACGATACATGATTATTCATTTTTATTTATTTTTTCCGTTAGAAAACTTACTCTTAAAGACAGTTATGAATTATTCTGAGGCATTGAGTCATGAAATTGATGGTTAAGTTCGTAAAAAGTTTATTTGAATTTATATGTTAATACTGTAATTGCTTGCACCTTCATGAGAGCTTAAAATGAACATATAATCAAGAAGATTTAGTAGAAATAAACTACTAAGCCATTTCATTTTAAATGTAATTATTTCCTACTGGTAATGTATTTCAGGTATCGCAGTTAACTTTATACACAAGGTATAATTTGTTTAAATCAATAACAAGGAAATAAATAAATACTTCTATGCCATAATTCAAACTGACAAACCTCCAAACAAGAAACCTGAAAATAAAGGTAACTTCCAAAACGCATTGAATTTTTTTATAATTAAGTCTGAATTTGAAAAAATAGCCAAGCACTAGTTGACATTTTACTATGCTCTCCTAATAAAAGTATTAACTATATGCATACATAAAAATCATAATTTGGTTTAGTATTCAAATTTATTTTTACGTTTCGCAAATTCAAAAACAAACTACAATTTACTAATATGAAGAAAAACTCAATCAATTAAGATATATTCTGAGATATTATAGTATAGAAACTATTTATACAGAATTTCAAGAATACAGTATTTGTAAAACTCTTCAACTGTGATAATCAAACATTTATTTTAATTTAACAAAATTTACAATGCGCCGCCCCTATTATTTCACAAAGTAACAATGAATTAAACTCATTATGGACTAATTAAAGTGTTTCTTTTCATAGAAACTTCTAAATTACTTTGTCATATTTCTCAGTTGAATTATAGAAAAGCTTAATGCTTCTTAAAAGTCTATTATAAAATGTATCTTTATTTAACCTGTTGAAAATATATATATTCATTTCCCGAACATTAACTTTACCCTACGATTACTGCCAGTCTTGACCATTTACCATTTATTCAAAACATATCTGAGCAAAGCAAAATTTGAAGAATTGATCCATAAAAGGCACGTTCGATAGAAAATTTCTTAATTTGACTATTGCGTTTCAAATCTGTATGTTTAAAAACTATTTGATACTTTCTCTATTGGTTATTTTGCAAAGCTCTCCATTGAAAATGTAACATGTTTTGAAAAGAACGAATAAAATCGTTTAAAATGGTTAACATTTTTATAGGTACAATGCAAAGTATTTGAATGCTATATTCTAAATTTGAAATATCAGACACTGTTAAACAAAATTAAAAACTGTAGTGTTAAAACGTATTCGAACCAAAAACAAAAATATGAATATTAACAAAATTATGAATAATTAAATTTAAAAATTAAATTTTAATTCTCCTAAATAAAACTAAACAAATCCATTGACATTCGAAAAATTATAAAATTATAATTCACTAAATTTCTTTAGGTAATTAATGTTTAAAAGTAATGCTTAACTGTAGTAAGAAAAATCGCTGGTTAAAGCAATTGTTTGTTTGTTTTTATTTGCAAGACAAAATTTTAAAATGATATAAAATTGTGGTGTCATAGCCCTTATGCTTACAATACTCACCCAAAGCTTAAAGAAAATTCATTGAACTTAGTTTACATCTGTTCTCAAATTGCTTCTGATTGTGAAGCAATTAAAAATAGTACATTGATGTGAAACTGCTGGCAAACTATTGTTTACAAAAAGAATGGACAAAATTCTAAGAATAACAATCAAACGTAATCAGTGATCAAAACACACAACATAAAAATTTAAGACATTAAACCCTTACCTGAGCATTTCACAGTTCAGCCTCACTCCTTAAATTCTTATGCCAATGAATTCCTTAATTTTCCTAAAAATAAAAATAATAAATCGGGCATCCAAAAGAAACAAGCAACTTCAGCATCATGGCAAAGTAACAATTAATGTTTATTTAAAAAAAATTCTTGATTAATGCAACATAATATAACTTACATCTTTCACTCAATAAGATACGTTTCTATACAAGTTCATCAAACAGCATGTCAAGAAAACACGATTTAAGCTATCATATTCAAGAATAGAAAGGATGAAGAAGATTCGTAAGGGCACATGGTGTCTGGATTCTTAATTATGTCACATGGTGTCTTAATTATGTTTTTCTTTAATACCCTAGCATTCCTCAACTAATCTTAATTTACAAAATCAACTTTAAAGAATATGAGAGAGACCGTCACTTTGTTCCTGTACCACAGACCTAATGCTTTGTTTTTTTCAGCCACAATTTCTGCCAGAGTATTGCTTTGAAGCACGGGAAATTTTACTACAGACATAACATCAGTAATAAAATCATTAAAGAAATTTGTTGGCAAAATAAGTGGGGTTTATTTTTTTATTTTTATTACACTTAAAAAGTTCTTATAAGCCAGCTTATAATTACTTAAAAAATTAATAATAAAACATAAAAAAAAACTTACTATTTTTTCTACAATTTTTTTAATGAATTTTTATTACTGATGTTATGCCGTTGTAAAATTCCACATGCTTCTAAGCAATACTTGCGCTGAAATTGTGACTGAGAAAATAAAGCATTAGACAGGAACAGACTGAGATTCCCTCTTAAATGTGCAAGACGCTGAGCTTAAATCAGATATATAAATCAACAATTAATATTATCCGGTCAAGTATCATTTTGGCTGCAGCTTGAATTTCGATTACATCTATTGATGTCTATTAATTATTCCAAACTCCCATGATGTCAAATTAGATGCAATGGGATTTCCTTTCTCGGGAAAATTATGTCGTTGCTCAGCATAATAGTTTCCATGCAGAGGCAGCAAAAGTAACAAATTGAGGGAAGTATTGCTGGAGCAAGAAGTAGGAAATTCATTTTTGGACAGAGCACGAATTTTTAAAAACTTCGTTTTGCAATCATTGGTTGCTGTGGTAAAGGCACAGTGATAAATTAGTTCGTATAGTGGATTTCGTAGTATTTTAAAACACCAGATATTATACCATCCAAATTTGCCATAAATTAAAGTCAAAGGAATGACAGCAGCTTGAACAAGAGTTAAATACAATTCATTTAATCAACAAATGGGTCACAGATTACAAATAATTCGGACTTACCCGGATAGTGGTCACAGCTACACGACCCAACATGGTCGGAAGTAGATCAAATTAAGTTTGATTTTACTAAGAAGCAGGACTATGTCCCTCAGTCTAAAGAGAGTGTTTGAACTAAGAGAGCTGGGAGCGAAGTGGTTTAAAATCTGAAAAGTCAATTCTCCTCATTGCTTTTCAAAATTACTCTAAGGTCCAGCATTGGTGGCATCATCGAGAGGTGTGTCATATTCCCTCTATTGGTGATTTCCAAGAGTGAAGGTGGCACAAAAAAACACGCCCTTGTTCTCTGGTTGGTAGGTCGGTAGGTCTTTTTTGTGACCCGCGAGAGGGACCCTAAATTCGTAAAAACCATCAGAAGTGTCCAAAAGGGGCGCCAATGTCCAGCTATGTCTGGCTTCCAAGACAACTGGATTTATTATCCATTCTTCTGAGGAGAGATGTTTCTTTTGATCAGTGAGACACCGAGTCTACTCGTAGTAGAATTGACACAAGAAGGGGAAGGGAGGGGGGGGGGAGGAAAAGTCGTAAACTTTTGGAGTCCCTCCATGAATTTCTAGTGTGATGATACATAGCTTCATCTTATTATCCATTCTTCTGAGGAGAGATGTTTCTTTTGATCAGTGAGACACCGAGTCTACTCGTAGTAGAATTGACACAAGAAGGGGAAGGGAGGGGGGGGGGAGGAAAAGTCGTAAACTTTTGGAGTCCCTCCATGAATTTCTAGTGTGATGATACATAGCTTCATCACAGTTGCTTTACAGCCATATCTTTGAAATTCGTCGTTCTAATGGTTCTTTCCCAAGCCCGCTTTAGAACTTAATCCTTTCGGCTGGCGAACGTCCATGAAGTTGAGAAATCTTGTGTTGTTCACATCAGACCTATGTCACACAATTCCTTGAGAGTCTAATAATTCCTCTTAAATCTCTACCAAAACATCTGTTGTTGCTCTTCAGCCATTTCAGAAAGAGAGAGCCTCAAAACAATTATGATTCAAAGATTTTTGTATTTCATGCACTAATTCCCAAAACGAACGTTTATGAATAATCAAGCAATTCAAACAAAGTGGTTAGAGTGCCTGTTGTATGAAGCAAACTGGTCACTTCAGCATGACAATATTCTTTAAAATAATTTTTAGGTTTTCTTCCTAAATTTTTAGAATATTCTGATAATAATTTTTTTTTTTAATCTTCTTGTAAAAAACTTTTTATATGTATTTTTGAAATATATTAGAAACTAATATGTATACAAAAATGATCACCATTAACAGGCTTGAAACTTATATAGGTTGTCATGTTAACAATTTCCCAATGCAGATCCGGTAACTCTTTGTTATTGGATCTGCATTGATGAAATTGTCAAGTTCTAACTTTAAAGTAGAATAAAGTATAAGTCGAATTATTCGATGGTTTTCTATGAAAAACTGTTTAAACTTAAAAATGATGATCGATAATTTTCAAAAAACAAAGTGGGTTACAATAAAAGTTGGATCGGAATGCTGATTTACTTTTTACGAAAAAACACATTTTGTTCAAACAAGTTAAGTCAAGCGTTAAATAAATATGTTAATAAAGATAAATCACATAACCTCTATTTATTAAGCTGTTCACATTTTAAGTTAGTATTTTAATGCTATGCCTTAAAGAAAAACTAAAGAATTTTTAAATAAACTATTTGTACATCTGTTAACAATAATTTTATACTGACTTAACAGTAAATCGATTTAAAATGTAATGTAAAAGTAATATGTTATGATTAAGAGTTTTATAAGTCTATCTTAAACGATATTTTTTTCTTTTACTTAACATATAAAACCAAAAAATAAACCACATGTTCCTCTGCAGCTCTATATGTTTCGGATTTGCATGATTAATTTTAGACAACATTCTAGTTTTCCTCATTGATCTCAAATTTGTTTTCAGGCTCCATCATCCATTACAGAATATATCGTAACTCTTTTCTTAATCCTCTCAAGGCATCATAATTTATTACAGATATAAAACCAGCGCAAATATACATGTTTTAATTAGATTTTCACGCATTTATGCAGTAAGAAAAACTAGTTTCTCGTAAAGTTTTGAAACTTGGTTCTAATAACCGATAGAACTACTATATCCCAGGGTAATTTATTTCTTATTGAATGATACGAATGATTTCATTGTAGTTGAGTACATTTTCTTATGAAATTATATTTTATAATATAAATTCATTTGATTTTAGTAGTTTCTCGTACTCCATGGGAGCAAACTTGTTTACATAAATATATACATATCCTTTTCTGACAAGGAATAACAAAGGTTAAATATTATTTTTGTTGTATTTCAATTCTGACTGTGAGATGCATCTAAAATTCCAATTTAATAAAGTTTATTATATATCAACATGACAATGCATTCTGTGAAATTAATCTAATGAGTGGAAAATGTAAAATGGGATTTGTTTCATGAAACTCATGTTTATTGATTTTTATACAATTCTGTGTTTTTAGCCAAATCTTTTACTAAACTTTTTCCATTAATAACAAAACTAATATTAATACAGGTATATGTATTTTTCCAGATAAAGTTTTCTGTTGAAATAGCATTTTTCTATTCTAATTACATAAAAAATAAAAAATATAACTAGTAATAAAAATGTATGTGTTTGGCTCATATAATCAAATGCTTTTCTTAATTTTGTAAATTCTAAATATAAATTTGTTTTATTTAAAGTTATTTATGATATTATTTAAAAATTAATAATTTTAATATAATTAATATTTTTAATACATTAATAATTTTATCTATACAACCAACAAATAAGCATTTAAGAAACAATCTTTTAAGTTGTTTTTTTTTCTAATTATGTAAATTTCGATGTGCGGAACAAATGCGGAACAAATTAAATTACTACAAATGAAAATAATTTTTTTTTCTATGAATATCTGGAGTCGTAAAAGCTATAACCTTTAAACATTCGTGCAATAAATTAAAAATCAAAGCAATTTTAAAAAAAAGTATACCAATCCGTGTCTAAGCGGGCCATATCATTTCTAGCACTTCTAATGAAAAATTCGATTCTTTTGCGCTCGACATCTAAACTTTTAGAATTACTCCAGCAAAATTTAATTAATATCACAATTTATTTCTTCCGGGAATTCACTCACAGCTGCTGAAATAATTATTTCCATAATTGTTATATTTCTAATTGAAACTGATGGTAGAGTTTGAGGAAAATATTTTGTTCTTAATGCTTGGGTTGAAAACTCTTCTTTACTGAATTAATAATTCTCTTTAACACTACAGGGCTCCATCCAATTAATTACAAACAAACTCAAATTTAGCAGGTGATAAATTACTTTTGGTGGAAGGTACTGTTAAATGGTTGAAGTTAATTGTTTAATGACGTCTTTTGGAGATGCTTTGC
The DNA here is from genome assembly GCA_963978545.1 of Linyphia triangularis. Taxonomy (NCBI): domain Eukaryota; kingdom Metazoa; phylum Arthropoda; class Arachnida; order Araneae; family Linyphiidae; genus Linyphia; species Linyphia triangularis. The sequence goes on from OZ021724.1 coordinate 43,403,922, forward strand.
ACATCAATACAAATGTTTTCGTCTGCTTGATGCAAACTTGTTACATACTTTTAAAACAAATCTTTACTCTCGCATCAAGTATTTTCTGCTTTTATTTTGTAGTTTAGTGTTAAATTAATCAAAGAGTTGAATATAACATCTGTTTTATTCAACTCTTTAAACTTTATTGTTTTAAAACATAACCTGAAATAGTCATTATGTGATAGAGATGTAAAATAATGATTATTAACATAATTGCCATGAATAAAATAACCATATAATTCAATCTTTTGTAGACTATAAGTTTAATTAATATAAAGTTGTGTGTCATTTATTTTAAATTTAAAACGAATATGTTCTTATGTAACAGTAGTATTTGTACCAATATAAAACAACAATGTTATTCTGAACTTTTTTCCATTAATGAAAATTTAAATATGAAATTTCTAAATTATTATTTACATTCTTAAATAACTGAAATACCCATTACTTGAATGTTCATATTCTTTAGCAATTTCCATAACAACATTTTATTTGTGATGTTATTGGAAGGTATACATTTGAACTTCGTATTCAACTTGGTAAACGTTTGAATATGTATTTATGTTTCTTAATTCCAAGAACTAAAAAAATGTATTTACTAAAACTTCTTTATTTTAACGCTTGATAATATTATTTTATTTAGAATATTTCTTTCTATATTCTCTGTATTCAGACAATTAGATAATATAATTGAAAACTTCATATATTAAGAACACAACACATCTTTATTTCATGTATTCCTAAAGGTATTCCTTTATCAGCATAATGTTTAAATAAATAACCAATGAAACATAAATTAAAAAAAAATATTCAATCAACATTAGACACAGTCCACTTCCCTTTTATTTATATCCACTTTACTCAATTTCAAACGCGTATCTTTTTAAGACAAGTTTTTACTTAAAATATTCTCTAAAAAAATAACAATGTTTTAAAAAGATATTTGATAAACGAATATTTTCCACAAATATACAGTCACTTATCAAACGTAATAAGTGCGCATAAATACTTCTCTTAGCAATTTAAATTTCAAAATTACTTTCTTAAATATTATGAGAACCAGAGAAAATAGATAGAAAACATCTACCAAATTGAAATTTTATGCCACAAAATACACAAATCCTCGAAATACCACTTGGATATCAAAATATTCGGATGTTGAAAAACATTTACAAACGATCTTAAATTCATTGAAGAACTCTATGTTCGCCCACATCACAGTTTTATTGCTGCTGTTCAAGCCGCCTGGTTTCGAAGGGTGTATTTGTTCAACAATATTTAAAGTCTTTCACCGCTCCGCTTGAGAAAAACGTAATTTCGGTAAAAGTTTTGGGCTCAGAGTAACATTCTGTGTTCAAATCTACAGGGGGGCCACAAGTTAGATCTAAGGATGCTTTTATCTTCTCTTAAAACTGATGCCGAAAATACGGAATGTTTGAAACGACAGTACAATTCCAAGAATTTCATCCCAGAAAACGTTTATATTTCATGAAAAGATTGCGAGGGAAAGTATATTAGAATATAGAAAGAACTCTACACTATATCTTTCTTCCAAATTAATCTTATCTTTTATTCATTTATATGTTTAAATTCTTTTATATTTATAATCTTAAAAAAATAATTCCCTCTTTATTTATAATATGTAACTATGTAATTAAAATATGAAAATTAAATTTCAAACAGATAAAGAAAAATCACCAAATTTTGATTAAAAAAAATATTTCATTACTCGAAGGAAATTTCAATTGCAATAACAAAAAATTTTGCTGGTGTTATTTGACGTAACGAATGTTTATCATCGATGACAATTTGATGTCATGAACCGATAATAACGTATATAGAATAATGGAAGTTTTATTCATCAAATGAAATAATTTTTTTGAAAATACTTACCCTTCGATTTAAAAACTTCGTATGACTTGGTAGTGAATGGTTTGAAAAACAGTTTTAATCATATATAAATATCTCTTAAAAAATGCACATTGTAAAAAGTATAGTGTTTTGGTGTACACTATAGAAACATAAATTTATTAAAAAAATATTTAAACACTAAATGTCAATCTACTTCAATGCATTTTCAGAGTGTTATTTGAAAAAGCATTCTGGTAGGAATAAATATGTATTGCTCGATGGTAATTTCTTTAACTAAACTTGTATATTACTTTAGTTTACAAAAGTAAAAAATCGGTGAATACCAACGATTTTAAGAAATTAAGATCCACACTTGAACTTCTTTTTCAATAATCATTGAAAGAAATCTGATTTTTTGCACTTAACAGTACATAATCATGAATAATGTTTAAATTTAAAAAAAAAAAAAAAAAAAAAAAAAAAAAAAAAAGCTTTAAACTTCAGTTGTTATCACTGTATAAATGAAGTAGTAAGTGCTAAAAACATGCTCGATGAGAAAAACATGCTCATTCAGAAAATGAGTTTAAATTTTTCCAATTCTATTTTCACAATAATATAGTTCTAAAATTCCCCTTCAAACTAATTAAAATGTACTCATAGGCTTTCAGTCGATATTATTGTCTTGCAAAAATTGCTCTTAAATATTATTTTAAAGCGTAAAAACTCAGACATCTTTTTGGCCTTTTTTTTGCGGTGTTTGGAATAAGTATGTTTACCTTAAGATTTATATTGAATCAGATGAAAAACATTGTCAATATAAAATACTTTAACAAGTATGTATGTCATACTTTAACAAGTATGTTATTGAAAAAAGGGATTACTTAGTAATACCAGCTCCTACCTCCGTAATAACATTACAACGAGACAGACATTTTTCAGCAACTTAAGATACAATGTAAAATAAATACAATATGCTGAGATAAACACAGGCGATCTTTGAATACTTTAGTCAGGTAAGTTCGTGCGAATCATCTTCAAGTATAACCTTTATGGTGTATGTTACATGGTTTTATTTAAGAATACTGACAACATCTTCAATCCATCGTTACCAAAGAACGTGAGGTCTTTTCTTCCATAGGTAGACATAGCGCATCTTCTTCCTCTTATGTATTCTTATCATACAACTACTTTTCTACTTCTCTGTGACAAGTGTTAAGTAAGAGGAAAGGATGTATATCTTCTATTGTCTCTATGTGGAAGATAAGAATACAAATTTGGTGGTTACTTTTTTTTTTATCTATAGGTTTCCTAAAAAACTCAGGATTTTAAACACCCCTTTATTATTGTTTCTTTTAGAAATCACCAATACGGCTCTATTTTGTTTAATTATTTATGAATTTTACTAATATATTACAATTTCATTGGTTCTAAATTTTCAATAGAATATATAGCATAAAAATGCTGTAAGATGTTATAATATTTGGATAGTAATTGTTAAACTAAATCCATAAAAAACAATTTTTAGTAAATATAAATAATCGATAACTTTTCTATAACTTAAAGAGTTTTCTGATTATATTATGCGCCATGTAGCTTTTAGAGTAAAAACAAACGAGTTATTGAAAACGTATCCCTACTGTTACAAAAGATAAACAATCTGTTTATGCTTCCAGAAAGAGACTAAAGGTAAAAGTGTACATTATTGATTACTCTTACACATATAAATGAGTCCATAGTTGAATGAAACATGACCATTGTTTGAACTATCACAATCATTGGTCGCACCCTTTCCCTGCCGTATTTAAATGTTTGATAAGCTTGGTTTAGAAACAAACTTTGGGTGAATGTGATGTGTTGCGTGCAGCCAGTGTTTAACGTAAAATTACTCTACAAAGTGCATTAAATTATTTCAAAGCAATCCTCCTGATATTCAATTTTAGTTTTGACATTTGATAATTATATTGCCAATAATACAGAATGAATACTGTTTATTAGTCATATATTCAAGTTTAATTCATATATGTAATGATCACATCTTTTTAAAATTTAATGCACTTCGTGGCTAGAAGGAAGCAGTCTTTTAATATGCAGTAAACGCATTTATTGAGATAAGTTGGATGATCAGGGGGGGAGAAAGAGAGAAGAATTAAAAGCATGTCTTAATTGTTTAAAAAGTGATGATCAAATGATGCAGAACAGTCATCAAGAGAACACTATAAACTAGCATTAAATCACATCATGAAAATTGTGCTGACTTTAGAGGAAATTAAAATACCATGGGTGTGTGAAACTATAAAACCATATGACACGATGATTAGCAATACTGAACATTGATTATGAGACTCACTGTTAGAAAAGCACTGATCTAAACAATTCTCACGCACAAGTAAGCAGTGAGTAGGATGTAATTGAATGAATCGGTGAAAAATTAAAAATCACACATTATATACTTTAAAAGGATTAATTAAATTAATGTCGATAATAAAAAAGATTGATATTCTATATATTTTCGCATCTGTTCTTCATGTACTTAAAAATTAAACACTCCACAATATCATAGCCTTTGCATGATTTTATGAAATTAATTATAAATATTATATACATTTCAAAATTAGTTAGATAACATATTTCCCATTAAAGGTACACCCCTCTATTGGAATTTTTCCAGCAAACGAAAGTAACTAAAATTATAATTATAAGATGAAACAACTTCAGTAATAGGTGAAGGTAACTTGCATTAATTTGTTGAACAAGAAGCAGAAAGAACTTAGTAAACTTCAAATAAACCTTAATAACTTTTACTCCCACTACACCAGACATTACATTATTATTTTTTGTTTTCTCATTTCTTGATCGTGCTTTCCCAACCGTGTTCTGTTGCCTCTCCCATCTGCTGTATTTCTATTGATCCGCAGAAATGGCGTTGCCAAATCGGTGGATAAAAATAGTGAAATTCCGTTAGGTAATACTGTATTTCAAAACGCTTTTTTTTTCTTCTTCACTTCTCAAATTGGGTGTTCCCAGTTGATTTGAAGCACATGCGTAAATAAGAGGCAGCGGCGGTTGTAGTGAGGCTGGTTAAGAACGTCTGTTGCTTTTATAATTATTTCCTTTTCCTGAAGAGAAGGTCTCAAATTTCTCAAAATGGAATAGTAAATAAAAAGCAAAGGGGAATTGATTGGATTGGATGGTTTTTATGTGATTTTGAGGTTCAGTGGCTTTAAACCAAATATTTATTTAATGTATATTCACCCAAATGTACTAGAAAATATCCATTTTTTTTTTCAAGTATAATTAAGACTGTACAAAAAATACGCCAAACAATACAAATAAAAAATATTCTTTATGTAAATGCACGAAACAAAGATCCTTCTTAGAAATTTCTATTAACTTATTAATATATGCAAAATTAACCTGTTATAATTATGTTATGTTATTTAAAATATTTGTTATTTCAATTATCGAACATAGATATAATTAGTTTTACATTTAAAATAATCGGTATTAGCCAATGTCGGAAACAGGGGTTCTGGGAAGTTGGCCAGTCCAGATGCCGAAACGTGAGCATCATTCCAAAATACACTATTATTTTAAAAATAGACATTTCAAAACCATCACCAAAAGTATAATAGCAACTTACAATAAAAACCTAAAAATAGTTCAGTCACTAAAATTAAATACAATTTTAAAAACCCGTAGTGACATGTCATTTCCAAAAGACTCATTTTAAAACAGAAAATTAACACTCCAACAGTGAAGTAAATTTAAATATAATCGGCAGCGTTGTACAATTCAAGCTGATACTAATTTAAATAATTGTAATTAAGTTAAACGTCATAATTTTCAATTGCTTTTATATTTTTCTATTCTAAATCTTCATTTTCGTTAAATTAAAATAATTTAAAAAAATAAAAATTAGAAAAATATAGATTATATTATTTAAATACCTTTGCACACAGATATATAATTCCGATTTTAAACAATTTTAAAATTATCCTTGTGTATCTTAAGTTTTATAATTAATTAAACAAACGTATATATTACATGTAACTCAAAAATAATAATAAATAATACTCACACATTAATAATAAGGGATTCTCACAAAATGACATTCAAAATATAATATTAAGTAGTACAAAATAAAAAATAAAAAATGTCACACAACGCAAGCTCTCAATTCATGTCCATGTCTAAAATTTAAAAATGATATCATAAGTTTCACATTCACGTATGTTTCAAACTAGATATTTTAAAAGTCACTCAACAAAATTAATTCATTATTGCAAAAATTCTACAAAAATGTTTAACCTTTGTTCAATCATTTAAAAGCCTTTTTAACCTATGTGCACTTTAATAAATCGAATAATTTTTTTCAAACACCATATTTTAAGTACTAAAAATCCTTTTCTTTAAATTTTCTCTTAACTTCATGTCTCTACAAAGAAACATCTATTAGAGCATCTACCACGGGGAAGTTTCCTTTTAAACAAATGAAACTAATTTTGTAGTCCCTGAAGGAATTACTTATGCGCACTTCAAAATCCATTAACAAGAGAACATTAATTAGATATACCTGTTTCAAAGACGTACCAACAATTGTGAACTCGGATACTGAAGAGTTAATCACATAATTAATCACTTGCCAAAAGTAATTACGAAGAATATTCACAGCGGAATAATGAAGAGATTCTCTTAAACTTGTTGAATTATCTTTAGAACCTACTTCAAAAGCACTTGAGTAGAAGTGCGATTTAAAAAGTTGAAAATACTTGATCAATTTTTGTCAGAATATATTTCTTTATTTTTACATTCTAAAGTTAAATCACATTCGGATTGACAAATTATATGCCAACAATTAAAATGTTATTGTCACAGATACTTCTTAGTTCTACGAAATATCTGGAGACAATGGGTTTTTTTTCTATTGTAGTAGCATTGTGGTAAAGAGCATTGTTAGAGTAGTGCGTTCTCTTTCATTGTTTTTGCCCCAAATTAAGTCACAGCAAAATGTTCTGTATTTTACTTAATTTATAGGGACATATCCAAATATTACTAAGACAAGAGTACTTCAGATACATAGGTTAAAATGATAAGGAAAAACACCCAAAAGGAATTTGATGGCTACATGAGCCCATTTATCACAGTCTCTTCCACTTTTTTTTAATATATATATATATAGTTAAAGTTGGGAATTTTCTTTCATTCTAGATATTTATAAGAGCAAGTTAAGGACGAGTTGATAACATATTACAGATTAATTGTTTCAAAAGTGAGGCCCAGAAAAAGGATATTAAAATATCAATCGCAAAGTATAAATTAAAAATTATTAGAAACTTAACATTGTAGTAGCACAGTATTTTTAATCAATCATCATCTTAAAAACTGAATACCTTTTCCTAAGATATCTACTAAATTAAATCTCCTGGTGATAAAACTTCTTATACTTCCCATTCAAATTGCAGAAACCAATGACAATTTTTCCTTTACTAGCTCCATAAAACTTTTTAAATTCGTCTGTTTATATAACTTCCATCGAATTGTGAAATGGATGAGAATCATGGGATCGACAAAACTAAAACGTTCAATTTAATTTAAATTGCAAATACCAAATACACATACCGGTCGCTTTCCTTTAGTATCAATACAGTCATACCTTTTTATTTTAAATTAAATAAATTTTATTATTCCTCGCATCAAACTAACCTTACAATCTTTTGAAATTTTTATTGCCTAGAACGATAAGATTTTCTCGAGAAATATCCTCGATATCAACTTAAAACCTCTATTAGAATTGAAGATATTTTATGCGTCCCCTATCAAATAAGGTGATGGTCTGGATAGAGTCGATCAAGTGCTATTCCTCTTCTTTTTGTCCTCGATTCGGAACCTAAAGATTGGTAATTCCCTAGAGAATAATATTCATTCTTGTGAACTAATTTTTCTTCTTAAAAGAGTTTCTACAATTCTTATAAGATATTCAGTGGGAAAAGCTAAAACAAAAATTCGGTGTTGTGTTTTTTAAATACTTTTAATAAACTTAAATTTATTTTCGTTGAAATATGTAATATATTTGTAAATCAATTCAGATATTTTTATAATACCGTATAAAATAATACATATTTTTAGTTAGATAACTTCCTCGGTCTCATTAATTACTAATTGCTGAAAAATGCAACTATTAGAATGAGATTCGAACTAAAATTTACAATGTGATCTTTTTACTTAAGAGCTTCGTAATTAAGAAGTGTTGATTTGTCTTATTATTATAGCGCCTCATATTGTTTTCGGGTATTTTACTTAATTATTTTTTTTACAAGAATCTAAATGAAAAATAGTTACTAATCGAATGCATGAATGTATCCTCAGTTTTAACGTCCGTCATTTTATTACATCAGTATACAAACCACGTTTACAGGCGAAATACTCGACTGGCACTACGTTCTCTCAATAAGGTAAGTAGACACGAAGGTGATTGTGATAGATAGTTTCTGTTGTCGAGCCGTCTGGTGGAAACTTTTTGGTTTTTCTCGAATTCAATACTCAAATGCGAGTGAGACGGAAGTCATTTCGTCTTAACCCATAGGGCTTTTTCAATAGAGCAGATCTTTTTCTAACGATGTTCCGTTACAAAATAGTCTCCCTTTAGTTCTTGCACCCGAATCTTTAACATTACCAACCCATTACGACAAAAGCAAACTAACAAACATGTAAAAAGGATGAAATTTCCAAACACAAATTTCGTAAGTTAGGCAGTTTAACATCTGAAATTCAAATACAAAATTCAGCTTCTATAATAGTTTAGACAAATACTTATAATTTCGGATAACTAATAAAAATGCATTCCCCCCCCCCCCCCCTCTCCCCAATCCAACTGTACAAATTTAAAAATGTGTAACAACTTTTGAAATAATCTGAATTCGTCACAATAGGGTAATTCGGCATAAAATAGATCCCATATTATTTTCAAAACATTAGTTTGCAATCGATCATTCAAAATTATGTTTAGCAATCTGAAACTCGAGGCCTCTTTTAAGCTGACTAAACTATATATTAAACTAGACTACAATGTGTGAAAAGTGCATTCCATAACTTTAAACAAACGTAACCCTAGTTCATTATAAGTTTCTTATTCATATTTACAGTAATATTGTGTAAACATAATGTATAGCTACTAAACATCCACACAATAAACATATAAGTTTATATTTAGCTCAAGAGGAGTGCATCAACACCTCAAGTTTGATCGAGTGGATAAATATCTCTCGAGAATAATCGATAAAGTTAATGAAGGCATTTATTCAAGCATCATTAAAATTAAAAAGCTAAACATCAGTTTTGAGTAACTGTGTGTAAGGGAAGTTTAAAGCAATCGGTAAATTTTAGAGTACTTATTTAAGCAATGAATGTTTGTATAAAACTATTCAAGCATTAAATTAATCAGCGATGCTTGGTGATAATTTTATACATTAGAATAATTTAAATTATTATTTATTCAAGAATTAGAAAATAAATTCTAATGAGTATAAGATGATATTCTTTCCATAAGAAGAAAATATGTACATTACAATACGATTAAGTTAATCATAAGAATGATTTTATTAATGAATTTTAAATGTCAACTACATTACAGTGTATGCTTAATTTTATATTTATTCCCTATAGATATTAAACGCAACATTTGTTTTACACATTTTGCTTAGGATATGATTGTGAATTCTGCATATATAAAATAATAAATAATTTTAAATAGTAATAAAATAAATGTTATTAAAAACTACCTGACAAAATGAAATGTTAACATTATATGACTTGAAAAGTAATTTCTAAAGAAAGGTATGAATTTTTTATAAAATCAACTATTGTGAAAAATTAGATTGAAGAATGTATGAGAATCGCATACACATTTCAATTTTGAAAACATTGTAATACAGTTATTTCTTCAATATTATCAAAGAACTAATGAGAATGGTTTAAAGAAAAAGTTTCTAAAAAATTGTAATTGCATTTGCTTATGAACTTGCCTTTTTGTAGGTAAAGTGGTTACTTAGTTTCAAAATCTAAAAATGCCATTAAACATTATTTAAAAGTACAAAAATTTATTTTGTGCTTAAAAAAAACTTACAGCACATGAAAAAAATTCAATCAAAAGATACAAATTTACATAAATCAAGTTTTTTTTTTTTTTTTTTTTTTTTTTTTTTTTTTAAGAAAACAAAAGCAATGTCCTTCAAATCGAATACAGATTTCGTATTTTACTGTTGAAAATAAAACAATTTTCCTCGTGAAATAATCCTAGGCAGCTTTCAATTTATTCAAGTTTCAATCAACAAGCAAGATGACAAAAGCTTATGCTTCCAACTTGTTAATTACCTTTAACAAATTAAAACGTTTACCTTACTAATTTTCCTTTAAATCAATTTACTCCATTTTTACCTAGACTAATTTATTTACTTAGTTAACTTTCTCTCGCTTACACAATCGATTATGCCGCTAACTTTCCAGTATAAGTGTAATTCTTGCTTTGTTGGGAACTGAAAGTTTCGACTTTGATCCAGACATGGACAGAAAACTCCCTTAATATGCTGAACAAACTAATTCTCTGAATATAACTACAGAAAGCAAATGGATGTTGAAGTCCTTTGGGAAAATCCTAACTCTGTGCAATGTGGGCTCTAGGGAAATAAAGGAAAAATGACTGCACATTAATGAACTTTTCTTTCATACATCAGACAATATTTCATATAATTATTGTAACTTGTGCTTATATTAAAGAAAAAGATCTCTTACAAGATACCTTAAGTGCTAAGTCATTGCAAATTTGTTAGGTTAGGAAAAATATTTGAAGTATTTATTTAGTCAATGAAAACTTTTATCAAAGGGATGTTCTTTAAAAAAAATTATTTAAAGGTGCTTTTAACAAATATAGAGTTATTAAAAAATGGATCTTGAAATAAAAATTACATTTCACATAAAGATTGTCTTGACAAATACATTTTATTTTTAAATTTTAAAGCCAATTTTCTCAAATAATATCTTAAATATTTCGGAATTACTTAGGATAATTATATGAAAATGAGTGGGAGATTAAAGAGGAAGGATAACCGTTTAACCTAATTATTTAGAAAATATTTATTATTGAAGTATGTTTAACAAATAATATTAAATAATTAAAAAGGTATACTTATTTTTGCATGATTATATAAAAAAATAAGAAATGAAATTTTAAAAGATAAATTGACTACAAATTCGTCGGAAAAAATTAGGCATTGGCAGACAGTTGATTAAATTGCTAAATAAAATTTCGATTTTACAAGAAATTTATTCGCCATTTTCAATCATTGAACATAAATATCTTATACTCCTTTTAAAAAAAGTCACAAAATAATTTATTTACGTTTTGAACCTCATTCATCGTTTTAAGTATAGAAGCAAACACAGTTTTAGCATGTTATTTACGTAGTGTTGATATGTGCCTGTATATAAAGTATATATTATTTTTAAAGACACGCATTTTATTCCCATAACTAAATTTTTACTTCAAATCAACTGATATAAAAGTAACCTCACAAAAATAAATTATTTTATTCAAACTGAGTATTACTTAATCACAAGTCAATCCCATGCAATTACTTTAAATGCAAGTGTGTGTCTCTGGAATTCTCCAGTAGTATGATAAATGATATATAAATGAATATTAACATTTCATTCATGTGCACTCTTTCCAATATTCTAGGTTAAATTTTTCATATAGCATCTTCTACGCATTTCTCCAAATTCTTTTTTAGTTCATATTTTCTATTTTAAAACGAAATATTTTTTCTGGCTGGTGTAATGTTTTCCCAAGAGTACCTATAACCATTTATATTGCTTTAAGGTATTTGTGGATCAGATTTATTGTTACAAACATTCTAATTCTGAAAGTCGCCTTTTCGCAGTAAGGCTGCAGAGTATAGCTGAAAGTTTATCTTGAAATTAAATCTGACTATAACTTTATTAATTTTACCTCAAAGATAGCTAAAATACATTTTTTCCAAATAGAACATTATTCTTCAAAACTAGTAAAGTTTATTAAACGGTGTAACGTTTAATATTCCAAGTTATAAATAAGATTGTTGAAAAAAACTAACATCTTTATTTTATTGTATTGTTATATGACAGTTCATATACATATTCAATTGCAATGTTTTTTTGTTTTTTTGCAATGTGATTTTTTAATTAAAGTACTACAAATGTTGCTCCCAGTTTAAATTACAGTAATTGTATCAATATTTTAAAAATACAATATTTTTGTACCATACGTACTAATGATGTATGATATGAACAATGAAATAAAAAAAAATTCCAATAAAAAGGCTTTAAATAAAATATACTAACTATAACAAATGACATAAATAATTTTAGAGATATGCCACAAAAAAAATTTAATTGAATATTTCTTGAAAGACAATATAATCTCTTTTTATACATTAGTATAATAGCATTCTTCAAAAAATGTCTTAAAAAGACTGATCTAGATCCTCATTAGTGGAATGCAGACAACAGCTAAACGAATCTCATTACAGAACTTGGTCTTCGTTAAGACATTCTAGAAAAGGAAACACGTCTACTAAAAATGAGCAATAGTAGGAAACGTAATAAATTATACCAACCACGAAAACAATTTTCTAAAGGATAAACTAATAGGCTGGATAGGAGAGGTACTTTTTACAAAATCATATTTTATATTGAATATATTTTTGATCTTAAAAAAACTACAACTGGGAATTTTAAAGAATAAAAACTATGCATACAGCCTCATTTCAATTGCATATGAAAATAAACGGGAATAGTAAGGTTGTATTTAAGTCAAAGGTAATTGCAAAGACTTGCAACGTAATCTTTAGATCGAATACAGAGATTTATTTGTAGTATCTCTTGCAGGCGTATAGGTTTAGTTTTAACACCTATGTCCTGCTTTTCTAAAAGTAGCAAAGCCGTAAATCTTTAGGTGGGGTGGCACTAAAGATCTGAATTAATAAATATAGCTTAAACTTAAGTTAAAAATGATAAATCCTATATAAATCCATAACTTTTACTACTTAAATGTACATACAATAATACAATGGCTTGTCCAAACTAATGGTCATTTTGATATTTTTGCTTTGACTAGTTATCCATCAAGTAAACCTAAATAGGTATATATTTTAATATATACTTCTAGTTGAACAAGTAACTCTAAAAGTATTAGAAAATAAAACAAAATTAGATTGCAAAAAGAGTTAAATTTAAAAAAAAAATCATTTTTTTTTATAATTTAAGTAATTAATTTTTTTTATTGTTTTATGAATTATTTTTTACTTTAAAACAAAAAATTATTTTTTAATGAAAAAAACCTCCTCCCCCCCATAAAAGTTGCAAATATATATATATCTTGACCAAGATTTTGCCAGAAGAAAATGTGTAATGTACAAAACACATAACCTTCTGATCAAATATTAGCTAATACTTCCAAACATTTGCAGAAACAGGTTTTCCTACCTATAAACAGTGTCACTCAGACAGGTGCTGGGATCCTCCTAACAAATATGCATTATTATGCACAGTGATTTATGAGCCACCATGAATTATTGCAAGTTATTCCTATTACCATTCAATACTTCTTGAAACAAATCCATTGCTCTAAAATATGTAATTATAACTCAAATGGTATTTTACACTTGAAATGGTAATAATACACTTGAAATTTTCATACAGTGAATTGATTAGCATTCATATTGTAAAAAAACACCAGGACATTTTTTTCTATAGAAAATGTTTTTATTAATTATTAATCTCAGATAAAAACATTCTATGTCTATTATTATTTTTTTTTTCTGTTACTGTTGATAAATTAATTTTAGAATACGGCTCTTACATTTCATCTGGAGAATACTTCCAAAAAAATTCTTACTTATCCGGAAAAAATAAATAAAAATGCCTTAATTTCATTACACTAATGTTGCTTTTTTTACTGGATATTTTTCGTCAAGAAACATTTTAATTTCAAACATTTTTTTCTTAAAAGGAAACCGGGAAATTCTCCATACTTTTATTACGACAAGCTTGTTACTTTTAATTTAGAAGCGTTTTTATGCTACTGAGTAATATAATACATCTAAAAATTAAGATTTTTTTGTGCCTATCTGGGTGAGTAATTTAATATATTCATTAGTAAAGTAAATTTTAAATTTAAGTTGTTACATTTTTTAAGATGCTTCATTGACCTGGAATGATTGACACAACTAGAAACTCTAATTTTAAGCTGAAATACTTAAAGTAACTTTGGTATCTTATAATTATAGCTTTTTTTTTATCTACACTGTAAAACACAGTGCCTGTTTGTTTAAAGTGTTTACTATACATTCCCATATTGCAAGATTCAGCGTCTCGAAATATGCATTATTGTGTTTGTGAGTCAGTACACCCATAATAAAAATAAAATATCTTATATTCTCTAGTCATGAAATAATTAAATCACAGTTATCTTAAAACATAAAGAATTTAAAATTGTATCACATTGTTGAAACTGTTTCGTACAATTTTAAATCTCCATAAACTATTTATTGAACATAAATCTATATTTAACATAAAAGTGCATAAACACAACATAAAATGGTTTTTTTAAACATCGCTTTTTTTGAGATAATGGTTCCAAATGTAGTACAAATTTCTCTAAAGTTTCCTAATAGTGTTAAAAGTTCAGTCTATCATTATTTTGATAGGTTTCTTCCACCTAGGTAATAGCAATAAGGAATAAGGCTTCCACTTTTCAAAAAATATATTTCCATCAAAGCCAATAGTTATAATTTTCCAATATTTGACCGTAAAAGAGTATTACAAATACTATAACCATGAAAGGTTTTTAAAATATTGATAGTTGACATTCAAACATCTCAAAATATGAAGGGTAGTTTTAATGCCTGCGTATGTTTCAGAGGGGGATAAATGTTTGATTTACATACAAGATTTCTCAGGGAATTAAGTTGTAAAAAACGTTGACCAATCCACATTATTTTGAAAGCGTTTCATTTCTACGGTTTTATTATTATTATTATTATTATTATTATTATTAGTAGTAGTAGTAGTAGTAGTAGTAGTAGTAGTAGTAGTAGTAGTAGTAGTAGTAGTAGTAGTAGTAGTAGTAGTAGTAGTAGTAGTAGTAGTAGTAGTAGTAGTAGTAGTAGTAGTAGTAGTAGTAGTAGTAGTAGTAGTAGTAGTAGTAGTAGTAGTAGTAGTAGTAGTAGTAGTAGTAGTAGTAGTAGTAGTAGTAGTAGTAGTAGTAGTAGTAGTAGTAGTAGTATTGTTGTTGTTGTTGTTTTTATTATTATTTTGTTTTGTGATAGAGGAAATGCATTTGGTGGAAAGTGGATAAATAAGAGAGGAAAGTTTATAATTTGATATGTACTTAATCAAATTTATCCTGGTTTTTTATTCTATAGGTATTTTTATTAATCCAAGTATTTGTAAAAAGTTTCTTATTACCAAATAATGGTAGCCGCAAGTATAAACTTTTGTTATTTCTCAAAGACAAATGCATGTTCATTTAACAATTAAATAATGTTTTTAATAAATATGTGTTTTAATCTAATATTCACTTAATACCATGCACTGATATACCGTGTAAAGTGTAATTTGGGTAACAAAATTAGTTTTAATATAATGTTACAAGTTGAACGAATGACTGAAAGAATGAAAAGAAATTATTTATTACGACTTAGAATAGCATATTCTTTTATTTAAAGTATATGTTATCTGTTTAGGGAGTTATACAGTTCATTTGTAAATATAATTATTCAAAATTAGTAATTTTTATTTAAAAACTATGCTGTATTATTTGAATATTTTTTTTTATTTTTTTTTTTTTTTTTTATTTTTTTATCTTATATGTATGAGAACATAACCAAATTTAAAAATACACAATTGAAAATCACACTCTTAAGTGCTCAAATCACAAATTGGGTAACCATTTTAAAGTTTTTCTCCCGTATCATCAAAATCTTGTTCTAAGTGAAGTGATGATCCGTTTACAATACCATTAGGTGAGGAAGTGAGGTGAAGACGATATTAGATCTAAAATAATGATTGATTGCTCAAGATTTCAGAAATATTTCTTTTTATAAAAGGTAAATTTCTACCCCCATAATAACTATTACATTAACTTTCGGTGTTATTTTACACATCAGTAGATATTAGTAGATTAGATAAACTTAGAAAGAATGCATATGTTCGTCTAAATTAAAAGGAGTGTGTATCTAATAAAATACTCTTTTAAGTCTAATTCATTGCTTAGCATTACTTTTGAATAGGATCATTCCAACAAATGCACAGACACTCCAACAAATAACCAATTTATATATGTACTTTATAATAAATACGTCTATTCAATGCAATATATTTGCTAACTTAGAAACATTACAATAGCTATTGATTTTGAATAAAGTGTTTTCTCTGGTAAAAAAAAAAAAACATGCTTCAAATAGAAATAGCTGTTAATAAAAGGCTATAAATCACGACAATAATGAAACTAAATCACCTTAAAAAATAAATCATACATAAATAGCCTTTTGACATTCGCCACAACTCCACAATCTTTACGAGAAAGATGCTAATGTGGTATCATTCATTCCATACAAATTACTGTACAAGCTCATATCGATTCTCTTTAATTTATGAAAATACAAGAAACAACAGTCGACTCTTCTACAATTCATGAAACAGAACCTCTCTTTTCCTCAACTATTTGTTCTTGGAATCAATGATGTTTGTACTGAGATGTTCCGTTAAATAAACAAAGCGGCATTCACTTCTTTGCCACCATATCGTGTGCGAGAAAGTAATGATTTTGTTTACCGTAGCAACATGGGAACGGGACCATTGGAAGGCAAATTATCATTACCCTTAAGCTAGAAATAACGTCGACATTCAATGAACTTCCATCGATTGGCTGGAAATGTTTGCTTAGATGTTTGAGCTGATAGTGCTAACTGAGAGACTGTATTAATAATTGTGACTGAGAAATATATAGGTAGGTGAAGGGAGAAATAATTGAAGGTAAAATTAATATTTCCAAAAAATATTGACATGTTTTTTGTATAAAATGGAAGAGTTGGTTTTTAAATCAATCGAAATTGTCATATAGGAGTTGTTATACCGTAAATAAATATTAATATGCCCATAATAATAAGTAGCAATAATGTAATTGAATTTTAGCATTTCCTTTTGATGCGTGTTTATATGGGTATTTTATAAGTATTTACTTTAAATTTCATCTCTGTGATTTAAAATTTAAATTACAGGTAAAATTCGATTTTAGGTAAACTAGTTTTTTATAAACGAACGCAAGCTTATGTCGAATGTATCTGAATTGTAATGGTGGGGCTACACCGTCTCAATTTTTATATGACCTACCCTATTTTAATATGAGAAGACCTACACTAGATGAAATGACAATTTTTATGAGAGGAGACTAGACTTGCTGGCGAGGTTTGGCCAAAGAGTTGGCACGATCAGGGGGCCTGGTGTGGATTTGGCAAAGGCAAAGATGAGGTGATCACTTGGGGTAGGACCCGCAAGTTCAATTGGATGCCAGGGAGTAGTGGGATCCTCCCAGTTCGACGTAAATGGTCTGCAAGCGATCAGAAGTCAGTTTTTACACACTTTTCAATTTTCATGAGGATGCTGTGATTAGGGAGACAGCTGCAGCTAAATTTGTTCGCTGGAAAGGAGAGAGAATAATGGACGAAGCATAGAAGAGAGCTTTGCGCATAAGGAAAAGTTCTAATGCGATATCATAGCCTACCTGGCCACATGATCCACTCAGCAGCCCTTCCACCAACGGAACCTAGCAGCCCTTGTCCGATAGAACCCCACAGCTCTCGACCGATAGAACCTAGCAGTCCTCGACTGATAGAGCCCGGCCCGCAGAGCAAAACCTCCAACCCTGCCTCGATCCCACAAACCTACCCGAGTCCAGCACATTCCATGCCGTAAGTCAAACTCCCTTCCCTCCCTATCATTTATAACCCTACACTTTCGTTAATTATTAATGCACAGAAGTCTACATTGCTGCACAATAATTGTTTAAAGTGATTTAAGTAAATAAATACTGTCTTTTACTTACTGATGATTTCTCTTCTTTATTTCCCCGACTCAATACTAAACAAACCTTTTCGATTACTAATTTGGTCATATTTTGTTAAATATTTGTTATTGCGGAACAAGATTCACTTTTTCTGGTACCATTGACCAGACATTGGAAAGAGCAAACCACGACAGTTTATGTAGTGAGCTAACCACGACACGAATAAACTTGTTTGCCTTAGAATTGATTTTGTGTTTTTAAATAAATGAATCAAAATATCAATTACAAAAAATTTAACTTATAATCATTGTTCCAATATATACAATGAAGTAATCAGAAATCGATTTAATAATCATTTAAACCAATTAATCATTATCTAAACAAGTGTCAAATGAGTGAATCCAAAATAAATTAAACAACACATTAATAAATAAAGAATTCAATGCGTTTATAAATTGAATGAATTATTCAAACAAGCTAATTGATGAATGGCAAATCGATTATTCAAATAAGCTAATTAATAAATAATGAATCAGTTTTCAAACAAGTAAATTTATAAAAAAATAAATCAATTATTCAAATAGCTCGTTAATAAATAATGATGAATTAATTAATTTTATTGAATCTTTATAACAGGAAAAATAGCCCAAAAATGGACAGTTGAAAAACAAAATTCGTTCATTCTTGAAATTTTGGTCATAACATCTTTTTGGTAGAAGAATGCAAGACCCGATGAGTCCCCAAAATTTAAAGGGGTGGAAACTGTTTTGGAGAAGAGGAGAAGGGGGGGGGGAGGTAAATCCACCCAAAATTAAACTTTCCACTATTGGTCGAGAGAGGTATCGGTTTTTAAGAATTTTTTGAGCTGAATCAAATGAAAGGACTTTCAGATAAATTGGAACTCTCCTTTTTAAGATATAATAGGTTTTGTGAGTAAAATATTTGAAAATCATTAATGTAATAAAGCAAAATGCATTGAAGGAATTTTTATTGAGTAAAAACTAAAGTTAGTTTCTCTATTGGTAATTTTTCAAATGAAACTTTTCTGATCAATTAAGGAATACAATGTGTGACACCTGCTCATTCAATTTTGGATTCTAAAGCTCCAGTTACTAAACAACAGTTACAAACAATATCAACACTGTCTGAAAATAAGGGAATTGTTCTCATCAAACAAATTGCCTTTGAAATTCTATCTGATGTCCACAAGTTCTCATTCATCGTCTTAAATAAGCTTTTAATAGTCAGCGTACACGATTATACTCTTACCCCAATGACAAAATAGTGGAAAATTGTAAATATTCCTGGTTGGCAGTGGTTTCTGAAACAATTATAGGCAATCAATACAGTGATACATCTATCATTATCATTCTACCTTTTATTATGGCACTCCTTTAGCTCTTGAAACTATATATACAGCTTTAATGATGTCAATTGATGTTGAACAACTTCCTGGTTTGAAAACTATTTTTGTAACTTTTGACTTGCTTTTATATATGAAGGTATTATATAACCCTATCAGTCCCGCCAGAATCACTACTGCAAAAAGTTGTCATGAGAATAGGAGGATTCATTTACTAATGCTCTTCCTTGTTTCAACTGGATACATAATGGTGGATTCTGGGCCGATTTCCAGCCTACTATCGTCAGCCAAGCTTTAATCCCAAGGCATGTCTTAATCATAAAGATTGCACTTGCCTCAGAAGAAAAACTTATATTGCTATTGAAGCCGAAAATAGGACGTGTTACAAAACATATTTATCACTCAAAAAACTTAGAGCCGCAAAATCCAAATGTTGAAAACAACATTCTCCTTGCCCATGGATGCTATATCAGTGGATGCGACACTACAAATGGAATCCATAGAAAAGGTAAAAATCAGTTTTCAAGTTGTTTCAAACTAATAACACTTTAATGGACCGTCATAAAATATTCCTCAAATCGAATGCCTACCGGAAAACGTGCTGGAGGGCGTTTCTTTATTCTTTCGTATGGAGCGAGGGATCGTAACCTTGACAAACTTCGCCACAGTTTTTTCCAGAGGTCACTTCAGAAGAAGACAGCCAGATTGGAATCCTTAACCTCCCACTTCAGCTCAGCACTTGTATAGAGTGTACTACTCACTACAGAAATGGCTCAGCTACCATCTACTTCCTGAAGATAGGGATTGGATTCATCGAGAGGGTGAACTACAGTCTGAAAAAACAACTTAATAACCTGACACTGATGCAATACTCAAACTGATTTCTTGTACATGTAAAGGATATTGTTCAATTCAACAGTTCGGTTGCATCAAAAGTGGAAAACGTTGTTCTACTCTCCGCAAAAACTGCGAAGGAATGACCAGCAGTAATTCTGAAATGGATGACTTTGACAATGAAGATCTTGGACAGTTTTGCATCTATAATGAAATAAACTCAAAACTGACTCTGATGCCGATAGTTTTTGTGAGTAAAATGATAAAAATTAATAAGTATTTGTAAATTAAAGCCTTTTTGTACAATAACATTTATGGTGATATTTTATGTGGATTTTCGAATAAAACTAATTACACACAAAACTATTACTAATTCACAAAAAATACATAAAAAGCGATACCTCAAAAGACCAATATGGAAAATTGTAATTTTTAAGAGAATTTACCCCCCCCCCCCCCCCCTTAAACAGTGTTCCACCCCTTTCAATTTTTTCATATTTGGGGACTCATCGGCTCTTGTATTCTACTGCCTCAAAAAGATGTTATGACTTAAATTTCAAGAATGGATTAATTTTTTTTTTCAAACATGGTATTTTTCCTGTACTATAGGCAAAGAATGAGTAAATTAAATAAATAATTTATTTTATACATTGACTATATAAAAAAAAATAATAATTTTCACACCCACTAATCTCGTCCATATCCGAAACACAGTAAAAATTTATATGCATTTAATACTAAAGAGTTTATGCATAAATCTCAATGTAAAAGTAAACTATGATATTCAAAACTTATTTATCTTGAAGTATTTAGGTCAATTTAGAATCCCTGTCCTCTCTTATCTATTTCATATTCTTTAAGATAAAAGACATCAAATAAGATATCTTTGGAATGTTTTAAAATATATTTTATGTCATCATTTAGATACTAAAACATCTTTCAATAACACTATTGCAACTTCTTCGATGAATATCAAACACGCTGTCTTTTTCTCATCCAAAGTCTAAGTAAGAATTCATAAAATTTACAAGGTTTCAGTACTACTAGATTACAAATTTAGCTTCATAGTGCTATTAACTTTAGTATTTGAAAAAACTAACAAACTGAAGCTATTATTTGAAATAATGAATGAAAATTGAAAAGGAGTTAAAAAGAATTATATTTGAGTACACAAAGTAGGCATAATTTAGTGTGCTTCATAATAAATTGAAATAATATAATACGATTTTAACATTTCCTTTTAGTATAAACGTACTTGGATTTTAAATTTAATACTTTCAATTAACCTATACTATAATTAACCTATAATTAACCTATACTATAACTAACCTATAATTAACCTATACTATAACTAACCTATAATTAACCTATACTATAACTAAACTATAATTAACCTATATTAATATAAGTGTTAACTTTTAACTTATTCTTAAAAGAATGTAAATATAAATTACATGTTTAACACTTCCAGAAATAACTAGTTTTAATAAAAAAAAAAGCTATTCGATTTTCACACTGAAGTATTCCCTTTTCACGCAATCAACCCCAAAACAAAATATTAAATTAAAATATAATAAAAATATTTTAAACGTATGAGCAATAAAAAGAAAGATATAACTCACTTTTATTTATCCCTATAATTAATTATTAATATGCTATTATTATTTCAAGCTTACGCCTATTTTGTTGTCACATTGAGTTTAAAAACTTCTCTCTCGTTGTGTTTTTCATGTACTGAAGTAACTGTATCAAATTCTCACATATTCTTTTACTTAATATAACAGTCGCTCAGATTATCAAAAAATGCTAAAAATTATATAGAAGTTATTAGCAGTTAAAATATCTTTTAATTATCTAAATTCAATTTTTGATCTGTCCTTTTGAGTTAAAGATTAATTTCTTTGATAAAACATTTTCTCTAACAAATACTGCTAAGTATTCACAATCAGGAAACAGAAAAAAAATCTATTGCTTTTAACCCAATATCTGGACAGGAAACTTTTGATTACTGTTTCCCAACTTAATATATAAATTATGCATATCAAACATTTGGTGCTCGTCTCTGACATATTAATCACAAAAGATATTTTCTTTTCCTCGCCTGATGATAATGGACAAATTATACCAAAAACTTCCTTTACTCAAAGTGTCATAATAAGATAGGAAAAATATGCTTACTTGTTTGCGTGTTGGGAAACTTCGTTCCCACCACTTTGAAAACTCTTCTATTTTTCTTCAAAAATGAATAAAATTATATTTAATATTTTACTATAGTTTGTATAAAGATAACTTATAATAGAAGACTTCGAATTTCAATACAAAATTTTTTTAAATAGTGCAAATATATACTGCATCAAATGAAACTTAGTAATACAGTTTATTAGTTGGTAAATAATTTTAATATAATCCATAAAACGCATACATTTTTGTTTAACAAGTTAGATTTTAGTGCTCTTATACTTTTTGGTTAAAATAATTCAAATTTAAGATTTCTATTGCGGTTTCAAATACACATTTTTAATTTTACTAAAATAATTAGTCAATGCTTTTTTTAAATACTGTTTTTCTAAAACAATATTTTATTTATTGCATTCCGTAGAAGGGGGCATCATATAACTTACAATATGATGCAGATGTTATAGATGGTTTTTAGTAAAAGATTATTTTCTATCTTCTCATTTTTATTGAAATATTTTAACATTCATATTAAATAAGAATACCATGAATGTATCTCTCAAACATCTAAGCCTTATAAATTTCTTTTATTAGGACCAATCTCTCTATTTTTTTTTTTTTTTTTTTTTTATTTTTTTTTAACATTAGAATCACTTCACATGTAAAATTTTACTGACAGCACCGTCGATATAGATAAACAACTGGATAGACTGCTTAACTTTGGGGAAACGAGCCGTTGCCACTGCGGAAGCGAGATGCTTGGATGGAGGAATTTGTATTGCCGATGCGGATTTTCTTTGATCTTTATGGTATATTCGAGTTACTTTTAATATTTAACAAGCAAAAAAAAAAAAAAATAATAATAATAAGAATAAAACATATTTGAAGAAAATAGTTTAACCAATAAATAAAACTGATCAAAATAATTCTTAGTATAGAATTTGTATATTTGGAACAAACATTTGAGATTAGTTACTGTCGATATCTGCAAACGTGTTTTATCTTTATTGATTTGAATTTTACTCTTTAAATTTTAAGTTACAATTAATTAACTGCTTTAAAAATAAATTATTATCTAGAAGTTATGTGAATACAGTAAACAAATTAAATAGACTTTAAAAGTATATTTATTTTAGAAGTAGAAATTAAAGATAATTTAAGAAATACAGTAAACCAGTTGAAAATATGTAAGAATATGATTGAAAAATGCAAATTCATTTATACTATAACTAATGTAATACAAAAAAATAATTTAAGTTTCAAAGACATATATTAGATCCATTAATTATGAAGTAGGTCTCTGAAAAAATCTTAATTGTAGTGCATTAATTAATAAAAATTGGCGTTTCTTGTCAACTAAAATTGACCAACTGGATTACTTTTGGTACCATTTTAGCTTAAAAACTAAATCAAAATTATTTGCCAATGAAACAAATTAAATCAGTATAACATTTAATCAATAAATCCGTCTAATATACCACAATTCATTTAAACAAGTATAGAGTAAAATCGAATGAGTTTTACAATAAATAATAAAGTGTATTGTAAGAGATGAAATTTGATAATTAGAAAACTATGATGAAACTCGTGCCTTCCTGACACATAAACGCTTCACTTTCCTCTAATTTAAAAAAAAATATTTAAATAAATAAAAATAAAATAAACTTCTTTAATTTCGAACAAGCATTTGTAAACGATTGCAAGAGGTGAGACAATTTCTCTCCAAAATTCAAGGGTTACATTTTTAAAAAGAAATAAAACTGAAATACAAATTGCTTTCGACAGTTTGATGAGACTTCGAATTCCAGCAAACAGTAAAAAAAGACTTAGTTTTCAAAATAAATATGTAAATAATAGAGAAACTGATAAACTTTGCCGTTTGCAGTCCACAGTTTCATTATTAAATAAATTTAGAACAGAACAGGGGATTTTTGTGTTATTTGTGGGTGAACATTTTGAGTTATTGTTTCAATTTCCATTCCATCCTTTTTTTTTTAATACAATTACTAAATATTTATGAAAACGTATAAAAACATACATTAAATAAAATATATCTAAAACAAATTATACAGTTATAAATAAACAGAGTAATTATTTTAATTATTAAAGCAATGAACAAGTAGATTTTTAATTTCGCTTTCTTTTCCCAATTCTTTTCCAAATGCCCTTGAAAACGAATAAAAACAAGGATTAAATTAATATAAATCAAGTGTTTTATTCTAGTTCATAATATACTATTTGATCTGAATTTAAAATATATTATTCATGGTGGGGGGGGGATATGAATTGCCATATAAAAGATCAATCGTTAAATACTAGCGATCAATGTTAGAAGGGTCATTTTAGATATTTTTCAAAAATAAATAATTAAAAAAAAATGCATTAACATATTTGAATGACTATTTTTTACTTGCCGGTGAAAACTATTGCTTATATTTTTTCCGATTTGTGCTGTTGTTGCAATTATATGCAACACAGTAATAATCCATGATTCAGGAAATCGTCCCACCACTGGCAGGAAAGCAAATATTTTTGCCGGCCTCCGTTGCCATCGGAGCAGTCTATCCAGTTGTTTATCTATATCGATGGACAGCACCAACAAGAAGAGCTGTTTTCCTAGCTTAATTTTTATATATTTAATTTTAAACTTTTAAGCACAAAATAAAATCTCTAGTGTATTTTATTTTCAAAACTACTTTAGAAAAAAAATCCTCTCAAGGAAAGCATATGAGAACATAGTTTTGAGATGGTTGAACATCTCTCCTAGACCTTCATGTACTTGCACTTGCATTGAAGCAGAGTTCGCAAAATGCGTGAAATCTGCGTGAACACGCATTGAAAATTAATATCATCCCATGGAATTAACCTCACACATGAATTCACGCATCGGCATCTCATGGTTAAATTTTTTTTTAAATAATTTTCCATTTTATAAAATCAGAGATCACCCTAGCCGTTTTACGAAGGGCGGCGCTACCTCCCTGCCCTTTTTCTTTGAAAATAGCGTCCTTTTTTTTGAAAAAATGAAAAAATTTCGTTTATTTTCAAAAGGAATGCAATATACAGATTACTCCTCGAAAATCTCCAGTTTTGCATGCGCATTCATGTTCAAACGTACCTCTCACAGATCAGTGACTGACTGAAGTAATTGACTGGCTGCTGATATCACGTGCGTCATTAGTAGGTAGATTGTAGGAGGGTGTCTCACAATTTCCAAATGACTTCTTGCACAAAATAGAGAAAAAAATGGTGACCGCATGTGGGAATTCATGGAAAAGTAGATTGATACTATGTCGTTCGCACGTTTAATCGGGTTTTTTTTTTTTTTTTTTTTTTTTTTTGAGGAGGGAGGGGAGGGGGGGGATAGGACTGGTTCAGAAGTTCAGATCATTTCACCTATGTCTATCGCCGGTGTTTTTTTGGGATATCGTAAATTGTCACGTTTTACTTCTCCGTCATTTACAAGATAGTTTTCGTAGTGTTGCCAGCATTTTCCTGATAGTTTTCGAGGTGTCGCCGGCATTTGTTCGATAGTTTCACGGGACACCAAAGTGGTGTCACCGAACGGCATAGTGTTAAGAGTTTGCTTTAGGTTTATAACCATCAAGTGTTTTTAGTAAATATTTAAAAAGCATATTTCTGATCTAAAACGCGAAATTGCGATCGTGCGTTATTGTTATTGTGTAATCATAAGTTTTGTCAAAAAAAATAATTTGCTTTAGTTTTAAAAAACATTAATTTAAAAAATACCCTTTGGATTTAAAAATATTCCTTAAAATTTAGAGAGTGGGTAAAAATACTCTTTGGAAATATTTAACTGGTGAACACTGCACTAAAGTAATCACATAGTCGTTCAAGATCACATGTTTCTCTTAGCAAAATATTCACCGAACTTGCAAAAAGCACATACTTTACCAGAAGTAAATAGCATTTTCGTGTAGTTCATTTTTACAAAACATATTTGCAAACCAAATTGAAGGGAGGAATTAATACCATACTGAATAAAAGCTGCGCAGAGTTTTTTATAGTTATTCAAATATTTCAAATAATGGTATTCGCTTATAAATAATCTTGATAAAAATGCAATATGACAAGAATATAGACGAAGTGCTTTTAGTAAACTCAAAGAAGTATTTCTACATTAACTATGAAAGTTTTCTACATCGTTCTAAACAAAGGAAAGAAAAATCCCGGTTTCTGCCAAAAGAGTGTATTCATCTCAACATGGAGAACATTTAAAGAGTCAAATCCATCTCTTCTAGCAATGTTATTTGATTCACTCAACAAGTGCTTAAGTTTCTCATAACAGAATAATATCTAAGAAATAGCTTTTATTTCACTGATATATGATGTGATAGGAATATTATGTTCAATGTTGTAAAGTAAAAAGTAAACTTAGACTTCGACACCGAATATTTTTAACTCGTTGTGGTAAGTGGACTTTATTATTTTACTTAAGAAATTAATTAACAAGAAATCAATGTATTAAAAACCATTTTCTAAGGAGATACTTTAAACTTAATTGTTTGACCTGGATCAGATTTTAAAAAATTTCAAGTTTAAACATTGTTCTGATTTAACACAGTTAAAACCCATATTTTCCTGAAAAAATATAACTGTGTTTTATTTGTAGTTAAGTATTTTTATTTACGAAAGTACGAACATCTGTGTCCTACATTACTAAATTTGTCTTAAACTACACAAAACTGGAGTAGCCTATATCTATAACTAACTATTTACTACCTTTATTATCTAGTCTTAGAATAGTTGACTATTAAATGATACAAGAGAATTAAAGCAAACTTATTCAGTTATATATATATGTGTGACGAAAACCTTCTTGAGTCAGATTTTCTATGGAAATACATTTTTCTTTAGTGAAAATAATTAATTTAGCAATCATTATTGCATGTTTTATTCTATTAATGAATATGTTGATGAAAATTATTTCTATTCCTTTTGTACAATCTATTTCTTTTCATATCTGCATTTCATTCTGTAACCTTATCAATAAAAATTTGTTTATTTAATTCCAAATGATAATTTTAAAAATCTTACATAATTCATTGGTTGAAATAACTTCACTCAAAATGCAATATAAATACAAAATTTTATGTGCTTCTGATTACGATAAAAAACTATGGTAAAAAACTACAAACTGTCAAACATTCCATTCTAACTAATAGTGACAATATTGAAATAAATATTAATGTATATATAAACAAAACTAGCTGTGTAGCCCCGAACTGATGGGGACCCGTTGAAGGACATCTATCAGTTATCTGTTGCATTTCTTCAGATTAATTGATGTTGGTGATCAACTTCCAATGTACTATAACAAATCCATGTTATCGTACTTTTATAATAGCACGCTCGGTCATTCTCCAGTCGATGCTGTTTTTGTAGCGGTGGTACCCTAGCTCTCTTGGCGTCAGATGCTCAATACCTAGCATCTATATTGGTTCCTCTTTTTGGCGCCATATTAGCAAATGTCGAAATGATTTGAAAGTTTACAGAGACTTTAATAATCTTCTGCGAATCTACAATTGAGGCGATGAAGTCAAATTTAGTTGAAATAATCCGTTTCTATGTTAGATTCTATGTATATTTTGACTCACTCTTATTAAATGAAGTTAGATTCACAATTTTAATTAATCCAACTAGAAAAATTTAACCATTTAAAATTTTGTAAACATAGAAATAATATCAAAATATGCATGGTGCCTATAGAGCAGCTCTAGCCTCTGTTTTAAAAATAATCATGAAAATATATTGTATCAAGTTCTTAATTTTTGTTTTAAAAAAAAACAAAATCTGAATTAAGAGAAAAACTAACAGGCTTTGAAATGATAGTGTTATCTGCCAAATTGTTCGCCAACTGAAAAATTATCGCCAAGTGACATGGTTATAACGTAATAGTACCAATATTGGTCAACGTGGTGCCACACAACACACTTAATAATATACGTAGGTGTTTCACATTAGATGGACTTCTTACATTTGATTTTGTAATGCACACATCCTGGAAAAAAGATATAATAGATTTATTAAGTGGACCAAAATCCGACTGAAAACATCCCATAAAGGCACTAACATATTTGTGGTAAATTATGTTGGCAAACGAACTTTAAGATGTTATATATTTATGGCAACTGTAATGCAGAAGATATTTGCTAATAAAATACAAAGGAATTTAAAGAACTTATTTTGTTTAAATGTTATTAATACTCATTAAATAAAATCAAAATGTCAATATCCGCTGAGCACAATACATCTTTGACGACAACACAAAAAGTAAACAAAAACAGGATGAATTTAAAACCTAGAAAACCAAGACGATGCATAACAAAATAATGCTTTAAAATCGCACAGGCGCAGAAATTGTGTACGGTATCAACTGACAGTAAATATATGGAAATATTACAGTACCTAACATTCGAATTTCTTATTGCACAAACGATTGTAATACATAAAAACAATCAGAAAAATAAGGAGGACACATTAAAATAACTTTTGGTTTTATTCAGATAAATTAAAAAAAATCGCAGCCATTTCAAGAATTTTTTTCATGCCATTAAATTTTAATGAAAGCAACTTTTAATCGAATTTAAAAGTTTTTCTCTACAATCTACATGTACTAAAGCTTCTATGTACCAAATTTCGTACCTCTAGATGCAAAACTGTGGATTTGTAAAAGGTTCAGAAGTAAAGACAACTCAGTTTTATATATACAGATGTTCTAAACACAAAAATGTTTAAATGCATTCCCTGTTTACTGATTATTTAAGTAAAATCACATTCAATTACATAAGTTTGTTTAAATTATAAGTATATTTAAAAAAAAAATACTAATAACCTCTAAATAAGATATCCAATCCAGTTTTTTTTAAATTGGATAATCCAGTATTTATTTTCAAATTGTGTTCATCTTTATAAATATAACAGAAACCTCTCACTCACTCATCACTAATTCCCCCACTTCCCACACAGTCGAAACTCTACAAAACGGTATAAATGTTAACATGGACAAGCATAGAAAAGGTAAACTATTTTGATGTAGATTAATCCATTTCAAAAGGGTGAAACTTTCCAAACGAGAAATATCCCAATGTCCCATTGAAGTCATAACTTGCAATTTGATACAAGTATCTATAAGGTAAGATATTCCAATTTCAATCAATTAATTTTAAAAGGTCGAAAGTGGTTTAGATGTTCCGAATAAGGGATATTCAAATACTCTACTTCAAATAAAGTCATATATTTGAAAGTGAGAACCAAAGGTAAGCACAGATAAACAAGCTATTCTGATCGCAATTAACAAATTTTACAAAGTAAAAATGTTCCAAACAAGGAATATTCCAATATTTTAATTCCAACATAGTCGCAAGACTGAAATTTGGTACAAATATCAGCAAAAGAACGCATAGAAAAAGTAAGATCTTCCTATCTCCAATAATTAATTTTAAAGCGTCGAAAAGTGACAGAAACGTACCATGTGAAACAAATGTCAATAAGGGCAAGCGTAAATAAAGTAAGGTATTTCGATTTTGATAAACTAATTTCCATAGGTCGAAATGGGAGCTAACACATGAGAAATGTATGAATGACTTTTGATTGTAAATTTCTTATTGTAAAATTTTGTAATGAAGCATGGGTATCCAGCTAGTTTTATTATGAATTGTTATTTTAGGTATGTAAAAGGACTCATTTGAAGTGCCTTCAATGTTCACATATTTTAAAGGTTAAATGAGGGATGAAAGCAAACTACTTTGAGAACAATTAAAAAAATTCTATGTAATAGATGTTAGGCTCTAATTGAACAAAAACTCAACATGCACAGATACATGTAACATAATAATTCTGTTCATTCATGTTGAGGGATGCACAAATAATGTGAATATATTATCTCGTGCGTTAATTTAAAATTTTGCAAACACAAAAAATTTCTGGTAACTGTTTGATCTAAGCGTATAGTTTGTCAAGATGTATGGAAATCAAAACATTTTAGAGCGTTTTCCATGTTTAAATAAAACAAAAAGTATATATTTATATAATCTCTAATAAGATGATAGATAGTGGTTTCATACTTATAGTTAAAGAAAAGTACTTATTTAGAAAAATAAATAAGTCAGAAGAAATAACGATACGATTACTGTTTAGTTTTATTTTAATGTTTACTAATATTGTGCTCGTTTGATTTTCAAATGTACTAATTAATTTTGAATGAATTTTAAAGTAGTATATTAATTGTAATTTTTAAGTACAACAGCAAACTACACAAATGTGAGTCGTATTTACTGCATACTTAATACAAACTTCATTATTCAAGTCCAAAAAAATTACGCTTTTAAAATCTAATATAATGAAAATATCATTAGAAAATGAGTCTGTGTTAAAATATTTGAAATAAAATAAATACTTCCTTATGCTCTAATATTTTATTTAACTACATTATAGGAAGTACATGTAATTGTGTGTGAGAACTGAGTGTAGCAATAAATACTGCGAGTGACCATACCATTTTAAACTGAGTACTTGAGCCATCTTTCAATTTCATGCACTGGTATTTCAATAAAAATTTAATACATGGAGCATTTTATATGTCGAGCACGTTATCTTCTATTGTTCATACCTTATCATTAAAGCAAGTGTTGCAGTAAAGGAAACTTGGTGTGTAAATGAATTTTTCAAGGAAGTTATTTCTGAATAAAAGAAAAAAAAATTGATTTAATAGAACGCTTACAGAGTATTGAATTAAAATAAGAAAATTATAATAAATATAGCCGTAATTAGTAGCTGCATTATTACGTTACTTTTTTCTTTCCACTTTTTTTTTTTTTTTTACTAATTAATAATTTTGTTTACTAATTAATAACTTTTTTACTATTCTAAAATTTATTGATTTGAAAAGCTATAAAATACTTTAACATTTTACATTTTCAGTTAACTCTAGAATTACAAAGCAATCTTTAAGTAACAGAACTTTTTGAAAATCGGTACTTTACGAACATTCAACAGTCTAAAGGTATGGTTTTCATAGAAATATTTAAAATAAGATTGAGGTTCTTTAAAAACAAAAAATAGTTATTTTTTTCTCAAAGGATGGCGTAACATACAACTGTGAACCTTTTTCAATGTTAATTGAGTGGATTACAGGCTTCTTATCGATAAGATATATAAGATATAGTACAATTTCTTTTAAAACATATGGGTTCTAGTAGATTTTAATTCCAGAATATATTGATAGAATCGATACAACAACAAAAACTTAGTAAGAGTAACATTTTAGTTGATATTCACTCGTTTCTCGAGCTTGGTGATAATTTGATAAACCAAAATTGATTTCATTTTTCAGTAAGAATGTTGAATTTCTACATAACTGATATATGGACAAAGTTTTGTAAAATTTTATCACTGCATTAGTGTATCAACAAAAACAAAACAAAAATTAATTTATATATATTTATTAAAAATAAAAAGGGGAATCAAATAAATAAAAAAGAATATTTATCATTTTATATTCATTATTAAAAATTGTATTCATCAACCATTGTTATTTCCCTTATTCTTCATTGCATTTTTATCATGTTTCCCTTAGAGTTTTACTAAAATTGTTTCAATATATTAAGACTTCTGGAAGAGATAATTTCTAGAGAGGCGAACAAACAAGATCAAAATGTCACCAACTCTCCATTTTTTGAATAAGCATGCCATGCTAAACTGATATACATAAAAATATATGTCGATTTTTAGGCGATTGGCAATAATTTTTACGACTAATGAATGAGATAGTATATACATAAATTAATCCAAAAACTCATCAAAATACT
The DNA here is from genome assembly GCA_963978545.1 of Linyphia triangularis. NCBI lineage: Eukaryota > Metazoa > Arthropoda > Arachnida > Araneae > Linyphiidae > Linyphia > Linyphia triangularis. The sequence continues at coordinate 43,436,095 of OZ021724.1, forward strand.
TTAGGAAAGGTGATATATATCATTGTGTTAGTGCGCATGTTATTATAAATGTATTTCTTAATTTATAGCCAAACCAAACAGAATTTTGAAATAATGTTTCACCTCGAAAGTAAACATATAGTTCAACTCATACAGCGTGTCCCCGTATAACCTGGCCGACCTTTATTTTCGACACCGTTGGTCCTAGATGCATAGTCCCAATTGAAGAAATGTTTTAAATTGTTAAAATATTTTTACTGAATAGTTTTTATGTTAGAAAAGGGGTTGGTATAAAAATTATGGATTGTAAATGTTTATATGGTCCCCAGTTCCCCCAACTCATATTTAGAAAAATGTTGCCCATGAAAAAACATTTCAAACAAAAAAAAATTGAAATTTGAACTACCAATATTCATGGAGATATGAAAAATGGAATTTAGTGACTTATACCACTTTGTACCAGTGGTCATTAACATATTTTAAGGGCATGTACACAAAATGAAATACAGAGAAAAATCAATTGCGTTCGGAAAATTATTCTGTAATCACACGTATGAATACGATCTATCAATGTCTATAGTGAATTGTGGATGCTGAACTCGTTTGCAAGAGATAATAGGTGCTATACTCCCTAAAACTAACAAAAATCTTTCGACCACGAACGATAAAAAAAAATTAAAAAAAAAAAAAAATCTTTCGAGACCGAACAAATTAACATTCTTTTGTTGTGCAGGGGTCGCATTCGCCCTAAAATTCCTATAATTCCTTAAATTTTCGTTTCTCTCTAAAATTGTACTTAAATTTGTCGTCTATCCCTAAAATTTTAGAAATAATGGAAATTTTTCCTTTAGTGGTAAAAAAAAAAAAAAAAAAAAAAAAAAAAAAATTCTAAAAGGGAAAAAAAAAATTCCGATCCTTATGTATAAATTAGCATGTAGTACTGCGGGATTTACAGGTTCCTATGAAAATTTTAGTGGCAGATTATTGATTGGTAGGTAAAATCAATAATGTATGTTCATCACTTCAGAATTCAAGTAGGTCACACTAATACCAGATACCACATGTATTTAGCTATTTCGTCCATCCTCGTTGTTAAAATGTACACTGCGGAACAGTACGCAGAATTGCTACTTCTGTACGGCCAATGTAATCGAAATGGGCGAGAATATGCAAGACAATATGCAATTAAATTATTTCCAAATGGCATACATAAATCTAAATCTACTATACGATTTTAAATATTGTAAAGCGTTGCGAGAAACGGGTAGCATAGGAAGACGTCCTCGATCCGGAAATTCAAGAGTAGTTGTCTCTGACGAAGACATTTTGGGCCATGCTCTTGCTTTCCCTCAGTCTAGTGTCAGGGACGTTAGTGAAGCATGTGGATACTCAAAAGCCCATGTGTGGAGAGTCTTAAACCGACACTGTGCACATCCTTATCGCCCGTAATTGGTGCAAGAGTTTTTGCCCAGGGATGAAAATAGACGGTTTGATTTCTGCAATTTCATCATGAACAAGTTAGAATTGGACTCATCATTTGTGAATAACATTCCATTTTCTGATGAGTGTACGTTTTCAAGAACTGGGGTAGTAAATAGGCAAAACATACACTTTTGGTCCCTGCAAAATCCTCATGTAATTCGACCAAACAAGCATCAAGTGCGATGGTCCGTTTGTGTGGCATATGGAAGGGAGCGTTAGTCGGACCTTTCTTTTTTGCTGATACATTAACTGGTAAAAAAATATGCGAACCTGTTACAGGGACCTTTATCTGATTTTCTGGATGACCATGTCATGTTAGCAGACCTTAAAAAGATGTGTTTTCAACAGGATGGTGCACCCCACAAGGTAGTTTCCTGCCTTGTGGGGTGGGTTTCAAGACAACATTATAGGCTATGGAGGTCCGGTAGAAGGGCCACCTAGATCTCCAGATCTAAATCCTTTAGAATTCTTTCTTTGGGGATTTTTGAAAAGCAAGGTATATGAAAAAGAATCGATGAGTCTATTAGATTTGCAGAATCGAATTTTATCTGCTGCCAGGTTTATTACGCCTTTGATGCTGAAAAATATTGAAGATGAATTTGAATTACGTGTGGGTTTAGGTATTTTAGTCGAAGGAAAACACTTCGAGCACATGTAATTATGAAAGAGGTTATTTATCCTTTTCACTTTGTTCATTTCTATCACCTTTTATTTTTGTTTGTGTTAACAAAAAGCGCCGCTTTCTGATTATGTTATTATTTAAAATTACTTAATTAAAATTGTTTATAAGTTTGTTTGCTGTTGCGTTGTACAATTTGTAACTTTTTTTTTTTTTTTTTTTTTTCAAAGCAGTCTCTAGTAAAAAATTATAATGTTTTAGGTGATGAACAACAACTTGTTTGCCATAGTCAAACCTAGTCTAGAAGTTCGTTGTTATTCCAGTAAGACGATATTTCCTCATTTCAATTTATGTACGGGCCCCCCAAATAGCGTTAAAAATGTAAACTCCAATAACACCGTTGCTATTGGTCGAAAAAATTTCAATTTTTTTTTATTTGAAATGTTTTTTCATGGGCAACATTTTTCTAAATATGAGTTGGGGGAACTGGGGACCATATAAAAATTTACAATCCTTAATTTTTGTACCAACCCCTTTGCTAACTTAAAAACCATTCAGTAAAAATATTTTAACGATTTAAAACATTTCTTCAATTGGGACTATGCATCTAGGACCAACGGTGTCAAAAATAAAGGTCAGCCAGGTTATACAGGGACACGCTGTATATTTATCTTATAAAGTGGAACCTCAAAATAGTATTTACTGTGATTGAATTTCAGCCTTCTGTAATAGTTACTCTAAATTGAATACTCAGTATCCCATTACATACTCCTTGAATGCTTTCATTTTAAGCGGTAATGATTAATTCAATAAGTCTAACTGCACTTTCTGACTGTATACATTTTGAGATTATGTAATTGAAGAGTTTGGTAGCAGTGTTTATATATAATATGTGAATGCATGTTTAGCAATAAAGGGAAAGGCTGCACTTAAAACGCCTAACCAATCTAATCCTATCCTTCTACGGAGGTTATTGAGGTGTTTCAATGTAACATAAAAATATGTATTAGCTTATTTTTAAAGGGCAGTCATTATATTCAAAAAGAAAGAAATCACATCAGATCTGATTTAAAAATTATGTCCTTAATTAGAACTCTATACTTCTATTCACAACATAAAAAATCTAGAAAGGAATTTATCTGTATTATTTGTTGAGTACAGTTACTGGAGCTGTTTCTGAATTCTATATCAAAAACATCATCAGTTGCAAAACTTAGAGCACATATAATGTCTTTTAATCTGACACAACATAATAATTTTACTCAGGGGTATCGTACCACAATCTATATTTTTTATGTATATATTGTATTGATTTCAAAAGAAGCTCAGTAGAATTCAAAGATAGCAAACCAGCTTTCTAATCTAAAACAACAGCTGGATATTTTCCAAAATACGGAAATATTCTTTGGGAATAGCTGTTCTGGGACGGCATCCAAACAAATAGGTTTTTCTCTATTAGCAGTTCCGATGTAGATTCTGAAATAAAAACATCTAGAAGTGAATGTATAGTTTAATATATACAAATAGCACAGCAGGGAATTATGTTAATCTTAGCTAGGTGAAGAGGATATGTACTGTTCTTTAGGTAAAATCTGAGACGTAGACAATAGGAAAATTAATTAAGCCTTTTGCCAATTCTTTTCGAATAGTAACGCATTCTTTGATTCTGCATTTTATTAAGGATATAATTTGCACATATGTTTACTTAATTCACCCACCACACAATCAAAACGAATTCATTGGCTGAAGGTTTTAAATCACGCCATTAAATGTATTAAATAGCGTGTTTGCTATGATTCCTGAAAAGAGCTATTTTAATTCATTATTTACGCTATTGATTAAAATGAAAATGTGTGTTCAAAGGCATATGTAGTCTTACAAATCTCACATTTATGAAATAAGTTTAAGTTTTTAAAAAAACATGTTGAAATATTCACATATTCATCGCTGCCAATAAATATGCTTAAAACATATTCAATGGTTTTTCATAAATATTCCACTCTTTTCCAAATAAATCTTAATTAATTCATTCAGTACATTTTGATGTATTTAAAATAGATCTAATAAAATTTCCATATTACTATTTAATATACAATGCAATTTAAATCCTATTTCTAAAGTTTTTAGTAAATATACATGAAAAATGTATAAAAAAAATATATTTCAAAACAAAACAGCTCAAACATATGAAATGAGATTATTTCAAAGTAACTCAATCCAGGCAAGTAATGATTGTCTATGGAGGGTTATTTATAATGATTCCAATTTAGAATTTAGTTCCTTGTGTACAAGTACCCCAAAAAAATTAAAAGTGGTCGTTTGGTGGAAAATATTAGATTTTACTACATTTTCTGGCTAACCATTATATTTGTCGGTTTCTTTACGTCTAATTGTGTTTTGGGTATGTACCTACACTTTTAAGCTTAGTTGCTAAAACATGTAAATACATACCTTTAGGCATGAAATAATTAAGGATTACCAACTTTACATATGAAAAGATAAAAAATTATGTTTTTAAACAACTTGCTCTATAAGTTTGTAAATTTTATTTTATATCATTTTGAGAGAAAGTTAAATTTTTAGGTGGTAGGCTTGTGATTAGAAGGTACGTGATTTAAAACCAAGCAAGTTCCTTGATATGTTAAAACTGTATTTTAAAGGAAAATAATTTTCAAACTTAAAGTTAAATCACGTGTTTTCAGAGCTTTGATAAGTATGAAATTTAATAGAAAAACAAGTAAATCTGATTTATTTTTAATTACACTGTTTTAATAGTTAATCATAAAGTATCAAAGCCTTTTCTTAAAACTGAGCAAAAGAAGAACCAAAATCCATTGACCTATTTTAATTAGTAATTCTAACTACCTGACTAAAATTCTAAACATTCGAGATTTCTATAAAATTACAGACCCTCATATGCATTAAAACATACAAAACAAACTCCCTCTAATCAAGTTGAGAAGAATGAGAAAGAATGCCCAGGCCATAATTTATCAAAGCGTTTTGACTGTAAGCCTGACTAAAATTCACAAAATCCGGGATCATTTCCGAAAGGTATATAGACCATCTCATTGATTCATACAAAAGAAGAATAAAAAAAAATCTAATCAAACTGAGAAGGATAAAAAAAAAAAGATTGGTCAAAATTCATCAAATGTTTTTAACTGTAGGTCTAGTTAAAGTTTTGATAACAACCAGAATAATCAAGAGAAGAACAATTTCCGGATGACTTCGGCAATTTTTAAAAGATTTCTAGCCATGTTTCCATGCTCACTTTCAACAATTATGTAGTTATTCTTTGTCTATTTATCTACCCACTTGAGGCAACACGTTGACAAAAAAATCAGGGTTCAAACTGCATTAGGTGCTGAGATATGAAGGATCGAATACCGGCCTAACCTCGGTCAACATCATACACACTTGTATGTATTTGACATCAGACTTGGCGGCGGAATACTGCAGCGTTCCTTGATATAGCGCAACCGTACTCTTAATTAAACCTTTGCCTATTTTGTAATAGATCTTCTACTCAAGTATTTAACATACTCGATTTGTCTTTCATAAAAACTAATTAAATGTACAAATTTAAATCTTACTAAGAATTTCAGAGATAAATTATAGATTAGTGAGGACTTTTGGTGATACGACATTACTTTTGAATCATGTACCTGAAGAAAACAAATAAACCTCTTTATTATCAGCCTTGAAAAAAAAAGCTATCTTTGTGACAGTAGCATCATTAATGTATGTTTCTTATAGAACTTGATAAAGTGGCAAAACAAGGAGACAATGCTGGACAATTTAACTCGATAACGTTTCCTTCACCACTGGAATACAAGTTAAATTTAATTACAATATATAAAATAGTAAATTCATTTAAATCTGAAAAAAAACCTTCTTTTTTCGTCACAAATTGTAAGTTAAATTTTTAAATCCTTTATATTAACTTCGATTTTGTTTGTCAATGGCAGAGTAATTTGCGGAAGCCTAACTAACCCCCTTGCCGTCATCCAATCAGGCTGAAATTTGACAGATCAGTTCGATGTCACTAAAAGGTCGCTTTAACGAAATACTAATTAACCAATTTGCCGTCTTCCAATCGCTTTAAAATGACATTAAACCGATCAATGCTGAAACTCTTTCAAGTATCCAATTTTTTAAATTAATAATAAAATTACTTTAATCAGAATAAATAAATTATACTTGTAAACAAGAGCATAAATTCACGTTCATTTTTAATAAATAAACTTTGAAACGTAGTTAGCCACACATTTTGCTGATAGAAATGTTTTTGATATGGGAACTGTGTTAATGAATATAAAAATGGACAGAATTTTGATTTTTTTTTTTTTTTTTTTTTTTTTTTTTTTTTTTTTAAACACTGTTTTTGTGGGTTATATTTTTTCATCGCAAATTGTGAGTTAAATTTTTATTAATTTAAAGAGAGGAATATAAATAAATAGAAATAAGCATTCAATCAAATTTTAAAGGGACTATGAATCATATCCCTCATGCTTCTTCTTAGATAACGATTATTTATAAAATTTTCAATTCAACCCAAAGTCACCCCAGTCTTTAAAAAGCCACTAACATAAAACGACTTTTAGTGAGTGAAATAAACCGCTCGTCTTTTTCTTTTAATGGCCCTAATAAATTCCTGCCTCTGTCAAAGCGACATGCTAAATGGTACATGGGAATAAAAGAAAACAAAGTACGTTTAATTTCTTTTTTATTTCTTTGCCTTTTCTATAAATTCTGAGGATGAAATTGCGTCTCTTGCAATTTCATGGCTCAGTTGAAGCTTTCACACAAAAAGTCGTTCAATGACATTTTAACACGGATTGCTAATAAAGTGATATGAATAAAAACAAGGGGGCTTAATGACTTTTTAAGTAAGTAAATATGAAATGTCTAAAAGTGGAAGTTTCGTAATTTTATTGCTAGATTATATTTATGCTTGGAACTTTAATGTGCATACATATCTTTACAAATACATAAAAAAAATTCTTAATATTTATCAAACATTTGTTTGTAAGCAGTACTTATATATTAAAAATACAATTACAGCAACAATTTATATAATTGTAGGTGTATTTGTACTTGTATGAAAGTAAAGTAAGAGAGGACAATTTATTATATATTAATGTTACAGACTATATTGATCCAATTCAGTAGCAGGATTTCAGTATCAAGAAACCATAAGTGTTTGTAGGTTTGTCTGATGATGACTTACAGTTATTCATTGGTAGTAAGTTATCTCCTGTATTAAACTTCCCATAGGATATGCAAAGTGTGGTGAAATGTGTGAATATAGTAAGTAACATATGCAGCTGCGTCCGTTTATAACGAGAAGAATAGGGATGGTTACATAAGAACAATAATCCCTGAATTGAAAACGAAATTGGATTATCGACCACAGGTTACCCTGTATCTAACTTTTTCAACGGATGATGGATAATAGATATATATTGCATTTTGTTGATTTAGTTATTACCATCTATGTATTATAATAAAATAAATATCATGTAGAACGAAATACATAGTTTCTAAAGTATATGACAGTCCAGGGAATGGGCGAAATTCTACATTTGTTTTCCCTGCAATAATTTTTAAATTATATTTCTAATTCAAATATATAATTTTTTTATAATTATTTTTTATTTATCTTGTTTTAGATATATTATAACCTATCATCCTAATAAAAATATTTAAGAAATATTTTATTTTAAATTTTATTTATAAATTTAAAAATTTTGTGTATTGCTGGAAAAACTGGTGATCAAATGACGCATGTATACGTGCATGGCCGTCTGTGGGTATAAGAGTTATATGATTTCAATAACAAATTTTATATAAGTTCAAATTGTGTAACGGTTAATGTATGTTTAATTTGCAAAAGAAAGTATTTAATATTTGAAATAAATCTAAAATATTATAGTGTACTAAGACAAAGAATTATGAAACATTGTATTATATTTCAACTATTAAAGTTTTTTTATTTGGTTGAAATGTTTTGCTTAATGTTTCTGATAAAAATGAATAATTCAATATATTCTCAGTTGATACTTTTCATTCATAAACGGACTTATTGTTTAAAACTACTTTTCCGGGTAAATACAATTTATTTCAATTTTACTGCGAGGAGGAGTATCTACTTCAATTTTAAACTGTTTTTATGATATACGACGCGGAAAAATTTAGTTTGTGTTCTCCCCGAATACCATTTTTCAGTTTCTATTTCGCCTTTGCAAGTTTGTCTTGAAGATTGGATTGTTACTTTCTTCTATGCTACAGAGAGCCATTCATCTTCTTGAATCCTTTTCCAAGGAAAATTGCGTTGAGATTGGTTTTGAAGTGGTTTTTACCCTCTTCAAGTATGCTATTTTAATAAGTTTTGCACCGTGAAATAGGTTTCTATGTGTTAAATAAAACACATATGGGGGAATAATCTACAGAATACTAGGAATGAAGGTTTGATGAAAATTTTGCTATATGCTACTTAAGTAAACGCAATTAATCCAACTTCAGTTTGATAGTTTTATTATTTCTTGGATGCTATTGCTGAGCCTTTAAAATATTCACAAGCGCTTTTTCTACGTCATGACATTTAATATATTTTCTACAATACCGTAAACATTTTTTTTTTTTTTTTTTTTTACGTGACCGTTATATTATACGTTATTTGTATAAGATTTTTAATACCATTATAATTTTCCACAATAAAAATTAAACCCATGGTCAATAAGTTTTTAATTAGTAACTTTTGTGTAGTATGGCATCTAATATTTTTTTTTACTTTTAGAAAAAATCTTAGTTCTTAAAAAAGCTTAGTTGATTTGGATCATTAGGCTCAGGTTGTTGTTAGGCATAAGGTTTATGGATAAGCATAATTTTATACTGAATTTTCAACAACATTTTAGTTTGTGAAATTTTGATTTTTACCATGGAATAAATATTTGTCCCTAATTGACAATAAGTAATACCCATTTAAATAAAACTTCTTATTTTTTATTGCTAGCTTTAAGGATTAGTGAACTTCAATTGTATTAGCACGCAACTGTATAATACGTTCAAAGTTATTAAAATAGCACTTATGTGCCTTTTTAACTCAGTAATAAAATTTATTTAAACACTTTTTTTATATTCACTCTATTTATAATGATAAAACAAGTATTATCTGACAAGTGATAACTTTCGCATCGTAATTTTTTTTTTTTTATTTTTTTTTTTTTTTTGTTAAAGATACAAATTTAACCTTGATTTATAATAAAATAAGTTGACTTTATCTAAACTTTAGGCCAACCTGATGACTATGTGGTTAGCTCTCTGGCTTCACATGCCAAATGTGCTGGGTTTGAAACCCGGGGTAGGCATGGATGTTCTTTGTATTTCGGAATCCACGTTAAGCCGTAGATCCCGGCCTAATTAGCCAATGATGTGCACAAATATATATCGTTGAGCTTAAAAATCAACACAAACTAATAAACCAGATCTAGACAAGAAAGGGAATTTCTCCGATTGGTTTTTAACATCATATCATTAACTTTAAAACAGAAACTTGAAAATACGTAGAGCTCGTTTTTCATCCAAAATGGCCAAATCTATAATTATATACATAACGAACCAATGAAAAATTATTTACAAGTCTTATCGTTTGGCATGTTCAATTTTAAAAGATAGCACGTAAAACGAAGAAAGTGTTGTTGTTGTTTTTTGCGCAATTTTTAAGTGTTAAAATAAAAGTTCAACACTATAAAATTGAATGTGGTTTAACAGTCATGCATAACTACCCTGCAAATTCATCTCTCTAGCCAAAAAAAACACCTTTGAAATAATCTTTGAAATTACGTGACATTTTGATAATTTGGAATATGACAACTCATTAAATTTTAATATATTAATGACTTGATTACATTAAAGAGAATTTAATTTGAATAACTACGTTTCCAATTCTACTTCATTCTAAACATACTTCAGAATTCCTTACAAACTTTTCCCCATTCAAATGACTCCCATTTAACCTTCTTTGATATTTCGAACTATTATTATAAAGTAAACTGAAAATTAATGTGACTTTACAAATTTATTTAACAATGAAAAAGGCAACTTCTAAAAAATGCATTTATATTAAACGCAATAGTTTGGGTTTGAGAAAAACTTGATTCCCTTATTAATAGAGTATTCAAAGAAGTTGACGGTAAGCAAATGATAAAAAACGGGTTGTTCATTAACAAAAGAAATTAATTTACGTCCCCACGGTTTCAAACCAATTAATAAATTACGGAGACTAGTAGAGTTTCTCCCACGCAAATTAAATTATGGAGAGCATAATGTATAAGTTTAAATCAGTTTGTACTGCAGCTTTGAAAACATAATTCCAATCTTATTTTCTTTATGTATGAAGTATTTTTAATTAATCGGAACGCTCATTCTTACACTCGAAACATAAAAAAATAATGTGCAGTTTTTCAAACATTTTCATTATAAATTGAAATAGTTGATTAAATAAATTATCTATTGATGTATCTCTTTGAATAAGGCACATAATTAAAATTGTTAGGTTACATAAGGAGACAAAGGAAAAAGAAAAATTATACATACATATATATATATATATATATATATATATATATATATATATATATATATATATATATATATATATATATATATATATATATATATGTATATATACCACCTTTAGTTTACCTTTACCGAGCGGTCACCTTTAGTTTATTTGGGGTACTTGTATACAATGATACAATGAACAAAATTGGGATTATTAAAGGAAATCTCCATAGGCAATCAGTACTTTGCAAGCCAGAGTTTTTATAGAATTAATCTCAATTCAATACAATGGGTGCAAAGTAACTGCAGCAAATGAAATGAGATTAATCCGAAATTACTCCAGCCTGCCAAATTCTGATTGCCTATGGGGATTCCCCAATAATCCCAATTTAGTTCATTCTGCACAAGTACTCCAAAAAAAACCAAACGAGGCCTTTTGGCAGCAAACATTAGATTTCACAACTTTTTCTAACTGATTACCTTACATGGCGAGGTTTTTTTAAAAAGTCAAGTTGTTGTTGTGTTTTTGGGAATCATCAATTCTTTCTGCTGTGTTTGTTATGTTCTAAATGAGTAAGAAACGACCAATGGATATTTTAGAGGGAATAATCATACCGTCGCTTTAAAAAAAAAAAAATAGCGTAAGCAACAACACCAATAGATTCACAAACAACTCTTTGTATAGAGAGTGGCAATAAATATCATGATTAAATATTGTAGAGAGATTTAGGTTTGCAATATAAATCCTTTTCGTTTCTTTTAAGAAGAAATCTACATTACCACAAGAAGAAAACATTTACATAAAAAAAGTATGTACCTATTATAACTTGAGTATAAAAACATGTAATTATATACTAAAAATAAGTCATTATACAAAGTAAGTAAAATATACAAACAAAATACTTGCTTTTTATGCAAAAATTGAAGATTACCAGCTTTTACCTACGAATAAGTATGTATTGAAAAATACGTCTCAAAACAACTTTCACTTTAAGTTTTCAATATAAGACTTGTTATTATTTTAAGAGAAATTCAGCAAGTTTTAGTGGTGGAGTCCTTAAGATATCAGGCTAGTGATCAGAAGGTGCGTGATTCAAATGGGACTAAACACCTAGAAAGCTTTATTTTAAACTGAAAGTGGTTTTCTAAGTAAAAAGTTGAAAGCTTAGAGCTTTCTAAGCTTAGCTTTGATAAGCATGCAATTTAATTGAAGAATAAGTAATGTTTTCTAATTACAACGGTGTGTATAATACAACTTAAAGTAATAAAGTCACTTCTTGAAAGTGAGAGAAAGGTGAATATCCGAAATCGATTGATCCGTTTTAATCAGTCATTACTCGAGCTAATTTTCCTACTTCCTGGATCATTTTTGGATGGTATAGAACCTCGTACTCATTAGTTTATACTAAAGGAATTTCCTCTAATCAAGTTGAGAGGAATAAAAAAAGAATGATCTGACTATATTAAAGCGTTTAAGCTGTAGGTCTGGCTAAAATTCCCAAGCATCGGAATCATTGCCGGGGGCTTAGACTCTCCTACCCATCAAATCATACAAAAAGCACTTCCTCTCATCAAGCTGAAAAGACTAAAAAAAGGAATGGTGTAAAATCATCAAATATTTTTGGGTGTAGTCCTGGCTAAAGTTTTGGTCAGAATCCGAAGAATCGGAAGAACAAGATTCCGGTGACTTCGGCGATTTTCAAAGGTTTTTTTTACCATGCTCCCTTGTTCAATCTTAACAATTATGATGTTATTTTTCGTCTACTAACCCAAGACAACAAACATAATGGGGAAAAAATAAGGCTGTATTTATATGGGCAGAATGGCAACGACTTCCAACATCCAATCGCAAGTCTTAAAAGTACTTTATGCATGCTCTTCCGAACTCAGAAATCATTCCAGCCAATCACAACAAATTATTATTTACATTGCTTCGTTACCTGATTAGAAAGAAATTTTTATATGCCACTCTAATTATTATTTGAGCTTCGTGCGAAACCATCAGTTCATAAATTCTGCTTGTTTACTGAAATGACTTATCTCTGTTTTAAACACATGTATGAGAGCTCTGTTTTGTTTGTTTTCCGATGACGTTGCCACACTGTTCCCTCTCTGCGTCTTGGCATAAGCAGTAGAATAGTGATATATGTTGCAAGTATTATAAATCATCATAAATAATCCTAGGTTTTCAAGACATAAAGAGATAACATAAAGAGAGTTTCATAGAACAATAGCATTTTTCAAGAATTTTCTTGATTATGCGGCTGAAATAGCTTTATACTAGGGTTGTTTTAAATGTCTCACTTTGAAGCAATTGAAGAATAATTGTTCGATTTTTTGGTAGTTTAGACTCCTTGCGGGAGTAACAGATATTAACCACTTGTTGTAATATCTTACTATTTTATTATTAAATACCTATGGGCAACTTTCAAAACTTGAAAATACTAAACAGCAGTGCATTTCGATGCAGAACCAAAACATGGAATTGAACCTGCAGCGAACCATACTGGAACTAAGGAGGTTGAACACACTGGTGGAATCCCTATTAAGCTGTCTGTTTGCGTCTGATTGGTCAAGAACAATTTATCCTTGTGGTGTCTCCCCCTAATGGAGAATACACGAGAAGATAAGCACAATTGAATTGAATTTGATAGGAGACACATGTCTCAAAATTGGAGCCTAGTACTCAACCACAACTTATTAACTTTGAATAATTATAAATGTTTATACGTGTATGTAAATCTGTATTATGCGTGTGCCTTGTATGTCTTTAATAAATAATAGTAAAATTTCTACAGTCCACTTCTTTAAATTTACTTAACTGAGTTCTGGACACTGGCCTCTGATAAGAATCAAATTTGTTGAAGTCAATTGGCTTCACATCGGCCACCGGGCAAGAGACACAACTCCTATAGCTACATTTTTAATTTTGAAAACTGCTGCTCTGAATCAGTAAAATTCTCGTTGAAGGGCTTTTAAAAACTATCTTTCTATACAAAAGTACTCTAGCAAATCGCAAAGAAAGTTCCACCCAAATTTTCCTGAAGCCCCATCCTACTAGATTTCAAGTGGATAAATTCAGGTACGCTTCAAACATTTAATTAGGTGAAAGGTGCAACTGTTAAAATCCCTTCCTCTCAAAATATTCCTAGAGTTATAAATTTTTATGCAAACACCTTGTGTTAAACTACTTAATACTACAACAGAAAAACTATGCCTTAGCCCCAACTAGTTGCTTCAATAAAAACTGAAAAGGAGAACTCCTTTGAAACCCTTAAATTTATTGCGGGGGAGAGAAAAAGCAGACCCACACCAAATTTTCAGGTGGTCACAGGTACAAACCTTAAAATCGAGCCCTGCATTCACTCGGACAAACCCTATTACTGTGAAAGGAAGGTCAGCAATCTAACACTGTCAACGTTACCCATTAAAGGTGCTAAAGCTTATTTTTGGAACAGTTTCGGTATTACCGGAATTGGTCGACTGGATAATACATAAGTAATCATAATTCACATATATTACAACAGGTCAGTTCTTCCAAATAATACGATTAATTTAATGTAAGACTATACATAAATAATAGTTGAAAAATTGTTGTCATTTTCAATTAATGTTTGTGGTGAAGCTAAGAGCTTTTGAATGTTTTGACCACATTTTTAAACATTTAACGGAATTGTTTTAATGTAACTTTGCTTTAAATTATACTGCTTAATTGTTGATTTTGTCTATAATTTAAACATTAATTTGAACTACCATAGATACAAGTTCCAACATGACAGTAAGAAAAGAAAAAAAAAATTGTCTAAGTGTTAAAGACAATGTATACCAAAAATTTCACCAACAAATCACACCAATTTTGAAAGTTTACTATCGTAAAGGTAACAAACTTAATCATAATTACGCAATTATAGCTGCAAACATTTTCGAAGAAAGTATACGTTTTCATACTTCTACAACAAAATATTGAAGACTGTCAGTGTTCAATATTTTGTTGTAGAAGTGATTTAGTTCAATAGTTTAGATCTAATGTAATTTCTTTATTTCAAAATAGCCTTAAAATATAAAAATCAAGAATCGAGCACTGCGCATTAAATATATTAAAACACCCCACACTTTTACTTATTATTGCAATTTAGTAAAAAAATATTCACAAATATTTTTTGTTATAAACTTTCTTTCCAATCGATTTATTTTTTAATAACTTACTAATGATTTTTACACAATCCAAAAACATTTCTTATAATTTTATTTTATGAAAAACTTTACAATTACTACATTCATTCTTTTGATGTCCATAAAAAAAATTCATTCAGGCGTTACATCATAGTTTTGCACAAGCTTAAATTTTTTTAATAGCTTTCAGATCAAACAAACAGCAAAAATCTGATAAAAGCTTTGCGAGAAACTAGGAAATAAAATTATCTTTAAAAACAAATTCGGGCTGACAAACACTTTTTTTTACACAGTTACCAATTAAACACTGAGGTTTAAACAAAAGTATTCCGAGATTATTACATCAACAGAAATGCAGAAACTGACTTTTTTCAAAGCAGTTCATTAGACGCCTTATTTCAAATAAAAGGTGGTAATTTTTTTTTTAAAGTCCCCTTCAATAAAATTTAGTGGCTGCTATTTTTCAGGCTCGTTAAAAATGTGTCATTATAAATTTAACTCCTTTCTCTGAACTCTAATTGAAAATAGCGCTTTGTTTCATTTGCCATTGATAATTTGACGTATTAGTAGAAGATGAGTCCTTGTTTGTAGTTTCTGTAAAATAATTCATCAAGTTAATGAAATTCAGCAAGTAATAATTTTTAGCTCTGCAAGATCTAAAAATAGTTTTGCTAAGAATGTAACTTTTTAATATATCTGTAATAATTAAAAAAATTTAAATATATAAGTACAGTCAAACCCCGTTAACTTGAAATCGCTTAACATGAAATCCCGTTTAACACGAAGTAAAAGCAGTTTCCCGTACATAAAACTTAACTTTAATTTATTCGTTTAATACGAAATTCGGTTAACGTGAACAATTTCAGCGACCACATTGACTTTGTGTTATCGGTGTTTGACTGTATTCAAAATTTTATTTTAAATTGATGACTGAAATATTACTCTTTATATAATGGTAAAAAGTCAGCGCGCGTTGTACTACAAAATAAAGAAGAAACTTTATGATAACGCAAGAATAATAGAATATTTTTTTTAAGTTAAAGGGTACTTGTTGGTGGACAAGTAACTTTCATAACTGACACCATTTAAATGCAGTAATTCACATGTGGTAGCTGTATAACTCTCAAACAGATATGCGTATAAATTTCAAACACATGTGCATACCCCGAATGGAATTAGTAGCAGTGGAAGTACTATAATGATTCCCCTATTTTGCATGTGCTATGTTATAAAATATTTCAGTGTTCGTTTAATCAGTTAAATGAAAACATATTATTCTTCATCAGTAGCAAGTTGAGAATCATACAAAAAAATTCGACAAATAAGGCAGTAGAAGAGAAACTACATATGTTTGAGTAACTTAACTTAAATTAAGAAATTTCGATAAATTATCAAAATAAAAATATACTAGGAATGCAAATTAAAAGTTATGAAAGAGCGAACTTAGCAAAAACAAGATAAATATATCAAATGCATAGTGTGTGAATCATGAATAACACTAAAAAAATTAAAACGTGAAGCTTGTGTTACAAAATAAAAAAATTTAAAAAAACAAGGGGGTGTGGAACGTTGCACAACTTTTAATTACACTTAATACTGAACACTGAATTTATATTTACCATCGATTGGTGTAGTTTACTATTTGCGCTATTATATATTATATATTCATTCATATGGGCAGTTCGGGGATATTTTTGGCAATACTTATTACATTGGCAAAAAAAAAAACCCGCCAAAAAAGCTATTGCATTATCATTTTTTTGTAAGTGAAACAGAGGGAAATTAATCGTTAATGGGCGATGCTCAAGGAAAGAGAATTATGGGTTAAATATATTCATCTTTGCATTAGCACAGCGATTTTGATCAAAATCTTTAAAGCAGTTTTTCGGCAATTGATGAAAAACACAAAATTGTCAAGTTACCTTATGCTCATGCGATATTTTTATCAAAACCTTAATGACAGGTCCCGTGACCTCTACTAACACGTACACAAAATTTGAGAAAAGATCTATCCATTCGGGACCAGGACACACACACAACCATTTTTTCTAGACTACTTTTTGAACTCTGTCCGTTCCAAAATGAAGAGAAGTGTAAAAAAAAAAAAAAAAAATGATTTTTTAAAAACAAATCCAATACCTTCATTACTCTTTGTTAACATTGTTAACATATAAGTAATTGAATGTAATATACAATCCAACGACATTATTAAGTTAGCAGTGTCTTCAAACATAATTTTTCTAATGTAACACATTCTTTAAAAAAAAAAAATCGTTTGATCCTTTCTTAATGTATAAAATATATGTTATGTATTTTATGTAGAAATATATTACTTCAGTTCTGATCAAATATCACAAGCTAAATGTCTATCTGCTTATATTCATTCCATAAGTCAGTTTTTAAAACCATTGTTAGTATCTAAAATCAATATTTAAAATATCGAAAATACAATTTATTGTTACGTAGTAGAAAAAAAAGTATGTAATGCAGCAGCATTCAAGCTCTTCAAATGTCTAAATATTAGTATATAAATAAAAAATCAACCCCCAGAATATTTCGCACAAATAACTATTCTTGCAATCAAAAGCAATATCTCATTTTTATGGATGGTAGTTGACCAACTTTTCAGCACTTACACTTAAATATATTAAACGAATAAAAATAAAAAATACAGTTTTAGTGGAATTAAATCAAATCAAATATAGATGCCTTAAATTTCAACTGGTAAAGTAAGCAATTCAGAAGAATCATTTTTCATCGAATATATTTCTACCTTTCAAATATAATGACCCTGTATCAAATAGCTTTCCTATCCTTTCCTCTTTTTTACAAGGCCGTTCTAGCCTTAAATAAAGAGAACATCAGTAGAGATATAAAAAGAATCCACCGCGTTTTTAAAAAGAAAAAAAGGATCAAATCTAACGTAAGTATAAAATTGCCATTTTATCTCCGAATATGGTAATAGGTAAATGCGAGTAGAATTTTAAGCTTGGAAGCCCTAAATCTTGTACGATTCTAATGCAGATGTTAGGATGATGTATTTATCTTCCATTTTGAGTTGTAAAAAGATTTTCCGTCAAAACATTTCTTGTTTAGTTTGGCAAATTTCAAACACCGCCAACCAACATATGTTTTTAAGTTGACAAAAATTGGATTTTAATACATAGATTATTTTATTTAAAGCCATCATGAAATTAATGTTTTCAAGCTTGTTAATATTTTGGCACTTAACCGTAACAAAACTTTATACAAAATGTACAGAAGTAATTCAAACTTTAATGCTTAGAAACATTTTTAAAAATTCAACAAATACCACATAATTGCATTATAACTACGTAGGATTCAACTACCTTAAGTCTTTTAATTAACAATATAACATTTTTTAATTACGTTGCTAAAAATATAATAATATTGTTCAGTAACTTTAAGAAAAAAAAAAGTAATATTATTTTTAAATATTGTCCATTTCGCAACTTGAACATTTATTAAGCTTTTTATTCGTGATGATTGGTTGGTTTGTACGCACAACGACCTATTTTTATGCACAATGGGGGATAATCAGACCTGGATCTTCAATCAATTTAACTTGGATTCCGAACCACAACGAACATCCATGTCTAGCCCGGGATTCGAACCCGCAACTTTCGGCATGCAATGTCAGAGTGCTAACCACGCAGCCATCAGTTTAGGGGAAGTTTTGATAGATAATAGAATTTGATGGATATTGTATTTTCTAAAATTAAAATTTGTATCAATAATACCAGCGTAAAAAGCCTACATTATATTATGCAACAAAAGGCATCTGCCCAGTTTAAAAACGACTACGGTTTTAAAAGTCTGTGGTAAAAATAAATTGTTATGAAACTAAGTTGTCTCATCGTTTAAATTTCTTACAAAGAGAAAAATATTATGCACCAATTTGGCAATTTAAAAAATGAAAATTAAATTAGAATTTTAGGCAAAATAAGTTTTTTAGGTTTGAAAAAAATTACAGTGATTGCTATATTAAACTTGACACTCCTAATTTACATTACAAGTATGCAATTACAAGTAGAAAGACAATATATAAACTAAACAATTACTTTTTTTTTATTTATTCCTAAAAGGATTTTAAATGTTTAGAATATTTTATACACTCATAGTTCTTGACATGTTAAATTCAACAAATTTGGGCCATTCAGTTCTTCCATCATTCTGAAACTTTTTAAATATAATATTTGAATACTTTTAAATACTTAAGGGCGCTATCTAGTCAAACCGAAACTAGAAAACGATGTCAGCGCCTCTACAGTGGGTGGAGCAGTAGGCGTGTGCAAAATTAACCGAATCACATCTTCAATTTAGGTTAGGTTTACCCACCCCCGCTACTAGTAAAGAGTTCCGCATTATAACGGTAGTTTTTTCTTGATTAAGTCTACTATCAAGTATTCATTTCACAAATATTAGTCAGAAATTTTTTTCAGTTCCATTATGACTACAAATAGCTATGGTTATATTCTTTATTTAAAATACACGTATTGAAATTTGAATGGGAGAAATCCACTTAGAATCTCTTTCATTATAGCCAGAGCCAAGGCCACTTCGAAAGCGTCATAATTCAAAATACAGCTGACTGCAACATCAGCATTTTTGCTTCTTTATATTTTATGGGAGTGTTTTGCAAAATGATCGCGCTGTTTTATTTAAAGGAAAAATAATGTTTCCAAGCAGTGGATTGATAAGTAATAGAAATAGTGATATATCTAAAAAATAATAAGTGTTTTATAGAAACAACTGAGAACGGATAGTTAAAAAATTACAAAATAAAAAAAAAGTTTTAAAAGTGGATTTTTAATAATTTTTTTAAGAGGACAAGTTTTCAATTTGTCTTTCTGATCAACATTAATTTAAACATGAAAAAAACTGAATCTGAAATAAAAAAAAAATTAAAGTATACGTGAAATGAAAATATTATACAATTATCGGATGCGTAAAAAAAATTGTAATTAATTTCGATGAGGTAAAAGTTGCCCATCCAAATAAAGTTGGCCCTGACCAAGTATTCCGCCAACTAATAAGGAAATTAGACACTGATTGGTTCCCAAAAATAAAAATCAAGCCCCCCCCCCCCCCCCTTCTTAAATTGCAATGATCCTACAGTTTATCTTTTCAAATATGTATTACAAATCAGTCCTTCACAGGTCAAGACCCACCTTTTTAGAAAGATGAACAATGGCGACCCACTTTTTCACTACCTCATTGATTTTAACATTACTTTGGATTACCCATAAAATAACTTAATTCAAATTGTAATTTAAAAAAAAAAAATATTAAATGTCTTAATTTTTAATTACTAAAAATAATTAAATTAGTTAAAATTACTAAATATATCTCCAGTTCTTAAAAGTAATGCACACTTATTGTATGGTTTGAAAAAACGTATAATTCAATGGTAATTTTTAAATTGCTTTTTAGTTACAAAACGGTAAGAACTGTGATAAAACAATTTAGTATTGATAGACGTGTCACAAAATTATAGCTCAGCCGCTGCTTATTAAATCCCCCCCCCCCCCAATTTGGTATTTCTTCTAACTTCTACTTTAAGTATATGAAAAACTCACAGGTTTAAAAACGACTCTCGTATAAAAAAAACTGGTTCACGACCCATCAATGGGTCTCAACCTACAAAAAAAAAAACTTTTTTACAATCTGCTGAGTAATAATAGACTGCATACCGAGAGTAATAAAATAAATAAAAATTTATCTCTAGATAAATGTCAGTCGATTACTCAAATAAAATTAGCTAAATACAAAAATATTTCTATAAATCACTGATATTGCAATTTAAATATTTTTACACAAATATTAACGAATATTTTACTTAGTAATCAAAAGTGGACAATATTTTAATCTTTTTGAAAATTTTAATTATTCTGTAATGATTTGGTTCCTATATGCGTATACAAAGTTTTATGAAAATAAATTGATTTGTACAGACTCCTGTAGACTGTAGTAAATGTTATCGATAGCTGTCTTACACATTTTGTCAATCATACATCACTTACGTGGCATTTGACTATTTAATGAAAAACTATTCTTTATGAACTAGCATTTGCGAATACTCAAGGTTTCTGTACCTAGTACGGTGCATCAGTTAGCACCATAAATACATACACACACATTATAAAAATAGTGTAGTGAAACTTTTTACTTTCAATTTCCCATATGTTAGCATAAGGCAAGGAACGATGTTCAAACTTTATATACGGCCCAGTGGTGGCCATGGGACCCGTCATACTAGCGTAGTATGAGGATGACTCACAGTTCCATGTTCTAAAGAAAAGTTTCAGATTTCGGTCCGGCACAGCAAGGAAAGGGTGCCAAATGATGTTCTTAAAGTACATATAAAATTTTATTAGAATGGGATGTCATCTTCTGCTTCCGGATTGACGTTAAAGAATGCAAATTTTGAAGAAGAAAAAAAACCTATTTTTTGATGTTTTACTACTACAGGGATGAGAGTGATCAGAGAGCAAAAAGGAGGAAGCCCCAAAATTGGTTTTAAAAAGCAAGCGGAAGGGAAGATACCCAAAAGTTTCATCAAAAAAGTTCGTGGAAGGAATACACACAAATTAATAAAAAAAAAAAGTATGCAGGAAGGATGATTCAATAATTTTAAAGATATAATGACATTTCTCATACTATATAATAATTATATTTCAAATATTAGAAACTTGTGAAGTAATCTGTGAGGAAAGGGGAGCCAAGAGGGAAAATCTTTTGTTTAGATATGAGGAAAAGTATAATTTTTGCAGGAAAAACTGATACAGATCATAAAAATGCGGATCCTCGAAAAAGGGATGAAGACAAGGAAAATGTTACATAAAAAACAAAAAACAAAGAAATCCTCCAAAAGGAGGAAAACTCTTACTCTAGCTTATGAACAGACATATGAGCAGTTAACCGAAAGAGACTGCAACATTCACAGGCGGCCAGCAAAAATTTTTTAATGGAAGTCAATAATATGCATTGTAAACTTTTATGTGCAATCGCAACTTATTTAAGCGATTTTGTGCTCAGTTCGAGTTTTCCTAGGGTTTGATCACTACTAAGAAACGACAGATTCTTTGCTATGGAGTAACTCTTTTTTGCACTATCACCGGCAACGAATCTAACTACCAAGTTTCAATTTGATTGGATGATAACAAGTGAGTTTAGCCATCCGCAAATTTCCCGGTCACAAACAAACAAACGACATCGAATTTAATGTAAAAGGATTTAAAAACTGGGATTATGGAACACCGTACAACTTTCAATTACACTTAATACCAGCCACGGTGCAATTGATCGTTTTTCATTAATTTAAAAAAAAAATTCAATTTGGTGATAATTATCTCATTGACAACCTCTTCCCAAAAAAAAAACCACCGCCTAAATGGAAATTTTTACAATAAATAATAGATAAGACTTTGATGTAAGTGAAACAGAGGAGAAACAGTCGTTGATGGGCGATGCTCAATTAAAAAGAACTTTGTGAACTCGTTTTTTAACTGTTTACACCATAATCGAAATTCTAATGGGATTTTGGAGGTGGCGGATGAGATTTAGTGCACTTACTTGATTGAAACCGCTAAGATCAGTTTTTTGACAATTGTTGAAAAACTTAAATTTTTCAATAACAACTACCTTTTGCACATGCGCAATTTTCACGAAGACATCAGGTTCCATGGCCACCGCTAATCCGTATACAAAATTTAAACATCATAGGTAAATCCATTCGGGAGAAATTTTGACTTCGCACACACACACAAACACATCGGACACTTTTCTAGACCACTTTCTTGAACTCAGCTAAACGTGTGGTATTGCAAAAAAAAAAAAAAAAAAAAAATATTAATAATAATCGATTTTTTTTTTTTTTTTTACCGAATGCAATTCTTTCATCAGTATGTTAACGTATGAGCAATTGAAAGTAATAATTTACCCTAAAAACAAAGTTTTTAAAATTAATCCTTTATTTAGATTGTCAACTTTTATGTGCAACTAATTAAAATAATTTTGAACTCAGATCGACTTTTCATAGTGTTTGACCACAATGTAAAAAAAAATCATTCATTCCATGCAATTGAACTAACACCTTTTTGCCTCCAAAACTTAAGAAAATGCATTGTCATTGATAGCGTGTCCATCAGCCAAGTTTTATCTCGATTGGATGAAGGCAAGTAGATTAATTAGTCCTCCGAAGTGAAAATGGAAACGTGTGTAAAAGCTACCTTTTTAAACGATAGCACCCAAAACGATAGAAAGCAAAATGTCATTGATAACGAATTCATCCGCCAAATTTAAGATCGATTGGATGAAGTGGCCCTTAACCCTACAAAGCAACAATAACAGCGTTTGTAATAGCATCCTTTTAGTGAAAGTCCCCAAAACTTGATAGAATACATTCTCACCGAAAACGAATCTGTCTGCAAAGTTTCGGTTTGATTGGGTGACAGCCCAAGGCGGTTAATTAACTCTCCACATATTTATCTGCCACAAACATAACCACGCACAAAACAAATCGAAGTGAATATAAAGGATTTAAAAAATATTGTTTAAATTATTTGACCAAAAATCACATAAATAAAATTATCCAATATCGTATTCTTTAGATTTAGTCACTTCTTTACAACTAGCTAACAATTAAAAAATAAAAGAATAACTAAACTCCATCCCAAGCGTAGAGCGTAGTAGAAATCGTAGCGTAGAAGAAATATTAAATATACTTGTAAACATTGAACACTTCGTGTCGGCCTAAAAATGCAATAAGAAAAAAAGAAGGAAAAAAAATAACCCCAAATGGTGCCTCTCGTTCCATGAATGAAAAAGACAAAACAAACCTCGTTATGTTTATACTTTTCTTACAACTGAAGCCATTATAAATCACTGTCACCTACGATGTATTCATGCGCGCATTCAAGAAAATCATAAAATTTAGAGCAATTAAATTGTAGTCGTTTAAATACAATTCTTAAAATTATAAATTTTGGACCATTTGAAAGAAAATGAATAATTCTACAGATTGCTGCATTTATTTTTTTCTTTTTGGTGTTGTAAAGAATTTTTATTAGCGTTTAAACTTCAACTTGAAAAGATGGAATTTTTTGAAAATATTTAAAAAATACTTCTCAATAAAATACTAAGCCATCATTACGCATCACCTTAAAAAACATTTCGAATTTTTTTATGGTGAAAAAATAATTCGAATATTTTAAAAAATTTTAGCACAGTGTTGTGATTATTTATATGAAAATCTCCTATACTTTAACATTGAGATTCAAAATGTAGGTGGCGTGTCGATAACAGCCTTAAACACAAGATTTTGTTATTATTTTTTAAAAATTCTAAAAATTATGACTTTTTAACTTTTTTTTTTTTTTTTTTTTAAGTTTGCTACTTATCATCCATTCTTCGTGTTTAAGTACTCAGATATATTAGCGAAATATTTATAAAACACTACAAGAATTTAAAGTAAATATATTTGAAGCTATGTTTTCCCAAACATGGAAAAACAGCACTTTGAGAAATTCGGCTGGGAAATTAAAAAACATGATTTACATACCCTACATTTTGTTGAACTCGAAAAATTATTAAATATACTTCGAAATAAGATATAATTACAAATGAGGCATCATTTTAAAGAGAATAATTTAAAATTTAATAATTCGAAATCATAAATCAGAAAAAGGCTCATACGCCTTACCCCCTTTACAATACAAATATATCAAGCGCAATAACAGCACAATCATTGTAGTCAAATTCTGATACAGTGTAACGTAACATGTCCTTTTAATAAATAAATATTACACGATAAAGATTAAAATACTTATACTATAAACTATCGTGTCATATCATAAGTGTTGTTAAAAATAGTGCAGTTTATGTTGCCCAACTACTATTAATTGTGGTGGTCATTATATCACCAATCACTGCCTTTGTAATTATGGTGTTCCGCTCGTTTGGCTCCGGAGATTCTTGTGGCGATCTAATGAGCGCATTAACAAGAGGCAACGCTTTAGCTGCACTAAAGAACCTCTACTGTCTTCTAATTGCTGATAAGATCTTCCTGAAATTAACGATTTGATGAGAAAATAAATTGGAAGAGTTTAAAGAGGTTTCTGCCCATATAAAGTGCGATAAGATCGTAAAATAATGGAAATAAATCGTGTTATCACTTTGACCTCCGAGCTTCAAAATGGCTTCCAAATATTTTACTTTCTGCAAAATGGTTCATAAAAATAATTCTTTCGAATGTATAAAAGGCAAACCAAAGAACTTGTTTATAAACTTCTATGTATCAACTTTGTGATCATCGTAGTATTAATATCAAGTATATAAGTAGAGTCGAGATTATTCATTAAAGATTATCCGCGCGTTAATAAAGGAAAGATGGATTAGTAACAAATGTGAATTCCCATCTAATTTAAACTCCGTAAAAGTCAAATCTACTGAAATTCGAAAAAAAATAAAGTTATGAATGTAATACAAACATATTTATTTTTTTTTTTTTTTTTTTTTTTTTTTTTTTGAAAAGTGTAATACAAGTTTTATAATAATTTTTCAAAATTGCAGATACTTTGTGGAACATATCCTTAAAATCTGAATAGTTTATTCACATGAGTTAGCTATAAAAAAAACTTTGTTTCAGTAATGTAAAATTCTGTTATTAATTACATACAATTAAAAAATGGAAATGAAAAAAATTATACTCTAATTGAATTAAAAGGGGGGGGAGGTGAATTGCTTGTCATTTACATTCTTTTTAGAGTAAACATACTCAAAAGTTACTAACAATATTGATAGTTCTGAACTGAGTTACTAATAATATTTATAGACAATACATTTTGAGACAAGCATTAAAAATTTCCTCTTGAAATTATCTTTTTGTCTGGTCTTGTTAAAACTGTTCTGACAAATATTTCTTTTATTAGAGTTGCCTATAAATTTTTCAGGTTATAATATCAGAAAAGAAAGCTGGATCAAAACTTAAAGTTTATAATAATCAAATTGTAAGATAATTTTTGTGAAATCACTAATATTCAGCATAGATATCGTAAAAGCACTTCAAGTGTTCACATCTATAAAAAATATTTACCAAACATTCTTACAAAGCATTCTTCTTAGACAATTAAACAAAAAAAAAATTGTTTTCAGTTTTAAAAGTACTAAAACTGAAAGCTGTACAAATTAAATTCTTTCATCACAAAATAACAATAGTATAATGAAAAATGTAAATCACGCAATATTTTAAACATCATGAAATAATAAATAAGAGATTAAAGAAAGAGTTATGTTAAAATAAATTACCAAACAATAGAAAATGTTCTATTTTCGAATTGTTTTCTATTTACGCAACTCCTATTATTAACATAATTTGTTGTCTCATGAGAGCTGAATTAGGATTTATTTCACAAATTATATATTTTTACCTCTAAGCTACATTCCCTCTTTATACCAATGGCATATATTGCTGGAATAGCTTGAAATCTTAAAAATATTCTTTTATATTGAACAGCAAGACATCTGAAATGATATTTGCGTAATTTAAAAGCAGAAATTAGTTGAAACAAATATCTAATGCAATTTCATTGTATTTAGGTTGTTAGCTAAGCAATTTGAAATCTTTTTCAATTCCTTCAAAATTCTTCAATTTGACATAATTCCTCATCACATACACAGAGTATTTATTCTAATACTTACAACATTTGTTATTCTCTATTTTTTTTTTCCTTCCTTTTATTTCAGAAATAATAAATGTCTTATAAAGTCTTTCGTTGAAAAAAAAATTCTTTTGACAATAGAGCAGCCACTTTAACACTTCTAAAAGCAAAACTTGATGCATAAATGTCGGTATATATGGTTCCGCAAGGACGACAACGTAGCGAACAATTTTCTCTGAAACTTTAACGTTAATATACAATTTTTCTTTGCAAGAATACAAAAACAATACTTCCGATTCTTCAAAAGAGAATCGATTATTTCACAGTTCATTTTGATACTGTGCCACAAACATCAACCATTTCATTTAAATTTCCTCACTTTTCTTGTCAAACGAATATAAATGGGAAAGTATACGTGGAATAGTCAACAAAGATGATGTTTGCATAAAATATGAGGTCTTCTAAATTGGAAACATTGTGTGCACTTCGTGTTTATTTTACCATTTCGTCATATTTCAAAAGAAGAATTGTAATCCATCTTTCGGAAGAAAAGTAAGCATTGAAATGGAAAGTAAAATTTAAGTATCATTTCGAGAGTTAATGTTTTCTATAGAACAGCTTTCTGTACCTACTTTAAAATGTGAATATTTCTGAACGTTTTGAATGTTAGTGAACAAGATGTCAGAATAAGAATTGGAAACTGATTTATTTTCTTATATTCTTGGAATTTCTTAGGTTTTATCCCACATTTGAAAAATCCGAAAATACATAAAAATAATAAAACAGAAAATACATACTTATTTTCTAATTTCTTAGGAGTAAGGTTTAAGTTTTGGAAGTTAGTTTTACTAAATGCGATAATCAAAACATTTTTTTTTACATGTTCTTCAAACTGAAATAAATAAAAATTCTTTAAAATATTATTATACACTAACACTTCAGAATTGACTTGATGGTGGAAAACAAGATAACTTTTCATCATAATCAGTTTAAATTTATCTTTATAAAGTTAACAAAACAGGTTGGATGCATTATAAATATATATTAAATGTTTCGAGTTATTTTAGATATGGTCATCATAATTAAACACATTGCAAGAATTATTTATTAATTGTTTAACGATATTTAAAGCAAATTGTAAAAATACAGTCTATTAACTGTTGAGTAATTAAATAACATAGTCTCAAGTAAATCACGACTTTTACAAATTAATTAATCTTATAAAAGTATGAAAAATTTAAAAGCTGTATTGTTGCTAATGGGTTCAATAAAAGCGTTATACTAGAAAAACGTTCATTATTTTAATGTATTCAAAACAGTGATTGCTTTCACGCAGTACCAAGTTTTCACTTTTCAAATTGCGTGTTTCACTTAAAACTAAACTTGTGTTTGGAAATCAATTTTTAGTTTTTAAGAGAAATAATTTTGTTGGTTTTATTTAAATTAATACTATATTACTCCACACATAAAAATAAAATTCAAGCACAGAAATTCATAAAGGAATATCAATCACGTTTTAATATAAATTATTGCAAGAAATCAATTTTGAAATATTTCTATTAAAATATTGATAGAAACATTTAATTATAAATTATTGCTAAAAACTTTTCACTGTTTATCCTTATGTATTATCCGCATTTCTTCTAAAATGACTACTTCAAACAGCATAATCTTTCTTGGAAATATAAAAAAAGTTTTTGCTTTCATCTAATCTTTAGAAACTTTAGTTTCTTTCATATTTAATGTTCCATAAAATTTCACAAAAACGATGCGGCTCATTTCCTTGGAGCTATTTAGATGCTGAAAGAAATACTTTTACTTTTATTAATAATTTATTATATGGTATTTAAAAGTTCTTGGAATAAATAAAACTATTTTCATGTTTCTTAATTTTTCTATTATTTCGGATTATGAAAAATGCTTTCACCTGATTAAGATACTTTAAACATTTTAATTATAATATCTTCCACTAAGTAAAATAAGCTAAAAACTATTTTAAAATGTGTTTTGAAGTTATTGTGGGACTCTTAGGAGTTCTACCTACGCACAAAAGAATAAGACAGAAATTATTCGGCATTGATTTTATCATGTTTTATGTATATGTTGCTGAGAAAGACCAATATCTGAAAAATATCGATATTCACCGACAAAAATCAATATCCACCTAGCTGTTTGGTGCCTGTCCTAAATAATTGCTAAATACAATTATTTCCCCATTATATCGGCAAATGACAACATTCAGCATAGATAAAATATTTCGGATCAGTTGGATAAAAATATTTTTGTTACGTTAAGATTCTACTTTTAAATTGCAAGAATCTGTTATTAAAACGTATTGTGATTTAGTGATACATCTCAATCAAGATATTGTAGGGAATGGTAAAAATATTGTTATATACATGTTCTCATTGTGCGTAAAAACCGGTCTATAATGATAATGTGAGAACTTAGAATTCTCTAATTCTTAGAATCATTATTATATGTATTCACTCAGTTACCTATTGTTATTTCACTCAGACAGTTCCAGCATTTTGCACATCTAGTGTTTATGTATGAACAATAATGTGTGCAAGAGCATGTTGGATTATATTTAGAGATTAGCATTTTACTTTATTTTAATAATTTAAAAGTTGAATACATTTAAATAATAATTATAACAATTACTAAATAATCAACAATAATTAGCAATTAAATCACTTGGTTATTTCAGATATGTTAAGAATAATGATAAAATGTATTTACCGCCATGGAAAACACTTCTGTCATCACTGGGCAAGTTTTGTTTTTTGGAACTACCGACTTTCTATTTCTGCCACTTATAAAGTGCTTAACACAGCCAAATACGTCTCGTAATTTTAAGCATCTAGAAAAATACGAGATCGAAATTTTCTAGTGTAAATCCCTCTCTCCGACCCCACCACACCGACGAGAGGACATTGAGGCCACGACAGATTTAATGTGCCCCAGCCCCCATTAGGTACACATCGATATTTGGCGAACGGAGAACCGAACCCACAACCCTTCGGTTATGAGCTCGATACTCTACAGCAAAACTATCGGAGTTTAACTGAGCAAGTCTTACTCATTGAATTAACTTGGAAAAGGCATAACTTAACTGATGAATTTATTTGTAGAGGCAAAGCCCAAAAAGAATAACCACTAATTATATTTTTTTTTACTGTGTTAATATAGCTAAAAAAACTTTTCTTTCGTGCTTCAAGAAAAAAAAATTACTTAAAATGTTTATTGTTTATAAATGGGATATATTAGCATAATTTTATGTTACAAAGCAAAATGTGTTGCTTATTAAAAAAAAAAATTTACGGACGAAAAAAAAAATCTCTTAATTTTGTTTATTGTAATGCTGTTGCAAATGGCACTTGAATGCATTATCCATTAATGCACATCCAAAATATTTGGTAATGTTAAAACAAAAACCTGTTGAGTGAATATGAATTATACCACGACTGAAAAAAATTTAGTTATATGCTATACTATTGTTATATATGGTATAGTTTTACACAGATTGCTCTGTATATATCAAAATGAAAGAAGGCTTACATTACAACACATGTAAACAGACTACTAAACCTAAAACGAGTAATACATTCTAAATGAGAAAAAAAATACCAATAAAAAACTTACACCTATGTTATGTTAATATGTGAAAGTTTATTATTGGTATTGTTTTATTTTCTACTTACAAATATGTCATTAAACAATATTATTTATTATAACATCTTAAATTTTTATGATGCTTTAAATATAACAAGAATTCCTTGCTTTTATAACCGCATTTAACATCACACTTCTTTTTTTAATTACACACTTCCCTCCACTTCTTGTATGAGAGTCAGATCTTCCTATCAGTGAGATTTTTTGAGGAGAAATCTCATCTATAGCAAGTAGCTTTTATTTAGAAATAACAAACTGATTACCGGTATAAAGCTGCTTGAGGTAACCATTTTTATTTGCTCATATATAAAGGTCTGAGTCTTCTTTTCCAACTACAATCGCCAACTCTTTTCAGGCATCTGTACAACCGCTGTCGATATCATATTCTATTTATACGGTATAGCCAATTTGAACAGAAGGATACTCTCCAGCTGTTGCCTCTTGGGTTCTTGTTTCAACTCTTTAACATAGCTTGTCTGTGTTGTCGATATACACCGACATTAGTTCAAATGTTTAAGAAAGTAACAAAAAATTTCGGTTTTCACCAACGTATTTGGTAAATGTCGATATTAAATAGAGAATATTGACTTTCTCTAATTCTGTCTTTCTCTTTAACATATACGTATTAATTACTTAAGGTTTATTGTTGTACTGAACTGTAAAAAATATTTTTTGTAAGTACAATTAGAAGGATGCAACACCAATTGTCTTTTAGTTTTGTCATTTAATTTTATAGTTTTTCTGAACATCTTGTTCGTCTCGTAACTGACTGACAAGTCACCCCTAGAGGGCGTTGGCGTTGCATATGGTACTGTACATGGGTATTAAGTTAGCTGACTGCAACGTACTTCCTGCGTTGAAATTGATGAATTTCAAAATTAATAATTATGCATTTGAGAAATAGAGACAAGAATATCATTGGATGTAACATTTTAATTAAAAAAGTTAAACAAAAAATGAACAATGACACATACAGAGTTATATATATAAAAACTAATTTGATTCAGTTGCGACAAGTAGAACATTTAGATTTATAATGCCACACTTTGTTTTTACAAGACTAACTTGAACACAATTGCGCTTTCCCTCAAAATCATCTCCTACTATCTCCCATAAACCATGGCTTGTTGTCTTTCTTGACTATTATTACTGTTCCAACTGAAACTTTACCTTTTTAAAAGTACCATTCTGATATTTGTTGTAAATGGCATAGATAATCTCTTCATCACTTTTTTCAGATAAATTAAGTAATTTGTGTTGTCCGCTACCATCTTTTAAATCTATTGTTTGAAATATCAATTACTTCTAGTTCTATTACGCTTAACATCGTTCTCCCAATAAGGAACTAAGCTGGTTTTAAAACATCTAACTCATCGGCATCACTGAGTAATGGCCCCTAAAGCCAAGAATTTAATATACTCTCGAGTTGATTTGTAATTATCAAAAACTCTTCTCAAATTAAAGTCATTAATTGCTCGTTTTAAATGAAATTAAATAATTTAATTCCACTATTTGATCTTTTCGTTGACTTCGTTTTCTCTTTCCTCGAACTTGACAATAGCTGTGAGTTTAGATTTTACTCATCCACGCATCCAGTTTAATTCCTTTACAGTATAAACTTTTACCATGGTTATTATCTGGATATAGACTACACCAGGAATGATACTGCATAAGCATAATGGACTGTAAAAAGTTTTATTTGTATGTTATGATTGGAAGGATGCAAGTTCAATTATTTTATTTATTTATTTATTTATTTATTTATTTATTTATTTATTTATTTATTTATTTATTTATTTATTTATTTATTTATTTATTTATTTATTTATTTATTTATTTATTTATTTATTTATTTATTTATTTATTTATTTATTTATTTTTTTTTTATTTATTTTTTTTATTATTATTATTATTATTATTATTATTATTATTATTATTATTATTATTATTATTATTAATTATTATTATCATTCTACTCCTGGACGTCTTACTTACATCATTCTGAAAGTTAAGTCTCCCCCTAGAGGACGTTGGCTTTACACATGAAATTATACATGAGTATTTCATTAACCATCTGCAACAAGGTTGCCCCATGCGTGTGTTGAAAAGCGTTGAAAGTTGTCAATCGCGAAAGTGTTAACCTCACTGCACAAATTCTATTTGAGTATTTAAAAAACATTGAATCCGTTAGATTTCTTGAAATTGAAACATTTATTTCTGACATAATAAGAATGTTAAATGTTATTTTTTAACGTTTAATGTTTAATGTTAATCAAGACATTGATAAATTTAACGACTGGCTCTTACCATCCAAAGTCAAAACTTTTGGGCATTACACATAATCTTGGATATTATACTTTCAAAAAGTCATTCAATTTAGTCATTGTCAATTACCTTTTAGAAACAGCGTTTATTTCACATAAAATTATATATGAGTACATACAGTCAACTAATTTCAAATATACAAGCCTGTCTGAGAACCTTCAGAGAATATTATAATTATTTTCAATTACACCGTCACCTACTATAATTACATATCTAATCAATATCATATTAAAGAATTAAAAAACTTTGGAACGTGACTAGTTTTTAAAAAATGTACTTTAAATTTTGTTATTAAGCACATTCATATGCTAACTTTCGTTATTTAAGCATCGTAGCACAACTATTGGAAAAGATAAAATTAAATAAAGAGCATTACCACCCTATTTAAGTGATTAGAATAAAAATTCCTACCTACATTAAAAGATGTGCTCTTTAATTTGTAGGTAACTAACTTTCTTTTCACTAAGCAAATTTTTGAAAACTAATATATCTATATAAAAACATTCTTCTTATGATCATACCATTTTAATTAACTAAAATTTAATTACCTAATTAGGGTCTTATGGTACCAGTCTTTACTCAAGTACTATAGAGTTTTAATATTAATTGCAAATGCTGAACATTTATTTACGAGAGAGGATCAATGCAAATTGTAATATTAACTAAAACATTTATTTTCATAGAATTTGGTTTTGAACATATTTAAAATAAAAAGTAATTTTGAACCCCGTTTGTTTTGTAAAAAGTAAGTTTAAAACAAACTTTCCCAGCTATGTTTGATCCTTATTAGAATCAAACATAGGCTTCCTTGTCCTGTGTTATACACATTAAATTTCATTAAATATTTTATTTGATTGATTCAATCTAAAGTTATATGATGATAAAAATCTTACACTGTGTCAAAAGCTTATTCCGCTCAAATCAAGTTCAAAATTTGAAGTATTAATCTTTCAACGCTGTAAACCTTCACAAAAATTATAGTAATTTATAACGTATATTTTAATACTTAAAAGACCATAACAACATTTTAAATCTACTAAGATTGAGAATATGTTTGGGTGAAAAACAAAAATATTTAGTTTTGTCAATTTCTCATTTTTCAAAATATGCTGATAATGTTCTACTTTGGATTATACGTACTCAACGATGACGGTATTTTTAATTTTTAGTATTTTATAACTTAATTAAAATATAAAGTTTTCTGTCTAATGATAAATCACGTCATTACATTTTTAATTAGTATTTTTTTTTTATTGTAAAAAAGGATATTTGAAATAAGTACTTATTTTCTATTACTTTTGATGCTTAAAATAATTCTAAGTATTTTACTTTCAATTTTATTAGCTAGGGCCCAGTTTCAATATCACTGTACAAATATCAATATCAATGAACAAATATCTTCCCTATTCAAATCTTGGTGTTTATTAATTATTCTTTTTTATCTTAGTATTTCTTACTCTCAGCATTTATACATCAATTTAAATTACAGATCTGTTAGTCTTTCAGAATATAACTTATGTTCAAAATATTTCAATAAAAATCCTAATATAGGTATTATACAATTGTATAGGTACTTATACAATAATATTAAATTATAAATTGAATGTAATAGCATTTTTTTATTGAAACACCTTATTTTTATCTGAATACTATTCATTCTTAGAAATTTAGTTTATTTTTCGACAATGATAAAATTGTACTTAATTATAGGTTTTAAAATTATGATTTTTAATTCATACAATTTATTCATTGAGATTTCAATGATGCATGAATGTCTTTGTTTAATGCAGGTTTGTCATGGAGCAAAAGTGTTCGAGTAACTGACCTTAAGGTTCCTTCGACGGTCATCTTCGGGGAGTCTGTCACCCTCATGTGCAGTTATGATCTAGGCACCGAGGAACTGTACGTAGTCAAATGGTACAAGGACGACCTCGAGTTCTACAGATACGAACCTAAAGACGACAACCAGTCAGTCTACTTTCCACAGCCCGGGATTGACATTGATGTAAGTGATTCTTAGAACTTTATAAAAATATAAGAGTGGAATTGACGTTCGTGATATATTTCAGATATTTATGTAGCTGTTACCGGAAAAATGTGAAATACGGCATTCTATAGAATGCCTAGGCATTGTATATAATGCATGAAATCTATAGAATGTCCAGGCATTGTATAGAATGCATGAAATCTAGCAGGCAATATATAAAGTGATTCATATTTCACACATTGCCTATGCATTCTATAGAATGCCAATTGAGAAACCTGCAAAGTATGAAATACATCCCCGATACATTTCGAATATACGTGTACGTAAGGTACGTGATATTTAACGCTCACACCTTACTTTTTAGAGAGTTTTACAATATCAAGTGATTAAAAAAAGTTATTTTGGAGGGTGAGATGCCACAAGCGACTGCCCGAAATAGGTCGGGGTATTTTTTCTTTATGTTTAATTGATCACAAGACCAACAAAATAGGTTGTACTTCTTCCTTTAGGAGTAGTAAAAGTCTAAAAAGTAAGGTGTACGCGTTTTAAAACTCATGGCCACCAAAATATAGTTCTGATTTTTATTGGTATATAGTTTCAAGCTCAATATCACAAACGCTATCAATGATAGTAATGTTTTCGTACTTTGCCTAAACAGCCTTTGTCATTCTATAGAATGCCAAGGTATTGTATACAATGCCTAGGGAAAGTATATAATAATTCTCATATTTCATACTTTGCCTAATGGTAACAGACATTCTATACAATGTTTCGGCATTCTCACAATAACGGCATTTTACACTTTTCCAGTAACATATCCAACAAATTAAGAATGAGAGTGTTGTTTTTCGGTAAAAGGGAAGAGAATTCTTTTCAAATAGAAATTTACTTCTAAATTTCCAGCATATTCATATGTTGTAAGAAAAGACAAATTTCTATATAATTGTTTGTAACATAAATTCGTTGAGTAAATAAATTTATTCGTTAAATTTTTAGTCCGATATTATAAAAAAGACACACATTTCTCTACATTTGAGAATTTATAAAGATTAAAGTATGGGAAACGTAATTAAATTTTATCAACTATAACAATTAATATAAAACAGCGTAATTACTACTGTAAAAATGTGACTGAGAAAAACATGCATATTTTTAATTGTTACTACATGTTAAACATCAAATAATTTTCAAAACTATTATGTTCAATGTAAAATATATTATGTTAAAAGAGCATGTGTGTTTTAAATTACCTTTTACAATAAAAGTAAGTTACGGTATTAAAATAAATTCTCTAACTTTACGAACTATCAAGATATTTTTTTTAAAAAATAAAAAATTAAATTTATATCAAAGTATAAAGAACAATTTTAAAGGTTTTGTGATATTATTTAATGCTACATTTAAACCAAAGTAAAAAATTTCGAATATAAAATAAACCTGTCATAACTAACAATAAAATATCTTTGAACTAATTTAAGAGCATTTTAAAATTATTAAACTGAGTTGAAATAGATAATAGTGTTGAAATATATAATGGTGGTTCTGAAGCTAATAACAAGCAACACAAATTCGAGACAAATTACTGGAATAAAATTCTTAAAAAATTACATTGTGTACTTCGTAATTTTTCTTAAACATAAAGCGTGAGCATGAATAAATTCACTAATATATATCACGTATTTAATAAATATAAACAAAAATTAGAGATAGAAATCCAAGAAAAACATAATTAACAATAATCAAATTATTTATCCATAAAAAGATACTAATTTCCCCGTACCAAGCATAATCAAATAATTTTTATAGCTTAGACGTAGTACATAAAGAGGACTATGTCATTTTTATTGTTAGCATTTCGAATCATAAATGTGAGTTTAAGTTTATTATTCAAAGAAGGGTGTTTTAATGGGAAGCGTAAACAAGATAAAAATGCAACTATTAAGTAAAATCTTAAGGTAATCTCCTATATTAAGAAGAAATTCTCGCGGTTTAATTTGGAATGTCGGACGAAATTCTTCCTATTATTTGTATGTAAATTAATCATCGAAATTGCTTTTTTGAAAAGGAATATCCTTTTGTTTACTGGTAATCAGGTTAAGTTCAAATTAATGCTTTTCAACGCGTTTATTATTACGGCAGAAACAAATTACTTTTGGTGAAATATATTAATTTCAATAATATTAAGATTTTAATATAATTGCTCAGAGAAAAAAAAAATTTAAATGATGTTCTACATCGACGAATAGATTGTTTTTGTGAAAATATAATATTAATTGCAGTTTTGGAAAAGGAATTATTGCTATCAGGCAAAGTCGGATTTCTACATTTATATTGAAAGTTACATTGCTAGGTGTTTTTAGACTTGAGAATTTGTTTAATTTACTGTAATGATTTGTCCTCGTAATTAGGAATTTATAAAAATCTTTTAAAAAGAAAAAAAATTATAATCTCGCACATATTAATTGCAGATATATTAAGTACGTAACCT
Organism: Linyphia triangularis; assembly: GCA_963978545.1. Taxonomy (NCBI): domain Eukaryota; kingdom Metazoa; phylum Arthropoda; class Arachnida; order Araneae; family Linyphiidae; genus Linyphia; species Linyphia triangularis. Next base: position 43,473,072 of record OZ021724.1, read on the forward strand.
GTCAAACGGATTTTTGGTTTAGTATCGATGCAACAACTGCAATTCAAAATATTTTAGGTTTACAAATTTTATAAAATTGGTCGAAATGTTTCTTTGTGTTCTTCAAACAATCATCTGTGGTTTCTAAAGCTGTACACCAAGCGTTTTATTTTTCTGTGTACCAGGTATTTCAATGCAAAAAAAAAAAAAATTGCGAAGAAGTTCATAAAAAAAAATACAATAGTAAAATTTAAAACAAAAATATTATTTAAAAGTATTTATAAGAAATTTGTAACTTTTTGCGTCTAGGATTGAAACTAATATAATTTTAAACAATTTGCGAAGAAGTAGTAACTCAATTTGTGGCTATATGAATAAGCAAATTCATAAAATATAAAATTTATTGCTCAAGAAATTACTATTTGGGAATTAATGATTGCGTATTGAACTATGTTTCTAATAAGCACAAAAACAGTTTGTATATAAAAATAAATACGCGATTAATTTCACTTAATTAAATTTGTGAAGTTTATTAATGAGTAGCTGGATCTACAAAATATTTAATTACTGCTTTTGTACCATTCACTCTCCAATTAGAGAATAATCTCACTTTAAATTAAATAGGGACTTTAAAAAAAAAATTAATGGCACAGTAAAAGTTCCAAAGCTGTCGCTTCAGAAAAAAACAAAATAATAATAATAAGACATACTCAAAATTTTACTCCAAATGCAGACATTTTTTAATTATATATTGAAAAAAAATTATTTTTAAATATTTTTCTTACATTTGGTGTTTGTATTGAAAAGGTAATTTTTATTTAAATATGAATTTGAGGGGGGAAAAAGGCAACAAAGTAAAATATATCTTAATTTTTAAATTAGAAAAATCCGCTCACTTTATATTTTTAAAATGAAAGATTGCTTGAATGGATTTGCAAACTTTTGAGACTTGAAAATCTGTTTCTTAATTATTAATATGGTAAGTATAATTTTAAATTAGTTACAGCTCCTCTGTACTGTCATTAGTTGTTCTCAGACATTTTTGTAATTTACATTGAGGGGGTTTTTCCATTCAGCAACGATCTGGTTATGTCATATAGCCAAATTGAACGAATGGGATTGAATCTTTTTAAAATTGCGGACTTGAAGTTATGTCTTGGGGGGACTTTTAAAAAGTGTGAACTCTAAGTTCACACTTTTTGAGTTCACACTTGCTCACTGAGTTCACTCTTGGAGGGACTTTTGAAACGTGTGATCTTCTCGTTGATTGGAAGATTTGTTTTTCGTCACTTTCCTGATGGATCCCGAGAGATATTCTCTTGGCTAAGCATAGTTAAATAGTAACTGGCATTTCTTTATTTTCAGAAACCGCTCAGCCAGTACTATGATATTTAATGTAGAATTGATTTTACTTAATTACTATGGATTTCAACGTTGTAACACTTGTTCGCGTCTAGATGATTTATGTTATCTACACTCACTTCCAAAAGTTAAGATCAGAGTGGAAAATGTTAATTTCTGTAAGCCAATCTGAATTAAAGAAGCCGAAATTTACTGCAAAGGTAGAAGGAAGTACGAAAATATGTTAGGTAATAGCCAATCACGGTTTCGCGTTAAGAAATATGCAAACCAGTCACATAGAAAGCCGACATTGTGAAGGGTTACTGGAGTTACATTTAAGTGCTAGTGAAAGGTGTCTAAAACATTCGTACGATTTGTTTTCAAGCTAGACGTGTTTCTATGGCTTCCAGAAGACGAATGGAAGATTCTGAGTGCTGGCGGAGTGTCGGAAGCATTGAAGCAGGACAGTATATCACAGATGTTGCTCTTTTCTTCGGCATTCATCATTCCGTCCTTTCACGATTATGTAAATAATTCTGAACCAGCCAAACAGTTGTCCGAAGACCTGTAGCCGGTCGTCCAATGATTAAGACCCCCGTGGAATATCAATATATTGATGTTGCAGCCAAGCGAAATCGAAGATCGCTCTCCACTCGTGTGACATGCATGGTTGCAGCGGCCATTGGTAAGACGATATCTGTCACTACCGTTTGTCGAAGGCTACACATGAATGGTCTGTACGCCCGGCTACCACGAGTTTGTGTTCCTTTATCCGTCCAATCCAAAGGAGCATTATTAAAGTGGTGCCGCCAGCATGTGAATCGGACTGTGTCTGATTGGGGCAGAGTTATTTTCACAGATGAGTTCAGATTTATCCTACAACCCGATGATAAGCGTGTAAGGGTCTGGAGGAACAAGGCACACGCAATTGGCCCCAGAACATCACTGAACATCACGAACATCATGGTCTGGGCAGGAATTTCATTGGGATATCGCACCGATCTGCACATCTTCAGGCGAGGTTCTGTGATGGCTGTACGGTATCGATATGAAGTCTTAGACTCCATTGTGAAACTGTACGCTGATCCTTCTTTCCTTTTAATGGATGATAATGCGCGTTCCTTTTAGAGCTTCCATTATTTTACGACTTTACGGTGAGTGAGGGTTGGTTGTTTTCAGATTATCTGGCGCCGTCAGCAACACGAGAGCTATAATGCACCGAAACATTCGTCATTAAGGTGAGTGAGGGAATTGCGCATAGAGAGTGGCTTACTCGCCGGACTTTTATCCAATTGAAAATGTTTGGGATGCCCTCGGAAGTGCGGTATGCTTCCAACCTCCAACCACTCTCAGAGATTTAGAAACTGCCCTAAAGGAGAAATGGCAATTACTGGACTCTGCGGTGGTTGATACCCTCATAACAAGCGTGATCACACTCTTTACACTTTGTGTACAGGTGAGGGGTGCTCACATACCCTATTAATGTCGGTTTTTGTTGTTTGTTTTGTATTTAAACAACATTTTGTTAATGACGTAACTATGACGTCACCTTATAATTTATGAAAATTTAATTATGTTTGTAATTCTTTATTTTATTTCATGAATAAATATAGAGCTACTTACTTGCAGCATTTCGTGTCAATCAAAGCAGTACTGGTGCATTTTTTCGCATTTTAACACTCCGTGCTTAACTTTTGGAAGTGAGTGTATAATGCGACCTGAATAAATGTATTGTCTGAGAAATGGATCTTTGATTATTGCGAGGTTTATATGATTCTGTAATTAATGAATTACTTCATGACGCGAGTTGTTACTTGTTACGACAATTATAACTTAAGTACTAACTGACGTGATCTTTAGCGTTATTTGAGTACAAAACGTTGAGCCGTAAGAAGTTAGTATAATACATTACCAACACAAGATAAATCAAAGTTAAACTTTAAGTATCAATTCAAATATTCAAACCAAATAACCAGTCCGGCAAGTCAATCTACCTGTTTATTCAAATACACCATAAATTCACAGATAAATTCCTCAAATGACAGCAACTTTAATTTACTGTCCTGAATCAAAGTATTAATAATAAAACAAGACAAAACAATAACTATTCTCGCAAATAGGTAAAATTCAATTACTTCTGAACATAGCAATTAACTTCAGGCATTGACAAAGTTACTTAATTGAACTACTGGCTGAGCATTGAGGAAGAAAGGTAAATCCACTTACTATATTTTCAGAGGTAAGCAAACTCAATGCAGCTGCGGGTATCATCGTCTGGACGCTGCTCTTCAGAGCTATATCAGTTAAAACTACTCTGTTGTTCCTTTTCTCTGGAAAAACCCATCTCGAATGCCTTCACTGTCCGATCCCAGATCCCTCCAGAATTTTCTGACATCAGTCCAATCTTTCCATTGGTTGAATATATCCCAACCTCTGACTATTCTATTTGCTACCAATATCCCAGAGATTACAATTGGAACAAATGGCCGTGAGAAAATCCCTTCTTCGATTCGATATGCAAATATTGGGAAACGTAGCTTTACTTGAGGGAATGTGTAATAAGTGCCGTACTTTAACCCCTCATGCAAAATAGTAGGAATGCCAGATTGTATCATGACACTAACCACTATGCGAAGACTTCATGGCATGTACAGAAATCTCGTTAATTTCATCAATATTTTAAATCTCTATTTACAAAAGTATGATTTAAGTTGGATCCTTTGCAATAATTTAAAATTTACTAAATTTAATAAGTTAAAACACAACAGTTTTGTTTTTTTCATTTAAAAGTATTTTTAAATAAATTTAATTCCATTGCGAAAAGTAATAAAATTAAGTAAATGAAATTGGAAATACGTTGAGCAGGAAATTATTTCCAAAAAAAGTACGTTGACAGTTAATATTGAAAAATTCCAAGACTGTAATTAAAAAAAATACCTAAAATATTTGTTTTAAGAGTCAAACAGTTTGAGTAATAGTAGCACAAATAAAATAAAAAATATCCAAAGCTATTTTACCTGACAAAACTTCTCAAAGAAACTCTATAATTTATATGAATCTGCATAAAAACTTGTAAATGAAAATTGTATGTATGAACATTATATGCCAAGGTATAGTTTTTATAAAAAAAAAACATACAAATTGAACAATTTACACATGCTACACTTTGTTCATAATTTTCCAAATATACTTTTTATGCTTTCCTTACAAAGAGTTCGCACATGGTCAGCTAGTTTCATAAAAAGTATCAATACATTTTAAAATAACAAAAGTAGTTGCATTTTGTAAAATCAATTATGAATATATGTTTAAAATGCATACAAATAACAGCATGATGTAGATTTTCAATGGATTCCCTCGCATGTCGATATTCCCAGAAATGAATTGACCGACAATCTTGCAAGGGTTGGCTCAAGTCATCCTATCCCCTCCTTTTTAGAGAATACTTATCAAGAACTTGTTTCGCAGAAAAAGGACCGAATCAAAGCGAAGTGGCTGACGCCTCCCACTGGTATAAAGGAAGAAAGCCGGGACTCTCCCTATCCCTTCCTTGCGACAGGCAGTCCAGTACATGTCTCTCTCGACTTGCCAGTGGCCACCTAAAATGCCTTACATATTTTGAGGGCAACAAGATCTATACCCTCTTTGCCCTAAATGCCAGCGACATCAGGCATCACCTGATCACATCTTGAACTGTCTGGGAGGAGATTCATTCTTCTCCCCTCTTGGTCATGGACTTCATCAAAGTCAACGGATTCCTTGATCTGGTCTGACAACGTCAGACTAGATAGGAGATTATTATTAACAACAACAACAAATAACATTTATATTAATCAACAAATGATTTCTCTAATTTACTATAAACTAAAAACCGTATGCAACTTAAAATTTTGCATTGATGCATTAATCTAGAATTTCAAGGACATAATTTATTGATAAAAACTACTTTTGCAGCATTCGAATAATGATTAGTATTTTAAAGAAAAACACAATGAAAAATCACGAAATTAGCTATTTAAAATTTTAAATCATCATCTAAACCTCTTCAATGAAATATTATTCATAAACTTATTTGAAACATTTCCTTTCTCAAAATTTATCTTATAAAATAACAATGTGTAATTCCTTCTACTCATTTTAACATAACTTAATGGTATTGCTTAGGATTGAAAGTGGAAACAGTTGCACAATAAAAATAAAAAAGGACCTGAAGTATAAGCATGGTTTGGGGCGGAATTTCTTTCATCTGCTTAGAAAATTATTCATAATTTGTATTGTTTCCTGTGTTACCAATTAAAATTCAAAAAAGACAAACAATTGCAAAAAGGGTAATGTAATGATATTTATCTATATAACGAACAATTCTTAACATTAAAATATAATTTAGAGAGTTGTACAGCTAGAGAATAAGTTTAATCAGAAAAACCAGGATGAAAACGTCTTGTTGGAAAAAAAATACTCAGCTAAGTTTTTTTTTTTTAAAGTAATCAATTTAAATTTATGAAGATTCTAACAACATATCATAGCCAATTTATTATTTGTTTAAATCATGAAATGAATTTTAATTTCGAAGAGCATCTGCAGCATAATGAATTAGTAATCAAATGAAAAATAATTGTTGCTTAATGTTTCTTTCATGCAGAAATATACTTGCATATAATATAGTTGCTAAAAATGCAAAACAATAATAATAATAAAGATCTCTATCGATTAAAATAATAGGTAAATATTCCGTAAAATAACAAATAATAAGAATAATTCAATTCCTTACGAATTAGAATACTATATTTCTGTGTGTTAAATGAAGAAAAAAAAGTATTCACATATAAGAATAAAGAATTTTTTCAGTTCAGGACAAAAAAAAAACATTTTACGTAAAGATAGGTTTTAGATCAAACCAAGTTTTTATTTTAGTACTTCTATTTCTTGCCGATTTGTTGCTGAAAGAATTATGTGTTTTTCATCAGCATTCCACAATTTTAAGACATTTTTAAAACCGATTTATGCTTAAAGAGAAAAAATATTTAACTCAATGATTTTCTACGTTGTCTTTTAATAGTTATTTTAAATTTTAAGGAAACCATTCAAAGTAGACCACCTTTTATTCCCTTAATTATAAATTATGTATGAAACAAAATCTTAAATCATATCTAAAACCTAATTTCTGCATTTTACTATTAAATCCACATTATTATATATTTTGCAATCAAATGATATCTTTAGTTATCCCAAGAAAATGCAGTTTTTTTTTTTTTTTTTTTTTTTTTTTTTTTAGTGTAGAGAAATGATCTAGGTACGGTCTACTACCTGATCTACTATACGATCTTGTACACGAAAAAAAACTCAAGCCTAAACAGCAAAATCAATCATACCAAACTTCAAGAAATATAAGTATACTATAATGCCAATTAATTTTAAGAAGAAAATAATAATTAATAAAACTTATTGTTTGTAAAAATCTTAATAAACTTTCACTTTGGCTAATGAAATAGCCTATTTTTGTTAAAAGGTTTTTTATTCATAAAATAAATAATTTTTCTTCAAACAAAGAGCCGCGCACATTTCGTTGCTACAAAAAAAAAACGTAATATTACCTATATTTTTTGCAAAACTTGCACATGTCTGACAAACACTTTTAAGTTCACCTGTTGGTAGAAGTTATTTGACAGTAATTTAATTTTTTTTTCTCTCTTTCTTTTGTAACATAGAGAAAATGTCAAACAGACGAAAAGTAATTACTTTTATCCTCATCGAACGAAAATGGCGACAGATTTCTGACGGAAAGAAGAAAAGACTTTCCTAAAATACATATTTTGAAATAATATTCTTTCGCTCTGAGAATAAAATTTCACGAGAAATTCGATCTCTGCCTTTCTCCTTCAGATTAATGAACTAAATGACACTTTATGGGAAGGTAATTTTTCTTTGCGTGGAAATCTGTCATCAGTAAAGTCCGCTGTTTTCTTGACACGTTTTGTTTCGAGGTTTATAAATTGGGTTGAAACAAGCAGACGGCTTTCTTTTTTTCTAAGCTTAGTAAGTATCTTTATATTAGTTTTAAAGTTTTTACTAATGAATATATAGCAAAATTGAAAGGTTTGTGAAGTGTGAATAAATTATAAAAGATTTAATGATTGACTTAAATGTTATTTAATATGCATACGAAATAATTTTTTCTTTAATCTAAATTGTTACGTATAAGCCAATTTTCAAGTAATTATAATGCGTTGCAGTACTCTTTTATTATTTTTCTAATGTAATTTTATAGCTTTTTTAAAGTGCTTAAGAAATAGCTACACATTTGACACAGTTGTTTTTATTGGGATTTAAAATTTTAGTATTACTCTAATTGTTAAAAACTGAGTTGTGCGGATGGTAAAATAGTCGATGCTGTGTCGTGTGAATTGTCTTTTGCAGGTTGAACTTACACGATTGCACTTTAGTACTCCAAAATTACATTAAGCGTATTTGTAAAACAACATTTCTTGTATGATCATTTCTTGTTTATATTGAGAATCATTTTTTGAGGTACAGGAATAACCATTTTTTAAAGCATTGGAATAAAAGTACTTAATACAAAGTTTATGTGAATTTAATATTTGATCTATATTAATAATCACAGACTTTAATTTGAAAGATTTATTGAATATTAAAATTAATCTCTCGAAACTAAGCTTTCAGTTATAAAGTTATTTGCAAATGTCACATCTGTCTAATACATTTAGAGAAATTAGAGACATACTATAATATCAACTTAGAGTATCTAGGTTAAGTAGGTTTGTTTTCACATCGGATAAACTTTACCTATTTTTTAATGAAACTTAAGTTTATTTACTCAAATTTCCACTATTGCATCTCGATTGAGCAATGTAATTAATATGCAAGAAATTAGGATAACATAGATTGCGATATATAGTTAGTAAATAAATGTCAATCAATTAAGAAGGTGCCAGTACAGGCGTTTTTTAGTATCACAAAACTTTTATCTGTTTAACCAAAGGAAAAATCTGATAATTATTCTCTTTTATCTCCATTTATTTCTTTAGTAATCAAGTTTGTCTAGAACTATTTAATTGTTTCAAACTTTAACTGCTGTATGCGGTCTCTGACAGACCGCGAGTCCTTTTTTGTAGAATGCTACCACCCCCTAAAACATTTCTTCTTTGAATTTTATATTAATTATTCTGATACTATGTTTCTGAAACTTTAAAATGATGTTCACAAATTTGTTTGGCGAAGTATGGACCTCGTGTTGCCATTGCTCTAAAAAATAACAAACTTCTCAACCACAACAAGGTTAATCTCCTAAAACTGAATTTTTAACTTTACTGCAAAACAAGCTGCGCCATGAATTATGAGCATTAGGATCACTATGTACATTTCTTTCTAATCACTGAAACGACAATTTTAAACTGATAGAACAGAAATCAAAGAGAAAGGAAAGCAATGGAAAGTTTTTTGTTCATAATTCTAGCTATAAAAAAGAAGGTGGAAGTAATTGAACAGGTTGGTAGAATGGAGGGGAATCATAGATATGCTACTTTGATAGACTTTTATAGTAAAATCGTAATAAAATCTTACACTAATAATTATTCTCTTTTATTGGTATTTATCACTATTATAATCAAGATTTTCAGAATAGGAAATTAAGGGTATTCCTTTCTTATAAAAATCTTATATTACATGAAAATAGTAATGAGTTAAGTATCCTCCCTTGGACACCGTTTCTTTAAAACCAATGGCGAAAAAAACATTGCTTAAAGCTATTATTTACAATTTTAAATGTACCCCAAATTCTCTTCTTTAATTTTGATCATTTTTTTAATTGCTTATTGTTTACCCTAGTAGAGGCTAGCCTGCCCGAAACTATTTTGCTGGCTATTTTTATTGAAATTTGAAAGTGGTAAAAAATACCTCTTTATACCATATACTTGTCTTCAAAGTAGTTTAATTTTTAAAGAAAAGGGTAAGCTATAAAAAATGTCGTGCCATAAATTAAATTGATAAACCTTCTTCCAAAAATCCAGGGGAGAGGGAGTCTTTCCAAAGTCATTTATGGGGGGGGGGGGGTGGAGGAAAGGGATCCTTCCAAACCCCATTTTAGTTTGTTTTTGTAATTTGAAGTTGAAAAATGAACCAATAACTCCATTTTTTAATAATGCATTTTAAAAAAATTCTAAAATTGCACAATATACCTTATTTTATAAATTCGTTAAAATATTTCTACAGTTACATTTTGGATATGTCTTCAATGAATAATGCTTAATATGAATAGACTAAAATCTATTCTATTAACAAAAGAAAACTTACTTAGATAACATTTAAGGGAATATATATTCGTAGTCGTAACAATTGTTTCCTGTCTGAATTTTCTGTAGTGGCATTTCTGAGTTATCGCTATCCAAGCCATGCGTGGTACAAGCAATCAAGACCAGCATCAACCTGACATGACGTTAAGTGGTATAATTGCATGCTTTTTAACCTTCACATTATTGGGCAAATGAAGAAATGAAATATGCTCTTGGGTGTTTTCCTTGACAAGAAATAATTTCGATAGGAGAATAATTCACGTAATGCAATGCAGAAATTATTATTTTTGGCCATTTCCTTTAGTGGGCAGAGTTTTTCTGCTTTTTACTTAGAAGAAACTTTTAATTTGAAATAAGTACCTAAATTAATTACAGAAAACTTTTAGTACCGCCTTTGAAGTCTCATTTAAGATATTATGTTTCTGAAAATACCTGGGCATTTAATGTCTTGGGAGATTATTTTGGAAATACGACTTGTGGTAAAATTTATTTTTGTAGTTTTAGATTTTTGTTTCTAAGAGAAAGTAACAGAAAAAATGTTTAATTTTCAAAGGAAAATAATTAAAGTTATTTTGTTGCTCTCAAATTTACAAATTTTGTTTTTGTTTGTTGCGACAAGTTTAATTTAATACTAACCACTATACGACACCTCATGGTACTATTGTTGTGAACAATAAAGTCTGATCAGGTTGGGACCTATAGCTTAACGTGGATTAATAACCAACTAACATCCATTCCTAACACATGCTTTGAACCCGGTGCCTTTGGCAGTCGAGACCAGAGCTTTAACAATCTTGTCACCAGATTATTAAGTGTAATAAGACAAAGACATCAAAGGATAGCAAACTGCATCAACAAATAGAAAATCTCTCTGTAATTTCTTTTGAGTGAACTAGTGGAATAAGTAAACATACTCTTAGAAAGATTTCTGCTCAAAGTTCTCTTTTTTTTTTACTCAAATAGTGATTTAACTACTTAACATTAGAACTCCAAGCAGTAGTCCAACCAAAGCAATTTTCCTTCCGATGAACACATACAGTGGATTTTCAAAGTTCTTAAGTGGAAGGAGTGGATGTAAAAAATTCAATTTAAACTTCAACCGCAACAAATTTGGTGAAAAAAACTCGAAACACTCCGACAAATGAGTATACAGTGAATAAAATGACTTTTTTTTTTTTTTAGTTTTCAATCACGTAGTGAAGAAATGGACGGAGGGGCGCTAAGAAATAACTCAATAGGGCGGTTGAGGCGAGATATTTCTTCCGAAGTAAAACGAGATTTCGTCCCTATATATAGCCATATTCCAAACTTGATTTCCTACGGGAGGCTTTTAACAGTCGAGTGAGTTTGATAAGTTCTTCGATTTCCATCGTAATTTTTTTACTGCGATTTGTTTTTCTTAAATTCGCTTTATTTGATAGAAACAATTTTGAGGTAGTCCGCACCGCTGAGATGTGGTCAAATTACGCTTTCCGGGGCGGTGTGGTAAAGAATCCAATTGAGTAGATGTGTTTCTGAAACAATTGTCTGGAAATACTCTTTAAAAGAAACGATATATATATATATATATATATATATATATATATTTTTTTTTTTTTTTTTTTTTTTTTTTTTTTTTTTTGTCAGTTCTAGTGGAAAAGGGTTACCAACAAACTAAATAAGGAACAAAAAAAAATATTTCTTGAAATATAGTATGAAAATGTTAAAAAGGATGCCTTACGATTTTCTCACCAGAATAAATATTAATTTTTCTAGCAAAATTATAAAAACCAAGTAATGGAAAGAGGGAGAAAAATTAATTGATATAAAATTAATTGATATAATTAAACGAATTAAAAAGTCCGTTTCCATTAAATTACGTAAGAGATTTTTAAATTTCATATTCCATATTTTTAGTCTTTAAGAAATAAGAACAAAAAATAAAAAAAAATCTTTCAAAGCATTTGTAATTTTTCTCTACTATAAAGAAGTAATAACTATTCTGTAGAACGCCAAATCGAAATATTAATGATCAACGTTACAGGTTTAGAATGACGCGAACAACTATTCGAATCCATCATAGACTTGTTAATTGTCACATGAATACGTTATTATTTTGTGTCTTCTATTGTTGAATATTATAATATCCTTTAAAGATGCACGAGGATAAACCCTAGAAGGATGAATTTATTGACGACCTAAAAAATATCGAAACAAATTTTATTCTAAGTTATTTTCATCTAAATGTAAATTTATTATATCCAAAATGGTATTATTTAATGATAAGGCTCCAAGGAAAATTAAGAATCAAGCAATACTTTTAGTGTTTCTTACTGCAAAGGAAAAAACGGAACACATACAGAATCACTTCGATCTGTGTTTGTAAAAAAAAAAAAACATTACAGTTGAATAACTCAGGAACTACTTAAAAAATTAAAATAACATCTCGTACACATTCACTTTATACATTTTCTTCACCAAACATGAAAATATTTTTTACAAATTATAAATTTTAAAATTGTTTAAAAAAAAACATTTTCATTAATAATGTTAAGTTTTATACTAAATGAAATCTACCGGTAAACGCCTCTCAAAAATATATACATGTGTAGCTTTCTTATAATTTATTTTAATGAAGCATTGAATTAATTATCAGAAAGTACCTCCACCGCCAACAGGTACTCTCGACTTAATTAAAATATATACAGAATTTGACAAAAATCAGTTGGATGATTGTGAGTAGTCTCAATAAAAACATTTTTATAATTAAAATATCTCAGATTCAAAGAAATAAGTTAAAACGTTTGCCTCTAGAGGAATTCGTAAGTATATTTACCATCGAAAAGATGAGTTTTTCATTACCTGTTTTCCAGTGAACATGCAATGTTAGTACTATATATCTAATACATCATCCAAACTTCAAACCAAAATTCAAACTTCAAACATTTCACACAGAAATTTTCTGTTTCTAAACCGTTGTAACAAATATAAATAATTTTACAATATGAGAAAAAAAAACGTCCAACTCACAAACTATCCAATTTAAAATTATCGCCGTAAAAGGAATTTCCCCTTTTGACGCTAATGGAAAGTTATAGTCTCACATCCTTTCCACATAAATATCAGGAAACATTAGCTGAGAAAAGTATTCTGAACCATTAGACCAACATACTGCAACAGGCATTTGAAAGTCGTTAACTGCATAAAGGTTAGCCTAGTATTACTTTCATAATTTTTCTCTATGCAGTATTAAAAAGTTTCAGGAAGTGGAAAGGTTTTAAAAAGAAATGTAAAAATATTAAAACATATTTTTCTTAAAATATTACCTGTTTACATTTTTTGTCTTTGGAAAGACATGCGTAGGTTAAATATAAAAACTATATACTTTCTAATCAAATAACCAAGCGAAATTATCACAGCAAAAGGGAATATTATAATATGAATTTCAAGTAGTAGCAAACTAAGGACCTGTATTTTTCCTAAAGATTTATTTATCGTTGTCAAACGTGTGAATTATTATTAAGATGTACTCTTTTTTTTATGTATGTAAGAGAAAAGAAGCATCTGTTGAGTGTTTGATGAACTTCTCTAACATCGATAAACAGAGATTTGAGCTGCGGTAATATATAAATAATGTTAGGATCGTAATACATACATAAATAAGCAAACCCTTTTTAATCAGATATCCCCTTCAAGAAGTAATAAAGCCTTTTAATGAACATTGATTAATTTTAAATAAATTAAAAAGGCTTTATGTTTTTATGCAAAGAGTAAAAAAAATCATATACATTTAATTGCTGTACACTATACCAAGTAATTTTGGACTTAATTGTATACCGTCTTTTTTTAAATTTGAACAATTGCATCCCTTTTTAAAAAGCACTGTGTGCTTTCAAAATGTATTTCTAAAGGTCAACCCTTTTCGTCTAAATCTGCCTGACCACGAACCTAAAACCTATGAACAACAACCCCAGTAGCACAAATACGCTGGCCAATCTCTATGTCGACCGTTGTAGATTAGCCGTTGTTATAGATCTTAGTCAACCACTTCCAGTGCTGGGTAAAATATACTGGAAAGTTTTAATTGTTGATACAGGGTTTTAAAATTGAAATATAGTGTTATAAGAAAGGAGACGGTGAGGTGAAAAATATGTTTTATGACGTTTTTTCCTTTCTTTTTTTTTTTTTTTTTTCCTTTTTTTTTTTTTAATCGTTTATTTTGAAATGATGCTCAAGATTCGGATTGGACTGGTAGACTGAGAGGGAACTTCAAGTTTAGGTACCTCATCGAACATCATCCTGAATTTCTTATAGAATATGGAGAAAAGTTAGTAGATTACTAATCTACTGGTCTGCCGTTGCAAAAATGGCCGAAACTAGTCGAAAATCACCTTTGAATTAGTTTAACTAAATCCGATTGCCAAATATGTCATAACTTGCCAAAAAGTGAACAGATTTTTTTCTTCTGGAAACCCACAGCACTTATATTTCATTGAGGAAGGGCTGGGAAAACTTGAACATTTTAAAAGTAAGCCAAATTGGCGACATCAGTTACGTCATCAGTAACGTAATATTTATTGCCAATTTGGCTCACTTTTAATAGATGCAAGTAGACCGTCACCAGATATCTGAATCATCTACAACCATCTTAAATTGAAAATTAAAAAGCGATGGGTTATCACAAAAAAAATAATGCTCATTATTTGGCAAGTTATGGCATATTTGGCAATCGAATTTAGTTCAACTCGTTCAAGATCAATTTTCGTCTAATTTCGGCCATTTTCGCCACTGCAGACCTGTGGATTCGTTATCTACTAACTTTTCTCCACATTCTGTAAAAAACTCAGAATGATGTTCGATGGGGTACCTAAGCGCTTGCAGTCGCCTCTCGGACTATGAGTACCCCCAGTAGCACAAACACGATGACCAATCTCGATGTAGATCGTTGTAGACTAGCCGTTGCTATAGATCTGAATCAATCTCGTCTAGTGCTAGGTCAAATATACTGGCAAGTTTTAAATCAATCTTCCCAGTAATCAATCTTCCCCGACATTGGCCAACACAGCTGTGCTACCTGGGTAGTTTGAAGAAACATCAAATCTGTGTCAAACCATCGCAGAATAGATAACGTAACATTTAATTAGAAGTTAGAGCGATTTCGAAAGTCCTTCTTTTGTCAAACATTGAATCGATATTCTTGTAAAAGGCAAAAATCATTCTGGTTTTGGAAAGAGACTGCACTATCTTCTGTGTTGTAAGTATTATCACCATTTTTGTATTAGATCTTTTAAAGGATACACTTGATGGTTGTTAATGATTCAGAACATAAGTTGGAGGAAATATCATATTTCTAATGATCGGAATCTAATTTTCTTCACTTAAACAATAAAGCACTTTTTTTTTAGCTATCTAAGTCAGGAAGCAACGTGGTATACCTAAAAAACGTGGCTCTGGACTCAGCTGGAACGTACAAATGCCAAGTTTCAACTGAGGCTCCAACTTATAGCTGCGTGCAAGCAGTCAAGGAAATGAACGTAGTCAGTAAGTATAAATATTTACAATATATTAGTATTTATAACGTTCAATTTAATATCAAGTTTACGAAACGCATTTATAATCAACAAGAAATAGATCCGTTAGCTCTCTATTTCTGAAAATAATCTGTCCATAACAGGGTTTTTATAATAACTTAGCAGTATCACATTAATTTTTAACAGAACATTTAATTGAAAGATCTTTATCTTTCGAATTTGATAAATTTGCACCTAAAGAATTCGATACATAGAAATTTTAAAAACCGAGAACATTTAAAACTCAAAAAAGATATTCATGAAATATAAATTGATAACGTAATGATTATCTTCTTATTTTCATTTACATAAAACAATTAAATGGTTATGCAGTTAATTAAAATTTTAAATCTATTTAGAAATCTAAACAAACCATTAAATTTTTATCATTACTTTCAAACAGACAGGCAAATCTTCTTTTATCAAGAGCCTTGTCACTATGAACTTATTTTTATTCTCCTTACTCGTATAAACCTAGAAATTAAATGCATAATCGTGTACTTTGATAAAAGAAATATTATCTTAAATTATTGTCAAGAATTACAGCAAAATGCAAAAATTAGAGCATTCATCTTACCTATCTATAAAAAGAACTAAATAAAAGTAATCAATGCTGTTATTACTTTTTAATAATATTTTAAATTAATGTCAAAAAAATTATTTATTTAAAAAAAAAAAACGGAACATATATAATATAGCATGAGTGACAGAAATTTGACAGATGTATGAATTTAATATAATGTACTTATGATGGATTATAAAATAATATTCACTCCAAATACAACTAAACGTTACTATAAAAAACTCGAATAAAATCGCACAAATCACAATAGTTTATGTTGCCACGTTACATTTCATTGGGTAATTAGCACACGATATAAAGGCGTTGCGAATGCGAAGGACAAACTCAACAAAAGATGATTTTGGAAAGTTTTCCATGTATTGATTTTTCCATGCATTACTCTCTGTGAATTTTGAGAGGGAAAAAGCGAGTGAACTCAACATGAAATATATACCTTTAGAATCTGTGAGATATGTCGAGATTCGCTGGAAAATAAAAATCGACCCGATGCTAAGTTCACCCTTCGTTTCCATAACGGCTCAATTATACACATGATATGAATTGATATGATAAGAGAAGGCTAATAGTAAGTTGCAGCATTGAGTTTTTGTAGAAATAATTACATTTATGTGCAACTGGAGTAAAGTAGTCCAAACATGAACTAAGATTATTTTGAAAAATATCTAGTTTGTTAAATATTGATTGCAACCCATGGTTTCGTCACAATAATCCCTATTTAGTTCATTGTGTGTGAAGTACGCCATAGAAATCAAGTGGTTGCAAACATTAGACACCTTAACTTTTTCTAGCTGATCATTTTACTTGGCAGTTTCTTTTATAACGTCTAGTTGTCTGTAGGATATAGCAAATTTGTTTTATAGAACCGATTATTTTTTATTATTAATGTACGTTCGACTGTGGCTTTGTCTAGAATAATTACATCGTTGCTCTAAAAAAAAAACTATGCAATCTTCATTCCACCTCTTTGTGTTAAAAACGATGACCAATTACAGGAAACAATATTAAAAGTGTATCAAGAATGCTCGGCTCAAAATATTAGGAAATGTTTATCCTCTTTGTCACTTTGACCTTGCTTTGTCCTCCACACCAAGAAAAAAAATATTCACTCAAAGACGAAAAATTGCTCATACTCGTTTTAAATACAAAAAGGTGCAATGACGTACTTAAAAATAAAGTATTTGCGTTACATATGAAATACTTCATTAATTCTTGGTTTATATCGGAAGGTATTAAAAAAAATACTTATGCAAAACGATATTCGCTTTCAAAAAATTAAATTTGCTATCATGTTGAGGAAGATTTAGACGCTCTTGGGTATTGTAAACAATAAGATGACAAGAAACAAAGTAGCTTAAATTCAACCAAATAAGTTAGTGCATTTAAAAATTTATTTTAAAGTATATTTATCTCATCAAAGTAGAAAGGTGCGCTTTCGCAGCTTTGATAAGCAACTTTATTTGAAATTATAAGTAAATTTTACTTGACTGCATTTTAATATAAACACTGTTTTAACTGTGTAGTAAGTTAAAGTATTAAAGTCACTAATTTACATAGAGAAAAGGATATCCGTGTCAGACGAACCAATTTCGATATTCATCATCTTGGATAAAATTCCCAAATTCCGAGATCACTTCTTAGAGATAAATACAACTCGCTCTCACTGGAACATGAAAAAGACATACCCTCTAATCAATCTGAGAAAAATAGTACCAAAATTCATCAAGCTGATACTGTTCTAAGCCAGCGTAAGTTTTTCTCACAACCAGAAGAAAAAGAAGATTCCAGTGACTGCAGTAATTTTCAAAGTAATTCTTCGCAATATTCCCTTATTCAATGTTAACCTTTATGTTAATATTTTTCATCTACATAAACGCGATGACAAAAAAAAAATAATAATAATAAGGGCTCTAGCTAAAGTAGAAGCTAAACACATATAAAAACATAATTAACAAAATAATTTAAAATTGCAGAATCTACTGCTTCGACGTTAAGATTTGGTGGTAGAATACTGCCAAGATTCTTGATTTTTGCTTTAAAAAAGCTCTAATAATTTGAAAAAATATTTTTAATAATTTAAAAAATGTGGAGGTAAAACTCTAGGTACTTAGAGTGGGACTTATACGATGAACAAACGATTCTACTCCAAAATTAGAACATCCACCCACTCATTTTAATTAAAAATTGTCAAAGACGAGTGAAGACATACCCATAATACAAATACCCCTCTTTCTTAAAAAAGAAACATTACATAATATTCAAATTCCAGTATTATATACATGAATAAAGTGATATCATGAACTCGCTTTTTCATTTCTAAAATGTTTTGCCCAAACATTCCTTAATATAAATTTTATTTATTCCAATACATCGGCCAATTTTTCGCATACGCGGACAGAAAAAAATATCTGCATTTATTTCAATCTGCCATTGAAGTTTCTATTTTTACGTTTGAACCCATTTTTTACAGTAACAAAAATGTTTCCAAATGCATCGTAAAGAAAACGCACAAATACATTTTATTCATATGAAATAATTGAAGGAAATAAAATTTCAAATTGCTATCTGATAAATAAGCATTTCCATATATTTAAAACTATTCCAAAATTACTTTTTTAGATATTTACAAATTCTTTATTTTATACTTATATTATTATAATTTATATATTTCTACTTTACTCCATTTATACATATATTATTCACATTATTTATACTTGAGCTACAATGCTTCATAGCCATTGAACGAATTATCATTAAAATCTATACTAATTTCTAAAATTTAGGTATTCACAGTGGAAATTTAGTCATCCGAAATCGGCAATTCACATTGAGAGTAAACAATAATTCGAAAATCATTTGTCATTCTTACCAAGATTATACAATCAATGTCCAAAATGATTTAATATATTTAAATCATAAACATATTATCTTTCCTGAAATATGGTAACTTGACAGTTTTAAGAACTCATTTATCAAAGGCTTGGTAGTGGAGAATTTATTTACATATGCAGAGAGCTGAAGCACTATGCTATTTACTAACCAAAATACATTTTCGTGGATCTGACAGGAGATGAATGAATAATATTTTAAACCGTTTTGAAGGGGATATTAATGCTTGTTACCATTTATATACCTCATGTCTCAAGTTGCATATTTTCTAAGGAGGTTTTTATGACATATTTTCCCAAACAGACAGGCACGTTTGCAAAACATACATAACCCCCTGAAAATTCTTTAAAAAGTTGAATAAGATGTCTTATTATACAATATTCAAGTGTTTTAGTTTTATAAAATGTACGTGTCAAATTTTTTTTTATATTTTAACTCCAATTTGTTAACTTTGGCACTAAATAAATCTTTAATGTAAACATTGAAAATAATACAAAAAAAAAATTTGTAAACCACAACATATCATAATTTATTAATTGAATGTTACACCATTTTTTTTTAATATAATTATTATTATTATTATTATTATTATTATTATTATTATTATTATTATTATTATTATTATTATTATTATTATTATTATTATTATTATTATTATTATTATTATTTCGTGTTAAATATTATTCTTAAAGAATATTTTCCACTACGAAATTTTATCATTTGCATTCCATAGTGAAATTTAAGAGGTAGACCTTTTATACAACATCGTCATCTATTTGTGCAATAAAAACAAGAATATCGTCAGTAGCTTTTGAAACAAATAAAAGAAAACTAGGCACCCAGGACAAATACTTCCTAGTTAAATAGTGGTAGCTCCACAAAATCCAAGAAATAAGTTTTAAATAGTCAAATTCGTTGGTGAAATAATACAGTTGAGTAGTTTTAGTACAGGAGTTTTCCCGGTGGACTCTGTAAGAGTGGCTAATTTAATGTTAGCGCAATTTATATTTCAATCTTGTCTGAGAACAATTCACTTAACTAAGTGGCTTATGGCTAAGCCCACACCATGTCACTGACACACAGTTGCCCCTAATGAGTTATAATAGATTCACTGGACCACGTATTTCCATAGAAGAATGATACAGATTTTTAATTAGACATGCTACTCGTTTGAGTAATTCAATTTCCTATGGCGAAAGCTATAGCTTTGATTATAATAAGTTGTGATATATTTTATGTCCCATTGGTGAAATATTTAAATATTTAAGGAATATGTTGCTACCCTAAAAGAATCCATTAAAAAACGCGACCAACACCATATTAGCCAGTTTAACGAAAAGTTCATAGGAATAATACACTTTTCTGA
This sequence comes from Linyphia triangularis, assembly GCA_963978545.1. Lineage (NCBI taxonomy): Eukaryota > Metazoa > Arthropoda > Arachnida > Araneae > Linyphiidae > Linyphia > Linyphia triangularis. The sequence goes on from OZ021724.1 coordinate 43,493,085, forward strand.
ATGAGCTCTCTTTAGGTGTATTCTAAGAATAGAGTGGTATTATTATTAATATTATTATTATTATTATTATTATTATTATTATTATTATTATTATTATTATTATTATTATTATTATTATCAATAATAATAATAATAATAATAATAATAATAATAATAATAATAATATATTATTATTATTATTATTATTACAACTTTACAACCTTACAACTTTGTAACTTTCCAAAACTAAATCGTGAAAGTTTCACGGACTTTTTTATTACTTACCATATTTTAGGTATTTTTGCAATTTACTCTAATCTTCAATCTCTTAAGTTAAAAATATGCCATCTGACCATCTTTCCGGTGCACACTTTGTAGTTATATAGTGGTAATTTAGAAAAAGGAGAATATTAAATAGGTCTCTCTATAAAACTTTACTCTTGAATGATGAAACTAAAAAAAAATCTAATTACTTCCAATTCCGAAATTTAATAAATAACAACAGTCTGGTTCTCTTTCCATTAATAAGATTTAATAAGTAGCGAGAGCTGCTTTATAATTACATTTACGTCCAGTTAAAAACAGTTTAAAACTTCTGTTAAAACCACAAACTGATAATTACTTATACTCATTCTTGAGAGCATTGTCAACCTTCACTGAGATTCTCAAGATCTCTAGATCACCAATTCAATTTATATACATAAATATGATGGAGTTGAAGTTATACTAATTTCATTTAAAATCTTACATATAATTTCTCGGTTTTTCTTCTTTCTCCCCCCCCCCCTCCCTTTTTTTTTGGGGGGGGGGGGGTGATCCTTTTTCTTTCTTTATACATATTTAAAACTGATAAATTATATACCACTTTATAGACTAAGACCTAATTTTGAAAAAAAAATTTAAATATACCGTAGATGGCAGCACTATAGAAAAGAGAAAATAAAATTTAAACAAGTTGGAGAAACCTGAGGAATCTTTTTTCTCTCAGCAGTAGAAAACAAATATACTCTGAAGAACTTCCAAAAAAAAGTAAATCTCACAAACCATCTTAAAAGTATTAAAAGTACTCACTGATTTCTAAATGTTCTACTGTTGCTTTAATACATGCCATTTTTAGAAAATTCCTACTATTATTCCTAAGCAGCTACCAATAAATGAGCTCTCTTTCGTCCCCTGTTATACTTTAGCTCTCTCACTGTAGACTTCAATTATCTTCCGAGTCAAAAGTGAATCACCTCTTGTCACTCCTAATATACTCGGTTGACTTCTCTTTCGTCACTTCTCGGGAACAATAGAAGCAGTAACTTTCAATCGTAATAGGTGCTTCCGTCAAGCAGCAACGAGGAAATCTTTCCCATACCCATTTTAAATGTTCTGTCTAGGATAGACATCTTTAGAGGAAAAGATTGTTCAGTGAGTCACACGTTACAATTGGATGCATTTTTCAAACGGAATAAGTAATAATTTAAGTATATTTTTTTTAATGCTAATCTAGTCCTTTTTGGGGTTTTCATGTTAATTATATTATGAAAATAAAAAAGATTCATAAATTTCAACTAATATTTAATTAAAATATGAATTATATTTGTAACGTTTTTAGCCAGAAATAGGAGTGGGAAGTTTAATCGATCTATAAAATGATTTTAAACGATTTACAATTTTAGTATAATTAAAAGCAGTAAATAATAATTTCATAATTAATGTAGAAGTTTCCCAAACGAATGTTTAGTCAAGCTATTCTTAGTACTCGTTTTTGGTTTTGTTTTTTGTGCATTTGCGGTTCAAATTTAAAAAAAAAAAAAAAAAAAAAAAAAAAAAGAATTATCTTAGTTACAGAAGCTGGAATAAAAATACTTATAAATATTTTTTTTTTTTATTATTATTATTATTTTGTGTACCTCACCCTACCTTAAATTCCAGCAATCTTACTTCACAAAGACAATGCCAGTGTTATAACCAACAAGCACTAAAAAGAAAAACCTATAAGCGAGGGGAGTTCGAATTACAATTGAATCGAATCGTATATTTTAAATGCACATAATCACATTTCTTCAAATTAAAACCTTATCAGAATCTAAAATTTTCCTTACTAGAGGCATATAACAATATATCAAAGAAATCTGCAAGCATCCCATGAAATAAAATTTCCTCGTTATGTTATTATTTTCCAGTAATTCCGCATTCATGTTATAATAAATGGTATATCATGCTTTTTTAGTATTACCAAGGGAAGGACCAACAATAACAGGTGGAGAAGGAAATTACGATTTTGGAGACAACGTCACCCTTAATTGTACTTCGGCCAAGTCAAAACCTGCTGCAAAACTTAGCTGGTTGGTGAATGGAATGCCTGTAAGTTTGTGTTTTCTAACAAACTCACGACATATAAATCAAATGTGTAAATAAATTTTCAGAGTTAAACTATTTACTCTCTTGTACCATAACTGGATATATTTTCAATGTAAATAGTGATATTACTAATTAAGTAATATATTTAAAATCTCTTCAAGACTATGCTAGAATAAAGGAAAGAAAACCATGTAGAGTTTTGAAATTGGTGAGGAAGAGTGAAGAGTTTGAAGTTGAATGAGAAGAGAAAAGGAAGTAAAACAGTCGTCTTTTAAGGTTGATAAAGGGTGAATATTTTTAGGGTGTTAAAAAAAGAAATGGGGAGGGGAATTCGAAGTTCTTATAATTTTCTTCTTATTCTTAATAAATAATATTTGCTTTCAAAATAAAATATTTCAAAATGATGTATTCACTTTTTTAATATATATTTTATTAGACATGTAATTATAAATAGTTAAATAAAAATGTATCATAAACATATTTAAAAAAAAAAAAAATTCGTATTTTAATTAACATGTTTTCTTTGTGCAACTATAATAGTGCCCCCAAAATTCGTTAAATAAAATATAAATGACTTTTTTAAATATTGTTGCACAAATTGTCTGTATATAGTGTAAATGTGACGTATTATTTTAAAATTCTATTGTAACTTATTTTTATCTTATTTTATTTATTAAAAGCGATTATACAGGTTAGAAAAAGGTGGCAACACCTAAAGCAATCGAGCAATTTCGAGATGTTTCTTTTTCGATGAATTGGCTGGAAATTTCGGGAATGTTCTCACGTGCCAGGTATTTAAAGACCGCAGATCGGGAAAGTTTTCAGATTGACTTTGGACTTCGATGAAAGCTTATCGCTTTGTTTACCTATTGGAGTGAGCTTGTATAATCGCTGTATTCGAAGTTGTTTTTGCTGAAGCTTGTGAGCGATTACACTGTTGCCTGTGAATAAATTTTGTGAGTTTTCTAAAGAGAGAATAAATATTTTTATACTGCAAAAACTGTGCCATCATTGCCTCAGTGGAAAAATTCATAAAAGTGGTGTCAGAAGTGGGGTCAAGTCATCTTGAATGCCGACTACTAGAGGAATGATAGAAGACCAAATGAAGCAGTTGATGGAAATGATTGCTGGAATGAAGGCCCAACAGGAAACCACCGCAGCCGAAATGAAAGACTGCCAAGAAACTGCCGCAGCCGAAATGAAAGCCAGCCAAGAAACAGCCACAGCCGAAATGAAAGAAATAAAAGCCGGCCAAGAGTCCACCGCCGCCTCAATTGCCGCTACATCATCGGATATTAGAGCTTTAGCGGCCAAGTGTGAAACAACATCTGCAGCAGTGAATGAAATCAAAGAAGAAATGAAGATAGAGCTAGCCTCAATGGTGGAATCAACCATAATAGAAACTACCTCAAATGTTCTGCAATCCGTGAAAGAAGAAGTATTCAATGCAGTAAGAAAGGAAGTTGATGAAAAGTTTGAGGAGTTTAACTGAAAAGTGAACAGCTTAGGAGACAAAGTTTCGACCATGAAAGAGGAGCAGGAAAAGTTTCAAGACGCTGTTGAAGAAAGGTTTGAAAAGTTTCATAACGCTGTAGAAGAAAGACTACGGTAAATGGAAACTCGCGAAGCTGCGACCATTGCAACGCCTAAATGGGATAATGTTTCCACTCCCTTCATTGCGCCACGTTCCAACATCAAAGTGGCCACGTTTGATGGAAAGTCTTAATGGCGTGTTTATCAAACGCAGTTTGAGATGATTGCATCTGCAAATGGATGGGATGACCTCACGAAAGCATTCCATCTCGTGGCATCTCTTCGAGGTGAAGCTGCTGACATTTTACAGACACTACCTGGAGAGAAGCGGGGAGAATTCGTGGCGCTGGCAAGTGCGTTGGAGTTAAGATTTGGGGAGCAGCATCTAAAGGATTACAACAGACTGCATTTGAAAGTGAGACAGCAGAAGGCCAATGATACTCTTCAAGAATTGGCGTCGGATATAGAAAGACTGTCGCTCCTCGCTTTCCCTGGCTGTCCCCCGGATGAACGAGACGATCTTTCTCTGCAGTATTTCATAGACGCTATTCAAGATCCCGATGTGCAGCAGGAGGTAAGGTTATCCCAAAACAAAAACCTGAAGTCGGCCCTCGTGTACGCCATGAGAGTGGAAGCCGCGCAGCTAGCTTCTGGAAAAGACCGAGGATATGTGTGTGGTGCATTAGCCGAGGATTCTTCTGACTTTGCCACCAGTAAGCTTCGAGAACTGGAATGCAAAATTGATAGAATGATGAGAAGCTATCCCGGAGCCAGGGATCGAAGGACCAGAGTCATTTGCTGGCACTGCAAACGGGAAGGGCATCTACGACGTTACTGCCTTGATTTGAAAAAGAGAAGGGATAACACTACCACGGAATCTCAACAACTGAATCTAAGAAGATGCCATCTCGCAGGGCAGAAGCTTCAATGTAAAACAGGTGAAGCCCCGACCAGTCGTTTCCACGTTTCATCCCGACAAGGAGGAAACCAGGGTTTATTCGTGAAGGGGGAGATCAACGGAACTCCATGTCGTCTAATCGTCGATTAGGGAGCGAACGTAACTATCGTAAGGGCGGACGTGGCTCGTCACCTGAACAACCGACTCCTCTACACAGCGCCCTCCGTTTCTCTACAAACTGTGTCTGGTGGTAATATCTCTGTGCATGGGAAATTGCAAGTGGACATTGCCCTTGGATTTAACACCTACCAGCACACCGTTTATGTTGCCGAAATTGTAGATCCGTGCATTCTCGGACTAGACTTTTTGAAGAAAAGTGGAATTACGATGAATTTTGAGAAAAGCAAGCTGCAAACATGGAGAGGCGAAGTTCCTTTGCACGATCTAGACATGAAAGAGCTGTGCGTATATCGGATTGTAGCTCATGAAGACAATGTCATAGAGAATGCTGAAGAGTCCACATCTATGAAAAGTACCTCTCAAGCCCCGGAAAGAGAACCGAAGAAAGCAACGTTGATGAAACCCTCCCAAGATGATGTTCGGTTGAATGGGAATGGGAACTCTCTTTCCGGAAGTTCATGTCCGGAGAGCAGACGACGTTCATCTAAAACGAAATTCAAATCTGGAACACCGACGTTCTCTTATCAACAACCAATCTCAAAATCATCTAACCAGCAAGATGGGGATCAGAAACTTTCACCTCTTCCGTTGGCATACGGGAGTGCAACTCACGAGACCACCGGATTTTCTCCATCTCTAAAGATGTTTGGAAGAGACCTTAGGCTCCCATGCAACCTCCTCTTTGGACGACCACCGGACACTCCTTCCTCGCCTGTCCAGTATCTAGATGATCTGCAGGCACGTTTGGAAGTCGTACATCGGTTCGCCAGAGGGAGAATCAACATCATGACGGAGCGTATGAAGATCCGCTACGATGCCAAGGCCACGGAACGCTCATTCCAGGAAGGTGACAAGGAGTGGTTATGGAATCCTAAACGTCGGAAAGGACTCTCCCCTATGCTCCAGACGAACTGGGAAGGGCCGTATGTGGTCCTTCAACGACGTCGTGGTAAGGATTCGACGGACACCTTCCTGTAAACCTGGAGTTGTACATTGCAATAGGCTAGCCCCATATTATGGTAGAAGTCATTGAATGGCTTAAGGACTTCACTGCCCGGAACGTGCAGTTTTTAAGAAGGGGGAAATGTTGCACAAATTGTCTGTATATAGTGTAAATAGTGACGTATTATTTTAAAATTCTATTGTAATTTATTTTTATCTTGTTTTATTTATTATCAGCGATTATACAGGTTAGAAAAAGGTGGCAACACCTAAAGCAATCGAGCAATTTCGAGATGTTTCTTTTTCGATGAATTGGCTGGAAATTTCGGGAATGTTCTCACGTGCCTGGTATTTAAAGACCGCAGATCGGGAAAGTTTTCAGATTGACTTTGGACTTCGATGAAAGCTTATCGCTTTGTTTACCTATTGGAGTGAGCTTGTATAATCGCTGTTTTCGAAGTTGTTTTTGCTGAAGCTTGTGTTGAAGCTTGTGAGCGATTACACTGTTGCCTGTGAATAAATTTTGTTACTTTTCTGAAGAGAGAATAAATATTTTTATACTGTACAAACTGTGCCATCATTGCCTCAGTGGAAAAATTCATAACAATATGTATCTAATGAACCCAGGTGGACCCACACAAGATGGATACAATCGTGGTAAAGGAACCCATGTTCAACGAAGAAGTCATAATCATTTTATTTAGCAGCACAGCAGCAAAGCACGTTTTGCTTGTAAGACAGTCAAAGATGGAATGCCTGAGAAAAAAAATGATTATTCGGACACAGGGCGAGAGGATGGAAACTAACCTTACCTTATTCTGGACCATACACAATACTGCGGGAAATTTCTAATTTAATTATGAAATTGATAAAATTAATCATTTGACAAAATCTCCATAAATAGTGCATGCTTCAAAATTAAGACCCTCTATTTCTCCTGATCGATTAAAATTAAGTCAAAAATAACAAACAATACTATTAATGAGGCATTTTTTGTTTGCATACATAAATTTAACTAAACATTTGTTTTCTATTTTAGTCATACTTATAAAGTGGAGAATGTATTCATATTGTCAGAAACAGGTTTGAAGGACTATCTAATTGCCATAATGGACATTCTCATACACTCTGTCGTTAATTTGCAATGTTTTTAAAATCAAATCCGAGTTATTCAGGGCGTATCACATTGAATGGAACAAAAATAAAATATACCTGTAAATTCTGTAATTAATTTATTTTGTTAAATCAAATTTACTATGAAACTACAGTTATGTAAGTTTCTATAGGTGTTTCTATGTGAGCCTCTCCTGAGACACGGCATATGTCCATGCGGTTTTAAATGTATTGCCATATATCCTATTTTTTGCTGTATTCAAACTTTAATAATTTTATTACATTTTTCCTTGTCATTTAAACTTGTCAGGAACAAGTTTGAAAATTAATCAACCATATAAAAAACAAATGGTCAGGCCAAACCACATTTTTTTCTTTTTTAAGAGAGAGAGATTTTGATTGAACTATAGGCTTACCCTTCTAGAAAAGAATATAACTGGATGTCCTAGCATATTTGGCATAAGTGGGATTTTGTCGTTAGATCCATTAGGTATTTTACCATCCCAAGCTGAAGAATAACATTTTTACCATCAGACTGAGGTTTTATAGATTTTATTTTATAACCCAATGTTTTCTAGACTCTTTATATATATATATATATATATATATATATATATATATATATATATATATATATATATATATATATATATATATATATATATATATATATATATATATATATATATATATATATATATATATATATATATATATATATATATATATATATATATATATTTGTTTTTCTTTAAATTTTTTAATTATGTTAAACTTTTTATTTTCAGATTTTCAATTAATGTGCTTGGGCAACATTACACGTGGACTAATAAACATTTAATACTGTCGATTTGAAGCATAACTTTGTACTCAAATGTGTCCTTTATCATAGTTCATTTGCAACAATGTTCATTGTTTACATATAACTAAATGCTTAATGTAGAATGGTACATATGCTGTTTTTGTATATACAGATAAACGCACTTACCTAGTTTGTTTACGTTTTGTAGCGTTTATACTTTTCATAATATTGCATCTTTTTTTACATGTATTTCAATTACAAGCAAACCGAGTTTAGGGATTATCAGTTTTCACATTCCTAGCTACTATTCCACATTCCTTTTCATGACCTCTTTCATACGAAAAAGTTCTAAAAAGAGGTTTTAAAATGTATCAAGAAATTGCATCTTCAAACCCATAGAAAAAATAAGTATTTTTTAAAATATAGACTTGCCATACGTATTAGAAAACCTTTTGACATAAAAGCAATCAAATTGTTCTTCGGCTAAAGGTTTCCTTCCTTATGCCAAAACATAGCTTTAAAATTGACTCCTTCTAAGGATTAAACTTTTGTTTCCTTCCCTGTCTCCTTCCCAATAAAATTTAAATAGAGGAAATTACGACGTTGTCCCACAGGATGAGTGATGCAGTGGACCATCTCATTTGAAAAGATTCGCATTTTATAAAATGGTATTGGTCAAAAGTATTGGTATTTGTATAGTATTAAATTTGTATGTTTCTAAAATTAAAAACTTTATAAATATATATATATATATATATATATATATATATATATATATATATATATATATATATATATATATATATATATATATATATATATATATATATATATATATATATATATATATATATATATATATATATATATATATATATATATATATATATATATATATATATATATATATATATATATATATATATATATATATATATATATATATATATATATATATATATATATATATATATATATATATATATATATATATATATATATATATATATATATATATATATATATATATATATATATATATATATATATATATATATATATACCTAATACCGTTAAACCCCAAAGTAGTTAGATGCTATAGTTGCATTGATAATTAAACCCAGGTATAAAACCCAGACAGATTAATAGTCCGAAAGTCAAATTATACAGCAAGATATTCACTCTTTACCAATATTGAGAAAAGAGTATGTGTAATACTAATTAAATTTATAGCTTGGATTTGGTGATAGGTGTGTTGGATCTAAAATATGACATTTTTAATATCTATCTATGTTTAATTAATTATTTAATTTTGTATGGTAATGTAAAGTGATGGTCATGAAAAGATACTAAATTTTACTATTTCCATAAAAGTTAGAAGCAGAGTTGTATGGATTATATTATTGTCTTAATTGATATTAAATCGAATCACAACTAAAATTAATCAAGGTATTACAAATGATTTTATAGCTTCGCTAAGTCTTCATGCTTCCTAAAAGAATATTTTTAATTAGGATAGCCCACTTTTTAATATTAGCTTCTACATTGCACTAACGTAGTTAGCAGTAGATAAAAATGATTGATCCTCTGAGATCTTTGAAATTAAAAATTCTTTACCCTTAATAGATATGTGCAATCTTTCCTACTATTTCTTAAACTATCATCCAACTACTTTTGTCTTTGAATGCAAGAAGATAGCTTAAGACAATTTAAGTTTATTATCTTAAAAGCATTATGAGATGAAATTTAATTACATAGGCATTTAGTACAAAGAAAGGTAGATCAAATGAAGCGACAAATGCCATTTTTAGGAAATTGGGATTTACTTTAAAACTTAAAATTTCCAGTTTCAGAATTTATGTGAACATAGCAAATTTTTCAATTTAAAATTGTTTGGAAAAGCGCAGTAAACAATGAATATTAATTAAGTAGATTTAAATGTACGAAAAAGTGTTTAAAAAAAAATTCATTTAAACAACTCTTATATTACTAAATTCTATACAGTAATGATATTAATAAATGTAAAAAAATAACTAATCATTTCATATTGAAGTGAACAATATTTATAAGATACATTTCATATAAAAATTTCTAGACATATATTTCATTAAAAAAATATGTTTCAATACAAATAGTCTGTATGCATTCGTTTCAATAGGCAAATATTAAGCAATTCAATGAAAGAAATGTCAACTTCAAAGTAAATGTTTTTTCGTGAGATGTATAGGTTAATATCAAAAGGGAACTAGCAAAAGTTGAATACTGTTCCCAAAGAGAATTTTTATATCATTCCAAAATTTGTCCAAATTCTTCAAAGAGTAAAAAGAGGAAAGATATTCAGCTTTAAAAAAAATCAAGTTATATTCTATGTAAAACTCTATATTAAAAATATTCGAAGACATATTACTGAATGAAATAATATATTTGTCTTATCTGTTTCTTATTTTACTAATAGTATAAAATGTAGAGTATAAAATTATACTTTTCATTTGAGAATGTATGTGTTACTTTTAAAGAGATTCCAATTGAATTTCTACATATGACTAGATTTCATCTTCATAAACATGAACAAAAAAGAGAATGATTTTATAAAGGAACAATATTTTTAAACATACAAAAAAAGATTAAGTTTAGCGTATTTTCAAATACTCCTTGTAAATTTTTTTATTAAAAAAAAAATGATAAGTTATATTATAGGTTATTTTCTAAAATATTTGCCACGCACAAGTTTAGATATATTTAAAAATGAACAAAAATCCTATTTATTGAAAAATAAAATTCATTTTTGTAAGTTTCAATAATTTTTTTTTTTTTTCATAACGAGGACGTAAAGATAACTTGTTTAAAAATAACTTTGTTGTAAAGACTTTGCATACGAGGTTTTTAATTATAAAGTAATATGACTGTCAATAAAAATTACTATATTCATGCAATTTAGTATATTTGATTGACGATAACATATTTTTATAATTAAAAATGTTGTAAAATATTATAAAACTAAAAACAATTATTAGTATTAGATTCATTACACATTTTCAAATACTTAGTAGTTAAATTTGCACCTATTTAAATTCATCCACAAATTACAGAAAATTGGAAAATCCAGACATTTTTATGTGTGTTAAAATATCTGATAAATATGGGATATGAACTCTTTAAAAAATATTTAGAAATTACACATAGAATAACTACATTTCTAAAGAATATTTTACTTTTTAAGAATAGATTGAACAGGAAGCTTTTTTTTTTTTTTTTAAATATGGAATACTAAATAATTGATGGAGTTTTATGTAGTAGGATTCGGTTTTCATCAAAATGCAATGAAAGAAATGTGTTCCTTCTATTTTTTTAATTTTTTCTCAATTCTGGATAACTTGGTGTGTTATCTGTATGCCAAAATATTAATTGCTTTCAGGTTGATGATAATGAAACAATCGACCATGGAGTGACTCACATCGCTGAGAATTTAGAAGCTACATCGAAGACACTACAATTGCCGGTCACAGAAAGACTGTTAAGCAAGGGCAAAGTAGCAATCAAATGTGAAGCATCTTTCTATGGAAGAGTAGCCATGATAAGTAGAGACATCACAATAATAGGTTGGTATTTACAAATATTTTTTTTTTTTTTTTTATAAATTTAGGCTTTAGAATTGTAGCTAAGATCAGATATACCTGTGTCATATGAAGCATTGAGGGCTAAAACGAACCGTCCTACAATTTAAATTTTGGTGTTTTTACCCCGTTTTTATTGAAACCATTGATACCAGAACGGTTCAAATGAGTTTTGCCTAATGGCTCCCTATCTAACAGCGCCTATTAACACCATTTGATTCGTTCAGGTATGAATGGTTTTAACAGGACGCGGTAGAAAGATCAAAAATTAAATTGTGGAGTGGTCCATTCTGGCACTCAACTCCTCATATATTGTTTGCTTGTTCTCTCTGCTCTTTTCTTTAATTAATTGTGATCAGCTCTTAAGGCCCATTCAACAATCTTTTTGCTATAATGATTTTTAAAAAATGGCCCAAAGCTCAATAAATATTATAGATCTAAGATATATATATAGTAATGTGGTGCAACGTACTACCTAAATTTAATAAGAGTCCTAATATTTCAGTGGTAGAATAATCGTAAGTATTCTTTGGATATCATGCTCATTACTAGTGTGTAGCAACGAGAAACTATATTATATTTCTCAATGTTTTAAAATTCTCATTTACGTCACTACTGTATAATCATATTCTCACCATCACAGTTTATACTAATTTGAACTAATAAGAAAATCATCTGTACTAATAACGGAATATTATTTTAACTGCACATGAAAAATATTGCATTATTTTAATTTTATTGTCAAATTGTCTTCTCGCTTACGAAACTTTTCAAATAAACACTGGGTGATGAGGCTTTTCCTGATTAATCCCACTTTATCCTTCTTCGGATAACCATACGAGAGTCTTTTTACTATCACATTTTTTGTGAATTTCCACCATGGGAAATTATAGAAACCAACAAAGTTTCAATACTAATAGCTAGTTTCTAAAGTTTGTAAAACACATTAAAAAATTACTTATCATGAATCCTGAGAACTAATATTTTATCCCCACTTTGATAAAATGTCCTTACCGTGTCTGCTTTTTTACAGCAGAAGAATACAATGACATCGAAATATTAAGTACAAGATTATATAAATTTAACTGACTCTTATATTAGCATATATACTGAACATGTTAAAATTTGCACCACATGTTAAACATTTATCAACTTAAAAAAAAAATAAGTATAATAATTATAACATTCACAAGAGGATTGTCCATTCTTATATAGTAAGCACACACATTTTTGTGAAATCTTGACATGGAAATGACCCTTAAAATCTTTTTCACGTGACAAATTTGAAAAACTGTCCTAAAAAATATATATTTTAATTGTTTACAAATAAAATGTTCAAAAATCCTTCACTGTTTCCTCCAAAGAAAGAATGTTCATATTAAACATTTATAGACTTAATACCGAAATAATTTATTACATTATGCTAAATAATTACTATTAAACACTTAAACATTGAATACATAGTACAATTGTTAATCATTAAGTCAATAGAAAAGTGTGAGGAAGCTAATGCGATCAGATAATTAAACAAGGATAACAACAGACGCAAATTGCTTTCAGAACATAAGCATGGTCTTAAATTCAAAATTCAGTCAACTTCCATTATCTATTTGTAAGTGGCTTCAGAACGAATCCAAAAGGTAAAATTAACATGTTGACATGGTTTTGAATAGCAATTTATGCAAATCAGCACTTTCTCGACACATTTAATGCAAAATGCGTGTCAAAATTAGATTGAAATGCACAAATTACGAATACCTTCAAACTGAAAATTTTAATACTTTCCCTTCAGAAAATAATGTCCAAATGTAGGATTTCTATATGCTTTGCGTGTTGATTCAAAATATAATTATCCGTACGTATAATTAACATTTCCTGTCATGCATCCCATTAAAATTCTATTTAAAACCAAGTAACTTGGGAGGCTAAAGACTCAAATTTAAGTCTCTCGCCTAAAAGAGTTGTATATGAATATTTAAGAAAGCGAAGCTTATAAATTACGACTCAATGTGGAAAATTTTAAATTTCAGTAGAGAACCTATATTATCAAACTAAATAGATTAAACTAAAAATATGTCGTTGCAACATATTCTGTCTTTCCCTCTCATTGTTATAGTACTTACGAAATCTTTAACCTAAATCATAATAATTGCTGTAAATTCAGTTCAAAGAATTATCATCAACAATAGTTTTACTAAAGATTTTACATTTATGTTATACATCAAAGACACTTTTACAAACGTTAAAAAGTTGAATTGTGACAGTCACTAATAGAAAATAGCTATTTTATTCACATTCCTATTGTGATTGTTCCTGAACAATCACAGTAGAATTTTACAACATTTAATGACTGAAGTAGCTCTTTCTTAAAGAAAACAACGTAAAATAACAAAACACTTACCAATTTTAATTTTCCTTAACAAAAATATTGCTGAGTTTACTAGTTTATCGAGAAAAAAGGTCACCGAATTTCAAAGTTTTAGTACAATATCTCAATTTGGAGCCAAGATGTAAGCTTCCTTTAGAACTATTAGGAAAACACTTTTCCAGTCGAACTTGAAATCATTTGCATTTCATAACTCAGGTTGGTTCATCCGCAATTTTTTCTACCCCGTTTTATCAAAACCATTCATGACAAAACGAACCAGATGTGGTTTATCTAATGGCCAACTAAGTTGATCAATAGATAAACCACATTTAGTTCATTCTGACATGAATGGTTTTGAAAAAAATGGTGTCTAAACAGCAAAAATTCAATTGTGGAATTGTCCGTTCTTGAGTTCAAAGCCTCATATATAACACATGTTTGTAGCATTTACAGTTTAGGCTTTACAAATTTAAAATTGACTTCCGGTCAATAATTCCTAGTACATCCGGTTATAATTTCTACTTAAATTTCGGTTTGTAAACTTGTCTCGGCCAGTTCTTTTATTTGACTTGCCACACGTGTCTATAGCATGTGTAGTTTTGTCTTAGAATTTAAAACTCTAACTTTACACACCAGAAAAAAAATGCATAAGCTTCACACTGTGTTAGATAGTTTATAAGTTAAAAGTAAAACATTTCCATTTTTCAATGCCTAAACAGTGGTGTAAATTTACTCTCAACTGTTCATTCTTTTGGGATCGACAACAAATTGTAATATTATGATACAACAATTCATTTTTTCAAATCTAATAACAATTTTTAACTTGCGCCTTATTTGAACTAAAATACTCAAGTGCAATATTTGTTTGTTTGTTTGTTTGTTTGTTTGTTTGTTTGTTTGTTTGTTTGTTTGTTTGTTTGTTTGTTTATTTATTTATTTATTTATTTATTTATTTATTTATTTATTTATTTATTTATTTATTTATTTATTTATTTATTTATTTATTTGTTTATTTATTTATTTATTTATTTATTTATTTATTTATTTATTTATTTATTTATTTATTTATTTATTTATTTATTTATTTATTTATTTATTTATTTATTTATTTATTTATTTATTTATTTATTTATTTATTTATTTATTTATTTGCTTCAAAAGCTCCTCTGATTGTTCGAAATAAACTTTATTGATATTAATTAATGAATTAGTTGTTATAAGTATTAATTCGAGTAAGCAATAGTTTATAATCATAACTACTAGTGCTAAAACTACTAATACGAAAAACTCTATTTAATTTGATGCAAATTAACAACTAGTTTTTTTATTATTATTATTATCAACAGTTTTCTGAGTGTGTGATATATATTCAAATAAAGCTGAAACATGTAGTGTATATGTCTAAAAACGTACAAAATGTTTGATTCCACCCATGCACTGTCAACCTGAATTGGTTTTTCGGGATTCCAATTCTTACCCTGTAACATTGAACTTTGAATATTTTAGAACCTGGTTATCGTTAAATTTTCAATATATTTTTTTCATGATAGACTTCCTTCAATCCCTAAAATATCGAGCGATTCAACGTTAACGTTATTGAATGGATGGACGTTACCGAGAAGGCAGAAAATCTTAGTGTTTGATCTTGTAGATGGTAGAGAAATATCTTCGAAGAAAAGTAGATAAAAGGTTTTCCCAATATCGTCAGAATCGTTGGTATCAAAATATCTCTCGAAGGAAAAAAGGAAACTCGATATGTTTTGAAAAATATCACATAACTTGCTTTTTTTACAAAACAGATTTCACTTTTGAAAAATATTAATTCATTTTAAACTTTCCTATTTAATTTCACTATAAATTATGTAATATGCATAAAGATTGAAATGTTTTTCTTAAAAACAGAGCATATTATTCTTCTCCAATTAAGCATTTCAATGTAGGAGGGAAACAATCAATAACGGGGATACCTTATCGAAAAAATTGAGCACAAATTATGCTCATTCAATTTGTTAAATCTATTTATACACTAGAATTTTAATGTTTACAAACATATTTGTTACATTCCAATAAATAAAAGATAAAGGTAAACAACTGAGAACTAACTATTTAGTTCTAAGTTAAGAACTCTGATATAAAAAACAGGAGCAACAATGCAGTATGACAACGGTTAAATCTATTTAAACACAATTTACATTATTTTACTGAATAATATCAAAATATGGAGGAGGATTTGTTAATTCATGTCTAAAATAAATTATTTGGTGTTAAAAACTTATTTTACTGGTTTTCACTTAGTCAGTGGGATCTTAGCGGAGTCTAACTGTTTCTTATAAGATATGTAGCTGTATACTTGAACATTCCTTGAAGGTATTATATCATTGTGAGTTCATGTAATACTTAAAATAATAAATACTTCTTGAGTGGGTTAATTATTGAAACGCAGAGCGAAAATGTAATTCCATTACTCATTTCTCGTCTGAAACAATTATTTTCATTCAACTTTTTTTTATATCCTTATTTATTTTTAAGACGCATGTCTCTAGTGTAACATTAGAAAGTAGTATGAGTATTCTTATATGTCGATTTTCAGGAAACAAAAAAAAATATCTTTTGTATAAAAAAAACTGAAATCTGAAAAAGTTTCAGCGATACATTTCTTATATTTTTATTATTATTATTATTTTTCGATTACTTAAAAAATATTATTAACATGCTTCATGACCTGTACTAAGGAAGTAGCTTTCTTAATGATTGTCATTCATCATTGATTTTAATGAAACAAGGTTGGTGTGGTGAAAAGAAGACAAAACAAATGTTTCTGAAATTCTCATAAATTTCAAAATTGCATGAATGGGCATCGTTTTATTTTTATTAGTGTCAATAAATATAATGGCTTAACTTGCAATTAAAACCATTCCATTTCATATCTCGATCTTCAAGTAAACAAAATTAATTAACTATTAAATTTATTATAGATAATATGATATGTTGTTTATATAATTCAATGGGAGGGAGGGGGAAATGAGAAGTTACATGTTAACTTTCGTTTCGTTTTATTGATACAAGGACTATTCTGAGAAAATTTATTACTCTCCAATAACCCATACAACAAAAACAGCACTTGCATATATGACAAAATTATGGGTACTAGAGAGCATACCAAATATAGTGACATTTAAGTAAATTTCTAATTCAGTGTCACTTGAACAGTTGAGCACATGTCAAGACATTTCCTTAGGAAGCAAATGCAAATAGACGTAAAATGTGACACCTGGGTTGAAAATTCCCTCCAAATTAAAAGCTTTAAGCACATATCTTTGGCTAAAGGCTAAATCATTGTATGCCAATATTTTGACTCCAGTGAGACATTTGTATGAGTTTTATGGTGGAGTCAAGCTCAATCCTTCTGCGCACACACTATACGCTACCTTCTAAATCGTAATGTTCTGGTACAGGTTTCAAAAAGGCCTAAGTGCAATTTTTTCTATCAAGTTGGAAATCGCCCCCTTCACTCACACACATTGAATTTTCAAAAATTAAATTACAAAGCATAAAAATGTTTCAACTTCATTTTTAATTTTGCACAGTGCAAAAAAATCATTTCTGAAAATAGAAGAAAAACTTTTGTTAGTATTTTCTTGAAGGCAAGGAGATGTCTATAGAAAGTGAGTTATTATTTATATTTACTACAAAATTCTTGTCGTGAACATAATTTATTTTAAATAGTGACAGGTGAATATATGCCTAAAACAAAACAATCAACAAATACGGAAGATACTACAATGAACAGTTCTTATTATCAAATGAGTTGAAAGATATGTTCATAAAAAGCGAAAACTTCTCCTTTCATTCCTTTGATTATTTTTACTCTCGGAATAAATTCTATAAATTTTTTACATTTTTTTAGTTCTCCTTCGAAAAGTCAAACTTTACTAAAGTATCTTAAGCCAGTCTTAGAGAGTAAATTCTGTTTGAACTGCAACAAGTGGATTGCAATGCAACTGACTCCTTGACTTCTCATCCTCTTTAAAGCCTATTCTGGGATTCTCCTTCTGCTCCCCTTTCCCCCACTTCACTACATTTTGATCTTAACTTGATCACATACGCAGCTGCAGGCCAAAGTTTAAAACTCCAAGTTCTCCCAAGTTTTAATGATGGGACTTTCGTCCCATCCGATCCGATTATCTGAGGGAGGTGAATGATAAGAAGAATAGTAGTTTCAGATACAAGAAGGAATAATCGTCATCTTAAAATAAGACCCAACCACTTATATGATAGATTATCTGGGAGCTATGTAGGCAAGCATTATTGAATTGGAAAAAGATGAATACATTTTCTAACATAAAATAAAATAAAATAAAAAATTTATTTTTTTATCTTTGTTTCACCACAAGAAAAATTATGTTTAAAGTAATATACATTTAAGTCTTATTTTCTTATGAGAAGTCTAATAAGTTTACCATAAACTTCGAAAATTGCTCAAAGGATTTTTTTTTAATTTAGTGACATTTTTATATTATGCAATAAGTTTTATTTTCCTCACTGTCTTTTTATATTCTTTAAATTCAGAAAGACTAGATATGATTTTTAAATATTATTTCTACTCTTAAAAAACACTAAACAATACCCCATAGTCAATTTGTAACTTAAAATTGTAAAGTAATGTAAGTAAGTCAAATGTAATTCAATTGTAAATTAAATTTATAATTTAATATGGTAAACTGTACTAAAATTGACCTACCGAGTAATAATGAACAAATTTAGATGTAATTAAAATGATTGTATGATATTTTTCCATGTGAAAAGCATTAACTTTAAAATCCAAATTGTTTTAAAGGTAAACATATTAAATTACTATAATGATGCTCTTTTTTTTTTTTTTTTTTAATTTCAGAAATTGATAGTGCTTCAAGATGCAACTACAGCAGTACATTTTTGCTCATAATTATGTTAATAACCCTTTGGCCTGGATTTAGGTGAGTACATGTCAACATTTATAGGTATATAATATTTAATAACAGAACCCATAAAAAGTTTTTAATATAAATCCTTTATATGCATTGCCAATTTTTATATTCATTAACACAGCGTCGTTTCTGTTGCCAGCGTGTGCTTGGTGTTGGCATCTCATTTTAAATATTACAAACATCTCCTATCGGCAAAATATACGGAAAACTACTTTTCAAAATTTATTCTTTAAAAATGAATGTGAATTTATGCACTCACATATCTTTTATTTATTCCGATTAAACCAATTTGATTACTTATTTATAAAGCAATTATAGCAACAGGAAAGAATTTTTTCAACGATCGGTTAAATGCTATTTCAACGCGATTGTATGACAGCAATTTGGTTTATTAATATTCAGTAAAAGCGATTTTTTAGTGACAGAGACAGCTGCCAAAATTTGATAAAATACATTGTCATCAACATCGAATCTATCTGTCAAGTTTCAGCCTGATTGGATGATGGTAAGAGGGTTAATTAGGCCTCCGCAGATTTTCCAGCCATCGACATACACAGCCAACAAACTCCTCCCCCCTACACACACACAAAATCGAAGTTAATACCAAGGGTTAAAAAAGACATTTAGTTTTTTATAGAGGTGTATGAAAATAAAAAATAAAAACTTTTAAACACTTGAAACTGTTTCCAGTGTTTGAAACAGGATTTAAATTTATTCAACTGTGAATGAGATATGTGAAACATTGAAAGTATCAATTTATCATCTCACTTCTTCACTGAATACATAGAATTCTCACATCACGTTTTCCATTATTTGTCTGGAAGGCATATATTTTTGTTAAACGTATTTGCGATTGAAGAATTTGTTTGTCACGTAAAGTGTATTTTATATTGATGACTTTGGTATAATGCTTCTCAGGGGTAGTTTTCAAAAGCTTTCTTCAGAAAATTGGACAAGTAAAATACTTTGACACAACGATTTACAGTCGAAAAAAAAATCAAACAAATAATAAGAAATTGTGAAGTTATGTTGCATTATTGTTAAGATTCTGTAGTGATTTTTTTTTTTTTTTTTTTTTTTTTTTTTTTTTTTTTAATACCTACTAAGGGAATGAGACAAACTATTAATGCCATTATTAATCAAGCAACTCAGAAAAAACAAGAGTATGTAAAATTTATAAGTTTACTATTATGCAGGCTTTAGTTCTTAGTTTCAGTGTTTCAGATATGATAGGTACGTCACAGTCAACTGTAAATTTTACAGGCAATGTACATTGTGATTGGCTAATGGAATGCGAAACTTCGAATTTGTTTTTAAAGGGGTATATTGATTGGTCACACCATAAGATGAATCCCCCTCAAAATAACATCTTGCATAAGATCGATTCAAAAATTCTCTTATTTATGAAATTGAAATTAGTGAGAGTTTTGCAGAAACAAAAAAAAAAAAAAAAACACCCTCGTAATTGATAATGGGTTTTTGCGACTTTTTTTTATTCTTAAAATTGATTTTTAATGTTTATACTTGAATCTTTATTTTTTTCTAACAAAAATAAGGACAATTAGCATATAAAAGAATGTTCTGGGATTTTCTTATTAAACACATCTAGCTTGAATCGAAACCTGAAGACAGCACATTGATTTATTTTTGGTGTGAGTTCAAATCGAATTTTTTAATTGTAAGATATGAAAGAATTCCTGAAACAAAGCTATTTCTTAGAAATGCCGACTCTTTAAATTGCATTTACCGGACAGAGAATGTATCTACTTTTCAAAGATAAAATTTTAAAATTCATTTCTGTAATGAAAATGCTCCACATATGTATGGGTACTTCTGTTAATCTTACATTTTGTAAATAAGAAAGAGCCAGTGTGTGTGTGTGTGTGTGTGTGTGTGTGTGTGTGTGTGTGTGCGCGCGCTATATTTTCGAGGCATTTGACAGTGCCTTGTAAAGCTTCGTCCTCTTCCTTTATTAACTAAAAGTTTTTACAAACAACAAACTTTGAATAGTAAAAATGGGCCTGTTATTTATAAAAGGAATTAAAATAATTTTAATTATTAATATATATATGTATATATATATGTGTGTGTGTGTAATGTATTCGCATTGGAATCGTCAATGTAGTTATTAGATTGTTCTCGTAAGTTCTCCAGTTAGCGAGAACCACTTGGAATATTGTAGAACTTCACTCAAACTCATATAAGCTACGTAATCCGTTTGGACTCCGCCTTTTAGAATATCAAATCTTGACGCTAGTGATTGCGTCACCTTTTTGCTCCGAGCCACTCTGACAATAAAATGTTACATTTGTTTAATCTCGGCTGCTTTTTTATATCCTAAGAGTGTCAACACTATTTTACAGTTATATATATATATATATATATATATATATATATATATATATATATATATATATATATATATATATATATATATATATATATATATATATATATATATATATATATATATATATATATATATATATATATATATATATATATATATATATATATATATATATATATATATATATATATATATATATATATATATATATATATATATATATATATATATATATATATATATATATATATATATATATATATATATATATATATATATATATATATATATATATATATATATATATATATATATATATATATATATATATATATATATATATATCATATATATATAATGAAGATAATAAAAAGAAAATTGTTAAAAAAATATTTGTATAATCCGTATTTCTGAGCCAAACCTTTCCATTAATTCAACGTATCTTAACTATATAATGATAAACAGAAATTGTATTTTATTCTTTAAAGAACTATGAGATAACTTGACTTGAATGAAAAAAAGAACATTATATCCTTATTCGGCAAGAACAAACCAGCGATTTACTTTTCGAGAAAGGGACTGAACTTACGCATCAGAAGAAGATTGCTCGTTTATCATGTGAGATGTCTAAAGTTTGAATACAAACATAGATGTAATTTCTTGTTTAAAAAAAATTAGTAGAAGAAACCTAATTGTAAAAAATAATCTACTGTTCAGTTGATGGATCGGAGTTTTCCGGGTTTTTCCCAAACATTACACAAAGACATTACACACACATGACATTTTCCGGAAGGATTTGTTTTTTCGACACTTGTAGTTATATCCTTGAGTAGATCTTGCGTCAGAAAATATTACATCCAAAGCATTTTTTGTTAATTAATCCCCAGTAGCACAAATATGCAGACCAATATCACTCAACACTGGCCAATCCCGATATGGACCATTGTATACTCACACATTGCCGTTGTCATGGATCTTGGCCAATCTCACCCAGTGCTGGATAACATACACTGGAAAATTTAAATTTAAAATGCTGATACAGAGTTTTATATATATATATGAAAACCAACACAAGACATATTTTTTACGACTCCGACCCCTATTTTCGACAATAGCCAATACATCTGTGCTACCTGGTGAAATTATTTATGAAAAAGTAATAAAAATATCTTTATTTAAGTTAAATAGTGAAGGATGTAGAAGTGTTTCTTAAATAATTATTTAATTTTTCCTAACAGTTTGAATCAATAGGATGTGAATTAGTGAATTTAGTAAATGTGATGTGAAAACAGTCGAGATTCTACGGATTCCCTTGCGAAAGAAATTTTTATGCAAACCACTTTTTACCTTTTGGAATAATATTTCGTTGTATTGATAATAATCCTACAATAACAATACAAAATGTGTTAGTACTTGAATCTAGTTACAAGTCACTTTCTATTAAAAAAAAAAAAAAAAAAAAAAGTATTTAAGCTAATAGAATTCAAGTTGAACGATAAATTTTACCCTCAACTGTATACGTTGAAATAAATCCGAACTATAAATTACAAGGAAATAACAACTTAACTTACAAATGCTTGTACAATACCACTACGAAAACTAGGGGTGTGGAACATCCAACAACTTTCAATTACCCTATATTACTGATATGGATTTGTGGCATTTTCTTTTGTATATTTTCATCATTTGTTTAGTAACTAGGGGTGTGGAACATCGCAAAACTTTCAATTACACTATATTACTGATGTGGATTTGTGTCATTTATCGTTTTAATATGTTCATCATTTTCTTAGAAAAAATGGTCAGTTTGGCTATAATTCTTATATGGGTCTTAAAAAATAAAAATAATAAAATTAAAAAATTAAAAAAAAACACACACACATTTTGCCAAAATGGTGTTTTTGGCGATATACTTTTCGAAAATTCCTATATTATCCTTTGTTATAAGTGAAACTGAGGAGAGGAAAAAAACGATCGTTTATGAGCTATATTTAAGATGAAGTCATTCGTTTTTCAACTTTTTACGCCATTAAAGCATTTTTACGAGAATTTCGAATGTGGGGAGGTTTAGAACACCTTAAGAGGCATTAGCACAGCGATTTTCATCAAAATCGTTAGAGCCATTTTTTAGCAATCACTGAAAAACTTGATTTTTTCAATGGCAGCTACCTTATACGCATGAGCGATTTTGACGGAAACCTTAATGGTAGGTCCTTGGGCCCTCACCAACCTGCTCACCAAATTTGAACATTGTAGGTCAATTTGTTCGGGAGTAATGCTGACCACGTACACATAGACAGACATTTGTTCTTGATCACTTTTTTGAGATCAGGATGTTCCAAAAGGTGGGAAAATGCAAAAAAATCGAAAAAAAATGTTCGACCTAATCCTTTACTTTCATTACCCTATGTATTACGTATGGGTAATTGAAAGTAAAAATGGCTAGTTTGGCTATATTTTTTTCGATAATTCTTATATAAATCTTTTATAAAAAATAATAAAAACTTTGAAAAAAAGGGAATTTTGGCGATATACTTATCGATAATTCTTATGGTATTCTTTCTTGTAGGTGAAACTGAGCAGAGATGAAAAAACGGTCGTTGATGAGGTATACTCAAGGAAAGAAAACTCTGTGTTAAAGGCAATCGTTTTTCAACTTTTTACGCCGTTAAAGCATTTTTACGAGAATTTCGGTGGTGGGGATATTTAGAACACCTTCAGAGGCATTACCACAGCGATTTTGAACAAAATCGCTGCAGCCGATTTTTACCAATTACTGAAAAGCGTGATTTTTTCAATGGCAGCTACCTTACGCGCATGAGCTATTTTGACGAAAACCTTTATGGTAGGTAATTGGGCCCTCATCAACCTGCATACCAAATTTGAACATCGTAGGTCAATTTGTTCGGGAGTTATGCTGACTACGTACACACAGACACACAGACATTTTTTCTAGATCACTTTTTTGTGATCAGGATGTTCCAAAATGTGGAGAAATGCAAAGAAAAAAAATTGACTGAATCCTATACTTTCATTACCCTATGTATTACATATGGGTAATTGAAAGTAATAATCTTGGGAACATCTTTGAAAAGTCAGAAATTGGAAAGGTCAAGGAGGTCAAAGGTCATTCAAGAGGAAGTAAATTGATTACGGTTATCAAAGATCAGAACTCAAAATATGTGAAAGTATAAACTAAATCAGTTCATTCGTATTTCTATAGAAACATAAATTTATAACAAAGCAAAACGTATTTTAATTTTATTTCACTTTGTAACAAATTGCTTGGCAGTGTAAACAAAATGAAATATATATGAACTTAAAATCACATTTCTAGTTCAAAATACTGCAGTATTACTAATGAAATTCCATTGGTTTATGGATGTTGTAGGTTTTCTGGTTTTAAAATAAAAATCGTGTTTGTTTTTTTCCCCTCCCCATCACAAAGAAAAAATATTAATTGTTACTAACAGATGGCGCTGTAGTTATATCTGTTTAAATTTCCATTGTTATTTAAGTAACTCAAACAGACACTATTTTGCAAAGTACACACTACTAACCAAATACTATTTCTTCTATTAAGAATAGAAAATCTATTTTTAGCATCTATAGCGAGAAGAAAAAACATAAATTATCTTTGTCCACAAATCTGAAGTCAATAGCCAAAGACAAAACTACTAATGCTACAGATTGGTGTCACAAGTCAAAAGGTATTATCAAGATAAGTCTCCATTGCAAAGTTCAGTCCGAAATTTCAAACAGAAGTCAATTTTGCAATTGGGTAACCCTAACTAATAAATGCTTCAGGTATATGCTAAATACCAGTTTGAAGCTTCTCATAAGTATTAGAGCATTACGTAAAATTTAATAAGAAATTACAACTGAAAGTGTTTCGAAATTCGAGTGTTTTCATAGTAACCTTATAGAGAGTTCACATCTTAGCTTCAATGAAAGATATCGGTTTAAAACTTCGATATTCGAAGAAAAGTTTTTTGGTCAAGTTTTAATCAAATTCGCTTAACTTGGAGACAGTTTTCTTTGTAAAAATACTCCAAATTGGGGGGTGCTTTGTCATAAGTCGTGAACCTTAACAAAAGAAGATCTGAATCATTAAATGTCGTAAAAATATACACGTTTTTTATACTTTGGACCTGACGCAACACCATAAAACTTTTGTAGAAAGTATTTTTTAGCGGAATCTTATTGCTTATAGTCATAGTCCAAATTAATTTTCTATTTTTCGGTGAAGACCGGATTCCAACACCGTTGATGGATTACTAACATGTTTTTTTTTTTTTTTTTTTTTTTTTTTTTTTAAATAACTTTTGTATTCCCTTCTATTTATACACATATTCCGAAGCAATTCTGTAAAAACAGGAAAGGAGCTTGCACTATCATGAAATACTATCGAAGAGTAACCTATTTCTGCATGTGTTCAGACATTGTTATGGTCAAGATAATATTTCCTCGCTTCATCATTCACACTTTAAGTTTACTTGGATCTGTAAATCCTTGTCTAAATGACACTTAGAATGAGCACATCCTTCCTGCTTGCTTACTTCCATTCATGCCAACAATTTCATCCAATGAGAAGGCTCCTTCTCAAGTAGAATAATACACCAGTTCACCAATTTCGTAACATTGTGGAAAGCTTTGAGCTACATAACAAAAGCTTTATTTGGTGCAGTGGGGTGGACAGATATTTCTCCTGATCAGAACTCAAATGAATACTCTTAGCAAGACTATCTCTGTCAAAGATCCCGATTTTGCGTTACAAATTGGTACCGACTCAGATTACAATATCATCCTTCACCTTGTTAAAGATAAATAGAAAATGCGTATGAAATAAGATGAGCTTAGCATAATGATCTAGTAATATTTACCATTTATCTAATTCTCAATGTTTAACAATTTATTTAGAACATACTATTTAAAAAAAAAAAACTTAAATATGGTGATTTCTAAAAAGTCAATTTGCGAAAGTTCACTTTTAAAAACAATCATCTCAACAATGCTTTTTCATCTAATCCTTCTATTAATTTATTTTAAAATCTTCAAAAAAAATAGATTGATGTATCACTAAACTATAATTATTAGCACTGTATTTAAAAAACTTTACTTCTTTTGAACTTTTAGAAACTACTATACTCATTAGAAACTCCAATTCATTTCAACTACATATAAATCATTTTACGAAATACCTCTTTTATCACTGTAATCTGTAAAACTTTTTATTGGCTGCATTAATTTCTATAGATTGTTATATTTCAAAGATATTGTCTCGCTTTAGTGCTAACAACTTCTCTCTTTTTTTTCTTTTTTTTAATTACACAGAAGATATTTCAGAATTTGTAGTATCTATATGCTATATTTTCAGTGCAACATAAGAATAAACCTTCTTTTGACAGAAAGAGTTGACAGAAGAAAAAAAAAATGCAGTCTCTTCGAGATCAGTAAAGCATGCATGTTCGCTTCATTGAGAATTTATTGTTGCGCTTTTCAGCAAATGTCAACCTTTGTTTTCGAAGATAGATGAAAGAGTAAAACATTTTATTTTTTTTTAAAGATATATATAGCAACCTTCCTATGTCAGCTGTCAAATAAATCTAAACTAGAATGGATGGCTAGCAACACTTAAATTTGTAGAACGTATTATGCCATAAGCAAAACTTTTTATACGCACTAAGAAACTACAATGAAATTAAAATAATGGTTTAAACCTGGTGTGCTACAGATAATTTTAGTTAAAATGCTGAGTGTCACTTTCATATTAATTTTTTGAAGCTATAGTTGAGTTTTCATTTTAGTTACCCTTTTGAGTTATGCAGTTTAATCAAAATGTCAATACTTAGTTGAATATTAAGAATGTTTGTTGTTTTAAAGATTAACTATTGAAACGAAATAATTTAACGTTGATAAACCCTCATTCTCTGAAGTATTACGAGATGAAGAATAACTTATATTAAAATATTGACTTTTTTAGTTATTCGTTATCACTTGAGGTAAAACGTATATAAATGCAAAATTGTGGACGTAAGAAAATTAAATACAGTAGCCCTTCGATATATCGTACTTGTCGGAAGACAAGCAAAATGCGCAATATATCCGATTGCGTGATATATCGAACGATGTGATAAAATATAAAACCGGGAAATCTGAAAAAAAAATAGGAGACATAGCAAAAGCTCGACATACCGAAAAAACACATCTAAAATGCAATATATTGAGGCGCGATATAACGAGAGGTTACTGTATTAATCGCAATAATAAGATATCTTCTTAGCTTATAATTTATCAATCATTACTTATTTGTAATGGACTAAACCGTATCTAGATTTCCTGGCTTCAGCAGATTTTCATTCATAATATTTTGTATTTTATTGATTTGATTTATTTTAAATGTTGAAATCTATATTCAATGTAAATTCTATGTTTATTGAAAATTCAAATTGCACGTTTAGACTGAGACTATATGCAAAAACATTATTTTTTTAATTAATAACCATAATAAGACAAATGCATCTTTAAACAATTTGACTTGCTACAGTCTCTGTCACTAAAAAGCAGCTACTAATTGACTGGAGATTCTCATTGTTAAAGTTGATGACAAATCTATAATAATAAAACAAGCTGTCTGTCTGTCTGTCTGTCTGTCTGTCTGTCTGTCTGTCTGTCTGTCTGTCTGTCTGTCTGTCTGTCTGTCTGTCTGTCTGTCTGTCTGTCTGTCTGTCTGTCTGTCTGTCTGTCTGTCTGTCTGTCTGTCTGTCTGTCTGTCTGTCTGTCTGTCTGTGGATCTATAGAAACCTACTTAAAATAGGAGTAGAGCTCTGAAATTTTAAACACAAGAAGTTTTGGCCTTCTAATTTTATGTATGTCAAACAGAATGTTAAAATTTTAATTAGTTCTTTTTTAATTAATATTTTAATAAATTTTGTTTTATCAAAGTGACTTCAAATAGAGATACAGCTCTGAAATTTTCAACATAAGTAGTTTTAGCCTTCTAATTGGACTTTTGAAAAACATAACGTTAAAATTTTAATTAGATATTTTTTTAATTAATTTTCTTAATTAATTAAAAAAAAATTACAAAACGACTTCTAATAGAGTTACAGCTCTGAAATTTTCAACATAAGTAATTTAGACCTTCTTATTGAACTCTTGAAAAGCAGAATTTTAAATTTGATGTTAGATTTTTTTTAATTAATTTTTTAATTAATTAATAAATATTTTACAAAATGGTTTTTAATAAGGCTACAGCTCTGAAATATTCAACATAAGTAGTTTTCGCCTTTTATTTGGCCTTTTGAAAAACAGAATTTTAAATTTTTATTTGGTTCTTTTTTAATAATTTTTTTTAATTAATAATGATATATAACACAAAACGATATCTAATAGGGCTACAGCTTTGAAATTTTCAACATAAGTAGTTTTGGCCTTTTATTTGGCCTTTAGAAAACAGAATTTTAAATTTTATATTTAGTTCTTTTTTAATTAATAAATATTTTACAGAACGATTTCTAATAGGGCAACAGCTCTGAAATTTTCAACATAAGTAGTTTTGGCCTTCTAATTGGACTTTTGAAAAACAGAATTTCAAATTTTTACTTAGTTCTTTTTTTTATTAATTTTTTCAATTAATTAACAAATATATTTTTCAAAACGATTTCTACTTGGGCTACAGTTCTGAAATTTTCAACACAAGTAGTTTTGACATTCTAATTGGACTATTGACAAAACGAATGTTAAAATTTTAATTTGATTTTTGATTTATTTTTTCAATTAATATTTTCACAAAAAGCGACTTCTAATAAAATAAATGTTAAAATAATCTTAAAGGGGTGTCGTATTATTGTATTATCGGGGAATTTTTTTTCTCGACAAGGGAGAGGCTTCCAATATTAAGGCTTTACGTAGCAATTAGATTTTAGTGATTGAAGCAAGCTTATGCTTACGCAGCAATGAACCTTTCAACGAGTGAAGTAAGTCTCTGTTTATATATCAATGAACTTTTCAGCGAACGAAACGATCTCGGTTTTGCGTAGCGATGAGCCTTCCTGCGAGCGAAGTGCCAAAAACTGGGACCTATACATGAATAACAGATTTCCGCAACGCGAAGCCTCACAGCTAGCTAAAATATTGCACATATTAAAATTTCTTAACGAAGCACGGGTATTTAGCTAGTGATAAAATAAAACAGTCAATATGGAGTTTTTATGATAATAAAAGTCCCACCAATTTGGTGCATTTTCCAGATATCCAAGTTCCAATCCTACATGTGTATTTGTACCCAAGATGTAAAGTGCCCATCACATAACAGTGGGAGAATTCTTTTAATCAAATTTAAAAAGACAATTTTCATGAAACGTTACTAAATGGTTCGAAACCTACAAGTTGATATATGGCACATGTATGTAAAATTTATAATTTAGTTTAAGGAACTGCGAATATTGATCTGATCGTCATTTCTATAACTTCCTGTGATAAATTCCAGATAAATTTTGGCATGCTTATTCACTTTGACGATGTCTTTCATTTGGAAATTACAAGTGTCTATTGCATTTGCAATTTTGTCTGGGAATATCAAAATTTTCATCATAACGTGTGGTGATTTTACCACACATTTCTTAATTCAATGTTTTATTTAAATTCAAGTCTTAATTTTTATTAAAATAAATCTCGAAAAATGTGTTTCGTACTTCCTGAAATAATGGCTTTTGCAGTTGCGTAGAACAAATGCTTTATAATTAAACAATCATTAATCCATAGCAACATACTAAATGTCATCGATTTTTAATTTCGCAACTGAATACATACTAATAAGTTAACTGCATTTCGTATCAGGAAACTAAAATTTAATTATTTCTCCCCGCCATTTCTGCACCTCGATTACTGTCCAGTGCGCAATTTACTTTAAATACCAAATCATTCTTGACAACAAAATGCCCACACAAAGGATCTCGCGTCAAAATTCAACTGCGCGATCTGTAACCATTTCACCCTTATCAGCCCAAACTGAAAACTAATTCTCTCTCTAGATGCGAATGGAATTACCAAGCGAAAAACACTAGCAAGTAATCTTTCACTGCATATGTAGGTAAATTTGCACTAAATCGGCATCCATAGCTACCGCACTGAGCGATTAGATAGCGAGGGAAAATAAATATTTGATTACGTGCCAGGCAATGCGAAAAGGCCATGGAATGCGTCTCTGATTGTATTACCACTACGGCATGAAATAAATACTAGAAATGCTAATCCAGTAAACGACATAGATCCATTTGTAGTGGGATAAATATGTATTTTATTCTGTCTACTTTATGCGATCAATTAAATGTGTATTATTAAAAAAAAAATCTGAATTTACGTCTTTTCTAACTTAATTCTTTATTGAAATAAAAAAAAAAAAAAAATAATAAAAAAAAAATTTTAAAAAAAAAAAATGCTGCAACGTGAAATATATTAAAATGTTTTATTAATAACCCTAAAACACTACATGGTGTGTATTATGATATAGTACATACAACTAAATAAACTTATAAGAAGTAAACTTAATAACCTTGCAAGAAAGTTAACGTAATAACCTTATATTAAGTGACATGCACTGAGTTTAATTATTTTGAATGAATAGGCTACGAGTTCCCTAACTCGTCACGGAAGAATTATATGAGGTGTCGAAATAAAACCATAGGCATTCAATTTGAAGAAATTCATACTGTCAGATAATTTTTCCCAAACTGTATACAGTGGTCAATGGCTAATATCAGTAGATAAAAATTGACAAAATTGCTTTTAATTGATGGTAAAAACAGCAAACTGTATCATAACGTTTTGAGCGTGTTTAAACTCCCATTAAATCATAAGCTTGAACTGATAATTCGTGACTTTAGTTATTATTTATGAGTATTAATTAATTGCCCACTTTTTACGCATTTAGGTCCTCCAATTCCACAAAATAATCCTTTCAATTTCCCTTCAGCATTTTTGTTTAACCAAACCAAATACAGGTTACCACTGACTAAACAGAGTAGATAAAATAAAAATTAACAAAGATGTCTAGTAGAAACGGAAAACTGTTCTAAAAATATTTGAATTTATTCAAACTCAAACCAATCTATAGTTTACTATTTTGATTCTTAGTTTTTATTTATTTATTTTTTTAATTAAAAAATAGCCCGAGTCTTAGAGCATTTTGACAATTCAATTCCACAAAATTATACTTACAAGATATCTTAATTTATTTCCTTTAAAATGCATGACGAGACAGTGTTTATTGAAATTGCGAGCATGACTTATTTATTTTTACTTATTTGTAAAAAACTTGCGACATCCCTTTTTTTTTTTAATTCGGCGTGCATATTTTTAAGTAGGTGACTATAGTTTGGAACCTCATTTTCCTCCCATTGTTGGTAAAGACGTACAATGGCAATTGGGCTACAGAGTTCCTACTATTTCTACTCTATTATCTATCTATATAAAAGCCTTCACTCACTGATTGAAACACTAATCACAAATTCACCAACTTTCAGTACAGCCTCAACTCTATAATTTGGTCAAATGTTAACATGGGCTAGAATCTAAAAAATGTAAACTATTCCAATCACGATTAATCAATTTCAAGTAAAAAGGTCAAAACTTTCTAAACAAGAAATATCCCAATTACCTTTTCCAATGGAGCCACATCTCTGAAATTTGGTACAAATGTCAACAATGTCAATCATTGAAAAGGTTAACTGTTCCGATCTCGATTAACTAATTTTAAGGATTTGAAACTTTTCAAATTAAAAAGATCCCATTCAAACCCGAACGTCATCCCCAATATTAACAAATGCAAACTTAGAAAATAAGATTATCCGGTCTCTATTAACTGCTTTTAAAAAGTCGAAAAGGAGTCAAAACTTTCCAAACGTGGAGTATCCTAATTCCCTCTTCCAATGTAGTAACAACTCTGAAATTTGGAGCAAATGTCAAAAAGGGTAAGCATAGAAAAAGTAAGCTATCTCAATTAACTAATTTTAAGTGATCTAAATATTCCAAAGTCCTACTCTCAATGTAATCACAACTCTGAAATTTTACACTAATATCAACAAGATCAAACATAGAAAAATAAGCTATTCCTATGTTGATAAACCGACTTCAAGGGGTTAAAATGGCATTAAAAGTCAGAAATTTAAAATGCATAAAAGTGTTTTGATTTCCAATGATAAAATTGCGTAATGAATCAGGGATATTAAGTTAATATTGACATAGAACTCTGCTATTATATAGAAAAATGAGAAAATTATTACCTAAGACAAACTGTGCACTTTATATCATAGATGTTATTAATGTATTACTAATTAAATCATATATGTTTTCATTGAAGATTTCTTTTTTTCTTTAACAGGTGAACATCGAAGATTAACACTATTTGGATTAGAGTTGTTGAGACTTTTCGATACTTTTGAAACTGATAGACGATATCAACAATTCCATTTCAAAAGGTTTTGTATTAAAAGAACTTTCGTATCAAGACTAATTCAAAAATGCTTTAATTTCGAACTCAATTTCAGAACGGTTGCTTTTACTTCAAAAAAGACTCAAGAAAAGTATACACAGAAATTGGTTTACTCCAATATTTCTCAACTAAATTACATCCTTTCTAGGGAAATGCCAAGGACTTCTGCAACAAACGTAACTTCTGCAGTGAAAAATTACAATTTTTATTTAGAAGCATACACAGAATGTCATTTATAACAAGACATTTTCCTACTTTTAAGTTTTATTATTTAAAATATTTCATTTCATTTGTTTTCAATTACCATGTGCAATTTGAAAACATGTTCAAAAGGATTTTATTTCTATAGCTTAGTTTGAAATTTTAACTATAAACATTACAATCAACTATCCGAGCATATGAAAGTACTTCAAAACAAAGTGCATGCTAAAAGAATTTTCAGTTGAAATATTTCAAAATCTCAAATGAAATAGATTCCTAGAGTGAATAAATGTAAGATTTTGATTGTCCTTATTGTTGCTTTTGTCCGGAACTAATCCTAAAACTAATAACAAATTTTCATTCGCATTTTATAAAGATTACATCGTAATCACTCTACAGTTTCAAAATGTTATTTGTAACGAATTACATTTGCAATTTTCTACAAATAACATTAAACAGATAATTTAGAGCCAATAAATTATTTGTTTGATGTTATTTGTTAATTTGGAGCCACAGATAACAGTAACAAATAATTTAGAGCATAATTTCACAGTTCAGTTTTTATCAAAATAAAAAAATTGTGATTTGAAACGAATTACATATTTAAGTGAAAATTACTTTCTAAATGCAGTTTGCAATTAATTTTAGAAAATTAAGTTTTCAAGTTATTAATTACTATTTTAAAGTATTTATTTAGGTTTTTCTTCATAATGATCAAATTTCGGCACACACCACTGGCATTACACATATTTTTTAAATTGTCTTTCTTAGTGAAAAAATTCTTTACGAAATCAAATCTTTTCTGTTAGAATGTAAAAATCAACACCATAAAATTGTGTATAGACTACTTTTATTTAAATTCTTAAAATGAAAATCTCTTAATTAATTATTAAACTCGAAAATAGTTCAAAGCGTTATATAAGTGATTTTTTCCTCCGAAAACAAAAAATATGTATTCGATCGTTAAAGTTTTCATCATAGAAAATATTCAACAATCTCTAAAAATGTTACTTAATACATCTTATTTTTTAATCATTTTTAAACATTACGACAACACAAATAAGAATTACTTTTTGAATGACTTAAAAATGCGTATAGGAGTTGATAAAAGAAGATATTATTTCTTTTTATAAATAATGCATTTAAAATTAACAGCTTACATAAAAATATTGATTAATGAAATAACTAAAATAAAAGTCAATAATTATATTTAAAAAAAAATCTGGTGAGATTATTGTGTTTAAAAAATTATCCATATAACATAATTTTTAAGAATTTTAAAAAATAAATTGTTACACTGAATGATTCATAAATATAAAGTACATCAGTATAAAAAAATAACGATTTCTTTTTTTTCTTACTTTTAAAATATATTGTTATTACACTACGATAAGCATATAGCTATAAAAAAAACTCATGATTAATTCTGTCTATAACTGAAATATATCATTGATAATATAAAACGAGGTGAAAGGTTAAGAAAATTAAGGATTGTTAAACTTACTTGTGTGCTCGGAAAATTAACACTTTTCAGTTATTATCAAAGTAATATTAAATTTGAAAATAAAAATATTTCACTAGTGCTCAAAACTACGAGAAAAGATATTTATCTAAGAATTTATAATTGCCTAATAAATGTAATTCTAAAAAACAGGATAATCTTACTAAATACAATTACAATTTTGGATTATAAATAAAGCTCAAATGGCTTTTGAAAATAAGGAAATTTTTAACTGTATAATTTTTTATCCTTTATTTTTGTTTCAAATAAAACTTATTTAAATTCAAGTAATTTCTTAGAAAATATTTCTTTATTATTACTTTATATCTTTAATATATAGGCTCCGAAAACTTTGTTCTATAATACGTTTTATTGATGCTATGTAAATATAAATGAATATATAAATTTATTATAGAATTTCATGTACATAATTTGAGCAGCTATATAAATATTCATAATATTCACATATTACGTGTTTTGTTAACAATTTTGATGACCATCAAATATGCATTTGTAAAACAATATCTTCATTTAAACTGTTTGTTTCCAAGTTTGGATTGTATATATTTCTGAAAAATAAATTTTTTTAACTGAATTTATTCAAAGTCTTCAATCTTTTTTATCAGCTTCCTTAAAATTACCATTTACGATTACAATGTTTTAATTTATAAAGTTTTAAAAACTCAATTACTAATTAAGCTACACTACAAGTCTAACCTAGTATACCAATTTATTAAAGATGCTATTCGGTAAAAACCGTATCATAATATTACCTACAAAGAAATAAACTTGAAGCAAATACTGAGATATGTTCAATAACATTGTTAAATAACATAAATTCATGCGATCGAATAACTAAAGATCTTTACCAATGTTTAAAATATATTTTAATAATTTAATCGTCACTTTCATAAAGGGCTTCTTTTTTTTTTTTTTTTTTTTTTTTCCTTTTTTTTTTTCAAAATGAAATTTTCACGTTCTTTTCATACTTACATACAGACCGATGTTTATATAATGAGAATGATTAAACTTTCTTAAAAAAAACACTTAGAGCATTTCATTCAAGAAAACCATTTGAGTATATTATGATATAATACAATAGTTAACAATCTAATAAAAAATTTTAAAAATCCAGGATGAGTCCTTACTGAAATTTAATTGAAAACTTCCTTATTTAATTTTTATAATATTTTGAAAAAATAAAAAAAAATAAAAAAAAAGGAATAAGTAATATGGTAACTGATACCATGAGCACTGGATGGTTAATTCCACCAAAATGTATAAAAATTATGCAAACCATCAGATGCAAAATGCAACATTTAAAAACAACCTGATTTGTTTTCGAAAACAATTCTGATAAAATATAATTTGATTATTTACTTTATAAAATATTAAAGTTCAAATCTTTGATTAATCAAATTAAGAATTTTGTAAGTTTTAATTATATTAGCCATTTACAATACATTGAATATAAACATATCTAGCATTTACTACCTCATAAAAAATGTCATCAAATTTTAACAAAAGGCTATCAACTTACATTCCTCTAAAAACCCTCGATCTTATAACAGGCGATTAGGTAAGTAAAAAAGTATAAGTCGAGCAACAATATTCCCCTAAATTTCCTTCTTTTTTATTAAAGTATTTTTTATCGAATGTTTAAAAGGATTTGTTTTTCTCCGATAAATCGCTTCGCTCTTTTCACTTAAAATATGAATACCCATCAACCATGTGTGACAACAATTGGAACTAATTTAGTGCACCTAATTTAAGGCTGCATAAATCCTTGCATTATATTCCAAGGCATTAGCCACCCACGGTTATTGTATACCGATCATGCGAAACTCTTTTGTCATCATTGATATTAATTAAAGAAGAGGGTTTTCTTTATGAGATTGTTAAAATTATCCAATTATCTGCTATACTGCTAAAGATCAGGTAAAATGGTTCTTTATGGCATAATGTCATAGAAATATTTTAAGGTAGTTGATGCTAGAACAAAAAATTAGGTCGATCATTTCTATACTTTTGTTTCTAAACAGATTATTGCAGTTGGCAGCAATAAGTTTCAAACATTGTTTAGCTTACAAATTATAATTATATTTAACCCTCTGTTATACAGATTTTGTACTATTTCCTTTCTTAGAAGCACTTCTGTCCGATATATATATATATATATTTTTTTTAATGGGATTTAGGGATATCTGACAATGAAAATAAATGTATTTTAACTATGTTAAATTTTAATAAAATGTTAATGTATGGTAGAATATATTTTTAAAAAGCAAAATCTTTAATTAAAAAAAAAGATAATGTTGAATTAAATGTTGACGTATTAAATATTTTTACTGTGCTTTAAACTAGTAGCTTAAATTGGAGAATTTTTTTCTTTCTTGTCAATTGGTCTTAATAGTATTTAATATAGGAGGTGCATAATTTCTAATTTACTTTAATTCAGAAAAATATAGTATTTGTCTCAAATTGTGTAAAATTAGAAAACTAAACATTTTACAACGTTTTTCATAAAAAATAAATCGTTGACATCAAAATGTTACAAACTGTGCAAACAGTAAAATAATACAAAATCTTTACATCAAAACTCCCACATAAGATTTCATTAAGTGAAATAACTTTGAAAAAATATAATTTCAAAACTAATAATAGGATTATTGCAATAAAAGTTGGTGGATTATATTCGTACACTTTGAATAATTTAATCCGATTATTTTGCTAAAATGAATGAGTTGAATTCTGGAACTTACTAATCTTATTTTGAGACAAAAATATTATAACTTTCTTTTTCATTACTGACAAGTCCGGCTAAAAGCTTATTTCATAATGCATAATTATATTATTCTCATATATATAGTGAATTGCAATTTTTATATTTTCTACCATGTGCCCACACACATACACAAGTACTGAATTATGCATACATATAATAGAGAAATAGTTCATATTTTTAACTATTACCATAACATATAGAAATGAGAATATTAATTTCTGAAAATCAACATAGTAAAAAAAAGTTTTCATTTAAAAATTCTAACTATTACTATAACATCGAAATGAGAATATTAATTTCTAAAAATCACCAGAGTGAAATTAAGTTTGCATTAAAGGTACCTAAATAACTAATCCAAAAATAAAACTTTTACACAAACAACTAATTTTAAAATGATTATTTTATATATTAGGGCGCATTTTAGCGGTACAATAATATACAAATATTCTATTCAAAATACTAATCATCATACTCAATAAAACTACTTTTCTAAGTACTAAAAAAAGACTGTAAATATGATTTTTCCTTTTCGTGTAACTCAGACGAAATGTAACATTTAATTTAGTATTATTGTTTTAAAAAACACGTTTTATGTAAAGCTACATAATAAAATTGTATCTAAACATAATGAGCTTGATGTTAATTTCTGTTGGTGAATAATCTAAGCAGAAAATCTGTAAAATTCACTTTCTTCACTTTATGAAATTAGGTCGAAATTTTTAGGATAATTTCAGAAAGTCAGTATGTAGAGGTGTAATAATAAAGGATTGCAATGGAACAGGTAGCTCCTTTATCACTTCTTATAAGAGAGTCAAAAATCATTGTGGTTGAATATTTTACATTAGTTAACCCCAAAATTTTACACTACAAAATTTCTTACATAAGATAAAATTTCTAAAATATTTTTGATTTTGAAAACTTCTGACACTTGAAATGTTTCTTTTTAGGATCCTGAATATGAAATGATTTTTTTTTTTTTTTAATTACTCAATTTTTAAACATCCCACACACTCACTTACATATTTTTTAATTTTAGTCAACAAAAAAAAATTGTTTTGTTTTTCATGACAGTTTTTTTAATGTAAAAACGCCTAACCTCTTAAAAATTTCTTTTTTAGGAGCTTGTGAATATGGAATAAAAAAAATATCAATTCAAGATTTGAAAAACAAAATCAAATTTTTTGACAAAGATTTTAAAAAACAGAAATTTCGAAGAGAATATGGGATATATTTGTCTAGTAAAATGTGGGATATAGTTGTCAAATAAAAATTGTCTAATTTTAAAACATTTTTTCATTTCATATTCAAAGTCCTAAAGGGAACTTTTGTGGGATCAGACACGTTTCAAAATCGAAAATTTGTTTAAAACGAAGAATTTGAGACACCGTATCACTCACTGTTCTCCTATAAAATGATTTTTGAAATTTCTTATCATTTATTTAAAATATTCAGTGAAATTGACCCTTCAGATTGAAAATAATTTACTATTTTACAATATAATTTCATTTTTCATTGAAAACAAAAGAAGTGTCCGATAATTTTTTATTGAAAATCAAAAAAGTTCAAAAGCAATACCCCGAACTACAATCCTAGTAAATCCTAATTTTTTCAATCCATAGATTAATTAATAGGTTTTGAAAAAAAATTGCGCAGTGCTGGATAGAATTTGATATTGATAAATATTGAACAGAACAAAATATATAGTTAGTTAATGATTTAATGTAGTTTTGACCTTTGAACCATTTTATTACAAGAAAAATATTCTCTTCTACCCTTAGAAAAATATGAGATAGTTAAATTAATTTTGAATTCCTATCTTTAATATGATGCAACATTTTAAATCCAAATTTCTATTAGTTACTTTTGAAAATAAATGCATATATTTCATACCTATAGATGGCGCTACTAGTTAATAAATTTTTTGCGCTAAGTTGCTCACTAATTCGTCTATCCCAAATTATGAGAATAACTAAAAAATTTGTTGAAGATATAATACAACCAAAGAACTAAATTTATTCTCAGTTATAACAAAAAATAACCTTTGTCTTCGTTAAACTATTATTCCTTAATTTGTTGTGGAAGTTTTATAATAACAAAAACTGAATCGCTACTAAACGTACGAGTCAAATTAACTAAAATACGTCTTAATGTAGCAAAAACACAGAAATGAAAAATACTTATATATTTCTACATCACCTATTGGATGCTAACTGAATTTATCATTTGATTATACAAAAATAACAATTGTTTTGTTCATACTGTATTTAAATTCTTCAGTACCATATGGATTTTTCAACATACATAAGAAGAATGGTGAATAGACTTCAAATTCTGGATCTGTAAGTACACAATTTTTAATTGCATATAGCATTAATCAGAGTTACAATAATAATAATAAAAATTATGTAGAAAAAATTGGGGGGGGGGGGCAAAACAATCAAAATAAAAAATTCAAAATCTAACTGATATTAGCTCTGTCTACTATTTTATGCCTCTTTTGACTGAACTTGGTTCCCTAAGCCATTCGTAGTATTTATAACCTTAAAAGTTATAAAATAAGTATATAGACGTATTATGATAATAATACAAATCTTAGTGCATTAATTTTCTAAATACAACATAGCCTATAAAATTAAATAAATGTAAAAATTTAAGCAGTTTCGGAGATATAATATACAAATTATATCTCTGAAACTAAAGTAATAGTTCGACAATAGTAAATAATTCTTGTGGGAGTGATCGGATTTTGAATGCATTAGGCTTTTTACAAAAAAAAAAAAAAATGAGGAGGAAAAAAGGAAAAAAAAAATCTTTTGTGCAAGACCGGACCATTTTTTACAGACACCTGCTACCAGGTGATAGCACCGAACAACCCTATGGTCAGAACGTCTCTGTCTGCCCCCCAAAAGCAGCTCTCATAGAATAAATTAAGGTTAAAAATTTTAGTTCAGTGTCGAGTTTAACTTTAGATTTCTTTCAATTCAAATTTTTATCAATATTCTTTTTTAAAACAGTTAATAAATCGTAAACATTTAGTTAATTTAATATCATCTACTCCCTTAAAGACATACTATTTTCAACTTATTTCGTCTATCTTGAATTTTTACGAAAATTTCTGGAAAGGATTCTTTAAAACACCTTAAAAAGTATAATTGCAGCGATTTTGATCAAA
Organism: Linyphia triangularis; assembly: GCA_963978545.1. Classification (NCBI taxonomy): domain Eukaryota; kingdom Metazoa; phylum Arthropoda; class Arachnida; order Araneae; family Linyphiidae; genus Linyphia; species Linyphia triangularis. The sequence goes on from OZ021724.1 coordinate 43,533,333, forward strand.
ATCATTACTGCTATTTGTTGGCAATTGGATAAAGCGTAACTTTTCAATGGCAACTATCTTTATGCGCAACTGTTATTTTGATGAAAGTTTTAATGACAGGTCCCATGGCTACTATTGACTCATATGTAAGAGTTGGACATCGTGTAAAGAGTAAGGTTAATTCGTTCGGAAGCTATGCTGACCACAGACACACACCTTTTTTTGTATATCACTTGACTCGCGATGCTACAAGAAATGTAGTATGCAGAAAAAAAATGTAGGGTTTTTTTTTTTTTTTTTTTTTTTTTTTTACACCGAATACAATATCTCCATTGTGCTATGTCAACATATGAGTATTTGAAATTAATAAATATCAGACAAATCATACAAACACCTAACCGTAATTTAATCATACAGCCAAGAAAAAAATTTATAAAATTTACTTTAAATACTAATTCATTTTGAATGCTTTATGACTATATTCGTTTATATGTAGGGGTGGATATGATAAAAGTAGATAGTAAGGCGTATCAAAAAAATCGAAGTTTATCAAATCTCTTAGCGGTAGTGCGGAAAATTTATGGACACTCATCAGTAATAAGTGTCTGAAATTTTAAAACTCTGGGTTAATATCTTCTGTCGCCTCAATGGCCCCAAAGTTCCAAAAATTGGGCTAAAAGTGTTTAAAATTCAAAAATTCCTAAAAATTCCCATATTTCGTTTAACGATTGGGGGTAGTGGTTAAATGTTAGTATTGTTTAACAGAAACAACTATAATTTTTAAAAAAATTATAGGTTAATATCTTCTGTCGCCTCAGTGAACCGGAAATTCCGAAAATTTGAATAAAAGGAATATAATTCAATATTAAATCAGCAGTCGCAGATTTCGTTGATCGTTTTGAGGTAGCACGTAATAAAAATTACTTTTTCAACAACAAAAAGTATGCAAGAATTATTGGTTAATATCTTCTACCACACTGGGTTTGGCGTACTGCCAGAAAAGTAAAGTGGAACACCCCTATTTTCACCTCGAGAAACAAATCGGAGCGACCAATAAATCACGTGATTATTTTCATTTTTTTTAGTATTTAGTCTAACTCTAGAATATTTTCTTTCAATTAGTTTCGATCTTCATATCAAACATATTTGCAGCAATGTAGTCGTTTCTTTTTAAGGAATTTTTTTACTCGTAGCTTAGTGTCGTAGTCATTTGTTAGTAAAAGATATTGGTAAATATTAGAAATGCAAGAATCATCGCATTCAAAGTTTTCAAGTCGACAAATGCTGAAATGCCAGGTGCGTTTCGTTGGCCCCGCCCACAAACGCACTAATTTTTTAATATATACCACAATTTAGTGCTAAATTAGTGCTTTCAGAATCCGCCATTAAAAAAATTAGTGCGTCAATATTTACCGAGATATACAAAGAAATGCGTGGGCGGGGCAAACGAAACGCTAGCCCAGCCCACAAACTCACTAATTTTTTAATATATACCAAATTTTATTGCTCAATTAGTGCTTTCAGAATCCACCATCCAAAAAATTAGTGCGTCATTACTTTTCATAAAATTCAAGGTTAATTGAGGGTAGGCGGGCAAAATGCTGGCCCCGCCCACAAAAGCAATCATCATTCATTATATGTTAAAATGTCGGGCATAATTAGTGCTTTCAGAATACCCAACTGCCAGAAATAGTGCGTCAATATTTTGGCCAAAATTTACCATTTTGTAATAATAATTCACTAATCACTTCCGTTTCGTTGGCCCCGCCCACAAAAGCAATCATCAATCATTATATGTTAAAATGTTGGGCATAATTAGTGCTTTCAGAAATCCCAACTGCAAAAATTAGTGCGTCAATATTTTGGCCAAAATTGCCAATTTTAGCTTATTGCCGAATGTACGCGAGCCATAAACCGATGTAAATTATCACGCACTAATTGTATGACCGGTGCCAAATTTTAGTGCTCAATGAGTGCTTTCAGATTCCGCCACCGCCAGAATTAGTGCGTCAATATTTTGGCCAAAATTGACTATTTTGTAATAATTATTCACTTGTCACTTCCGTTTCGTTGGCCCCGCCCACAAAAGCAATCATCAATTATTATATGTTAAAATGTTGGGCATAATTAGTGCTTTTAGAAAACCAAATTGCAAAAATTAGTGCGTCAATATTTTGGCCAAAATTGCCAACTTTAGCTTATTGCCGAATGTACGCGAGCTTTAAACCGATGTAAATTATCACGCACTAATTGTATGACCGTTGCCAAATTTTAGTGCTCAAATAGTGCTTTCAGAATCCCCAACCGCCAGAATTAGTGCGTCAATATTTTGGCCAAAATTGACCATAATGTAATAATAATTCACTAATCACTTGCGTTTCGTTGGCCCCGCCCACAAAAGCAATCAACATTAATTATATGTTAAAATGTTGGGCATAATTAGTGCTTTCAGAAAACCCAACTGCAAAAATTAGTGCGTCAATATTTTGGCCAAAATTGCGAATTTTAGCCTATTGCCTTATGTACGCGAGCCTTAAACCGATGTAAATTATCACGCACTAATTGTATGACCGGTGCCAAATTTTAGTGCTCAATGAGTGCTTTCAGAATCCCCAACCGCCAGAATTAGTGCGTCAATATTTTGGCCAAAATTGACTATTTTGTAATAATTATTCACTTGTCACTTCCGTTTCGTTGGCCCCACCCACAAAAGCAATCATCAATTATTATATGTTAAAATGTTGGGCATAATTAGTGCTTTTAGAAAACCCAATTGCAAAAATTAGTGCGTCAATATTTTGGCCAAAATTGACCATTTTGTAATAATAATTCAATAATCACTTGCGTTTCGTTGGCCCCGCCCACAAAAGCAATCAACATTCATTATATGTTAAAATGTTGGGCATAATTAGTGCTTTCAGAAAACCCAACTGCAAAAATTATGTGCGTCAATATTTTGGCCAAAATTGCCAATTATAGCTTATTGCCGAATGTACGTGAGCCTTAAACCGATGTAAATTATCACGCACTAATTGTATGACCGATGCCAAATTTTAGTGCTCAATGAGTGCTTTCAGAATCCCCAACCGCCAAAATTAGTGCGTCAATATTTTGGCCAAAATTGACTATTTTGTAATAATTATTCACTTGTCACTTCCGTTTCGCTAGCCCCGCCCACAAAAGCAATCATCAATTATTATATGTTAAAATGTTGGGCATAATTAGTGCTTTTAGAAAACCCAATTGCAAAAATTAGTGCGTCAATATTTTGGCCAAAATTGACCATTTTGTAATAATAATTCAATAATCACTTGCGTTTCGTTGCCCCCGCCCACAAAAGCAATCATCATTCATTATATGTTAAAATGTTGGGCATAATTAGTGCTTTCAGAATACCCAACTGCAAAAATTAGTGCGTCAATATTTACCGAGATATACAAAGAAATGCGTGGGCGGGGCCAACGAAACGCTTGCCCCGCCCACAAACGCTCTAATTTTTTAATATGTACCAAATTTTAGTGCTCAATGAGTGCTTTCAGAATCTCCAACCGCCATAATTAGTGCGTCAATATTTTGGCCAAAATCGTCAATTTCAACTTATTGCGGAATGTACTCGCATATCATCATAGATACGGATTCAATAGAATACAATTTTATTTGTTCGGCTGACATTTTCGAATGCCATTCAAATATCACCAGAAAGATTCCATAGTTAAAAATAAACTTAGGACATCAAAATTCACATTACATGAAATATATACTATTGTTGCGTTTGATGGGTTCGAAAGATTTGAAGCCAAAGCAGATCAAAACTTGCAGAAGTTTATTCTACTATAACTCTTCACAGATTCCTTTACAACTCCAGAACTTCTCGTTCTAGTAGACACAATACAGCTCTTTTCACAACAATAGAGCACAAAACAGCAGCTATAAACTTGACAACACCACTGCTATATCACCGCAAAAGACAATGCAATACTGTTCACTTTAGAATGCTCACTGAGACTCAGTATCTCCAGTCAACTAATTCAGTGACTCAAAATCCAAGAACTGACTAACTCTACTCACGGCCGTCCTTATATAGGAGTGGTGAATCTTCACGAACCTTCCAGAGAGAGAAATTTGGAGAACTTTCTAGATCGTAAACGAAAAGTCCTATACATGTACATGGGATACATGTACCTATACATGTACATGGGATACATGTACCTATACATGTACCGAAAATGTAGCCAAATGATCGAAAAGTTTGGCGACATTTTGCGAATTCTCACCAAATTTAGCAACCAAAAGTAGGCCAAAACCGTCGCCAACTTGGGAGATTGCCATTTACCATAATGTTAAATAGCCTGCCCCTTGTAAAACTTGTTTTCATGCATGATCCCTGTAGAACTCGTTTTCAAGCATTAAGAGACGCATTGCAGGAAAGCGAAGTGAAGTCAACTCTTTCACTGCCTTATGCGAAATGTACATACATTTTCCTTTTTTACATAATTAATACTACGAAATATTTACAAATATACAGAAATTAGTAATAACAATACATTTATAAACACCCATGCCTAACACGGGACTCGAACCCGCAACCTCGCGATCTAGAATTTAGCACGCTAACCACTATACCGTTTGGTCGGAAACAAATTCTGGGAAAATTCTTCGTAAAATTCCGGCAGATTATTGCTATCACACAAAATTACCTACGCGAAGCACTGCGACTTTTATAATAGTGTTACGAATTTTTGTATATTTGTAAATATATTCGTTAATTTTGTAAATAAGAACATTTATGTACATTTCGCATAAGGCAGTGCAATAGTTCGTCTTAACTTCGCTTTCCTGCAATGTGTCTATTAATGCTTAATAACGAGTTTTACAGAGATAAAGCTGGGAAGCGAGTTTTACGAGGAGCAGGGCATTTAACATTATGGTAATGGAAATCTTGCCAAATTGGCGATATAGAGCCAAGTTGGCAACAATTTTGGCGACTAATTTTTGTCACCAAACTTGACAACCATTTGGTGACATTTTCGGTCCCCATGTACATGTATAGGATATTTCGACTACGATCTGGAAAGTTCTCCAAATATCTATCTCTAGAAGATTCACGAAGGTTCGCCTCCCCTATATAAGTCCAAGAGAGCGGGTGATGGAGTTAATTGAGTCCGTTAGTTGACTGGAATTACTGAGTTGAGATACTGAGTCTCAGTGAGCATTCAGAGTAGTTCTAAAGCGAACTGTATTGCATTGTCTTTTGCGACGATTTGTAGCAGTTGTGAAGTTTTTTTAACTGCTATTTGAGCTCTGTTGATGTGTAAAGAGCTGTATTGAGTCTTTTAGAATGAGAAGTTCAGGTTTTCTAAAAAAATCTGTGAAGAGTATATCGGAATAAATTTCTGCAAGTTTTGATCTGCGTTGGTTTCAAATCTTTCTAACCCATCCACGCAACAATAGATACAATGTCAGGGACGCATATTAGCTACCTTTACTTGCATTCGAACAAGGGAAAATAATGCAGCTCGCTGATTGGTTGGCATTTATTTCTCTAGTGCTGCCATCTGAAATTGAAAATTGGATGCTTTTGAAAGAATATTTTGCAGAAATAATCCTAATAATAGTAGGAGATCCTAATAATAGGAACAGAACTCATTTCATCAACTCAATTTTTCATTACTATACATGAGCCCCTTTTAAAAGAAAATTTTCGTTTTAAGAAAATTTATATAAACATGAATTTTTTTTTTCTATAAATAAAATTAATTTTACAAATAAAATGTCATGGATATTAAGATGTAATAAATTCATATGAAATAATATTACATATATATTGTTGCGTGGATAGGTTCAAAAGACTTGAAGCCAAAGCAGATCAAAACTTGCAGAAATTTATTCCTATATAACTCTTCACAGATTCTCTTATAACTCCCGAACTTCTCGTTCTAGTAGACCCAATACAGTTCTTTACACAACAATAGAGCACAATACAGCAGTTAAAAACTTGACAACACAACTGCTACAAATCGCCGCAAAAGACAATGCAATACAGTTCACTTTCGGAACTCTCTGAATGCTCGCTGAGAGACAGCTAACTCAGTAATTCCAGTCAACTAACGGACTCAACTAACTTTTTTGGAAATTTGCCGAGCCGCCTTTCTAAAACCCTTCTTGAACTGTTAGAGATGAGCGAAACTCCGACCGGGATCAGCTTTATATGTTGGTGCTTGGTAGTGGGAGGTCTGTGTTATTTGGGTGCAACGTAGATATCCCCTTCTTACTTGAAACATTTATAGCCCCCCCCCCCCCCTCTTATCCCCCACGTGTCGGATTACTTTTATCGAAAAGAAGGTCGAACACTTGTTCTGAAGTGTGGATTGATGAGAAGTTACAACTTGGTTTGTCTTCAGAAGTAATGATATTTGTCTGTCATTTTTGGTTAAGAATGTTCGGATCTCAAAAAGATAACATTCTATTCCATTGCGAGTCAAGATTGAAATGTAGAGTGATGTGCACCATTAGCAATTTTGCTCTTTTGTAACTAGGTGGCCCATACGATAGGACATGGTATGTGAAGGATATCAACCCTCCCGAAACAATTCCTTTAGTGCTATAAAAATTGGACTCTACAGAAATTTAAATGTTTTTATTTATAAGAGCTAGATATTTCATACTTCAAGTACTTTTGCTATTATCTACAGATTAAAAATAGGCTCTCAATGTAAATTTAAATGATTTTTGTATTTTTGATAGGTATATAGTTTATAATTCCACCATTAGTACTTGTTATTTTTTTGGCAAAAAATACATCTTTTTAACATTCATAACAACAACATCAAATAGGAAAATACATTATGAAAATACTGGTTCATGTAATTGTCACCTACACTTTATCTGCATAGCAGTTTAATTAAGGTGGACCAGAATATCATACAAAATGAATGCAAACATTCCCAAAATTAAAATAAAACAAGCAAGAAAACACTATACATGACATCATACTTTATTTTTTATACTAATAGATTGTAAATATTTACCTTGATTTATATTGAATATTTCTAAAATATTCAAAACACTGAGCAATGAAACTCCGAAAATAAATTACTGTTTCCTATATTAGATATATGTCTTACCTTTTAAAATATTTTTTATTCCCGTGCTTTATTCAGAAATGTTATTTCAAAGTTGAGTGTAACATATTTCTGCTTAAAAACTAATTCAACTGTGATAGAATATTAAAGCAATTATTTTACAATTGCTTCATTTGAAGAATATATAAACTAGTGCTTAGTATTGAATACTGTTGGGATGGGCTAACAGCTCCTTTTGACTTCTCTTTTTTGTTCACAGTCACTTAAATAAACATAATTCTACTGCAAAATTGTGATTGATGATAATACGAGAAAAAAATTCCTTTTTGATTAAAAATGATTCCATATTGCTACGAATTTTTGCATATTTGTAAATATTTCGTAGTGTTAATTTTGTAAATAGGAAAATTTATGTACATTTCGCATAAGGCAGTGCAATAGTTCGTCTGAGCTTGGCTTCCCTGCAATAAGGGTCTTGTGCTTTATAACGAGTTTTACAGAGGTAACTATGGGAAGCGAGTTTTAAGGAGCGGGGTATTTAACATTATGGTAATGGCAATCTCGCCAAGTTGGTGACGGTTTTGGCGACTAATTTTTGTCGCCATGTACATGTATAGGACTTTTTGACTACGATCTGGAAAGTTCTCCAAATATCTATCTCTAGGAGTTTCAAGATGGTTCACGTATGTTCTTCTCCCCTATAAAAGCTCAGGAGAGCGGGTGATGGAGGGAGTAGTTGATTTCGAGTCCGTAAGTTGTTAGCTGAGTCCATTAATTGACTGGAATTACTGATACTGAGTTCCGAAAGCGAACTGCATTGCATTGTCTTTTGCGGCGATTTAGCAGTTGTGTTGTCGAGTTTTTAACTGCTGTTTTATGTTCTATCGTTGTAAAAAGAGCTGTATTGTGTCTACTAGAACGAGAAGTTCTGGAGCTGTAAGAGAATCTGTGAAGAATTACATTGGAAGAAATTTCTGCAAGTTTTGATCTGCTTTGGCTTTAAATCTTTCGAACCCTTCCACGCAACAATATACTGAGCCCAGAGCAAAATTATTGACCTTTACAAATTTGCTTTATAAATTACCACATTCTGAAATAAACCATGAGGATTCAGATACATTTGAATTTTCTTTCACCATGAAATTTTCTTTGTGAGAAGAAGGAAACCCCTTGCTCTCACAAGAAAAAAAAAAATCATTGATGTCCAATTATTATTAATTTTGATCTCAATTTTTCATACATTTTTGATGAAAGATTTATAGTATGTTGAAGGAAAACATGCACTTAGCTAAATATATATTTAATAAAATTTCTTAAAATAAATTTGGTGTTCTTAAAAAAATAAGCAAATAGAGTAATCACTCGGAACACCAGTGCGCTTCCAGAGGAGGGGGATAGAGAACACCAGCCCCTTCACAATAACTTCTCAGTTTGAAAAAAGAAGGGCAGAAAAGAAAGGGAGAAAAAATACGAATTATGAAGTAGACAAAAGAGAATAAAGATGACTCAATTATGTATGACCAATATGTTTAAAAAACGTAACTTAAACCTTTAAAAAACATTTTATTCCTAAATTAAAGCGCAATTTCAGAAGTAAGAAATACTTTGTGTATTCTCTTGATGCAAATACCACAATTTTAACCAAAACGTAGGAGCCTACAAATAATACTGGTTGAATGGAACCCCAAAAAGATGTTCCAGTATAGCCTAAAATATGCGTCATAACACCTCTGTAATAAAAAAATATATATATATTCGTTACAGTACGTTACATATACACTACAGTTCGATTCAATGCTCTTATTTCTATAGGAGTAGATTGAAGAAAAAGAAGCTAAAAGAATTCCATCACAAGCGTAATTCTCAACACATATGAAGCCACCCTTAATCCTTAAAATTTGTCCTAATTCCTTCGATTTTGCTTCCCCTATGAACCATCACCCCACTGTTCTTTCAACTCTCAAAGAACGTGTGGAAAAAGTGAATTGGGGGATGTGAAGAGGGGTGAGGTCAGAGTTCAAGGGAGGAGAGGACTAAACCAATAAAAGTGTTTACCTTATCAGTCAAGACTAGGCAGCCGCGAATACATTTACCAAGACGTAGTTCCTGGGTTCCGTAGTTCATTTATTGAGTTCAGAAGCAACTCAATAGCAAAAGAGTATTAGATTTACATACCATTACATTGGTAGTCGGTCAGTATCTTGACCAAAATATTTACAATTATACTATTTTTATTTCTAAAAAATTTCATATATTTTATCAAAGTAATTGAAAACTGGGGACTTCTATTTTAAATAATATTTCAAGGTGGCTCTGGTTGGACAAAGCAATGAGGTAAAGACGGAACTGCCTCTTCGATACTTTTTTCAATACCTGACTTTTCAGTTTTCATTTCGCGAAATAAATATAAGTCACGATAGTTGGTAATTTTGTTGGCATTAAGGCAGTTGGGTATTCTGAAAGCACTAATTGAGCACTAAATGTTTGCATATGCGAGACAATTAGTGCGTCTGTGGGCGGGGCCAACGAAACGGAAGTGATTAGTGAATTATTATTACAAAATAGTCAATTTTGGCCAAAATATTGACGCACTAATTCTGGCGGTTGGGGATTCTGAAAGCACTATTTGAGCACTAAAATTTGGCACCGGTCATACAATTAGTGCGTGATAATTTATATCGGTTTAAGGCTCGCGTACATTCGGCAATAAGCTAAAATTGGCAATTTTGGCCAAAATATTGACGCACTAATTCTGGCAGTTATGGATTCTGAAAGCACTCATTGAGCACTAAAATTTGGCACCGGTCATACAATTAGTGCGTGATAATTTACATCGGTTTAAGTCTCGCGTACGTAAGGCAATAAGCTAAAATTCGCAATTTTGGCCAAAATATTGACGCACTAATTTTTGCAGTTGGGTTTTCTGAAAGCACTAATTATGCCCAACATTTTAACATATACTGAATGATGATTGCTTTTGTGGGCGGGGCCAACGAAACGCAAGTGATTAGTGAATTATTATTACATTATGGTCAATTTTGGCCAAAATTTTGACGCACTAATTCTGGCGGTTGGGGATTCTGAAAGCACTATTTGAGCACTAAAATTTGGCACCGGTCATACAATTAGTGCGTGATAATTTACATCGGTTTAAAGCTCGCGTACATTCGGCAATAAGCTAAAATTAGCAATTTTGGCCAAAATATTGACGCACTAATTTTTGCAATTGGGTTTTCTAAAAGCACTAATTATGCCCAACATTTTAACATATAATAATTGATGTTTGCTTTTGTGGGCGGGGCCAACGAAAAGGAAGTGACAAGTGAATAATTATTACAAAATAGTCAATTTTGGCCGAAATATTGACGCACTAATTCTGGCGGTTGGGGATTCTGAAAGCACTCATTGAGCACTAAAATTTGGCACCGGTCATACAATTAGTGCGTGATAATTTATATCGGTTTAAGGCTCGCGTACATTCGGCAATAAGCTAAAATTGGCAATTTTGGCCAAAATATTGACGCACTAATTCTGGCAGTTATGGATTCTGAAAGCACTCATTGAGCACTAAAATTTGGCACCGGTCATACAATTAGTGCGTGATAATTTACATCGGTTTAAGGCTCGCGTACGTAAGGCAATAAGCTAAAATTCGCAATTTTGGCCAAAATATTGACGCACTAATTTTTGCAGTTGGGTTTTCTGAAAGCACTAATTATGCCCAACATTTTAACATATACTGAATGATGATTGCTTTTGTGGGCGGGGCCAACGAAACGCAAGTGAATAGTGAATTATTATTACATTATGGTCAATTTTGGCCAAAATATTGACGCACTAATTCTGGCGGTTGGGGATTCTGAAAGCACTCATTGAGCACTAAAATTTGGCACCGGTCATACAATTAGTGCGTGATAATTTACATCGGTTTATGGCTCGCGTACATTCGGCAATAAGCTAAAGTTGGCAATTTTGGCCAAAATATTGACGCACTAATTTTCGCAGTTGGGTTTTCTGAAAGCACTAATTATGCCCAACATTTTAACATATAATGATTGATGATTGCTTTTGTGGGCGGGGCCAACGAAACGGAAGTGATTAGTGAATTATTATTACAAAATGGTAAATTTTGGCCAAAATATTGACGCACTATTTCTGGCAGTTGGGTATTCTGAAAGCACTAATTATGCCCGACATTTTAACATATAATGAATGATGATTGCTTTTGTGGGCGGGGCCAGCATTTTGCCCGCCTACCCTCAATTAACCTTGAATTTTATGAAAAGTAATGACGCACTAATTTTTTGGATGGTGGATTCTGAAAGCACTAATTGAGCACTAAAATTTGGTATATATTAAAAAATTAGTGCGTTTGTGGGCGGGGCTAGCGTTTCGTTGGCCCCGCCCACTCATTTCTTTGTATATCTCGGTAAATATTGACGCACTAATTTTTTTAATGGCGGATTCTGAAAGCACTAATTTAGCACTAAATTGTGGTATATATTAAAAAATTAGTGCGTTTGTGGGCGGGGCCAACGAAACGCACCTTGAAATGCCCTATTTTTGGAACACCGAAGGATTTTTCACGCATGCTGCCAACACATGAAGACATCATAAGATGTTGCGTCTATGAGAGATGGCGTATTGGTAATGAAACTGATGGAAATAAAGAACCATGCTTCTCTGTTATTGCAGAAACTGTTGCTTTAAAAATTGAAAGTTTATACGTCGATTCATCCATTCCTTCTGTTTCACATAAGCGTGTTTGTGGTATGATACACGCTTACCATAAAAAATATCGTTCAATCATGAAAAATATAAAACGTGTGGGAAGAAGCAAGACTGCTCTTAAAAATGTTGAGAACTTTAAAAAGGAAGCAAAGAAACTATTCGACATATCTTCCTGTAAATGCGCTATTTTTAAGGAGTGTATCTGTCCAAAAGAGAGCAAAGTCCCGCCAAATGAGCAGGCGTTCCTCAAAGACCAAAGAACGGAAAGAAAAATGTTCATTGGAAGTGTTGATGTACCCGAAACAAAACGACTTCAGAAACGTCAAATGCGAATACAACAAAATGCTGTGCAAAGTTAAAAAAAAAAGGCGACTCGTGCTTCTGTTTCAAGCTTTACTCTGGAAAATGAAGATTTGATGGAGGTGGAGGTGGATACTAAAGACGCGCCCTACACACCGTTTCTTCAGCAGGATTCAAATAGTCTTAAGATGCGTGTAAAATTGGACAACACAATTATTGTCAGTCAAAGATATTGTTACGAATTTTTCCACTGAGGCAATGATGGCACAGTTTTCACGGTATAAAAATATTTATTCTCTCTTCAGAAAACTCACAAAATTTATTCACAGGCAACAGTTTAATTACTCTCAAGCTTCAACACAAGCTTCAACAAAAATAACTTCGAATTCAGCGATTATACAAGCTCACTCCAATAGGTAAACAAAGCGATCAGCTTTCAACGAAGTCCCGAAGTCAATCTGAAAACTTTCCCGTTCTCCAGTCTTTTATATACAAGCGCGTGAGACATTCTCGAAATTTCCAGCCAATTCATCGGAAAAGAAATATCTCGAAACTTCTCGATTGCTTTAGGTGTTGCCACCTTTTTCTAACTTGTATAATCGCTATTAATTAATAAATAAAATAAGATAAAAATAAATTACAATAGAATTTTGAAATAATACGTCACTATTTACAATATATACAGACAATTTGTGCAACATTTTCCCCTTCTTAAAGACTGCACGTCCCGGGCAGTGAAGTCCTTAAGAGGAAAGGCAATTGAATCACTTCTACTATAATATGGGGCTAGTCTATTGTTATGTACAACTCTAGGTTTACAGGAGGGTGTCCGTTGAATCCTTACCACGACGTCGTTGATCTTCTTAAGGACCACATACGGCCCTTCCCAGTTCGTCTGAAGCTTAGGGGAGAGTCCTTTCCGACGTTTAGGATTCCATAACCACACCTTGTCACCTTCCTGGAATGAACGTTCCGTGGCCTTGGCATCGTAGCGGACCTTCATGAGCTCTGTCATGATGTTGAATCTTTCTCTGGCGAACCGATGTACGGCTTCCAAACGTGCCTGGAGATCATCTAGATACTGGACAGGCGAGGAAGGGGTGTCCGGTGGTCGTCCAAAGAGGAGGTCGCAGGGTAGTCTAAGGTCTCTTCCGAAAATCATTTGAGATGGTGTATATCCGGTGGTCTCGTGAGTAGCACTTCTGTAGGCCAAAAGGAACAGTGGAAGTTTCTGATCCCAATCTTGCTGGTTCTTGGAAACAAACAAGGAGAGATGATTCAGAATCGTTCTATTAAATCGTTCAACCATTCCATCGGATTGTGGGTGCAGGGGAGTTGTACGAGTCTTTTCCATGTCGAGCAAGTCACACAGCCCAGTGAAGACGGCAGAGTTGAAGTTCGTCCCCTGATCGGAATGTATCAGCAGGGGTACGCCAAATCGGGAGATCCAATTCCGTACGAGGACTTCTGCTACGGTTGTGGCTTCCTGATCCGGAATCGCGTATGCTTCTGGCCACTTGCTAAAGTAGTCCATGACAACTAGGATGTATTTGTTGCCATTAGTTGTGTGAGGTAGGGGGCCTAAGACGTCTAAAGCAATTCTTTCGAATGGTACTCCTACGTTGTAAGGTTGCAACTTTCCACGAGTTCAGGTCTTCGGTCCCTTTCGTGAATTGCATGCATCACAGGACTTGCACCACTTCTCCACGTCGGATTTTGCTTTGTCCCAGAAGAATCTCTCCCTGACTTTCTGAAGAGTTTTCGTGACACCAAAATGTCCTCCAGTAGAACTGCTGTGAAGTTCTTCTAGAACGTTGGTAACTCTAGAACTTGGAAGGATTAATTGCCACCGGAAGCTTTTGCCATCATCAGACTCCCATCGACGTTAGAGTACTCCATTCTTCAAGTGCAAAGAGTCCCACATAGCCCAATATCTCTTCATTATTGGGCTATAGCATGCAATTTCCTGCCAACTGGGTTTTCCGGTAGCCGCTTCCATGAATTCAATTAGAGGTTTCAAGTCCTGATCTTCGACTTGACTTTTCCGGACATTCTGGTCACTCCAAGTGTCCACGTCTGAAGTAGTTGACTTGGTAGTTATTTTCCGAACGGCCAATGTGTTAACCCCAAACTTAGACTCGGCATTGGAACAAAATCGACAGTTCTCCGGGCATGGTCTTCTGGAAAGAGCGTCTGCATTCCCATGGGACGTTCCTTTTCTGTGATGGATATCCATGTCGTATTCCTGTAGGCGCTGAATCCACCTTGCTATTTGTCCCTCTGTATTCTTGAAATTCAGCAACCAAGTCAGAGACGCATGATCAGTTCTTAGAAGGAATTTTCGCCCGTACAAGTAATGATGAAAGTACTCAACGGCTTTTACTATTGCCAGTAACTCCTTTCTTGTGACGCAGTAGTTCCGCTCAGATTTTGACAGGCTCTTACTAAAATAAGCCATGACTTTCTCCTGTCCTTCAATTTCCTGGGAAAGAACGGCGCCCACTCCCTCGTTGCTGGCATCTGTATCCAAAATAAAGTCCTTGTTAACATCGGGAAAAGCCAAAACAGGCGCGGATGTTAAAGCGCTCTTCAGTTGATTGAAGGAGTCGTCACAGTCGGCAGTCCACAAGAACTTCTGCTTGCTCTCTGTTATACTAAACTTCAACTTAACTAGACATCACTTAGGCGGTAGATCGTGACAGTGCTCATAGGTATTTAATCCATTTTGGCGGCGTGAAAGCATAATGTTCGCCAAACCACAACCCTGTAGAGAACAAAAGGCTATAAGGTTTGGCGAGAATTATGTCTTCACTCCGCCAAAATGGATTAAATACCTATGAGCACTGTGACGATCTATCGTCTAAGTGATGTCTAGTTAAGTTGAAGTTTAGTATAGTCGATGCAGGGGTCTGGCGATCTTGGAGAAACCTTTCACGAATCTATGGTAATACGTGCACAGGCCTAGGAAGCTTCGCAATTGATGAACGTCTTGCGGTCGAGACCAAATTTTCACAGCATGGACCTTGGCTGGATCTGTGCTTACTCCATCGGATGAGATGATGTGTCCGAGATAACTGACTTTGACCTAAAGAGCTTACATTTTGATGGGCTAAGTTTCATGTGGGCTTCCCTAAGCTTCAAGAACACGTTCTTCACATTTTGCAAGTGTTGATCAAAACTCCGCCCGGTGATAATGATATCGTCCAAATATATCAGACAGGTCTCGTAGGAAAGTCCTCTAAGCACAGTCTCCATTAGTCGCTAGAACGTAGCCGGTGCATTACACAAGCCAAACGGCATAACTTGAAACTGCCATAATCCTTGTCCGGTAGTGAAGGCCGTCTTCTCACGATCGTCGGGATGTATCTCTACTTGCCAGTATCCACTCTTCAAATCCAAAGTTGAAAACCACTGGTTCCCCGATAGAGTGTCCAAAGTGTCATCAGTTCTTGGCAGAGGGTAGCTGTCCTTTTTCGTAATTTCATTCAGCTTCCGGTAATCCACACAAAATCTAGTTATATACTTAGTGGAACCATCCTTCTTTCGAACGAGTACGATCGGAGAGGCCCATGGACTTGAGGAGGGTTCAATAACTCTATTATCTTCCATTTCTTGTAACAATCTCCCGACCTCCTCTTGTTTTGCAAATGGAAGTCTTCGAGGGTGTTGTTTAATCGGTACATGGGTCCCAGTGTCAATTCGATGTTGTGTAAGCTTCGTTCTTCCTACATCTTTCGATGACATGGAGAAAACGTCCTGAAATTCTTTTATAAGTTTTCCAACAACCTTCTCTTGACTTCTTTCCAACCGAGCATCCTCGAGAAGCTGGTCCTCTAAATCCGCGGATGGTGCGGTCGGAAGCTCCTTCGATCCTCTTTCAATGCTTGTAAAAGGTGTGCAAGTGGCAATTTCTTTCCCCTTCTTGATAACTCTTGTAGAATCACCGATGTTGGCCATTCTCACATGCACCACCTCCTGAGAGAGATCCACAAACGTCGCTCCTACTAGCACTCCTTTCGGGACGCTATTCGATGATGTGAAGTCCGTTACTCCAAATCGGAAGGCCTTCGGGAGCTCTGCTGAACCCTTTACAACTAAATCTGTCATGGAGGGGATGGCGATGTCTTCAAGAGCTACTATTCGATATGCACACGGCTCTTCCGGGTCCAAACCGAACAATGGAATTTCTTCTTTCCCTGTTTGAAGCTCGCCTTTCTCGAAATTCAAAGTAATTCTATTTTTCTTTAAAAAGTCCAATCCCAGAATACATGGGTCAATAATTTCAGCGACGTAAACGGTGTGATTGTAAGTGTGAAATCCAAAAGAGATGTTGACATTTGATTTCCCATGCACAGAAATTTTGTCACCAGTCACAGTTTGCAGTGAAACTGAAGGCGCCGTGTAAAGAGGTTGGCTGTCCAGGCGCCGGGCTACATCCGTCCGTAAGATGGTTACATTTGCCCCTGAATCAACTATTAGACGACAGGGAGTTCCATTGATCTTGCCCTCCACGAATAAACCATGGTTTCCTCCTTTAAGGGATGAGATGTGATAGAGGCTGAGTGGGGCACCACCTGCTCTACACGGCGACCTCCGCCTCGCAAGATAGCCGCTCTTTAGTTTAACTGCTGAGGCTCGGACGAGGGTCTGTCCCCTCTCCTGTCCAATTTAGGGCAATCACGTCTGAAATGTCCTTCCCGGTGGCAGAGCCAACAAACCACTCTAGTTTTTCAATCCCTCGAACCAGGAATATTTCTCATAATTCGCTCCATCTTGTTTTCCAATTCTTGAAACTTCTTCGTGAAAAGTTCAGAGGAATCGTCTGCCAATGTTCCACGTACGAAACGCCGATCTTTTCTAGAAGCTTGCTGTGCGGCTTCTACTCTCATGGCATAGACGAGGGTAGACTTCAGATCTTTGCTGTCTGACATCCTGGTAGCTTGCTGTATGTCGGGATCTTTGATGGCATCCACGAAATATTGAAGAGACATGTTATCTCGTACGTCCGATGGACAGTCTGGGAAAGCGAGGAGCGACCGTCTTTCTATATCCGATGCCAATTCTTGAAGAGTTTCATTGGCCTTCTGCTGTCTCACTTTCAATTGCAGTCTGTTGTAATCCTTTAGATGCTGCTCCCCAAACCCTAACTCCAACGCACTTGCCAGCGCCTCGAATTCTCCCCGCTTCTCTTCAGGTAGTGTCTGTAAAATGTCAGCAGCTTCACCTCGAAGAGATGCTGCGAGATGGAATGACTTCGAAGTATCGTCCCAACCATTCGCAGAAGCAATAATTTCAAACTGCGTTTGATAAACGCGCCAAGACGACCTCCCATCAAAAGTGGCCACTTTGATGTTGGAACATGGCGCAATAAAAGGAGTGGAAACCTTATCCCAATTAGGCTTTGCAATGGTCACAGCTTCGCGAGTTTCCATTTTTCGCAGCCTTTCTTCTACAACGTCAATGAATTTGGCTTGCTCTTCCTTTAAGGTGGAAACTTTTTCTTCGATTTCATTCCTCACAGTCACAAGATCTTCTTTGACTTCCGAAATATCAGCCTTCATTGACTGAAGCACATTTTCCGTGCGCTCTATAAATCCGTCAACGGACGCAGCAGTCGATTCCTGTTTGGAGGATAAAATTTTAATGTCCGACGACGTTGCTTCTTGACTGGCGGCGATTGCGGCGGCGAGTTCGACGTTAGTCGTTTCTTGGCGGGCTTGACCGGCGGATATGGTAGCGGCGAGTTCGGCGTTAGTCGTTTCTTGACGGGCTTGTCCGGCGGCAATCGTAGCGAAAAGTTCGGCTTTCATTTCGGCTGCGGTGGTTTCTTGGCAGGCTTTCATTTCGGCTGCGGTGGTTTCTTGGCAGGCTTTCATTTCGGCTGCGGTGGTTTCTTGGCAGGCTTTCATTTCGGCTGCGGTGGTTTCTTGGCAGGCTTTCATTTCGGCTGCGGCGGTTTCTTGGCAGGCTTTCATTTCGGATTTTATTTCGGCGGCAGTGGATTCTTGTTGGGCCTTCATTCCAGCAATCATTTCCATCAACTGCTTCATTTGGTCTTCCATCATTCCTCTAGTTGTCGGCATTCAAAATTACGAGATCCCACTTCTGACACCACTGTTACGAATTTTTCCACTGAGGCAATGATGGCACAGTTTTCACGGTATAAAAATATTTATTCTCTCTTCAGAAAACTCACAAAAGTTATTCACAGGCAACAGTTTAATTACTCTCAAGCTTCAACACAAGCTTCAACAAAAATAACTTCGAATTCAGCGATTATACAAGCTCACTCCAATAGGTAAACAAAGCGATCAGCTTTCAACGAAGTCCGAAGTCAATCTGAAAACTTTCCCGTTCTCCAGTCTTTTATATACAAGCGCGTGAGACATTCTCGAAATTTCCAGCCAATTCATCGGAAAAGAAATATCTCGAAACTTCTCGATTGCTTTAGGTGTTGCCACCTTTTTCTAACTTGTATAATCGCTATTAATTAATAAATAAAATAAGATAAAATAAATTACAATAGAATTTTGAAATAATACGTCACTATTTACAATATATACAGACAATTTGTGCAACAATATGGTGTTTCTAACAGAGCCACGGCTGCTATTGCATCGAGTGTTATGAAAGATTTGGGTTTAATATCGGAATCGAATTCCAGTCTCGTCACAGACAAAAACAAAGTATGGAGGGGAAAATCAAGAGTTTACAAGCAAATGGTATCAAAATTAAATGAAAATCGTTCCAATCTATCTGTCCTTTATTTTGATGGCCGGCATGACAAAACTTTAACATCAGAAACACTCGAGGGAAAGCAGTTCCAAAGAACAATTACAGAAGCACATTACTGTATTGTATCGGAGCCTGGTTCTTCGTACGTGGGGCATGTTACTCCTGAAAGTGGATGTAGTCTTCATGTATCGAACAGCATTTACGAATACGTAACAAGTACTTTTTTGGATGATTTTAACAAGCTCACAGTTGTCGGGTGTGACGGCACTGTGTTGAACACAGGAATGTTTACTGGTGTAATTCGCAGGCTTGAAATGAAACTTCAGAGACCACTCCAATGGATTGTCTGCTTACTTCATTTTAATGAGTTGCCATTACGACACTTATTCCAGTCAATAGACGGCAAGTCTTCTGGCCCTTCATCTTACACTGGAGACATTGGAAGAAAACTTAAAGGATGTGAAAAACTTTCAGTCGTTGCTTTTAATAATATTAAATGCGAGTTGCCACACATTGATAGTAGATTACTCAGTTCAGATCAGAAATACTTATTCGACATTTGCACTGCAATTAGTTCTGGCATTTGTAGTTTAGATCTAGCTAACCGAGAACCGGGAACGTTGAATTTGGCCCGCTGGCTAACAACTGCAAATCGAATACTGAGGTTATATATATCAACATCAGACCCATCAAATAAGCTATTAACTTTAGTTGAATTCATTCCAAGAGTCTACGCACCCTCATGGTTCCGAATTAAGATTAATCACTCCATAAAAGACGGTCCTAGACATCTGTGGCATTTCATAAGCTCATCTCGGTACTTGCCTAAGAAGTATTGTGACGTAATCGATCCAGTTATTTCTCGAAACGCTTATTTTGCTGCTCCAAAAAACATGCTTTTGGCCATGTTGACTGATGAAAGATGTCATATCAGAATCATTGCAGCTCGAAGAATAATAAAGGCAAGAGAAATTAGCCGAGGTGTACGCAGATTCGTTATTCCTGATATCAATTTTGATGTTGAAGACTACATTGATCTCATTGACTGGAAAAATTGTTTTGTGACATCGCCTCCAGTTCTCCAAGAGATAAGTTCTCAAGATCTTTTGAAAATGACAGAGGACGGTATGCGGCCTGCTGGAACTTCATACGATTTCCTTCACATACACAAGCAGTTGAGCGTATTGTGAAACTTGTCACGGCAGCCTCCGAGAAAACAGTTGGGCCTGAAAACAGGGATAAATTCATTAGAGCTACTCTAGAATCCAGAAAACACATGTCGAAATTCGAGACAAAAAAGGATTACAAGTAGTAATGCTATCGTCAATTGTATATTTGTAAGGCAATAAAATTTCTGATCCCTTTAAAATGAAATAAGTGTGACGTGTATTTTTTATTTAATTTTTTGAAATTTAGCCTTTTATTTTCCAAAATTTGGTGTGCTGAGGTAGCAGAAGATATATTAACCTATAATTATAAAAAAATTATAGTTGTTGTTGTCAAAAATAGTAACTAGTAAGCACCATCCTTAAACTTACAGCGAAATCTGGAATTTTTTATGAATTTTTGAATTTTAATCACTTTTAGCCCAAATTTCGGAACTTTCGAGCTACTGAGGCGACAGAAGATATTAACCCATAGTTTTAAAATTTCACACACGTATTAGTGATGGGTGTCCACAAATTTTCCGCACTACGGCTAAAAGATTTGAAAAATTTCGATTTTTTTTTCGATACGCCCTAGTAGATAGGGTTTTAGAAAGGACAATTTAATCTATTTGTAGAACAATTTTTGCGAAACCCAACTAAAAATAATTTTTTCGGACGAATTTAACGAATAATTGCTTATATGGACAATCGCTAGTTAAATTGACAGTCATATAATCAAAAACTCTAGCTATAAAGATTGCTAATATAAACAAGTCAGAACTAAAAACTTTTAGAAAACAGCCAAACCAGAAATGATAAAATGCTCAGTGAATTCCCAGTGGCTCACTTGGGCCTCATAACCGTAAGATCGTAGAATCGAGCCAGCATGCTACCATAACTCTGACGTGTAAAAGTTAAGATCGGTACTGTGCGTTGAAGCCTCATTACACCCCCGTTGGTGTGGCATGGATAAAAAAAAAAGTGCAAACTCATGTGTCGGAGCTTTATCATCTGACCAAGTCCAAAATTATGTAGTAATTATAGATGTCAATGTTACAATACCATGGCGCAGTGGGAGCATTATCGTCCTTGCTTTAGAAAACAAACAACCAGGAACCAAATGTTTAGTACCCAAACTAAAGAGAAGAAAAGTTTATAATCACTATAGAAATATGCTTGAATATTATAATGTTTCTATTACTGTACACAAATGTCACAATAACTTTGTTGTTATTTAAACTTTGTTTTGTTTCTCCGCCTGCTGAAATAAAGACTGAAAGCGCTAAAGATGTATAAGAAATGAAGGCGTCTCACTAAAAATTCGAACGTGTTAATATTCTGAAGAGTCACAAATTAATTACATCCATTGTTAGAGGTACATGCCTTTAAGGCTTTTTTCGACGGACTTAAATATTGCTTCGACTACTTTTTAGCCCTGCGTATATTTGGTTTCTCTAGTGGAAATAGCCATTACTTTTTTTCATTAAACAAGTGAACTATCTGATGCTATTTGCTGTTTTGTGAGCAACTAACGCCCCCACCAACATGATGGTTTAGACATGGCACGATTGTAGAGAGATGGGCCTCTTCTCGTCTTTCCTGCAATCTGCTGAAGTAAGCAGCGGGAGAGAGATAAATGAATAATGGATGAGATCCTGCGGAATACGCAGGTTCGTGAACTGGGGCAGTCGTAAAAAAAACTACTCCATGTAAAACAGACTGAGAATGAGGCTTTTATGGCAGGCGGGAGGATTTGATTTGACGAGGGAAATGCAACAAAGAGAAAGTGACGCATGTCTTCCTTGTGAGAATGATTCTCTATAAATTGAAATTAGAGTGTTTGGTTGTTAGATATTTCAGTTGGTGTTTCCTTAATATATTTGCTTTAATTCTTAATAAATTTGTTGTATTAAAACCATGCTCAAAGGTTCAATTGCGGATGGTAAAATTGATGCATCAAGTTAGTAAAATTAATATTTGCGCGAGATATGGAATATTTGTTTCTATATTAATTTGCTGGTAAAGAAATGTAAATTTGATTTTTTTTTTTTTTAATTAAAATTCAAGCTCAGAACTGAACTCATACAAATCCTAATATTACTTTACTAAATGTACTAGTTTCCATAAATCACATTTGGAAACGCTACTAACTTTATTTTGAAAAACCGATGAGATAATGCAACTGAATTACTTTTTAAATGGATGAAATGAACCTTATTTGCACAAACGAAATACTTGAACGAATTTCCCGAAATTTACTCGATTATTTCAGAATGACAAATAAATAATTAACATAACCTTAATTCCCTATAAATAGTAAAAGAAACATCATATATAATTAAAGGAACGCGGCAGTGTTCTGTCGCCAAGTATAAGAATTTTCAATATTTGAGAAAATAATGTTGTGATGATTTCATATGCTTTAACTCTCAGTCAGTCATATATTTAGAATTAAAAGGGTCATTTCTAACTCAATATATGAAAGCTCAAATATTAATGTTGCAAACTTCAAATTGTATAACACCACAAAAGCTTTCTACGGGATAAACACCATTTATGTAAATAGATGACACCATCAAAAAGCAAAATTACTTTATAAATTCCATAAGAAAAACTTGCAAATTGCTGTCTAAGTAACTAGGCAATCTCGAAGAGTGACACTAAAGGCTCTTTATTTTATGGATGTAGCGATGCTGTAAAAGTTTGTAAGGTGTTGATATGATTTACATTTAGTTTTACATTTTAAGGTTGGTTTCTAAACTATTTCTTTATAGGGATCAATATTTAATTCCAAATGCTCACTTCACTTTTTTTCCTTATTCGTCAGTGGAAATCTGATGATAGATTTCACATCGCAAATTTGAAAATTTTATACTTTATTCAAAACCATTATTAAATTATTAAAAATTAATCAATTGCCAAATAAAGTTTTCTGATATAAAACATTGGTTATCATCGCGAAAAAGTATCATTCTATAAATCGAATGCATTCTAGAAATGGGAAGTGCAACTCATGCATAACTCGTCATGAATCATTGTTTGTTGTCATGCATCAGAAATTGCCTTAAGTTGATGCAACAATGAACAATTAAATCTTCCAATCATTAAACTGTTTCTGGATACCAAAATCAGTTTTCAAAAGTTACAAACTGAGAATTCATACCCTGAAGAAAATCAACTTGAACCACTTTTACTCAAATGCTAAATTTTTTTTACGAAATAAACTTTTCGGTTTTTATGTTGTTCCACTATGAAACTCAATTTTGTGCTTTGGGAAATATGTAAACGGAAAAGAAGGAAACCCACTCACTAAAATTTGTCGCCGCACTCGTACAAACTCTATTGCTCCTAACACCAAAACCGATGGAATTTAGACCTTCTAGGTAGAACACGTAAAAAGAGTCTAAGGAATCCATTTCAGAGACGAAGACTATTTACATAAAGTATTGGAATCTCAAACCAAGAGAAATTTCAAGTTTGCCGATTCAATGAATATCGAGTATTTCACGATTTATGAAATGATACGTGTGAAATGTTGGCAGTTTTTATTCAATTATAAGTATTTTAAAGGACATATTTAATTCGTAGAATATATCCATTAGAATATTTCATGTATTACCTTACAAATATGTCACATCGTTCTATAAAATGACTTAACAATAATCAGATAAGTTGATAACTATTAATCCAGTTAATACAAAATATGTGAAGTCATACTTCACTGATGACATTAAATGATAATAAGCCACATAATGTAATATAAAAAGTCTTACAAAAGCGTGATTTTAACAATAACGGTCTAAAAAAAGACAAAGTTCTTAAATTGAAGCATCGATCGAAAAAGATAAATGATGACACACCTTTAAAAAGGCTTTTCTTATATATATATATATATATATATATATATATATATATATATATATATATATATATATATATATATATATATATATATATATATATATATATATATATATATATATATATATATTTTTACATGAAGTTCTATGTGAGAAATTTTCAAGAGTTTTTCACCATAATAAATTAAATTAAGTTGAATACAAATATCTATTGTACCTCTTAAGACGTTAGATATACTATAAATAGTTTATTCACGTTTTCCGAAAAGAAATTTTTCAATTCCCAACAATTTCTTAATTTGACAAAAATAACAAATTAAGTACGAATACAAATAAAATATTATATAGTTCAGAAAATACGAATTAAACATTTTAATACTGATACTAAGTATAAAGTTAGTAATACAATAAATAATCATTAAACACTAGATACCAAGTTTCTAAACAAAGTGTTTAAAAATCTAAAAATCTATTAATTAATCATTATACACAGTTTTAAACTAATTCATCTAATCTTATTATCAGAACTCACAAAAAGGTGTCTCTTGATATCCACAATCATTTTACAAACAACTTTGGAAAGATGTCCCCATTAGCAAGTTTAAAATTATAAGAAACTATAAGATCAAAAGCAAAAACTGAGTCCTAAATAATTGAATTTTCATCACTTTAGTATCCTTAAACTATTTAAACTCAACAAGTCCCTTTTCATAACATATAATACAAAGAAAATATATCTTTACATAAGATAGACTAATTTGTATACTTATTGGGTTCTCGATGACTCTATGCCTCTCTACACATTTCACTTTCACAATCACTTAACCATCTTCAATCAATTTGATTGTACTCACATAATTTTCTTTAATAACTTATATATTTTTGTTGCTCAAAAATACCCTCATTGCTTTTTTAAAAAATTGTAAGAATCTACATAAACACTTTTATTTTATTTTAGAACAAAGTAAGTGAGGCGATAACTGACGTGTAAACACTATTCCGAACTAAAGACATAAATAGTTGCATAAACTATTATTTCAATTGCTTCAATCTTCAGTGATGGCTTTCATAGCCTTAGGGCTGAGAGATACAAAGTCTGGAAAGCGATGATCTAAATAAGGAAACATTCTGATGAAAGGAATAAAGGAAATATTGAGGGATTTACAGTGAAATCGTTGAGATAAATACACTACCCTGCAGTCATATTTAAGTCGAATAATTCAATTACAATTCATGTAAAAGCCCAATTTAAGCAATTTTTAAATGATTCTAGAACTAACTTGTTGATTCAACTTAAAATATTTTTATTTCCTAAAAATAAACTCATTTCCTGTTTGAAGTAATTTCTGATTTAGAATAAGATGTTTTTTAATATTTTTAAAATTAATTAAAACTTCAAATTATTGTGAATTCGAGTAAAAGTACAGCTATATTATTTTATTAAATGCCAACAAAAGGATAATTTGATATTTACACACATACGTTATACATTACTGAAAACTATTTTAATACCTCAAGGTTTCTTTTTTTTTAACTGTGACTAATGAAAGACTATGATTCTGCATAAATTTTGTAAAATACTTTGTATTAAGTTAACAATTAGTTTTAACATCAGTACCATCGTTTTAAGTATCGTTTTCAATTCGTGTAAATATCTATTTTAGTGGTGATTTTCCACTAAACAAAGATGCGTATGTAATATAATTAATCTACAAATTTCCCCTTTAATATCTCAATATTGTGCACGATATCTCACATTATGCACATAAATTTATTTAAATTTTGAAAAAATTAAAAATTACAAATTCGAAAATAGTTAATTCACCAAGTTTCTTCATATATAATAAGTACAAAAGAAAATGTTCCAAAGCCTTTAATTACTTTTTTCCTATTGTTGATAACTTAAACCTACCTCAAAGTTTCATATCAACAAATGGAAACTCATTTGTTTTGAGACATTCTTTCTGTAAAAAGTCCGCCCAAAACTTTTTTGCAAGTGACCCCGTTTAAAGGCAGTTGAAACGAATAAGGAAAAAAATAGAAATCCGGAATACCGTTTTCGAGTGACTTTGCCGAAACACGCGATAGGGATGCTATAATCGAAAGGATCTTTCCAAATCGGGAAGAATTTCAACGAGAAGAAAATCAGAATACGGTCGTCTGACATCTACTTCTAATGGTGACTACTTCTATGGCTGAAATATATTGAAACGAAAAATATATGGTTTGCTTCTACTGATTTTACAGACTCCTTTAAAGGATATTTTAAGGTGAGCTATTTGTGTTTAATTTTATTTTGTACAAATAATTTTCAAATTGGATATTTTTATCGCATACAAATAATTTTTAATGTAGCACCTAGTTTGAAAACCATTTTAAAGAATGAAAGTTCTATAATCTTATCAAATAATATAGATAATATGCAATGTTAAATAAAGCCTTTTTTTTTTTTTTTTTTTTTTTTTTTTCTTTCAACATAACTATATACCAACGTTAGCCAATACGCTGCCCACGGGTCAGATTTGGCCCGTTACAGATTTTTCTGCGGCCCGCCGGCACTACAGAAGATTTAAAAAAAAAAAAAAAATTATGGGACAGAACTTTTTTTTAGATAATTGTAATTTATTCAAAATAGTATGTGTTAACTATTTAAAGCAGAGTTCCACACTACGTGCCCAACGAAACTATATGAAGTTTTCAGCAAGGTAGTTTTCATCAAGAATAAACACAGGAATAACTTAATTAAATCTTATTTGGACAAATTAAAAGTTAGGTCAAGTCGCATTGCCACGTTGAAACAAAAGATTCGCTTATTTTTTAGACTTTGATTTACTAACAATGAAAATTATAATTTTTTAATTGTTTGAAAAAAAATCAAATATTAATTGTTGTTTAAAAAATCATTATTTGTTTACAGTTTCATAATAAATTAAAGATATTAGTGTATCCGGCCAGCGAAAAGTTCTAACATAAGTCAAATGGCCCGCCTCTAAAAATTGTTGCGAACGCTGCTATATACCATTTCTGAGATAATGAGAAAATAATTGTGTCCAACCGACTCTGAATGAAAATAAAGTCTACATGTACGCCCTTTAGAGCAATACAGCCACGATCATTCAAATGTGTCTGATTACAAATGATACTCTAATTAAATATTACAACTTAACTATCACAACTTTCTTTTGAGACCAAGAACAAATAAACTATCACGTGCTTCAATGAAAAATATCCTCTCTTGGATCAACTATTTTAACATGCAAAGCATATATTATCCTCTATGAGGTCATTGAAATATCGGTGAGGAAATTTTGATAGCATTAATGAATGGTATTGTTTTGTTCCAACTAAACAAGGCTGTGTAAAGTCGAAATTAACCTAATGAAAATATTAGTTTTGTTCAAGGACAACAAGTTCTATTTTCACTCAGTGTACCTGGCTTATATTTCTTTTATTAGCGATACAGTAAACACTACTCAAGAAAGAAAGTTCTGGTAAGTTTTATGCAATTATTAACTAAGTATAACTAATATTCGCATATTAAATATTTCGTATGTATACTTAATAAACTTCATAGTAAATAAGCTCAAACTTCACTTGGTAATTATTTACAAATGTTGAGAACTGTATTATCTACAATAATGTTTTCTCATATTATATATGTTACGGCTAAATTGATTAATTTGGATATTATACATAACTGATTATTTTATAAAATAACTATAATTATTAGTTAATATTATGATTTATTAACAGTTTCTTAATATGTATCATAATAACCAGTTATACATGACGAAAAAACGTCTTGTTAATATATCATGAAAATGCAATTGCAAAAAGAATCGCATTCTATGTAATTTGAAATATCATAACAGTTTGTCCGGTTCTAATTAATAATTGAAGACTAAAAATGGAAAATGACCTAAGTACCAAAAAAATCGGAGACTTTTTTTTTGACGGAAAAATGTCCTAAAGACCAAGCCAAACAAAGTGGAGATCTCCCAAAGTGCGAACTCCAGTAGTAATAGTTCAAATTCAATCTGAAGTATGTCCTTAAGCATTGCCTTAAGTACCAGATGCGATCATTTTTTGGCTCTCCTGAAAAATTTTCTTTTTAGCACTTAGGTCGTTTTCCAATTCTAGTCCTCAATTGTTTACAGAAGCATTTATTTGTAATCCGGTATTTATCATATTGGCCACGTTATCATATTAACCAGTAGAATACAGTATTTATCAAATTAACCAGTGTAACCACGGACTAACAATTATTCTACATAATAGATGGTTTATGTGATTAATTTAAGAAATATAAAAGAAATATTATATTAGCAAGGTAAAATTTTATTATGTTTAATAATTGTTAATATGAAACATATTCAGAAATTATTAATAATATATAATATAACCAATAGTGATATTGTAAAATAACCAGTTATTATATATAATATCCAAATTAAGCAAATTAACCGTAACATATATTCTCACACATAAAGAAATTAAAATTTTAATTGGCGTTTCTATATTCTCTCATTGTTTCATTTTCTTTACTCAAACTACCAGTTGTAAATTTGAAAGTCTCTAAGGACATCCCTTGCTGATGTCATGCTGATTTAAAATTGATTTAGAATATTTCACACGAGTACGACTTCAGGGTCCTTCTTGCTTTTAGAAATCATTTTAAACTTCACTCATACATTTAAAAGCATGTTTTACTAGTTTAAGAGCTATATTTTGTATTTCTTGATTACAATGTATTAAAGACTGTGAAAGGGAAAGAAAAATACTAATCAAAGATATCCATAATTTCTAGTACGATAACTATTACGACAACTTTCAATTGATATTCTGGTTAGTAAAATTATCTCAGTACTTTTCTAGAAAACCAAATAGCGTTTCTCTGATTTATTTGCTAAATGTAAAATCTCGTCTGGAAATCGAAACTGGAAAAGTGTTTCTGGTTTATACTCAATTGGTTAGTGAGAAAAATTCAAGTATGTAAAAAGATATAAAGCTCATAAATTGAGAATTTCTTTTCTCTAGTATCGCAAAATGAAAATAATTGTTATAAAACAAGCTCTTTTTTTTTTTCAACGCGGTCTTTTTTTTTTTTTTTTTTTTTTAATTAGACTAACTCCTCAGGATTAGATTATCTTGAATGAATGTTGGCTGAGCAGTGCAATGAACTTGTCCCTATTCTCTTTCTTATATTTCGAATATTGCCTTATATTTTAATAGAATTTTATTTGTAACCATAGAGGAGGCTCTGTGAAGCAGATTTCCGTAACGTTTTCTTTGTATGTGGTGAGGGGGTACTTTTTTTTTTATCTAACATGTTTTGTAGAATACGATTGAACGATTGAATTTTTTCTTCATTTTGTTATTTGATTTTAAAAAATTTAATACTAAAAAAAATGAGTACTAAAAGACCATTTAAGATAAAAGGACATTTACATTTTTGGATACATTTTTTTTTAAAGGGATGAGCTGCAATTCAGGGAAAAATATTTTTTAATTATTGGTATAAAAATACCTACTGAGAGAGAGAAAAATAAGGATTCTACTTTCTTTTATTTGCGAAGTTACAAAAGAAATTTCTTTCAATTCGTGTTAAAAAGAAAAATCAATAAAAATTAAAGGTAAAAATACTTGAATTGTGTTCTCGCCTCGCAAATAAATATAAATGTCTAAAATGTAAAAGTTTCAAAAAAAAGGCAAGTTCGTATTTTTTAATAAGAATTTAATTACGTAAATTGCGTCGACCCTCCCCAAGCCAAAATCCTAGATACGCGATTCCTCTAAGTCAGGATTTCGTGCTACGTGTTTTCAAATCTTCCGCATTACATTTGAAAACTAGAGCATTAAAAACTTGTCAAATTTTAGAAGTTTAAAGACCGTAAAGTGTGTCTAAAAGCATTATGTAATGAGTGAAGAAATGTAGTAATTAGCGAACAAATAAACACACGAAATGGGGAATACTTCGTTAAGTCAATTCCCCTGGAGGTTTTTACATCCTTGACCCGTTTTTGTGTCCACTTTTTACGCCTCGCTTCAGTGAACGCTTTTTAAAGGATTGATATTTGTGTTCATTATCAGTGTTCAACTGTTCAACTGTACATCGCACTCGCAAAACGGTGGGTAACAAGTATGGAGTGAGGCCATGGCTTCGGTGAAATAAAATCATTGCACTTTTAATAAATTCATAAAAAAAAAAGTTTATGTAACTTTTTATTTACTTCTGCGAAATGTATAAAATACACAAGAATGCTAATAATAAAATTCATATTCAAAATCTTTGTCCGTTGTTCTAGAAGCAGAATGACTTGTTAATGTCTGCCTCATAAAGTACGATTCCTTCAATATTTTGCCGACAGCTAACTTTAAATAAAATCTTTTTAACATTATTTAAACAAAAAAAATAATAATAAATTGAAGTTGTAAAAGTATTTATTTATTGCATTTGTCCACTTACACTTTATTTCATATTTCATGGAAGGGCAAAAAAATTTCATTACTAAAGCGTTGGGGATCGATCGTGCGACCTTTGCTTTCCTAGCTAGATATTCTATCCCCTAGACAAAAGAGATATCTGGTGTCTAGGAGTTGTATCTGTTATTTCTACACAAGACCACCACATAGCCCCTTTCCAGTTAGTCGCAAAGGGACTAACGATTCAGTTGCCTGAGAGTGAGTTGAGCGCGTGGGGCAGTGATTCGCCAAAGATGCTGAGATGATTAAGTGGAAGTTCTGTAGTATTTTCAGAAGGTGCCGATAGATGGCAGCATGATTCAGTTGTTCGATAGTCACCAATAAAGCGTTGGGAATTGATCTTGCGACCTTTGGTTTACCAACCAGATATCTCTCCCCTAGACAAAAGAGATCTCTTTAATCTAGAAGCTTTTATCGGTTATTTGTACATGAGACCACCACATCCCCTGTGTAGTGACAATCCCCGCCCTCCCTCAGAGAAATCTCATACGCTTCAATAACCTCATTTTAAAAATTTTTACAGAAATGCATTGCAGAAATGACCAAGGTGACATACATAAATACATCCCGCTCAAGAACGAAAGGGAGTGGATATCTCCAGCGTTTTAATTTGTGACAGGGAGAGAGGGGGGGATTAGTAATAAAGTAATCGCTTTCGTGGGGTGCCAATTTCACTAATAAAAGTTCATTTGCAATCTCAGTTATTTATTATCATCAATTAACTTGGTTAATTTCAAATCTTATCTTTGCCTATCCCCGTTAATTTTAAAACTGTAAATTATATTACATATGCCTTTTTTTAATTTTAGAAGCAGAGGTATTACAAAGTCAACATTATGGGCGACGTAATTTATAAACAACATCCCCCAATGAGGATACTTTATAATAGTTTTTATATTCGTTGGTAACGAATATAACAGGTTTTATATTCGTTACAATCATTTTGATTTCATACAGGTTTGAACAATTTAGTTTTTGAATTAGATATTTAAAAAAAATTCTGAGCCAGTTTTTTTTTTTTTTTTAATAGTGTAAGAATTACACTATTTTTAACAAATTTTCCACATGGTTTTATTCGCGCGCTTTTTTTTTTTTTTTTTTTTTTTTCCCAGTTTATGAATTGAATAATAAATTTAAGTGAATTCGTAAGCAATGGCTCTTTGAATAATATCTTCACATTTCACAATGCATTCTATCCACATTATTAAAACCCTTGATCATTTGACTTCCCAAGAGCTCTGAATAGCAGGACTGGCTTTGCATAACGCAATACAACAAGGGATTATTCACTCATACAGCCTAAAATTTTATTATTTTACAAGATTTTTTACTCTTTAACTCGATATATCTGTTAGGGTACGTTTTAAATTTTTACATTAAGTTACAGAAAGATCATAAAAATTGGATTTAGAAAATATAAAATATTTCATTTTTCGAAAATTGAAAAATGCATTTTAAAGTTTAAAAATTATTTATTATTCACTCATCCTTATTGAGCAAAATATTGGAACTCTGAAACGTGAGAGTAATAAAAGAATCTATGCTTTTAAATTATTGTTTGTCTGTCATACTTACATATAAATTTGCATTTGTTTTAGAAAATGATTGATACTTGGGAAGCCTTTGAAGTTTGGACAAACAAACTTTGGTTGTCGTTGTATAATTTCTTTCATGGAAATGAACTTATTCTCAATGTTATTAGTAAGTAGTAGTAGTATTAATTAATAAAAAATTTAATTTGTATTAAGCTTTAGATTTACTATAATTTAAGGCATTTACAGCTAAACTATATTTCTCATATTTAATTTATTAAATTCGGCCAATGAAGCACTATTGTAGTTATACGGAACTATGTACCTACATTTATAAAAAGTTATTGTTTTTGCTTATTTAATTTATTTCCACTATGCTATGTATAAAAAAAAAGAATGGTTTCTTATGCATATACAGTGGTGTCAATGAACTCCATCGGCAATATAGAATGGGCTTAAATACAAGTCATTTGAAACAATTTAAATATAAATGTCCAGTTTCACAATCTATTTATTTCAACTATGAAAATATGTGCATCTGAGCAAGAAGCGGAGAACTTTTCAAAACTCCACCTATTATTTGGCGGACATGTTTCTAATCTCCACTGTCCATAGATTTGAATACTTATATAGACTTCTTTTGAGTCACATAAAACATTAATGTACAAAACACATATTATCTCCATGGAGGATCTTGTTTACGAAAATCAATGTAGCTTCAAACACCATTTTTCAAAACCGAAAGACAATCCCATTGCCATTTCACAGCAATAACTCGGTATAATACTTTAAGCAGCATTTAAATGAATCATTAGTTGTTAAGTTACTTCGTTTTTTCTGTTAAACTCGACCTGCGTATGTTACCGATTATCTGTCTGATGAAAAGGATTGGGACACTGGTTATCAGTATTAAAATATTTTGTCGTGACATGTATTTATAATCATTCTTCTTTTAATTGGTAGAGTTCACCCTGTATATAAAATGTAATTATCTATGCAGTTGCCATATCACTATAGAAACTTTTAGTTTTCTTGAAGGTGATATAGTCAAAATTTGACTGTTTAGCCCTTCACTTTTGTAACCAATCGCAACCAGTAATGCATACTGTAAAACTCTTATCAATTTTTAACTTTCTTAAATCATATAAATACATAATTGTGTAAAGTTTAAACAAACTTATTTTCAGACAAAATAATGTGTGATAAAATACCAATGATACTACCAATTTAAATTTCAGAGAATTGAACCAAGTTATGATGAAAATATTTATAAGTAAAATATTGTTGTCTTAGATAGAAAATACACTTATTTTCAAGTATGTCTATTATTTTCATTTTGCAGTACCCTTAATCATTATGATATTTGTTTATTGGAGCGTAAGTTGTTTCTTTACACTGGTGGACTTAACAGGGAAACCCCACTTAGTTACAAAGTTTAGGATACCTGATGCGACTGGCGAAAAATACCCGGTAAGCTTTTTAAGTATTTCTTACACACAAAATAAATTAAAATAACTGAGCCAAAGATGATGTATCGCATTTTTAAATTTTTTTAAAGAAAGTTTTAATCCTTTTCCCTTTTTAGAAAATAATGATAACATGTGCTCACTTTAAAAAAAAAAATCATCATCGTTCATTCATTTACAGTTGAATACCTTTCGCTAGATTACTGTGACTATATCCTATTTCTTCCTTCTTCTCTTAGTTTACAATTTCTAAAGAGTATATGAATACCGAAATTTCAAACCAAATCGTCAATTTGCCTTGTTTGAGGAACTTGCACAAGTGAGGAAAATTAATTTTTTTTTTTATTTTCTAGTGTTATCCAACAGATATATTTCAGCAGTGCAATTATTTTTATCTTTATGCTTTCAATTAATCAAAAATCGAGTTTGAATCAAAGAAAAAGTCACGTGACCAAAAACACATAAAAAGAACGTGACGTAGTTACGTATAGATTCCGTCGAAAATCCAAAAAGGAATCTCTCTTTTTCCTAGTCTAAAACAGGTTTTAATATGGTTCATCATCTGGGCATTGACGTCACACGCAAAAGTAGCTTTTTCCCGCCAAATCGCAAAGTTAAAAACTAAATATTTTTTTAACTATCTATTCGAGCTCAAATTTTTTAAAGAACGGTATTGTTTTTCATGATTTTTTCTCTACTTTTATTTAAAAATAAAACAAAAAAAAAATGTACAAGTTCCTCAATAATTGACAAACTAGTGCAAAGAGCAAACCTTTGTACTCTAGTTATTAAATTTACAACTGCAATGAGTAACGTATGTAAAATGTAAATTAGATTATTTTATCTATTTGATCCACAGTTTTTTTTTTTTTTTTTTTTTTTTCCTTCTTTAAGTTATGTATTTCACAAATGTTTAAAATGTAAAAGGACATATTTTATATTCTTTTATTGTAATGTAAATATATTTTGAACGCCAACTAAACTGTAAAACTATTCGTCCTTAACTTAGTTATACGCCATACTATAGAAACATATAGTAATAAAACGCAATGCCTTCAACGTGAGGAATTCTAGGAGGCATGTTTTACATTTATAAGGAATAAATTTTTTTTTGGAATTGAACAATAGTTTCTGTAATTATTAGTAACATTTCAGGATTTCCTTTGTTTGGCCAAAGATTTAATTTCATTTGTTTTCTGACTAAATCAAGAAGTCTTAGTTAATTTCGAATCGACTAGCGAAATTATTTACTCATTTTATTCCATGATAATTATACGTAATTAGAATTTGAAGAGTGTTCCAAAAAGATCTTTGAACCAATTTTCATGTGATTTCAGTTCAGGTTGCAGTAGAAATCCTACCTCTAATTCAATTCTATGGTTTGTTATAAAGTTTACGAGGAAATATTAGTATGGGAAGTTTACCACATGTACCTGCTCTAAAAGGAGGTGACCAGCTTTCGAACTATACCAGAATGAGTTTCTGCAGATATCGAAGTCTGCAGTGCCTTCGATTGTCTCACATGAAGTATACTTTCTGGATATCCATTAAGCGAACCAGAACTATATGTTAGATTGACGGTGGGATTAGATGGAGAAATATGTGCCCAGGGAAGTAGCCAAAAATGTTTTTGGGAGGAGATATAAAATCTAATAAAACAGTTTTAAAAATATATTTCCTGCCATGTTTCCATGTTCAATTATATATCAAGGCTTATTTTCTAAAATGTATTGAAGAATATTTTTTCTCTTATTTCATCATAATATTGCATAAAAATACTGCGATAAAATAAATATTTTTAATAGTGTAGTCGCTCAGACGCCGAGTAAAATATTAAAAATGATTATTTTTCTATCGAAACGCGGCTGTGAAGTATGCGTATGTTTGTTTGTATCTTGAATTGTAATTTCAGTCACCTTAAAATAGATAAAAAATGATTTGAAAAAAAAACTACTTTTATTTTTCAGCGACTCACTGAACAAAGGTTTAAAGAAGTCGCGTCACAAGTTATATTTAACCAAACCATCGTAGCAACACCAATCATTTTCTTCTGCTACGTCTTGAAGAGCTATTCGGGTTATGACCAGGGTCCTCAACTTCCCAAACTGCACAAATTCGCTTTTGACATTGTGGCTCAAGTTCTTACAGAGGAAGTGTTTTTCTATTACTCTCACAGGTAACGCATATCGCACGACAACATCATCTGTTCTTGCAATGAGTTAAATGTAAGTTATGCTAAGCGACGTCGATATAAAGTTATAATTATTTCACAACTAATCTGTAGCAAAATCAATTTTTCTACAAGTCCACAATTGATGTAATCAAGTAAGTAGCAAGCAAAAACTATTATTTCCTCGAACTAAATCTAAGATTTGAGTTTCATATTCTAAGCTTTGTGTTAATATATAATGAACCGTAAATATATTCTATATATTTTTTAATTTAATTAATTTCGTTTCTTTTAAGCTAATTCTTTATAAATTTATTTTTTCGCTATTTATTGATATTTTCACTATTTATTTGGATTTATTCACCTGATTTACTATTCTGCATTTGGGCATATCCCTAGAGGAGGACCAAAACAACTTTTAATTATTATATACATAATAATATTTAATATTTAAATTATGTATAATATATATATGTATAATACATAATATTTAATTATTATGTACATCTATTCATGAATTTTATTCAATTTCAAAAGGAATCTATCAGAAATAACTTTAGTGTTTGTAAAATAAGTTTGTAAATGTGAAGCTAATCTCAAAATTAAGAATCGTTAATAAATTAAATTTTATTAACATAATAGGGAATTTAAGGAAGTTATAACAATCTTTAAGTTGAAATATCAGTGTTTTTAGAGATTTTATAAAGTTTTGTAGGGCACTTAATATTGTTGACCCGTGGTTCAGATTTGAAGATCGATCCCTGAGGATTATGCATAGATATACATCTTTTGCATGGTTAATGTTGATTTGTCTGATAAATGTTAGGTTGATGGCAGTGAGAAAGAGCAAACATAGAGTATTAAGGAAACTGGGAAACGTTAAAATTCCATATTCTGCATGAATTAGAGAGAATAATGTTTTCCATTTTCATGTATCTTTCGTTTTTATATGCATGAAAATAGATTTTGAAATATGTCCTCCCACGATTTCCCCCCCCCCCCCCTTCTTAAATTTTCTATATTTTGCTCCTTTTTCCAGAATTTTGCACCATCCTTTAATGTATAAGCGCTTTCACAAACGACACCACGAGTGGAAGTCACCAGTGGGAGTGAGCGCCATCTATTGCCACCCAGTAGAACACGTGGCTTCTAATGTCCTTCCAACGTTTTTTGGGTCTGTGGTGGCCGGAGCACATGTGATATCATTGTGGGCTTGGCTTACATTCGCAACAGCTTACGGAGTAATAGTCCATTCCGGTTATCATCTACCTCTGACGCCCACACCTGAGTTCCATCATTTTCATCACAATAAGTAAGTGAATTATATCATAGTTATAGATAGACTTCATAATAATGTGAGTTTAGTTTTATCAGTTTATTAATACCAAAGGATAATTTTTTATTTACGTCTTACTTCTTATCATTATAGAAAATCGTATCGTATTTTAATTAAATAATACGAATAAATTAGAAATCTCATCAGCATAATGACTACCCATAAAAACTATAATCTTAAGCTAAAACTAATAAAATATTAAACACATTGGTGAAAGTTAATTCCCTCTCACAAACACGATAGAACATAAACTGATATAAAGTAAGATGACAATAAATGTCATCAATCCTGGAAGAATACAAAACAAAATTCTCCTGGTGATGTGGGCTCTTCGTTTACGAATTAAGTGTCCTTTATCGAAATCTTTTCAATAATGTCACAAGACACTGGTAAGGAGGCGAATCTTTGTGCGTTTTGGTGACCACTGGTGCTTCATTTTGCATTTCACCCTCCTCTTTGGCAACAATTTTCAATTTGTCATAAATGCTACAAGTTTTTGATGTATCAAATAGAGGAATGCAAAGTATTTCTATGGATTGCAAAACCTCTTTGTAAATTATGAGCTAAATTGTGTAAAATCTCTTCAAATCTCATTGGTGTAAAACCTTTTGCCACAACTTTATTTGAGAAACTGAAAAGTAGCACATTTCCGTATACTAGATATACTCATTAAGTATACACATTTATACATATATTACCAAAAACATGCTTTGTCAATTGCATGAAAATTTTCATAGATTTAAAAGATTTAGATACATTTTAGCTAGTTTAAACTCCGTGTAATATTTCTCACAAAATGATTGTGTCTAGTTAAATCAATAATTCATAAACTAAATGTTATTTCAGCCAAAAATTACTCTAAACTTTAAACTAATCCTTAGCATAGTTTATTATTATTATTATTATTATTATTATTTCAGATTCAACGAGAACTTCGGAGTGGCTGGTATTCTAGATTGGCTCCACGGTACAGACAAAGAATTTCGCAAGTCTCAGGCTTACAAAAGAAATACGGTTCTTTTTTCAATAACTCCTCTTACTTGAAGAAAAAGTATTTTATTAAATATTTTAAGAGGCAATAGTTTGAACCAAAATTATTATTCAGGATGGCAAGTCAAAAACAGATTGTTGTTGGTTAAAGTCTGTCCGGAGAACATCAGAAAAAGACTAGATTAGCTATTTCCGACGTTAGTTTGGGCCTAGATACTTCACTAATATTTGTATCTAGATAGTTGAGCTCAGTATCCCATCCAGAAGATGATAGCGTTCATTCCCGTGTAAACAAGTATGTTTTATGTAGTTCAGAATCATCTTTTTAAAGTTGTGTCTTCAGACTTGTTTATAAATTATTAGGCGTACCGCCGTTGAACTCAGAAACCAGCTTATTAATGAATTATCAGCCCTCTAGTCTACGGTATAAAGATGTTGAATTCAACTTACAAGGATATAGATATTCGTTTTAGATCCAACTCTATACACTTTTGGAAATACCGGCTTGAGTATGAAAATTTTTGAAAATCAGCTAGTGTCTTAAAAGAAGATAAACATGTGGTCATATAACAACTTTTCCTTTGTAAAAGAGGACCATGGCTGACCAAGAAAGGGAGAGAGATACTTTTTACCCATTTCTCTCCTCTTAACACTTAAATACTTATTTACTAAATAAGATTAACTTGACATGTATTAAATAAAAATTTTAGGATTTCCATGCTAATGATATTGATGAGTGTATCGCATATTTATTTTTGTATAAAATCACTTTTCATACTAAGCTTATACCTTTCTGACAATTCGAGAAAATATTTATAAAATCATGAGTTAATTAAAAAGTAACAATTTCCACGAATTAAAGTCAATTAGATAAACAAAAATTTCTGATATTACTAATAAAAACCAATTTTCTGTGATATCATCAAATTCAGCTTTATTTGGATTTTTTATTCAACATTCATAATAAATGTCCATTTGAAATACAGATTTTAGTATAAATCTATAACAACTAATATATAACATCATCTGCATAAATTTTAAAAAAAACTATAATTATGGAATAATTAATGAGTATGAAAAATTCACAATTAATAAAGCAATCACTCAAATACATAATTATATTTACTGTAACAGAAGAAAGTATTAGTTAATGTCTTGACAAATTAACCAACATATTTGAATAGCTAAACACAAACTACGAATAGAAAAATTCCTTCAACATTTGATGAATAAAACACATTTTTCTCTTTACTTGGATTAATTCTAAGAAGATCTAATTACTCAACTCTCCGCATATTCCAGAACCAAAGAACCAGACGGCTTTGGCCAAACATCGCAGTCCGGATTGGCAAGGGCAATGAACATTTCCAAGACTGTGGCATGGGTCATTTAACGCTCCAAGGGGTTTACATTTCCCTAAAGCAGAAAAACAAACTCAAAATAATTTAACTACTTAATATTGAAGTCAATTAATTATGCCATAACTGCAATTTGTTTTATAGTACGAGAAAATTCACTATTTGAAGTTTTTCATTTACAATCATTCCAATGCAATTTCAATAACAAAACTCAAAAATGTTCCAATCATCATCAAAAGAAATGTAACTTTTCTTGTCTAAAGAAAAGTAAATTAAGACTTTCTTTAATACAAACATAAATTCACTTCTTCTCTTATTCAAATTACAAATACTTTTTTTTAAATAAAATAAGCCTATAATAAGTATTTACTTTAAGTTAAACTTTAAGTAGGTAGCCAAATAAACGACAACAAATTTGTGATTTTTAACATTTTCCGTTGTGAAAAGGTGTAATGGTGGCAAAAATCTTTCGGCAAAAAATTAATAGGTATACATGACAAAGAAACAGAAGAAAGTTAATTGTTAAAAAATGAATATTAATTCAAATATCTTTACTGAAATGCACTTGAACACACAAGGAAATAAAATGCAAGGAATGAATCAATTTATTATGAAATTACGAGTATTTCAAGGTCAAGCGTGCAAGTCCATTCATAAAATTCGAAATGAGTATTGTTGCATGACGACTCTTTAAAGAATATTTAAATATTGAGTGTCTTTGAAATTTTCCATCATTTGCATTGTTAACCAATTTTTTTTACTAATCAGTTCTTGAAATCTTTTGTTTTGAAACCTGGTTTTTCCTTATATACATGCAGCAATAATTCAAAGTAATCTTTACAAATATCTTCACAGTTCAGCAAAAGAGAAAAATTATATAATGATGTAAAACCAATTCCTATCTTATTTATCTTTGCTTATTTTGGTTACATAACTAAGTTAGTGTTTTAATTTATTTTGATGAAATTAAAATAGAAGCAAATTCGTAGTTTTTCACAAAATATGTCCTACAATGATAATAAAAATAAAGTAGATAATTGCTGCAAATATAAAATGTAACTATTAATGGTATAAAAATATATATTAAATAACTATATAAAAAAATACATTTTCTTAATGCTTTGCAATAAAACTCATTTACCGAAACGCAACCAGATCAGAGAATAAGATTTAAGAATTATATAGCTCAAAAAAAAAAAAAAAAAAAAAAAAAAAAAAAACATTTGAAACTTTCACCCAAATAATTTTTTATAAGTTCACAGATAGGAAATTACAATAATTTTATCTAGTCTAACATGTACAGTTTTCATTAAATTTTTCTTCTTTTGTTTTTATGTTACAATTTCAAAATTTGGGTAAGATTTTTAACTGATTAGTTATATTTCAAAAGAAAATATTTGCGCTAAGGTAAGTTTTCATAACCTCGATTGATTCAAAACACCCTCACACTCAGCATAAAATACATTCTTTCATGAAAAATCAAATCAATCTAACTCCTTTGTGCCCGGTAAATGAATTTCGTTCCAAGTACTCAGTCATCGAATATTTAATACTCAAATACGAAGAATGTAAATTTGTTTAAACAGTAGCATCACTTATAATGATATATTTTCATAAGGTTGAATACATAACAGGATAAATTATTTAATTTCAATAAAAGACACTTTGGCCATGCATAGTTTTGCTGTAAATTGGGCAAGCACTACCACAGTCCTGTTTTCTTAAGAATTTGTTTGCTTGTAAAATTTAAAAAAAAAAAAAAATCTTCTTTTTTGACTTTTTCAAAAAAAAAAAAAAAAAATCTAGCATACTACCATTGATTGGGAAGAGCCATTTGATATCTTTCCCTAAGTAATTAAAGAAAAGTTCAAATTATTTTTAAATGTTATCTATATTTTTGGATTAAATTTGTGCAAATATCATTCAAATCATCCAATTTTCTTTTTTCTTCATTAAAGGTACATAAAAAGTAGTAATAAATAAAATTCTGAAAAATTTTACTTTACTTCATCGTTACATAATCGAGATACAGGGTGAAAAAATTTTATCATATTCTTGCTGTAATTCTTAAATCAGGATTAAAATGTAAATCTTTAAGAAAAGGAATTCGATTTTATTAGAAAAGTGTGTATACTTTCGATTTCAATCAACCTTTACAATTAATGTGTATTAATAATTGAAGGGTTGAGTGGATGAAGGGGTACAGGAGCGGATCCAGGATGCTAGTGAATGGTGGAGGGTAGGAAAAAGACAAGATAAGAGCTTTCATACATGTTAAAGCGTAGTATTCGCGTTAAAATCATGTTAACTGGGTACGTTTTAAAATGTGCTACTTTTGCGTACAAGTCAAAGTATCCCTGA
This sequence comes from Linyphia triangularis, assembly GCA_963978545.1. Classification (NCBI taxonomy): domain Eukaryota; kingdom Metazoa; phylum Arthropoda; class Arachnida; order Araneae; family Linyphiidae; genus Linyphia; species Linyphia triangularis. Next base: position 43,574,864 of record OZ021724.1, read on the forward strand.
GTACTAAAAATGTTCATAAATGAACGAATAAGGACCATCACCCAGGTCATTCTTTGTTGAACAATGCTGAAATGAGATCCTTAATATATAATTTAGGTACAGTAATATATTTCCTTTGCTGTTATATTAACCCCGACTATATCAATCAGGTATCTGAGCAGTAAATCAAAGTTTTCTAGTTATCTAGTTATTTCTTTCCTAGCAGTTTGTAATGACTTCTATTTGTATATATTTATATATATATATATATTTACTTTTCTAAACTTTCAATTTGTTTTAAAAATTGTACACAAATTCAATGAGACATGCACGATATTGTTGCGTGGATGGGTTCGAAAGATTTGAAGCCAAAGCAGATCAAAACTTGCAGAAATTTATTCCAATATAACTCTTCACAGATTCTCTTACAACTCCAGAACTTCTCGTTTTAGAAGATTCAATACAGCTCTTTTCACAACAATAGAGCACAAAATAGCAGTTAAAAACTTGACAACACAACTGCTAAAATCGCTGCAAAAGACAATGCAATGCAATTCGTTTTAAAACTACTCTCACTGAAATGCTCACTGAGACTCAGCATCTCAACTCAGTAATTCCAGTCAACTCACTCCCTCAACTAACTAACTCGGGCTTATATAGGGGAGGTGAACTTTCGTGAATCTTTCAGAGATAGACATTTGGAGAACTTTCCAGATCGTAGTCGAAAAGTACTATACATGTACATAGGGACTAAAAATGTCGCCAAATGGTCGCCAGGTTTGGCGACATTTGGCGATTTCTCGCCAAATTTGGTGACAAAAATTAATCGCCAAAACCGTCGCAACTTGGCTCTATCTCTCCAATTTGGTGAGATTGCCATTACCATAATGTTAAATGCCCTGCTCCTGGTAAAACTCGCTTCCCAGAGTTTTCTCAGTAAAACTCGTTATCAAGCATTAAGACACACATTGCCAGGAAGCAAACTAAAGACAAACTATTGCACTGCCTTATGCGAAATGTACATAAATTTTACTATTTACAAAATTAACACTACGAAATATTTACAAATGTACAAAAATTCGTAACATTGCCCCCCTCCCAAGGACTGCACGTCCCGGGCAGTACAGTTCCCGGAAAGCAAGGCTTACTTTCAAAGCAATAGCAAACACTCTGTGTTCATTGCTAAACTATAAAACTTACTAATTTGTATACAGAAAGACAGAAACATTACTGAATAAATAAACAAACAATAAACTTAAAAATTTATATACACATGTGACCATGGTCATAATAACTATATACACTTTATACATTAGGGGGAATTACCAGCTATGGCCATAGTAAGGGGCTAACCTGTCGTAATGAACGATTCTAGGTTTAGAATTAGGTGACTTACGTATTCGGACCACGACATCATTCAGCCGGTTGAGGACTGAGTAAGGACCATCCCAAAGAGACTGTTGCGCTCTAAGATCAGACGTCACCGCACATAATATAATTGTTTGCGCATAATATAATCGTTTGTTGTTTTACTGTGTGAATACAACAGAGTAAAACAGCAAACGATTATATTATGCGCAAACAATTATATTATGTGCGGTGAGGTCATCGCCGTTTGATCTTAGAGCGCAACAGAGACTGAAGTTTGGGAGAAGGTCCTTTTTGTCGTTTCGGGTTCCAGAACCAAACCTTGTCACCTTCGTGGAATTGATGTCCTGTAGCCTTCGTGTCGTATCTGGTCTTCATCTTATCCGTCGCCACGTGGATCCGCTCTCGGGCAAAATTGTGCACAGCTGCAAATCGTGCCTGAAGATCCTCGACGTACTCCTCTGGCGATGAAGGTGCATCCGGAGGGCGGCCAAACAACAGATCGCAAGGCATACGAAGGTCACGACCGAAGAGCATCTGGAATAGGGAATAGCCGGTAGTCTCGTGGACAGCGCTGCGATAGGCCAGAAGAAACAAAGGTAACTTCTGATCCCAGTCCTGTTGGTTTCTGGAAACCATCAATGAGAGGTTATTGAGGATGTTCTGTTAAACCACTCCTCCATGCCATCCGACTGTGGGTGTAAAGGCGTCGTCTGTGTTTTGTCAATGCCAAATAGATCACAAAGTCCTTTCATTACAGCAGAGGTAAAATTCCTTCCTTGATCAGAGTGTAACTGAAGAGGCACTCCAAATCTGGAAATCCAGCTCTGAACCATTACCTCTGCAACGGTGGTAGCCTCTTGATCAGGGATAGGATACGCTTCGGGCCACTTCGTAAAATAATCCATGACAACCAGGATGTATCTGTTGCCGTCAGCAGATCGTGGTAGTGGTCCCAAAATGTCAAACTCAATCCGTTCAAAAGGAGCTTCCACGTTGTAACCGTTGCAGTTTTCCTCAATTGCGTTTCTTCGATCCTTTCCAGGCTGCACAGGCATCACATGATCGGCACCACTTCTCCACGTCAGCCCTCGCCTTACCCCAGTAGAATTGCTCTCGAACTCTTTGCAACGTCTTCATTACTCTGAAGTGGCCTCCAGCCGGACTACTATGAAGTTCTTTAAGAACGTCTGGGACTCGAGATCTTGGAAGCAATAGCTGCCATCGGGATGTCTTTCCATCATCGGACTCGAACTTCTGGTACAGCACGCCGTTTCGAATATGGAGAGAGTCCTAGAGGGCCCAATATTGCTTTGTCGTAGGACTAAAGGTGGAAATGTCCTGCCAAGTAGGTGTCGCATTCGAAGACTCCTTTAAATCGATAATTGGCTTGATGTCAGGATCTCCCAATTGGTCTTTTCTGACTTCTCCGTCACTCCACAGATCTGGATCCGATGATGTTGAAGATGTAACTTGGCGGATTACTGGATTGATCAGTCCGTAACTCGCTTCAACCCTGGAACAGTATCGGCAGCTCTCTAGGCAAGGTCTCCTAGACAGGGCGTCTGCATTCCCATGTGATGATCCTTTCCGATGACGGATATCGATGTCATACTCTTGGAGTCTCTCTATTCATCTGGCTATCTGACCTTCGGGATTCTTGAAATTTAGAAGCCAGGTCAACGATGCATGATCCGTACGGAGCAAAAATTTCCTGCAGTAGACGTAATGATGGAAATGCTCTACGGCTTTAATTATGGCGAGCAACTCTTTCCTGGTGACACAGTAATTCCTCTCCGGTTTAGATAGGCACTTACTCCAATATGCTACGACTCGTTCTTGGCCGTCTATTTCTTGGTACAAAACAGCATCGACACTCTAGTTGCTCGCGTTCGTGTCAAGAATGAATTGTTTATTGGGCTGAGGATACGTCAGGATAGATGCAGATGTTAAAGCCTCCTTCAGTTGGTCAAATGCATCCTCACAGTCTTTCGTCCACAAGAATTTCTGCTTGCTCTCTGTCAGTCTATGAAGGAGTCTTGCGATGTAATAAAAGTCCTTCACGAATCGTCTATAGTAGGTGCAAAGCCCCAGAAAACTCCTCAACTGATGTACATCTTTGAGGCATCTCCACTCTTTAACTGCCGACACTTTTTCTGGATCTGTGCGTACACCCTCTGCAGATCTGACATCTCCAAGGTAGGTCACTTCATGTCGGAATAACTTGCATTTGCCCGGACTTAACTTCAGGTTGGAGTCTTTTAATTTCAGAAATTTTCTGAATGTTCCTCAAAACTTCGCCCCACGATAATGATGTCATCGAGATAAACCAGACAGGCTTAGTAGGAAAGTCCTCTTAGCACTGTTTCCATCAGGCGTTCGAATATTGCTGGAGCATTGCATAATCCAAAAGGCATCACCTTGAACTGCCAAAGTCCTTGCCCGGTCGTGAATGCTGTCTTCTCTTTATCATCAGGGTGTATCTCAACTTGACAATATTCACTCTTTAAGTCTAGTGTCGAAAACCACTTGTTTCCAGAAAGAATGTCTAGAGTGTCATCAATTCTAGGAAAAGGGTAGCTGTCCTTCTTCGTGACATCGTTCAACCTCCGATAATCGTCGCAAAATCTAGTTGAACCATCTTTCTTCCGAACCAGGAGGATGGGAAAGACCCAAGGACTGGCTGACGGCTCAATCACGTCGCTATCTTGCATTTCCTTTAAAAGTCTTCCTACCTCTTCCTGTTTGGCAAACGGTAGCCGTCTTGGGTGTTGCTTGATAGGTGGGTGGTCTCCTGTATCAATTCTATGCCGCGTCAAACTTGTTCGTCCGACATCCGAGGATGTGCGGAAAAAGACATCTTCGAATTCTTGGATGACCAGTTGTGCAGCACATCTTTCTTTGTTATTTAACGGTGCATTCTGCAGAAGCTCTGATGTTAAGTTCTCTGAAGGCACAGTGACTGGAGGATTGGTAATTCGATTTATGCAAGTTACTAGAGTAGAGGTGGCTAACACTTCACCTTTCTGTATGACTTTCGCTTTATCACTCACATTGGCAACCCTCACAGGTATGGTAGTCCATGAAAGGTCGACGAGAGTTGAGGCTACCAGTACTTCTTTGGGGCTGTTGTGATTTTCAGGGTACTCCATTATGCCATATCGGAAACTTTTATCTTCAGCTACATTTCCAGATAGTAATATTTCTTTTCTTGCAGGTAATGTGATGTCCTTTTGAGCTATTATTTGATGTACGGACTTAACTTCACTATATTTGATTCCAAATAACGCTATGTCTTCAGAAACTGAATGCAGCTCATTGTTTTTAAAGTAAAAGGAAAAATTATATTTCCTTAAAAAGTCCAGTCCGAGTATACAAGTGTCCATAATGTCCGCCACATATGCCGTGTGATGATAAGAAGCACTCCCGAACGTGATGTTGATGTTCATTTTTCCATGGATGTTGATTTTATCGCCAGACACAGATTGGAGGATAACGCAGGTCGATGTCCAGATTAGTCTTCCATCCAGTTGTTGAGCCAAATCTTTCCGGATGATGGTCACATTGGCTCCAGTATCGATGATCATATTGCAGGGAACTCCATTTACGTGTCCCATGAGGAAAAGTCCATTACTGCCGCCACTCATTGCAGAAATTTGCAGAGCTCTAAAATGGGGCTTCTCAACAACTGGCAACCTCCGCCTGGCGAGATGACTTCCATCCTCCCTTCTGGGAGCGGTCTTAGCTCCAGTGTCTTGGCGGGATCGGCAGTTTCTCCGTATGTGGCCCTCGCCTCCACAGTTCCAGCACTTCAGGCTCTGCTTCTTTTCCGGGATATTTCGTCTCAAGTTATTGATCTGGATAGTAGCAGCCTTGATAGGATGGTGTTCTTTACGGGTTGCTTGCTGGGCTGCCTCGTACTTCATGGCATACACTAAAGCACTTTTTAAATCCTTGACATCTGCCATTCGTAGAGCCTTCTGTATCTCTACATCCCTGATGCCATCGACGATGTACTGTAGAGACAGGATTTCTCTCTTTTCAGCAGGGCAGTCTGAAAAGGCGAGATGGGAGAGCCTCTCAACATCCATGGCGAGCTCCTGGAGTATTTCGGTAGCCTTCTGATGGCGAGATTTCAACTGCATCCGGCTGTAGTCTTTCACACATTTTTCGCCAAACCGCAGTTCTAATGCACTTGAGAGTGCGTTGAAGTCCAAGCGGTGCTCTTCGAAAAGCGTTTGTAGCATATCTGCAGCTTCAGCTAGCAGAAATGTAGCTAACTGGCAGGCTTTTGTCACGGAGTCCCATCCGTTGGCGTTGGCGACAATTGTGAATTGAGTTTTATACACTTGCCAGGAAGATTTTCCATCGTAAGTCGAAAGCTTGATTGAAGATCGGGTGGTAATTGGTACACATTTCAAATCTTCCGAAATAGTTCTGCTCGACAGTCTCTTCTCTAACATTTGTTCTTGTATCTTCTCTAACATTTGATCTTGTATCTTCTCTAACATTTGTTCTTGTATCTGTCATTGTATCTTTTCTTCTATATCACCCAAATTTTCTTCTAAATTCTTCTTTTCCAGAATCTCTATCTTTCTCTCCAAATCATTAAACTTGAATTCTACATTCTCGACTTTCCCTTCTAAACTATTACATTTCTTTTCGACATTCTCGAATTTCTCTTCAAATTTGTCTTCTATTTGTTTCACGCTTTCTTCCATAGTTACTAAAAGATGATTCTTTAATTCCTCCTGCCCGGCAGAGATCGCAGAAATATTCTTTTGCATTTCCTCTTGGCCCGCTTTCATTTCGTCTTGGCCTTTCTTCCTTTCTTGCATGAAAGCAAAAAGCTGTTGAAATTTTTCATCTTGTTCCGCCGTTGCTCTGGTAATCGGCATTCAAATCCCACTTCTGACACCAGTTGTTGCGTGGATGGGTTCGAAAGATTTGAAGCCAAAGCAGATCAAAACTTGCAGAAATTTATTCCAATATAACTCTTCACAGATTCTCTTACAACTCCAGAATTTCTCGTTCTAGAAGATTCAATACAGCTCTTTTTACAACAATAGAACACAAAACAGCAGTTAAAAACTTGACAACACAACTGCTAAAATCGCTGCAAAAGACAATGTAATACAGTTCGTTTTAGAACTACTCTCACTGAAATGCTCACTGAGACTCAGTATCTCAACTCAGTAATTCCAGTCAACTCACTCACTCAACTAACTAACTCGGGCTTATATAGGGGAGGCGAACTTTCGTGAATCTTTCAGAGATAGACATTTGGAGAACTTTCCAGATCGTAGTCGAAAAGTCCTATACATGTACATGGGGACCGAAAAAGTCGCTAAATGGTCACCAAGTTTGGCGACATTTGGCGATTTCTCGCCAATTTGGCGTGATTGCCATTACCATAATGTTAAATGCCCTGCTCCTTGTAAAACTCGCTTCCCAGCGTTATCTCTGTAAAACTCAATCATCAAGCATTAAGCATCACATCAAGCATATCAAGCATTAAGACACACATTGCGGGGAAGAAAACTTAAGACGAACTATTGCACTGCCTTATGCGAAATGTACATAAATTTTCCTATTTACAAAATTAACACTACGAAATATTTACAAATATACAAAAATTCGCAACATTATTATTTAAAGTTCAATATTTTTGGCATCGTTTCATCAAATTAAACATCATAATAAAACCTTTAGCCTTTTAACTTGGCTCCGATACCCTTGCGGTAGAGTATCGAGCTCATAACAGGAGGGTTGTGAGTTCAGTCCTCCGTCCGCCAAATATCTGTGTGTGCGCAATGTTGGCTGGTGCACATTAAATCTGCCTTGGCCTCAATGTCCTCTCATTGGTGTGGTGGGGTCGGAGAGAGGGCTTTACACTAGAAGATTTCGATCTCGTATTCTTCTAGATGCTCAAAATTACGAAACGTATTTGCCTGTTTTAAGCATTTTATAAGTGGCAGAAATAGACAATCGGTAGTTCCAAAACAAAACATAAACAAAGATAACTTCTAATTTTCAAATTCATTTATTTAAGCGCGTATTTCATGTTTTCCTTTGGCATTTCGAGTCATCAGGCATAAAATCAATTTTCCTCCAATAAAAGAACATTTTAAAATAATAATTAAAACTATACTATCTTTTCATTTTTAAATATTCATAGTCCCAAATACATAACAAAAAATGGTCAATTACGAAAATACACCCGATGAGTGTACCGAACCTGCTTTATATGAAAATTCTCGCATACGACTTTTTTAAGAACGTAACATCAAAAATCAACTATTTTCAGTGACGACCGGTTTTGCACATAGGGTATTTGGATACAGGTTAGTTTATCAAAATTTTATTCTATTGAAAACCTTAAATAACGTTTCTAGTGATAGGAACCGACACTTCATTTATTTCAATATAGTTTTCAAAAGCCATAAATTTTATAGACTGATTTTATAACTCTGGAAAATTTTATGTAAATCTCATATCCATTTAAATATTTTCAAAGTAATCTCCATCTGCTGTGATGCACTTCTATACTCTGCTGTAGACATTTCGGAAAGAACTTTTAAAATCTTCTTTAGGAACGCTTTTCAATTTTGACGTTTCTTGATGTTTTCAACAATTTATCAATGAATATGGAAAATCTTGAAGCATATTTCTTTAACACTGCATATATTTTATTTACTTTTTTTAAACATTCAATTTCGTCCTGGCAAAGGCACAGTGCTGCGGGCTGCGCCCGCTCCCCCTTCCCTCCTCAGGAAAATCCTAGATCCGCCACTGATTAAACAGATATCTTTCCATCCAAAATCGAACAATTTCATTTCTAATTTTTAATTAAAGTGAGTGCATAATTGTTGTCATAATTTGAAGTGCATAATTTGAATATGTCATTAATCGTTTATATAAAAAAAAATTATTTAAGTACATACATACTTTTTTAGTAGAACATTTTTTCATAGGCGCATCATTTTTTAATCTATTAGTTCTACATATTAATTAAGTTATTTTTATATTTTATCTACTTAAATTTTTTTTTATTTTTAATTTTCCTTCTTTTCTTCCCTTTCTTTACTTCAAACTCATGGCTTTTATCGAGGATTACTACACTTATAGCCTGCTTCTAGATCTGCACTTGAGAGTGAAAGCGATTTTTTTTTTTTTAAATCCGAATTTTTACAATTGATAAAGGTGATTGCGACCTTATTTCTTATACTTACTCCGACTATCTAAAATGATTAACAAGAGGCATTCTGACTGATGAAGGAGATATCTTGCAAACAAAAAGATGCAACAGTAAAAACTTAAATAACTAATTTCTCAGAAATTAGTTTTTAATTCACACCCCTATCCCATCAGCCACTTGGCACTTAAATTATTTTCATCGCAGAAATAAGTTTCATTTTTGCACCACAGATGGCGCGAAGTGGGAATCGCTGGTATTGAATTATTTTATCTTCATTCTCAAATAGTAATGTCGCTCATAATATTTAGAATAAAATGTCTATGCTTTTCATATTTACAGACGATATCAGAAGAGCTTGACAAAGAAAGCTTCAGTTCAAAGGTACAGCACTCATGCTGGTCACAATCGGCGTGGTTGGAGCAATCTTTTAGATCCCCTGCAACTGATTTCTACAAAACATGAAAAAGAAAATAAATGTTCAAATATGCATTTAATTGTTGCTTTCTTTCTGTAATTAAGTAAAACGATTCATAAATTAATTTTTAACGTTTTAGGTTATTAATTATATGTACTTTACCCTTCTCTCTTCGCTTAAATTTTCCCCAAAATTATATATCTTTTCATATAGTTAACTTGTTTTTTGTTTTACTTTTAATTTAAAATACTATCATTTTGTTTATTTTTATTAACATGATTTATTTGAAAACATAGACCATTTGAATGGTGTCTTAGTTTATGGAATTAATAAACGTATAATGAGTCGAAGTTTGTTATGAATTCCAAATGCATTATGTAAGACATCAGTCTATGTAAGCGAAAACTAATTTTTAAATATATAACATGGGTATTAATTAAATGAGTTTAACAAACATCATAAGGATTATTAAAGATATATTTAGAAAAAAAAGCATATAACCACTTACTTCACTAACAACAGTAAAGAAGCCTAAGATCCATATTAAATTCCACGCCATCGATGCTAAATTAAGCATTCTAAACTATGAAATAGAAAGTTATAGATAAAACAGTCATAAATTTGAAAACTTAAATAATTGAAGTTCAACAAAAGTAGTTCTGAAAAAAATTTAAATACACTTTTCAATCTTATTAATTCTCTACAAAAACCATAAAGTTTTCACTGAAACTTTTACCAGTGAATGATGTGTGAACAATATTAATTACAATGGTGGTGCAGTTATAGTTGTAAAGCATAATTTAGTACTAAACATTTCATGTGATCTGTGAGAACAGTTAAATTTGAGAGATCGAGTATAATTTTTTCAAATAGTCTTTTAAAAACTGATTGCATGAATTTTTTCGGATAATTATTTTTTACCATCAATGTATATTTTTTATTTAAATTTTTTAAGAATTAAATTTAATTGGAATTGAGGAATTTTTTTTAATTTAAATTTATTGCTTATATGCAAAGGAAAAAGTGTGCCTTATTAACACTTTGGAGTCACCAATGCTAACTTTATTCTGTATTGTATTGTGTATATTATTTTTACCCATTTAATTGCTCCATGTATATCAACTAATTTAATTAACGTCTTGAGTTCCTGCCAAGAAAAAAAGCCATTGTTTCATTTAACTGAAGAACTTAAACGCTTATAAGATTCGTAATCTTTCTACCCTAGTGATAGTTACAATGGTATTCATTGCAAAGGAATAAAATATTTATTCCTTTTTATTGATGTTAAAAGAAAATAAGTTATAAAATTACCAACGTTTAAACCCACAGTAATGAATCAGAATCATCAATTATCCATAGCAGAACAATGAGATTAGAGCTACCATTCAAATTCCACTGCAACCGATTACTCTAAATTTAGCAGAGTACAAAATTGTAATATATTAGTGTGCTTCAATTAATCGTAATAAAAATGTCAAGGGGCAATTTTTTTTTCTTGGAATTCGTTACTGGCTATATTGAAAAAGACGTCAACCATGTATTACTATTTTCACTAAAAATTAGATCACCTCCACGGAAAGGCTAAAAGCAAACTACCAAATTAACGAAAACAAATTACTTTCGCCACATAAATAGTTTTTAAAGCAGTTTCCAAGACACAGCCAAAACTTTTATAATTTAATGTCTTAATCTCAAAAGTTTGCGAACTTCGCTTCAAAATGCTTTTTCGCACCGAAAAAAATAGTGATTATTTTGTTATGATAAGAGTGTCGCCTATCCTGTAAAGTTTGGCGAGTTTTATTCTTCGCATCGCAAATCTTTTTTGTTTGTAAAACAATATTAAGCAATAAATTTTATAATTTACGATGTCTAAAATATAATTATTCGCACATTTTCAATTTTCCTCAGTTCTTCCAAACCATGTATATAGATAAATATTCTGAGTACTTTTTTTACTAAGTTTTGATGCTTAAAGTAGTAAGATTGTTTTACGGAAAAATTACTATACAGTTATTCTCGAAGTACAACTTTGCTATACCTCGAGACAATACTTGAACCTTGAGTGTACGCTGTAGAACAGATCCTTCCGCTTAAAGATATAGTTCCGTACAAATCACAACTTTCATAGTAATATTGATAACCTACACACATATGTAGTTTTGTATTAAACTTAAATTTATGTTGATAACAAAAAGAAAGTTAGCGATTTTAATTTTAAATTTTAATTATTTTTTTACTCTTCTAACCACGGATACTATAAGACTTTTAACGAATCGGCCACTCAGCGTTCCAATCAGCCAATCAGGGGGTAGTGAAATTCTGGGCATTCAATGAGGTCAAGTATTCAACGAGCTGCAACACCTCTTATATAAGAAAGCCTCTGCACGGGTTACCACTTTTAAATATGACGTCATTAAAACAGTCAAACTTGAAAACTATGAACTCTTTCCTTACGGGGTGTCATTTAGAGGAAGACATCTTTTCGATTTGGCGATAAATGATTTGGCAACGTTTTACTTGCTTGTGATTCGTGGAGATATGGTTTGGCGACGTCTTGCGTTCTTGTGATTCGTCAAGATCTATTTTGGACGATACGGACGTACGACGGACGATAGCAAAAATCAACATCGCCATTTTGTTTACCGAATACGTTAAGTCTGCTGCATTTTCTGTTTCAAACACGTATAGTTTGCAGTATTTTCCGTTCCAGAAACATAAAGACTACTGCATTAAGAGTGCTATAAATTATATTAAAATACCATTTCAATGCTCTGTGGTAAACTGTAAAGAAAATTTTAAAAATGGGCCAAGAGTTCCGACATTTTTCTAAGGATGTAATCATCAGAGAGATAAGGTGATGGATTCTTCATCTGGTGTTATGAAGACGGTACCCCTTTCCTTTCTAAAGCTGAGAGATGGAGTGGTTCCTTCTATTTTTTAAAGCTATCCTAGCTACATGTCTAAAGCAACAGTATCAAGACCCAAGTCCTGCAGAAAAGATGATAATAGCGAATGAACAAAATATCAGCAAAGCTATCCAACCGACTCTAAAGGATTGAAATGTGCCATTCACTGATTTAAAAGAATGTGGTCAATTTAAAAAAGTCGACTTAACTTGTTTTAAAGAAATTACGCTTTCCGAAGAAGATTTTACTGCTACAATTAATGTAGTGACCATTCCATTATGAAATTCAGCAAATGTTCTAGCTCAAAAAATATTTTGACACTTGAAAACATCGATGATGCTTTTGATTTTCTTGACAATAATAATAATAGTTATATTTTGAATCTGGATAAAGATGGTTTATGCAATCCAAAACTTGAGGTTTTGAATTTTATTTAGTATTTATATGTTGTAATTCAAAAGTTCATTTCTGTAATATATGAGAAGTTGTTTTTAAATTTTTGAAGGTCAGGGAGTGCTTTCAACAAGTTTAACTTTAGATATTATTAATAGTAAAAAAATATATAATATTCCGCATGAATGTAAAGAATATAATGTTAAATTTATTGTAGAAAGTATCCTAAGGGATGCTGCAAACACATATCTAAATAGTTTTTGTAGGCAAGAAAATGACAACCTTACAAGGAAAAAAATTGTTGAAGCAAAAAAATGTTGAAAATAAAAAAGAAAACTTCAAATATTAAAGTAATTTTGAAGTTAATTAATAGCAACAGTAAACTATTTTGTTTTAAAATGTTTTATTGATTACTAATAACTATGATTTTGTGATTAAAATTGTTGTTTAGCTTTGGTGTTTTATTTCGGAATAAAATTCAAAATAATAGTTAAACTAAATATTTAAAAAAATTTCAATTACCTCTGTCAATAAAAAATAAATGTTTTCTAAGTGCTCTGTTATTCAAATTAATTAACAAAACTAAGAAAAGGAAAATTCATATGCTACCAATGCGAAGGACGATTGACTACTCTTGGTGAGGTCACGCAGTCAGTGCGTAGGCTTTCTTATATAGGAGGTGTTGGCTTAAGTAAGCCTGTCCCAATGTATATTTACCGTAAACAAAGTAGAAGTATGTGCTTGAATTAGAATGTATGATATTGGAATAGATAGTTTTATAATGAGGAGATTACTGGTATAGGCTCTTTTTTCATTAATTATTATCCAGAATTATTAAAATTTGCTTTCTTCCTTTTCGTGCAATGTCATAAAAGTATATCTTTCAAAATAAGGAATGTTACTGAAATAAAGTATTTATAATGACGAATTAACTATTCAGTGCTCTTATTTTTCCCATAAAATATTCCTAAACCAACTTTGCTACATACGTTATAAACAGTTTGAGAAAAACAGTTACAGATTGAGTTAATTTATTGCGTAGAATGGAAGTAAGTTCAATATATTCACAATGGTAGAAGTAGGGGATGCCCAAAAGTTGGTTACAAGTGCACTCCCCCCCCCCCCCTCTCCCTCACGATAAATTTCATAATTTCGTATTTTATACTAATTAGGAGAGTGGAACATCGCAAAAACTTTCAATTACACTATAATACTGTTCAGTTTTACGTCATTTACCGTTTTTATATTTTCATCATTCATTTAGCAAAAATGGCCAGCTAGGCGATATTTTTTGTGATAATTCTTGTATGGGTATTAAAGAAAGAAAAACTTCGCCAAAATGATGATGATTTTGGCGATATACCTTTCGATAATTCTTATATTATCCTTTCTTATAAGTGAAACTGAAGAGAAAAGAAAAAACGATCTTTGATGAGGTATGCTCAAGGAAAGAAACTCGCTGTGTTAAAGGCATTCGTTTTTCAACTTTTACGCCATTAAAGCATTTTTACGGCAATTTCGGAGGCGCGAATGTTTAAAACACCTTAAGAAGCATTACCACAGCGATTTTGATCAAAATCGTTAAAGCCATTTTTAGCAATCATTGAAAAACATGATTTTTTTCAATAGCAGCTACCTTATGCTCATGCGCGATTTTGACGAAAACCTTATTGGTTGGTCTCATGGTCACCACTAACTCGCACACCAAATTTGAACATTGTAGGTCAATTTGTTCGGGAGTTATGCTCATCACTTACACCACAATTAATAGCAATAAAGTGAAATGTAATAAGACACATGTTATGAACTTTCATTTATAAATTTGGAAATTTATAATTACTGAATAATTTTCACAGCCTTATGTTTCGCTGTAGAAGAAATCATTAAACATACTCAATTGTGCAATTTCAGTTCCGCTGGACACATTATATAAGAAGATGAACTTGGAGAGATTGCAGTGGTAGAAGTGTGGGTAGACGCAGGGTGACGCGTCCCCCACTTTTCAAGAAAATACCCATGCGTCTCCCCACTTCTAAAACCACTGAAATCCATACCCCCACTTTTAAAAGCATTCAATCCGCCTAAAAACTACTCAGGAAAAATAACATTAACCTTTAAATGTAGAGACACTGAGAAAAAGTGATTTCAAGTTTTCAGATGTTGAAAAAAAAAAACTATTTATGGTATATCATACTATTTTATAAAAATATATTATACTAATTTGTATAAAGGTATGAGTATTTTTATTAACAAATACTGCTAAGCTTGGTCAGCTATTAACTTTGGAGGAACTTTTAAGTTAAATTTCTATTAATTCTTGTTTCATATAAAGATAAGCTATTTAAAAAAAAAAAAAAAAAAAAAAAAACTTTTAAGAATTCTCTATGAATTTAATTTCTTGAAAGTATGCACATTTATAAGTATTATTTAAATCTAAATAAACAGTTATGTATACAACATTGAATTATTACTTAACTTTATCGCTTACTTGCAAGTAAAAAAACTACGTCGCCGAATATTCATTAAAATAACAATAAAATTTGGAATTTTTTTGCTATAAATTATTTCTATACTAATTCATATTTTTATTATAAGTTGCGAATTTATAAAATTTATCGTTGGAGAAGGCGGGGGGGGGGGGATGCACTTGTCACCAAATTTAGGGCGTCCACCCACTTTTTTTTCACCACTTCTACCACTGAGAGATTGTGGTCGACAGTTTATAGCCAGAATACAATACAAAACATGCTAAACAACCATTCTTATGCAAGATGAATCTAAGAATAAATACTAAGTATTTCTGCATTAGTAAGCGAATTAAAACAACACAATAACGAATTGAAAGACTGTATTTTTATCTTGAAATGCCACTCGTAGCTTACCAAATAAAAGATAAACCCAGAAGAAATAATTACAGATTCTAGAGTGAATAATGCTTACAGGTAAGAGGGGTAAAGGTGTTTCAAAAGAAATAGAATCATCGAACACAAACATCAACATACGGAATTATTTACTGAAATGCTTTTACCTTAATTTTCAGTTTAAACAAAGCAGAACTAATCGGGAATTGAGAAATGAACTAAAGACCAACAATCAAAATTCTCCACGACTTTCATTCAGTTGGACATATAAGCAAAGTTTATAAATTTTTAAGTACAGTCAATCAAGGTAACTTTGCGCCGCCTCCTTGTTTTCAGTATATTTGATATTACAGAGCTGCTCATGGTCCACTGCTGCAAACTGCTGGCAAGATTGTGAAATTGGCTTTTTGCTCTATAATTTAGAAATTGAATTGGCAAAATAGTACATAATTTATTTGGCCATTCAGTTGCTTTTCTAAAGTACTGAATGAAGAAAAGAAAAAAACTGAAACTAACTAAAGTACTGAAAGTTCCATTTAAATGCTTATTTGAAGTTGATGTAAATCAATTAATTTCTGCATGTAAGTATCAACTTATCACTTTCTTAGCTATATAATTTCCTGATAATAGTGAAATTGTTAGTAGCTATTGGTTATCTATTTGCTAACATTTGGTAAAAAGCAAAATACCAAGACACTATCATTTTACCACATATTCAGTATAACTTTGAACCAGTTCAAAATTAGGCTGATGATGACAATGTGTAATCTATGCACTGCACGTATAATACGTAATTTTTTTTTTTCAATTTATTTGTAGTTGCTTTTAAATCCATGAATATACATTCGAATGCAACATATTTTACGGATTCTTCCCTTTTATGCAAAATCCAATGAAATAAAAAGATTGGGAGTGAATTCAAAAAGTACTGAAAAATATTAGAAATAATGATCTAGCAGTCGTTCCCCGAGTTAAAAAAAAATCTTCCCACCTGTAATTTCTGGAAAAGGCATTTCAGTTAAGGAAGGTAAAAATTTCTAAGAAAACAACTGTGGTATAAAAAAAACATGTTTAAATAATTATCTTCAGAAATTATTATTCCAGCTAGAACACAAGACTTTTCCAGATGAATGATTTTTTTTTTTTTTTTTGGTGTTAAACTAATAAGCTCTAAAGAATACCAAAGTGAAATATATTGAAATTTGAACTTTTTTTTTTTTCTTTCTTTTTTTTTTAAAAAATCTTTTATATTTACTTCGATTTTGCTTGGCAATGGCGGTTAAATCTGCGAAGGCCTATTTAACCCCCTTGCCGTCATCCAAATGGGCTCTAACTTGGGAGATAGATTCGATGTCGATAACAATGCATTCTGTCAAATTTTAGGGCTGTAATTGTCATTAAAAGGTCACTTTTACTTAGTATTAATAAACCAACTTGCCGTGATCCAATCGCGCTAAAATAGCATTTAACCGACCCTTGAAGAAACTTCTGTTGACAAAAAAATTTTAATAAATAAATAATTAAATAACTTTAATCAGAACAAATAAATGATATTTGGATGTGAGTACATAAATTCATATTCATTTTTAATAAGTAAATGTTGAAACGTAGTTTGCTGACAGAAATGTTTTTGATATTTATAATTAGATGCAAACACCAAGAAAACGCTGTTAACAGAATAGGCTCTGTGTTAACGAATATAAAAATTAGAAATGCATATAAAGGATTTATATTCAAAACTTTGTTTTTATGTATTATATTATTTTGACGTACTATTTCTACCATTAAGAATAGAATATTTGTATATGTGCCTATTAGTTTTATTATTCCTATTAAACTTTCAATTCATAATTGAGAAAATTAGTTTATAATTAAGTGAGTGAACTGAAGATTGTTTTTCACTATATTTATTTGTCTAAACTAAATGATAGTGTGTTTTTTTTTTTTTTTTTAATATATTCATGTTATTCTTAATCCACTGTTCTTACCTAATATATTCTGTTTGGTGTTATTAAAAATATCTAAACTTTCTGTTGAGAATTAAAGCTTATGATGTTTCAAATATTAAGAAACTTAATTTTACTATTTCAAAGTTGTTCTGACTCCTAGATTGAATAAAAAATGGTATTTTAAATGAAATTTCTGATAGTGGTTCAAAGTTACCCCGAATGATATGATAACTTTGTTCCGGGTTATTTTCCTATTTTTTAGTGCTTTCATTCATCAGCATTTACAAATTTTTATAAATTATGCTATAATTTAAGGTTTATTCTTCCATTTTATGCCATTATGTTAGAAAATATTTTTAAAACATAAGTGAGGCAAGAGAAAATACAGAAAATGTTAATCAAAGTTCCCCTGATTGACTGAACAATTGCCAATTTAAATGATGCAAATCAACTCAAAACTGACTGAGAGAACAAGGAATGATTTTTTTAAAAAAAAGATTATTTGCAGTGAGACATATATGGATATTGAGCAATGTTTTATGCACCTAATTAAACCTTTCGGGCATTTTTATTATGCTTTTTAACTTTCTGTTTAGTTTAGCAGTCTTTACAATTAGAGACATTTGATTCAGATATCCTGTATTATTAAGTTAAAATTTTAGTATTGTAACATTGTTTCATAAGCATAAAATATTCTCAAGCATGATTCATAAGTCATACTAAATCATTTATGTGAGTGAGAAGCTACCGTAGAAAACCTGATTTTCTTTATGAAATTGAGTTTTTCTTTTGGGTATGATTTTAAATACTAACTAAACAGGATTTGTAAATATATGTTCCAATAAATATTTACTCACTTTTAAAATCCAAAGAAAGTAATATACACAAGCTATCATAACTGCAGAATATTTCTTAAAAGCGTTTCCTTCATTTTAGACAATGCCTGTTTTCCTTTGTTAGAATTTAAATATATCTCCATGTGTTTTACATGAAATTTGTTTTATAAGATCAGACCGTTTTACACTGTCTCAATCAAAGTTCCCTGTTTTGGCATCTGTTTACAACAATTCAATTGAAATTCTGATCACTTTACTGCATCGCTTCATTCAATAAGACTTTTTTAACAGAAAAACGCTTGCAACTCCTAATGATCTTTAAAAAGAAATCCAGAAAATAAATAAATAAATATTATCACAAGTTAGGAGGCAAGCTAAAAAATAAACACTACTTCACAGTCAAAATTACTAAAATTTCAACAAGTGGAGGCATATGCCCTACTCTCCCCACCCCGCAACCAAATTATTCATAACTGCGGAAATCTGTTTGAAGACAAATGATTTTGGGAAATTTCCAACTACAAATAGAAGCATAGAATATTGGTTCATAGTAGATATTTAAGGAAGTTATCGAACGCAGAAATGAATACGATAAATTGTCGAAAATACTGCACTGCAAGTAGCACTAGTAGTTAGAAAATGCCGATCCTGAGCCAGGGCGCAATGCGCAAGGGATGAGGGATGATGACGTCACCGGAAGGGGCGTGGTCGGATATGACGTCACCGGAAGTCACGTGACCGGAAGTGGAGTGGAGTTGTTTCCCTCCTGCTGCTGTTTTAGTTTCGGTTTCGTTATAAGCTGTTTGTGTATGACGTCACAGTGGGTATGACGTCATAATGTGTTTTATATCAAAGTTTTGAGCGGTGGCAACACTTTTTAGTTTTTGTTTCCAGTTAAATGGGGTTGAGTTGTTCTAGGACTGCTTGTAAACGAATAAGTTAGAGTGATAGGCTTTTATTGAGTGACGTCACAATAGGTATGAGGTCATAATTTGTTTTATATCAAAGTTTTGAGCGGTGGCAACACTCTATAGTTTCGATGTACCTTTCAGATGGTGTTGAGTTGTTCTAGGGCTGCTTGTAAACGAATAAGTTAGAGTGATAGATATTTGTACTAGTGACGTCACACGGGGTATGACGTCATAATTTGTTTTATATCAAAGTTTTGAGCGTTGGCAACACTTTTTAGTGTCGATTTACCTTTAAGATGGAGCTGAATTGTTCTAGGGCTGCTTCTAAACGAATAAGTTAGAGTGATAGGTATTTTTACTAATGACGTCACAGTGGGTATGACGTCATTCTATGTTAAGATTTACGTTTTAAGTGGTGATAACATTGGATATATACCAAATTTAGTTTTCAGGTGTTGGCAACGAGTTCTGATCGGTCAGCTAAATGTTCGCTTGTGACTGATAAGTTTTAAACATGTGACCAAAAGTTAACTCCTGATTGACTGTTTGGTTTTCTAGCGAGTTACTTACATATCCTTTAGCCAAGTTAAAATACCTGCAACAAAGTTACACAAAAAAAAAATGTTAAATTTGAAAAGTTAATAAAAGGAAGGCCATTTGCTAAGGGTCTAAAGAACCCTAACCCCGAGCTACACGTGACATTTCAATATTTTACCAAACAATTGTTAAAATATCGACTATCGGACGTTGCCTTCATGGTAACTCATCTACCCACCCCCCTTCCCTAACTAATTTTGAATAAGTTAAGACTTTAGAATTACAATTAATAAATTTTGAAAAATTATTTATTAAAGGTGAGGACCCACCTCCAGCCCAATACCTGTTTTAGGAAGAATTGGTACCGCCTCACTCCACCCTAACAAAAAAAAAAAAATCTGTGAAAAAAAAAACACGAAGTATTAAGCACGTCTTTCACACTCAGGTATCTAAGTAGAAATGGCGAGACGGCAACCGGTAGCGTCTATATATGAGGGGTGATCACGTGACTTCACCGACCAATCAGGTTTCACGGTAGAGGGTGCTACTGACTATCGACCCGTCAGAAGGGAGGGGAACGAGACTAGGGATGTTTCAACACGCTTCAACGCGTTTGCGAGTTGAGTTGCTGTGTAACGATCTTGCTTGAAACAGTTAAAGTGATAGATAATTTGTTCGTGACGTCATAGTGTAGCGAATGGGTTTTTAGCGTAGACAGTTGTTGCAATTGGAGTAATTATGAAATTTATTAAATATGAAGATAATATTTAGTAATAATTATCAGATTTTATTATTATTATTATAAAAAATAAACTTATAAAAAAAGTGAACGTGAAAATTTACTTTACGAATAAAAATCATGTCTTTAAAATGTGTACGAATATCACTAAATAAGAGAAAAAAGTAACATACTTAAACTCTTTAAAATAAATAACTTTAACATTAACGTAAAAAATTTACTTTTCACATAAAAATCACTTTAAAATGAGTAAAAATATCGCTAAATAAGAGAAAAAAAAAGTAACTTACTTAAAATTTCTAAGATAAATATTTAACCTTTACTCGAAAATTCCCTTCATATATAAAAATCACGACTTTAAAATATGACATGCAAGAGAAAAGTAACGTACTTAAACTTTCTACGACAAATAACTTTAACATTAACGTAACATTTTACTTTACACATAAAAATCCCGACTTTAAAATATGTAGAAATATCGCTAAATAAAAGAAGAAAAAAAAAGTAACATACTTAAACTTTGTACGACAAATAACTTTGACATTAACGTAAAAATTTTTCTTCACATATAAAAATCACTACTTTAAAATGTGACGTGTAAGAAGAATTAGCATACTTAAAATTTCTACGACAAATAAATTTAACCTTTACGCGAAAATTTACTATATACATAAACATCATGTCTTTAAAATATGTAAAAATATTGCTAAATAAAAGAAAAAAAACTAACATACTTAAACTTTGCACGACAAATAACTTTAGCATTAACGTAAAAATTTACTTCACATATAAAAATCACGACATTAAAATGTGACATGTAAGAAGAATTAGCATACTTAAAATTTCTACGATAAATAATTTTAACATTTGAGTGAAAATTTACTACATATATAAAAATCATGTATTTAAAATATCGCTGAATAAAAGAAAAAAGTAACATACTTAAACTTTCTACGACAAATAACTTTAACATTAACGCAAAAATTTACTTTACACATAAAAATCACGACTTTAAATTTGACATGCAGGAGGAAAGTATAACATACCTATAATTTCTACGACAAAGAATTCAAACATTGCCATTCATGTCTTTAAAATGTATAATGACAACTCTAACTTTTAGAAAAAAGAAACACTAAAAATTTACAAGGCAAAGAATTTAAAATTGAACGTGAAAATTAACTTCACATGTACAATCATACTCTTATATCAACGATAAATAAGATAAAAAAGAAGCTCTAAAAATTTATAAGGCAAATAATTTAAATAATACGCGAAAATTTACCACACATATAAAAATTATGTCTTTCAAATGTGTAAGAATAACGCTAAATTAGAGAAAAAGAAATACTAAAAATTTATAAGGTAAGGAATTGAAACAATATGCGAAAATTTATTTCACGCATAAAATTTTTATCTTTAAAATGTGTAAGAATAATGCTAAATTAGAGAAGAAAAAAAATAACATACTTAAACTTTCTTCGACAACAATTTAAACAATACGCGACATTTTCATACACAATTATTTTCTTAGGTTAATGTTAAATAATGGGAAATTTAACAGAATAAAAATTTCAAAGATAAAGAATTTTAACCTTTACACGAAAATTTACCTCACAAAAATATCATATCCTTAAACTTTAACGTGACAATTTACTCTTCATATACAATTAAACTCTTAGGTTAATGTTAAATAAGAAAAAAAATAATATACTTAAAATTTCTAAGATAAACATAACGTAAAAATTTCGTATCATGTGTTTAAAATGTAACATATAAGAGAAAAAAAAACTAACATACTTGAACTTTCTATAGCAAAGAATTTAAGCATTAGCGTAAAAATTCACTTTACATATAAAATTCACATCTTTAAATGGGAAGATAAGCAGGTGACGGTAATTAGCCAGTCAGGGTAGCGGTAGGTGATACGCCATTCGCCGGCATTTTTAGATCGGAGGATGAGTCACGCTAAAACTTGTTGGAACAGGTCGGGAGATTTGTACAGCAAGAACAACAGCATCGACGCGCAAGCAGCGGGTGATGCTGTGATGTGTCAGCAGGTCTTTGAGATTATCGTTTTCCTACTTTGCCGTTTTCATAATGAAATGTTTGTGAAAACTTGGAATGAATAAAGTGGATTTCAAAGACATATTAGTAAGTGAAGGTAGAATTCGCATGGACTTTCTTCCAAAAAGTATGATTCACTTGGAGAATTTAAGATCATTTCTACTTGAAAACTTTTCTATTATTTAAAACATTGAATATTGTTCAAACTCAGTGGGATTATATGCTACAATACGGGTAAAACTTAACAAAATTGTTACATAGAAGAAAAATAGTAAGAGATTTAAAATAAATATTAGTTATAGATACTCCAAAGAAAAAATTTCACCTCTACTTTTCAATCGGAAAATCAATACAAGTTGGAAATTTATGTTACTTCAAGAAAGACTTAGACAATTTACTTTGTAATAATATACGTTAAGGTGTCGTATTAACTCGTGCAATACATGCTGACTAAGGTTTATTTTACTTGAAAGGTGAATTGGGGGAAAATATTAAATAAATTGTAGATATTAAATACATTGTAGATATGCATTCAAGTTTTGAAAATCACCTGCAAGACTTTTAAAACATCTTAAGATAAATTGAAAGAAACTTTTTATACTCTGAAAGGAAATCACAAGTAATTTAGTTAACTTTTTTCATGGTAACACTCATATTCAACGACATGTTTTTAAAATTTAACCTTCTTTACATGATAATAGTTATAAATTTTTTCAATCTCAGATGCGATATACTATTATTTCTAACATATATGTTACGAATTGTGTAAAGTTTTTAAAAGAGTATATGCAAATCACCAATCAGAAACATAAAAATCTAACATCAATCAAACACACTAAAATAATAAGATATTTTCCTTAGTGGAAATAGTTAACTACTCATGTGATGGAATGTACTTAGAAAATTTAAATACTGAAAAAAGTTTGCTAGGCAAACTTAAAGAATATATATATTTTTTTCTTGTGAAAAACTAGCATAAATTTGAAAAATATAGAGTTTGTTACTACGTAAAATTGAACATCATCTGGACAAACTAAATTATACATGAATTTTTTTTTATTTGAGAGGTGCTGACGATATATCATTAATACAGAGATTTTTAACTTCCACCCATAATTTCTAAATAACTTATACATAAATTTCAGAAAACTGAGACGGAATGTGTTTTACAAGACGCTTATTTTGTAAGATGAATATTCAATATTAATATAACTGAGCAAAGTTCATTTTACGGAAAAAACTTGTAAAAGATACTTATATTTTGAAAATAGTTTGAAATATCCTTTTAAATTTATGAATGCTCGCTTTCGAAAGACACAAATAAAACTGATAGTACACATGATAATTAACACATGCATAACATTAATCAAACAAAGTGGAATTTTTATTGCTTGTGACCGATAACTTTTCAGTGAAGCAGAACTTACATAGGAAATTTGTGCAAACTTTTTCAACTTTTAAACCAAGTATTATGTAAAATTATAAATTACGATAGGAAATAGCACACTTCAGAATCGGAACAAGTCTTCTAGTTAAGCTAAATTTATTTCTCAAGGAATTGAAAGCATACCAGACAAGTCCTTATCATTTCGCATCTTTTCTCATGTTGCAAGAAGACATACTTTGTAAAAGATCGTCGTTGCACTTAACAAAAATCAGTAAAAATAAATGTATTTTCTATGGCAAAGATAAAACTTCACAACTTAATTACTGAAATTTAGCTAAGTTGCATATGGGTTATTCACATAACTCGCATATGCTTCGAATGTTGAAATATATTTGTCAGTTGAAATCAAACTGATCGAAAATAAATGCTACCTACATTTTCAAGTCGGAAATTACTATTAAATAAACTTTACATGTAAAACATTGTCATGTTAAAAAGAAAAATCTACAAAAATGTAAATGATAATTTTACTGTTGGTACATAAATGATGAATAATTTATGATTTTATTCTAGGCAAACGTTTTATTGTCTAACAGAGAACTTAAACTTTAGCAGAAAAATAAAAAAATACAATTTTTATATCCTATCATACTTGTCGAAAATTGAATTTATTAGCTGTTGTAATAGATTTTTATTGTCCAAATTTCTATAGTTTTTCTTCCCGGTGCAATAAAATTAAGTTCATGTGTAATAAGTAGGTTTTTTGATGAATCTTATAAATTTAATGAAATTATTATGACCTAAGAGATGGAGTGAACTGAATAAATCAATGATGTAAATTTAAACAGTGACTTGAACTGATACATACTATAACTGTAAAGAAGTATGACAAAGTGATAGATGAAGTAAAAATAGAAGTTGAGTGAAATGTGTTGAAAAAAGTTGAAGACGACAAGAAATTCATAATTGAGAATTATCATTGACTTATATTAACTTCGTTTTTCTTGCTTATGACAAGAAAATACACTCTTTCTTATTAAGAACCAACTTGATATCTTATCATAGAATGACAATGATGAAATATCTATACATTAAAAAAAAAAAATACCAAACTTAGACATAGCAAATTTCTTGAAATTCATGTATAATGCGAGAAGTTTTACTGGAAATATAAAAGATACAACATTGAAAGATGTGAATGTTTCGAAGTACTTTATCAGAAATAAAAAAAATAAAAAAATGCGCTGAGATTCACTATAAAAAATGTTAGGAGAAAGTTTAAACAAAATTTAAAATCAAACATGCTTTTAAATGGGAACACAAATATTAAAACTATAGCACATTAAACAATTTATATTACGTCATCTCAGTTGTATCAAACTGAATAACATGAAAAACAACCACAAACTGAATAAACATGAAAATTATCAATATATGTGGAAAAGTTTCCTTTTTTCACATATAAAAAAAAATAACACATTGACGTACGTTAAGATCACGAAACATGCATAATCATATACCGATAAGAGCAACCAATGTTGCGGGGAGATATTCACATGATGGTCAATATCCCATGAATAAATTGATTGATTGAATTTATAATGCTAATTTCAATATTATTCCACGTAACTTCAACTTCATATGTTACACTATAGATATATTTATTTTTCAAATATATTGACTTTCGAAAAATCATCCTTCAATACAAGAATGATCATAGTAAGAATAAAAGAAAAGATACTAAGCATTGATTTAAAGTGTATTTATTTCAACTTAGCAACAAATCATATGCTTGAAACGAAAATTGCTTCGAACCAAAGTATAACCATCCAATTTCATTGATTCCTACAAGGACATTTTTCTCATCTAATAATTGAATTTTTTTTTTCTCATACACATTATAAGTGATGTCCAATCAGGTGTAGAATAGTTGAAGATATCCGACATCTTTCTAAATATTAATAAGTCACTGTTGAAAAACTTATAAAAATTTCAATTTACACTTAAAGTTTTTTTTTTTTTATATATATTTCAAAGAATTTTTTCAAATCAATATGTATATTTAAATACTGAAACTTATTCACTTCAATAAATGTATGTTTAAGTTATAAAACTCTTCGTATGTTTTAAAAATTGTAACTTTTCGTCTTCTTCGTATAAATCGATAACTTATACACTAGTTCTTCATCAATTAATCTTCTAAGTAAATCTTTCAAATGTAAAAACATACTTATAGCTTTGCATTTGTAACAAGTTAAATTGTACATGTTTCATGTGAAAGTTACAAAATTTCAGATATTTTCATGGAAAACATATAAAATTTTAATTTCACGAGAAACATGTACAATTTAACATGTTACAAATGCAAAGCTATAAGTATGTTTTTAGCTTTGAAAGATTTACTTAGAAGATTAATTGATGAAGAACTAGTGTATAAGTTATCGATTTATACGAAGAAGACGAAAAGTTACAATTTTTAAAACATACGAAGAGTTTTATAACTTAAACATACATTTATTGAAGTGAATAAGTTTCAGTATTTAAATATACATATTGATTTGAAAAAATTCTTTGAAATATATATAAAAAAAAAAAAACTTTAAGTGTAAATTGAAATTTTTATAAGTTTTTCAACAGTGACTTATTAATATTTAGAAAGATGTCGGATATCTTCAACTATTCTACACCTGATTGGACATCACTTATAATGTGTATGAGAAAAAAAAAATTCAATTATTAGATGAGAAAAATGTCCTTGTAGGAATCAATGAAATTGGATGGTTATACTTTGGTTCGAAGCAATTTTCGTTTCAAGCATATGATTTGTTGCTAAGTTGAAATAAATACACTTTAAATCAATGCTTAGTATCTTTTCTTTTATTCTTACTATGATCATTCTTGTATTGAAGGATGATTTTTCGAAAGTCAATATATTTGAAAAATAAATATATCTATAGTGTAACATATGAAGTTGAAGTTACGTGGAATAATATTGGAATTAGCATTATAAATTCAATCAATCAATTTATTCATGGGATATTGACCATCATGTGAATATCTCCCCGCAACATTGGTTGCTCTTATCGGTATATGATTATGCATGTTTCGTGATCTTAACGTACGTCAATGTGTTATTTTTTTTTATATGTGAAAAAAGGAAACTTTTCCACATATATTGATAATTTTCATGTTTATTCAGTTTGTGGTTGTTTTTCATGTTATTCAGTTTGATACAACTGAGATGACGTAATATAAATTGTTTAATGTGCTATAGTTTTAATATTTGTGTTCCCATTTAAAAGCATGTTTGATTTTAAATTTTGTTTAAACTTTCTCCTAACATTTTTTATAGTGAATCTCAGCGCATTTTTTTATTTTTTTTATTTCTGATAAAGTACTTCGAAACATTCACATCTTTCAATGTTGTATCTTTTATATTTCCAGTAAAACTTCTCGCATTATACATGAATTTCAAGAAATTTGCTATGTCTAAGTTTGGTATTTTTTTTTTTAATGTATAGATATTTCATCATTGTCATTCTATGATAAGATATCAAGTTGGTTCTTAATAAGAAAGAGTGTATTTTCTTGTCATAAGCAAGAAAAACGAAGTTAATATAAGTCAATGATAATTCTCAATTATGAATTTCTTGTCGTCTTCAACTTTTTTCAACACATTTCACTCAACTTCTATTTTTACTTCATCTATCACTTTGTCATACTTCTTTACAGTTATAGTATGTATCAGTTCAAGTCACTGTTTAAATTTACATCATTGATTTATTCAGTTCACTCCATCTCTTAGGTCATAATAATTTCATTAAATTTATAAGATTCATCAAAAAACCTACTTATTACACATGAACTTAATTTTATTGCACCGGGAAGAAAAACTATAGAAATTTGGACAATAAAAATCTATTACAACAGCTAATAAATTCAATTTTCGACAAGTATGATAGGATATAAAAATTGTATTTTTTTATTTTTCTGCTAAAGTTTAAGTTCTCTGTTAGACAATAAAACGTTTGCCTAGAATAAAATCATAAATTATTCATCATTTATGTACCAACAGTAAAATTATCATTTACATTTTTGTAGATTTTTCTTTTTAACATGACAATGTTTTACATGTAAAGTTTATTTAATAGTAATTTCCGACTTGAAAATGTAGGTAGCATTTATTTTCGATCAGTTTGATTTCAACTGACAAATATATTTCAACATTCGAAGCATATGCGAGTTATGTGAATAACCCATATGCAACTTAGCTAAATTTCAGTAATTAAGTTGTGAAGTTTTATCTTTGCCATAGAAAATACATTTATTTTTACTGATTTTTGTTAAGTGCAACGACGATCTTTTACAAAGTATGTCTTCTTGCAACATGAGAAAAGATGCGAAATGATAAGGACTTGTCTGGTATGCTTTCAATTCCTTGAGAAATAAATTTAGCTTAACTAGAAGACTTGTTCCGATTCTGAAGTGTGCTATTTCCTATCGTAATTTATAATTTTACATAATACTTGGTTTAAAAGTTGAAAAAGTTTGCACAAATTTCCTATGTAAGTTCTGCTTCACTGAAAAGTTATCGGTCACAAGCAATAAAAATTCCACTTTGTTTGATTAATGTTATGCATGTGTTAATTATCATGTGTACTATCAGTTTTATTTGTGTCTTTCGAAAGCGAGCATTCATAAATTTAAAAGGATATTTCAAACTATTTTCAAAATATAAGTATCTTTTACAAGTTTTTTCCGTAAAATGAACTTTGCTCAGTTATATTAATATTGAATATTCATCTTACAAAATAAGCGTCTTGTAAAACACATTCCGTCTCAGTTTTCTGAAATTTATGTATAAGTTATTTAGAAATTATGGGTGGAAGTTAAAAATCTCTGTATTAATGATATATCGTCAGCACCTCTCAAATAAAAAAAAATTCATGTATAATTTAGTTTGTCCAGATGATGTTCAATTTTACGTAGTAACAAACTCTATATTTTTCAAATTTATGCTAGTTTTTCACAAGAAAAAAATATATATATTCTTTAAGTTTGCCTAGCAAACTTTTTTCAGTATTTAAATTTTCTAAGTACATTCCATCACATGAGTAGTTAACTATTTCCACTAAGGAAAATATCTTATTATTTTAGTGTGTTTGATTGATGTTAGATTTTTATGTTTCTGATTGGTGATTTGCATATACTCTTTTAAAAACTTTACACAATTCGTAACATATATGTTAGAAATAATAGTATATCGCATCTGAGATTGAAAAAATTTATAACTATTATCATGTAAAGAAGGTTAAATTTTAAAAACATGTCGTTGAATATGAGTGTTACCATGAAAAAAGTTAACTAAATTACTTGTGATTTCCTTTCAGAGTATAAAAAGTTTCTTTCAATTTATCTTAAGATGTTTTAAAAGTCTTGCAGGTGATTTTCAAAACTTGAATGCATATCTACAATGTATTTAATATCTACAATTTATTTAATATTTTCCCCCAATTCACCTTTCAAGTAAAATAAACCTTAGTCAGCATGTATTGCACGAGTTAATACGACACCTTAACGTATATTATTACAAAGTAAATTGTCTAAGTCTTTCTTGAAGTAACATAAATTTCCAACTTGTATTGATTTTCCGATTGAAAAGTAGAGGTGAAATTTTTTCTTTGGAGTATCTATAACTAATATTTATTTTAAATCTCTTACTATTTTTCTTCTATGTAACAATTTTGTTAAGTTTTACCCGTATTGTAGCATATAATCCCACTGAGTTTGAACAATATTCAATGTTTTAAATAATAGAAAAGTTTTCAAGTAGAAATGATCTTAAATTCTCCAAGTGAATCATACTTTTTGGAAGAAAGTCCATGCGAATTCTACCTTCACTTACTAATATGTCTTTGAAATCCACTTTATTCATTCCAAGTTTTCACAAACATTTCATTATGAAAACGGCAAAGTAGGAAAACGATAATCTCAAAGACCTGCTGACACATCACAGCATCACCCGCTGCTTGCGCGTCGATGCTGTTGTTCTTGCTGTACAAATCTCCCGACCTGTTCCAACAAGTTTTAGCGTGACTCATCCTCCGATCTAAAAATGCCGGCGAATGGCGTATCACCTACCGCTACCCTGACTGGCTAATTACCGTCACCTGCTTATCTTCCCATTTAAAGATGTGAATTTTATATGTAAAGTGAATTTTTACGCTAATGCTTAAATTCTTTGCTATAGAAAGTTCAAGTATGTTAGTTTTTTTTTCTCTTATATGTTACATTTTAAACACATGATACGAAATTTTTACGTTATGTTTATCTTAGAAATTTTAAGTATATTATTTTTTTTCTTATTTAACATTAACCTAAGAGTTTAATTGTATATGAAGAGTAAATTGTCACGTTAAAGTTTAAGGATATGATATTTTTGTGAGGTAAATTTTCGTGTAAAGGTTAAAATTCTTTATCTTTGAAATTTTTATTCTGTTAAATTTCCCATTATTTAACATTAACCTAAGAAAATAATTGTGTATGAAAATGTCGCGTATTGTTTAAATTGTTGTCGAAGAAAGTTTAAGTATGTTATTTTTTTTCTTCTCTAATTTAGCATTATTCTTACACATTTTAAAGATAAAAATTTTATGCGTGAAATAAATTTTCGCATATTGTTTCAATTCCTTACCTTATAAATTTTTAGTATTTCTTTTTCTCTAATTTAGCGTTATTCTTACACATTTGAAAGACATAATTTTTATATGTGTGGTAAATTTTCGCGTATTATTTAAATTATTTGCCTTATAAATTTTTAGAGCTTCTTTTTTATCTTATTTATCGTTGATATAAGAGTATGATTGTACATGTGAAGTTAATTTTCACGTTCAATTTTAAATTCTTTGCCTTGTAAATTTTTAGTGTTTCTTTTTTCTAAAAGTTAGAGTTGTCATTATACATTTTAAAGACATGAATGGCAATGTTTGAATTCTTTGTCGTAGAAATTATAGGTATGTTATACTTTCCTCCTGCATGTCAAATTTAAAGTCGTGATTTTTATGTGTAAAGTAAATTTTTGCGTTAATGTTAAAGTTATTTGTCGTAGAAAGTTTAAGTATGTTACTTTTTTCTTTTATTCAGCGATATTTTAAATACATGATTTTTATATATGTAGTAAATTTTCACTCAAATGTTAAAATTATTTATCGTAGAAATTTTAAGTATGCTAATTCTTCTTACATGTCACATTTTAATGTCGTGATTTTTATATGTGAAGTAAATTTTTACGTTAATGCTAAAGTTATTTGTCGTGCAAAGTTTAAGTATGTTAGTTTTTTTTCTTTTATTTAGCAATATTTTTACATATTTTAAAGACATGATGTTTATGTATATAGTAAATTTTCGCGTAAAGGTTAAATTTATTTGTCGTAGAAATTTTAAGTATGCTAATTCTTCTTACACGTCACATTTTAAAGTAGTGATTTTTATATGTGAAGAAAAATTTTTACGTTAATGTCAAAGTTATTTGTCGTACAAAGTTTAAGTATGTTACTTTTTTTTTCTTCTTTTATTTAGCGATATTTCTACATATTTTAAAGTCGGGATTTTTATGTGTAAAGTAAAATGTTACGTTAATGTTAAAGTTATTTGTCGTAGAAAGTTTAAGTACGTTACTTTTCTCTTGCATGTCATATTTTAAAGTCGTGATTTTTATATATGAAGGGAATTTTCGAGTAAAGGTTAAATATTTATCTTAGAAATTTTAAGTAAGTTACTTTTTTTTTCTCTTATTTAGCGATATTTTTACTCATTTTAAAGTGATTTTTATGTGAAAAGTAAATTTTTTACGTTAATGTTAAAGTTATTTATTTTAAAGAGTTTAAGTATGTTACTTTTTTCTCTTATTTAGTGATATTCGTACACATTTTAAAGACATGATTTTTATTCGTAAAGTAAATTTTCACGTTCACTTTTTTTATAAGTTTATTTTTTATAATAATAATAATAAAATCTGATAATTATTACTAAATATTATCTTCATATTTAATAAATTTCATAATTACTCCAATTGCAACAACTGTCTACGCTAAAAACCCATTCGCTACACTATGACGTCACGAACAAATTATCTATCACTTTAACTGTTTCAAGCAAGATCGTTACACAGCAACTCAACTCGCAAACGCGTTGAAGCGTGTTGAAACATCCCTAGTCTCGTTCCCCTCCCTTCTGACGGGTCGATAGTCAGTAGCACCCTCTACCGTGAAACCTGATTGGTCGGTGAAGTCACGTGATCACCCCTCATATATAGACGCTACCGGTTGCCGTCTCGCCATTTCTACTTAGATACCTGAGTGTGAAAGACGTGCTTAATACTTCGTGTTTTTTTTTTCACAGATTTTTTTTTTTTTGTTAGGGTGGAGTGAGGCGGTACCAATTCTTCCTAAAACAGGTATTGGGCTGGAGGTGGGTCCTCACCTTTAATAAATAATTTTTCAAAATTTATTAATTGTAATTCTAAAGTCTTAACTTATTCAAAATTAGTTAGGGAAGGGGGGTGGGTAGATGAGTTACCATGAAGGCAACGTCCGATAGTCGATATTTTAACAATTGTTTGGTAAAATATTGAAATGTCACGTGTAGCTCGGGGTTAGGGTTCTTTAGACCCTTAGCAAATGGCCTTCCTTTTATTAACTTTTCAAATTTAACATTTTTTTTTTGTGTAACTTTGTTGCAGGTATTTTAACTTGGCTAAAGGATATGTAAGTAACTCGCTAGAAAACCAAACAGTCAATCAGGAGTTAACTTTTGGTCACATGTTTAAAACTTATCAGTCACAAGCGAACATTTAGCTGACCGATCAGAACTCGTTGCCAACACCTGAAAACTAAATTTGGTATATATCCAATGTTATCACCACTTAAAACGTAAATCTTAACATAGAATGACGTCATACCCACTGTGACGTCATTAGTAAAAATACCTATCACTCTAACTTATTCGTTTAGAAGCAGCCCTAGAACAATTCAGCTCCATCTTAAAGGTAAATCGACACTAAAAAGTGTTGCCAACGCTCAAAACTTTGATATAAAACAAATTATGACGTCATACCCCGTGTGACGTCACTAGTACAAATATCTATCACTCTAACTTATTCGTTTACAAGCAGCCCTAGAACAACTCAACACCATCTGAAAGGTACATCGAAACTATAGAGTGTTGCCACCGCTCAAAACTTTGATATAAAACAAATTATGACCTCATACCTATTGTGACGTCACTCAATAAAAGCCTATCACTCTAACTTATTCGTTTACAAGCAGTCCTAGAACAACTCAACCCCATTTAACTGGAAACAAAAACTAAAAAGTGTTGCCACCGCTCAAAACTTTGATATAAAACACATTATGACGTCATACCCACTGTGACGTCATACACAAACAGCTTATAACGAAACCGAAACTAAAACAGCAGCAGGAGGGAAACAACTCCACTCCACTTCCGGTCACGTGACTTCCGGTGACGTCATATCCGACCACGCCCCTTCCGGTGACGTCATCATCCCTCATCCCTTGCGCATTGCGCCCTGGCTCAGGATCGGCATTTTCTAACTACTAGCACTGCAAATACTGCACTGCATGCTTAAATTAGCTACACAAGTAGGCAATTATTTGCCTTTCTCTGAAAGTTAAAATGTAGTCACCTTTTCTTTAAGACATATCAACTGTAAAAGAGGTAATTGTTGGATTTACTAGCTTCTACAGTGAATTACACCGTATGACTCATTTACGTCACTCACTTGAATAGAAAGACATAAAAAAAAAATGAAGTTCTTGAGGTTTTGCGGGTGGAAGTGGAAACCTTGCTGAGAAGTGTGTCACGGGTGTATGCTCAGATGATTACAAACGGAAAATGAAATACCAAATCGTTCTCTTGAAATATGATGATTAATCCCTCAGTTATTCAAGGTAGAAAATTGTAAGAAATAAGCAAAACTATGAAATAATTGTTTTCTTCTTAATTATTATTATCATTATTATTATTATTATTACTATTACTATTATTATTATTATTATTTTTTTTTTTTTTTTTAAATAGCATATACGGTATAGTTAAATATATTCTCATCAACCATTTCAATTTTTAAACATTGAACATAGTAAACTCTATTAGGTAAGGCATGAATTTACTAGTATAATACTTTTTTTCCTGGTGACCAGGTGAGGGGAAATGCATTAATTTTGAGATATTTATCGACTAAATATTCCTCATTACTATCCTTATTTGAAACGTAAAAAGAAAGTTTATTCAACATGCATACAGAGGGCAATCTGATAAAGTGTCTTAATAATATTGTATATATAGGTTTAGAAAAGTTTAAACTTTTGGAATTTGTGAACTCGATTTTTTTTATTGCCCCAACGGTCAATTCTGTATTTATGACCATTGAAGCTCTTCTTATGCTGATTCAAGAGAGACTCATATGTAGAGTTTTAAACTTTGACATCAGAACAATTTTACCTTCGTTCATTTATATGTCTATAAGTAAAATAACAAAACATTTATATTTTGATGTTGCCGAAATAAAAAAAAATTTGAATGTAAATCCAAAATGACTCTTAAATAATAAGCAGTTAAATCAACTCAAAAACTTCATTTTCCAAAATATAGTATTTGAGCTATGGGAATGTGCACAAATTACTGCTTATAAATCGTGAGTTATTTCCTAAAAATATCGTTACAAACAAAATGTAATAATAATTACAGTTACCTCTTTTTAAAGATTTAGTAATTACAAAGAAAAACTACTTGTTTTAAACACTCCGTCCACCTCCCCCCCCCCACCCCCTCTCTCCATCCACACACCCACACATAGAAATTAGAATTGTGATTCAGCTTGTATACTGTCATTTGTACTGATATATTTATGGTAGTTCTTTTCCGTTATATATTATACTAGTTAAATCCATGTATTTTATTTTTAAAAAAAAAAAATTAAAAAAAAAAAAAAAAAAAACACGTACTGATTAGATAACAATAGAAAGAGACATAATTAAGTAGAAAATAAAGTTTTAAAAATTTCATTATCAAAAGACAAATTTAAAAACATTACATCAGCATTTCTTTTCTTTCCATTCAAGTTGTACAATTACTAACTAAAATACTTTTAGAAGAATGAACGTATATTTTATATTCTTTTAATATTCTGCGAGAAAACTAATTTATAAAAGAAACTACTTACTTTTCAAATATATATTCCGAATAAAATATAAGTTAATTTTATGTTCTTAGGACCTACGTGACAACTGTTTTCTTTCAATAGCAGAAACGAATTTCAATTCCTTTCTTATTATTATAAGTATTAGAGTACCGTGGGAAATTTATTCGAAATAATCAGGTGTGTGAACCTGTTTTTATCAATGAAAACTATAAAATAAGAGATCTTCGTTTGTTTTTTTTATTATTATTATTATTATTATTTTTATCTCGCTAGTGTTTATTCTTTGATTCAAGTCTCTCGACGTAAAGTTACTTCAGAAGAAAACAAATTGGACTGTAGCAGTTACTGTCACTAAAATGGCTCTTCTACATCACACGTTTGCATTTTCATACAACAGGGCTCAATACTGGACGTGCACAATTTGGCGACATTTAGTGACTGGAAACTCTTGAATAACTCAATTGATGTTTATGAGAGAAAAGAGTGGACATCAACGAAATCCGCATGTTCTTCTTCCTTCGTCCAAAACGTTAAGATTATAACACAATAGACTGAGAGGCGACTGCAATTTTTAGACTCCATCGAACATCATTCTGAATTTTTTATAGAAATTGGAGAAAAGTGAGTAGATTACGAATCCACTGGTCAGCCGAGGCAAAAATGGCCGAAACTGATCAAAAATCGACGTTTAATAAGTTGAACTAAATCCCATTACCAAATAACTTGCCAAATAATGAGCATTTTTTTATATTTGGTCACCCTCGCTCTTTAATTTTCAATTAAGAAGGTTGCAAATTTGGATGTGTGGCTATGGCTTATTTGCATCTTTCACAAATGAGCCAAATTGGCAATAAACATTACGTCACTGATGATGTAACTGATGTCGCCATTTTGGCTTACTTTTAAAAGATACAAAGTTTCTGAGCCAGATATCAGAAATCGTTTGAGCTTTTTCTCTTTGAAAATCAAAATGCCGTGGGTTGCCAGACGAAAAAGTTTGTTCTCTTTTTGGCAAGTATGACATATTTGGCAATCGGATTTTAGTTCAACTCATTCCAAGTAGATTTTGATCAGTTTCGGCCTTTTTTGCCACGGCAGACCAGTGGATTCGTAATCTACTCACTTTTCTCCAATTTCTATAAAAAATTCAGAATGATGTTCGATGGGGTCCAAAAATTGCAGTCGCCTCTCGGACTACAAGAACCAGCAGAACATGGACGCCCCCAGGAATATTTGCAAGGGGGTGCAAGACTAAATTTTTATCAAAATCCTCAATTTTTTTAGAAATGTTAACTAATAATTATGCATTATAAATTATGCTCTTTGAAAATAATAGACATTCATGGTACATATTTTTGAAAGCGCAACCCTGTTAAAGAAAAAAAAATACAAAATAGTAAAAATATTAAAATATATATTTTTAACGATTTTTTTATCATCCAATTAGATTTCACGGCATTCAAGAGACAGTGTTTAGAATAGAGGAACTCGAAGATACAAAATTACAGAAGAGTAAAATTTTTTTTTATTTCTTGCAAATTTCGAATACAATAATAAAAATAATAATAATTAAAAAAAAAAAAAAAAATGAAACACGAAAGCAGTATTGGAATATGTTTAATTGAATTCTAAAAATAGATTTCAAGATAAGTATATCTGATGACTTAAAAAACAAAACATTTTCCTAGAATTTTGAGAACTACACAGGAAATGATTATACAATAAAAGAAACTAGGGGGCTTCGCCCCCTGCTCGCTAACGCTCGCCAACCCCCAAACACCTCGCTGCGCTCGGATTGAGCGGCTTTGCCTCTCGAATTTGTGGTTAAAACATCTTGCTGCGCTCGAATAGGTTTGCCAGCCATGAAAAATGTAACCAAATTTTTATAACTTTAATGTAAGGCCTAATAGAGAAAACACCTAAATTGCAAGTTTCATAATAGAAAGTAAAATATACTATCCGCCAACATTCTGACTTAAAACTTCATTAGTTATGCCCTTACATTGAAGTCCCAATATCTTTTATTTATTCTGATAAGTCGCCCCGTTAGAGAACGACGTCCAACGCGAGGCATTTTCTGGATAGAAATACTTCAAAATAATAATTACTCTAATACAAAAATGCTTCAGAAAAACAGAAAAAATCTACTTTGAAACGAAGAGTTTAAAAAGAGCTTTAAAATTAGTAACTGGTTTGTTGTTTACATATGTAAGGATAGCTTTAAAATTAGCAACGGTTGGTTGGTTGGTTGAACCCCCGAGCAGCGGGTTTGTTTACTTAAGGATGTTGCCATTCTTATATTCAAAATCATTGAGGCTTTGTAGTAGCTTAATGAGGAAAAATATTGAAATTTAACTAATTAATAAAGTGTTAATAAATTATTTTGACACGTTTTGGCAAATCTACAGCTTATTTCCTTTAAAATGACACCTTGATCATTGAAATTGGTTGAGTAGTTTAGGCGGACGGACTAACCCCAAAAAACGTATTGCCTATTAAATATATAGATAAATACTTCTACTCATCAGCCTCTACTAATCATAGACAACAAACACCAAAAAATCGTCACGCAAGTAGCTATAAAAATGATATAGAAAAGAAACAAATAATAAATTAATAGAAAAAAAAAAATGCTCATTGTAACATAAAAGTATAAACAGCACATGTGCTTTTTTTTTATCTTGGAACTTACATCTTTTCTCTCATTTTTTAAAAAAATTCAATAACCAAGAGGGTGCAAGTGCACCTCCTTGCACCCTCCTGGCATCCATGCAGTAGAATAATTTAAGCATTGGTTTGAAATTAAAGGTGAAAATAACACGTAGTGAATATTCAAAAATTGACAAATAGGCAAATTAAAAAATGACATTTTAAAATGTTTTATTATATTTTGTATTTATATGAGATTGAAATATTTACTGCATTTGCAATCAAGAGGAAACACAAAAACTACCCACTTTTTGGGGGCATTTTATTGAATCTTATCAGCAAGACATTTATGAGGCTGGAAATACACTGTGTCTTTAAAATTCTAAAATTTACACGCATAAATATTAAGAAGAAAAAAACCTTAAAAGTTCCTTAGAAAACTATTTCAGTCTATCAAAATTTTTTTAGAAAAAAATTGTTAAGTTCATTGAAGGCTATCAGAAACTACTTCCGTAAAAAGGTTTTTAGATAATTAGTTGGATAAATAATCATAGCTCTGTTCTTTTCCCTGATTAGAGCTCCTGCAATAGGGTTGAAGTGCAACATGGATCATAGGGCTGATCATTCAACCTATTGGAGTTTATTCAAACAGTCCAAGCTTTAAATGCTACGTACTGGGGGGGGGGGGGGGATAGGTCCAATTTGAGAGTGCACACAAAATTTCCAAATCCTTCTCTGTCATGGAACCAGTAGGGTTTCCAACTTGAAAGTACGAACTCTGCACCACCAGTTGTTTACTTTAAACTGCGCCAGATTACGGCAACAGTTATTAATTCACTTTCTAGCAAAAAATGGAGGTTTCTAGCACTTGTAAGCAAAAATTTCTTTGCTTATAGGGCCATAAGGTAATGAAAGTATTGCACTCACTAAAAAAACTAGGGGTATGAAACATTGCACAACTTTCAATTACACTATATTACTCATGTAGATTTGATTTGTGTCATTTACTGTTCTTATACATTACTGTTCTCATCATTCATTTCGAAAAAATTCCCAGTTTTGCGATATTTTTTACGATAAATCTTGTGTGTGTGTGTGTGTGTGTGTGTGTGTGTGTGTGTGTGTGTGTGTGTGTGTGTGTGTGTGTGTGTGTGTGTGTGTGTGTGTGTGTGTGTGTGTGTGTGTGTGTGTGTGTGTGTGTGTGTGTGTGTGTGTGTGTGTGTGTGTGTGTGTGTGTGTGTGTGTGTGTGTGTGTGTGTGTGTGTGTGTGTGTGTGTTATAAGTGGTGAAAGCTGAGAAGGGGAGAAAAAGAGATCGTTAATGAGCTATGTTCAAGCAAAGTGAAGCTCTGGTGAAGGCTCTGTGTGAAGGCATTCGTTTATCAACTTGTTACGCCATAAAAGCATTTTTACTGAAATTTCAGAGGTGGGATGTTTACCTTAAGAGGCATTGCCACAGAGGTTTTGAATAAAATCTTTAGGGCCGTTTTTTAGCAATTACCGAAAAACATTATTTTTTAACGGCAGCTACCTAAGGCGCTTGCGCGATAATGACGAAAACTTTAATGGTAGGACCCATGACCACCACCTACCCGCACACCAAATTTAAACATCGTAGGTCAATTTGTTCGGGAGTTATGCTACAGACATACATTTTTTCTATATCAATTTTTTGAAATCAGGATGTTCCAAAACGTGGAAAAATGCAAAAAAAAAAAAAAAAAAAAAAAAAAAAAAAAAAAAAATCTGACCGAATCCTATACTTTCATTACGGGTAATTGAAAGTAAAAATAATTTTGTTTATTACATTTCTACACGTTTTGTAACATACTGCTTTCAAAAAATGTCTGAGTCAAATGTCAAAAAATGTCTCGAAAAAATTTCTGAATGTGCGTCTGCGGCCAGCATAACTCACGATCGGATTGACCTACGATGTTCAATTTTTTCATACGGGTAGGAGTCAGCCATAGGTTGGTATGTGAGCTCAACAACCTATACTGGTGAATGATAACGGCTTTAATCATAAGTTGGCCATGGGACCTGTCATTAAAGGGTTCGTCAAAATTGCACATGCGCATGGTAGCTACCATTGAAACATTTATGATTTTTCAGAAATTGATGCTAAAAAGCAGGTCTAACGATTTTGATCAAAATCGCAAAACTTTTTTTGTGTAGTAAACACCTCCGAAATTCTCATAGAAATGCGATAAAGGTGTAAAAAGTTGAAAAACGAATGTCTTTAGCACAGAGTTCTCTTCGCTTGAGCATCGCCCATCAATGACAATTTCTCATCTATTTTTAATATGTTGTTGTTAATGTCTTCTCTATTAATGTAATATTTATATTCATCATAAAACATATCACCAATTTTAGCATTTTTGTAGTAGGTTTTCTTTTTAATGGTAAATTACACCTGTCCATGGCAAATTTAAATTCAGTAACCAATATGAAGTATAATTAAAAGTTGTGTGATGTTCCACACTCTTGTTTTGATAAGGATTACATTAATCCTTTCTGAACAAAAGCGAAACATTTGATGGAGGAGGAAAGGAAAGAGCACACTATGATAAAGACGTTCGTTTTTCAACTTTTAACGCTTTTATCGAATTTTTCGGGGGTGGGGATATTTAGAACACCTTGAAATGCACTATTAAAGCGATTTTCATCCAAATCTAAAATCGCTTTCCAGCAATAGCTGAAAAACATAAATTTTTCAATGGCAGTGATCAGGAGCATAAAATCGGTCAGCTAATTTTAGATTTGTGTAATAATTAGATTTTTTTTTTTTTTTTTTCAATATAATCATTGTTAATAATAAAATAATTCAAATTATGAAGTAATTAATTTAAATAATTTATATATTTTTATTTATTAATTTTAATAAATAAATTGCTAAAATAATTACTTTATATACATAACATGTTCTCGGTCTCTACTATTTATAGCTCTCTAAATCCCTAAGTTCACTTGGTTTCCATAAACCATTGATAGTTTGTTTAAAAAAAACTTAAAATAAATCTAAATTACAAAATAAAGAAAGTCCAGGTAGTGCAACTAGTGTATTATTAGAAAATGCGGAGGTACAACTATAGTGTGTTCAACACTAGTGAATTTATTAGATAAAACTAGTGCATTTATTAGATAATGTTACCAGATATTATATGTATTTAACCTTAAAAGTTGTAAGATAAGAGAGACAAAACCATAACTACTATCGATCTATATATAAATCTATAAATATATAAAGCAGTTTATCAGTGACTCTATTATTGTGCCCTTATATGAAGTGACTTCTATTATGCGTAGAACTTTGAAACTTTAAACATAAGTAGTTTTAGCCTTTTAATTGTGCTTTTGACAAACAGAATGTTAGTTTTTTTTTTTTTTTTTTTTTTTTTTTAAGTATGTTTAAAGTTTTCTTTTTTTACAAAATGACTTACAATAGGCGTAGGGTACAGATACTTTTAACATCAGTAGTTGTGGTCTTCTAATTGTATTTTGAATGAAAAGTATGTAAAAATATTCATTATTTTTTTAATTTCTAGGGGGTCACTCTAAATATAAAATTCAAAAAATTTCGATTTTTTGGAAAATAATATCTGTATCCTCTGATTTCTGTTGAACATTTTGATACAAAATTTTTTCGATAATCTAAATCTTAGCAATGAACCTTTCAGCGAGCCGGGTTCGCGTAGCGTCAAAATCTATGATCTATACACAATGACGGAACTCCTCAATACGGATGCACATGGCTAGTATGATAATATAGGAGGCTGATGGGAACGCTTTGTAATCGACTTCATTGGGCTTTTTTCACAAACGTTAAATAAGGCAAATACTTATATTTTAAAATTATACATTGAAAAAAAAAAAAAAATTGGACTGGCCCATTTTTTTTTAGACACTAACCGGCCCGGACAACCCTAAGGCCAGTACGCCCCTTTTCCTGATCCAGCTTTAACAATTTGGCCAAACTATTTTAACTATTTTTAAGTATTTTAATATGGAGTTACAACGATTTCGACTTTATTCTACTCTCCGGAACTGGGCCAAACCGGATTATTCATGCTTTACCCTTTGCCAATTAGCGGGATCCGGACAATACTTTACGCACGTGTGCTATTTTCGATGAAAAATTTAATGCCAATTCCATTAGCCCCCATTAACCCGTGCACAAAAAATTAACATAGTAGGTCAATCCCTACGGGAAGTATGCTAACAGACAGGTATCCTAATCTACAGGTATTTTTTCTAGATAAATTTTTTGTACACAGTTTTTTTTTTTTTTTTTTTTTTTTTTTTTTTTGGTGTTTTGTTTTATTATTTATTTTTTTACCGAACACATTACTTTTGTTATTCTAATTTCATGTTGCACAAATTGTCTGTATATAGTGTAAATAGTGACGTATTATTTTAAAATTCTATTGTAATTTATTTTTATCTTATTTTATTTATTAACAGCGATTATACAGGTTAGGAAAAGGTGGCAACACCTAAAGCAATCGAGAAAATTCTAGATGTTTCTTTTCCGAAGAATTGGCTGGAAATTTCGCAAATATTCTCTCGCGCCAAGTATATAAAGACCGGGAGATCGGGAAAGTTTTCAAATTGACATCGGACTTCGATGAGAGCTGATTGCTTTGTTTACTGGAGAGAGCTTGTATAATCGCTGTATTCGAAGTTGTTCTTACTGAAGCTTGTGTTGAAGCTTGAGATTGATTCGACTGTTGTTTTTGAATAAATTTTGTGCCTGTGAAGAGTGAATAAATAGTATTTTTCATCTTAAAAACTGTGCCATCATTGCCTCATTGGAAAAATTCGTAACAATATTATCATACCGTAAATTACTATTATTCTATTATTTCATACCCTATTATATTACTATTAAAGTATTAAAGTTGTAGTGTTCAATATAAATCCATCAGTGAACAGCTGTTCGACAAAGGCGAATAAATTCACGTAATGAAGAAAACAAAAAAAAGGCATGATAGTGTTGGACAGTGCAGGGCCAAATAACCCTCAAAATGTTCACTCAATAAAAACAAGCCGACCAAACGGTATAGTGGTTAGCGTGCTAGCTTCTAGACCACGAGGTTGCGGGTTCGAGTCCCGTGTTTGGCATGGGTGTTTGTAAATGTATGTTGGCTTGTCTAATGACGAATGTTTCGGCGCATTATAGCCCTCATGTTGCTGACGGCGCCAGATAATCTGAAAACAACCAACCAATAAAAGCAAAGCAAATTCTCTTTTATTTTGATTTTATATCCCAAGTTCATCATTTATGACGTCAAATCCTTATACTTATTACATTTGAAGTTTTTTTTGGGGGGGGGGCGGGGGAAGCAAGAAACTATTTAATCGCAACTGTGACTAAGTTATTGCAAGGCGGTCGTGTAAACAAGTTTCGAAATTTTATCCTAATTTTCTGTCCGCTGTCATTCTCGCCTGTCATCTGCATTATTTTGTATAGGACAGATCTTTAATTCATTTTACTTTTATATAAACTTTTCCGCTGGAAGCCACGTGAGTAATTTTGTTTGATTAATTTTCTCTTTCTTTTAATCGGTTACATGTTCTTCCAGTTTCATTCTGATAAAAATTTGCTAGTATAATTGAATTAACTTTTGATTATTATTTGGAAGTTGAAAAAAGTATCTACTTGCTTTAAAGTCCTAATTTTAGAATGTCAAGGAAAGAATGACCATTTGTCATTGAAGAAAGCTTTTACCATAAGTGCGTTTCAATATTTTTACCAAATAAAAAATGCCAAACTCTTGTCTCAGAGTTAAAGAATCACTTAGTATGCAAGATGAGCTGTACTAGGGTAGGGTGGTGTAAAATAGATATAAAAATCACTGTTTTTTTATGTTCAGCTAAAATTTTCTTGTAAATGTTTAACAATTCAATTTTTATTTTTATTTATATTGCACATCTTGGGAATAAGAATACATAATTTTAATTATTATGTTACATAAATATGTTTCTGGGAAAACATTTTATAAGTATATGTTTACTATACCCATTTTATGCCACGCAGGTGAAAATGGGTATACTATAATTTAACAATGTAAAACATAGAATAAATAATAAACCATAGGTAAATAATAAACCAAAAGAAAGCACTAGCCTAATGAAATATGAAAAATAATATAGTAAGCCATAAAATCATTTAAAACTTGTTGTTTTAGTCTAAAATCAGTTAATACATTCAACTCAAATGTTTTTTTGGTTACATTTGCATTTAAATCACATTCTTCTCCAAATTACACTTAATGACTGCAAAAACTGTCTTGCAAAAATATGCCTTCTATTATTGAATGCCGATTCATTTTAATTTCTGTTGTCTGGCTATTTTCAATGGACGTCTGTGAGCTTCCACATCAGGGAAAACATAAATCTCATAAATCTTGGTTTTTTAAAAAATTTTATGTCTTATGAATCTTTTTTGATTGCCAAAATTTTTCCAATAAATTCTTGCTTCCTTTTTTTCCCCCTAAATATTCTACTTTCACCCATGCAGGTATGCTAGATATGTAGGCCCATTTTTATTGTTATTTTTTTTAGGCCGATGCCTTCTGATGTACTTTAAATTTTGTTTGACTTTCTATTCTTATTGTTTTTAACTTTTTTAGTACTCTGGTTTTCAAATTCCTTTTTTAACCTCATCGTGAATTCTTCATTCATTAAAACTTTGTCAGCTTTAGTTTGGACTCATTTATATTTCATTTTTGAATTTTTTATAACCCTTCTAGTTGTGTCCTGTTGAGAGATTCCTGATTCTTTCCAAGAAGGATTTTTAATTATTTAAAGCT
Organism: Linyphia triangularis; assembly: GCA_963978545.1. Taxonomy (NCBI): domain Eukaryota; kingdom Metazoa; phylum Arthropoda; class Arachnida; order Araneae; family Linyphiidae; genus Linyphia; species Linyphia triangularis. Next base: position 43,619,094 of record OZ021724.1, read on the forward strand.
TTAAATATTACAAAAGTATTTTAATGTGGTACTTTAAAAAATATTTTTATTTAATTTTTAAAAAATAAGACTTTTTTCAGAAAAACTTTATACTTTCCCCTTAAAAATACCTACATATGTTAATCCTAATATTATACCCGTTTTACCCCATTCACAAAATTTTAATTTAAAACAAATAAACAATAAACTGATTTTACCTGCAATTTCAATAAGCAATTAAATGTTGAATAAACATATTCAAGTCAGTCAAATGTAATTTCATTAAAAATTCCGAGCTACAGACAAGTTTGAAGTAGACAACATATTGCATGAAGCTGTACACAAGTATTTTTACTGTTGGTATTCATATAAAACAAATTATTGAAACACAAATAAAGTTTAAATATTGTTTGATATGTCTGTTTATTAATAATGTTTTGTATCTGGCATCAATAATTTTAAAGAAATATTTACTAAGGCCATCTGGCAACAACAACAACTTGAATTCAAGATTCTCAATAAACATGTAACTTGCAGCATGTCTGTCTCCATCGTCAATTTCTTTACAAATAATGTTACCAGACCAGGAATATAACATTGGCGACGAGGATAAAAGTTATGAAATTTAAAATTGAATATTAAAACGAATGTGGATGATCAGTATCTTCTTAAAAATAGACACTGCCGTTACAGCATCGTAATCCTACTGTTTTCGAACTGAAACCGATAGTATTCAAGATGCAAGATTCTGAATCTTCTCAGAGAATGGGCAAAATGCCAGTATTTCAAAGTACTGATTCTTTTGAAGAGTATCTGCTACAAGTAGAATTTTATTTTGAAGCTAATAAAATCAAAACTGATGCAGACAAAAGGGCTACTCTAATGACGAACATTGGAAAGGATGTTTTCTCAACGTTAAGAAGCCTACTACAACCTAGAAATATGAAGGAGGTACCTTATGACGAAATTGTTGAGGAGTTAAAGAAACATTTTTCTCCGCAAAGTTCGATCATCATGGAACGCTACCGCTTTCATAAGTTGAAACAAACTTCAGAGGATGTATCCAGCTTCATAGTCAACATCAAAGAACAAGCCAGTAAGTGTGCTTTTAATAATTTCCTGGATGAAGCCATTCGTGATAAGCTAGTTTGCGGCCTTGCAGATCAAAACATTCAAAATAAATTATTGAGTGAAAGAGACTTGGATTTCAAAAAGGCTGGTGAAATTGCTTTGGCCATGGAAACAGCCAATAAAGAAGCCAAATCTTTGAAATTTGAATCCAGTAATGATGTCTTGAAAATTACAAATGCAAACAAAAATAAAAGAACCTTTAATAAGAAGACTGCACCTCAAAACAATGTTGATAGCAAGAAAAATTCCCCAAGCTTCAAAACCAAACCAAAATGTAAACATTGCGGTAAGACACACAGAGATGAATGTGCATTTAAAAATGCCAATTGCTATAAGTGCAATAAAAAGGGACACATTTCTTCTATCTGCAGATCCTCGACAACAAATTTTGTGAAAGAAAACCTGGAAGATGTCAACACCTCTCTTGGCGAGTTCAGCATCAACACAGTTTCTGATTTTAAAGATGCCCCTGAACCATACTCCATAAACGTTGATATTGGTAATTCTTCTGTTCAAATGCAAATTGACTCTGGAAGTGCTCATTCCATTATGTCTTTAAACAAGTTCAAAAAGTTGCATTTGGGTCGTCTGGAATCGCTAGAAGCTCCTACATTGCGTTCCTATTCTGGTGAACTGTTGGAGGTAGTGGGACGATTCATGGTTCCTGTGAAACGTGGTAACGAGAAAATCTCACTGCCACTTGTTGTCATTAAGACTCAAAATAGACCTACCTTAATGGGTCGTTCTTGGATCGAACAGCTTAATGTAGACATTAAGACAGGTAACTTTGAAAAAGTAAATAATGTGTGCAGCTCTCCAAACACTATACCTGTTCTTACTGATGATACTAATATAATTGAGTATTGTAAAACAAATTTTCCCAATTGTTTTGATTTAAATAATTGTATTGGTATTTTGGGGGATCCAGTAAATATTGCTATGAAGAATGATACTGTTCCTATATTCTGTAAATCTAGATCAATCCCTTATGCTGTTCGACAATTAGTTGATAATGAGTTAGAGGTATTGATTCAGAAGGGTGTGCTAAAACCTGTTACTCATTCAAAATGGGCAACCCCTATAGTAGCTGTACCTAAAATTGATAGTGAAGGTAAAAAGACTGTAAGAATATGTGGGGATTTTTCAGTAACAGTAAACAAATTTTGTGAAACACAATTTTACCCTCTTCCGTCACAGGAAGATATTCTTACTAATGTGGGTTCCGGGAGGTATTTATCTAAAATTGACCTTTCTATGGCCTTTCATCAACTGCCTATAGGTTCTGAATCTCAAGAATTGTTAACTCTTAATACTCCTAAAGGTTTGCTACGATATACCAAATTACCTTTTGGCATAAAATCAGCATCATTTCTATTTCAACAAAAAATGGATAGTATACTGAAAGAATTTCCTTTTACTGACTGTTATATTGACGATTTGTTTGTGCGTGCTGCCACAAAGAAAGAATGCATACAAAGAACTCTCATGGTTTTACAGAAACTTAATATGTTCAATGTAAAAATAAACATTTCTAAATGTGAATTTTTTAAAGAGAAAATTCAAATGTTGGGTCATGTAAAAGATTCTGAAGGTATACATCCTGTCAAAGATAAGTGCAATGATATTGTAAATGCTCCACTGCCTAGTAATATGACCGAGTTGAAAAGTTATTTAGGTTTGCTTTCATATTATCAACATTTTATTCCCAATTTGTCTACTAAGTTAAAACCTTTGTATAGATTATTAGAAAAGAGTGTTAAATGGGAATTTGATGAAAAATGTATTAAGGTATTTGAAGAAAGTAAAACTTGGTTAAATGAATATAATGTACTTGTGCACTATGACATGTCAAAACCCATTGTGTTACAATGTGATGCTTCAGATTATGGACTAGGAGCAGTCTTGTGTCATGAACTTTCTCCTGGTGTTTTGAGACCAATTTTCTTTGCATCCAAAACTCTTTCTAAGGCTGAGCGAAACTATGCTCAAGTTCATAAAGAAGCTCTAGCTATTATTTTTGGCATTAAACGTTTCAATAAATATTTACAAGGTCAAAAGTTTATAATTGAAACTGATGCAAAACCATTAACACTATTGGGTCATGACAAACCTGTACCTGAAATGGCAAATTCTAGAATGCAAAGATGGTCTTTAATATTGTCTAACTATGATTATGTTATGAAATACAAAAAGGGTTCAGATCTTTTGCTTGCTGATGCTATGTCTAGACTTCCTTCTAAAGACTGTGAACCTGTAGATCAACTTGCTGAACAATTTGTTTATTATTTCTCTGACTTTGAGGACTTAACAAACAAAGAGATTGAAAAAGAGAGTGCAATCGATAATGAAGTAAGTCAGGCAATCACATTCACAAGATTTGGTTGGCCACATAAAGTACCAGATCATTTAAACGAATTTTTTAAGGTTCGTAACGAATTAAGCTTAGAGAATAATTGTTTGTTAAGAGCCAACAGATTAGTAATTCCTAAGAGTTTGCAAAACAAAGTACTTCAACTTTTGCATGTTGAACATCCTGGAATTGTACGTATGAAGTATCTTGCTCGCAGTTATTTTTGGTTTCCTAAAATGGACAGAGAAATCGAAAATTTTGTAAACAAATGTGTTCCATGTCAAATAACAAGACCAAACGCAATTAAGGTACTGTCAAATAATTGGCCATTGACTGGTAAGCCTTTTGATCGAATACATATTGATTATGCTGAGTTGGAAAATCAAAATCTTTTGATAGTGAAAGATTCCTACTCCAAGTGGATTGATGTATGGCTTGTCAAGAGCACAACTTCAAAATCCACTATTTCAAAACTCAGAACATTGTTTTCAATCTTTGGACTACCAACTCAAGTAGTTTCTGACAATGCTGCCCAATTCAAATCAGAAGAATTTCTGAGATTTTTCAAATCTAATTTAATTGAGGTTAAAAATTCACCACCATATCACCCAAATTCAAACGGAGCAGCAGAAAAATCGGTCAATATTGTTAAAAACATGTTAAAGAAACACAAATTCTGCAATCGACAGTATGATAGTTTCCAACATAGGCTAGATAGTGCTCTATTTGCTTATAGAAATACGCCATCTTCTGTCACTCTGAAGACTCCTGCTGAACTGTTGTTCAAGTTTACACCTCAAACAAAGCTCACACAGCTCCGAAGTGATCACCTTACTCGAGAGAAAAAGTATAGAGAATCTCAAGAGTCTCATTCTCAAGAATATGCTTCGAGATATTTTGATTTATATGAAAAAGTATGGGTTCGTTCTACTCGTAATATGGAAATTAAATGGTTTCCGGGTGAAATCATAAAAATTGTTAGTGCGAACACCTATCTTGCTAAAGTTCATAATCAAGTACGATTTGTTCATGCAGATCATTTAAGAAAACGAGTACCAAGTGACACATTGGAAATACCAATTAGTGAAGTACCAATTCCAATAAGCTCTCCCATTGGTTCAGCTCCACTTACAACAATTGCTGACAATTCTTCGACTTCTCAACCTGTACCAAGCGTTAAGTTAAACCAAGAAAAACTTGAAGAAAAACCTGAGTGTGAAGCAGATGTTCAAACACCGCTTACCCCTGCTAAGACTGTTGAGTGTTCCCCAGCTTTAAATTCAAGCCCCCTGGTGAGAACTCGACCAAAGCGAAACATAAAACCACCTAAAAGACTGAATTTATAAACTCTTAAGAACTTAACAAGTCATTGCTTTTATAATTTTTGTATGATTATGTAGTTAATAACTATACAATGTTATTCTGTAACTCTGATTTTTTTTTTAGGAGGAGAGTGTTTGATATGTCTGTTTATTAATAATGTTTTGTATCTGGCATCAATAATTTTAAAGAAATATTTACTAAGGCCATCTGGCAACAACAACAACTTGAATTCAAGATTCTCAATAAACATGTAACTTGCAGCATGTCTGTCTCCATCGTCAATTTCTTTACAAATAATGTTACCAGACCAGGAATATAACAAATATACTATCATATACAATTTTAAAAACTATGAATATATTAAAAACTTCTAAAATTTTAAGCAATATATTTTGACTATCCATTTTACCCTATAAAAGGGTTTACAAAAAAACTTCAATTGTTAGTGTTTCATTTCAACATAAATTCAAAATTTCATCAACATAAATTCATTTTAACATTTTTTTTTATCTTAGATTTAACTTGAAGTAACTACTATATGTAGTTTTGGTAAACTTCTAGAATAGCCCACCTCTTGGTGTGTTTTTTTTTTAAGTGTGCCAAGTCAGTGGTGATAACTTCACCAAGGTGGTAAATGAGTTTCGACAGAGTACAAGGAGAAATGTGGCAACCTTACTTATCGACTACTTGGCGATATTTCAAAAAGCTGCTAAGAGATGGGCTATTCCAGGAGTTAACCATAATTTTTATAGTATTCCTGTTAAAGAAGTAAACAAAGTTTTCTTTAAAAAAAAAAGGCAATTTCCTTAACTATTATGCTACATGGTAATTTATTATACTTTCTTGCAGTTGAATATGAGCAACTGGAATCAATATGCTCCAGATTATAATCCTCCACCAGGTATTCCAAAAGGTTATCCCTATGCTCTTAATCAAAATCCTCCTAGCGTAAATCCGATGTACCCTATGGGATCACCCGGTTATCCAATGCAGAATGCTCCTCATGGATATCCACATATTGGTGCAGGTCAAGGATCTTCCTCATATCCTCCTGGTGGATCTTCTCCATATCCTCCTAGTGAATCTTCTCCATATCCTCCTAGTGGGTCTTCTCCATACCCTCCTGGTGGGTCTTCTCCATACCCTCCTGGTGGGTCTTCTCCATACCCTCCTGGTGGGTCATCTCCATACCCTCCTGGTGGGTCATCTCCATACCCTCCTGGTGGGTCATCTCCATATCCTCCTGGTGGATCTTCTCCATATCCTCCTGGTGGATCTTCTCCATATCTTAGTGGATCTTCTCCCTATCCTGGTGGATCTTCTCCCTATCCTGGTATAACTTCTCTGCATTCTACTGGTTCTTCTCCACACACTCCTGGTTCTTCACCTTATCCTACAGCAACTTCTCCATATAGTGGATCTTCACCTTATCCTCAGTCATCTCCATATCCTGCAACTGGTTCTCAATCAGGCCAGGTAGGTTTATATGTTTTATTTCAAGATTAAAGCTTGGTATTATTCTAGTTGCTTGATAAGTTCTAGCCGAATTCGTATCATACAGTTATGCAATGAACTTCATAACACTATGTGGGCACACATGGAAAGGCATATCATTTTAATAAACATCAAATTCAGTTTATTAAATCAAACTGATTGCATATTATAGCTTGTTTGGCACTCTCTATATATAACAGTTGTCGCAATTTACATATTTATTTTATAATTATACCTACACAAAACTGGAAATGCTTTGTGAGAAGATTTTTAGATAATACTGACTTGTATTGAAAGTTAATGTACTGGAAAGGCGGAAATTTTGGCTACTTATCCTTTAATGCTGTCTGAAATGATATGTCATATTACCATTGTGTATTCTTTTTTCTGAAAGTCTACAATAGGCTGCTATTGAGAAAAAAATCTGGATAATTATATTTTAAGATCATACAGTTCCCTATTGTCGTTTCAGTTATAAGGAAAAAAGTTATGGGTAACATTAATTTACCGTTAAAGAACACTCTTTTAAAGAAAGAAATCCTTTTGCTGTGGATATAGCATTCACTTGATATTCTGACCTGAAATATGTTGTTGGAGCTTGTTCTCTAATTTACTTAAACTTGACAAATATTTTTTAACATGTTATTAGGGAGAATATTTCCATATCTGGTTATGGTTTGAGGATATTTATAGCTTTCCTTGTGCACAAACTTTAATTCGTATCATCCCCTCAGTTTCCTTCTAAATTTTTCAACTTTTAATGTTTGAATAATCAACAAAGAGCACATTTAATATATGTAGGAAATTCAGTGGGGCTAAATGATTAGTCAGTTGTAAATTTTAAAAGTTTGACTTTAATGAACTTAGAATCTGGTTTTACATGGTCCGGCACAACACCCACCCACACACAACCTACCTCTCCTGATCTGTCGTGACATTCCAACATGTCACTTGCTCTCCACCAGCGGTGATGTCTCATTTGATTGGCTCATTCAAACAGGTGAATGCTGTCATCAGTTGAAGGGGTCTCCAACCCATATAAATATATATGTAATGTACTAAAGCATTATAATTAGAGTTTTTGCAGTGTGGTCGTGGAACAGTGAAGAGTCAATTAGGAACAATCAAAGACATTTATTAAAATAGCTCGGAGAGAGAGCGTGAAAGCTACGTCTTAACTACATGATGATAGGAAATAGAATGCAATACGTATTATTGTCGAACAGAGAGCATAGTCAAGCAGTGTCGTGTTAAAACCGTGAGCATCGCTGAGTTAGCAAGGGTATTTTATAAACATTAAAGTGAGAAGGCAAGCATATTGGCGCCAAAACACAATTCTAATTATGGGATATGAATAACAAGAATGCTGACTCTGCAAAGATCTCGCACATTAATTTGGCGTGGGCAGTTATCAAAATAAATTGTTGAATGAATTGGTTAAAGAGGATTTCAGGCTTTGAAAAGAGGAATTAATTAACTGTCGGTTCTAAAAAAGGATTTCTATTACATATATATATTCTTTTTCGTAATTAAGAATACTAAACATGATAATTTGAACAGTTCATAGCTCTTAGATAAATGTCATATATTAAAATTGTATGTACTAATAGCAAAATTTAGATACTTTAAGAGCAAATATCTCTGCAATAGCTATCAATACAATTTCGACCATTTTGCTCAGCTTTGTATTTTACAGGGTTCCCACGGTCATTGAAAGTCATTAAAAGTGCTTAATATTTTTGAACTTGTTTTCAAGGCCTTGAAAATGCTTAGAGGTGCTTAAAAGTCCTTGAAAATGCTTAGAGGTCCTTAAAAGTCCTTAATTTTTACAGATGTTGTCCAGCTGCAAAATTTATAAAAATACAATTTGGACTTGCTATCCCCTCGTAACCGCCACTTATCTGCATCGTATCAAAATTTTCCGACATATTTGTATTGCGCATCCACCAACTTTAACTTTTTAGGTAGAATATACTTTATTAAAAATTTAAATATAGATATGATGCCTTGAAGTGAATTTTCATAGGTCCTTAAAAACATTAATTAGGTCCTTAAAAGTCATTGATTTTCATTCCGTGATTTGAGTGGGAACCCTTTTTTAGAACTGTAATGAGATTAATTTCTAGTATCGAGACATCCTACTGTTGCATACGAACCACTTGATTTTAAAGGAAGAGACTTACTGCAGAATTGACTGAGAACCCTTTTTTTATTTCATTTATGATTTAATAAAGATAGATACATTGTTGGTATCCAGGGTTTTTGCCATTCATTGCCACTTTGTAGTAGAACAGTAAAATTTCCATTTGATGTTAGAAGTGAAGGAGACTTCTGTACAAAAAAATTGGAGTTTTTAAATTGAAATTTTTTCAGAAATTAATAATATTTTAGTTTTATTTGAGTATTATTGATATCCCTGAGTTTATCATCATTTTTTGCTGAAATTTCTCAAGCCATCCGATGATAAAAGAGAAGTTCTGCAAAATTTAAATTTATCAAAATAAATAGAAATGGAAAAAATTACACTCGTCAATAGATAATTTTTTACTGTAATTTGAACGTTATTTATAACCCTAAACTTTTTGTTTTTTTCTCATGCAAAATTTTAAAATTGTCAGAAGTCCTTGTTTAAAATTTATCTATTCATATATGTAGGACAATCCATCTTAATTTTAAGCGAATAATTAATTGTTGTGTTTCTTATACAAATACAAAAATGACGACCAACTGCTGGCACACTACCCATCAAGGTTGGTCTAATTTCACTTTTCTGAATAATCCCTCAGTATTGATCCAGCTGTCTTTAAAACTGTTGACTTTGATACAATTTACATTGTGGTTCAGCAGATTGTTCCAACTATCAATTACTCTATTGTAAAAATGTTTTTTATTCTCCAAGTTAAAATGCGGTTGAAATAGCTTATATGCATAACTTCTTATCCAATCCCTTTTATTCAACTCTAAACCCTTGAAATCTCCCTGTTTGATAAATTTAAACAGCTGAATCAAATTCTCTCTGGATCTTCTTTCTTCCAATGTAAACTTATTAAGGTTCCTCAGTCTAGCACCATAATTCAATGTCGAGTTTCTCTGTATCATTTTTTAATACTTATTCACAAAACCTTTTTTAAAAATGTCAAGTTGCTCTTTTGATTAAAGTTGTGACCAGAAAAGGTGAGCTATTGAATTTTTATCCTTTTATATAATTCCATATTCTATATGGGTCAATCCATGGTAACTTATGTTTCATTTGAATACTTTCAGTTAACTGTTTTTATAAATATAGTAACAAAAAGTCATTCAAAATCAAATACTCATTTTATTTCTCAAATCAACCAGGGCTCGAAAATTATATTGCCCGACATGCATGTAAAAAATTAGATCGGGCGTGTATTTTTTCCTCATACATGCCCTGCTGATAAATATTTCATCAAAAATACCTTTTAAAAGATAAATATTTTCTATTTTCACTTGTGCGCATGTAATTTCGACCAGTTTGGGATTTTCAGTCGAAGGTCACGACTCTCGTATCTCCCAGAGCATCTGGCTTGCGAGAGAGGATTCAGCGCCATGAATCGTATAAAGAACCCATTGCAATGACACTTGTTCACTAAAACTATGAATAATTTAATGTGAACAAGCATTGATGAAGTTTAGCCAGCTAACTTTGAAAACTGGTTATTTTCAACTACAGGAACATACCATATGGAAGGACATGCTTTTCAGATCACTGCTAGTTCAGAATTTTCTGATTTAGATCAGAACAAAAATCACAACAAAATCAATGATCTTGTTGTCTAATGTAAAAATATTTTTAATATAGTTTGTTAAAACAGTGTCTTTGCATACTTAATTTTAGTGTAAGTATAGATCAATGTCAATGTATATTAACACTAATTCTTTTTCGAAAGGTCAGTACTAGATGCATGATTATGAATAAAACGTTTAGGCATGTATTTTCTCGACTAACATGTCCGATAGGGTTTATAAAAAATTTGAGATTTTTAAGGCCCTGAAATCAACTAATAAAGACTTAAATTTTAATGGAAATATTTTTTAAATTGATATAACTGTGTAGTAACTTATGTTACATTAAAAAGGAATACAGTAAAATGCTCTTTAAGTTTAATAAAAAATTCTGTTCTTTTTAACATTTTGCTATTTGAAAGTTTTATACATTCCCTTCTTTAACCTTTCAGAATTGTAGTTACGCATTTGGAAATTATTTTTATAAAACATTTTTATTTAAATTTAATTAAAAGTAACTTACATTACACATTTTCATGTAATCATGTAATTGGTATATAATGTTTCGGAATTGATATACCAATTGCTTTATTTGTATTAAACTAACTAATGCCTTAAGTTACTAAGAGGTTACACGAAGTACTATATACAAGGTGGCTACAGATTTTAAGAGATAAAATTCCCTGACATTTCCCTGATTTCCAGAAGATTTCTTCAAAAATTCCCTGATGCCCGCTATAATTCAAAAAATAAAATAATGGAGAATTTTAAAAAAAAAAAATTAATTCTAAATAGTCAAAGTATAATAATTGCGCCATAATAAATGTATGGTAAAAAAAAAAAAAAAAAAAAAAAAAAAACATCTTTAGATGAAAAAGAATGAAAAACATTAATTAAAAAATACAAAATTCTCCAACTTCAGCGATACTTGCTAACTTCAAGGTAAAGCAAAACCAGTACATTACTTTTCTTTTAAATTTCAAAAATAACACAAAACATGTTATTTTCTTTAACCCATTAGTGCCTGACTTTTGTTTTCTCTTCAAAAATCTCAATATAAGTAGTAAATGGTGTGAAATTAATAGGAAAAATGATGAAAAAAATCAGGGCATGAAAAATTAAAATTTATTTAAAAAAATTTAAATGTCCCAATTTTGGGACGCTAGGCACGAAAGGGTACAGGTTTTTTCTTCTGCAAACAATCACATAATACCTTCTTAAAAGCTATACTTTTATGATGTAATAATAAACAATATTGCTAATAGTAAAAAAACACTCATTTGAATTTTTTAAATTTTAAAATTTAATTTAAAAAAACTAAAACTGGTTTTAAATATGGTTTTCAGCAAGAAATATCGTTTTAAATTAATCAAAATACAGGTTATGTATCCTTACCAATCAAATTACAGGTAATATACTAATATTATTTCAGTTTTAAATTTAAAAGAAATTTTAAATTTTGAATTTATTTCATGTGGAATTCTTTAAAACATTTTTCGTGCAATCCAACCATGCATTTACTGCACTTTCTCATAACCTTCATTCCACAGTTCGCACATCTAACTTGAGTTTTGTTTACAATAATGTAATGATGAAGACCGTCATATATCTAATGGAATGTAATACCTTGGATTTTTTACGGTTTCCTGGATTCTTAGCTGGACCAGGGGTTAATGTGTTTATTTTGAAATATGCAAGACAAATTTCCCTTCGAAAATTTAAGAGATCTAGTGGATGTTGGCTTGATGAAGAACACAACCTATAAATTTGCCAGGCATTTTGAATGGAACTTTCCAATCCGAAAACAAATAATGGCCACCACCATTTTTTAGAACGGATGGAGCAACGGTAGCTGTTGAGATTTTGATCCATTCGATCTGTACCTCCCATACATCGATTGTATTGCGCAATTACATTTGGTTGATCCACATCAATATTTTTTTTTGCTGCATTTGACCATCTCTTTGCTTTTAGTATTGGATTTACTCCATGTACATTGGATCCTATTGTTACGACGCTATTGTGATTCCACCTTACTAAAATAATCTTTTCTTTTTCATCCAGGTGATATTCAAACGAACCTCGATTTCTTTTCTTGTAGGAATTTACACCTTCAAGATTACAATCTTTTGTTCGATTTTGACGAATAGTTTCAGTTCCACCAATACCTTTCTTAGACAAATGGTCTAAAAGTGCTGGGCTAGTAAATAAATTATCGAAATACACATCATAAGGCAAATTATCAGGTAGTTCTGAAATTAAATCCAAAACCACTGAACCCCCATTCCTAAACCATCAACATCCGTTATTGTACCGGCACCTTGATATGTTTCAAATTGTACAAGGTAACCAAGTCTGGTATTTAGACACCAAACTTTATACCCAAATCGGATTGGTTTATTTCTAATGAACTGTTTGCACCCATGCCGACCATAATATGGAACCATGCTTTCATCAATATTCAATTCCTGCTCCATTGGATAATAAAATAAATATTTTTCGTTTAACATTGAAAAATATGGTCTAAGCTTTGCCAACTTATCTTTTTTGTCAAGTTTGTTGTTATCAGCAAATTGTAAGAATTGTAAAATTTGCTCAAAACGATTTCGACTCATTGCTGAACTAACTGCAACATTGTTTACATCAATTGAAGGATCCCAATAAAGACGTATTCTTGGTAACTCTGCATATCCGCTTGTTAGTAATATAGCTAGAAACAAACGTAATTCTTCTTTAGAAACAGTATAGTTCATACACCCCTTCTGCTGAGCATACAGAATACTCTGCTCTCGAATCAGCTCCAACATCTCATCCCCTATGAATTCTTCAAATATTGATGTTGGAGACCAGTGAACATTTAGAAAACCTGGTTTTGGAACCTTCCAGGCATATTCATCCTTTTTATTTTTCGAAATGTCTTGAGCAACCCATTTCCTTTCTACTGACTTTTTCTTAGTATTTTTCTTACGTTTCTTGGATGGGGAGGGTAATTGTTTATCACTGTCTGATGATTCTTCACCAATAATTTGACGAGAAGCATTAGTCGGTTTTATTGTAACTATAGCATCACAACGCAATTGTGCACCGGAAAAGTTATCTATCAACTGCAACTTCATCGCCACTATCTTCATCAGTAATATCATTAGATGGGGGAGATATGTATATATCAGCATTCTGGAACTCTTCATCACCAGATAACTCTTCAAGCATTGCCAATGTTTCTTGCAAAGATAAACTAAAAATATTGAAGTGAGGTTGGGTTAAATAATTTAACTGTGACATTTTATGTTCATGAAATATAGATTTAGACAGGAAAAATCCATTAGAAATGTTTCTAATTTAGAAAATTATAAGTCTATAAGACAAAATTTTAAAATTTTTAGATGGAAATAACAATTTTTAGAGACAATCTTGGTTATATACCTTGAAATAATGCGTTTGAATTGATACCAATATGAAATAATTCTGCATAGTAACTCATGAGAATATGGGAAAAACCCCTACCCTTTCGTGCCTAGCGTCCCAAAAAAGGGACGCTAGGATATCTCCCTAAAATCAACTTTGACAATGAAATAAGAGAATTTTACAAAATACGTATTCTAATTTAATATATTTGCAAACATATTTAAGAAAAATATTCAATTTAAGTAATAATATAAAAATTACATCTTACCTTTTATGCTTAGGCATGACTAACTGCAAACAACAACAACATTCCGAAGTTCAAAGGTCATAAATATAGAAATATACAATCCATGTGCTGCCCTCTGTTGATTATTATTTCAAACACACTTTTATCATGAATTTAATATAAAGAATAAGTTTCTATGTAAATTTTAACAAACACAATAATATTTTTTCTGAACCGTCCCAAATATGGGACGCTAGGCACTAATGGGTTAATATATGTCACATGCCGTTTCCTGTTCATAGCATAATAGCCGTGCTGCTAAGTTATAGGATCATCAGAAATCTAACAGAAATAATTGTTCAAGGCATAATAATGATCCCAGATAATAAAAAAAAAAAAAAGCGGAACATCAACAGGCGGTTGTGGGCGGGATATCGATGGTTTGGATTAGTTGCTGAGAGTAGAAAAAGTTCGGAATCGTCCTTCTCCCAAATCGGTCAAGTAGCCAGATATTAAGGGCTTTTTAGACGGACTTAAAGAAGTACATGAAAAAAAAAAAACTGTATTCAACCCAACGTGGTGACATCACAGCATCCACTTCACGTGACGCGAGATATGAGGTAAATATCCACACTTGGCATGCGAGAAGGGAAACTTAAAAATTTCAAAATTCCCTGACTAAAGGGTAATTTTACGAAATTCCCAGACATTTCCCTGATTTTTCCAGAAGAGTGAAATTCCCTGACATTTCCATGAATTCCAGGTTCTGTAGCCACCCTGTATATAATTGTTTGTGTATAATTTAATTTGTATTATTTTACAAATGTAAAAACTTTAAAAATATTATACTTAAAAAATATAAATAAAAAAACAAAAAAGGAATGTTTATTCTTCAAGTAAGTTTTATTTTTCCTATTTATAATGCCCGCTACTACAGATTGTTTGATTTTAAGAATCAAATCTTTCCTTTTATAGAAAATTTCATCCGAGCCGTTTCTAGCCGAATCAATCTTTCTTTTGAGATTTGTAATGAAATGCTGAAATAACCACACTGCTTTCAAAGTCATCTTCCTTGATGACTATGATTTATTATACTTGAATACAGTGAATTGGTCATACTACCAATAATTCACTTTTGAGATTCTATGTTTTGTTCGTACGAAGCTATAGACGAAATTTAATGGCTTTTCCATAACAAAATTTTTAAGCAGATATTTTAATATTATACCGTGGGGAAGCTGTGAAAAATAGGAATAGGTTTATCAGTTTAAACTTTGAATTTATTTTACTAGTAGTGATCTGTAATTTTTTATTATTATTTTTTTTTAGTTATGGGGCTGCCAGCACAAACTGTTCATCATTATTAACAATTTGTTTTTTATTAGCACTCTTATACTTATTTTAGGAGCTACACTCCAATAACATATTCGAGTCCCGTGTTAGGCATGGGTGTTTGTAAATGTATGTTGGCTTGTCTAATGACGAATGTTTCGGCGCATTATAGCCCTCGTGTTGCTGACGGCGCCAGATAATCTGAAAACAACCAATAACATATTCATATCAAAATATAGAAATCAATATTGGTACATAATATATTAATTTTTTTTAAATCGATATGCTTAGGCTTGATTAGAAGATTGTTTAGTTTTTACAACATTGTAACTAAAACTGAACCCAAGGGGGTTCCTACAAATTATTTATATTTACTTAGAACAGTTTTGAAACCATGAGTAATAAATATTTGAATTTTGATGGAAAGTA
Organism: Linyphia triangularis; assembly: GCA_963978545.1. Lineage (NCBI taxonomy): Eukaryota > Metazoa > Arthropoda > Arachnida > Araneae > Linyphiidae > Linyphia > Linyphia triangularis. The sequence goes on from OZ021724.1 coordinate 43,634,510, forward strand.
ATTAGTATTTTTTGGAAAATTCTCCATTGATTCCTCCAATTCTATCCTTTTGGTAACTTACTTTACAAATTTTAATCATTGCATAATTAATGATAAAAAATATAAGTGAAATAAAAGTGTAGATTTCTGTTAGGTGCATATCTAAACCTAAGAAAATTTATATTATTTACAAATATCTGTGGTTTTTTTCTAAAAAAAAAAAAAAAAAAAAAAAATTGAAAAACACTTTTCTAATAACTTACTTTGCACAAAACAATCCATTTTAAAATTAATGAAATGCAAGAATTTAATCATGAAAAAGATTTGTTTAAACCATTTTTAATGTTATTTGAGGTAATATAATATTTTAAAAACCCTTAATATAACTATTGACAAAAAATAAATTATGTTATTGACATTTAAAATCACGCCACCCACTTCCATCAAAACAAAACAAATGCACCATAATTCGAGAGTGTTGTCTACTTTTAGGAATTAATTTAATAAAATAAAGGAACTAACAGAAATGAACTTTAAATCTTTTTGTACCCAAAATTCTATAAAATAGATAATATTTTATTAAAACTTTAATATTTATGAGTTTTTCCCTCTTTGAATGGTATGACCCATCTGCAAATTAAGTAGATAGGTTTGTCATATTTATAGAATTCCTTTATCTCATTGTCTTGAATAAAATACACAATGATTTGCTCCTAAAAATTGAAGATGGCAACCATCTTTTTAAAAACATAAATGTGTCAATAAGCTTTTATCTTTTATCAATTATGTTCGATCTTTCAATATCCACTATTATATCTTTCTCCTCTAGATGTACCCCTAGGGGTACGTGTAACACATGTTGAGAAATACTGCTGTAGAGGAATATATGGTACACAACATCTAAACAAATCCTCCCCCTGCCCATCCTCCTCCTCCAACAGTAAAGTATAAACAATATCATTTGAAAGGTTGAAAACTGCTCTACAACTTTAATTTAACTGTTTTGGGATATTAGCCAAAATAAATGTTGTTCTCGGACCCCCCCTCCCAAAAAAAAATAATTTAAACATGAAGCGAAAATGTCTATTTTTGTGAATTCTCGAAAAAGTATTACATTTACAGAAAAATGTGTTGTAGTTTTTTTTTTTTAAATAGATATTAAGAATTAAAATGGTACAAGATATATGGATTAAGAATAAATAATGGCAGATATATTAGCGATAACTAAAAGACTTGCAAACAGACGTGATTATAAAAAATAATATATGCAACATGTGCGAAATTACTTATTCATACTCGGTAAGTCTATGAGCACAATCGAAAATAAGCATTTTGCCTCTTTTGAAAAAAGTATCATGTTCGCAATTAGTTGCATAATACTAGTATTTATTACTATTATTTTTCACTGCTCTAAACCATTGGACAATAGTGGAAACCTTTTTTTTTCTGTAAAATTCCAGAGAAGTTCAATTTAAACGACAAAATAGTTTTTGAATAATTATTTTAGATTTTTAAAAAAATGGGAATTTACAAAAATTTCTGCTCTACTATTATTTGCATGTAGTGGCAATCCTGCCACCACTGTACATTTTCCTAATGTTCAAAGAGGATATTGGATGATCTCTGCCTGATGGAGAATAAGGCCTCTTTCGCACAAGGCAACTAGTTTATCTGGCGGGTAATTGGGAATGTAGCTGATTTAGGCCTCTTTCACACGAGGCGACTAGTTGATTCAACTAGTTTATCTGGCGAGTGATTAGGAATCTAGCCATTTAGGAAATGATAGGGAATCGCCTGAACCTTTTCACGCGCCTAATCAACTCGTCAGCCGAGGAGGTTTGTTTGCAGACATGGGCACCCCCAGGATTGTTTGCAGGGGGCTGCAGACCCATTTGACTATCAAGTTAAAATTTATATGCTTGTTGAATTCAATTGTGAAATCATAATTGAATCATTAATTTTATGGGAAGTAAAGAGTTATCTTTTTACAAATTAATTATATTTTCTTTATTCTTCTCCTAATGTTCCGGGTTTTGTTTGTTTTTTTTAATTAAAAAAAAAAGACGGCACATCGCGTTTATTCTTATTCCCGGCGTTCAGAGGTTCTGAACATTCAGCTTGCGAGTATTTGCACTATTTGAATGAATTTTTGAACTCGGATGTATACTTCCAATCATGGATATCACGCCAAAAATAGATTGTACATTTTTTTTTTTTAATCCCACCCAAATGAAGTATTTTTATTATTCTATATGACCAGTGCAGGATTTACGTATAAGCTAGACAAGCTGTAGCTTAGGGCTCCCCCCGACTTGCTTGGGGACCCCCAAAAGATTGTCCGAGTGAGCAATGGATGATGTAAGTGGTGACGTCATGGTCGTCAAGTGAGGCTAAATAATCCGTTGCTATACAAACTTCTATGCATTTTTAGACTCACTTTCATCGAGTAAATTTAGAATCGTGATTTAAATTAATACAGCCATATTTGGTCTTTTAAAACCTCCTAATAGTATAAATTAGATTTTATATTATGCAATGGTTACTTTTAGAACATTATTTTTTAATGTAATCGTTTGTTTTTATGTATTTTAAATAGCGCTTATGCTATCCTGTGCTTGGAAATAACGTAAAAGACTCAATCTTGGATGATTTATGACTGCAAGGTACTTTAGTTTATCTGTAGATTCCACTGCAGGCTGGTTCCATATTGATCAGCTCAATGTTATTGTGACGCATTTTTCACCAGATAATGGGCTCTCTATTGAACGTTTTCTAACTTTCCTAGAGATGGGCAGCCACACAGGGGAAAGTATGTCTAAGATGGTGCACAACTACCTTACAAATTAGTGCAAAATAGATATTAGTAAAGTGTCGAGGCCAGTTATATGATAATTCTGCCAATATGTCTGGCAAATACAAGGGTATGCAAGAAATAATATTGAGGATTAACAAATTCCATGTGCTGGCCATTCCCTGAATCTTGTTGGTAGAGCTGAGCAGCAGTTGACTATTGTTTGGATGCAGTTTTTTGGAATTGTTCAAGAAATATATAATTTCTTTTCATCATCTACATAAAGATGGGCAGTACTCTTGTCATTCTTCAAAGCTGATTCAAAAGTCTCTAAGTCTTTGTCAAAGACTAGATAAGGAAGCACATTCAATGGCCACAAGTGCAATACTTGATAGTTGTGATGGAATAATTTCTGCATTGCATCATCTGCATATTGATACTACAGAGAAAGGCAAAACAAGAAATCAAGCCTTAAACATTTTTGAATAAAATAGAGGAGTTTAAATTTATGGTAATGTTTTATTTATGGAGTTACTTGGTGTATGAATTTCAAAAGACTAGTCAATCACTGCAAGACCCCCAATTTAGTCTAGATGTATGTAGGAAATTGTATGCGTCACTTTCGGATTTTGTTAAAGGTTCCAGGGATATGTTCGATCATTTTGAAGAAAAGCAAAGGAAAAATTGCTTGATATTGATTACAAGAAAAGGAAAAGCAGATACAGAAAAAGGCATATCAATGATGATAAAGATGATGCTTTAGAGAACCTTGAGGCAAGAGACAAGTTCAGAATAAAAACATTTATACCTCTGATGGATGCATTAGAGTCAAGTCTGTGTCACAGAGGGCCTTAATATACAATGATGCTGCAAAAAAGTTGTCATTCTTAACGAAATTAGAAGCTACAGAAGAAGAGATTCACGAACGAATTAGTGCGTTATGCCAAACATTCCCTGAAGATATGGACATGAATCTTGTAGGAGAAGTCAAGAATTTTCATCAATATGTTAGACATAGTCAAGCCTATGGTTCAGCGAAACATGATTGTCTGACACAACAAGGTCTGTATACGGTAACATTTAACGATCGTGTCCAATCAGCATTCCCTAATGTAGAAGCAATTTTGAGATTGTTTCTTAGTATGATGGTTGCAAACTGCTCTGGTGACCCAATAGCAGAAACTTTTCTGCCAGTCTGCGACACTAATTAGAATATTAGAAAATAACCTGCACCGTTATTATTATTTTTTTTTAATTTGCATAAAATATATAAGCACCTTATTTGTCAATTTTACCAAACATTCCTGTTTTACATAAACATAGAAATTTGGCAAAATAAATTAAATATTAAAACGAAAATATTTAAAAATATTGTATTGTAAATTAAAATTATAATCATTCTGTATAAATTCAAACCAAACGGCAAAAGCGATCTTCACACTAGTCACGGACATAACGGCCGTCACATCAGCTCAAGCCTATGCAAATGACACCAAAACGGCATCGCAATTCTCGCCGATAACTGCTACTAAAACGGCTTAAACCTAGGTGAAAATTACCACTACTCCAACGCAAATATCGACCACCTTACCGGCGCAAATCTAGGCAATTACATCAAAGTAACAATCCGCAAAAACGACCATTATACCAAAGTAAGTAACGGCGTTTGCGCCTAATATATCGGTAGAAATCTGGAAATTTATGCAATAGAGACGATTACACTATCGACGTTACACTCTGCGAAGTGACTATCACAACCACGTAAATCTCGGAGATGGTGACAATTATTGAGACGCAAACCTTCAAAATGGTGGTTATTATATCGGCGTAACACTCGCCGAAAAGGAATATCGCAACGACGTAAATATTGGCGATATTTCCGGTCTTAGCAACGTGATTCTCTGCAACAGCGGTCCTTATAACAGCGTAACTTTTAGCGAAGCTATCAACTACACACCACCGCGTGAAAGCACATAGAACTTATTATGTTTCTATGCAATCTCCTTAAAATCGTGCATGGAGAGCATCACGATTCCGATTCCTCTTTCATGAAATAAAGTATCGCGCATGTGCGTTGATTCAAATCACCCTACCTAGAAATCGAACAATAATATATATATATATATATATATATATATATATATATATATATATATATATATATATATATATATATATATATATATATATATATATATATATTTTTTTTTTTTTGGTCCGATTTGTAAAATGATCTGTAGGTTGCTGGAAAATCTGCGACGTCCGTCTCCAGTCTCGCATTTTCTGCTACCGGGTCTGGTGAAAGATCTTTTTCTCAGCTGAAGAGGAATAAAAAATAAATTTAGAACAACAATAACTCAAGATAAATTATGTTCCCTCAGTCTCATGTGCATAGAAAGTGACAAACTACGCAGTTTATCATTTGATGATGTCATCAGTGAGTTTGCTCTGGCAAAGGAAAGAAAGAAAATACTTTAGTTTAATATAATTCCTTAATCCTTATAACATGTTTCAAGAGATTATATAATAAGCCTTTGTATATTGTGCCTTTTAAAAGAACTTTTGTTTCTTTTTATTAGAGTTTGCATTTTTAAGTTTGTTAGGAATAAAAATTATTTTAAGTTAAAGATTTATGATTGCACTATCTTCTTAATTGTATTTCAGTTTAACATTCTAGGTGTTCGAAAATCATATTTGGCACTGACATATAATATCTGTACTTATAAAGTGCCCCATATCTGAAATAGCTTAGGGCCTTATCAAGTCTAAATCCGGCCCTGTATATGACATACACTGTTGTAGTGGTGATGAACAATGACTGCGATTGAGTGTCAGCCAATTCTGAAGCTTGGTATGGGTGGGAGGACTAGAGAGGACAAAATTTATTACTTTCAATTACCCAAATGTAATACATAGGGCAATGAAAGTATAGGATTCAGTCACACACAAAAAAAAAAATCGATTTTTTTTTTTTTTTTTTCTTTTCTTTTTTTCTTTTTTTTTGCATTTCTTCGTTTTGGAACATCCTGATCCCAAAAAAGTGATCTAGAAAAAATGTCTGTGTGTGTACATGGTCAGAATAACTCCCGAACAAATTGACCAACGATGTTCAACATTGGTGAGCAGGTTGGTGATGGCCCAAGGACCTACCATTAAGGGTTTCGTCAAAATCGCGCATGCGCTTAAGGCAGCTGCCATTGAAAAAATCATGTTTTTCAATGATTGCTAAAAACGGCTCTAACGATTTCGATAAAAATTGCTGTGTAATGCCTCTTAAGGTGTAACACGGAGTTCTCTTTGCTTAAACATAGCTTATGAACGATCGTTTTTTCTCCTCTTCTCAGTTTCACTTATAAGAAAGGATAATATAAGAATTATCGAAAAGTATATCGGCAAAATTTCCGTTTAGGCAAAGGATTTTTTTATTATTATTATTATTTTTAAAGTCCCATATTACAATTATCGCAAAAAATATCGCCAAACTGGCCATTTTTCTAAGCGAATGATGGAAATATAAAAATGGTAAATGACACAAATCCACATCAGTAATATAGTGAAATTGAAAGTTGTGCGATGTTTCACACCCCTAGTTTTTCAAACTATTTGGGACGATATCACCCATGGGCTTCTCCCTACATTCGAAAAAGTTTAGAAAAGTATTAAAGTTCAGTGAAAAAAGAAAGCGTAACTGTACATTAACATTTCATAAAAACTTCAATAAACTTTATAAGAAAATCAAGGTTGAAATTAAAAGTTTGTTTCCTTGCATCCCCTTTTGTTGGTTCTGCACCCCCTTGCAAATATGCATTGGCCCATGATACCAATGTTTAGAAATTTTAAAAAATACCAAAAGTCTAAAAAGCTTTATTATGCTATAATAGCCGCTACTGTGTGTTTCAGTTCAGTACACGAAGAAGAAAACATAATCTTTCATTTGATCAATAATCATACCTAATGTCTACCATCTGCTTAGTTATCCTTGCAAATTATAAATTATAGCATTACATTTCTTTCCTATACTGTCAGAAATTTTAGGTTGACGATACCAAAGCTCCCTCTTATAGAAAAGATTCTGCTTGCCTTGCCTCTTCCGCTACATGAAATTTCGTACATGTCTCACTCAAACACACCGACTAAAAAACTTCACCTTATCTGCAATTACTAAATCAGTTTCCCTACTTATTGTAATTTTAATAACGCATACGGAGAACAGAAAACGTTCTTGCGAAAGCCATACAGAAATTAAAAAGAAAGGTCAGAAAACCTCTACCCTGATCTCTTTCTTCCTCTTTCATAGCTTTCCTGTTAACCCGTAGTAAAAACAAACTAAAGCGAGCTGCTTTGAGATCTGTCAAGTCGAAAATAGCATTATCTGGTTTCTGCGAAACACACAAGCCACATTTCGATAGCCGATGTAGACGTGTAGTTTTCGTAGGGGAAAGAGGGAAATGGTCAGCTTGAAATTTCCCCATGATATCTGCATCTTCAGGTTGAAGCATAAATAAATAAAATCCCATTTAGATATTACAATGCTTTTAAACGAAGATGTACTTGTACATTTTCAAATGAGCAGGTGAACATACTTAATTAAAAAGGGAAATGTATCCGGCGTTGTTTTTTTGTTAAGTTCTGAATTATAAATATGTTTTGTGGGTTAAAAACAAGTGCGTTTTTATGGTGGAATAATATGGCTTTAAAATATTTAGCTGGACATATTCTTTTTGTAGATTAGTGATCATTACGTTCGAAGATAAATTTCCATATTATACCATCTAAACTACAACTATATAGTGTTGGGGGATTTATGTCAAGGGTAATTCGAACACTGACACTCGTTACACCAGAATTTTAAAAAAATTACTCTCGGAATATATAATTTTTTTTAAACAAACTGAAAAACTAGGTTGATGTATATTGCTTGTAGGACTGCATAACCATTCTATTACTTGTGAACAAAAAAAAAATTCTAGAAAGTTAAATACATTTAAGATACAGGAAGTCTGGTACATACTGATAATGAGTCAACGCCAAAACATGTTTCCGTTTTAAAAATAGAGACTGTGACGCAGGTCCTATAAAGTTAGTATAAAATTAACTAGCTAATGATTTTCAATTTGAACGTCCTCTCTTTTAGTTTGCATTGTTTAATAAACAAACTCGTTTGATTTGTTACTTCTGTATACACATTTATCTTAAAGCCGTATCTTTGTCCAAAATAGTGAAATTGAGTTATAATGGGCAATTAAGAATAATAAGGTTTGTAAAAACAATTTGTTTTCTAAGCTATATTAGGAAAATTGTTCGACCATTTGATGAATCTTTTCCTTCCACATATATTGAAACTATTGGAGATGAGTATTTTATTTTAAAAGCCTAATTCAAAATCATATTTTGAAAATTGGTTCTTTTCATTTGCCAAGATACAGATTTTCGAAGTCTGTTCTTGTTTATTTAGATTGATTTGTTAATCGGAACCTCGGTATAAAAAGAGCCAAAATATATTTTTATAATCAAATTTACTTTTTTACCTAGAAACATTTGAAGGTACAAACATTCTTTTACACATTTATGACATTAAGGCAACAACACAGGAAAAGCACTATAACCTGTCAAAAACCTAAAGTTTCCACTTTTTAGATACCAAAGTATGATATATTTTAATGAAAAATGAACAAATCTATGAATATTCTAATCATCAATTTTTAAAGTTGGATAATTGCGATAAATTTACGTCATGGAAGTTTAACCTAAATTACTCAATGTTAATTTAACCTAAGTTACTCAGTGTTAATTATAGCCCGGATTACAGTTTGAGTCAACATATATCAATGAATAACTTTTATAAGACAGTAAAACTAGTTTCTTGTATCAATACTAAATGATATTTTACGAAAAGATGTAAAATTAATTTCGAACTTGGATCCAATCTATTACTCATTTATACATGCGTAGGGTCTTTGTCCCATTATAATTATAAATTTTTGCCTATGAATTTCACACGTATGTTTTAGAAATTAAAAAATCATTGAGCCTTGAAATAACTAAATCTAAGGATGGTTAAACGAGCCGAAATCCAAATCCTAAAAAAATACTTTATCAAATTAAACACTTGTTTCATGGTATGGATTTTTGCGTATTTCGAATTTAATTAAAAAAGATATGCGCTTTCTAACTATACAGCCATTATTCCACAACAACGTGGTCGGATCTTTAATCGTAATTCATTTATAGGTTGTTGTTGTTGTTTTTTTGTTGTTTTTTCCAAAACTAAATTCCAAATATTTTTTAAATGCCTATTTAATAGGCAATAATTAACAAGCAAATTAATGATAAATTTGTTTGTTAATTATCTGCTATTAACTTCATGTGTTCATGCAGCGCTAACACATGGAAGTTCGTGTGGGTATGTTTTAAAGTTAAGTATCAGTATTGACTTCCAATCTTTTGTCTCATCATGTTACCTGTATTGAATTAATCTTTAAAATCGCGGCTTGTTTTAGAATACTTTTTAAATATAAATTCTAGTCAAGTACAGAAGTTTTTTTTCTTTTTCAATCACTCATTCTATTAATATTTTCAAATAATTATTTTTCCATATAACTTTGCCATTGTCTAATTTAAAACAAAAACTTAAATACTCTATTCATTATAATTTTCAATTATAATTTTTTACGAGTAGAAAAAAAAAACGTGCAAAATGTCCCGTGCATCATCAAGAGAATTGCCCTCTTTAAACACTTAAAATCATTTCTAGCAGATGTGATTGGAATATATAATATGTAAGACTAAATATATTTTAAAGATAGTCCGAAATGTCAACACATTTTTTAAATGAAACTTGATTCGTTTAACCAGAAGAAAAATCTTTTTCGCAATAAAATAAACAAATGAAACAGCTGTTTTGAAACACACACTAAAAATAAAAGAAATTTTGTAGAAGCAATCTACCTTGAGCTTTTAAAGTAAAGTAAAAAAAAAAAAAAATTAATTTAACAGTTTAAGTACCTGTGAAAAATTTTTATTCAGTCAACGGATACTACTTTGGACATTATTTTGAATTGCTACATAAGCCGGATGAATACACATTTTAATGTTTATAGGAAACATAATGTCAGTTCTTTAGTTAATAATTGAAGAAATTAACTGAGATAAAATCCGCCCCTCAGAAGTCAATTATAGTAAGTGCAATGTTAAACCAATTATTACTTCTGGAGTACAAAATAGTCAATTTTATTATTGTGATTCGTAGTAAAATCATCTACTACATTGATTAAAACTTTTTATTCATTAAAAAAAAAAAAAATTACCCGCAAAAACTTAAATTGTTAAGTCATGAAGGCGATTATTAACCCCCCTCCCCAGCATTGCCAGACCTCGGACTTTAAATTCTTAGGTAGGAAATTTTTCACAAGAGCATTTTGGACATAGTATATTTAATAATATTTTTACCTATTGAAATATCATTAGTACTTCAAAAACTAAGACTTCCTACTCTTTAACGCCGACCAAACGGTATAGTGGTTAGCGTGCTAGCTTCTAGGCCGCGAGGTTGCGGGTTCGAGTCCCGTGTTAGGCATGGGTGTTTGTAAATGTATGTTGGCTTGTCTAATGACGTATGTTTCGGCGCATTATAGCCCTCGTGTTGCTGACGACGCCAGATAATCTGAAAACAACCAATCCTACTCTTTAACTCTTAACTGCTGTGGTTGGATGGTTTGATAATTTTGGTGCAAGGGCAGAATGTGGTTCATACTGTTCCAAACAAATTGGTGAACATCTAGTTTAAAATTTAAGAAACGTAATATCGGAAAAAATAATATAAAAGTTAAAGATTAAATATTTTAAGGGGTGGAAGCATTCGACAAATAATGTCTTGCGGTCTGTCAGACCGTATACATCAGTTAAATGTTAAAAAGTACTGAGAAAGGCACTATGTCGAAATATAGGTATAGAGAAAACACTGTAATATTAAAAATACTACGTCTGGCAAAGCTGCCCCTCCCTGTCACTTTGGACAAATCTCTCTCCCACCTCTCTCTGTAATTTATGTACGTGCCCATGCTAATCATTTTTACAGTTCATCGATTTGCAAATCCGCTTTCTTATCAAAATATTTTTGACCAATAAAAAGTATATTAATAGCTTAAGTAACACTTATCGAATCGATCTATGTCACTCGATAATCTCGCGACATACTCAGTAAATAAACTAAATCTTGTGGTTACCTCAAAATTGAACTCTCTGTTAAACATTTTGCATAAGTTGACATCCTAAATTCTATTTATTATAATTCTCGTTGAATGAAAAATAAAATATTTAAATTAAATCTAGTATTGCATAAGAAGTACTAAACAAAAATCTGTGGCCCACATGTGAGCTTACCAAACTTGTTGCGCCCCTTTTACAAAATTTAGCACGGAAAGCTGATCAAGTAAATATTATATAGATATCCATTCAACCTATAAAATGATAAGCATGAATACAAAAAGAAGCAAACAGACAAAACCGAAACTCCATTACGAAAAACCGAAAATAATCCCTCACCAATTCCTATATAGGGATTATTCGCTTGTGAATAGGGAATTTTCATTTCCGGTTACCCGCAGGGAATGCGAGTCATCGGATTGCCACTAGCTGTGTTGCTCGCTGATGTTAGATTTAGTCAGTGCTTCTTGTAAGGAATTTCGTGTGAAGCCGAATTGATAGTAGGGTTGTTTTGGATTGTTTACCGTTTGTGTAAGTACTGTCAAATCGTACTGCTTTGACTAACTTATAACTTTAAAGTGCGTATTTAAAGATTCTTGAGTAATATTCATGAAAATATTGTGTTGTTCCAAAGGGCTGTACGGCCTTTTGAAAAGAATTGTTTCTCTATTTTATTGAGATTTCTTGAAAAATATTTTTAAGTGTGTAGCGAAAATACTTCTGGATTGTTTGATACTTTTATGACCATGTATTAGAATTTCTTGGGTATTTGAATGAATATAAAAATGTGTTAATTTTTCAATTACATTTGCCGGCAAGTTCGCACCTTTGTGTTCAGTGTGCACCTGTGAAAAGGATTTTTTTTAATAAAAGTAATTGAAATTTTAACTGTGTTTCCCTTCTTGGGGGGAAGGGGAAGGGTTAATAATATTTCACCTTATATAAAAAAAAGTTCCCTTACAGTGCATTTAAATTAAAAGATATTACAGTACTTGAATTACAAGTTACAAAGTTAAATGTATTATTTTAACTTTTTTTATTTCCTCCAAGATTATTCCATATTATTTTATGGTGACTTGGAAAAAAAAAGTTATAAATGGTCAATAAATTATACATGGTCAAAAAAAATTGCCTTGGTCATGTGTTTACTTATTTTCAAGAACTAAAATTAAATTACTTGGAAAGAATAGAATTATATGTTTTTGCAGCTGATTAATTTTTTTTTTTTACGATTGCTGGTTTATGTTCCATTTTCCAAAATAGAAAAAAGCTTTCTATAATCCATTTTCAATACATTGTTTTGTTTCTAGTAGTACTTTTTAATAGATTGTTCTCTTTACTTCATAACTAATTTTATATATTTATATATATATTTGTAGACTTATCCAGCCTCAAAACAATTTCGCAACATGGCTCATGTAAGTAAATTTTTACTTTCCAAAATAGAAATTTTTATTTTATTTATCAATAATGTTTTTAATTGCAGTCTTTTTAAAATTTTAGCAAGAAATAAGATAAATACATCTAAACTTATGGTCTTCAGTGAAGGAAATGGCAAGAGTTTTTCTAATTGCAATTGAATCTTTTTTTCTTTTTAATTACATGTAATTTTGTTTACATGAATATTTTAATGGGCAAAGGAAACAAGAATATTAACTCGTGCTTATTGATTAGTAATATAATAAGTTGTCATCCTATGTCAGGTAAAATGAATGAGTTTTACATTTAGACAATTGTTATATTGAAGAAAAATTTTTAAATCAAAATTTCTATTTGTATCGTATTTTTATGAAATAGTAAGCATATGTTTCTCGTGTAACTCTTCATATTGTTTAAAAATGTATGTGCTGGCAATAGCCAGTTTAATATCATAGTTAATATGTTAAATATTTTTTATATTTAGTATCTTGGTGAAGGAACTGTGAAACCTTATCCTGGATTTGATCCCAAAGCTGATGCTGAAGTTCTTAGAAAAGCCATGAAAGGATTTGGTAAGAAACATAATTGTAGTCATCTTTTGAGGTGTCTAGATTAACCATGAAACCTTTTCAAATTGTCCTGCTTAACCGTGAAACCTTTTCAAATTGTCCTGCTTAAGAGTCAACTATAACCTTGAAATAAGTCTTATGGTAATTTCACAGTGCAATTGTGAAGTAGTGTTTTTATTATATATATATATATATATATATATATATATATATATATATATATTTTTTTTTTTTTTTTTTTCCTTTTAAAATAGTTACTTTCATAATATTTCATTTGTTGTATATTTGAAAAGCCGACTAACGGAACCGGACTTACTCTCTTAACTAGTTTCTTACAAGATAATTCAAAATAAACATTGTTTTGTATGTATGTTGTAACATATGTATTGCATTTTAAATACAATTATTTTAACTGGTTTGGTGTCATTTTTAATCAAAAATATTTCTGATACAAAGGTGAGTTTAAGGAGACAGAATTTTTTTTTAAAAATTGGATGTTCTGCGGTCAAGTCTGGTTGCTCCTCATTTGTACACTTGTTAATTCTCTAATAATAAAATAATTTTTCTGTTCTAATAAGTGTGTAAATTTAAAATTGGCACCTTTGATAAAAATGCTCAAAGGAAGCTTGTCATAATTATTTCAATTCCAAGCTACTGAATACTTTTGATTGTATATAATTGTCTGTTATTGCAGCAAAATTGTCACAATATTGACTTCACTTCATTTTGAATTTAATAAAGGATGTTTAGCAAACAAAAAAAATGTGGAATCGGGAAATTTTTTAAATATGGCAATTAAAAAATTTAATGTTTCTCTATTTGTAATAAATCACTTTTTTCATCAGTAACATTTAATGTTAAATCATAATAAGCATACTTATTTCCTCTTAGGAACTGATGAAAAGGCAATTATAAATATTCTAGCCAATCGAGATAATGCCCAAAGAGTTTATATTGGGGTTGCGTTCAAGCAGCTGTATGGCAAGGTAAGTACAATGTACTTTATAAGTTTCTTAGTAGTATTGTGTTATCTGATTATGCTATTTTCAAGAATGGTTATTAATCATTTGAAAGAGTTATATTAAAAAGGCAAAAATATATTAAATCTTTTCCTTAAATTTATTTATACTTTTATATTTCAACTGTGGCAATATGTAATATTGTAATTTTTGCGCATGCTAGCTGATCATTTATTTATAAACTAGTATGAATGAAATAGTAGTATTCAAGCATGAGTAAATGACAAAATAATTTGCCCAAAATTTTCCAGTTTGAACCAAATTCCTCAGACTTTTCTACCATATCTTCATCTCATGATAATATACTATTGTTTCTCTTAAATCCCAATTGCATTTACATTTAATTTAAAATAACTTAGGATCTGATAGATGACTTGAAGAGTGAGCTAAGCGGGAATTTTGAATCTGTAATACTTGGCTTGATGATGCCCACACATGACTACTTAGCATCCGAGATACACAAAGCAATATCTGGAATTGGGACTGACGAAGATGTTTTAATTGAAGTATTGTGCACCCGAACCAATCAGGAAATATGGGCCATTAATGAAGCCTATACTCGATGTAAGTGGAAAGTTGCAATTTTACTTTTAAAAAATTCATTAAATTTTGTACATGCTTTTTAATGTTTAATCCCTTCTTTTTTATGTTGCAGTGTATGGAAAATCTTTAGAAAGTGACATTAAAGCAGATACTTCTGGACATTTCCAACGACTGTTAGTTTCTTCTTGCACTGTAAGAATTTTAATTTGTTTATGGATTTTAGTATTAAGAAATAGGTATCGACATTTGCTCCGAACCTCAGCCAATTATTCTATACTTGGTTTGATTTTTTTAATATATCAACTGAATCTTTGTATAGTAACATTCATTTCTCAATATAAATCTCCTATAATTCATATAACACTTTATTTTATTTTGTAAGTAGCAATGAAATAATCTTTAATGAGTGAATATTTTCTGTCGCAGGGGGCTAGATCTGAAGACCCAGCTGATTCTACAAGAGCAAAGCAGACTGCAGAGGTATTATTTTTGACTGATTATAAATAATTAGAATCCAAATGTCTTTCAGTAGTAGATAAATATTAGATATCCTTTTTAAAAAGAAGAATTTAATATTGTGTACATTTTGATAATTTTCAAAAGATTTTTAACAAAACAGACATACACCTTTTAATATTGATTAAATTCTTCAAATACATTTAATGTTGATAGCTTAAAAAATTGCTTTATGATTGGTAATACAAAATTCTAGAATGCTAATATACCAGCAATATCATTCCTATAAAATGTGCAATTTTAAATAAAAACTTATACAAATACTAACAAAATTATACAAACATAATTTATAGGCTATATACCAAGCTGGAGCCGGCCAGTGGGGAACTGACGAGTCAGTTTTCAATTCCATTTTAGTGGCCGAGAGCTTACAACAGCTGGCCCACACGTTTTATGAATATCAAAAGTTAACTGGAAATACAGTTGTTCAAGCCATTGAAAGTGAAATGTCTGGAGATTTAAAGAAGGGCATGTTAGCCATTGGTAAGTATCTGTCAGTTTAGTATTATATTGTGTTATTTTTATTTATGGATTAGCTAATTCTGTTTGTTAAATTTAATTACTTAGAAAATGTTATTGTAATAAAACACTAATATATCATTTATAATATTAAATATTGATAAAAATTATTCATATATTGTAAAGAAACTTATGAATTTTTTTCCTTAAACTTATGTTCTTTGTACAAGACCTTCAGAAAAATATTATTCAGACTTGGGAACTACTGTAGGGGTCTGAACTAAAAGCCTATTTCAACTCTAGATGCACTTAAAAAAGATAATATAAATCCAGAATGTATCTAGGAATTTACTCTGGTGAGGTGCGCTTATTAACAAAAGAAAGTTAATTATTAGAAGTAATGTCTAAAAAACTAGTCCTTATAACATACCAAAAAATACATTGATTAATTTTAAGCAATTTTAAAATTGTTTAGGTGATAGCTCATTGAAATTATTACTGACATTTTCAGAAATTTCAACTGCACAATTAACTTAATGTAAATGAACATAGGTGTAATTTGGGGAGGGAATATTTTGACTATCCCTTGGTTATGTTAGTTAATTAGAAGTTGCATCAACAGAACTGTTACACTTTGCACCTCAGCTCAGTCAACTTTTGACAAATGCACATTTAAGAGACCTTAGTCGAAAAAAATTTCTATCTCCTATAATGAGATTTTGAATCGTATCCTATAATTGTCCAAATATAATGGGAGCTACAAAAGAAAAGTGAGACAGTAGCCATCTAATTATATTATGAGTAAAATGACACAACTTTACTTCAACTAATTTACATTACTTAGATTCAATTTTAAGTCACCAATTTGGAGTTTGTCTTTTGTTACCAAGGTTTATATTTATTTAACTAACATAATTTTTTGCTTTTAATAATACTTATTTCAATGGTATGCTCCTAACAAATTTCATTTCGTTTTTTATAGCCAAATGTGTTGAAAACAGACCATTTTTCTTCGCAGAGAAGTTGTATAAAGCAATGAAGGTAGTAAGTAATTTGCTTTGGTTCCATTTTTAGCTGGCAAACCTGAAAATGTTATCAATTTTTGTAATTATTTTCTATTTGCAGGGACTTGGAACAGATGATAATACACTTATCCGTATAGTAGTGTCTCGCTGTGAAATCGATATGGTTCAGATTAAAGCGGAGTATGAAAGAAATTATGGAAAACCTTTAGGCGACGCCATTGCTGTAAGTGTAATTTTCACTATACTTTTATTTTATATTTACTATCATGCCATGTATTAAACACTATTAAGATATTCAGAGACAGTTACCAATTTTTTTACGGATTTCCCTTTGTTTTTACTGTTTACATTATGATGAATGTATACCAGATTTATAATCAACAAACAGGAACAAATTTCGGTAGTAGTGACTATTCCATCAGTAACACTCAGTGTAAACAACCATCACAACAACTTCTGCAGTTGCACTCACCCTAAAACTTCTAATATTCCTTAAATTTTGGTTTTGCTCTAAGATTGTACTTAAATTTTTCTATAATTCCTTTAAAAAAAAAAAAACGTAAATTCGATGATTTTCCTCCAAAACCCGCAAAAAAGCCCCGATATTTCTACAGATGAGAAAAGTGAATTTAATTAACCTCTATGTTTGCCACAGTAGTATAATTGTTGAATTATAAAACTGCTATTTTGCTAAAAAGTTGTTTGAAGTTCAATTTTCTTTATAAATTATTATTTTTTTATTTTTTTTTTCCAGTATATAAACAAGCTTTGTAAAAAATATGTCTGTTAGGAGCCTATGTCAGCTTCAAAAGAAATATTCTTAAATGTTTTTGAATTATCCCTAAAATTTTTGGGAATTATCCTTAAAATGGTACTGAAATTTTTGGAACTATCCCTAAAATTCCTACCTAAATTTTTAGAAAACTCACTGCACCCCTTGCAATGTAAATCTCAGCAATAGCTAAAGTATTGGTGCATTTCAAATGTCTACTCAAAAGATTGATACAAGATATTTCACATTTGGTCTTTTCTTAGATTTCAGAGAACGTAAAACTCTAAAAATCCATAAAAAATTGGCTTCTTTGAATATTGTTTTCATTTTAACTGTTTCTTTTGACTTAAGTTGTGCATTTTCTTTATTTATAAACTGACTATCCCCATAAAATAATTCATTTCAGTATAAAGTATGATTTGTATGTTTTTAAAAATCCTTGAAAGGTGCTTGGAAAAAAAATTTCATTTTCAAGTACTTAAAAACCTTAAATTTTTTTTTAATGTTTATAGTGCTTGAATTTTATTTAATTTTCTAAAAATTTAGTTCCTTAAAAAATTTTAGTCTACAAAGTAAGCAAAATCCTTTGAACTTAGTTAATCAGCAACCAATAAAACTGAATAGCATTGAACAATTATTAATAGCTTTTTCAAACACTCGTGGATCTTGTGGATTTAAATTGTTCCTTTTTTTTGGGGGGGGGTGAGAATTTAAGTAAAAATTGCAAATTTTTAGGTTATGTAACTATGATATATATATTTTGCATTTACTTGGTTAGAACAACATTGTTGTTTGCCAATATTTTTTTTTAATGTGTTCGAGTTGTTAACGCAGTTTTGAATTTTTTTCTCCTTCAAGTGTACGAACTATGTAAAGATGTAGAACCATTAAATTTTTCCATTGTAATCTGTACTATCTGGACCTCAAATTTACCACTTCAGCTGTAGTATATATTGAAATGTCTTATCCGTACACTTTGCAACTCCATACAAAACCCTTCACTGTTGTGTAAATGTATCCTTGAAAGCACATTATGTGTTTAGTACTAAGGAATTTTTTTCAGTTGTGTTAGGCATTTTAGGATTGGTAACGAGAAGGGGTTCACCTTTTGGAAATATTTAAAAGTAAATGTAAATAATAATATACTGTTTGACATCAAGGAAAAACTTGGTATAATCCTGAAAATTTTTTCACTAGGATTCATAAAATAAAAACAAATATTTTTTTAATTACTGAATGTTTGTGTTCTTCCTTTATATAAGAGTAAATATGCATAATTTTCCAAAAGTTATGAAAAATATGTGTTAAATATATACAGTGCGCTAAAGGTAATTTGATGTGTGACAATTCTCATAAAACATGTTTCTAAATTGAAACTGTAGAGCAGTGATTCTCAATCACTGTGCCGCAGCACTTTTGTGTGCCGCCAAATTTTAGAAATGTATATAGTAAAAATTATAATGCTTTTTTTTTTATTATGAGTAAAGTTTAAATTAAAGAAAAATATATATATGAATATTGTAAAGAAGATTTTTCACTTTCACCGCTTCATTACATATTTCTCCGTGTCTCGTTTTTGACCCATTTTTTATTCTAGTTTTTTACATACGAGCCCCTGCAGGTGTGTGAGTGTGCGTCTTGTTGTCTGATGTTTGGAAAGCACATCCGTTGAGACTTTGTTTTTCACGAATTCTGCGGGCGATTTTAAAGATCACTTCACTACTTTCGGATTAGATTTCTACGCAAAATCCCAGTTTCACCCATCTGTACCATCTGAACTTCAGCCCTTTGATCATAATTCGTGACCAGAGCGTTAATAATTGCGTAATTGCAGAGCGTTAATAATTCGTACCAGAGCGTATTCATAAAATTGTTATTGACCATTTGACAACATTAGAGGAGAGAATTACTCATTATTTCCCAATTTAGATATAAGAAAATGTTATTGGGTTCGTAATCCATTTGTGATAACGAATACTTCTGTATTTGAATCAACTTTGAATGAAGAGGAAGAACTAATTTCGCTTTCTAATAATCGAGATTTAATTTTAAAATATTCAGAAGAATCAATCAATTCATTTTGGATTAACATTAGATGCAATTATCCCATGATAGCCAAAAAAGCTTTAAAAATATTATTACAATTTTCTACATCTTATTTGTGTGAATTCGGATTTTCAGTATTAAGTAACATAAAAACGAAAAAAAGATCGAGACTGTTAAATGTAGAAGACGATATGAGAGTAGCGTTGTCATTTTTACGACCAAATATAAATGAAATTATCAAAAAACATCAAGCTCAAATTTCTCATTAAAAGTATTCTTATCATTCATTTGTAATTAATCTCTTAATAAACGTACTGTTGTTTTTGTAGTACATATTATTTTATTTTACATTCCAAATTATTATCATAAACTATTTTACACAGTGTATTATAGGTAAATAAACAACTTGTAAACTTATCTTTTTCTTTATGTACCGCCAAATTTTAAAATCGTTAAAAGTGTGCCGCGACAAAAAAAAAGGTTGAGAATCACTGCTGTAGAACCTTGAAATCTAAATAATTATGCATGAGCCTACACGCTTTTCAAAGCCTTCCACTATTTTTAACATCTATTGTATAACTATTAAATCAATACTAAAAAAATTAATTGAATATTCCACTCATCAATTATAAGCCAAAAAAAGGAAACCCATCTGAAGTGGGAAAATGTTATACATGGTCCTTCCCTATTGCACTTTCGACTTTATAAAAAACACACAATTTGCCACCCGAAATAAAAATGAAGAATATTTTATTAGCAATTGACTGAACTACAAATTACATAATGTGAAAATTCAATTTCTGGTAAAGTGCAATCCTATCTAATTTTTGAATTGTAACTCTGTTGAGAATATTAAAAAAAAATTCAATTTTTAACTATTAATGAATTTTTGATATAAGATTCAAACTAATCAGCATTCTCTTTCTTCTTTCTATTCATAGGATGACACATCTGGCGATTACAAAAGAGTTCTGCTGGCCCTTGTGAATCCTAACTAAGTCTTGAATACAAATGCCTTAATTTTAAATTGCTTTTTATCTTAAGTATCGATGTATGTTTTAAAATATTTATAAACTGTTTCTTTCAAGATTGTTTTGTTAAATTATTGTAAATAATCTATGAATGTTAAAATTACATATTTTATTTAAAAAAGTTTTTAAAACATTCATGTCATGGATGCTCTATTTTAAAATTTTCATCTTTCAAAATTGTGCTATTTTTAAAAAACATTTTGTAATTAAATTTCAACTTATATATTGTCAAAAGGTTTTTTTTTAAAAATGTGTATCTTGAGGTAATAGCATTAATAAAATTTGTATGTTTGACATGCTGAATTACTATGTAAATTGTGTTACTTCATACATTTTGTATTAGTATGTGATTAGATGTAGTTTTAATTTCTTTTATTGGAAAACTTTTCTGGTACAAAAAAATGTTTGATCATATAAAATTTAATTGTCTGTTTTCATCTAAAAACTGATCTCAAGCTCTATTAATTTTATTTACCTTTCTATTGGATGTGCTTGTAATATATTTTATACTTAATAAACATCTATTTATGTGATTATATTTTTATTGTTATTAAATTAAAACTAGCTTAATGAGAAAACATTTTAAACATCCAAAGGAGATAGTTAATATATTGTACCAAACAACTTAATTAAATGCTAAATAATATTAAAAAAAATTTAATATAACAGAGTGGCTACAGAACCTGGAAATGTCAGGGAGCTTTCTGATTCTGGAAAAAATCAAGGAAATGTCAGAGAACTTTTTAAAATTTAACAAAAATCGGGTACATTTTTAGGCATGTTTTCCCGTTCATCTGTATTTTGGCGGCATTTACCTTGAGATTTGTGGTGGTAATCATTCAAAGTTTAATGTTGCTGAATAATTTAAATTTTTCATTGCCACCAAAACTTTTTTTTAAAAATTGGCATGTTATATCTTTAGCATACATGTCCTTTTTGATCAGGGTATCTACACAACTGGTAAACCTTGAAAAGATTAGGGGAATTTTTAAAAAAATTGCTGTGAAATCAGGGAGTTTTGTAGAAATCTGTCAGGGAATTTTGTGGTCACCCTGTATAAATCCTTTATATACATTGCCAATTTTCATATTCATTAACACAGCGCCGATTCTGTAAACAGCTCATGCATCTAATTTTAAATATCAAAAACATTTCGATCAGCAAAATATGTGTCAAACTATGTTTCAAAATTTATTAAAAATGAACATGATATTATGCACTTGCATGCAAATACCTTTTTTTTTCTGAATAAAATAATTTTATTATTTATTAAAAAAAATTTGGCAACAAAAGAGTTTCTTCAATGATCTGTTAAATACTATTTTAGTGTGATTGGATCACAGCAAATTGGTTTATTAGTATTCCATAAAACTGACTTTAAGTGACAGCAACAGCCCAAAATTTGATAGAATGCATTGATTGACATCGAATCTATCGTGCCAATTCAGGCTGATTGAATGACGGCAAGGGGGTTAATTAAACCTCCGCAGATTTGCCCGCCATCGGCAAACATGCCCTCTCACAAAATCAAAGTTAATATAAAGGATTTAAAAAGGGAAATATTTTAGTTATTTATGGATGTAATCAAATAACCATAACTATATTTATTGGTTTTAACTAAAAATTCTGAAACACTTTGCATTGAAACCTCACTACAAAATGAAAGATTTATAAAATTCTAGCTATAAAGTTGTTTAGGAATGAAGTACCTAAAACCTCTACAACTAACAATATTTTTAATTGAGCTACTAATATTTACATAGTATACAATATTTACAGAGAGCAAGAGTGATCTGGTGAAAGTGCAAATGGCAGTACAACTATTTTTATACAAAAGTTATACATCACACATTTTACTCATAAGAAGATACATTTTAGTCTACATTCAGACTGCATAGGATTTCATTAAAAAAAATATATATTTTTAATTCACAAAAAATTACAAATAGTTAAAATAAAAAGAACCTTGAATATTAAATGCTATATTGGCTTGTAGGGTTTAGCAGAATGAGTTTATGCAAATAAAATGTATTGTAGATTTTTTGTCTAAAATTTCCCTGGTTTACCAAATATCAACTTGTAAATATTTATTTTGGGTCAATTCAAATTCATAATAGTTAGGTATGTGCTGAATTCAAAGAGTAGGATAGTTTTCTTTAAAAAATTTATACATAATACACAATTCTTTAGATTGTTATTACATGTTTTAAGTTGCTTTTGATTGTAAAACAAACCTTGATTAAGATACTTTCGTCTTATTTATCTAGTTTTAAAATTTTAGTTTTTGGTTGATTTTTGCAAATCAAGTAAACTATTTTAATGATAGGTACACATTAATAAGATTCGAATAATAAACATTTAATAAATTATTGTCTTTAAATCAATGTTATTTAATTTAATTCTGAAATTGCAAAACCAATTTTGCTTATTTTAAATTGTTTTTTGTAAAATCATCTCCCTATTGAATTACTATGAAAGATCATACAAAATATTACTTATAGATAACTACCTCTTTTTTAAATTGTTCCCAAGTGGACATCATAAGACAAAACATTTACAAAATACGGATGCATTATAACTTGTTTAAAAGTAAAATAAAAAAAACATAACACATAAAAAAAAATTATTTTACAAGTTTATGAAATATTTTATTTTCATATCATATTACAAGTTAAAACTTCTTCAAATAAAATATAAAATTAATATGTATATAATTAAAATCTCAAAGATGAACTTTTGTAGAAATGTCAAAATTTGTAAGTTCTTAATACTGTAATAAAATACAATAATAAGACTTTGGAACTAAACTTTATTTATATAAAATAAGTTAGGAATGAGTTATTTTTTGACAAATTTTAATTTCTAAGAATTCCAATTCCAAAATTAAAATGAATTTAAAAAAAAAATTATATTTTATTCAAGTTGCTTGATTTGGACAGTTTTGAAAGAGTTCTTTTTAAATATTCACGTATAACATCATCTGGACCTGAACCTCTATTGACTTCCAAAGCTTTAACAGTTTCGTTGAGGAAAGGCACAATATATTGAAACACTTGTGGCAAATGTTCTGCAAAAGTATCCAGAAGACTGAAGGCCTTTGCAGTTGCCCATTGCAACTTTTCTTTTATAAACCACTGCAATATCGGAATTAGAACACCCTTAGAATCGTTCAAATTCTTTTCTTTGAAATATTCTAGAATTTTCTTGATAAGTTCTCGTAAAAAATTTGAAAGATTTCCTTGTTTCATATATACTTCCAAGGCACTTTTAAGCAGAACTGTGATCAAATCCGCTTTTTTCACTAGTGGTGTGAACTTGAATATTTCGTATAACATAGAAAAGCCATTCATGGTATTGGAGGAAGAGTTTAAAAGAACATTCACTCTAACTATTTCTAGCCAAAAATTAAATGCCTCTGGCTTTAAACCTTCAGGTCTGCAATTAACAGTGTCAATCATCAATCTAGTGATTGGATTGTGATTAGGCTGTGGAGGATAGTAGCAAACGTAATAAAACATTATATCTTTGATTTCTCGTTGAATACACATGTCACTTCTGTAATCTAACTTGAAAAGACCCCTTATGAAATTAGGCAAATACTCCTTGATTGCACAGAATAAGAGTGTTTGTGAAGCTTTGTCTTTGGGATAAACTAGATGAGGTATAACAGTTTTATCAATGAGTTTTGGTAAAATGCTTTCCGAATTTCCTTTCAAATATAATAATGATGCACAGTGCTCAACAAGATGCGAGATATGTTTATATACATAACTCAAAGTTGGACCATCGCGTTGAGATGTTATTCTCTTTAGAACACAAGGAACATATTTTTTGAAATAGCAAAATATGCTTTCTCTTAGAAGTTTTCTGTGTTGATAATCAGAGTTTGCTTCATATGTTTCTCCCATGATACGGAATAGAGCTATTGAAGTGAAAACATGATCAGAAGATCTCAAATTTAAATCTCTGATTCTAGGGAACATTTCTATCAAGTCTTCTTGGAGAAGCACTTTTGCAGTAAGTTCTTGCATTTGATTACATGGTGGATGTATATAAATTACACCCTTCAGCCATGACTGAAAAACAATTGGAAAAAGAGCTGTTTTGCATTCTAATGTAAGTATTTTACTCTTCAGTTGCATCAACAGTGATGTATCTTCTAATACAAAACACAAAAAACGGCACATTATCAAGATATTAACAGCATCCTTAGTAGCAAAATTTAAAAAAATTTCATAATAATTCATTGATATATTGCCACTCAACAATGGTGCAAATTTATAGGACAGACTCATAAGTAAAGAAGCTATATCAGCTACTAGCTCTGGAGGTGTATTTGTTGTTGATATGCTTTCAATAAATGGGAAAATATGAGTGAAAATAAATTCCAAGAATGTTGTATACTGCATTTCTATAGCATAGTTTTCTATATCATAGTCATCGCCAACAATATTTTTTACCTTCATCAAAATATTCAAAAATACATTAAGAATATAATTAACTTCAGTAATACCACAGGAAGACAGCAATGTAGAAAAGCCTGATCCGATGAGTTGATATTCTGACAAGCTTAAATTATGACACTGTTGAAACACCTCACCCATACTATCAATATAAACCAATAATAAATTCATAACATTTGATTTGTGCATACTATCTCTAGTTATTGTAGAAAAACTAGAACAAGTATCATTAAAGAATTTAGAAATTTTAGAAACAATTTTGTTCAGTTTCGATCCATTTCTTTGGTGGATATGCATAAGGACAAATAATGCTTTCCAAGCTATACTTTGTTTCTTCGGATTCCAAGTTGCTTCAATGGCATGAGACAGTTCACATATTTTATCAGTCACTTCCAATTGCCCAGATTCAGCAATGGCCAGAAATAGAGAAAAGCTGTTTTGTATACCTACTTCTGACAATTCTTTGATTTTCTTAGTAGTCAATTTGCTATAAATGCGACCTTTAAGGAAACGCCACAAGCTTCTATCAATAGTATCCTTAGCGAGTTGTTTTGTTATAATATGCAAAAATATGTCAAAACTGCTTTCTTTTCTTAAAATAGTGCATGGTAATGAAAGATTGTTAATGAACTGGAACCATGAAGTTGAACTATTGAACAGATAAGAAAGACCTTTTACTTCAACTCCAGAGAAACAAAACATTTCATCAATCTTTTTCAAATAGAAATCTGCAAGAGGCAGTATCACATCACAATTTGGTTCCCAAAGTGAAATTAACTGCATTGTGTGAAATAAAGAGCAGCGAATGTTTTCTTCTTTAACGTCAGTGCAGGATGAAAGCACTCTTTCAATTAAAATTTTTAATACACCATATTCACTTTTAGGTGCTATAGATTCACAAAAGTTGCCACTTGAGTCATACTTGTATAATTTTGCAATATATGACGTAAGCCAAAGACATGATTCATTCAAATCTTTGCTTTCCATGTTGTTCACAAAAAATGTAGTGTTTATGGACACACCTGTTGAGTTAGTATTCATTGTAAAATTTAATAGTTCTTGGATTACAGTACTATAAATAAACCAAAATGAATATTCTTCACTGGGAGTTGGCTTATCAAGAAGGTTTATAAGCAGAATCCAAAGTTCTTGAAAGCAGTCACATGGAAAAGGGGCTGAACTTCGAATTGAATGGTAATAATTTATAGCTAAATTGCAGAAATCTTTTAGAAAAAAGGATATTATTTGCAGAAAAGGATTTGACACTTTTAAATCATAGAATATTTCCTGTGTCTCGACTTCCAAAGAAATGGCATTTACCATTTGAAGTATTGTAATAGAATTCCACCATATATCAAGGGTTGCATGGACATAATCATAATAAAATGATTCTTTTTGACTATTATTAAAATCTCGGAGATATTTTATATTAGGAATATCAGATATGGAACCAACAGCTGCAAGTAAAACTTTGATTTCTTGCACTAAACCATAAAATGTTGGAGTGACTTTCTTGGTATCAAACCGGTTGACACACAAAAGGTGTGACTGTTGAAATTTTAGATAAGTCAAGGTACATGAAAATGCAGTGCACAGGCTTTTTCTTAATTTAGCTAAAGCCATGACTTCTCGAGACTGCAATGTATGAACACTATCTCGAGCACAGCATTTAATTAGCATAAACGATCTCTTTACTTGTACAACCTGGTCTATAACTGAGACTTCTCTCATTCCAACTTGTGCTTGCATAGGCATCTGTTTATCGAAGGCTTTAGTTTTCAAGTATCTTTCAGATGCTTTGCCTTTACATGAAAACCAAGGGACATCTTCCTTAGAAGCAGTTGTTGAATTAGCAGAATCTAAATTCCTCAAGGAAGGAGACATAGGAGGTGTCAAACTGAACATGCTGTGCTATAATAAAATTTTTAAATATGAGATAATTAAATATAATTATTAGAAATTTATCCACTATTTAACATTGAAAAATATAAAAATTTTGATATTAAAAAAAAAAAAAAAACATTCTAGTACTGTATTGTAACTACTGTTTTGTAAATTATGTCTAACTTACACATCTGGTGTAAATTTGTCATAATTAACTAAAAAATTAAAGACAAAAGGATTGTCGCCAAGTTGTTTTGAACCTTTTAGCACCAAAAATTATATGAGAAATTCTTCATTAATAAATATTTTAATCACTAACATATTATTTAAAATTTTGAACTTAATCTACCCATCTCACTATTACATGCTTCAAACAAATCAAAACCAGACTAAAATAACCCACAGTATAATGCTGAGTGTAGGTAAGTTATTCTACACTAATCTATATGTTGTTTTATTGCAATCTCATTTTTTTAATGTGAAATTTTGCATGAAATCTTAAAACACTAACAAAAATAATATGGTTAAATCCTGTTAACGTGAAATCGCTTAACATGAAATCCTATTTAACGTGAAGTAAAAGCAGTTCTCCGTACTTAAAATTTCATGTTAATTTAACCGGAATTTCATGTTAAACGAATAACGCCAACAATTTTGGCGGTCCCATCGATTTTGCGTGAACGGGGTTTGACTGTAATTGAAGAGTTTATGAAAATTTACTCACAGAAAAAATCTATTTTCTCATTGAACAGAAAATAAAAACTTAAAAATAAGGTGGTAGAAAGTAGGTTGAAATTACACTGAAGAATTTGATTAGTTTACTCCCATGCCACAGTTTTTTTGTTTTGTTTTTTGTCTTGTAATTTCATGCGAGGTTCAACCCTCCTACATCACCTTCGGACTGCACTATTTCAACAATCAATAAAAAAAATTGTAAGTAAAACATCAACAAATTAAAATACTAAACTTGAAATCCTGTATTAATATTTTCACTGCTAATAAACAGGGAGTTACAGTAAAAAATTTTATTGATGGTAATTTTTTTTATTTGCTGTAGTAAAAAAAAGTCTTTAAAGAAAAGAAAAAATATCCCAAAACAAAATCATGTAGTGCATTAAAAATAATTTCCTCTGGTTTCAGTAAATAAAATTTTTGTTTTATTAAATCATTTTTTAATGCATGTTGGCTTGTCACTTTGCAACTGACAGGAAAACAGACAGTGATCAGTGGTGTAGTGTAAAATAAAAAGGTGTGGGAACGCTATGTCGCGTCGTTACAAATGTATTTTTTTCTGTGTGTGTGGGAGAGGGGGGGGGGAGTGAAAATGACATCTTTAAATAATTTTATTAATGCAACTCAAAAATTAAAAAAAAATTGTGTGTTTTGACTTATTCTTTCATTATATATATTTTTGAAAACTGTTAAGTTATATAGATTTTTAAACAATTTGTTTTGCACAACCCATTTTAAAAGATTGTTTAACACCTTATAAATGGATTACAAGACATTTGCAAACATATTATTGACACAGATTTTTACAACAATTTTCCAAAATTTCAGAGACGCCTTACATGAAATGGGTTCGGATAAATCCCAGATTCTATAACTCCTCGAAATCTGTTTTCAAAATGAATTAAAAAGATTGGGATTGTTGCAGATGTCCATTGAAAGTTTTATGGCTTTTCTCATTCTCAAAAAAAAAAAAAAAAAAAAAAAATTAGAGAATTTCCTCTTGCTTGAATGACCCTTCCTTTCATAGCTGTCAACTTTTCAAAAAACATGGGGGGGGGGCGGGTTTTGAAGGAAGATGAAATTATCGAAATCTATTAATTTTTCAAAAATCTAGGCATGACACAACTTCTCATATAATGCCAACAATAAACAGTTATTATAATTTATTTGGAGAATGGAGGGAAAAAACGGAGTTAGTGTTACAAAAATCAGGGTAGGCAGCCCCCCAGAATTTAAAAGTGGGGAGGCCAGCCCCCCTGCCCCCCCCCCCCCCCCCGTACTTTACGCCTATGCTTCCTTTCCTTTCCCAAATTTGATCTATTAATAAAATATTTGGCAAATTAAAATCCATCAGTCGATTTAAAATTTCTTGATAAAATATTAATTTGTGTACCATTTCCAATCATGTCTAATTTTAAGCGGGATATTTCAATGTAGACTCATTACTTGTCAGACGTATATTTCTGTTTTTTAATCTTATCCAGTTTGATTTTGTCATTTCGACAGTGATGATGATTAGGTGACAATAATAGTTAAAAGTGAGTATAAATCGGAGAAAGCAAACTGCAAAATATGTATGATATTGCCATCAAAATCACTAGATTTTATAAAGATCGGGGGAAATTTCCTCCCCTTATGGCCGCCACTGTATTTAGTGTTGATTTTTTTTTTTTTTTTTAACTCGAGGGAAAAGATTTTTTTTAAGAACTGCTGCTACACTTTTGGGATAAACTCTGAAATAATTGTAAATGTTAAAGCTTTCCCATTCTCAAACAGAAAAGCAATTTAATTTTGGATTTTAAAATACATCTGAATTGCTTTCCTACTTCTTCACAGCCCAATTTCGATGCATTATACCCATTTACAAAACCATTTGCAATTTTATATTAAGGAAAATCAAATATGCAGAACCGGCCTAAAAGTAAAATGCTATGTGTGCAAGAATGAGTTTTAGCACTCCTTACAAGGAAAATGGGTATAGAAAACCCTCCAAAAACGGTATGAGTGCTTTATATGGTATAGGTGCAAATTATTAAAATCGTAGCATTTTCTGCACTAAATAACATTATTTTAAGTCAGGTTTTATTAAGGAATCCTTAGATACAATTTTTTTTATATATAAAATATAAAAATTGTAATAAAATTAATTACATAACAATTTAATAAAATACAAGTTATTAAAATTGCTGATTTTCACTACGCATTACTTTTTTTTTAGTAGTCCTCTGCTCTTAGCGCAAGCCTTGGAACCCCTTTGCAACCCTGGGTTGTGAAGGGCTGCAATTCGGCTAATGTAGCATTATCAGTACTGCCAAGTTAAAGTGAAACAAAGTTAACAACTGTTCAGTTCTGTCAAAACAATGTAGCGGAAAGCTTGAAGCCAGTCTCTTTACTGTACTTTCAAGCAACATTTTATCTGTTGAACTAAACATATTCAAATTTACAAACAAACAAAAATGCAAAAGCGAAGTTAATATAGAGGATTTAAAAATCAATACTGTTTTGTGAGCATATTTTTTCATGTTCAAACATGTTATCAGTTTGATTTTCCCAATATCTGGCAATATAAAATAAATATTTTCCAATATCTGACAAAATATAAATGCATAATTCCGTGATCTCAAAACACCTTAAAAGCTAATACAAAATATCAACATTCTGCTCTGACCTATCTGGATTTTTAGCAACAACCAGTTTATTCCGTCAGAATCGCAGGTTTGCTTCACTTTTTTGGATTGTCAAAAAAAAAAATTTTACTATCATTTGTTTTTTCCTCTAGAACGAATTTATTTCTTAGGTACGGTGAGAGGTTTACAATTTATTAAATCGGTGATATAAAAATTAAAAAAAAACAAAAAAACATGCATAACTTTTGTTGATAAATCGGTTAGCGTTCCTATTAAAAGAGAGGGGAAATATTCTTCAAGGAAAGGGTGCAAAGAACTATATGTGCCAGACCACAGTTTTGTTCTTTAAAAATGTAGAAAGTGGCGTTAATTTGTGTATGGAAGTTTCAGTAAGTATATATGACGAACCATACAAATTTGACGTCTGAAATTCCTCCATAAATGCAGATCATTCGTTGAAGAGGATAGTTGCCATTGAATGAATCATAGCTAGATATAAATATACATGTCAGTTCATTTCTAATGAAGGAGAAATGGTCATGTGTGGGTTGCCGCGCCTCTTTCGGGTGTTTTACAAGACTAAAAGTTGCCCGCTCAGCTCTGAAGTTGTGTAGACGAAAGCAAAGTTTTCACAAAATGACTTTTTCGTTTGCTTACTTGGCTTTATGTTTAGTATCACGTAAAAAGAAAAAAAAATTAGATGAGGGAACGCTGTTCTGCCTTCTAAAAAGGTAAAAGATCGCCGTTCCCACACGTTCCCGCTCCACTACACCTCTGACAGTGATAAAACATGATTGTCAATTTGAGAGGCCCTTTATCTACTCTTTGTTAGGATTCATAGACAACTTGGATTATCTTACATTTACCAGTAGCCATCTTTACTACAGCTTTTTCAATCTAAATATGATTAAATCCCACCCACCTTGATATTTAGTTTTCATACTTTGATCAATTCAGTAGATCTTATTTTCTGCCTTACACTCATTTAAGTGCATTCTGAAATATTCTGTTTATAAACAGTTTATTGTGAATTGAAATTAAAATTTGCAATCTGGTATGTATATCTAGACCTGAAAATATATACTCGCCATAGGTCGATTAAATGGCGTGATTAGGTTACTAAATAAACTGGCCACTTTTCGATTTTTCCCTCCTGCATTTTTTTTTAAATTAAGTCCTCTGGCAAATCCAAATGTAAAATTTGAATATCCGCTTTCTTTAATGCACATTTTTCTTTCATAGAGGGGGACCCTCCCCTGCTATGACATTGTCTGCGATAAAGTAGCTACTAAACTAAAAGTGTGTACTGGTCTGGCTACTATCTGAAAATTTTAATTTTCAGGTCAATGTATTCATATATCATATTTTCTAAGTACAGGACACTTCAGTAGTGTGCTCGAAAGGCAATAATAAATAATTATAAATGAAAAATCAATAGATATTAAAATGTTTATAACAAAAAAAATCAATAATTTTTTTAAATGTATGTTATTATTTTTTCTAGAATAAAATAACTAGAATTACATTGCATTGAAAAAGCTGAGTATCAATCCAATACTACCATTTTTACCAAAAGAAATTTAAAAAGAAATGTGCTGTCAAATAAAAAAAGAAAGAAAATACCAAGAAAAAGATTTCATTAAATATGGATTTACATATTATATTTTAATGGTAAAGAACTTCCATTATGTGTTAATTGCAAGTGCTAACTAATTGTTTTATTTAGCATCCTGCTAAACTGAAAAGACATTTGCAAACCAAACATTAAGAATTGATAAATTGAAAATTTTCTTTTAAAAATCAATCTGAAAATATAAAAAATCAAAATATATTTTTTTGAATATATAATAATTTTAGAGAAGAATTATGGACATGCCAAGAAATTTCATTCATACTTAAAATAGGGAGAAATGAAAAACTCCATACAATTAGAGAATCACTCATTCTTAATTAAGCAATCAAAATTGACATCAACAGAGTTCCCACTCAAATCGCAGAATGAAAATCAATGACTTTTAAGGACCTAAATAATGTTTTTAAGGACCTTTGAAAATTTGTTTTCAGACATTATAAATTCTATATATAAATTTTTAATAAACTTTATTCTACCAAAAAAGTTACAAGTTGGTGGATGGGTAATACAAATAAGTTGGAGAATTTCGATACGGTGCGAATAAGTGGCAGTCAAGCAGGGATAGCAAGCCTGCTTTGTATTTTTATAACTTTTGCAGTTGGCTACACAACATCTGCAAAAATTAAGAACTTTTATGGACCTCTAAGCATTTTCAAGGACTTTTAAGCACCTCTAAGCATTTTCAAGGCCTTTGAAAACAAGTTAAAAAATATTAAGCACTTTTAATGACAGTGGGAACCCTGTTTAATTATGAATGGATAAAATATGGTAAAAATTTTAAACGATACCATTATAGAATCAGTTTTTTTTTTTAATTAATAAAACTCGCATGTATTTGTTCTACAGGTTGTTGAAACTAATAACATTTCTAAACTGTCACAATTTTTTTATGTGAGATACATTAAAGAAGAAGACATAAACCAATTTTTTATGTTGTAAAAAATCGGAAAGAAAAAGGGAGTATTAGTAAGGACTAGTGATTTCCAATACAGATGCAAACATTGAAGCAATCATGAGTAAACACATTGAATTATAACGATGTTAAAAAAACATTTAATTATTTTTTATTTAAAAATATCTTTACCTTTAGCCTACTTAAAACCATTGCTTTGTGATTGAGACCTCTAATAAAGGCAGGAACATTAGCATAAATTCCAAAAAGAAATCAGCTTTAACTATGTAACAATTAAAAAAACATCTATTGACTATCCAGTGGTCACGCCAAAATAGTAGTAAACAAAATAGGGGCACTTGAAATAAAATAGTTTGTGCTCCACTGCACTATATCCTACTTATTCATTTTTAGTAGCTTTTATTTATAAACAGATTTTGAATGGAGTTGATTGCCATGAAAAGTAACAAGCTGGAAAATGTTAACTATAACAAAATAGCAAAAAAATGCAGTGTTTAGTAACATCTTCAAATATCATAATCATAAAAGATTTCAAATATGTTGGTCATTATTAATATATTTTCATAAACTATTTAAAATAGCGAGGAAAAAGTGCTTCCACTCCCTTATGTGTGAAAGAGATATGACATGTTTTTTATAAAGTTAAAACTCGTGCATAATTTTTACAAAGTAAGAAAAAAATAATGTTGCATAATTTTTACAAAGTAAAAAAAAAAATGTTTCACTTTTGTACCTAAGGTTTATAGTGTATTAACAATTATTTTACCAAACACATATTTTGAGAAGCTTAAATGAAAAATATATGCTAGTTTCCAAACAATTATTGATAGATGCATCGCAATATCATATTCTTGATCATAATACCTATCTTCTTATAGAACAGTCAGTTTCTTGTAGAAAGATAGTTTCCTGTTTCCTCATAAAGAGTAATATTTTAAAGCTCTCCATGTAATTCGATTTGATCATGCACCAAACCAATATATTGCACAACAAATTTCTTGATTAAAAATTTAACAAAAACAAAATCATTTCAACCTATACTTTTTGTAAATATCATTTCAATAATACCAACAAATGCTAATGCTAAAAATACCAACAAATATTTAAAAAATATAACACTTACTTTTATTAAATTGTTAATTTTACATTGACTTTTTTGTTGAATTTTAAGTGTTTCATGTAGAAAATAATTTAAAACTCCTCAGATGAAAAATGCCGCGCTCAGGCGGCCTTGTAGAAATTTAATAGTGGTCAAAGTTAAAGATTACTTACTAGTTTGTATTTATATATGATTGATGTGTAAGAGGGATGGATAGTAAAAACAGTGATGATACAATATTTCGTGAACTAAATTAAGTTATTTGGCTTTTTAATTTTTTTCTCATATTCATAAAAAATTTAATAATTTGTAATTGTATTTATCTTTATTGAATCATAAATTTTAGTGATGTTTTGCTAGATTGCAAATGGCATCATTTAAAAGTAGTCGATACTGGATAAGTAAATATTTTGTTTTTTCGCTGTCTGCTAGTGGGAAAATAACATTTAAAATATTCATTTATGTAATAATTATTTTCCTTTTCCCACAAAAGTTTTAAGCTATGGAAGCCGCCGAGTCTCCAAGTGGTTCACAGCCAAATTTAAATGAATTAGCAGTTGATATGTTTCAAAAAAGTGCTGAATATATCGAGGCAGAATTAGCTGGTAGGCAATGACCTTTATTGTATGAAATATTATCGCCAAAAAAACTGCGTCATTTTGAGAGTTTTGGCGCCTAATTTGATTCTCTTTTAAATATCCGATTTGTCTTCATTACGAGCGTATTTTAAATCCACTCGGAACTAATATGAACTATATGGAACTAATAACTGGGTTAAAGAATAAAAACATATATTTTACAAAATTGATGAAGAAAGCAGTCTAAAAGAGCTTTATCCTTCCGTTAAATTGGACCAGGCTAGATGGGACTTGAGCCTGTAGTAGGTCGTCATTTTTTGTGTATTTTTTTTTAATAAAAAAAGTAAATTTGTATTAGTTTCGAAAGTAAAACTCGAGGAATAATGTTTCAATAATATAAAAACAATCTTAGACGTAAATGGAAAGTTATTTATCTTGTTCTAATTTGCAGACATCAAGTTTTAAAATAAAGATATAGAATTCACTTTTTAACTCATCAGTTCAAAATCCTAATAATAATATTTAACAACTCACAAAAAACCTGAATAGTCCTAGTTTCACACAAACTAGAAAATGTGTATCAAGTTTTTTGGTTTTTATGTGTTATCCAATCCTCAAAAAACTCCAATTTAAAAGCCTATGCTTATGATATTAAAAAGATGAAAATAAAATGCTGTGTAACCATTATATGAGGTTTCATTAACTCATAAACCACATATTAAATTTTAGCTCTAGATTTTCCAACCTATATTTCAGATAAAAATGCTTGTTTTGATTGTTACAATCCATTTTGAAATTTGTTAAAAAAAATTACCGCCTTCAAGGTTTTAAATCTTGTTTTATAAGCATGCAGTGAAGAGAAAACATAGACATTTTTATGAACTTATTTCTTAGAGTGTTCTTTTGTCAACATTTCTTGTGACTTTTCCTTAAATGTAATAATTTCATAATCATTGTTTTTTTACAAATTTTATGAACAATTATTTTCTTTTCATTAATTATCAATATAAAAAATGGACATTTTCAGTTGCTCAAGATGATTACAAACTTCTGACTGATTTAAATAGAGAATGTGACATGACCTATGCTGGCTTAAGAAAAATTGGTGGGAACTTAAATAAGCAGTTGAAAGAAATGACAGAAAAACGTAAGTACAATTGATTTCAAATTGTTTGGTTATTATTTATTTGGCAAACCTGTGCACAATATTTTAACTCTAATTTAAGTCAAGAGTGTAAGTATGATAAACTTAACAGTATAATTTAATCAGCAGCACAAACTTTTTTCAGCAAAAAAAAGTAAATTCAGAATTTTCCTTTTATCATGATACTAAAACATTTGTGAGTTGTATCAATTTCAATGTTCATTAAAAATATTATGATTCAGTAACCATTTAAATAATAAAGTCATCATTAAGTTGAAATAAAAATCTATTTTAATCAATATTAACAAAACAAATATTTGAACCCACATGTTTGTTTTTTTATTCCTTTACTAATTTTAAGATTGAAAAAAAAAAAAAAAAAAACAGTGATTTTGTACATTTTAAAGGTAAATGTTTTTATCTAAAAGCCTAAATCCCATTTTTTAATTTTAGTATTCAAGAAAATTCTTTATCATTTTATTAAAAAAGCACTCTCAGCTTAATCCCTGATTCAAGTTTAATCGCACTTAGAAATAATATTTTAATTGATGTATTGTTAGATAGAATTAGATTGATATTTACAATAAAGCTTTAAAGTGTAATAGGAATTATAATAAATTAAGGATGGTAAAAATGTGTCAATCTTGGATAAATAATGTAAATAGACAGCAAAGCAGTTATTAAGTATTCTCAGCAGTTATTAAATATTATTCTATCACAGCAATCAGTTCCAAAAATATTTTTATATTTTAACTTCATTAATGACACATAGGATCTAATGGTAAGAGTATATTTTTTTGTAGATCAACAAAAAATGTTAACTGGGTCTTAAAATGGGGTAAAGTTGTTTATGTATGAAGTAAAAAATTTGCCAATTACACAATAAGAACTAAAATTGTTTGATGGTGAATTTATTTGGGCTGTAGTAATTATACTCTCAAAACTTGACATTGATGTAGAATGAATGGTAAAGTAGCTTTTATGTGTGTCAAGAGTCACATCATGAAAACTCTATGTCTATCTATCATCCAATAACAGTTATATTATTTTGCCATTTTATGTTTAATTTGTCAGCATCACTAGATCTTAGTGTCATTTTAATAGAAAACTATATTAATTCTTTGAAAAGAATGCAGGATATTTGAGCATTTACTATGACATTAAATTGAGGAATAAAATTTACAAAGAAGGAACTAATAATAGAAATACTAGAAAAAATGGGTTTATAACTTATGCATTACCAGCTCAATTCTTATTATATATGTACACAGTTAAACCTTGCTATCACTACACATTCGGGGACTACAGAAAAGTGTCATTGTTATCGGAATGCGCGATAAATGAAGTAGCTCTAAAACTAAATTTACAGTTTGATGGGTATAGGTTGAAATTTTTATAAAAATACATATTTTGAAAATTAGCCTATAGTTATTGGAAATGAATCGAATTTAAGTTTTTTTACTACTTTAAATAGCTATATATCATTAGAAATGCATAGTACTTTACTTAATCACACAATGGTTCATGCGGAGCAAATTTTATTAAAAGTCAATGAAATGTGGTTGTGGCTTCAAAAAAGCGTTGTGAAATCGGATTGACGTCTTATCCGGTTCCTGGAAAACAAGATTCGACTGTATG
Source organism: Linyphia triangularis (assembly GCA_963978545.1). Taxonomy (NCBI): domain Eukaryota; kingdom Metazoa; phylum Arthropoda; class Arachnida; order Araneae; family Linyphiidae; genus Linyphia; species Linyphia triangularis. The sequence goes on from OZ021724.1 coordinate 43,671,595, forward strand.
TAAGGATTTTTGTAACGCACAACCCTATAGCTTCTAGGAATATTCACTTTCATTCTTAGTATATTTTTAAACCGCAGTTACTCAAGAGTTCAAACATTTCCTACATGCGCCATCGTTAATTCATTAGTATTCACTGTTTTTACACTTGTAAATCTCCAGACTAATGTCATCTTGCCTTTATGTGCGCCATAATTTGCCTTTTTCACACTCTCGCTTCCTGACTGTCATTGTATCCAGAAGTGTGGTATGCTTTTTGCCTAATAAACTTCAGATGCCTTCATGACAAGATTGAAAGCGTTCTTATTTTCACAACTGCTTTTAGCTCTTGTCTTCCCTGGGCTTGTTACATATATATGTTTGGTAGTACAGTCAAACCCCGTTAACGCGAAATCACTTAACATAAAATCCCATTTAACGTGAAGTAAAAGCAGTTCTCCGTACTTAAATTTAACGTTAACTTATTCGTTTAACACGAAATTCGGTTAATGCAAACAATTTCAACAGCCCCATCGACTTCGCATTAACAAGATTTGACTGTATTCATAATTCAACATATGGCCAGACTTTAATGTCCTTATATATATGAATTTAAATGATTCAAAATGTAGGAAAACCAATGATAGATAACTTATTGATAGAGTAAAGAGTCAAAGCCATACGAGTCTAAATCATGAAATTTTGCAAAACGAAAATAACACTTAAAATGCTGTTGTATTTTCTTTTACTTGTGAACTATTTGTACATTCTTCTTTACAATTTGACAGGGAAAACTATATGTAAGAATGTTTTAAAAGTGCTTGAAAATAATTTGACACGTTTTCACCTTTACTACTCCAAAATACCCATGTTTACCTAGATTTAACATTAAATATGAAACTAGCTGAATATTTTGTATCCACATGAAGTTCACCATTCCTACTCTAATTTGGTTAAATTACTATGCAAAACTTTGTCCAAAACAGCATTAAGTTATAAGAAATTAGTGCCAAAAACAATTTTGTAAACTTTCAAATCAGATAACCCTACCATTGTGACATTTTTCACCGCAAATGCATGATTTCCACCTTCAATCTTTCATTTAAATGTTGTATTATTATTTGATCATTTTGTAAAAGAATGAAAATATTTAAAACAAGTTTTATTAATTCTGTGTTTATGTATAGATACATCTACTTTTATGTTGTTAAACAAGGGCCAAATGGGCAAGTTATTCCATATTTTTTTAATACAGGGAATGATAGAATTTAACAAACAAACATTATGGCTATCTTTTAAGTTTTCATGTTTAAAACATGATGATTTTCATGATGGACTTCTGATACTTTTAGAAGCTTTATAAATCGACTTGTCAAATAAATATTGCATACAATTTTAGCAGTTCATAACAGCATTGTTTTTTTAATTTTTTTAAACTCTGTTACCCAATTAATGTGTTAGGGTGCACGGTTAATGTACCAGATAGAAACATTAATAAGATGAATTGTACTTGGCATGATAGAACGTCAACAAATATTTTGGTATATGTGTTATCGCCTATCATAATTTTAGAAATACTAATGAGGTGTCCACCATTATTAAGTATTTTCTGGTTTTCTTTACTTATTCTGACACACTCCTCTTTTTGGCATTGTATTAAATTATGGGGAACACAACCACTTCATAACTTTTACATATGCTATTTCTTATGAATAGCTATGAATCCAAAGTTAAGTTCCTTGTATATTATTTGGTTCAAAAAAGTCTTCCTGTGTGTTCTTCATCGAGGAGACAATTTCAACTTCTATAAAATTCTGTAAATCACCAGAATACAATGGTACATGATGCATCTTCATTTTCATATTATGTTAATTGTAGACAATGACTTCTTTATCTAACCTCACTTTACAGATCATAAAAAATTCTGTAAATCATTGGAATACAGTGATAAAAATGGGGCTTCATTTTCATATTAAGTTAATTGTCGACAATCACTTCTTTTTTTTTTTTTTTTTTATTTAACATCACTTTTCATAGAAAATTTGAGCACAACAATGCTCTCTGGTTGTTCCTATTTCCTTTTCTTAAAAATATATTGTATGTGATCACAGCTTGTCATCTTAAAGATAACACCTTCTGGTTTAATTCTTCCACAAAATGAGAGAAAATTTAATTTTTTTTAACAAATAACAGAAATCCTTTTATAAATGCATCTATTCATATCCTTCCTTTCTCAGTGGCACAAAAATTTAAATATGTACCTATTCCATAATCGTTTTAAGTACAAAAGCTTAAAAACAAACAATAACACACTCAATAAATAAGTACTTGCTTTACTTAAAAAACAAATATATTTTTTGGATGTTATAAATATCAATAAAAATAGTTTAAATTTGGATATGCAGTTAAAAAATATTTCACAAAGAGAAGTTTATTTATTCGATTTTATATAGTACTTTTAATTTCGCAGATGTATATGAATACACATTGTGAATACTATGATATTTCATTATGATTATAATTATTCCTAATAAAACATCTATCAACTATATCTTATAGTAAACATAACAAGCCATTATAAAAGTTTTGAAAATATTGAGGATTGTGAGCAAAATTCGCCAAGGCAAATTGGCTTTAGATATTTACAATAATCCCAGTTCTGCACAGAGCAGGTTCTAAATAGCCCCCCATAAAAGAAATGTTGCTGCTTAATGTCCAACATATGTGTTTTCCCATTTCATAACTTTTAATTGCATACCATTTTTGCCTTGGTGGGTTTTCTTGTTTTGCACTTTTTTTTAAAAGGGGAGTATCAATGTCATTAAAGAAGAAAAAAATCAAATCCCCTTTGTTACACAGGTTGTTGCTCAGTATGCACCATATACTTTAACTTTCACCCATACACTACAGGGGATTGGTTGTTATGTTTTTCAGTGACACACATTAAAAAGTAAATTTAGTTGGGTAATACATCAATTTATGAACTGTTCCTTAGCAATATAAGTTGTAATTCTGTTGAAAGCTATTTTGCAAGTAATAAGATTATGTACAGGTTTATTTAATAAAAGCTTAGTATCGTGTCAATTTATCTATAGTTTAGTTTTGAAACCAATGTTAGATCATCAGATCATTAACTTTCCATTAATATTAGGCTTTGAATTTATTTTATAAAAATAGCTCCTTTTTGCATGCAGTTGTAGCTCAATTTTCTCTCGATAACATTGGCTCCTTATTCTTTTTAATGACCTGTCTTCTACAACTTTGTATGCAATTGACTTCCTTATCTGGCCACATTAACAGAAACTAAATACAGATATAAAGAAGGTATTTTTGCTAATTTTGCATGCAAAAGACTAAGTTTCATTGTTTTAACCTTTAGTGTTTTCTGTTTTATTATTTTTTTCCTCTTTTTATGCATGCATGTAGGTTTGAATTGTGCTAGTAAATGTGCAATGTAATTAAGTATTTTTAGGATTTTTATACTTAGAGAGAGACATTAATATTCTATTGACTAATGGCAGTATATCATGCCATTCTAGACAAAAAGTCAGTATATCTAAGTTTGGTAATTTTCTGTATACATCATACTATAAAATCCTTTACAGCAGTGTTCTTCAACCTTTGTTATCCACCGGAACCCTTTTTTGAAATAATTTTTTTTATGGAACACTTCTTTTAATAGCCACCCAGATTTGATTTGAGTATTACATATCAAATCTGGGTGTAGTTGTTTGGGTCTGGTTGTATTACATATAATAAATAAGATGTGTCCCTGCCTTTATTATAAAATCTTTTCTAAAAATTTACATTTATTTAAACAAAAGATAAATATTATAAATAAAAATATAAAGTATTTTTTGTATTATACTTACATATGTAATTGGAAAAAAAATTAAAAATTAATATCTCCATTGTGCTAGTTTATTACTGCACAATTTAACAATATCAGGATGAATCGGTGTTAATTGGAGACAGATATCATTTTTGACATCAAGTCTATACTTGGATTTTGTAGCGACTTATCTGGAAAAGGCTTTCTCACAGAGGTAGGTTGTTACGAAAGGCATCAATTCTTTTACTGCATAATTAGAAATTTTTGGATATTCTTCTATTAATTTTTTTCAAAATGGGCCAATGCAGCGCCTCCAATTGTAAACACAGGTTAACGTTCGAATTTTATCATTGACTTGTGGAACCCCTAAAGCGTTTCAGTGGAACCCCAAGGTTCTGCGGAACACAGATTGAAGAACTCTGCTTTACAGCATAAATTCATAAAAACTCGCATTTAATAGGAGTAGCCAAAACTACTAAAAGAACTATATTATTTTGAAAATAACAATTGTGGGAATACTGCCTATTTAGCTTGGATGGCAGTAATGTGCTTAATGTATTTATAAGAATGCTTAAAACTGATAAAAAAAATTCTATGTACAAATTTGAAACTCAAAATGTAATTCTAAAAATAAAAAAAAAATAAAAATAAAAAAAAACTCGTAGAATAATAAATGCTTAATTTCATAAAAATTTCTGGGTGAATTTTTTTTTAATTTTAATAAAATATGTTAAAACAATTCAATGTCAAAATAAGGTAAATTGTGTAAGATAATTAGGGCTATTTTAGATATTACTAAAAATAATCATTATAATCATCAAAATAATTTAAAAGAATACTCTATGTGTGTGCTTTAACCATTTTTAATTTACTATTTATCAAAGTTGTGAATTGACAACTTTGAATTAATGCTAATGATGTATTATTGCAACATGTTTCTTCTACAATAAATGCTAATGTGTTGTCAAATTCAGAAAGCAATGCATGCACTGAAATGAAAGACATTATAATTTTGTAAATTCTGTTGTTAGAGATGGTTTAGTTAGAAAGAAAAACTTAGTGAATTTTTCAATTTTCACACATTGACTTAGTGAAGGTTTAAATGTTCCAAAACTAAAATGATCAATTTTATTAAATATTGAACTGATTCTGATTTTCCCTTCATACTCCACATTTTCCCATGTTAAATTTCTGAAGTATTAAATATAATAAAAAGAAATTTACTGATTTTTAACCCAACATTCGCCACTAACTTTTAGAAACTGGCCCTATGACTTATTTCAGTGCTTTTAGCTGACTATAGATTTATACCGAATGCACAAATATATGTATCTTTAATTACTATCGATTTGATAAAATAAAGCATTTATAAAAACTGAAAAAAAAATATTGGATTGCCTCTTATTTATATAAAATTACAATTGATGTATGATTCTTTTCTTTTCAAATAATTAAAAAATATAAATTTTTATTATTACATAAATCAAAATCTAAAATATAAGTTCTGCATGTAGTTTCTTCAAACCACATATTTGAGAACTCTATTCTGCATAGTGAACACATATTATTTTTGACAAATTAAAATTATATGAAAAAAGTTTGTGCAGAGAAGCTTGATTTTTGTTCTGTGCTACCAGGGAATGCAGAAAAATCTTGTCACGAGCCTGATCCAACCCATGGGCCATCAAGTGGCTAACGTTGCTCTAACCAAATATCACTTCCAGTGCAAGCATGCCAATTTTAATACCATTTAAATTTTATTCGTATGCTTCTAGATCTGATTCTCTCCTGTACTGTTATGATTGGTCATTTTTATAGTAAATCATGTCATTTTTAGTATTCTATGTAAACCTTTTGCTTAGCTTTCTATATTTTTTTATATATTTTATGGATTATAATTTTATTAGTATAGAATTGTGTGTTTATTTATTGTATAAATAGTAAATTAACTGTATATTTTAAGAAATAACATATTAGAACTTTTGTTTCAGATGCAGCTTTAAAACCTTATTTAGAGATGATTGATTCAATCAATGAAAGCACTAGTAAGCTGGAAGCTGTTGCATACATGATGGATGCATATTCTAAGCGATTAGGTGTTTATTTTGTATTTTATTTACTATTTTTGTTTTGATCTTATTTATATGCAATACTTCTGAGAAAACAACATGAGAAAATTATACTAGAACAAGAATATGACATTTAAAAATATATAGAAAGACATTCATGTATTTTATTTGCTCCTAATAACTTTACTTGTAATCTTTCTTATTTCAAACATGAGAATGCTATGTTGTTAAACACTTAGACTCATATTTTGTTCATAACGTATTTTAAAAGTGTTATTAACTTAAAAGTACACTATAACACATATTAAAATGTATTGATTTGCTTTCAGATTTTCAAATGTATTGACTGCTTTTCTTTTTCCCATGAAATTTCTTAATAGTCTAGTAAAAATCAATTTTGGTGACAATTATATATATTGCTGCCATGACATAAATAATTTGTATCTGTTGCTCAAAAGCCAAATGTAGGATGTTAAATTTTTACAAGAAATCAATTAAAATTTTTTTGACTGATTTTATGTTAAACTTTACTTTGTAAACCTTTTTTAGGACCAGCAAAATTTTCATTTTGTATAATGGGTAGTAATTTTTTTTTTCTTCTTTTTTTATTTTTTTTTTCCCCCGATTAAAAACTTTTGTATTCATTTATCATTCCATTTTTATTTTTTTGTTACTCTATGAAGTTTAAATTTAAATACAAAGCTCATTAAAATTGGATATTATTCCATTAAAAATGTGGATTAAAAATTTCCCAGGTAATGTGGGGATCATGGACAACTAGCATGCAGACATAATTACAAGATTTCCAGGTGGAACTTGGAGCACTTGGCTTGCAAAACTTGTTAAACTGCTCTGTCTCTCACTTGGCAAGCCATGTGAGTTGCATGCATTTGTTTCAATTTCCTAATTTCTGGATTCACCACCACCCAACAATTTTGGAAAAGGGAAGTGGTCCTCACCTATCTAATAATAGGCCGTCTAATAATAGGCCACTCTCGTTCATATGCACCTTCTGCTGGCAGAGAATAGTTTGATCAGATGTTGTCCTAAAGATGTTGAATCAATTTATCCATTTCTCATATTTTAACAGAAGAGTGTCCTTCTTTTAATCCGACAAGGCAACACCTTTTTAATTCATATCTTTCATTATCTTCATTTTAAGTTCAGTTCTACACATAAACCTTTTTAAGTTTTTACAGAAAGTAGGTATTTATCCCTTCTTTTAATATATTGATTTTTAATGTTTATTTATGGCTTACTATTTCCATATAACATTTGTTTTAAATATTTTTGCTAAAACCTTTATATAACCAAGGATTTTTAACCTATGTTTATTGTATAGGTTGTAAATTCTGAAAACCTTAAGGGGACAAAACTTTTGACAAAATCAGGAATAAAAGGTTATTGCATATTAATAGAAAGATTACTTATTAATAGAAAAAAGAATGAACAAGGAGACATTGTTCCAAAATCAAGTAGTAAAGAACCGACAATATAATGGCTGTAGTTATTAAAGTTTTCATAATTATAAATAGTTTGATGTGTAACATTAAAAAAAATTTAATTAAGGCATAAAGCAATATTTTTAGCATTTTAAATATTTTCTGTCATCACCCATTTTGCTGCATCCTTGGGTAAATTGGGTATACAAATTCAATAGGAATTATTAGTAGTTATTCCAGCAATTAATTTTTATTGTAAATAGTATTATATTAAAAAGAAAGAACCCAATGTCACATTGCAGTAATAAAAACACTGAAAATTTGAATTACTTTTTGTTAACCAGCATAATTCTTAATAATAACACAAATCCCTTATGTTTAATTCTGCTTGACTAAAAATATGCTGTTGTCTGCCTTGTAAAAGAGATGGAAAACAGATAATAAATTAACTTTTCTTTATGACTTCTATTTTTTTTTTTTTTTTTTTTTTTTTTTAATGGTTGTTCAATGACCTTCGGCTTCCATGCCACAAAAACATAAGAATTTTGCATAAATGTTATCTAGTTTACTAATACAGTTAAGATTATGAAGTATATTATTATTATTTAAATGGCTATAATTTTCTTGCAGAAGCAAAGTTCAAAAGTTTGGAGAAACGATGAGAGTTCCGATTGTTTATACAGCTTATTTAACATTCCGGATATAATTTGCTCATATCTTATGTAACTGTTAAAATTACATTGTTTATGTAAATATTTATCTTTCAAATAAAAACTATTGTATGGTTTTGGCTTTTAAATGGATATCTTGCAATCTATTTATGTTTGCTATCAGATTCACCAAAATACAAATAATTTGCTGCATAATATATACTTGTGTTAAATAACAAAAAGATTAAATGTGGCTGTTTTTTGTGTTCTATAGACTTTGCAAAATGACCAATCTCACTATTGGTAGAAGTTTTATATCTTTAGAAGTAAAAATATTTACATTATGCCAATTTTTTTATTTAATATCATTTTTAATCCTATTACCATTGAATCACAAATTGTTACCACACAGTTTAAAAACTATCTGTCTATACCTATTAATAGAAATTTCAAATAAAACATTTTAATGTTAATGGCTTGTTAAATAATTTTTTAAATAATAATTTATATTTTTATTTGAATAATACATTTTTTAATCATCTTGATTTATTAAGCCATATCATTCATTAATTTTGTTGGCATATTATCTAAGTATAAATTATTTGTTGGAAAATCATCTACTTGTGTTTCCTTTATAGGAGTTGACAATTTATCACTGGAGAGTGTGAATACATTACTATAATATAACAATAGTAAAAATTCAATAAAAAAAAACTGTTAAAACTAGTAAAATTAAAATATTATAAAAAATTCTTTTTTATCAACTCTAGTGAACTCCCCAAATGAAAAGATATATCATCTAACTACAATTTGTCAAAATCTTCAGGAGAGCAAAAACCTTCCAAATTGTCTATTGAACATAAGCTTAGCTTCTTTGTATATCACTCATTTACCACAAATTTATTTCTCTGATTAAGTTGCATCTTTTACTAATCGATAGATCTTCTCTTCCTGTTTCCAAGTATACCAAAAATTGATTTTAGACCAAAAGTAGAGTTGAACCTTTTCTTTCTAGGCTGACGATATTTAATTTTTTAGTAAAATGCACACACTAATTTCTAGAGTCTTGATCTGATATTTTGTAGACCACATTGGAAAATGGCTATCCCATGTGGTCAAAAACCATGTTATTCAATGCAGTAACAATTATTCATGCAATTGTTTTGTAATGTTAATTTTGCCTAATTTTTATATTTCGGAAAATATATTGGCATGTTATGCAAAGTGGCTTGTTATTTTATCTAATGGAGACTTTCTATGTAGTGCAAAGGCTATATTTGTAGCATATATACCAAATAAAAAATTCAATGATATTTAAAAATCACCACATTAACTCCACAGTTACATTTACTTCAGTAACAATAAAGCTTACTTAAAAATCATTCCTGGAATTCAAAATAACTAAATTATTATGTTAATGCTGTGATAATTACGTATATAATGGAGGAGGAAATTCAAACACAGGTTGACATGTAGAAATAAAACTGTTTGTAGTTGCAGTTTTTTCTGAATATCCCCATATCAATTTAAGCTTAAATTCAAATTTTTCAATGTGCCAATGTGTGGAAGTTAATTTCTAATGTAAAGCGCTCAGATAATCTTTATAAGTAGTATGTTCTTTCATTGAATACAAATTGCAATTTAAACAAGTTTCCGATTAAACCATAATGATTTCTGGGTGAATTTCTGTACTTTTACTAATATCCCTGATACCTTCAAGCTGATATATTACATCTGTTTGCATCATTTGCAACTTAGGAATGCCAATTTATATACCTATTTCTTATTGCAATTTCCTATTTTTCCGGTTGCTCGTCGAAACTTGGGTTGAACTTTGTTGTATTCTCATATTACAAGTCCTTTATGGATATGTTGTCCGAGATAAAATACAGCATATAGACTCAAATTTCAAATACTAAAAAAAGCTGCTGTTATGACACAAAAGAATTACTAACTTTGTTAAATTATTTTACTTACTTTTCACAATTTATATATTTGCTATGTGTTTTAACGCCGACTAAACGGTATAGTGGTTAGCGTGCTAGCTTGTAGACCGCGAGGTTGCGGATTCGAGTCCCGTTTAAGACATGGGTGTTTGTAAATGTATTGTTGGCTTGTCAAATCACGAATGTTTCGACGCATAGCCCTCGTGTTGCTGACGGCGCCAGATAATCTGAAAACAACCAACCAAGCTATGTGTTTTAACCTTCTTAATACAGTAATGAAACAAAAAAGCTTATATATGAAGGCTTTGTCCTTCTGTCTTAGGATAACATTCCCGAACAAAACGGGAAATGCTTCAGGTACGTGCGGTATATCAAATGAAAGGTTTCGTCGACATCAGTTCTTATGCCGAACTTTAACCGAAAACACTGAAAATAGTGAACTCGGAAGTGAATTTGCCAGTTAAGTGCTAAAAACGCGTGGCATATCAGTTTGAAGGTTTCCATAAGATTTGTAGGATTACATTCAATTCAACCAAAATTTTTATCCGAAAGTAGTTTAAAATTTGGAAAGTTTCATTTGGCTGCAAATAGAGATATTGAATTGGAATTTGGGATATCAATTATTTGATAGGAAATTGTCTCGCCAATTTAGTGGCATTTACATTTTTGTTTAAAAAAAAATCAAACTAGCTAAGGGTTTTGTTATTTATCGTCAACCTTTTTAGGGAAGGGTTTCAGACGTTAAATGTCTCGAAATTGAACATGCTTGATATCTTTGTCTGTTGAACCATAATACATCTGTAGAAGCAGACTTTTAGTGACAGTTACTGTCTTAATCCATCTTGTTTTTCGTTGATGTTTTTGATGGGATATGAGTATTTTTTACAAATACTAATGGTGATTACAATAACGAATACTGTTAACAAATGACATATTTTAGACATTTGACAAAAGTAAAGTTAAATTTACTACAAATTGTAGATTAAATCAATACGTGTGAAAGACTCTAGTCAGCAGGCAGTATACATTCCTTACATTATGTTTTTCAACACGAACTCTAATTAGTAGATCAGACTAAGTCTTTAAATGGTCACTTACCGATTGACTACCCAGTTGTGCTCATTCTTACTTCTGCTGTATTTCATCTCAACATTACTATGACAAACGAAACGATCCTCAAACTCGTTGCATAACCATACTTTTAACTGTCCAATTTACTGAAACTTATCTATCAAGTTTAACTCTGACAGTATTTATATTTTCAATATCGATATTATATACATAAAATAAGCAATAGATTGAAAGAGGCAACTACCATCAAGAAGCATAAATATAATTTTATATATGGCATAGCCACGCCAATAATTCTTCTGTAACAGTGTTAGGATATCTAATAGTAAAAGTAGAATATTAAACAAAACAGAATATATTTTGTTGGCTGTCTTCTCTTGTATTGAATATTTTAACTTAGAAAGACCTATTTGGGGATCAGTTTTTTCTAAGTGATTTCAATATGATGTCTGGACAATTTTTTTATATTTTAAGCAGAATACAGAATTTAAAACGGAAAATTAAAAGAGGGCTTGAGTTTTCATTCTCGGTAGAAGATTTACTGATTTGGATGATAGGGGGGGAGGATTGTAATTTTTATTTAATTAATGTATTTTATGAACTAATTAAGTTAAAACTTCAAATTTTGTGCTGTAGTGAGTAGTGTGAAGTATCGGTTGATACTTTAAATTTAGGTCTCTATCAAAGTTAGAAGTAATATCATAAGTATTTAAAAATTGACATTAATTGAGTCATAACTACAAAATTAAACCGCAAATCTGACATTTGTATTTTCCTGATCTACAGGTTACAAACTACATCTGAAACAATTTGCAATTTTTCAGTAACGATGACCAATACTTTTTTCGTGTACGGCTACAAGACATTCCACGTGCGAATACTCCTACAGACGGATTTTTTCATCAATTGGTATTTTCGAAAATTCTGAGACGTTGTGCAAGAATTCAGGCATTTTAAAAATTGGTGGTTTTTTTCCCTACCATTTACAGATATTCGGAGTAGTATGTGCAATAGTAGTATGGGTAAAATATTAGTACCATAACACCATAAGGAAAACAAAAATATTGATCCGTTGCTGAAACTTGGCAAAAATGTTCCATTAGTCATGAAAATGAATAATCAAAAAAGTCTATAAAAATATTTAGCGAAAAAATATATTTTTTGGAGGGAGGGGTTTAGGGGGGTTTTGTAATTGAAAAATTTATTTTATAACAATCTAGGCATGTGACACATGTTTTTAGAGTATATTTTTATGCCGAATCGAGTGGGAAAAAAAGGCAAGATGATATAACTTATAAAAAAAGTTACAGTCCTTTATATGAACGAAAACACATGTAAAACCCGAGGAAAGGTAAATTACGTCATCAAGAAATAAAAAATTGGTCCGTTTATGAAATTTGGCAAAAATGTTTTATTTGTCATGAAAATAAAGAAACAAAAGAGTCTATATAAATATCTAGCAAAGAAGGGGATTTTTTAGGGGGGTGAGGAGTGAAGAGGTTTTTTTTTTACTGAAAATTAATTTCAGCATAACCCATCAGCCATGTGATACATGTGTGTGGCGTATTTTTTTACGCTGAATTGAATTAAAAAAGCAAGACAATATAAATATCCTATAAAAAGTTATAGGCCATGTGTCTATTTTATAGACTGTAATATAAAAGTACATGTAATGAACCAAAACTGAGCGGAAAATGTTAATAATCAAAATTGCATTGAAAAAGTACCAGTTAATAATAAAATAAGTAAGTAGTAGTGAATAATTGAAATAGTAAGTAAAAAAAGTATAAGAGATAAAGAATAAGTAATGAAATAAGGTACATCTTTACATTCGTCGATATAAATTTTTATAGGAGGGTTATATCGTCTTGATTTTTTTTTTATTCGATTTAGTGCCAAAAAATACTTCACACACATGACTGGGTTATACCAAAATTAATTTTCAGGTTTTTTTTTTTTTTTTTTAAACCTTCAATCCCTATTCTCTTAAAAAACACCCTTCTTTGCTGGATATGTTTATGGACCCTTTTGTTTCTTTATTCTCATGACAAATAAAACGTTTTTTGAGAAGTTTCATGAACGAACCAATTTTGTATTTCTTTATGTCGTATTTTACCTTTCCTCTGTTTTTATATGTGGTTTCGTTTTTAAAAAGGAATGTAACTTTTTTTATTAGTTACATCGTCTTGCTTTTTTTTTTTTTTCATTCGATTCAGCATAAAAAAAATACTCTAAAAATCTGTATCACGTGCCTAGGTTTAATTTTTCAGTTATAATACCCCCTGACCCCCACCCCCCAAAAAACACCCTTCTTCTCTAAATATTTTTATAGACTTTTTTGATTCTTCATTTTCATGACAAATGAAACGTTTTTGCCTAGTTTCATGAACGGACCATTTTTCTTTAATGTCCTATTTTACCTTTACTATAGCTTAACAGATGTGTTATCTTTATCAGACCTTGGTTTATCCCGGATCTTGTATTCAAGAAACTTGATTTATCAACTGGAAAATTGCTTGTGCGCCAAACTGACTTTATTTATCAATCGTAAAATATGTGCTGGTTATCTTTCTATGTCAACAATGTTGAGTTTGATTCCATACGTTGCACTCTACTTTAATCCTACCAAGCAAGAAAAAAGTCTTGACTGGTGACGCCAAAAGATCCGATTGGTTGTTAATTCTATTAACCTTGGGTCATGTAGATGATAAATTTTCTGTAATATCATTATTTTATTATTTCATCGACTTTTTAAAACTTCTGATACGGTCATTTTTGTAAAATTAAAACTGTAATCTTTTCTCTTTTTGTTGTTGTTTTTATTTATGATTTTTTTCTTCTTTTTTTTTCCTGATGTCTTTGTACTAAACTAATGAAACATTACGTATACCTCTCCCCTCTTTTCAGCAAATGCGGCCTGTTTAAGAGACTATTAGCTGCCCTGATGGTACAAACCTAAAAAACCGTCTAGCATGAGTGTTTCAGCATCCACAGTTTCATGATATAGAACAATAATCGGTGTGTAAATACGATTTACATATCGGTGAGTAAATATATATACAGTTGAACTGTTTACTATAAATTTTGGGCATAAACTTTGCATTATCTTAACGTAATTTTTTTATTTAAATGCATACAAAACTCAGTGGCGAGGGGTCCGGTCATCGTTGGATTGGGCGATGAGTGCATAAATCTCATTAAAAAAAATTAACAATTCACGCAAACAAAATTATTATTTTTTTTTTGGAGGGGTTTTTTCAATTTAATAACAATATTGTTGCACAAATTGTCTGTATATATTGTAAATAGTGACGTATTATTTCAAAATTCTATTGTAATTTATTTTTATCCTATTTTATTTAGTTATTAATAGCGATTATACAAGTTAGAAAAAGTGGCAACACCTAAAGTAATCGAGAAGTTTCGAGATATATTTCGTTTCCGATAAATTGGCTGGAAATTTCGAGAATGTCTCACGCGCTTGTATATAAAGGACTGGAGAACGGGAAAGTTTTCAGATTGACTTCGGGACTTCGTTGAAAGCTGATCGCTTTGTTTACCTATTGGAGTGAGCTTGTATAATCGCTGAATTCGAAGTTATTTTTGTTGAAGCTTGTGTTGAAGCTTGAGAGTAATTAAACTGTTGCCTGTGAATAAATTTTGTGAGTTTTCTGAAGAGAGAATAGATATTTGTATACCGTGAAAACTGTGCCATCATTGCCTCAGTGGAAAAATTCGTAACAGTGGTGTCAGAAGTGGGATCTCGTAATTTTGAATGCCGACAACTAGAGGAATGATGGAAGACCAAATGAAACAATTAATGGAAATGATTGCTGGAATAAAAGCCGGACAAGAATCCACGGCCGCTGAAATGAAAGCCGAAATAAAAGCCGGACAAGAATCAACCGCCGCTACAATCGCCGAAATAAAAGCCGGACAAGAATCAACCGCCGCTACAATCGCCGCTGGTCAAGCCCGTCAAGAAACGACAAATGCCGAACTCTCCGCTACAATCGCCGCTGGTCAAGCCCGTCAAGAAATGACAAATGCCGAACTCGCCGCCGCCATTGCCGCCAGTCAAGAAGCAACATCATCAGACATTAAAGCTTTACAAGAAGCGACATCATCAGATTTTAAAGCTTTGCAAACGCAACGTCATCTGACATGAAAGCTTTGGCCGATAAGTGCGAGTCCACATCCGCAGCCGTAATCAAGATCAGGGAAGAAATGAAAACGGAGCTAGCGTCAATGGTAGAATCTACTATTATGGAGACAACATCATCGGTCCTGCATTCCGTGAAAGAAGACGTTCTCATTGCTGTAAGGGATGAAATGGAAGAAAAGGTATCTATACCATAGAAAGAGAAATCACGACTGCTAGAAATGAAATGAAAGAAGAAGTTTCCACCCTGAAAAAAGAGCAGGGAAGGTTTATTGACGCTATGGAAGAGAAACTTCGAAAACTGGAAATTCGCGGTACTGTGGCAGCTGCATCACCGAACTGGGAGGAGGTTTCCACTGCAGTTTTAGCACCACGTTCCAACATCAAAGTGGCCACTTTTGATGGAAAGTCTTCCTGGCGCGTTTATCAAACGCAGTTTGAAATTATTGCTTCTGCGAATGGTTGGGACGATACTTCGAAGGCATTCCATCTCGCAGCATCTCTTCGAGGTGAAGCTGCTGACATTTTACAGACACTACCTGAAGAGAAGCGGGGAGAATTCGTGGCGCTGGCAAATGCGTTGGAGTTAAGGTTTGGGGAGCAGCATCTAAAGGATTACAACAGACTACAACTGAAAGTGAGACAGCAGAAGGCCAATGAAACTCTTCAAGAATTGGCATCGGATGTTGAAAGACTGTCGCTCCTTGCTTTTCCCGACTGTCCCCCGGATGTGCGAGACGATCTTTCACTGCAGTATTTCATCGACGCTATTCAAGATCCCGATGTGCAGCAGGCGGTAAGGTTATCCCAAAACAAAAACCTGAAGTCTGCCCTCGTGTACGCCATGAGAGTGGAAGCCGCGCAGCTAGCTTCTGGAAAAGACCGACGATATGTGCGTGGTGCATTAGCCGAGGATTCTTCTGACTTTGTCACCAGTAAGCTTCGAGAACTGGAAAGCAAAATTGATAGAATGATGAGAAGCTATCCCGGAGCCAGGGATCGAAGGACCAGAGTCGTTTGCTGGCACTGCAAACGGGAAGGGCATCTACGACGAAACTGCCTTGATTTGAAAAAGAGAAGGGATAACACTACCACGGATTCTCCACAACTGAATCTAAGAAGATGTCATCTCGCAGGGCAGAAGCTGCAATGTAGAACAGGTGAAGCCCCGACCAGTCGTTTCCACGTTTCATCCCAACAAGAAGGAAACCAGGGTTTATTCGTGAAGGGGGAGATCAACGGAACTCCATGTCGTCTAATCGTCGATTCGGGAGCGAACGTAACGATCGTAAGGACGGACGTGGCTCGTCGCCTGAACAGCCGACTCCTCTACACAGCGCCCTCTGTTTCTCTACAAACTGTGTCTGGTGGTAATATCTCTGTTCATGGGAAATTGCAAGTGGACATTGCCCTTGGATTTAACACCTACAAGCACACCGTTTATGTTGCCGAAATTGTAGATCCGTGCATTCTCGGACTAGACTTTTTGAAGAAAAATGGAATTACGCTGAATTTTGAGAAAAGCAAGCTGCAAACATGGAGAGGCGAAGTTCCTTTGCACGATCTAGACACGAAAGAGCTGTGCGTATATCGGATTGTAGCTCATGAAAACAATGTCATAGAGAATGCTGAAGAGTCCACATCTATGAAAAGTACCCCTCCAGCCTCGGAAAGAGAACCGAAGAAAGCGACGTTGATGAAACCCTCCCAGGAAGTGGTTCATGTGGAAATGGACAAAGTCAGTGAAGAGGGAATCGACATCCATGCTCCTGTTACAAGCATCGAACGGAGGTCCCGGGATCTATCAGCTGCACCCGCGGATGATTCGGACGCAATCTCAGAATCATATAACGAGCAAGATGGGGATCAGAAACTTTCACCGCTTCTGTTTGCATACGGGAGTACAACTCACGAGACCACCGGATTTTCTCCATCTATAACGATGTTTGGAAGAGACCTTACACTCCCCAGCAACCTCCTCTTTGGACAACCACCGGACACTCCTTCCTCGCCTGTCCAGTATCTAGATGATCTGCAGGCACGTTTGGAAGCCGTACATCGGTTCGCCAGAGAGAGAAACAACATCATGACGGAGCGCATGAAGATCCGGTACTATGCCAAGGCCATGGACCGTTCATTCCAGGAAGGTGACAAGGTGTGGTTAGGGAACCCTAAACGTCGGAAAGGACTCTCCCCTAAGCTCCCGACGAACTGGGAAGGGCCGTATGGGGTCCTTAAGAAGATCAACGACGTCGTGACGAAAATTCAACGGACACCTTCCTGTAAACCTAGAGTAGTACATCACAATAGGCTATCCCCATATTATAGTAGAAGTGATTGAATTGCCTTTCCTCTTAAAAACTTCACTGCCCGGGACGTGCAGTCTTTAAGAAGGGGGAAATGTTGCACAAATTGTCTGTATATATTGTAAATAGTGACGTATTATTTCAAAATTCTATTGTAATTTATTTTTATCCTATTTTATTTAGTTATTAATAGCGATTATACAAGTTAGAAAAGGTGGCAACACCTAAAGTAATCGAGAAGTTTCGAGATATATTTCGTTTCCGATAAATTGGCTGGAAATTTCGAGAATGTCTCACGCGCTTGTATATAAAGGACTGGAGAACGGGAAAGTTTTCAGATTGACTTCGGGACTTCGTTGAAAGCTGATCGCTTTGTTTACCTATTGGAGTGAGCTTGTATAATCGCTGAATTCGAAGTTATTTTTGTTGAAGCTTGTGTTGAAGCTTGAGAGTAATTAAACTGTTGCCTGTGAATAAATTTTGTGAGTTTTCTGAAGAGAGAATAGATATTTGTATACCGTGAAAACTGTGCCATCATTGCCTCAGTGGAAAAATTCGTAACAATATTCTTAATTATTCTGGGCAGTATTTCTTTAAGAAAACATTTTTATAACTGTTTCCTAATAAGTTACACAAGAAAGTGATAAAAAAACCATTAAAGGAAATTTCGTTCGTGCTGCCCTCTATATGAGATTCATTCATCTTTCCGAATCCGTCTTCTCTGTAGTTTTTTGTCTGTGAAGGCATCAATCAGCGAATCTGATTCGTCGACAGGGCTCTCAGGTCATCGGAGATTATACCGAATACGTTTAGGGTTTCGATAGTTCTTGTAGGTGTATTCCTGACATTTGGCGTAATATCTCCAAATCGGCGATAAAAGATTTTAAAATGGTTTTTTTTTTAATACTATGTATTACTTCCCTTGTAATTTATTTTTTCCATATACAAATTAGATGACTACTAAGTGACATATGATTGGGTAATATACGGATGAAAGAATTTTAATAATTAAAAATATTAGAAATCTGAAACTTATTTAGATTAACCGGGACATCGGTTTTGCGCATTTTTTAAACGTTTATTATGTCTCCTGCCAGTGAACCTTTCAAATTAGTTTAAATTTACTTTGATTCATCAAATTTGATTTTGAACTTGAAGGGGAGAATATAATTAATACTTCTTTTTTAATTTTATAAATTCTTGTCATGTGACCATGACAAGAATTTATAAAATGTTTGTTTGAATGTTTGCATTTAAGTTTTTATGTACTTGTGTGACTTTTTTAATTTCATTGATAATATAGGCTTGCGACACGATTTCAATCCACACTCCATACTCTCCAATCGAATGAATTGGGTCTGGATTAAAATTTGTCGTTACGTTTTAAACTTTTATTTTGAGAAGCTGAAAAGGAAGGGTTACATATCTCCTCGTGAACGGCAACTAAATTTGGGTATATTTGTTTATCATGATTGTATGTAATGTTATCATTTAGTATGTATTGATCAAAAACGAAGATGTGGGAGGGGGTAAGGACTTGTAATAAATTACAATAAAAACATTATTATTGTCCAATTTTTCATTATTTATTGTAATTCTGTTTTATTATTCATTATAATTATCTTTCATTATGTATCAGAATTTAATTTATTAAAATGTGTTACTATTTTATAGATTTACAAGCAATGATTATTTTTCTTCTTTATAAATAATTATTTAATACATAAAAAAACTAGTCAATTAATATTTGTTCCTTTATGTTCGTGGTTCGTTATCGTAATTTTCGCCGATTTCCAATGGGACAGAATCACGAAAAACTAGCTATACTCAAAATCAAGATCGTTTGAGCAACCTTTCTCTCTCGTCGATTGAAAAAGATATGTTGGTGACACTTCGAAAAAGTGGCAATTTTTATAACCAAGCTATAGAAAAGTTTGCAACAAAGACCCGAAACTTGAGTATATTTATAAATAAGTGTTTAATTTCAAACTTTACAATAGGGAAATATAGTAGTCGGATTGGCAGACCCAATGTATATGTGTCAAAATATTGATTGGTTATTTTAAACATTTACTTATTGTTTTTAAATCACTCTCCAAATATAAAATATTATAAATAAAAATGCTCGTACAATTTTTATAAATTATAATATTTAATTTACAATGTTTTACTATGGGTATTTTATTATTATAAGTTTTAGTTTGATAAATACATTTTTTTATGCCATTAATCTTTTGTATCATTATTTTCATTTAAATGTCTTTATTTTTATTCATAACATCCTACTGAAAATTACTTACATTTAGCTACAGAAATAAGCACTAATTTCAGTCATTTGTGGCGAAATTATACAACCAAATTGGCTAGTTACAGGGGCGGATTTAGAGGTCAATCAAGGGGGGTGCGATTATGAACGTGAGTGTTTACAGTGGCGGTGATAGTTTGTCAACTTGGGGAAGAGAGGGGGGAGGGGTATCATCAATTAGTATGATACTACCAGGGTTCAATGAAACATAAAAATTAGAGGGTTTGACAATCCTCTTTTGCACCCCCATGTAACAAATTACCCCGAAAATGTAATAAAAAATTAAATTTTAAATATTTTGTATTTTTTATTAAATAAAAAATATTTAAGAGAACAAAAAAATATCTCATGCAGATTAGGTGAAGTGTAAAAAGCTCAGCAACCCTGAAAATTCAACTTTTTTATGTAAGTTAATTTACCAATACATTCAACATCATAAATCAATTGATGCAGAAAAAGGCGATAGATCTTTTAACAACTTTAGACAACATTGCAGGTACGTAAAACTCTATATTCATAAGGTTTTAATAATTTCCAAAGTTTAACAATGCTTTTCAACTCTGTTTGACATCACATTAGTAAATTAAAATATAAGTTATATAAACTTGAGAGTACACACTATAATATTGGTCACTGCATTCAAATTTGATATGGTATTATTTACTGTTTCCAAATTTTCTTTCATATAAATGAAAATGGAGAGTTTGGCGATATTTTTGGCAATAATTTTTACGTGGGACAAGAAAAAAAAGTAATAATAATAAAAAAATAAAAAAACGCATAACCGACGAAATTGGTGATGATATTCAATAGACATTACACTGTCCTCTCTTGAACGAAAAGCAGAAAGATATCAATCGTTGATGGGCGATGCACAAGGGCAGAGAGCTTTGCGTTAAAGACACTCATTTTTCAACCTTTTACGCTTTTATCAGATTTCTACGGGAAATTCGGAGGTGGGGCGATTAAAACACCTTAAGAGGCATTAGATTCATGATTTCACCCTTATGTGAATGCTCAAACCTAATCGTAGGTCCCATGGCTACCACTAACCCGCACACCAAATTTGAATATCATACGTCAATTCGTTTAGGAGCTATGCTGACCATGTACGCATAGACATTTTATCTAGACCACTTTTTTGAAATAGGGATGTTTCAAAACCTGGGGAAATGAAAGAAAAATAGATTTTTTTTCTGAATGCTATACATTTTCATTGCCCTATGTAAACATATAGGTAATTGAAAGTAATTGATAGGTAAGTAAAAACGTGTTTGACTATGATTCTCAATATTTGAAAAGAAGTATAATTACAACATAGAACTCACTTTAAAAAGGTTAAGGATAAATAACTTTTTTATAATTTAAGAAAGTAATTTTGTTTGACATTGTCAAAGGGTATTTATGATTTTGCATATGAGAGCGTGCTTATACAATGCTTATTCCTGTAAAAACAGTTTATTTTTATAAGAATGAAATATTTTATTATAATATATTCAAATATTATGTTGATAATTGCATAAAATATCGAATATCAATGTGTACAGTAAGTCCCTTCTTCGGATCATTCGGACAAAAATGAAATATTTAAAAAAAAATGTCTAAACAAATATTGTTAATGAAAAATTACATATTACCAAAGTTTAGTCACATTAACACTGTATATTGATGCACTAAGACTACTCTAACTAAATTAACATATATTCGAACTTTATAGTAAAAAAAGAGACAAGGTGAGTGTGTGTACAGTTTTTTTTAATAAAAAAAAAATTATCTTCAAATATAAGATAGTTTTTATTATGACTCTCTCAAGATTTTTTTTTTTATTTATTATGTAAACTTTTTTTTTTTATTGGTTAAATGCGCGTCAACAATATTAGTATAAAAATCTATAAAGATTTTCTGTATTAATCCAGTATAAATTTCTTTTAAAACTTTAATATAATTCTAATTTGGTTAGAGGACTATAATACCAAACGGTACGTTTGCTTTATTTCTGACAGCTTCAAAAGTTTTTAAGGTGCAATCAAGCCATAATTAAACTGGTGTTATTTAGATCAATCTGAAGTCTGTAGAAATTAGTAAATCTTTTTAAAATTTTGTATTAGTACTGCTGGGAAAATCTGGAAATGCTGTTTAAACATTATCATAAAAATGTTGAAATGAAAACTTTAAGAAATAACTGTTCGGATTTTTGCTAATTACGCTTCAAGAACAACAATATATTTAAAACTTCATTGGGTTGAATTCATTTTGATTTATTATTTCATTTATAAGGAATAGCATGTAAAGCGAACAGCCATATAAGCCCTTTTCATCTTAAAGTTTTATATTTTCCTTTAGTTGCAAAAATTCTCTAAAAAGATGGATAGTAATTGTACCCAACCTGTACTTTAATATAAATTTTGAGATTGGTTTAACATAACTGTATATTTTCTCTTATAAATATGATTTAAAAAGAACTTAAATTAGGAAAATGTACTCAAAGCCCATCTTAAAGCGTCAATACACAAATCCTCATATTTAAAATTAAAAAAAAAAAAAAAAAAAAAAAAAAAAAAGCAGCAGGTTTTTCAAACAATAAATTTAACATTATCTGAAAATTAGTTTGTTTAACCCTCTGCGTTTTATTCAAATAAAATTCCAAACTAAATTAGTTACAGCAGGTGAAATTGTAATAATAATAATTTTCATATAACCATAGGACCTGCTTTTTCATCACAAGTCGCATCTCTAATCGGTTACATATTGTGTCTCATATTAGATATATTAGTAATCATATTACCATCAAGTTTGAGTCACACACACAAAAACACATTTAAAATTAGAATTAAAAAAAAAAAAAAAAAAAAAAACACATTTAAAAAGTTGTTAACATTAAATGATTTAAATCATTTGTAAGTCATAGGTATTGTTCCTAATATTTCAGTAATTTATACTTAAATAATCAACTCTTACAAAACAATGTTGGCTTTTATTTAACAGAGCAAATAAAAACTGTCAAAAGCTGCGAATGCGCAATATTTACAAATTTGCAATCTAGGCTGACCAGTTTTGAAATTATATGTTAAATTACTTGATATTCTTCTAGTAGCAATAAATGTCGCTGTATCGGATATTTCCAGGCATTGCACCGGAACAACGTTAGATTTGATTAGTTTGTTTATCAAGCAGAGAACATCTACCAGATGGTCTTTCAAGGGAAAAATGGACTTCATCTTAAATAAGAGAAACCTCAGAAAACTATCAGGAAGTAGCTCAACAATCGACGCGAGATTACTAGTCAAATTTTTTAAAAGTGTTTACTCAATTTAAAAACAGACTACAGGGAGCCAAATATTGCTCGATCCGGTGACTTTTCACGAGGTGTGAAATTGGAGCATAGCAATATTTAAAAACGTGTTTGTCTATGATCCTGAATATTTTGAAAAGAAGTTAAAAGCTATATAGAACTCACTTTATACTGTTAAGGATAAATTACATTTTATAATTTACGAAAGCAATTTTGTTTGACATTATCAAAGGGCTTTTATGATTTTGCATATGAAAGGGTGCAGATACAAGGGTTATCCAGTAAAATCAGTTTATTTTTATAAGAATTAAATATTTTATTATAATCTATTCATATACTGATGTTATTGAATTGAGAGTTACGTTGATAATTGCATAAAATGCCAAATATGAGTGTTTCTGATCATTCGATAAAAAATGAAATATTCAAACATATTTAGAAAAAAAAAGCAAACGTCTAAACTAAAACAAATTGTTAATGATATATTACATTTTGTAAAATAAATAGCAACATTTAAAAAATCTTATCATGCTTATATATTACTATCAATTATCTTGCACTGCCATACCAATTGAAGAAACAAACAAAGTCTTGACATCGCACGCACACTCCAACTCAAGCAAGAATGACCATTTCATTCACTTGTCCCTTCCACCCCAGAGTAGAGGCATTTTAGTAATTTGCAACTCACAATGGTGTAATGTCACGTGCAAGGGAGGGGACAGTATGCCCCACAAGTTTTATTGCTTTGTGTCCTTAGTTTCAAATTCAAGGTCAAGAAAGAAGGGGTCGTTTTTGTTGATCTTTTGGAGAGAACGAAGGGAAACTTTTCTTGGTCGTAATTTAGCTATAGCTTCTTCATCGGAACTGTAAGTTCTTACAACACTCTGTAGAATTGCAATAATGCTATTGTACGGATTTTATCAAAGCTTTTTATTAATTATGAATTAGGCATTTTATTTTCCAATTATAATTATTATTATTTTTTTTTTTTTTTTATTTTTTTTTTTTAAAGTTATTTTAGTGCATGATTTTTTTGTACGTAGAATGAAGTTTTGGGGGTGCGATGGCACCCCGATATTAAACCTTTATGATTAATTGCCCTCTGATCAAGAAGACAAGAAGTATACCTGCAGAATGCTAATTGCAATCAAAAACTTGCCAGTTATTGTTATTGGTCCCATCTCCTACTCACAAATGAGAAAATCGTGCTGAAATTGAGAAATTTTTTAATGGTATTGTGAGAAATTTTTTAATTTGAGAATCACACAAGGGGTAAAGATTCTTTGACCGGTACATTGCTTGTCATCACAATCCCGATCTACTCGTCCCCTCTCAAGCCTATTCCTTCTACGGGTTGTGAAATAAGGAGCTCGGTTAGGTGGCTTAAAAATCTGTATTAATGAGGCATGAAAAATGTCAGAAAAAGCTTAATTTTGTTTACCCTCTCTAAATCCATCGATATTGATATTAAGTAAAAAATAGATCTTACAAATATTAAAGAAATTTCAATTTTTTATATTTTTTTTTACTTTGAATTTGGAGGAAACTGCCATTTAAAAATAATTTTGACAAGAAACATCATGGGGGGTGCGGTCGCAACCCCCGCACCCCCCCTCTAAATCCGCGCCTGGCTAGTTATCAGTAAAAGGAAGATTACTAGTAAAAAGCGCGAAATGCAAAATATTGAAGTGAATGAAATTTAAAATGTCAGTCGGGCTTATTTCGAAAAATGTGTTTTAGCTTAACAAGAAGTTTTGTGCCACATCCTTAATACATGAAAAATTTGAGAACATTTGTCTATCACTATTGTATGCAAATGCATGTAGCAACGATTGAGAACGGGGCAATTGGGGGGGGGGGAGGAAAAGATTTAACGATGACCACTACGAAAAGTCACGCCTCGCCACTGACAAAACTATAGGGGTGTGGAACATCGCACAACTTTCAATTACACTATAATACTGATATGGATTTATGTCATTTACCGTTTGAATATTTTCATCCTTCATTTAAAATAAATGGCCAGTTTGGCGATAATTCTGGTATGGGGATTTAAAAAAAATTCGCCAAAAGGGTGATTTTGGCGATATACTTTTTTCGAATCCTTATTATATTATCTTTTATTATAACCGAAACTGAGAGGAGAAGAAAAAACGACCGTTGATGAGATATGCTCAAGGAAAGAGAGCTCTGTGTTGAAGGCATTCATTTTTCAACTTTTTACGTCATTAAAATATTTTTACGGGAATTTTGGAGCTGGGGATGTTTCGAACATCTTAAGAGGCATTACCACAGCGATTTTTATCAAAATCGTTAGAGCCGTTTTTTAGCAATCATTGAAAAACATGATTCTTTCAATGACAGCTACCTTATGCGCATGCACGATTTTGACGAAAACCTTAATGGTAGGTCCCATGGCCGCCACTAACCCTCATTCCAAATTTGAACATCGTAGGTTAATTTGTTCGGGAGTTATGCTGACCATAGACACACACAAAGAAATTTTTTCTAGATCACTTTTTTGAAATCAGGATGCTCCAAAACGTGGAGAATTGCAAAAAAATATTTTTTTTTTTTTTTTTTGCCGAATGCTATTCTTTCATTAACCTACGCATATATACATATGGGTAATTAAAAGTAAAAAAGCGATTAAAATCAGAGGTTACTTCTTGTTAAGATTAAAGTACGACACACGAGTTTGAAAAGTAGTAGTATTGACATTGGGTTCCAAAACTTTTAAACATTGGGACCTACTTTTTAAAAGCTGAATTATGGTGACCCACTTCATCCTCATGGTATTGAATTATTATTTTTTAAGTGAGAAAGGAACAGCACACGTCCTTTCCGAAAGAGGTTTTATGGGCCAAAACGTAACTGTGAAGAAAAACAAATGTTTTTATGAAATATATTGTTGCAAAAAAATATTTCTATTAACGTCTATGTGAAGAATGCGCTTGTTTTCGATTGCTGTTGATGATAACGATGAAAGCTATGACACTTCGAAATATTTTCAAACGCAAGGAGTTTGACGATTGCACCTGTTTCAATACTTAGTTTTAATTTGTACCATAGCTGAAAATCCAACTTCACTAATGTATGAACATATTAAAAGGAGGGATATCTTCAAAGCTTCAATAGAAATAATTGTAAAAGTTTGTTGGACATATAACCAGAACTATGTCAATTTACTACAGTTAAAATTCAATTGTAGTATTGTAATTTGAAGTCAGGTTCTTCATCAGCTTTCGACTTTATGCCAGAAGTAATGTTTCCCTGGAAGGGATGCGCAATCCTGTTTGTAGCTTAGCAGTTTTTCATTTCTTCAGTAAAGTAATAACATTTTCTTTCAAAATATTCAAATGTTTTGCGTTGATTATGCTATCGAAAAGTTTCACATTATTTTCGATTATACAGTTTGAAACTTTTAAAATCTCTCATATGTGTAGTCTTGACAATATATCGTCGCGACTCACTAAAAATCGACTCGTGATACACAGTTTGGAAAACGCTGTAATGGACTATTACAAAAGTAATTAATCTTCTGCATAACAAAAAAATTCATATTTAATTTGTCATAACATAATGTTAAAGTCCTCTGTCTGTTTAATAAGTTTTTTTTTTATACATAAATTACAGATTTTTTACAGTTATATTTGTAACTATAATATGCTTTACAAACAAGGGTAATAATTAATTATTTATCTAAAATTCAGTAGCGTAGTAATTTAATAATTATATTTGTAGTATTTCAGCAAAAATTAACTTTAATTAAAGTAAAGGGCGCTTCTGATATTTTGCCAGAATAAGTAAACTAAGTTTTGTTTCTTATTTTCTTGGTTTGTAAAAAGCATTTACAATCAATTTAAAAAACATCAGTATTTTATCAAGCAAAACTGAATTTTTTAATCACTTGGTTGAAAACTATCCACTTTCAGAAAACAATTATTCTCTTCCTCTGGCTTTAATAAAAGTATTTTCCACAATAGTATTCTACTAAACCATTATACAAGTATCCTTAAAAGCGACATTGTCCCAATTGATCGTGACATTGAACCACCTTTTGTTTCTCCGAAAACTGACCAGGCGATAAAAAAAAAATATCCGGAAACGAAAACTTAAAGAGTTAGAGAAGTTACTGGACTTACATCCTGCCTCAAGTAACACAGCAACAATGGTAAATAATCCTGATAAAAAAAATGACGTCCTTGCTTCCTTATTCGCCGCGCCAGTTCCTGATACTTTCACCTTATCTTCGTTTTATGCCGCCTATTATCTAACAGTGAAGAGAGAAAGAGAGAGAATAATAAACGAGAGTTATCGAATTGTAAAAAGCAAGGCAACTACATGTCTCCTTGCCTTCGCCCGCGCAACAAGTCTGGAAACTTAAAAAATTGGATTGCAGTGCACGTGGATGGAATGGTCTATTTTTAACAGCTCAACATCATAAACGCAATGCGGAAACCACAAAATACTGCAAATGTGTTAACAAGAAAATATTCTTATTCAAAAGTGTTTACAAGTCAAATCGGCAACCAAAATTCCTAAATTGGAATCATCGATAAACATCCACTGTAACCTGTGGTGGCCTATGCAACCATACATTTAGCATATTAGAAGTGCGAACTGAATAATAGCATCAGACAAAAATCATCAATGGATTAGAAGTCGCACAAGTCTAATCGGAATCAGAGTTAGTGTGCAGACCGTGCAGACGGTCTATTTTTATTTGAGTAACAAGATAAGTGTAAGGTGAAAAGGTGTGAAAAGATTCTTTTTTTTTTTCCTTGAAGGCATTAACCTGGAAACATTATGCAACAAGTCGTAACTTAATATAGTTTTACATGCAAGCATCTTTAATTTAGTCATATCGTCTCGCCACACAGCAATAGACAAGAGTATCGAAATACTTGACTGCAAGATGTCACCTGGTGATTAAGGGAATGGTCGTAAGGAAGAAAACTTTTAAGCGTGACGTCATCCGACCACCTCCCAAGTGCGGCTGCGCAGTGGATGCGAGTGAAGTGTGGATGTCGCGAGTCTCCCAACTCATCCCTCTTATCCGAAGAGCTCAGACTCGTGCAAAGCTGGAAGTTTTCCTCCTCCGTTCTTTTTCATCTCAGGTGTCATGCCAGTCGGAAGGCCTCACAAAATCTCCCTCCTAAGGCTGTGGTTTTTAGGGCCTTGCCGATATCACGAAGACCCTTCGTAGGCCCGACCTTTTGTCTTATAGTAGAAGTTCACAACAGAGCTTTATTTTACGTGTGTGTTTAGATTTATACTATTTAAGTGCCGTCAAATATCCGTTTTTTATTCGTTGTTGGTGAGTTGTCTTTCACTATTACCAAAGTTTGATCGGATTTTTATCCTATAACGTGTTTTTAGTTTCTGATCTTCATTCATTCGCAACTGTACATCTTCTCGTTTCGATCAAACGTCATTTTTAGAGGAAAATATTTGACGTATTAGTCATTATTGTCACGTTACAGAGCTTTTGTACTTAATATTATTGCTTTTAGTGGAGTTTAAAGTTGTTGTTTGTTTTTTTTGCTTAAATTTATATATTAGTTTTGAAATAAATCAAAATGTTATTTATAGATGAATTATCAACTTTGTATTTAGGAACGGTATATATATCCAGAATCCCTAGACATTAATCCCCGAATTTCAAACAACGTAGAACTTATTGATACTTATTCTGGTGATTGGTGGCGTTCCACAGTTTCCAACTATTAGGATTGTTTTTTTTTCCAATTCATGTAAAGAAACTATGAGCTCTTCGGAAACCTGTTAGCGTTTCCCGTACAGCGATTCCGATATACACCTCTCCTTTACTACCTCAAAAAAAAAGATCCGTGATAGGTCATGCGCCTCCCCATTTTGTACCAAATCCTCCGGCATATCCTGCTGGTGTTTCTTTGCTTGAGTTCTTTGTGGTTGGTGACACCCTGTATGGAAACCAATGCAACAAGTGCATCTAATGAATTATGTCTAAGCAGCAAGCGGTATCCGAAACAGCGAAGGCACATCGACAACTTTTCGATGAAAGCTTTAGTGGAGGAGGCTCAAACAAGGGCCTACTTGTCTCCAGCAGTATTCTTGGGATCACTGAGAAGTGTTCTTGTCCAAAGGGATGGAACTGTCCGTGCCTGGTTCTCCGTGGACAATCCTCTCAAAAGGAACACTTCCAATGGTGGACTTCTGAAGAAGGAAGACGTCGAAGTTGTGTACTATAGAAGTGGAGAGGATCACTGTATTTTGGAAGTGAACCATGATAACTTGAAACTAGGCAGTCAGTACCTTGTGTTTGGGATGTTTACCAGGAAATATTCATGGCCATCGCTGACCGCTACTGCTTTACCCATTCCGAATGAAAAACGAACTTTACGAGCAGTAAGGAAGATTTTGTGTAAAGATTGTGGTAAGTTCAATTTTTTCATGAACTCCGAATGCACAGTTACTTTATATTATTATGCAATATGATTTAAAATTCTAATTTCTTAAATATTTGGCTAACATTTAATGGGTCTAGGAATACTATTATTCAATTTTTTCCCTACATTTTACTTAAGGAGGATTGACAGTGAATAATATATTGCAGAATAAAATGCTTTTTAACTTATGTACTATGGGCTTTTAATAGGTCTTGAAATTATCCTTTATTTAAACAGTCTAGATTGAAAAGTATGTTTTTGCAATAATGTTTTTGTTTTAATAATTTTAGTTCATCATTTTTTTTTTTTTTTTTTTTTTTTTTTTTTTTTAAATGATAAAATATATTCTGATAAGAATGTAATGTTACAAATTTTGGTGAAAATTTTAAGTTTTTCAAAAATTTTAATTTATAAAAAAGCCATAATACAGGGATGAGAGTGATCAGAGAGCAAAAAGGAGGAAATTCAAAAAATTCGTTGAAAAAGCTCGCGGATGGAATACACAAAAATTCAACAAAAGAGTATGCAGGAAGGATAATTCAATAATTTTAAAGATACAATGAAATTTCTCATACTATATAATAATTAATTTAAAATATTAGGAGTTAGTGAAGTAATCTGGGAGGAAAGGGGGCAAAGAGGGAAAATCTTTTGTTTAGATATGAGGAAAAGTATACTTTTTGCAGGAAAAATTGGTTCAGATCAGAAAAATGAGGATCCTCAAGACAGGGACAAAGAGGAGGAAAATGTTACATAAAAAACCAAAAAGGAGGAAATCCTCCAAAAGGAGGAAAACTGGCATCCCTGATAATAATTAATATTACAACGTTAAGTCTGAAAGAATTGTAAGGTTATTTTCGGAAAAATTATTTTTTTATATTACTTGTTAGTGATGAATTTCAATTTTAATTGATAGTCATCACTAGCATGTTATTCAGATGAAGTTCCATTTTTTAAAACATTCTGAAATTCCCTATTTTTCTTTTATCTTCCTGTTATTCATAAATTAAATCAGACTACTCTTGGCTTACAAAATTAAAATTGTTATTTTTCGTGTGAAATCTGATTTTATATTAAAGAATTTTCTACTTAGTTATTGCTTGCTAGTCTATACTTCATTCCCCCGCCCATTGTTTATCGTACAATAAATAAATAAAGATTAAAAAGTACAGCCACATGTCAGTAAATGAATTATCGATAAGATCTTCTCTGGTGTCCCTTTATCAAATTTCAAAGAATTGGATCCAAAGCTTCATAAGTAATTAATGGGCCATGTCTCTGATAGCATGTGGCGACGAGTAAAGGTCGTTTTTTGTCCATCATGATTGTGTCGGTGACTTAAAGAAACTGTATATTTGGATTTCATTTCAAAACATTTCACTTAATATATTTCCTAATTGATATGATTTGAAAACTTTTAATCACAGAACACCCACATGAATGCGAACTCTCTTGATGGTGTAATTTATTTCGTCTTTTTTTAAATATTCGTTTGACTTGACTTGTTCGAATGCGAAAACTTTAAACTGTTTCTTTGTTGTATTTCATGGTTTAAGAATTGGTTTTCCGTTCTGTAAAAATCATTTCTTTCCAAGTTCTCTAAGGATCTTCAGAAAAAAATTCATAACAAATTAGATTTGAGGAAAAACTAATAATCTATTACAATGAAAATATTGCCCTAAAAACATTTTGTTTCAGATAAAACATTTCTTTTCTGAATGACCAAGCATTAATTTATTCGAACTGCATTTATGGGTTTGATAAACATGATCAAGCATATTTAAGATTCAGCGGGTCTTTTCGCAAAACTTTGACCTTTGACAATAATAGGAATTGAAAGAAATACACCAAACTCCTGATTGTATATTTTGTAAAAAGTAATGAACCATAAATACTCAAATTACTTAAGTTTAAATTTAAATGAATTAAAAATTTGATTAGCTTTATACATGATTTGCCCTCTCCAATCGTTGCAAAATCGAGTTATATCATATTACTATTTGATGGCTATTGCTTTAATTCCTTCAAGAACCAAATGTCTCGCATGAAACCTTAGGAAATGTTGCTAGAATGAGTATAACATTTAATTGGATAAATAAAGAGTTAAAAAGTAATTAAATTATTTTAAATATTTTGTTGAGTATCTGTTAATATTTATGCTGGGAATTTTACTTAGAATCAAAATATTTTGTGACATTTATTTTACCTTAATAAAATAGTATAAGCTTCAATTTTAAGACATTTTCGGTACCTTTATTAGGTGTAGTCATACCTAGTTTAAATATCAACTAGAATTTTTTATTAAGGAAATATAAAGTACCTTCTTATTAGAGTGCACATTAACCATTAGGTGACAAATAACTTGTTGACAGCTTTTTGTTGATAAATTCCTCTCCTCGTTTCAACAATAATAAATGAATATTGTCCTTTGTGATGACTACTAAGGTCTAGGCTATTGAAAAAAGGGGAAGAATTGTTGGCACCAAAAGCACACTCTACTTAGAAGGTTTTATTTTTAAATCAGAAAGAAAACACGTGTGCACTTTTATACATTTTAATAGTTTATGGGTTTCCCTTTCGTTTTGATCGTAATTGGACAAAAATTATTTGAACTAAGGTTTGTAATTAAGGTTTTCTTGTGTTCAATTTTTAATTACAAGCTCTGTTTTTGCAACATTATTGTGGTTTTAGAACTAACAAGAACATTTTTTACAGACATATTTTGAAAATTGTTTTGATATAATCAAATCTGTAGTATGTTACAGGGATTGGGAATGTAAATTTTGTTTCATACAACTATGTGATATATTTATCTTTACTATGACAATTTAAGTTTTTTTGTAAACACTACAGTAAATAGCTGTGTAGTATAAATAAAACATCACCAGGAATTTGTTATTTATTGTATGTTTATTTTCACGCTTTTAGTGTAAATATTAAAACTTATTTTGAAAGTACTTATTTTTCAAACCTTTTAATTGAAAAGCCATTTTCTTTATTACATTGAAATAAATATAACAAATTGAAGAGGTAAACAATTGTAAAAACAAAAATTTGTGTACTAGATGCCTGTGTGAAAAGAATTTGTAAACTGTTTTGAGGTAGTCTATTAGAATATATATTTTCTTCATAAAATTATATTGTCTATCAAATTATTTTATTTAACGATGCATGATTGGGTTTCATGATGTATAGTAATATTAGTTTTTTGCATTTTCCTAGTTTTCATCAACTAATTGTCAATATCGCATGAAAATATACATAACTTGCAACGTCTCAAAAGTGTAAGCACAGATTATTCATAACAATAAGATTAAAAAAGATTATGTTTTTGCGTTTAACAATTTACATTTTTTTGTAATTTTCTATGACATTCACTGTTTCAAAACTTTTGAGCATTAAATGCAAAAAATTTTAAATTCATGATTGCTCAGTTAAAGTTACGTTTCCTTTATGTAAAAGAAAATCAAGTAGCTAACTTCATCTAATAATTCAAAATACAGAAATCTTTGGAATTGACGACAGTTGAGTTTTAAGGATTTTATAGTTGATTCTTGAAAACATGACTTCGGAGAAATTACTAACATTTTAAATCACTGAAAACGAGGAATGTACCATGTACATAAAACATACATTTTAGATAAAAAATTGAGGTGTTGATTTGATTGAGATATTCTATTACAAGTAGGAAATTTAATACTCGAAAAAAGCAAATAGTTTCAACACAAAATATGTTTTTACGTCAAATAAAAAAAAGTCTATGAGTTAAAGGTGTCTAAGAATACAATACATAAACATGTTAGAAAATGCCAAAACATTATTCTGAAAATAATTGCTTGCAAACCTTTTGTAAAATCGAGACACAAGTTGGAACATGTGTAATGATATGTTGTTTTCTCTTCTAATGCCAATATTATCTAATACAGCGATTCCTAACCATTTTAGTTGTGCGGACCACCTATTTTGTAAAAAAAAAACACTTTGAGGCTCACTAGCTAATAGAATATGTGCATGTGCATGCGTGCTTCAGTAATTAGTAAAACATACTGTACAAGAAGGATTAAACAATATAATTTTTTGACAAAGAAAGGAACTTGATTGTATTCACTGTGTTGTCACAACTGCAATTAATCTAAAAAACAATTAGCCAAAATTAAAAAAAAAAAAAAAAAAAAGTCTATGGGATTTTTATCCTTATTTGTCCACCATGAGAGAATCAATATCAAAATTAAAACTGAATAGTTTTAGCCTTGCTATTGAATTTACGCATTATTTCACTTGTTATACCATAGAAAATTGTTGCTAATAATTGAATGACTCGACATTCCCATCTCTACCCCTGAAGCTCCTATAATATTTATCTTGGCTTAGATTCTCTACCAGCGTCCTCAGACAGTACCACGCTCTACTCGCGGTCCATTTGTGGGACATGGTTCATGAATTAGGAACCACTGATCTAATAAATGCCAGGACCAACTAAATTATATTTTTGTCATTATTTAATGTAACTTGAAGTCAATAGTCATTATTAGACACGTACCTACTGGGCCATTCCCATTTGTGCTTTCATGCCTCGGTTTTAGGAGCTTCTTGAGCTAAAAAATTTCAGTAGAACGTTGTTGCATTTTTACATATTTATATATTATATTATTAAATGTGAATTAAATATTATTTTGTATTAGATATCAAAATTTGGTTTATGTTAACATTATTTGCTATTTTTGACGATTAGTCTTCCTTTAAGTTTTACAAAGACGCCTATGTTTGATTATATATAAAAACTTTTGTATTTATTGTTTGATATATTCAAATATCTTATTGATTTAAAAGGATAACAGTTCCTCTTAAAGTATTAATTTCAGGCATCAACTTTAAAATTCTCAAAATCTCTCTTTTAACTACAAAGACATTTACAGTTTGAATAACAACCAAACGTTAGCTTCTGCTTTTTTTAATACTCAAGAAACGCAAATTATATCCGAGAAGTTACGTATTTCTAATATTATATCCAATTTAACATAAGCACTATTTCTAATATTTATAGTGCATATTCTTTCAGTCTATGAATTTTATTAAAAATTACAAAATTCCCAATTTTAAATGAGTATTTAGTATTGTTTCTTTAGTGAGATTGATTATTTTTATTTAACTTTGCTTACATTATGAGTCAAATGTATACAGCAGTGTTAAATTCAAAGATATTCATTTCTTTTCTACATATATATTATCATGTATTATTATATATTATTTCGTATATTTTTAAATGTGTAGTGCAAATCATTGTTTTATTGTTATTTGTGTATTTATTATAAATCAAATTAATTCCACATTCTCATAGCTCTGCGGTCATAGGTAAAAAGCCTTAATTCCAAAAAATTCAAATGCATGTTTTAATGATTTTGCATTCGTCCTATGAAATTGAATTTTTTTTATTTAGATATGGATGACCTAAGAACTTGAGCAATTCAATGAAATGAAAATATTATTTTTGGGGACTAATCAGAAAGTGTCAAAATATGCATTTAAATTGTTTTATACTTAAGGCTTTTTAACTTATGACTCCAAAGCTAATCTCTGTATAGGTAAGACTTCTGAACGTAATATATCTTTAAGTGCAATTGCGGAACCACCTGTCTTTACGCATAAACGCGTGTAACCCAAATAAACTAAGCAATTAATCTTACTTAATACTTTTCACTGTTCAACACTGCATGATAAGCACATGAAAGTAATAAAAAAAAAACTTCAAATAGAAGCACCAAGGATACGTATTGGAATAGGTAAAAAGAAAGGCGTTATCCTCCACATAAAGGCTTCCATTCATTCAACAACTCCGAAAGACCAGTAAGAGAGATGTTCTCTAAGGACTTTGATGAATATGACCGTGTCGTTAACCTGAAGTCATGATTATGTGAACACTTCTACTCATGCCAACTGGGTAGTAGAGCTCTATTTCTGAGTTTGGCCGCAGATGAAACAGATGGTTTGTTCTCTTTATGCCTTAAAAAAAATATAATAAGTGAACACTAGATTTTTGATGTTGGTGTTTTCTGTGATTGCAAGATAGAACGTTTAATAAAATCGTGGTTTACCTTTCTGATTGGAAGAGAGAGTTTATCGAAATGTTCATTTCAGCCGTTATTGATTTTTTTATTAGAAGATAATTTGAGTAGGGAGTTATAATATGATTTTTGGAATACGTTTTTAATCGTTTGAATTCTAATTTTGTTTTTTCGTTCAGCTGTAATTATTTTCTCCTGTTGTGGTTCTCACGCATTTTATAAATAATTTGAATATTTTTAAGAATAAGGTATTTCTAAATTGACCTTATGCAAACGTTATTTTGAGTATAGTTCCACCGTGTGGCAACACATGTGACCAATCACAATACACTTTTAGAAACACATTCCAATTTTCACATTCCATTAGTAAATCACAATGAAGATTTTATTTTACAGTGAACATAACAGTTAGTGTGACGTAGACATTCATAAGCATTATTTCAAATATTTATTCTTTTTTCGAAATGGCTACAAATTTGTTGGAATAGCTTTTTCTTTTTTCTAAAATTATTATTGCATTTCAATACAAAAATTTATGTAATATGTACATAAAAACCATTTTTAAATATTAGTTTTTTACTTTAAAAATTTATTATTCTTTTAAGAAAAATATTCAAGATGTAAAAGTAGGATATTTTACGTTGAACACAAGGCTTATTTAAATTAATAATCATTTTTAATTCTGTTATTTCAAGCAAAAAAATGTTTATTTTTCAGAAATATTGAAAATTTTAGTTTAAAGTAAATTTGCATTGAATTTTCTCTGGGTACCCATGTTAACATAGGGTAATGAAAGTATTGCATTTGATCTTGAAATAATTATGCCATTGAAATAATTATGTTTTTCAACAAAGGACAAGAAAAGAGTAAACGATTTTGGTCAGAATCGCTGAGCTAACGTCTTTTAAGGTGTTCTAAACATCTCTACCTTCGAAATTCTCATAGAAATTCGATAGAGGCGTAAAAAGTTGAAAAATGAATGTCTTTAACACAGAGTTTTCTAACCTTGCCCTTGCCCATCAATGAGTATTCCTACTCAGTTTCACTTACTCAAAAGGGGCGATTATGCTTGTAATAATTATTGCAAAACAAAATCGATCATTTTTCTATTATTTTAAATTAATGAAAATATGAAAACAAAAATGGTAAATAACCCTAAGCTACGTGAAAATCAATTGCAGTGGCCAGTATTATAGTGTAATTAAAAACTGCACATTGTTTCTCACAATTAGTTGAAAAAGGTTTAGTATTAAAACTGAGCCCTAAGATAGGATAACTTCCTTCCGTCAATTATTTTATTGGTTTTTAAACCTGATGTATCGTATTTTCTATTTAAACTACAAAACAGAATAATTTTGAATTAGTTTCCATTTTGTTGGGAAGGCAATTTCATGATATTTTAAGTATGTGATTCCTTTAGAAGTTTTAAAAAAGCAGCCCCCTGTTGAACACCAGGCTTTTCACATCTGGGTTTTATTGCTTTTTTTAGTTGCCGGGTTACAAAGAAGTCAGGGGTTTAAAAAGTTTTATTACCACACAGGTGGTGAGTTTTGAAATATCCGTATTTTTTATAAAGGAATCCCTTAGCCAATAAGGCCAGGCCAAAATATAGGCGTGTCTACAACTGACCATTCAAGTAAAGATTTTGAATATTTTGGGCGGTGCGTTAAGCATGATTTGAGAATGAGTTTTAGTGGGGGAAATGGAGATGCAGGGACTTGGCCCCGTTAACAATTAATATAGAGAGTGACAATTCCGAATATGTCAGTACACAACTATCCTTAAGATGTTTTTCTGAGAACGAGAAATTGATGATGGTGCTGAGTCCATGTAAGTCCATTTACATATAGTTTTCCAGTCGAGATTTTATTTAATTTAATTGGAACAAATTGATTTATATATATTTGTTCTTGAACCAGTTTTGATTTAATGTGTTCCTTGAGTAATTGTAACTTTGTGTTTAGTATCACTAATTTTAGACCAGAATTAAAGTATATTTTATTTAGCAAGTGTTTGTTGTTATGAGTTTCAGATAACTTGAGTTATTGTATAATTATATTATCACGGATTTAGTTACTAGGCCCAAACGCAATGTACTACGACTATAATCAAAAGGAGGCATTCAGCCGTCCAACAATTTACCTTACTGAAATGCTTTTCAAATTGATTTAATTGCTTACTGGATGAGAGAATTCTTTGAAATAATATTATTCTTGTAAGAATTTTTTATTCTACTTAAAATGTGACAACCTACGTTATTAAAATATAATGCGATTTATTGAAATAGAATGTTAAAAAAAAATTCGCAAGTGTTGTTTTGAAATTATTCAAAACATTACTTTAATTATTGGAGTTTTTTAAAACATGGGAATGAGCTAAAAATCTTTTTAAAATTTCAGATTTTCACGACTTTGGGAATAAAGTGGAATTTTAAATTAAGAAAACTTTGGATTATTGCTGTATATTAAAAAAATATATATAATTTTCATATTTTTTCTATATTATAACATGTTTAAATTATTTTTTTCTGAATACATCTATTTCTAATTGGTTCGTAACATCGGAATATTTAAATATTTAAAAAAATAGTATCATTGCAATAGTCGTGTAGAATTTTAGAATTACTAATTCAATACTTTTGAATAAATTCACCTCTTCCAAGAGTAAATAGAACCAAAAAAAATATCAAGGATACAAAAGGAATGTTTACAGTTTTACTATCTACTAAATACGTATGCACTTATTTTAGAAAATATTATTGCAGCCAATTATGCTCTTACTTCTGAATTACTCATATATATACTCCTTACTCTTTAGTCTGAAAGTATTTCCATCACAATGACAACTCTCTTTAGCACTTTTTTTTGCAACAGCTTCCAAGAATTGTATTTCAGTGTCCTCGGGGGTTCTCGTTTTTTATATGCCACCATTGTTTCCAAAATTAACAAATCAAGTTAAATGAACATTATCATCAGTAGTGAATTCCTCTGTTTAATCTACCGTTTAGATAACTCAACCGAGCTCTATTAGATGCTACAGCAATGCATCTTAACAGGACATAAAAAAAAAGTAAACTCTGACAGTAACCAAGAAAGAAAACTAGCCATTTAGGACCTTCGCGGGGGATATTTCTCTGGACTTTTTTTTTTCTTTCTTTCTTTTTCTTTTTGTAAATGAGAGCTACGCGTATTCAAAAAAAAAAATTTACGGGGTCTATCTTGTTTACCTTCGGGGAGCTATGCCGTTTTAGGTCCTAGTTAGAGGCTTCGGCTTTCTTTTTAGTTCACTCTTTTTTTGCTTTGTTTTATCTTGGTTACCCAAAGAATAAACTTAGAGCCCAGGAAGCGACATCATTCAAAGCGCTACTAAGACTGATCTTAGATCTGTCAGCCATGGCCAAAATAAGAAAAGTATTTTTTTTTTCTGTCTTTTTTGGTTTCTAAACTAACATTTCCTACTAGTGAAAGATCACAAATTATTATTATCCAATTGGAATTGGTAAATAATTTTAATTTCCATATCGTAATAGACCTCATATGATAATTTTTTTGATAATATTACTGAAATAGTATTTCGTTGGATTAAATTTGTGATGTCTTCAATTTGAGCTTTTGAGAAATAAAATTGTATTTAAGCGGGATGTGGGATATTTGCATTGAATGGGTAAAAGTCATTCAATGACCTGTAAAACTAATTATTTTTATTTTCTAAAATTTTGTTTTTTTCTTCCGTAAACATTATAAACCAATTTTTTTTAAATAAGTATTTTCACGAAGTTTAAAAAAGTTATAAAGCAGACAAAAGAGATGAACTATTATAAATTTATTACTTTCTCATATTTCAACTAACGATTTTGGGAAATTTTATAAATATAGCATTGCATTTTTAAGTACAATATGATATAATTTGTTTAAATTTCTAGAATGTAAATTGGCAAATATCCGTAGTTTCGTTAATTCGCTCTGCTTACTTCACAAAATTTATAATTGTAAATTATAATAATTTCATTTGGCTCTTTATGAGTTATTTTGGACATTTTTAATGCAAAAATAATACCCCAACAATTTAGAACTTGTCATAACTGCCCAGATGCTCTTTCGAAATTTCATACGAATTTCTATCGATAATATTTTTTATAATCCAATTGTTTTACAGAGAGTAATTTGTTAGTTATTTTGCAAGTAAAAATGTGAAAACTCATTTTAATGGCTAAATATTTTCTTGTTAAGTTAAAAAAAATAGTAGGTTCATGTATAATTCATTTTATATTTTCAATACTGTATGCCTTAAAATTGCGTACTTTGTCTGTTATTTTACTAAACCGAATCTGTTTTCAATTAATTTTTAAGACCTTTAAACTGTTCCATTGATTATTAGTTGAATCCATAGTTTTATAAAGACTTGGTTTTGACTATTTTGTCGGTTTTAAATGCAATTTTAAAATTACGTACGTTATAAAGCAGTTTATACAATCCTTTCAGAAATGCTTTAATAACTTTACATATTTTATTTTAAAGATATATTTTTTTATAATACAAAAGTAGTCGACCAAATACAGACACGATTCCCAGCAAGGTTGGCCCAGCTAAAAGTAATTAATTGCCATAAACTATCCCCCAATTGAATTCATTATATCCATAGGCAAATAATTCTATTCCTCAATCATCCTCTGTTGTTGAAACAATATTTTCTCCTTTCTGTATTAAACTGCGATTTTAACAATTTAAAACCATTAACCCTCGCTCCTCCCATCTATTCCCCCCACCCCTAATCCCCCATCTGTAGTACATTCCCAACCCTCCATCTCATTCTGTTTAATAATTTTGAATAAATAATATAATATCCTCTAGTTGTTCTATCCTGCAGCGTGTACATATTCAATTTTCGTAATCTATTACTATATTTGTCTTAACCATCATTGTAGTCCTATGCTGAACCTTCTCCAGCAACTGAATGTCTTTTTTGACATATGGTTACCAAATTTGTACTGCATACTCAAGGTACGGTCTAACTAACCCCCTATAGAATTGTAGAATGATGTCTTTAGATTTAGTAGAAACACTTTTTTAATAAATCTTAACATCCTGTTAGCCTTTTTACTGGCTACCCCACATTGATGAGCCATTTTGAAATCTCCGTTAACAAACACACCTAGATCTTTAACAATATCGACATTGCTGATTTTAACACCTTGCAATTAATAAGAAGCATTCCTTTCTATTATTGTACACTCCTATTATTGTAAATGACATACCCTGTATAACTGCCGATTCTGATATTTTGGTTAAATCATCTTGAAATTGCATTCTCAGTACATCTGTATTAACAATTCCCTTGTTAAATCATCTGCGAAAATGCTAACCTTACTTGTAATATTATCACTGATATCATTAATGAAAATTATAAATAAAAGAGGCACAAGCACCGAACCCTGGGGAACTTCACTTTTAACAATTTCCAATTCAGAATATATTTACCCTTGGTTTATACTCGTTACCTTCTGTCAATTAGCCAATTACTAATCCAATTTAAAGTAGAACCACGATTCTCAAACGTGCAATAAGGCTTCATCTGGGACCTTATAAAACGCCTTCTAAAAATCGATGCAAACAACACAAATACTATTTCTATTATTCAATTCCTTAGTTGCATCTTCATAGAATTTAATCAGATTTGCCGTACAAGATTGTACTTTTCTGAATCATTTACTACTTAATTGTAAGTACGCTTTCAGGCTCTAAAAATTTAATAATGCAGGGGTTTTTTTTTTTGGTTTTTTTTATCAAAGTTTCAAAAAAATTTCAAATGACAGTTGTCAAACTAACTGGACGATAATTCCCTTAATCACTTCTAAAACCCTTTTTAAAAAGAGTGGTAATATTGGCCAACTTCCAACCTAATGGTACATACCCGAAATAAAAAGTTTCAAAAATAGTCTGTAAAACATCACCCAATTCTTCTGTACACTCCACTAGCACTCTAGGATAAATGTCATCTGGTCCAGGGTTTTTAAAAGGTTTAATACGCTTTAAATAATAAATAACTTCCTCTCTCCTAAATTTACAATCCTGAAATTTCTTGACCAAACGGTATAGTGGTTAGCGTGCTGGCTTCTAGACCGCGAGGTTGCGGGTTCGAGTCCCGTGTTGGCATGGGTGTTTGTAAATGTATGTTGGTTTGTCAAATGACGAAATGTTTCGGCGCATTATAGCCCTCGTGTTGCTGACGGCGCCAGATAATCTGAATACAACCAACCTGAAATTTCTTGATAAATGTTATCCACTTCAACATTACTTCTCATTTTGAAATTATTATTAAAAAATCCCATAAAAATCATTTAATATATTTGAAATTCCTACATAATCGTGAACTAAGTTGCCTTGGCTATTTTTTAAAAAACACAAATTAATATTCAACTTCTTATTCCCCCCTTGCATATGCAAAAGAAAAATGCTTTAAGGTTAGTCTTGAGCCTTCTTAGCCAGCCTTCTTTCGACCTCCCTTTTTTTTTTTACTCATACTTTTAAAGTACCTTCTGGCTTTTATATAAATTACTTTAGTGCTTTTAATCCAGGGTCGTACTGGCCTTAGGGTTGTCCGGTGCAATCACCGGGTTGGTCAGTGTTTGCATAAAATGAACCGGTCCGGCTCGTAAGATTTTTTTTATTTTTTCCTTTTTTTTTTTTTTTTTTCAATTTTTTGCAATATAATTAGTAGTTGCTTTTCTTAACATTTTTTTTTTTTTTTTAAATCCAATGCATTCAAATCTCAATCACACCCACCAGCCATCTATATATACATCATCGTATTGCGAATTTTACTTATTTTATAACTTTTAAAGTTAAATATATACTTTCATTTTGAATGCTATTCTTTAATAAATATGATAGTTATATGAATAGACTTGGACATTCTA
Source organism: Linyphia triangularis (assembly GCA_963978545.1). Classification (NCBI taxonomy): domain Eukaryota; kingdom Metazoa; phylum Arthropoda; class Arachnida; order Araneae; family Linyphiidae; genus Linyphia; species Linyphia triangularis. Next base: position 43,714,058 of record OZ021724.1, read on the forward strand.
TATTTTGTGATTTAGGTTTTTTTAGCTTTTGAAACAATTATTTATTGGAATTATTTTAATATTAATAATAATTGTTAAAATCTGATCAATGATTATATTGAAGATTTGGGCTGGCATAAATCAAAAATCAACGGGCCCTGTTTTATATCCTAGTACGCCACTGTTTCAATCTCATTCATTTTAATATTTTTTATGCCTTTGTTTGTTTCGAAAAACTCTCTTTTCTTCCCTTAAGTACCAGATTGGGAAAAAAAATTTGATTTTCATTTTCTGCCCATACGGAACATACTTCCGTATTGAGTTAATCCTTGAATTCGCCCCACTGATCCTCAACATGTTCCAATTCTAACCCTACCCTGAATACCTCAACACCTCCTTCACTAAAATTTTGAAAATAATGTTAGTTCATTTTGAGTTTTAATACTTATACGGCTACATTTAAATGTGCAGTGTCTCATAGAGTATTTTACTCGTAGATATGATGAATGGATATTTTAAATAAAATACACATTTTACAAATTATTTTTTTTGCATCGGCATTCGATTAAAATTATCATGTAATTAATTACTTTACTCTAAAATATTTATTTTACTTTCTAAATTACTTTATAATACAAAAATTTGTTTTGAAATACCTGCATTAAATATCGCTTTAAAATTCTTTTAATTCTTTTTTAATCATCTTTTATACTTGTATGAGATAAATAAATCTTTGAATAACTTCAAATATATTTAAATTATTAGGCAAAATCGTGAGAAAAATAGAGTTAACTGCTTCAGAAATTAAACTGTGCGATTATTTTCCATTTGAAAACTCTTGTTTGATTTTTAAACTGGTGCTTTTTTGCAGTTCAAAATTCCTATCCAAACTAACAAGAAGTTTTTTCAAACAATTCTGCATTGTTTCAAAACCATACGAAAAGAGCCTTTCCAAAAAATTGAGGAGAATCACTGCCGATGACTAAAACATCCGAGAGCGAACATAAAGTTACATTTCAGTGGGTGGTTTTGTTTCTTTGAAAGAAAGTATTTCTTCAGTAAGTCGTATGTTATTTCTCCCTTTCTAACTCATGTTCCTAAGTGACCTATCGGATACAAAAAACTGTTTAGTCTGTTGTAAGTTCAAAATATCGTTTTCACATCTTTACGCGTTTTGTTACTGCCTGAGTCATTGGTGGCCTTACCACAGATTACAAGAGTAGAATAGAAATAGTTAAATATAGTTTACAGAAAACTTTTAGCTGTAGAAATACCCTCTAAAAATAATACATCTGTATTTTGAACGAAAGGGCTCGTGGTTAAAAATATATAATACTGAAAATTATTCTTAAGACAGTGTTTAAGTAGATGATGAAAACGTTTTGTTCGGAGAAAGCTAGTAAGATATTTCTGCGTTTTTAAATTAAGTAGGCAAGGTATTTAGTCCACAGTCCATTAGTCCTAAGCGTTCCTAAAAATATAAAAATTCTTTTTGGTAAATTTTTATTAACTCAATCAATTGTTCGAACGCATGGTATTCCATACTCATTAAATGAATTTTGCAAAAATTTAAATAAAATTATTCAAATACCTTTTTATTTATTTGCTTTGTATAGTTTATATAGTAGTGTTTCTTATTCTTCAATTGTGTATACTCAAGTAAACGCATTTAAGTTAATTTCTTTGAATCGAACTAAATTAATTTTCTTCACAACTTTCCTGATTTTTTTTTTTTTTTTTTTTTTTTTTTTTTACTATCTACTTTTAACATTTTGTAAAACATACCATACAGTTGCCACTTATATTACTTATATTATATGTATGGCTTGACAATTGTAAATTAAGAGAATTCTACTGAGGACAATTTTTCTTGATTTCCCAAAGCTGCTTGCAACTGACTAATGGAGATCTTCAAATAAGGTATACATTTCTTATTTAATTACAGAGTATATTCAAAATGCTCATAATCCCCATCATTGTTTTTATTTGAGACACCATACAACAAATATCTTCCCTCTCTCTCTCTCTCTCTCTCTCTCTCTCTCTCTCTCTCTCTCTCTACTCTCGCGTTCTCCTAAAAATCAAAGTTTAAATTTGTTATTTCATTTCAAAAATTAAATTTTTCGTTAACATTCTTTAAAATCATTTTCTTTTCTCAGAGATTAAGCATCGTGGAAAGCAATATTGAAGCATTTTAAATGGCGTTTAGTAAAAGACAGTTTATATGAATAAATACGTTGAATATCACGCTATCAGTTGTAAGGAGATATTTGGAGCCGTTTGGCAATAACGTCATAAAATTCCACAACGCGCGGGATCCTGCTATAGATAAATGCTCAGACTTGAGTACTCTTGTAGCTTAGAGTCTATATCTTCATCGTCTATGTAAGGTCGCAAACCTGATTATAGAGATTTTGTTCCAATGTTTATGTTTAGAGTTATTTTTCATTCGTTACAAGCTCGATAAAAGTTGAATGAAAACGATTTGTGTTTATACTATCGTGATACTCTAATCTGACATTATTGACCTTCTGTTCCGGAAAGTTTCAATTAGTTTGCTTAGGTGAGAACAGCTCCCAATTGTTCAATAAAAATTGGATAAAATTTATTGATTGCTTTCAACCCTATTGGTTTAATTTTTTGCATTCAAATACAGTTTAAATTATTTAAATTAAATCCTAATGGCATTTTATTTGTTTAATAATGATAATTATTTTAATAATTAGTGCAAGTATATTTGATAATTTGTAGAAATAAGATATACAAAAAAGAGTAAAATGACATTACACCAGTATACATTCTATTCGTATTATAACAGCAACATATTCATTTTGAAATGTTATTTATAATTTATTTTAAAGGTCCACAATGACAGATTCCAGAAAATCACATTTTACTAGCCAAAATGATGTTGAAAAAAGTCTCCATTAAGTTGCCAGACTAAAAAAGTAGTGAAATCAAAAATGAGCTCCGCCATTTTAAATTTTATTCTTATTCAACCACTAGACTTATTTTTTTCCTTTTCCCTTCACCTTTAACACGTACTATTTAATATTTATTAACAGAAAAGACACTGAAATTGTATTATTGGTAAATTACTGGAATTCTTTTTTTATCTTCAACGAAATTTCTAAAGTGCGAGCGCGGACACTTTGGTTCAGACTTAGGACCTAAAAAGACTCCAATGAAAATATAGTAAGAATAATGGAATAGTGGTTGAAAACGAGTCGGACGAGATTTTGTGGGATATATTTCTGATTTCATTGCTTTTTTGGGATGTGACAACTTGGCGGGGACTTTATTAACCAAGTTAGTAATTTTTGTTAAGATTTTCATTCTTTTTGGTAAACTTTGTTTACAAATGCATTGCAAGTTTTTTTTTTTTTTTTTTTTTTTTTTTTTATGAAACTATTTTATTTTATAAAATTTTATTTTATAAAATTTATTTTATAAAATATGTTATTTTATTTTATAAAATGTTATGTTACTTTATAAAAAGTTATTTTGTTTTATAAAATTTATTTGATTTTATAAAATTGTAATTTTTTTTATAAAATTTTATTTGATTTTATACAATTTTATTTGATTTTTAAAAAAAAATTATTTCATAAAATTTTATTTTATAATTTTTTATTTTTATTATTATTATTACTTTTCATACTGGAAATTGTAACTTTAAACTTATAAAGATTCATACTCGACTAAAATGATCTTTTTAATATAAATGACATTTTAATAATCAATATAAATGAAATTTTTGCATGTGTCTCTAACTAAAGTGTATTAGCTTTTAGCACTAAAATTAATAATTAAAAAAAAACTGCAGAAAGTTGAAACTTTACTAATGAAAGATACTTGACTGACATCATGGTTTGAATGGCAAACATATAAATTATTCACTAGATGTTTCGCCGTATTTTCAACTGCACTCTCCTTAAATTAAAAATTTTATCACTCCTATTAAGATACCTATCAATCCATTCCATTCTTTGCATACATTCCCCTGAAATTTAGATTTGATGGTAATTTTATAACTTTACAACGAACTAGTTTTGATTTACTTAAATGTACAATTGGCAATTAATTATCGCTACTGACATCTTAGGAAAATTTATACAAAGTGTAGAATAAAATTTATTTTTGCGTTTAAAACAGACTTATTTCAAATCATTTATATAAACTCCCTTTTTTCCCTTCTACCGTAAGTGTGCTAAATTCGCCTTTATTTCTCAAACGAGCAAAATAATTTTAGCTCTATTAATTTTAAACATACACATTTTTTTACGGAATTGTCAATTTAAATGTAGTTTTGTCTTGTCCCTCATTTTAGATTTTTAAAACAAAAGAAACTAACAAAGAAGACTAACTGTCCTCCAAAGTAATGATTCTCTTGATTAAAAGTTCTTTTTACCAATGTCTTTTAACGTGTTTCATGACTAAGAGAATTAACAAGTGAAAAATTTAATCAATTGTATTTTAAATTTTAAAATAGGATTGCATTAAGCTATATTCAATTCGAATATTTGCGAACAAGGAGTGATTGGTTTATGTAAACACAAATAAAATGTAATATCCACTAATTTTATATTCAAATAATTTTCATATTAATTCAAACTCAATATATCCCCATTTTTTATCCTTATAAATATTTTAATGAACTATTTTTAATTTGCTATAAATTACATCCTCTTATTTAAATCTGATATGTGGGTGTTCATTCCCCGACTATCATTGATTAAAAACTCCTGCTTATCACTTTTTTTTTTTTTAATTTGATTTCAGTTACTTTTAAACATCATCTGACCCACTTGCTGAATTTGACAAGAGCAAATGGTTTCTTTCTCTTTTAATCCATCTTCTTCAGTTCCACGTGGCTTCACCTAATCAAATGAAATAAGAATCAAGAGGAGATAGGGGACCGCATCCATTTTTAGCAACTCGCTTGTCCTGAATATCAAAAAAGCGTCATTTTGAATATGTGGAATCATTTTGTAACTGGATATTCGTGAATTTGACATTCATAAACAGAGCTGCTTATTGTTCGCAATTTTAATTTATGAGGCTTAATGACTTGAAATATTCGTAAAGCTCCGTATAAAATAATAGGGTATGATTAATTATTCAAGGTTATTAATTTGAATGAGCAAGAAATATCAAATCATTTTGTTACTTAATTAACGTGAAAATAAATTGATGTTTTTCGCTTTTATATATTTAACTACAAAGAAAAAAAATTAAGCAAAATGGTACTTGTTTGGTAACTTATCTTGTTGCAAAATCTGCATGAGAGCTACTCTTCACCGATATGCCACCGATATGCCATATTCACCGATATGCCAGCATTTGAATTACTGAGACGAGTCCAAGTTTCAAGCAAGATGCCTTACAAACGGTCATTCTAGGGTAAACTAATCCGAATTTTTGGTTTGAGTGGAAAGAATCAAGTAGCCTGATAATGAAAATGAGAATATATGTCATAATCTAAGTCATGTCTACTTATTTTTGAAACTAGATATCAAACCGTGCCAAGAACTTTACGATGTCTTATCTCACGAAAAACGTCTGTTCTGAGCAATGCTGTTCCACGGCAACTTTAGGCTATTTTTTTTTTCTTAAAGGTTCTTTTTGTTCACATGTTAATTTTAATAAAAAGAATTGAAATTAAACAACACAAAGATTTATATCTATTCACCAGGAAAAATTATCTTACTAATAGAATAACTTTAAATTATGCACAGAGGTATGACATTTCTGGAATATTTTTCATATATTTTTAATTAACTTACTAATGTTGTGAGAATGGAGTGATCAAAGAGCACTTCATTAAAACGTTAAAAATAAATTGTGTGTTTTCTAATTTTTTTCCTTTATCGTCATTCTTACAGATGATATATTAAATTTGTGTTAAAAATGATAAACTTCTTGACGTATTCTGCATGATTTCAAAAATATGTAAATTTCAATATTCTATCCTTAAATTCCACTCTGTAGCTACTAAATCAATAAAAATTATACCAATAATTTCCAAATCATAATTTTAAATTATAATTTTTATGTTATAAATATATTGAGCTAATCATTGTGTATTATCATATATCTAAAAAGTTCTAGAAAGGCATAGCAAGAATTCACTGTTTAAGAATAATTCCATGTTTCTGTAATGCTATTATTTCTAAGTGCTTTGGAAGGCCCGAAATCGCAATTTGAAAATCTTTTTTTCTAAGAATCTTTTGCATCTCTCTCGATGTAATGCAGTTAAAATTCGTATTATATTTTTTTAGTTAACCTTACTACAACGATAATTTAATTTTATTGAAACTCGGTTAGCAAACAGTTAAAATCATGATTATTTGCTTATAGATTATAACATTCGTATATCAATTGATTGCATATCATTTATTCGTATATCATTATATGGTTACTAGAATCTCTAAATAATTTTAAACACTAATGAATTAAACTAATTTCGAACGTATCATATTCTTATGAATAATTGATTCCTCAACTTCACTTTTAGTTTCAGCTTATGAAGTAAATTGTGTAAAGAAAATATTTGTGTGTCATTTTCTTTTGCTCTGCTTTCATTAAGCTTCCTGTTTACGCTCAGGTTTTTTCCCTCCGACTTAGGAGGAAAAATTTTTTCATAAGTTACCAAGAAGCAAAATTCAAAAAAAAAAAAAAAAAAGCAAAATACTCGTTTACAATTTTGAGAAAGTAATTGTTAGTATGATAACAAAAAAAAAAGTCATATTAAATACATATTATTTCACTTAAATGTACTGCACCATACTATAATTATTGATTTTTTACAATACTTAAAGCACTTATGATTAACCCAGAACTATGGTATATCTTTCTTTGGTCTGGTACTTATTTATATTCTTATTATTATTATCCAGCGCTACAGCCCAGGGTGACCTCTGGCTTTCTGTCCCTCTCTCACTGGATTTCTTTGTCTAATTTTTTATCTTTACAAATTTTAGATCTTTTTCGACTTGGTCAGACCATCTCAATTTTGGTCGACCTCTTCTTCTTGTTTTATAAAGTTTACCTTTCATAATTCTTTTAGGCATATATGTGTATCTTATTCTCACAACGTGCCCCATTCACTGTATTCTTTTTGCCTTAATACATTTTACAGTGTTCTTTCCTTTAATTACTTATTATATTCTTACATTTTGTAATAAAAAATTAAAACGTACTTCTTCATTACTTTATATCTTTATGGGTATATTGCACAATTATTATTCAAATATATTTGTCTTTTCATCAAACAAGTTAAAACAGTTTAATTTTGCCACATTTCTTTAGAGGTGGGAAAATATACATTACAATTAAATTTCCACTATCAATTTTCTAAGAAAAGATATACCACAGTTTTTCAGAAATTAATGTCGATTGCCACATGGGACTTTCCATCATTGTCATGTATTCTGATTATTAGTTTTTAACACTTCATTGAGCAGTTTAATTACATTTGTCAGTTAATTTGTTTATGTAATATAAAATATAAAATCTTATCATAAGTAATGCTGTTATTTTTATATTTTCAAGAAAAGTGGTTACAGTTCTAAAGCCTATGCTCTAAATTTGAAATCAATTCCTTTGAGTTAAATCCCGCACGTTTAGTATTTTGATTTTATAATTTAATGTCTTCTGAGAAAAGGTCTGTCTAGAGACAGAATGAGAAAAAAACTCGGGTTTATAAACCGAAAACTTGGCTGTCATTCAATTCGGATCCTCCTTCTACACCTTTCAACAAGATGTCTGAGATAAAAAAAAAATCATAACTACCAAATATCTGCAGACACTAATTAAATATTGTCACTTTTTAATAAGTTTGTATAAATGTTTCAATTGCCAAACTACTAATTTATGAATAAGTGTTTGGAGTTAATGAATTCTGACATAAACTTCAAATCCTCCTTTATTTATATCCTAAACCTCTTATTTTATTAAAATATTTTCCATGCGTACGGATTTAATTTTTTTTTTCTTATCACGTTGTACATTTCATAACTTAGAGGCAGTAGTTTTTGTTATTTAAGTAAATACTAATTTTAGTGTAATTAGATGCCAAGTCTAAATCTAGAATTGTTCGATATTTTTATAAAACCGTCAATTAACCGCGTGGTTGTGAATTTTACATTTATACCCTTATCATTTTTCGTGTTTTCCAATCGCTTAGAGCAATATAATGTTGATAATTTTTAACTAGAAAACAGTCCCGTTAATGCATAGGTTAAGGAAATTTAAAGAATCTGTTGAAATAATTTTCCCGTCTCCTAAAGGTTAAGACAAATAATTCTGTTTCTTGATTTAGAAATTTATTTTCCCTGCTAAAACTTAGTATTGTGTGTGTGTGTTTATTTTGTTAAAATTATTGTTTCTAATTTTCTAAATTATTTGAAAATTAATTTTTAGCTTAATAATTCAATTCTGATTGACTTATTTTTTTACATTTTAAATATAATTATAAACTAACCCAAGGAGATATTAACATGATAAAAAATAAGAAAGTTGCAATATTAAATTTTTATTCCATTCCATTTTTTTTTTTTTTTTTTTTTTTTTTTTTGTATTCTTAATATTATTAGAATGACGAAATAAAAATATCTTATAATTATTGAAAAATTATATTATTATAGATGATGATTGTAATGTTTGTTTATTTATTTTTTGAAACTTGAAGAGGATGAAACCGATACAATCCTACAATGTCAATATACAATATTACTTTTCTGCTGTCATTTTTTTTTTTTTTTTTTTTTTTTTTTAAAGCATGTTGTGTAAAGTGCATTCTTTTTGTTTTTTTAACAAAAAAAAATCTATTAACATTAGAATTTAATATTTTAATTTAATTTTAAACTTGTACATTATATTTTTAATAACAATCAAATTTATACAAAACAATTTAATTTGTTTTGGTTTAAATCCATACAAATTATTCCATTAATTTTAATTATTATACTTACTTTAAATAACTTTATTTGAGTCTTATATAACGTTTATCAAAAAAGATATTCCATACTTAAAACAATGAATAATATTCTTCTGCTAATATTTAGTATGCGTTTTCCTGAAGCTTTTAGCCTTGCAATATTGTATTGTAAATGTGTTATTATACATTCGTATTTATAAAGTTTGCAAGTGTAAAAGTTCACACACTATTATCTCTGAAAATGTATAATTAATAAAAAACAAATATTTGGAATAAATGGAGAAGTGCGAGGGGGTGATCATATGAATAATTAAAATTCAAGTAACATTTTTATAAACGTTGAGATACTATAAAAACATAAATTAAGTATTAGTTAAATTATTAATTGGTTTCAACTAAATGATGTGGGCTTCCTATAATGTTTTATTATTGAGAATATCAGGCAGGTAAAGAGAGAATATCAGGCAGATAAGAAAATATAACTTTTTAATTGCAATCAATATGTGATGTTGCAGACTAAAATTTAAAAAATTATCAGTACAAAGTTAAAAGTGCCATTTTAGAATAGTTTACTATTTATATTCTATTAAGCTCTACATTCTAAAAATTATTTTGATTGTAATACCTTTAAAAAAAATCCACAATTTATATCTTTATGTAATTGTAGTTTAGATTAACTAGTCGATATTAGATTGAGGCACAATGAACAAATGTATTTCAAATTGTACTTTTTCAAAAGAAAAGAAAATCTTTTACTTCCTGCAACACTCCAAAAACGAAATGTAAAAGGTATATTTGTTTATTTAGTCCAATTTTCACTCACAACTTTTATTTTTACTCTGACGGAAACCTCCCCTGCTTTAGTTTTCTTACTCTTCTCAGAAGAGACGTTCTGGCCTCATTTGCAACTTAACTGTAACCGCATCAATTTTCGCTCTCCTACAAGGAGAACCGACCTCAATTTTCGTTGCCTCCCTTCCTCTATTTTGACTTCTCGCTCATGCGCAGTATACTCCTTGACTCCCTCTACTAATCTCTAAAATCTGAGTATAATATTTCAGAAAATGTCACATTCATGTGTTACTGTTATCGGAAACACTTGTTACTCGGTGATGTATGGTGATGAATTCTGTTATTTTGTGATACACATTTGGTAATCACACCTGAGTAGTTAGACGTGGTCACATTTTCTGATTATCAAAACTTATACATAAATCGGAAGGTCAAATGTATGCATCATTTGATTAAAATTTCTCTAACGTTGTAAATAAAAAATTCAATAGGAGGATTACGTAAATCGTTTTCTAAATGATTTTCTAAATAATGATGAAAATGTTACATTCATGTGTTACTGTTATCGGAAACACTTTGTTACTCGGTGATGTATGATGATGAATACTGTTATTTTGTGATATACATTTGGTAATCACACCTGAGTAGTTAGACGTGGTCACTTTTTCTTATAATCAAAACTTATACATAAATAGAAATTCCAAATGTGTGTATCATTTGATTAAAATTTCTTAAACGTTGTAAATAAAGATTTTATTTGGAGGGTTACGTAAATCGCTTTCTAAATGATTTTCTATATGATGATGAAAATGTTACATTCATGTGTTACTGCTATCGGAAACACTTGTTACTCGGTGATATATGGTGATGAATACGGTTATTTTATGATATACATTTGGTAATCGCACATGAGTAGTTAGACGTGGTCACATTTTCTGATAATCAAAACTTATGCATAAATAGGAAGGCCAAATTTGTATATCATTTGACTAAAATTGCTTTACTGTAGCTAATAAAGACTTTAACTGGTGAATTACCTATTGCTTTCTAAATGATGTTTATCTTGCTTTATTCTGTTTTGTAACGAAGGAGAGAGAGAGAGTAAGCGTGGGTAAACATATTGTAATCAAAGTTATTTTTTCAATCTAAATCTATATATATCAATAGAAGTGAATAATCTAATATGAGGCACTCATTCAACTTGATAGTAGATTTGTCATTCACAACACTGGCCCTACCAATTATTAGCTTTTGAAGCTCTTGTAATGTGAGGTACGTTAAATTTTCCATCATTAAAGTTATTTTCCTTTCACCTGCAAATTAGTATGTATAGTTTTTCGAAAGATTTTCTCACATTTTTCAGTGAATTGTTAAATAAAAAATCGAAGCAAAATATTACATTGGTCTATTTCCATTTTCTAAGTCTTTATCTTGAATTTAAATAGGATAAAAGGTTTTATATTTTGAAGAAAAAAAAAAGAAGAAAAAAATAGTGTTTAAAGAGCTTTAAGAGAACTTTTACAAAAAGTACCTCATATTTGGTTATTTTCAGCTTACATAAAGAATATTGCTAAAGTTCATCTTTCTACATCGCCAATTGAATGTAGACTTTTACAAGAGGCTATGTGTTAATCTGAAAAGTATTGATTTTTTTTCTTTAGCAATCAGTTGCACTTTTGCACAATTGCAGGTTTAACGTCACTTGGTTATGTTTCAAGTAAAAGCTGAAGGCCTCACAATTTATTAAAGATGTTACATTCTTTTTAAACTTTGAGAAACCATACACTGTTTTCTGATACAAACTATTATCGCTCTCTTCACTACATGTAATACAAAAATATAACCATTATTATTATTATTTTTTTTTTTTTTTGTATGATTAGAAGACAATCGATTAAAACATTGATTAATCTAGTATAATTAATAATGTAAACAATTTAAATCTTATATTTTTCACAATGAATTGAAATATTTTTATGGTTTCTTTGTATAGATTATGCATTCTTAGAAATATTGTAATTGATACTAGTTTAGCTAGTGTATGACGTAATTTATATCCTAAATTAGGTACATAATTTCAAAGTTGATTCAGATTTTTATTTTTCATGAAATTAATACAATAAATAAGATAATAAAGTAATAAAAGCCTTTTAATTCCAAATCCTTTGCCAATTTACATTGGCTTTGAACATTCGGGGACTTATTAAAGCATATTATATAATTTTCCGATATTTTTTCATATTTCATTTTTTTATATGTATAGAAAAAGTTTTAAATTTATATTTTCATTTCACTGCATTTTGTTGATACTTAAACATCGTTTATCTATAAGAGTTCACCTTTTAATTATCAAGTTAAATTGATAAACCCATTGTTGTTAATTAATGCAACGTACAATCCCATTTGATTATTAACGCAAAGTTAGAAACAATGCCCTATCCATATCATTGCGACCCTTAAAATTTATTTCAATCTTATAACAATCAATAATAATCAAAAACTTTTACGTAAAAGTTCATTCAGACAATACCATCTATGTTAATTCATTTATAAATTATTATTAATAACATCACTAACGCAATTATTTATAAATAACATCGTACAGTTGTTTTTAAAAAATAATGCAAGCTTTTTGTTTGCAAAACGTAATTTTAAAATTTATGTTTCAGTGACGGATATTCTCTTCAAATTTAATATCTATAACAAATACATCTTTCAAATACTTCAGAATTCAATGCTTAAAGTTCAACTTAATTTCAATTTGTTTCTCAACCAAAAATTCAATATTTCATATTGCCAATAATTTTCTACGTTATTCAAATATATATTAATAGTCATTTGGAAAACTTTCCGTTTAGTTGAACCATGGTAAAATAATCCTTAGAAAAAGCAAATTGCCAAAGTTTCCTTTTATTTAGAGATTTTTTTTAACCCTACTCGACAGAATTTGTGAATAATTACCGACTTTTGGCTTAAAAAAGAATAAATCAAATGTATTGGTATCAAAGGTGTCTTTGTATTTATCATCGAATAAAAATACCATTCCTTGCAAAGGATCGTTTATATATCCTGAACTATTTTTTTTTTTTTTCAATAGCGTATTTCAACTTTTTAGAAAATATTTCTTAGTTATATATAAACAAGGAAGGACACATTTGTAAGTGCTCATAAATGTTCGAGCACTAAAATAATAAAACTATTCATACAAAACATTTTTTTTACATATTTCTTATAAAACCACATGTTGGCACACAACTTCTAAAAATATTTTTACGAGCTTGGCAGTGAACATAGCAGCCAAATTCATAAACTCGGCATAAAATGTTGCTACAACAAAACTATTGTTCAAATTGACGTCAGGAACTTTAAGATGTTCTTGAAGTTATCAGTAAGCAGCATATATATATATTCTAAGTATGAGTATTTAAAAAAAGTATTTTGAAGGTTTTCAACAATTTTGATTTCACAAATTCCATTTTATCGCATATTCTGTATGAATTGTTCTTGATAAATTATTGCGTGATAACCCTTGGGTATAAACATTTGAGTGAACAGTAATTTCAAAATGCATCATCCAGAGTTCCTAGTTTATATTAAGTTTATTCTCTCTATTTTTTTAACTTTTTTTTTTTTTTTTTTTAAACAGAATTGAAGCATCGTTTACTATGGCAATAACGTCTTATTTTGAATTCCTTGCAAAATAATTCAATTAAAACCCAGGTAACTTAAATAAAATTTGCTTTGAAAAAGTTAAAATATTTTAAAAGGTCATGTGTTTCCCCCCCCCCCCCCCCAAGTTTTACACGTTTTTTAACTCAAAGCTCAAACTGTTTTCATAAAAGTTTGAATGGAGTTATGTATGAAAATTTGACATCTTTCAATTAAAACAGTATGAAATTGAATCAAATAATGTATCACACTTTTTTAATGAAAATTAATGACTTATTAAACTGTATGTTTTAGTTTTAGATTGAAACTCTGAAATACATGCACTCAGTAGGTTTGCTAACTAAATTTGTAGTCAACCTTTCTGTATTCAAAATATCATTAATCAAGCTAAAAATAAAACCTGAAAAGAAACATTTAAACAACCAAAGATAAATCGTTTTAATTTTAGCAATGCTCCGATTGTTTTAAGACAAAAAAGTTTTTCAAACAGTACACAATACCATGAGGCCGTTGTATAGAAGAGATAATGTTTTAAGATATTTGTTGCATATTGATTTAACAATTAACTGTAATGTTGTAAAGCAAAACATGTACTTCACAGGGAAAACATACTTTTTATCATTCGAAAAATTCTTTGTGTATGCATTTTCGCCAAGTCTTAGCTTTAATAAACGCACTATTATTTTCAGTTTTGAATGCATTCCAAAATAAAGCATACTATTGAAAAATATTCTTGCATTTATAAACTTTGAAAATTTTTATTGTTTTCATCGAACAAAACAAAATTATGTATTAAATTCATTGTGAATGCAATTTATTATATTTGCATTTCCATTTAAAACAGAAAAAAAGGTTATGTCTGCGTAACAAACGTTAAAGACACTAATTTATTTTAAGAAAATGTAGCTTTTTTATATAAGGAAGTTTTATAAAAGATCTTGCAAAAGTGCTATTGCCAGGCGATTATTGGACTTAATCAGAACGGATTTCATTGTATTCATGCACCAATTTTCCCCATAGTATTTGTTTTACTTAGAAATAACTTTTTTTACTAATCAAGGGATTATTATTACCAATATTAGCTTCATCGTCCAAATATTTTAAAAAAAATGTACATGATGTAGACGGTATAAGCTTGATGATGTTACATTGTAATCAAATTATTATTATTATGACCAATATTGTCTTCATCAAAAGATTTCAAAAATGTACATGATGTAGACTGTATAAACTTGCCAATGTTCATATTCCCCTCTTTTAAAGGTAGTTCGGAATTCGAAGAGTACATGGCAGCACTAGTTATTAAGACGAAATGCTGCTTTGAGGAAGATGGAGTTAGTTTTGAGGGCCATGGTAGTTTTCTTGAAATAGCGTGTTTTTCGAAGGGACTATGAGTCAACTTGTAATTGGGCTGCGACATGTGCGAGGAAGAAAATATTTTTGTCTTTTTCTCGAATACTACTAAGCTTGTTTGCTTACAATAAATTTAAATGAGTTTGTGTAACCATGGAGCTAACATGTTAACATAAATTTGTTAAGTTTAATTGGTTTGTCACTAGGTAGTAGGCAATGTTAATATGGCTTAACGGATTTCTATGACAACATTTATTCAAAACATCCCAAAGGGTGACGTATTGAAAAAAAAAACTATATTGTATTCGACCAAGGTTAGCAGAGATTAACTGATTTTTACTTCTTCCATTGTTTAAACACAGTGTTAAAATTAAATTTAATTTGTCATCTTTACTTGCATGGCAATTTAAAGACTGTTTCTTTCTTTTTCACGTGTTACAATGTATGTCTCGCGATTTCTAATAAATTTTATCTACATATATATGATTATATTCATAGTTAAAATAAAACAATAGTACCTTATTTCTCTGATTTTAAAAGTACAAATAATATTGAACAGCATTCAGAATATTAATATAAACGCTAATTTTAATTATGAATTGTGTGTTCATTAATTTACCTTTAATTATGCTTAACCTGAATAGTTCAATTGTTTTTTAAGGGAAAATAAATCAACGGTGATACTTTATTTAAGTTAACTTTTTAAGTTTGTATTTCTGAATTTCTTTATGTCCTTTTAAAAATTAGGTTTGCATGTTTTTGGAAAAACAGCAAATTACGATTGATTACACATACATCAGACTAGCTGTGTATCCCCGCTCTGCTGGAGACCCGTTAAAAGACATGGGAGTTTACATTTAAGAAAAAGTTAAACATATGTAGTAAAAAGGGCATTTGACGATTTTTTTCATTTAATGATCAGAAAATTCGCCAAAATCAAAAACACGAAAACTAAAACATAAATAATAATAAAATTAAATTCAAATATAAATATTAAGGGTACTCTTTCGTTAGGCGGTACCCAGTTGGCACCAAGCCTAAATGTTTACCCTTATAAATGGCGTGTAAATGTATCGCCAATTCTAAATATTGAAATTATAAATTATTTGAAAGTTTTTAGTTTAGATTATTTAGGCCTTCTTTTTGGTGATTTTTTTTTACTGATATCCGGCAAAAGGATTACTACCAAATTAAGTCAAAATATAAATAATTATAAAATAAAAATATAACAGAAAATAAAAATCGTTGCGGGAAACCACATTTATCAGTAAAAAAGCACCAAACAAATGTCTCATAGTACATCTGAACCAAAAAAAGTGTTGTATTCTTCAAAATGTTTTTGTACAGAGTACAGAGTAAGGGGCCGATATGCTTGGCCCCTTACCAACTTCATAATCAGGACCAAAATAAAACACTAGAGAAATAAAATCTCAAATGAAATACTACGTTTCTGATGTAAATTGTAAGATAGTCTGGTGTAAATAATAAAACATGTATGATACAAAAAATGTATTTAAATCTAGATTAAATCATATGGAACTTGGATACACAGTGCAAAAACACTTTGCAAAAATAAAAACAATAAAAAAAAGTAATTTTGATATTTTGTTTAAAGGATGAAACGAATAAATATTTACATCGAAGTATAAAAAATTAACAAACGTCGTAATGACTTGAAAGTTCTTCGATAATTTGTTTACATTCAGATTATTAGCATTACGCTAAATCCGCGCATACGCAGAGCGTCAACTTACAGTATATATATGGAAAATTATAACGATATTCGAATTGTTTATCGATCAGACGATTGTAATATATAAAAATAATCTGAAAAATAAGAGTTTTTTTTTTTTTTTTTTTTTTTTTTTTTTTTTTTTTTTTAAATCATGACCTGTCTAGCCAACTAGTTGATTTTCGAGAAGACATTATGACGAGAAAAGGAAAGTAAATGAGAGTAGTATTTTTTTAAAAACTAGGGTTGTATAACATCACAAACTTTCAATTATATTTTATGCTGGCAACTGCATTTATATTTGCCATGGATCCATGGATGGAAAAAAAACAGCCAGTTTGGAGATATTTGTATCGATAATTACTACATTGACAAAGAAATACCGCCAAATTTAAACATGTTTTCGATAAATATTACATTAAAATTTTTTATTAGCAGTGTTCGCCAGTTATGTATTTCCAAAGGGTATTTTCTCCCCTTCTCTAAATTTCAAGGGGTATTTTTAAAATCTAAAGGGTATTTTTTTTAATTAATTTTTTTTTGTATACTAAACTTTTTTACCAAATGCAATACTTTCATTACCCTATATTACATATAAGATAAATGAAAATAAAAGTTACAAAACTGTTTAGTCAATATATCATCTTCAAATTAGCCAATCAAAGCAGAGGATTTGTGACTTCATTTCGAAATTCTTGAAAGGTGTACTAGAATCAAGCGAGTGTTTTAAGTGTGGTTTTGATCATAAAAATAAGTACAAGTAAAAAACTAAATCCCTATTTAAATGAATTTCTAACACAGCATTTAACTAGGATTTCCTCAAAGAAAAGTCTTATGGATATACGTTAGCGTTTTGAAGCTATACCACCTAATGGACAATTCTTGCACTTTTTTTTTTTTTTTTTTTAATTTTTATTTAATTCTAAATGTTTCGAAAACGTCATAAACAGAAAAATTTCTGCTCAATGCGCTTTTTCTTTTTTTTTTTTTAATTTGCAATCAAAGTTCCCCTGTTAAACGTTGGCGAGAAAACGACTCATTCTGCTCGAATTGAATGTGAGGTCAAGACTTCCCAAACATCTTGGCTTGAAATGCGGCAGTGAAACCAGTTTTGCAAGTTTCTCGCAAATCGCGCCAACCTGTAAGTGATATGGCAATGGTCTGCCAACGCCAACTATTTGGCAGAAACCTCAAGATAACCATAGAAACGGAAGGAAGCTTTGACATCACAGATTTTGTTGAGTGTTTTGATCGGTCTGGTTTTGGGGCATTTTCTTTTCTTAATATTTAAAAAACTAATTTTGTTAAAGAACTTTTGTTTCAATATATGGAATTAGAAAAAAATTCTTCATAAATATAAACTAATTTCTCTCGTTTTTAAAAAATGCGGGAATTGTCCATTGCATTAATAGACTCTTGTAGTGTTAGTTAATGTAGCGTCTTCGTTGATACTACTCTTATCAGCAACCATCTCTCAACGAGAAAACTTTTGGTGTCTATGCGAAATTCCATACAGGAAATCGACGAGATCACAATCCCGTAGTGACAAATGTTTGTAGTTTCAAAAACAGTAGTTGGCGAAAAAACCAACATTAAATAAAAAAAGAGAGCGAAACTCAACACGAGTCTGACAGCAACAGTCCCGGTGTCGACAACATCGTCTTGGGCAACGGGGGTCGTCAAGTTGAGTTCCGACAACCGCGCTTGACAACTGCAACACCCGACACTGGAAACATCCGAACACGATCCATAATTGGGTGAGAAGTGGGAAAAGACCCTAAGTCCGTGTTTTCCCAAAGAAGTATATTTGGGGATTCAAACCTACGTTTCGTAGAAGAGTCCGCAGCCTTTTCATAGTCGAACATGAATAATGGGTCTCTTGACAGTCTTAACACCAAGAATATGCCCTTAAAAATACTTTGCAGTTTGTTTCTAAAAAACACGCTCAATTAAATAATGAATTTCATTTGAAGTTGCGATAAATTTTCTGCTATAATAAAATATTCAACCTACTGGATGTTGACAAAATTCAATCACTAGTGTATGATTTATCGGAGTTTTAACTATCACCAATAAACCCTTTGAATTAAATAAATTTGAATAAAAACTTAAATTTTAATTTCTTTTGGTATTTTTATTTGATCCTATCTTTATTTTTAGTTGAAAACAAGAAAACTGTGCATTTATGTCATATTACAATGTTGGTTATGCTTTTCATTTTACGGTATGTCTAAATAGTGCAGAGTTACATCAGTAACAAATATATGTTGCTGGACCGTGGAATACACGGAAAAGTTCTCACTGAAATAGGTCACGAGTTTAGCAGTAAAAAAATGCGTCTTTAATTTACAATATGCACTGCCCTCTAATTTACAATATGAGATTCCCTCCCCTTCCCCCAACTCCACGATATTGCCGCCCGCCTGCTATTTATAATAATTTTCGAAATCACATTCATATCAAATTAAATTTCAGAAAAGAAGCATACAAAACAACATACTTATTTTCGTACAATATCTTATTATCTATGTATATATTTTCCTAGTCAATAGTCCTAACTAAAATGCCTTCTGCGTTGTGGGAACGATAAGCTAAACTGAACCATCCTCTTGAAACAGTTTTAAGGTCTTTATAATTACTTACAAAAATAATGTTTCGTTATTTAATGTATATTAATATAATTCATTTGTGCAAATAAACTTTTGAGTGAAAGGAGAATTTATTATTTCCACTTTCGATGAGAACTAAAATAGTACATTCTTATATTAAAATTATATGTTTTTAAGGTAATAGTATGTTCTACTTTTTTAACTAAATTAAATGTTTTTCTTTCAATAATGAATGTTTTTTTTTTTTTTTTTTTTAAATTAATATACTTCGATTATGAGAAGCGTAATTTATCACTACGCCTTTCAAAACTTTTAATTTACCAACCTTCCCTAACTTTGTACGGCATAATTTTTAAAAGAAAATTACTTTGTAAATTGGTGCGTGATAAAATTATAAACTTTTTATTACTTTCAATTACCTATAAGCATATACATAGGGTAATGAAAGTATAGCATTCGGTCAAAAAAAAAAAAAATCGACTTTTTTGCATTTTTCCAGGTTTTGGAACATCCTGATTTTCAAAAAATTATCTAAAAAAAATGTGTCTGTGTGTATGTGTGTCTGTGGTCAGCAAAACTCCCGAACAAATTGACCAACGATGTTCAAATTTGGTATGAGGGTTAGTGACGGCCATGGGATCTACCATTAAGGTTTTCGTCAAAATCGAGCATGCGCATAAGGTAGCTGCCATTGAAGAAATCATGTTTTTCAATGATTGTTTAAAAACTGCTCTACTGATTTTGATAAAAATCGCTGCAGTAATGCCTCTTAAGATGTTCTAAACATCCCCACCTCCGAAATTCCCGTAAAAACGTTTTAATGGCGTAAAAAGTTGAAAAATGAATGCCTTCAACACAGAGTTCTCTTTTTTTTTTTTTTTTTTAGCATACCTCATCAATAATCGTTTTTCTTTTCCTCCCAGTTTCGCTTATAATAATGGATAATATAAGGATTATCGAAAACTATATCGACAAAAGCATCATTTTAGTGGATTTTTTTTTCTTCTTAGAACCATACAAGAATTGTCGCAAAAAATATCGCCAAACTGGCCATTTATTCTAATTGAAGGATGAAAATATACAAACGGTAAATGCCACAAATCCACATCAGTATAGTATAGTGTAATTGAAAGTTGTGCGATGTTCCACACCCCTAGTTAAAGTATAGAATTCACTATGAAAAATGTCAGTAAAAGTTATTATTCTTAATAACTTCATTTATAGTCCGAGATGCGCGACTGCAATTTTTGGACCCCATCGAACATCATTCTGAATTTTTTATATAAATTGTAGAAAAGTGAGTAGATTACGAATCCACTGGTCTGCCGTGGCAAAAATGGCCGAAACTGATCAAAAATCGACTTGGAATGAGTTGAACTAAAATCCGATTGACAAATATGTCATAACTTGCCAAAAAGAGAACAAACTTTTTCGTCTGGCAACCCAATGCATTTTGATTTTCAATGAGAAAAAACGCAAACGATTTCTGATGTCTGGCTCGAAAAACTTCTATCTTTTAAAAGTAAGCCAAATTGGCGACATCAGTTACGTCAACAGTGACGTAATGTTTCTTGCCAATTTGGCTCATTTGTGAAAGATGCAAGAAAGCCATAGCCACACATCCGAATCGTCTGCAACCTTCTTAATTGAAAATTAAAGAGTGAGAGTTACCAAATAAAAAAAAAATGCTCATTATTTGTCAAGCTACGGCGCATTTGGCAATTGGATTTAGTTCAACTTACTAAAAGTCTAATTTTGACCAGTTTCGGCCATTTTTGCCACGGCAAACCAGTGGATTCGTATTCTACTCACTTTTCCCCAATTCCTATAAAAAATTCAGAATGATGTTCGATCGAGTTCAAAAACTGCAGTCGCCCCTCAGTCTATTACTTATAAGACGAAAACCAATGGAAAATCAGAAAATTTTAAACATGGGCATTTATTAATTGAAATTTGCAATAATAATTACCCCAAAAATATTAGTCATACAATTTTTCAAATATTTTATTTATTTTAACATCATAAAATATTTTTTTTGGAAAATCTCTTATCTTTTATAAAATGCAACTTCATTTGTTGTGATTGAATACTTTTGAATAAATTTGTATGCAAAATTCAAAATTTCAAAAAACACAATTAATGTGTTCGTATATGAAATTATTTAGTCTGCCTCATGCATGAGAACTTGACTTGCATTATTAAACTTTCTTCAGACATAGAAGCTTTTTTTTTTTTTTTTTTTTTTTTTTTAATAAGGTTTTATCATTAATTTCGAATTTGCCTAGAGAATGAATTAGAAAAGCCTTGGAAGCTGCAAGTTGAGGAGCTAAAGATGTGTTTTGTGCTCGTAAACAACAGCCAGAGTGAGGATTCAGACGCCTGGTTTTAACACCGAGACGCACAGTGACTTTCTGTCTAAAAATATAACTTTTCGACGGCCCTGGAAGCCACACTTCTACTTCCACAATCGGAACCAAACTGAAAGAAATAAAAGAGTTATAGACGGCGAAAAGTTCAAATTTCATTTGCAAACCAGTACAAATGTACTTATAACGCTCTCCTTCATGAAAGTTTTGTTTGCGTATAAATTCGAGGTTGTCAAAACACAATTTCTGCAGCTAATTGGAAAGAAAAATATGAATTTTAAAATAATTGTTCGGAATGAATCCTTATTCTTGTGCATTTTTTTTTTTTTTTTTTTTTTTTTTTTTAAATCATTTATAGGAAATTAATTACGCTTTATTTTTTGAAGAAATTATGTTATTAATTAAAAAAAAATATTAGAAATATTCATTATTACTAAACATTTAAAAATAAATACATTGAAAAATAAAGATTTGAAAAAATAACGATTAAAATTACTATGCAAATAAAGTGATAAATATGAAATTAAGTGCAATAAGCAATAGGTAGAACGAGTTAGCAAAATCTAAATATTTTAGAAAAGAATTGAAGGTCTAGTGGATAAAGGAAATATGTTACTTTATTTGTTTTCCTGTTTTTAGTTTTTACAATGGATGAAAGTAGTTTGTGTCAAGCAAACTTCTCACATGTATCCCATCTAAGTGAAATTCCTATTGACAGGTATTTTGACTTCTGAAGAGGTATGTTACAGCAAAAGTACAAAACTAAACGCTTTAAGAGCTAATACCTCAAAAGTTACTTTTTAATATTCTCACCCCTTCATTCACCTAGCCCTTCAGTTATTCCTGAAAATAACTCTTCGCGATCTATTCCATTAGATCCACTTAGATTTTCCTATTTTTAAAATTTTAATCGACGCAATAAATCCCGTTCCATTTTATCTCTGACGCTGTTCCAAAATAACAACATATCATTAAAGTTCAACTGCAACTAAACTCTCAAAAACTTATTCCATTCATAAAAATCAAACACTCGGGAGTCAATCGATTAAGCTCTCAAGTCTTTCAAGAACGTATCTATTCCGGATCCTCTTCACCTCTCGAAAAAAACACCACCACCAAAAATACCCCCAAAACACTTGCCTTCAATGGCTCGATCTCCTGAAATATCTCAAAATATGCTTTACTCAGCCGCTACTAGAATTTACTACAAACATCTATGGTACAAGTACGCCCACTTCTGGACGCAGATAGCGTTCATTGGGAGCCTGAGTGCCATTTTGGCATTTATGGACTCCACATCTGATTGATATGGAATGCACCAGCGTGCATTACCCGTGCCATTTGGGTGGTGAGAATGGGTGAAAAAGGCACGTAAGGAAGCATGTCGCCGTGATGTCGTCCATCGACCACTCTTGTGTTGTCCCCTGCTCACAGAAGGATATTTCAATAAATTGCTTGCTGATAAGTTCACGTCTACCTATCGTGTGTTTACTCTTTCTTCAATTAACTTGTTGGTGTGTAAATTTGATACTAGGATTAAAAGAAAGTTATAAAATTGAGCTTGGAGTTATGTTCACTAATTAGTTCAGAATAAGAAAAAGTGATAGGGAATGCCAGTTTGATTACTTTTGAGTCTAAGATGACATCAGAAATATATATATTTTTTTTTTAATGCAGGTCTACTGAACATATTCCACTGATTTAATCAACACAAGTTTCAGAAGGCATATGCGATTCCTTAAATAAGTTATTTTTAATTTGAAATTTCATGAACAAAATTCAATGCATCGTTTTCCTTAGAACTGAAAAGCGTTGTTAATTAAAACATCATCTTATATTGTGCAAAGATTATGCTAGAGCATAAACACTTTTAAATTGGTTTCGTGCCTTTAAAATGATTAAAACTTCAAGATATACACTAAAAGTATTGTAAATCACTCATGTAGTATAAAAATTACTTTAAAATCCAATTACAGAATACGCCACTTTCAAAAACTTTTCCCATAACTTTCACCCCTCGAATTATTTAATTTCTCCTCCCCGAATATAAATGTGAGAACATATTTTACAACCCAAATTCAAAATAATAGAATAACAAAACTTTTTAAACAAAACTTGGCAATGCGTCGTGTGAAATATCTGATAGTAAAAAGAGGGACTCATGTTATTCAAGAATTGGCAAAAGAAATTTCAACAAATATGCAGTTATTATTTTAACAATCTAAGGGTCGTTAACGCATTTAAAAATTATGTTGATTTTTTTATATGGGTCAAAAATTAGAATAATCTATCCATTCAATGCGAATTTGAAAGGCAGACATAACATTTGCATACTTGTTAACAGATAGGTTGAAATAGGCTTTCGCTGAAAATGGGTCCTCAACGTGATATTTTTGAAACAACGAAATCGTGTATATTGTCATTGTTTAAAGGTGGAAATAACAAATAATTTATCTCTGATCAAATGGAATGTTTCACAATCTAGAGTTTCGAAGATTTTAAAAGAATATAGAAGAACCGGATAACTAAAAAGTAACTGAAGTAAATGTGGTAGAAAGCTTGTAACAACTGTCAGAGATGAACGCGCATTCAAACGAATCATCCAAAATAATCGCTTGATAACTGTTTTTTACATCAATAAGTGTTGAAAAGAATCTGGAGTTTTCGTGCTAAAATCAACTACTCTTAGGCGATTGCATAAATTTGAATTTCAATCTCGGGTCCACAAAGTAAAAACAAAAAAGGAACAGAAAGCAGAGATGAGCACGACTCTCCTGATGCAAAGAGAAGCTCATCTGGGGGCAACAAGACAGGAAAAGTGTTTTATTCAGAGATGAATCTTTAGTTCAAATATCTGTTAACGACGGAAGTGTTCGGGTTTGGCGTTTAAAACGAGAGGCCTTTGATAAATCTTGTTTAAGACTCCAGAAAAGCTTCTCTTTGCACCAGAAGAGTCATGTAACGTCTTTGCTTCATGCTCATCTTTGGTTTTTCTTTGGGGACTCACGATTGAAACTCAAATTTATGCAATCGTCTAAGTGTAGTGTACTTTGACACGACAACTCCAGATTCTTTCCAACACTTCTTGATGTAAAAAACTGTTTTAAAGCGATTATTTTGAATAATTCGTTTTAATTTGCGTTCATCCCTAGCAGTTGTTATAAGCTTTGTACCACATTTACTTCGGTTACTTTTTAGTTGCATACTTCTATATTCAAAACCGCAGATTGTAAAACATTCATTTGATCTGAGATAAATTGTTGTTTCGTTCCAACTTTAAACAATGATGAAATACACGATTTCGCTGTTTCAGACTAACGTAAGATTTTCTGAACACCAAGCTTTATACTTGTCGCAACCTATCGGTTAATAGGTAGGTGAATATTTTGTCTGCTTTCAAATTCATATTGAATGAACTGATTATTCTAATTTTTTTATCTATGTAAAAAAAAAAACGCAATTTTTAAATGTGTTAACGACCCTTAAACTGTTAAAGTAATATCTGAATAGTTGTTGAAAATTGTTTTTCCAATTCCTGAATAACACACGCCACTCTTTTGATTTTCATATATTCATTTTACACGACGCATTGCCAAGTTTTGTTAAGAAAATTATGTAATTCTATTGTTTTGAATTTGGGTTGTATTAATCATGCACGGTTTAAATAATAAATGCCAATCAAATGATACTAGCTAGCATGTTAGCTTACATTACTTTTGGTACTTGTCATTTTATTTTACTTTTAACATTTCGATATTAACTCGTGTCACCTTAGACGTTCCACTTTGAAATTCTAACTAAACATCCTAACTTATCTTCTATTTATTAATTTATACTTTCTAACGGGTGCATTTTTATTTATAAAAACTAAACCAGTCCTCATTGCATTCCTATTCAAAGTGTTTATTCGCGCGCGTGCAAAGCAACCATATCCCCTCATCTAATCTACTTTGTAAACGAGCGTAGAGGAGATCCAAAGAGATGTTTAGTCTTGGTTGTCTTAGCAACCGGCAACAGTAAACGCTCTCTTTCCTTTCCTTTTCATCCTTCCCTTCTATCTTTTTTTCATGCAGATAGACAAAAAATAAAACCCCTCTCCCTTGCCTTCTCAATCTCTTCTTTCCTGGCAAGGGTGTCATTGTCAGGGAGAAAGGTACTTTTGGATTCCATCGTAATTTTTTTCCAACCTTATCCTCAGAGCGTTGACTTAGAATTTAGTTGGTGTTGCCTTTCAAGCATTCGTCTGAGGTCGTAGAAATTTGCTGCTTTTAAACATTATTTAAAACATTTCATTAATTTGATGTATCTATGATTATTTTTGAGCCTCGAAAAAAAGGTAAACGTATTTCTTTTCATTGAATTTGGTTGGTGTTGCTTTTCACGTATTTGTCTGAGGTCGTTGAGATTTGTCTGAGGTCTTTGAGATTTGATGCTTTTAAAAATTATATAAAATATTTCATTAATGCTATTCATCTATGATTACTTTTTAGCCTCGAAAAAAAGGGAAATGTATTTCTTTGAAAAATATAGTATTTAAACTATCGACAGTGCAACTTGCACTGTCTGTTCTAGGGAATCACCGTGTCTTCTTATATTTTTGCAGGTTTGATTCATTGAAACTACACAAAAAAAATTCTTGGAATTAATTTCGGCGATTATATTTCACGATTTCATCACATCAACAAAATATAAACAAATTATTTGTTTGTTTCTATCATTTATTTAATTAAATTAGTACAAATCAAAAAATTCATGCAGCGGCTAAATCGTAATAAATCTACATTTCAGTCACTGATTTATTTAAAACGAAAATATATTAACAGATGGCAGCACCACTATGCGCCGTCTTTCTCTCATTAATTTAATTTTGTCATGCATACAAATGCCTGTTCAAGGCTAAACTCGATTCAAGGGGGAATAAGGCTTTGACAATGGCTCATTTCGCGACGACCAACCTACGAGATAAATTTTCTACTTGGACAGCGCCAATCCGGGGTAGTGGCGAAAATCGTAACCATTAACCAAAACAAACAAATCATAAAACGAAACATAGCATATTTACATAACTTTATGCAAATAGAAAAATGATTTAATTCATTAGTTTGTTAATACTAGGGTGAACCTACCAGTAATTGACCATTTAGTGCAAGTTTCTACACATTTAGTTTTTTTTCTTGAAAAATTATTAACGGAATACTATGAAAACTTCCCAAAATATCAATTGATTAATAAATAAATAAATAAATTAACATGATGTTTCAGTCCTTTTTACAATTTCATATATCATCAGAATTTCTTACCAAAAGCAATTTTGCCATTAATTGACCAAGTAGTAATTAACAATTTCTTTTCCAGAATAAAACTCAAAGTTAATTGTTAAATTTTTTTATAAAATGCTCTAATATTCATAAATTAACTATTAAATGAATTAAAAAAAGGAAGTAAAAATAAATATAATCAATTTTAATTAATGAAAATATTGGAACATCATAAAATATAGTGTGATGATATAGATATCTTACTCAAAAAATTAAAACAAGAAAATCGAAATAATATAGAAAAGACTATCTAATCCTATATTTTCAATTCTGAATAAATTTAGATGACAAGAATTGATTTTAAGGATATTATTTCTTGAACAGTATCAAAAAGCATCAGTTTATCTAAAGGAACACGTTTTAGTTCTAATAAATCAGCTGGGAATTCGTGAAAATATATTTTATCGACCGTGCTACTTGACTTAGATAAAGGTACACAGCAATAGACCGTCATTTTATAATGTTTTGGGAATTAAAAGAGTAAATAATTACAAAAATCACTTACCAAACGATAGCAACATCCTATTGAAGCATGGTATTCAAAGCGAAATTATTCAAAACTATCCTACTAGACCAGCGCCATCTAGTGGTAAACGGTCAAACTAAGGTGGTATTTGAAATCCTTTGATCTTTACCGCACTGTCATAGCCGCGATGAATCAAGTTTAGCCGTGGCCTGTTTCGAAATTCGCCCTCTTGATGTACATGGGCACCAGTAAAGTGCAAGGTGGTTAAAGCTTTTATTCAAGCCTTAATTTTTTTTAATGGAATACCATTTCCGAATAAATTTTTTTTTCCAATACATTTTACCGCTTTTTTACATAATTTTATACCAGTGTTTTTGGTATGTGCAATTTGATTACGATTGGTTTATAACACGAAACTGTATGAAACGTTCGAAATTTGAGGGGATATTATATTTTTATTATTATTCATGGTTTAAACTGATATTTTCAAAGATAATAATTATTTAATAATTATTTTAATTACGTTTAATGTTATTTTAATAACAACATAACACTACTGTTCTAAAAACTTCTTTTGTGAACAGTATTTCAACATTTTTGGCAACAATAAATTGTTTATTATCTCTATATTGCATGATTTCTTTTCTTTGTGATGCAATTAGCGGTCATGTAATTGGTGATTATTACTAAAAGTATACGAATAAAAGCATTTTTTTTTTAAATAAGTTATAAGCAATCTTTGTATGACTGATACAATTATTTGCAATTTCGAATTGCGATAAAAATATATTAATTATTACTCTAACTTTACCGTAAGTTGTGTAGTATATATGCTACACTATGCACTAGATTATTAAAATATATAAATAATTCTATACTTACTAGAGAAAAGAAAAAATGTCCAACTATAAACTTTACGAAAAAAAAATTGTGTTGGAGTGATCATAAAAACATATCAAAATATATTCACTAAAATTTGATAATATGTTGCATGAAAAAGTTTACATAGAAACTAGGAAATTGGAAAACAGGAAAATTTTGAAACATAATCTCTAATCAATCGGTAAGATAATTCCAGGTAGAAGACTTACTTTAGATACAATATACAAACTTTTTAGATTAAGTTATAACATCATAACCACTTGCGAGATAACTTAGGGGAGATAAGAAGGGTTCAAAATAGTTGTAAAAATTTGCATACAAGTATACCAGACAACGCATTCAACATCTTTTTTTATTGCTACTCAAAAAAAAAGTAAAAAAATAACTTAGATATAAAAATGGGATGGATTTCATAAAAACTTTTGAAACGCGTAATACTACAAGCTTCCGTCATATACGTAACGAAATGACAAGACACAAAAAAGTCCACCCTCTGCACAGTGTTGGGAGTAAGAGACGACTTTATTTTTATCATCTTTCTCTCTTTGTTCATAGCAGCAATGCCCTGTTGCAGATGAGATGAGACAGATAGTTGAAAGGACGCGTTTTTACTGTCTCGCTTATGTCGTCCCCTTTGGCTTGGTTCCATCGTGAAAGGCAAGGAGCCACGGAAAGAGAGAGAGTTTTGCAGAAATATTATGACATTGGATTCGCCATCGTATACTCATTCGTAGGCAGACGTTTTATAGACGAAGATTTCTAGTTCCTCTTTTACAAATGCTGTTGTCTTCGGAGGAATCGCAGCGGTATCTCTAAAGACGACAGCTGATATCCATAACAACTCATTCTACCTTAAACACCAAAAAAAATTTATTAAAATTAACTCAGTTATAGAGAATAGTTTAAAGAAAAAATGAACATTTCTTGCAAAAATATTTGAACTAATGCTTCATAGTTTAAAACTGAAGTAAAATGCTAAAGGAAAAGTTCTTCTCGACGTAATTTTCTTCTGTTAATGCCTGATTCAGGTAGTTAAACATGAACATGGTTACCAGACAAAAAGGGTGTTCACTTTTTGGCAAGTTATGACATATTTGGCAATAGGAATTAGTTCAACTCATTCAAAATCGATTTTTCTTCAGTTTCGTACATTTCTACTTCAGCCGACTAGTATATTCTTAATCTACTAGTTTTTCTCTGCATTTTATAAAAAAAATTCAAAATGTTGTTCAATAGTGTACCTAAACTTGCAGTCGCTTCTCAGTCTCTTTGTAATAGGAGGCTATTTCTCTTGCTGTTCCATAATTTATTTATTTTTGTAACTTAAACGTTGTTATTATTATTATTGTTTAATCTTACTTCATTTGTTACAGAACAGTTTTACGAACATTAGAAACTTTAATAAACAACCACAATTATTCGACAAAACTAAAAAGACAAAAATGTATTTTATATCTTATTATTATCATGTTTCTCTCATTGTTTACATACACAACATTTTAAGAATAGCTTTGATGTGCTGGCCATGTTGAGCCAAGGATTTATGTATAGACTTCATAAATAGTTTATAAGAATACAGGGCCACATATCAGAGTTATTTCGTAATAATTAATGAAGGCTTTATACCTGAATACTGGAAAAAAGAATTAACACGTTTTCGACGCACACCCTATCTACGCAATTTTTTTCTCCTCCATCATATAGTTTATTGCCCATTTTTTCCTATCCAGAAAAGTTCTGACCATGACCTTCAAAAGTAACATCCAAGGCGTAGTCTTTCAGTTACCATAAATATATCTTCATTTTATTAGGTGTTGTAACTCTGGAAAGCGATGAAAACTATCTACAACTTTTTGAAACAAGCGCTAAACATAACTCACTGGCCGAAAAGGGGGCATTATGCATCTAAAAAAAGATAAGCGTGGCATCAATAAGAAAAAAGAAAGCTGTAACAAACTCAGAGTTCGGAATACTTTTTATCCCTCTAGCCTAAGATGCCTGGCAGTTTTTTTTACTTAGTTGGATTTTCCAGGTAGGTTTTCTCCTCCGTATTTTACTGAGTTATTCGTTTTGGGGCATCGTTTAGTTCATTGAATGGTATAAAATAGGTTATTTTCAATAGTCGCATGAAGTAGCGAAACTTAATATTTTTCATTAAGTTGTGACTTATGAAGGGTTGCGGATACGAAGGGCTAACTCAACGAAAGGTGGTTGTCAGAAAAACTCCTTTAAAAAGTCTTCCATGTATTAATTTTTCCATGCTTGCAATCATTCTTTGCGTATTTTGAGTGGGAAAGAGTCCAATATTGTAAAATATGTAAAGGGTCTAAATTCGAATGGCGAAAAAAAAAAATTTGTCACTTGAAATTGAGTTCCCTCTTTGTACCCGCAATACTTCCTATTAAATATAAGTAACAATCCTATGCATTTATACGGAACAAGTCTCATAATTTAACATTTTGTAGAGTTTTTGATAAGTTGTTGTGATATTCAGAGTTCTGTATCAAAAATTGAAAAATTTAGTTGCCATTCAAAAGCAGATTTTTTTTAATGAATTTTCTTCGAACCCAGAGAGTTATATAAACCTCTCAAAAGGTTTAAAGAAACTTCTGAAAGGATTTTACAAAAACAAAACAAGACTATATATATGTTATCGCATATTATGAAAAACAGCCAAATCAGAAATTTTTTGATGGACATCAGTAAGTTAAAAATTGTATTAATTAGTGCTTAGTATTTTTTAAGTATTTTGGGCATATAAATTTTATT
This sequence comes from Linyphia triangularis, assembly GCA_963978545.1. Lineage (NCBI taxonomy): Eukaryota > Metazoa > Arthropoda > Arachnida > Araneae > Linyphiidae > Linyphia > Linyphia triangularis. Next base: position 43,744,934 of record OZ021724.1, read on the forward strand.
AATTTTACTTATATGCTACATTAGTGTTGAAAAAAGCTTTTTCAAAAGGCTCTGCCTATCTGTCTACGGTCAACATTCAAAACAAAACTACAAAGGCTACAAACACGAGCACAATATCAAATAAAAAGTTTCCGAACTTCTTGTTGACTGTACCAAAATTTAACTGGAGATGACGACCAGAAGTACCGTAAATGGAGAGCGGATGTTCATTTTTAATTCGTTTACTATAAACGCTTCATTCATGTATCAGATATATATCAGTTATAAGGTCTTGATCAGAATAGCAGGATTAAAACAATTTCAACCGAAAATGTAAACTGGAAAATATTTTTTTTTTTAAATGTTTTAAGTATAATTCCAAACATGAAGCTCAGAAGTTAAAATGGAGCTCCTGTGAAACTCTTAATGAATATTAGATACTCTGTCACTATATTGCCTTTTAGTTTGAAAAATTGGGATTACATTTCTCTTCCAATTTATTATCCTGCAATTTATGAAAAATTAAAGGTTCTGTATTTTTCTCTCCCATACCAAAAAAAAAAATCTAAAAACAAATTTTAATACTTCTACAAAGCTACGCATAATTTAAATTTCGATTTAGTAAAGCTTCAGTTGAATAGGTGATAAAGAATAAAATGAGAACAAAACTGTACTTCTTACAATCATCATCTTCCTCTTTCACGGAAGAGAGAAGAGTTTAGGAAGTCTTTCAAAACCACTAAAAACACTGGCCAAAACAATTGTTTCGGATTTGGCATCCAACAAGAAGTTTCGTAACAACCTCAGTTTACTTTGTAACTTTACCTTTCAAAGGAATAAAAACTCACACTCGATAAAAAAAATCTTTTAAGAAAAGAGACTTTTTAGAGAAGAAACCTTTTTCAGGTTTTTCTTCACACCTGCCTTATGGTTTGTGTCCTTCAATAGAGTTTTTTTACGGGAATGTCTACTAAGATGGCGCCTTTGCGCTTGGCGCCAGACTGGCTGTGTTTAGAATAGGAGGACTACTCGGAGTTAAATAAAGTCTGCTACCGACTTCGCCTCTTTGATAGAATAGATGGGAAACCTATTTTTTTTTCTCTCCTCTGCTTTGTTTTGAGACTTTTCCCGCGGTTTTCTTAACGTTTCTCTACACCCAAGATAGAAGAAGCGTGTTTAGAAGATTTAACGACGCTTTTTATACAGAGACGATGGTGCTCCACCCCTGCTCACTAACGCTCGTCCACCCCCACTAGGTGCTCGATCTACTTGCCAGCCATCTCCCCTCCCCCTCCAGATAGTTGAGTGAATGGATCAGGTGTATTGAAAGTTGTTTTTCCCTTTTTCGTAGTCTGGATTATGCTGAACAACTTTTTGATTAAAATTGTTGTTCTTTTTATTCTGTCAAAACTATGCTCGGAAGTTTTAGGACAGTAGCTATTTGAGCGTTAAATCTCTGTAAAGGGTTCGGTAATTGAGGCTATCCCTGGTATTAAACAATGAAGTGAGCTTGGCTTTGAAGGAGTATGCCGAATAAGAGTACGGAAAAGCAGTCTGTGTGTGTGACTGGTTTAAAAAAAACCTTATTGGTTATGAAGTAACAAAGATATTCTAAATATGAGTATGATATGATCTCAAAATGTTTTTGTATTATTAACTATTTTATACCTAAAGAAAATTGGAGTATTGTGATTTATTCAGGAAAGTTACTACCTTTTCTTCACGACCAAACAAATCGCATTTGTATACATATTGTTAATAGAGCTTGAATTCATTTAAAAAAATTATGTACAATATATTAAAAACTTCGAAAAATTGGCCTGTGTATATCATTTACTAAGTAATAATTAAAGTTGGGTTATTTTAGTTATCAATTGAAAATTTAAATAAATATTGCACCCAATAAAAAACTCTGATGTTTTACTGCCACTTTAATTTTTTTTAAAAATAAATAGAAACTTTTTCAGTTATTGGTTGGTTGTTTTCAGATTATCTGGCACCGTCAGCAACACGAGGACTATAATGCGTCGAGACATTCGTCATTAGACAAGCCAACATACATTTACAAACACCCATGCCTAACACGAGACTCGAACCCGCAACCTCGTGGTCTAGAAGCTAGCACGCTAACCACTATACCGTTTGATCGGCCTCTTTCAGTTATTAACGATTTATTTACAAAGATTGAAGAGTGTCATTTTATGATACGGTGAAGCATTAATTTAAACGTATTTACTATAATAATTTTGATCATCACTAATTTAATACATAGTAGAGTTCTATGTTTTCAACTTAACTATTAACTTATGCTTAGAATTTCTTGTTATTGTTGTACTTTTACTTTGCATTCGCACTCATCAAATTATGAATGTTCAGATAAGTGCATTTGTTATAAATACATTCATGTCCATAAATTAAGGATAATTCTGTTTTTCCCTAATAATTTTTCAGTGGAGACGCATATACAGATGAGATTCACTTCAAAGAGATATCTTTGGTATGAATTTCAACTCGGTCTCAAATTGAAATGCAAAGTGTACAGTTGGGGCATATGCAAAAGAATGGAGTACCATTAGTGTGCAGTTGTACAAATGCATTTACATTAAAAATCATGCAACTCATGGAGTTAACTTATAGTGTGAGATACGATATCCCCAGTTATCAGTGTTTACTTGGCACTGTATTCTCGTACTTAACATGAGTTTCTTGATGAATTATAGTGGCTAAATTGCTCGTCCCACCTTTTGAACTGTTTGCAAGTGATGGAAAATTCCCAATACACTAAATCTTTACTCAACGCATATCGTAAAAGTGTTCCACTACACTTGTTTAGTGAAATTTGGATTAGATGAGTAATCTGACTTACTTATTGGGGCGATATTCATATTTTTTAATAGTTTATCCAAATCAAAAGTGGTTTAAAATTTGTCATAAGTAGGCTTGCCAGATTTCTGAAATGTTCAACCGGGACACTGGAATGCCCCCCTTCCCCCGTCGCGGTTTTTAGAGTGTTTTAGAGAGTAGTTATTCTCAATGCTATGAATAAAGAGTTGCTGATTAGGAACCTAAACAAGGGGTAATAATAAATGACACATGCATATAAATTTAAACATTTAATTTCTTACTTGTTAATATTTATAAGTTACTTAAGTAAGAAGAAATTCCTTGAATGAAGAATAAAAATTTGAACAATATTTACATGTACTTTTCAGTGGCTAGGACTTTTTTTAGAAACTTTTTTTGGTTTTTTGTTGTAAAAATTCTTGTTGTGAAAATCTTCTTTAGCTAATCCGATATTAATTTTACATATCATCAAGCCTCTAACCGTAGTTTCCTTCATCAAACCCCTATCATCAGTCCATGCGTTGATCATCAAAGAAAATACTCTCTCCACTGGTCACGATTGGCGAGGCAAGATGATACGATGACAATATTATTTATTAACAGACCATCACTCTGCTATAATTTTCACTTTTCATACAGTACAGAAATAAATGACAAAGTAATTATCCTAAATTATCCTCCACAGTTAGTTATTTTTAGACTTTTTTGGTCATCTATAAAATCAAATTTAATTTTTAACGGGACGTGAAGTAAACCGGCCGGAACTCTGGAATTTTGTCAGAAAATCGGGACAGTCCCGGTCAAATCTGGACGTCTGGAAAGCGTAGTCATAAGTATCAATAAACACGATTTAGAAACTAATATTTCACTATTAAATACTTGTCTTTATCAAATTAACGTAACAATAGTGAAAAAGTGGAATTTAATTATCTTTTGCTCTCGCGCTCTTGGGAAGATTATTAAACAAATTCAACACATTGAACCTAAAGACCAATACTCTTTTCCCACTAAATCGTTATCTTGTATCGGCATTTACCATGAAATATCATGTTCCCACCTTTCTACAGATCCTCTGATGTCCAATATTACTCATGAGACTGGAAAAATTATTTTCAGTAAACTGTGTCTTATGTTAAAAAATTTTAGCCTTTGGGTGCAATTTGTTTAATGGGTTTAATAAGCTCCCCAAGAGCGCAAAAGATAGTTAGATTCCACTTTTTTACTGTAATAATGTTAACTTGAACTAGAAAAGTCTTTAATGGGGAAATATCGGTTTCTAAATCGTGTTATTTTTATACTTATGGCATATTTTATCCCACTTTCACTTCGGATAAACGAATAAAAAATATTAATCGCCTATATACGTAAGCCAGATCCCTCGTTTAATCCAAATTTTATCAAGCATGTGTGGGACGCTTCTAAGATATGCATTGTGTAAAGATTTAATATATTGGGATTTTTCCATCACTTGCAAACAGTTCAAAAGGCATGACGAAGAATTTATCCACTAGAATTCAACAAGAAACTCCTCATGTTAAGTATGAGAATACAGTGCCTAGTAAAGACTGATGACAGGGTAGATCATATCTCACATTAAAAGTCAACTACATTAGCTGTCAGATTTTTAATGTAAATACATATGTACAACTGCACACTAATGGTACTCCATTCTTTTGCATATGCCCCCACTGTACACTTTGCATTTCAATTTGCGACTGAGTTGTTTTGCTTATAGATATGTTACATAAAGATGTATTTTTGATGCGAATTTCATGTGTCTATGCTGCTCCACTGAGAAGTTATCAGGAAAAAACTGAATTATCCTTAATTTATGGACATGAGTTTATTTTCTGGATTTTAAATCGTATCACTTTAAGAAGACGTATAGAGCAATCCGATTTAGTTAGTGCCAATAATTAGTTATAGTGTTTTCTCGTAATAATCATGCTTAATATTCCAGCGTTCGATTAATTAATGAAATTCTAAAAATGTCAAATTATGTTATTCATGTTACATTACATTCAGGACGCCAATACATTCATTTTTTACTTTAAGAATGATTTTCTAAGGGTTATAAAGGTTTTTTATGCTGTTATATACGGATATCTTACAAAATTAAAAACACTGGCTTATTTCAGACCATTTACTATTATTTTTTCTAACTTTTTTTTCTGGAAGTCAAAAATAAATTGATCGAGTATCATAAATGGTAGAAATAAAATGTTAAAGATAGTATATGTTACCGGCAATGTATGAAAAGCAGGCATTCTGTAGAATACCTAGACACTTTATATAATGCCTGGCGTTTTTGGGCAAAGTATGAAATATGAAAATCCTTATATACTTTACCTATTCATTGTGTATAATACCTAGGCATTTTATAGAATGACAAATGCTCTTTAAGCAAATTAAGAAAAAAGGTTAACTTTCCTGTGATTCCTTCTCCAACACTATTATCTTGATATCTTGCATTTTATTTTGCACAATATGAAACTAATTTTTTATTGAACGAATTCAAATAAAATCACGTATTTTGACCTTTTCAAACAAAGCACAAAATATCAATTCTGAATCTGAGCAGAGGAATAAAAATCACTTCTCATTTCGTTTCGAATATCACGTGCCTTGTCAGTTGACATTCGAAACAAAATGTATACTTCATACTTTGCCGCTTTGTCATTTGGCATTCCATAGAATGCTTTGGCAATGTGTGAAATGTTGAATCGTTTCAGCCGGCCAATTTTCGGCATTAGATCAAATGCTTCGGTATTCTATAGAATGCCGGATTTAATACATTGCCGGTAGTATATATAAAATAAATAATTTTGTATACATTTAATAAGTTATTAGAGTAGTAAAACTTTATATATAAAGTATTGAGTAATTATAAAATACATAAATTCACTTTTAAAAATAATTTTGTAAGTATAATTTTTGTTATAATAAAACTAAATTAATTATAAAAAAAATTTATAATAAAAAAATATATATTGAGGACACGCACATTGAAATGAAAAAGGATATCCGATTCATTGAATAGATTCAATAAGATTATTTAATCTCAACTAAAGGCGAGACAATCACTATCATATGATAACGCATGTACTCATCTATAACTATAAAATAATTATAAAACAAGCTGTGTGTGTGTGTGTGTGTGTGTGTGTGTGTGTGTGTGTGTGTGTGTGTGTGTGTGTGTGTGTGTGTGTGTGTGTGTGTATACATGTCAAACTATTATTCAATTCTAATTGTATACATGTCAAACAGAATGTTAAAATTTTAATTAGTTCTTTTTTAATTAATTTATTTTTTACGAAGTGACTTTAAATAGAGATACAGCTCTGAAATTTTCAACATAAGTAGTTTTAGCCTTCTAATTGGACTTTTGAAAAACAGAATGTTAAAATTTTAATTAGTTATTTTGTAATTAATTTTTTTAATTAAGTAATATATATTTTACAAAACAATTTCTAATAGGGCTAAAGCTCTGAAGTTTTCAACAAAAGTAATTTTGACCTTCTAATTAGACTTTTGAAAAACGAATTTCAAATTTTTATTTAGTTCTTTTTTAATTAATTAATAAATATTTTACAAAACGATTTCTAATTGGGCTACAGCTCTAAAATTTTCAAAATAAGTAGTTTTGCCCTTCTAATTGGACTTTTGAAAACTGAATTTTAAATTTTTGTTTAGTTCGTTATTAATTAATTTTATTGATTAATTAATATATATTTTCAAAACGATTTCAAATTGGGCTACAGCTTTGAAATTTTCAACAAAAGTAGTTGTGGCCTTCTAATTGGATTTTTGAAAAACAGAATTTTAAATTTTTTTTTGCATTTTAATTTTTTTTTAATTAATTAACAAATATTTTACAAAATGATTTCTACTTGGGCTATAGTTCTGAAATTTTCAACCCAAGTAGTTTGAACATTCTAATTGGACTATTGAATTGGACTACAAAAATAACGTTAAAATTTTAATTTGTTTTTAGATTATTTTTTTTAATTAATATATTCACAAAAAGTCATCTCTAATAGGCTGAAAGTTTCTAAATATGTAGTTTTGGCCTTCCAATTTTGCTTTCCACAAACACGTGTTAAAATATTCTTAAAGTGATGTAGTATTATTGTATTAACGGGGATTTTATGTTTCTCTATTGACGTTTTACGTAGCAATTAGATATTAGTGAGTGAAGCGAGCTTATATTTACGCAGCAATGAACCTTTCAGCGAGCGAAGCGAGCCTATGTTTGCAGAGTAATGAACCTTTCAACGAGTGAAGTAAGCCTGTGCTTATGTGTCAATGAACTTTTCAGTGAAAGAAGCGAACTCGAATTTGCGTTGCGATGAACCTTCCTGCGAACGAAGAGCCAAAACTGGGACCTATACACCAGTGACGGATTCCCGCAACTGGAGGCCTCATAGCCAGCTTAAATATTGCACATGTTAATATTTCGTAACGAAGCACGGGTATTCAGCTTGCTTTACTATAAGTAGCTACTTATTTTAGAACTCTAGTTAAATAAGTTCGAAAGCTATTTTAGTATTCCTAGACTTTAGTTTGTACAGGTGTATTCTTTCAATCGTTTGGAATTAAGATACTAACGAATTTCACAAATTTATTTTTTTCTGTTATCAATAGCAAGATTTCATCATCGTATCACGAAACTCTTCTAGTTTTTATTTATAAATGTCCTATTGATGACTTCCAAATTTGAAAATTAGTTTTGGTTTTCCATTAATTAAGTTTTCGAAATGAGCAATTTCATTTATTTAAATGTTTTTATTTGTTTTAGTTAAAACTTTCGTGTAGCTGTTCAAAATAGTCTTTAAAACACTATTGACGGTTCCAATGTGAAATTAGAAAAGAGCTAGTGGTTAAAATATTACTAGAATAATAATCCATATAATTTATATTTATTGTTTAAAACAATCTTGAGGGAAAAATTTAATGTCTTCAGGGAAAAAGTTTCCACAGTTTAAGTTCTAAAGTGTATGGAATTCTCAGTAGATATTTCAATTGAAATTGGATCAGTCAAATAAACATGTTGTGTAAAGAGAAAAAGAATCTCCTGGCTTTCCCAACAAACTGTATCAATGAGCTTTGAAAACATGCCAAATTTTGCTGAAATATATATCTCGTAGCTGCTTTCATCAGTACTTAAAATTTGACAACGGTTGCGGGATGTAAAATTTCATACATACAGGACAGTCACTAAAGAAAACAAACCAAAAATCTCGAGTAAGCAGTACCGTCAAATATGTCATCATCAGGAGGCGAAAACGGAACGTTTATTTTCTTTTTCTTTGAAGAAAGAGAACATTGAGATGTTGAAGTTAGTTGAATAATATACTTTTAACGAGTGTAGTAAATAAAAATAGGGTTGGGGAACATCGCACAACTTTCAGTAACACTATATTACTGAGGTGAATTTTTCTTGTATGGTCTTTAAAAAAAAAAAATCCGCCAAAATGATGATTTTGGCGATATACTTTTCGATAATTCTTAAATTATCATCTCTATATATATAAGGCAAAGCCCTCACTCACTGACTCACTCACTCACTCACTGACTCACTCATCACTAATTCTCCCACTTCCCACATAGTCACAACTCTGAAAATCGGCACAAATATCAACAATGGTAAAAATAGAAAAAGTAAACTATTCCGATCTCGATTAACCCACTTTAAGGGGTCGAAAAGGGGTTAAACGTTCCAAACGGGGGACATTCGAAAATCCTACTTCCCACATAGTCACAACTCTGAAAATCGGCACAAATATCAACAATGGTAAAAATAGAAAAAGTAAACTATTCCGATCTCGATTAACCCACTTTAAGGGGTCGAAAAGGGGTTAAACGTTCCAAACGGGGGACATTCGAAAATCCTACTTCCCACATAGTCACAACTCTGAAAATCGGCACAAATATCAACAATGGTAAAAATAGAAAAAGTAAACTATTCAGATCTCGATTAACCCACTTTAAGGGGTCGAAAAGGGGTTAAACGTTCCAAACGGGGGACATTCGAAAATCCTACTTCCCACATAGTCACAACTCTGAAAATCGGCACAAATATCAACAATGGTAAAAATAGAAAAAGTAAACTATTCAGATCTCGATTAACCCACTTTAAGGGGTCGAAAAGGGGTTAAACGTTCCAAACGGGGGACATTCGAATATCCTACTTCTCACATAGTCACAACTCTGAAAATCGGCACAAATATCAGCAATGGTAAAAATAGAAAAAGTAAACTATTCCGATCTCGATTAACCCACTTTAAGGGGTCGAAAAGGGGTTAAACGTTCCAAACGGGGGACATTCGAAAATCCTACTTCCCACATAGTCACAACTCTGAAAATTGGCACAAATATCAACAATGGTAAAAATAGACAAAGTAAACTATTCCGATCTCGATTAACCCACTTTAAGGGGTCGAAAAGGGGTCGTTCCAAACGAGGGACATTCGAATATCCTACTTCCCATTTGGTCACAACTCTAAATATTGGTACAAATATTAACAATAGTAAACATAGAAAAAGTAAGCTATTCCGATCTCGATTAACCCACTTTAAGGGCTCGAAAAGGGGTTTAAAGTTCCAAACGAGGAATATTCGAATGTCCTACTTCTCATTTCGTCACAACTCTGAAATCTGGTGCAAGTATCAACAAAAACAAACGTATAAAAAGTAAGCTATTCCGATCACTATTTACCCACTCTAAGAGGTCAAAAAGGGGTTAAACGTTCCAAACGAGGGATATTCGAATTTTCCACTTCCGATATGGTCACAACTCTAAAAATTGGTACAAATGTCAACAATGGTAAACATAGAAAAAGTTAGCTATTCCGATCTCGATGAACCCATTTTAAGAGGTCAAAAAGGGGTTAAACGTTCCAAACGAGCGATATATTCGAATGTCCTACTTCTCATATTTTCACAATTCTGAAAACTGGTGTGAATATCAATAAAGACAAACGCAGAAAAAGTAAACTATTCCGATCTCGGGTGGATCAAGGGGTGGAAAAGGGGTTAAACGTTCCAAACGAGGAATATTCGAATGTACCACTTCCCATATGGTCACAACTCGGAAATTTGGTACAAATGTCAAAAAAGATTAAACATAGAAAAAGTAAGCTATTCTGTTCTCGATTAACCAACTTTAAGGGGTCGAGAAGGGGTTAAATGTTCCAAACGAGGGATATCCGAATGTTCCTCTTCCAATGTAGTCATTTTTCTGATATTTTTTTGCAAATGTTAAAAAAATAAGTCATTCCAATATCGATTAACGAATTTTTAAGGGATGAAAAGACGACGCAACATTGAAACTATACGAGGATTAACTTAATGTCTAATTAACTTAATTCCAATACAGCTACTACTTTGAAATTTAGAACTAAGAGCAAACATAAACACAATAAACTATACCAGTTTACTATTCACAATTATAAATTTCGTTTAAAATGTCAACAAAGGAAAGTTCCTATTTTGATAAATCAATTTGTCGGGATCGAAATGGGAGCAAACGTCTGAAGTGTAGAATACATGAATGTCTTTTGATCGCTAAAATGCTAATGGTAAAATTTCGTAGCGCAGCACGGGTATTCAGCTAGTTTCTTATAAGTTAAACTGGGGAGGGAAGAAAAAACGATCGTTGATGAGGTACGTTCAAGGAAAGAGAAATTTGTGTTACAGGCATTCGTTTTTCAATTTTTTACGCCATTAAAGCATTTTTACGAGAATTTCAGCGGTAAGGATGTTTAGATCACCTTAAGAGGCATTACCACAGTGATTTTACACAAAATCGTTTGAGCCGTTTTTTAGCAGTTAGTGAAAAACATGTATTTTCTATGGCAGCTACCTATTTATGATGCGAATGCCCGATTTTGACGAAAACCTTAATGGTAGGTCTTTGTGCCATCACCACCAATTTGTTCGGGAGTTATGCTGACCGCAGACACACAGACAGACATTTTTTCTAAATCACTTTTTTGAAATCAAGATGTTCCAAAACGTGGAGAAATGCTTAAAAAAAAATCGATTTTTTTTTTTTTTTTTTTTTCCCCTATATATATATATTTTCTTTTTCCCCCCTTCTTTTTTTTTTTCTTCTTTTTTTTTTCTCTTTTTTCTTCTTCGTTGAATACTATATTTTCATTATATGTTTCCTATTCATTCCGTCTATGTATATATACATATGGATAATTGAAAGTAAAAAATAAAGACGTAGTAACTACTTTTTTGGCCTAACCGGTTGATGACAAATTTGTATAAAGTGCTCCAAGAATTTTTTAACCTTTAACTGCTGTAAGCGGTCTGACAGACCGCGAGTCATTTTTTGTGGAATGCTTCCACCCCCTAAAATATAGCATCTTTGACTTTTATATTAATTTTTCTGATACTATGTTTCTTAAACTTTAAACTGGTGTTCATCAATTTGTTTGGTGTAGTTTGGACCATATGTAGCTCTTGCGCAAAAAACCTCAAACCATCCAACCACAGCAGTTAAAGGTTAATCCTCTGCTAATTTCTTAACCTCATGCTAACAGATAGGAAAGACGTATACTTTCTTGCAGATAGGAAGTAGGCTTGGGCGATGTTAACATTTCTGCATCGCGATATATCGGGAAGCAAACATCGCGATGTCACGATACATCGCGATGTGAACTATATATTTTTTTTACAAAATACTATAAAACAACGTTTTCATAACGCGCTATATAACCGAAAGTTATGCTTACTTAGCTAATTTGTTATCATCCATGAAAGGAGAAGTGGGGGGGGGGGGAGAAGGACAAGTGCTCATGGCAGTGCACATGTTACGTTAGTTATTGGATATTCTTAATTATTAAACAAAAAACATACTTTATAATGAATATTGTATTACTTACTAGTACAATATAACTATAAAACAATAAAAATAAAATTATTGCATAACATTCAAACTTCTAATAATCTTTATTTTGAGCCAAGAAAATCTGCATTTCCGCATTTTTAAGAAGCAAGTTGGATTGAGTAATTAATCTTATGGAAATAAACTTTATTCAAATTGTACAAACTGAAAAAAAGTTATAAAACATTTATTTACTTACGAGTCAGAAGAGAAAATCCTTCAACGTAAACGGGGAAAAAAATCGTTTATAAGTATTTAAGCAATCAAAGAGAAACAACTGTGATCAGTCAATGCGCTAGTTCATATTGACTTTGGCAGATATAACAAACCATCATAGTAATAAATAACCTGATTATCTTAACTAGATAAGAACTAGACAGAAATTACCCCGCTGGAATACCGCAATCCCCTTGAGTTAATAAATAAAACATAGCTCTCAAAGGGTAAAAATGTTGGATAAAAAAATCCTGAAGTAATAAAAGATTTAAAAATACAAAAATGTTATATTTTATTTCTTCCAAGTTAGAGGGGGGGGGGGGGGAAGAAGGAAAAGAAAGAAAGAAAAAAAAGTTTAGGTAACACTCAATTGAATTCCAAAAATAGAATATCAAGGTCTTATATCTGATGACAAATTACATAAAAATTAAAACGAGTTGAGGGAACAAAAAAACAAAACAAAAAAAACAAAAAAAAATGTTCAAACAATAAAAGGAATACTTCTTTCATCGAATCTCCAATATTAATAGACTACTGGCGCCTGAAAACCACCATTACTCAGCAGTGATGGTGGGAAGGAAAGGAAACGAAAGGAAAGTGAAAACGAAATAGGAAATAAACGCGACCTAAAATGGAAACATCGCACATACCGATACATACCCCATACGATTATCACGATGCGGATGAAGTATCACCCCAGCGAAACCGAATGGAAATCGTCTCAAACGGCGCGGTGTCGACGGTTTCAATACGTTTCTATAGTATTTTAGAAACACCGCGCATGAATCGTGTTATCAACAGTTCTTCGTCCTTGAAGTGCTAGACAAATATCGCTTGTCAGAAATGATCGTGATGTATCGGTTTGGGGAATATAGTGAAACCGGTTTGACGATGTTGATTTCACACCGGTTTTGGACGATGTATCGATACATCGCCCAAGCCTAATAGAAAGTCAAATCGGAAAGATAGCTAAAAGGAGACATTTTTTACGGTAAGACTAATCAACATTGAATAATTTTTAGAATGCATTAAGAAGAAGGATATAAATCCCTGATATGCGATACAACTACACCACACAAAAGTGGCATGCTGCTCGAACAGCGCATAAAGTCACGAGATTCATCAATTTTAAATGGGCTGTAAGATATTTGTGGCTTGATTAAAAATTAACAAATTAAATGTTAAAACGAATTGTTGATATATATGGCATGAATTATGGCTAAAGCACACTTTATTATTATTATTATTTCAAATGAAAACTTGCTGAAACACAAACGTACATATCATACATATTTTCGCTTAAACTGTGTTTGAAATACTATTTCTTAATCCCCCAAAAAAACACTTTTGAAAAGTAGAAGAACCATCAACCTCAAAAACACAAAAAACTTTCTTGCAATAAAAAAATTCATAAACATGATGAAAATTTTCAGCCACAAATACAGTGATATAAAAAATGACCAATCTCTGATTAGAACTCTCGGTTGTGACTCGCTTAAGAATGTCTGCTTACTTAGTTTATTTTCAAAATTTAAGTTCCGCTCCCATAAAAATTTACGCTGCTTGAGGTTGGCGCCCGTCATAGGAATATTAACAATGCTTGCGTTTAAAGTAATTTATGGCAGATTACACGAATATTCGAGTTCATGATTCATTTGGATAGGTAGGAAATACAAAGTGGTGTAAATCTTCATGTTCATGTAACTTTCAAAATAGTATAGAGAAACTGTGCTCAAACGCTTGCATTTGAATATATTTATTAAGAATTTTTTAAGTAGGAAACTGATGTGTTTGTGGTAAGCTTTTGTTTGGTTGATACATACATTTTGGAAAGTTTTTATTGTCTGGGGGCTTTAAAGGTTAGTAATTAAGTCGGGGGCCAACCTCAAGCAGCGTAAATTTTTATGGGAGCGGAACTTAAATTTTAAAAATAAACTAAGTAAGCAGACATTCTTAAGCGACTCACAACCGCGAGTTTTAATCAGAGGTTGGCCATTTTTTATATCACTGTATATGTGGCTGAAAATTTTCATCATGTTTATGAATTTTTTTATTGCAAGAAAGTTTTTTGGGTTTTTGAGGTTGGTGGTTCTTCTACTTTTCAAAAGTGTTTTTTTGGGGGATATCAGAACTTTTTTTTAAACACTGGCGACTTCTATTTTTTGAATACGTTCGTTTAATCGTTTTTCTATATATCACTTATGGTACACCTGGTACCAGGAATATTCATAATTCTTCAAACTGAGTTCGACGATACCTTACATGCAATAATTATATTTAAAATTGATAAACCGGAAGTGGTACCGATAGCATACCTGGTACTTTAAACATTCATAATTCGTCAAAACAAAAGTCCAACATGCCATATTTATCTTGGAATTTGATAAACTGAAAGTGGTACTACCTATGCTATACCTGGTACCTTAAACATTCATAATTTTTCAAGACAAGCCCAACGACACCCAACATGCCATATTTATCTTCAAAATTGATAAACCAGAAGTAGTACCACCCATGGTACACCTGGTACCATGAATATTCATAATTCTTCAAGTTGAGTTCAATGATATCTTACATGCTAAAATCTACTTGAAAATTTACAAATTGGTTGAATGCGGATGGCAGTAACCATCAAAATCGACCATGAACGAGTAATAGAAACTTGTGTATGGCAACTCAACCCCCAAAACTTAATGAAATACGTTGCCATCGACAAAGAGCCTGTCTGCCAAGTTTCAGCTCGTTTGGTTAGTTTGTACGCACAACGACCTATTTTAAGGCATAATAACGACTAATTAGTCCGGGACCCACAGCTTAACGTGAATTCCGAATCACAACGAACATTCACACCTAACCCAGGAATCAAATCCGGCACCTTAAACATACAAGGCCAGAGCGTTCATCCCATTGAAAATTTATTGTAATAAATTGTTACAAATAAATATTACAAGTTTTTTACAATCTAAATATTGCAATATAAATTATTTTTATTATACCAAGCATTATTTTGGTTCACATTATTTGGTCATCCATTGATATCTGACAAAATTTAAAATATTTTCTTAACAACAATTTTAAAATTCACTATGAAATTACAATTTTGAAGATATATGATTCTACGATTTCATTCTACAACAGAAATTCATTCTCAACACATCTTTAAAAACGAATGACATTTGTGCAAATTCCATTAGCCAATCGCAATGCGTGGTTCATTTAGTCCTCTGTAATGAATTGACTGTGACGTCAGCTCGCATAACCTCCACATTTATACTTTGTATTTAGCCCATAGTATTTTGAAACAAAATGTGATTGTTTTCATTTTTCAATGGAGATTTCCCGAAATTAAAATGTTTTTGAAAGTTAATTCTCTCTATATTATCATACAGTTCAAATAACACATGCAACTTGAAGAACAAATATTTCTCTTTAACTCTGTCTCTTCACAAATTAAATTATTTCAATTTTAAAGATGTTATAAGCCATATAATTATAGTCTAATTCGTTCTGCCTATACATTAACATTACGTTTATTCTCACTTAAACCTAACATGTCGGAAAAACTAACTTCGAAATTATAGCAAACCTGTTTGGCAACTTTTGGCATATATTTCTGAACCACAATTACAAGCTGATCGCCTTTATCTGTCGCCAAATTATGAAATGAAAAAAAGTTGTTTTAAATTAATTAAAAATAGAAAGAAATATTTAATGAAGTTCAAACCAGCGTAGGATTTTAAGTTGAAACATTCCGCATCCTATAATTCAATCCGTTTGAAGATCTATAGCTTAGTTAGGGCTGGACGTTTGTCTAAATTTTTACATCAAAATCGGGCTAGAACTCGTTTTTTTATTTCATTTTGGAAATTTCAATATTTTTTTTCTTCGTTGTCTTTAATCCTATGTACTCAATTTTTTTTTCTTTGAAAGATATCACCGAGACGAATCTATATTATTTTTTGGATAATTATGTGAAGTTTCGTAAGCGCGCTAGAAAATAGTCAATTTCGGCTTTTTCGCTGGAAGTTGTGCAGAGAATAGATACTTACTGTCGTTTCTGCCTTTTTAAGGTTGGCGGCGAAACGACCGTTTCGTCTGATTAAGAAATTTAGTTTGATTCATGTGTTACTTTTAATAAATTCGAATCAAATGTCCCAAAACCACTCATAATAATTTTTTTTTCCATTCTCAAGTCTGGTTACCATTACATGGGTAAATAAGAAAATATTACCCATGGGAATTGTATAAAGAAAACTATATGAATTAGTGTCAAGTTACTTCGTTGTCTCTTCTACTTTACTTACAATAGTAAAGCAATCCATAAACACATTTTCGCTTATATGTGAAGACATTTTTAGCATGCAGTAGCGAAATCTTAGTTATGGTAAATGTATTATTCCAAAACGTGATAAAAATAAAGTTTTGTATACAAATTTTCGGTCGTGACAAAAATATACTAATATACCGTCCTTTTTGAATATATAAATATGAAACTGCAAAACAATCTTAAATACGATACACTTGCGCAAACAGTTTTATCCTACGACTTTTAAAGCTGAAATTGTAGCAATCGTTTGAATTTCTTCAACTTATTTCATTCTAAAGCAAGATTAACATGACCAAGAGAAGAAAAAATGCCGAGTTGGTTTTTTTTCCTCAAAAAGTTGTTGCCTTATTACTCTTTAAATTAAATTATATTCTGACTTATTTATACCTCCTTGTATGTTTTAATTTATTTTATATACAAAAAAGAAATTCGAAATAGTACTTTAATATTATACTTAAAAGAGAATTCAGACATTTTTTCACCTCTAAATGTATATTTCAATTAACTTTTCAAGTTAATCTTTCAGATACCAGTTGCGAGAACGTCACAATTGCCCCATTATACTAAAATTCATCATTCTTATTTGTTTTACAATTGATCGCCTGCAAACGTCCACAATAATTCTTTTTTAAACACTTTCATTACTTGTCTGGAAACTATTTCCTGATGGGTCGCCAATAAAATTACTATTATCATTGATCGAATTAGTATAATAGAAAAGTTCTTCGCGCCATTCTTCTTATTATTGTTGAATGGTTTTCAATCAAACGTACAACTGATGTAACTAAATTAAAATCAAGATTAAAATTTTCAAAAAATAACCAGACTATGTGATGTACACTTTTCGTGTTAATATTTCAATCAAAATCAAGATAATTACTACTCTTAAACAAAAAGAA
This sequence comes from Linyphia triangularis, assembly GCA_963978545.1. NCBI lineage: Eukaryota > Metazoa > Arthropoda > Arachnida > Araneae > Linyphiidae > Linyphia > Linyphia triangularis. Next base: position 43,762,095 of record OZ021724.1, read on the forward strand.
ACCATCGATAAAAGAAACCAAGTTTTATTTGCCTGGTGGTGAACAGCATTAAAAAACAGAACTTAAAATAATAAATGATTAATTTATGTTTCTCTGATACCAAATGCCAATTCTTGATTTTACAAAAGAAACATAAATGACAATGGTTTTTTAAAGCTAAGTAAAAATTAACATCTAACTTTTAAAATTAAGTATAAGTCTTTAGTTAACTTTCTTTCATTAAGTTAATCAACCCGCTTTCAAAAATTTGTCATAACCGAACACTGATGACACTTTTTAAAGAATGACTTTTTTTGCAACTGTATCTAAATGGAATATCTGAATTTGAATTAGACTTCGCTGTTTCTGGGAAAAGCTGTCAGATAAGATAGACATAAAATGTTAATTTGACGATGTCTTATTCCAACATACTGGTATTCATCTATCCCTTCTAAAGACCAACTAAAGATCTGAAGTATATAAATATTTAAAAACTAAGAGAAGATTGCCAAGGAATACCTTTGAGCGGAACGTTTTTTTCCGCTTCATTTAAGAAAAAAGATACTCTAATTTTATTTAATAGGTTGGAAATATTTGGCACCGAGTTATGTCTCTACAGAAGCGGAAAAGTAAATCAAATTCAATCTGGTAGGCGAGTTGAAAAAAAAAAATGAAAAATAAACTTCTTGACATGAAGGAAAAAATAAATGTCTTCAAGTCTGAAACAGCCATAAGCCAAAAGCAAACATAAGTTTTAAAGAAATGCTAAATGGTAAACTTGTAAAACATATTAGAAAGTTGAGCCAAGATTTGAGTAGTAAAATGCCTTGCTAAAGTGCCAGGTTGTATTAGCAGCTGTGAGATGCAACGATAGATGTTACAACTAACTTCTATTAAAAGAAATCTGTCTAATTAAATACTCTCGAAAAAAAAATTACATTTCACTTAAAAAGCTACCGTGACTTCCTCGGTTTTCAAAATTATCGCAAGGACACTCCTATTTGATGGATGAAACAAGAAAGTTATATTTGTTAGAAGGAGAAATCAGAGCGTTTGCATGCTTTCACTCATATGGGTTTTCTTTTGGTAAAATGTATTTACGTTGAGAATATTCTTAAATGTTATACAATAAATTCATGCAAAGGAATAACTAATAAGGATCAGTAATAAAAAATTATAGATTTTTGTCAATGAGAAGTGTGCAAAGTACTAATTAGAAACTGAAATTTTGTGAATTGAGGATATTCAATTATAATTTTGCATAAATTGTTTTCAGGCAAAAAGGTACAAAACCTATTTCTTGATATGAAGCTGTTTAGAAATAATTCACTGGTAATTTAATAAATAATTCAATTATACTTTCATGTATTAGAAATGTATTGCACTCACTGATCATAATTAAATATGTGAAAGTAAGTAATATATTTAATTCTTCATAATACATATACTTAGCTATTCATAAAACAATTTAAAAAAAAATATATATATATAATACATAAAAATACTTGCCTTGACTAATATCTAAATTGTTCACTCTTTTGTAATAAATATCACTTATTAGAATTCAAAAAGCCTCCTTACTTCCCTGTGTTACCAAATTGTTTGACTTGTAGTAACTAAATGTGATGTGTGTGATAGGGTGATTATGGGAAACTTTTTTTTTTTTTTTTTTTTTTTTTTTAATTTTTAGCTGCGGTCCAAGGTGTTAAATACCAAATCTTTGAGATTCAGTTATTCGCGAGGTGTTATCAGAACTTAATGGTGGGTTGTCGTGCCAAGTGATATCTAACTCAATTTGTAACATTAAAAATGTATTCTAGGCGATAAGAAAGAGTTATCATTCTTTCAGAAAAAACCCGTGAATGAAATTTAAGCTTTTTTCGAAGTTTAAAACTTCTAGTTCCTCATTAAATAAGCAGAGTAGTTATTTAGCAAGTTTTATATTTACAGTCAAGTTCTGGTAACTCTCATTCAAATAATAAATGTTCTGAGCGCGATTCTAACAAAAAGTCTTGAATCGATTGTCGGGCTGTCTTATAGAAACTTTCCTGATTTTTAACCCTTGACAAGCTTATCCGGAGCAATTTTATAGAAAGACCTTTAAAACAGCGTTCGCCAAAACGCTGCCCGCGGGCCAGATTTTTCTGGGGCCCGCAGGCACTAAAGAAGGTTAAAAAAAAAATCGAATTTTACGGTACGTAGTTTTTTTCACATAATTGTAATTTATCCGAAATAGTATGTGTTAACTATGAAGAACTGAGTTCTCCACTACATGCCCAAAGAAACTATATGAAGAAGCTTTCAGTAAGGTGGTTTTCATCAAAAATAAACACAGGAATAACTTAACTGAATATCGTTTGGACAATTTATTAAGGCGTCTTCTCACTTTAGGCACCTCGAAAATAGGCTATTTTCGCGATTTTTTTTCGAGGATTTTTGCAAACAATTATGGGATAAATGGATCCTATATAATAAACACATCTTTCAAGTACAAGAAATTTTTTATTTTTATTTTTTTGAACAATTATTATAATAAAACAATAGCATCGAAAAACCCGTGTAGAAATGTAATGTTCGTGGCTTGTTGATGAAATTTCGGAAACTATCCGGCCGATTGTCATGAAATTTGAATGACATATTCTTCATAGTTATGGCTATAGCGCATATCATCAGATTTTTGAAATTTTGATTTGAAGTATTTTTTTTTTACAAAAAACTGCAAAAAAACGCGTTTTTTTTTTTTACTTTTTCGAAAAACGTGCGCCATTTTGTTATTTTCGCGAATATCAAAAATCTGATGATATGCGCTATAGCCATAACTATGAAGAATATGTCATTCAAATTTCATGACAATCGGCCGGATAGTTTCCGAAATTTCATCAACAAGCCACGAACATTACATTTCTACACGGGTTTTTCGATGCTACTGTTTTATTATAATAATTGTTCAAAAAAATAAATATTTTTTTTTCTTGTACTTGAAAGATGTGTTTATTATATAGGATCCATTTTATCCCATAATTGTTTGCAAAAACCCTCGAAAAAAAATCGCGAAAATAGCCTATTTTCGAGGTGCCTAAAGTGAGAAGACGCCTTAAAATTTACTGTGATAAATACTGCGAAAGAAGATCTATCATAAAATAAACTGAACGATTTCGACCAATATTGTCGCACAATTTTGATATCAACTGAAACTTAGTAATCTGGAAGTACAGTTTAAATACTTTTATTAAAAGTTAGGCCAAGTCGCATTTCCATGTTGAAACAAAAGATTCACTTAATTTTTATACTTTGATTTACTAATAATAAAAAAAAAAAAAAAAAAAAAAAGAGAAAGCAAATATTAATTGAAGTTTGAAAAAAATAAATTGTTTTCAGTTTTATAATAATAAACGATACATATATTGGTGTATCCGGCCCGCGAAAAGCTCCATCATAAGTCATACGGCCCGCCTCTAAAAGTTAGTGGCGAATGCCGTCCTAAAAGGACAAGTCCCTATTGACTTCGGTCACGCTCAGTTCAAACGTCATTACTATGATTTATGACTTTATAGTTCAAATATAATTCAAGTGCTATGACCGACCAATCTTAGAAATTGAAATTTTTTTCTTTACTTGGTTAATCAAAAAGGGAAAACTTACAATATTGTTATTAATAATGAACTAATATACAATTTATAGTGCAGCGACTTATAACAATGAAATGGAATTAATTTTATGTATACCCTTATTGTTCGAGATTCTAGGTTCTACTTAACAATTCCGAAAAGATAAACTTACAGTATTAAATAAATGGGAGTTTTTAACGATAATTGATAATACGATAATTGTGTTAGTTTGCAATAAAATAGTTATTTATTTTCATTTTAGTTACACAGCACACACAAAAAAAGTGCTAACATAATTTAGCTTTTAGCCACAACTACAATTATAGTGCATAGTAACTAACAGTCAAACTTCTTAACAAGAAAAGCTATTTGAAAACCCCCAAGTGGCATCTGCATCTTTTCAAAACTCTCTTTAATCAAATTTTGATGACAGCGAATAGTTGACATGAAGGACTCGGCTCAGCATCAAAAAATGAGAAAAAATGGGGAAGGTTAAAAAACGATATTGTTACGTAAAACAAGGGTTGATGAATGCGCCAAACTTTTTAGGAGACTAGACCGCAGACATTGGCCAGGATCCATTAGCATTCCATAATTGACATTCCCTTTTCTCTTGTTTCTGCTATAACTTTTTCTAATGGAGCGTTGGCGTGTGGCTAGCTTAAATGACTTGGCTGAATCATCCACGGTTGTTACACCTATGATTTCTTTTGAATCTAAATGGAGCCCAATTAAGAGATGCCGAGATGAGTTGGCTTGGAAATTGGCAGTTAAGGAAGATAAAAATAAATGTAATTTTTTTTTTCTTTTGTGAATGTATTAAATATAATTTTTACTTCTTAAAATCAAAAGTTAGATTTTTAAGAAAACAACGTAGTGATGTAAAATTGTAAATGATTTAATTGGTTTCCATAATCTTCTATTGTAGTAGAATTCGAAAACTAAAATGGAAAATCTGCAGAGAATACTTAGAAATTTACTAAGAAAATTTTCAATATCAGAATATGGGCCACCTATAAGGTGATTTTCCCCAAGTGATGCATCTTATGATAAATAATATAACACGTCTTATCACTTACATATATTTATTAGTTGTGGGGAGAAATGTCATTTCTAATCAGAGAAGAATGCATTTGTGGAAGAATACGTAAAGACACTCTGACCTGTGTGTTTTATAGATTTTTATTCACTTACTTCAAACCCATCATTGCACGGTCTCAGTATGGGCAAATAAAAACAAAATTTAGTGTGTATGTGTGTGTGCAGGATTTTTAGGTATGATTGCAGCATATTATAAAACAACCTACAAGGTGAGAAAACCTGTCATAATCAGAATAGCTTTCAGAAAGCAGTTTGTAAAGCTCTTCTGCAAGGATAAGATACTCGGATAAAGATCATGCGATGTTTATGTCATATCTGAGGATCACCATTATATGTCAGGGCTTTCTCAGAACCTTTTTGTCTTATAGAATATATATTAAAATTCGTGCAGTGGTTGTAAAATAACGTTTCTTTTTTCTTTTTTAGCAAAACCACCTGGTGTATCGGGCTTAGAAAAGACGAGGGTGGAAGAAGGGAGTCGTGTTCGACTAAACTGCCACCTAACGGGAAACCCCATTCCATGGGTCGAGTGGTACAAAGACGGAGTCAAAGTCGCCCCCAGAGGTCGCATACGGGTCAAAACAAAAAGGTAAGGCTATACAGTCAAAACAGAACGAACAATTGAAGTGAAAATTAAATGTTTTGGTTGGACCACGCTGTTGCTCTTGGAAGCAGTCCACTTCAAATTAAACATTGTCTCGTGCACTTTACGTTTGTATTCAAAAACAGTTGATAAACGCATTTAAAGAGTGAAACAACAACCTAACTGATTTTCGTTCTCAAGAAGGTGTAAAACCAATCCAGTATAACATAACTTTTACTGCAATTATTGTCATCCAAAAACTCCTCTTCCTTTAAGAAAAAAAAAAAAAAATCATATAACTAAAATGCATAATTATCTCATCAGAGAGTTTATTTTTTCCAATCGATCTAGTCTAGACTATGCTAGACCAGGTGGAAAAGGTTTAAGATCTAATTGAATGATTTTATGAGGCACCATTGTAAAGTAACCCCATAAAATTTAAATCCACAATCTATATTTATAACTTAAACCTGAAAATATCTAGTCGCCACTCGCCACAAGTCAATTAAATGGCATGATGAGGCGACTAAATAAACTAATCAACCGGCCACCTTTCGTTTTTCTCCGCACCTACGATTTGTTTTAATTGTTACCGAATATACTGAAATTTCCAAATCAATGAAAATCTCCCTTTCTTTTCTTGTAATCACGTGCGTATAAGCCTTTAAAATCCATTCATACATGATATGGATTCATGAGTTGACAGGGTGGTGACAGAATCGGGAATTCAGGAAAATCAGAAAAGTATCATGGAATTTTGAAATTTTTGAGTTTCCCTTCATGCATTCCCCGTGCGGGTGCGGCCTTATTGATACAAAAAAAATCTTCTAACTTCAATCTAACTGCATTCCTTACAGTAGTGTTAGCCACTACGTGGCCTGCGGGCCGGATTTGGCCGGCGACAGATTTTTCTGCGGCCCGTCGGCACTACAGAAGATAAAAAAAAAAAAATCAAAATTAACGGTATGAATTTTTTTTTTACATAACTGTAATTTATCCGAAATCATATGTGTTAACTATGTAGAACAGAGTTCTCCACTACGTTTCGCGAAGAAACTATATGAAGAAGCTTTCAGCAAGGTGGTTTTCATCGAGAATAAATACAGGAATATTTTAACTGAATCTCATTTGGACAATTTATTATAATTTACTACTACAAATACTTCGAAAGACATCGACTCTATCATAAAATAAACTGAACGATTTCAACCATCATCGTCTCACAATTTGATATCGACTGAAACGGAGTAATCTGGGAAGACAGTATAAATACTTTTATTAAAAGTTAGGTAAAATAGCATTGTCACGTTGAAACAAAAGATTTACTTCTTTTCAAGACTTTGATTTACTAATAATGAAGACTATTTTTTGTAATTATTTGAAGGAAAAAAAAAAGGAAAAAAGAATCAAATATCAATTGTAGTTTTGCTAAGATAAAAAAAAAATATTTTCTCTATATATTGTTGAATCTTAATAATGTAAGATACATATTTTGGTGTATCCGGCCCACGAAAAGCTCCAACATAAGTCATACGGCTCGCTTCTATAAGTTAGGGGCCAACGCTGCTTTTCAGGAATGATTATTTTTCTTCTTGCCTGGCGTTTTTGTCAATAAAATATATTAGAACCTTATCCTATAACTTAAAAACGCGGTCACCGGTAGCCTTACTGTTAAAAAAAAATAACTAACTTCAATCTGATTGCATCCTTTACAGGCATGATTATTTTTCTTCTTGTCTTGCGTTTTTTGTCAACACAATATATAATATATTAGATTCCTTTATTTAAAATTGATTCCGACAAATTTTTTCGTTTTTATTAACCCTTTACAGCGCTATGTTACAGATGTGTAACAGATCTATATGCATCCATAAGTGAAAAAGCTTAGATCCTGTACTTTATTTTATTTTTTTTACTTTCATTGACATTTTATTAAACACAACTAACTTAGATATGTGGTTTTGATTTATATATTTAATACAAATCAAATAAAGAATTGAAACATCCTCTTCAAAAAAAAAAAAAAAAAAAAAAATCTGAATGCGCTACTGTATACATTCAGGTAAAAGGTAAAACCCCAACCTTCCCTTCCCTGGCTGGGCCATTAGTCAAAAAAAAAAAAAAATACCGCGATGAATTGGCTACTAAATTAAAAGTGTCTACCGGCCACTGGCTACTACTTGAAAATTTAATTTTCGGGTCTATTTTAACTTTTGTACCCTACTAATTCGCTCACTGCTTAAATTTGCAATCAAAGCTGGTCCAAGATCTAAATAATTAGATAAAGTAAATAGAAATAATCTTGTTACACTATTTTTTTTGTTTTAAAATTTCGTGACGCAAGGAAATCCAACATAGTCCAAAACTTGAAATTTGCAAGGAAAAATAATGCAAAATTGGAAACTTTAGCTAATGTATATATTATGTAACATGGAAGGTGCATTTAAATATGTTCCTACTCTAAGCTCTTCAGTTTCGTGCAGGGAAAATACCCAAAATAGTCCAAAACAAGTAAGGAAAAATAAAACAAAATTGGAGCTTAATGGATGGATATGTTAAGAGACATATGTAGTGTATTTAACATTTTCATCCTCTAGGTTCTCCAATCCAAAACGTTCGTTACGTTCCTTCTATTACATTCTAGTACATTCGACAATACACCAGGGGAAATTACACATTTAGTGTCTTCTACATTAGCGTCCAAAATCGTTTTCCTAATTCATTTGGGGGTTTTTCTCCTTTATTTTTTCTTCCTTCAAAACCTCTTTGGCTTAAACACTTTTTGACATCAACCCCTTAAATGAAGATTTTCATGATATCTTGTTTGGCAGGAGGACCTCTCGACTTGTTATCCGTCGTGCCCGCTCGTCCGACAGAGGCGTGTACGAGTGTCGTGTCGGAAACATGGTGCAGAAAGAGCCCGTCTCTATAACAGCCACTTTGTTGGTCACCAGAAAGAAAACGACCAAGAGGCCGACCACCACAACCACCACTCCACGTCCTACCTCTACACTCGCGTCCACACGTAAGGAACTGATGCTCACTTTACTATGCAACTATGTATGAAGAGTAATTTTTACCCAGAAGTCAAAAATATTCCCCCAAAAACAAAATAATAATTTTTTTTTATATAAATTGATAATGTTTTACAGAAATAAATAACGCTTGACAATTGCTAGCAAATACCTACAGTGTTATCTGTTGATAAAAAAAAAATATTTAAAAAAAAGGGACCATTTTTCTTTTTAAATTAAATTCGTTAAGCATTTTGGTACAAACCGTATTGGTCTAGCCTCAATTATTTGTGAATTATCGATTTTTTTTATTTTTTTTAATTATTCATTCGTTTGGATCGTATAGCTCTTTTGCTTTGGCATTTGTGGGTAATCTCTAAAGTCGATTTCGCGAACCTAATCCAACCAAATACCATTAATGTCAATTACAAAAAATTAATAACATATTATCATCGTCCCTTTTTACACCAATCTAATTCCACTTTAAATTTGTCTGAACTACGTGTTGGTTATTGTTAAATTTCACTTGTTTACTTTTGAAGTTCACTTGTTGACTGAAGTTTTCAAGTACAAATTTTAAGAACAACAACAGGCTCAAGGCCCAACAAGGTTGGTCGAGTAAAATATATATATATTCACGTATATAAAAATAGAATTTGCATACAATAGTTATAGGATCTTGCATACAATATACAGTAGTTAAAAAGATCTTCATATAATTTGATATAAAATATTTTAAAAAATCAAATTTTCACCAAAGGCACTTCTAAGGACTACAACTATACGACATATTTTAAACTTTATTTGAGGGATTGCTTTTTTGATCTAAAACTTCGCTCATAACCATCTGATATAGATCATCTGACATAATCATGTGGAGTATTGTCTGTTTCTTCATTAAACGACAAACATACAGAGCCGCGTAACCGCCATTAAATTACACAGCGATTTTTTTTTTTCCCCTCGTGAAACAGATTTGGTTGGTAAAATGTAATTGTTCTATATTTTTCATGTAAAGATAAAAAGAGTACAATAATGAAATGTTATATTATTATACTTGAATTATTTTTTTATTTCTTAGAATCTAGTCCGTGGGCAACGGAACCATGTCCAACTTCCGATTTTTGCCTTAATGGTGGAACTTGCATTTTCTTCAAAGCTGTGAGAGAATATGTCTGTCAGTATGTATTAGAATGCTTCTTTATTTTCTTCTCTTTTATCCTACTTTATTATTAAGTTTTCCTGCGAAATTTTATACTTCACATTGTAGTCTTACTAAAAAGTATAATTTCCTTTTGTCCAAATTTGAACATGTTTAATGTCCAAATTTTAATTAGATAACCTGCATTATATTAGAAGCTTGCATTATATAATATGCTTATATTCGAAAGAAACCAATTAGCAATATTCAATTTAAAAAAATGTGAACTAGTTGAACAAACCTCGAGGATCAATATAAGCATCGTCGTTTGATAAGGAACGCAAGCGAGCAGGAAGCTGAACTCAAAAAAGCTGGTTATCAGTTAAAAGATTCACTCAAATAAACGTGGATACTTTTATCTCCAAAAAACAAACAGAGCCGCAATAAATGATAAGCATCAAGATAAGGTAAAAGAGTGGACCGCGAAAATATATCACAACAATCAAGTCAAGAAATTGCTTTCTTTTATCACCAACCTAATGGAATGTCAGGTCTAAAGTGTTTTTTACGACCCGTAACAAAGTCGGAAATAATTCGTTTTTCTCACTCAAAAGCGTCTCTAAGAAAAGAGAGAGTGAGAGAGATTGCTAACTTACGATTCGTTCGTTCTAAAGAGTTTATGACTAATGTTGGGATCACAGAGGATAAAATTAGAAGCATCCGTTACACGGAAGTGTCACTGGGTTTTAAATTTCGCTTTTTCCCACAACGAAACGCTGCTATGCTGTTCGGAGGCGGTGAGTGTGGAATATTTTTACCTTTAGAAAGAAAAAAAATTATATGTAAGATATATAAATCGAAATATTCCAGGTTAGATTGCTAATGAAATTTTAGAAATAGTAATAATTTCGACTTGTGACAGAGGAAGATTTTATTTGCAAAATTAATAAAAGAAATAGTCCCAAAAGTTACAGAAGAAATAAGTTCAATCTATCGATCAAAAATGTATATTTGAAATAAAATACACGCAGTTTACTTTAAAATAACTGTAATTAAATAAAAGGCAAGACATAATTTCCTAACCTCAATGCACAATCATAGTAATAAAGGCACATTTTCCTTTCTATGATTATCATTATCTATAAACTACTTTGTAAATTGTGTGGGAAAAAGTGATAAATATCTTTAAATGCCAGCTGGATTTGTATAAAGAGAGCAATTTGCATGGACCTTGAATAAGTAGTTGGTATGATGAATAAATAGTTGGTTGAATGTAGTTGGATGTCAACTTTGTAAAGACAGTGTATACATAAGTGAATATCCCAACTTTACATGACTACTAAAATGAAACGAACAAAGTACAACTTTGTTGTTCATTGGAAATTAAAAATAACAGTTAATAGTTTCAATTCAACACATTTATAAATGTTAAATGTGAGCCCCTTTTGAAACATGAACGATATCGAAACGGTACGACAACTCATCCCACACTCTTTTCAACCTGTCTGTTGTAACTCTTTGAAATGCTGCCTATATGCGTGTCATAAGTTCGCCCTCGTCAGTTGGAAGTGGTGGAACCTGATGTTCTGATGTAGCCCTAGAAAAAAAGTCGCATGGAGTGGTGTCAGGGTTGTAAGAAAGAGATTGATGAAGAGCAGGGTTCTAGGATGCTCGGCGACAAATCGATCGGTGCGTCAATTTGTCATTTAAAAAAACCACTTAAAGCTAAGTGCTAACGCGGTGGTGCACTATCTGACTCAATGAAATCACCAAATTCTTCTTCTAACTGTAGTAATAATCAAATTTATAACACATCCAGCTATCCAAGTAAATGATCCCATTAACAACTATCTCATGAAAAAATTTCTTCATCAATGGTTTCCTCGCAGTCCTCACATCATTCTGTTCGATTCTTTTTCCTTGGGCTGCATCAAACATCAGCTGATTGTTCCACTGCCACCAATTGACGTTGACGAATTTAAGACACGCATATATGCATCCTTTCAAAGCGTTACAACCATAGACTAAATTGTGTTCAATTTAAACTTTCAACTGTTATTTTTTTTTTCCTGACGAACAGCAAGGTTTTCCTTTATTGTGCGTTATTTTAAATATCCCAGCAAAGTTGGAATATTATTTTATGTGCACTTTGTAGAATTACATTTGCATAATTATTATGTTTGGTTATCTTTATCTATTTTGGAGTACATTATCATTGAACAGAGAGGATTTGATAAAAAAAAAAAATAGTTTGTATTTACCAGAAGACATGTTACCTCCTTTTTTATTCTATTCTATGAGTCACCAAATAAGGAAGTTAAAAAAAATTGAAGTACCAAATTACTCACGCTTTAATTTAAATAAAGAAATAAAAAAAAAAAATTAGATAAAATTGAATCATGTTGCTTAGTAGCTACGCAGCAAAATGTTAATATTGTTCAATAAAAAATTAAGTGTGCGTAATTTAAAGTGTTTTACAAAAATGTTTTTATCGGGCACTTTGTTACTGAATAAATTAAATGGGGGAAAAAATAATTTTTAGAGTAAAGTTGAAAAGTTGTAGGTAGCGTGGAATGAAAATACAACGACATTAGAAAACATTTGTAATAAATTTTTATATTTGAAACTCTAAAAGGAGAACCTAGACGACTGTTAGTGAAAACAAATTATGATAAGGCAAAAAATTAAGTACAAATTTGAAGAACGCAAATGCAATGCCACTGTAAAAGCATAAGTAACTGGCACGTCATATAGAGACATAGAAGAAGAAAGGAGATAATGGATTAAAATTAAAAATTTCAATTAATATGGTATATACAGTTTTTCCAGCACATTTTATTACTTCATATCTGAAATAGACTTAATTTATTAATTCGTTTATCTCGAATATCTGTTTCAAAAAATAATAACATTAGGGGTGATCAGGGATTGGGAGGGGTGGGAGGGTTAACAGGGATGAGAAGCAGGAATTTTATATAATATGTTATGTTGGTTTGTGCATTAGGTAATGCTAACCGTGACAAGGAAAAAATCGTTTACTATGCGCGCGGGAACAACTGTCGTTAAGTTCAGTCAGAGCAGCACAATAGATTGCCGAAGTATGGCTGGTGCTGCATGTTGGTCACATTGCTTTAAATTCGAGCAACTAGCAAATATTAAGTTTTAGGGAAAGAGTGAAAATCTAAGTCGGAGACCCTAGAACTGAGCCATTTCGTCAATCCGTTTTCATAATTTTAACATTTATTTTAACGTCAACGTTCTACCTTGTGGATCATCATCTTTCAGCAATTCTTGCTCATAATTAAACTCTTATCGTTTGTACACAGAAATGTGTCCCCCCCCCCCCCCAAGAATCCAGCATTATGAACAATACAAACACTTTTCAGAGTTACCTTTGCAGAATTTTAAGTTCGCAAAATCCCTTTTTGGCCCGTTGCTCAAATTTAGACGATGCAATGAAAAAACAACACTAAATACACTCTTTTGACAATAAGCTGTGTTGCTCAGACTGAACCCATCAATCATCGAAAGTTATTTAATGTGTGCGTAATAAACTATTATTTTTAGTCATGGTTACCGTTATTTAATGCATTACACTGACATAACAAATAAATTAAATTCCATTAACTTTTGAATCCTCCTACTTAAGTATATACGCGTATATGTATTTATGTATACACGGAGGGTTATATACAAAAATATAAATACAACATTTTAACTTTTTTATCTATTTCAGTTGTGCAGAAGGATTTATTGGTCTCAGATGTGATTATAAAGATGTCAGTATTTCAGTGGGAGAAGTTAAAAGTATGTATATCTTAATTTTAACTCGCTGTGATTTGAGCGAATTAACAATTAAGATGCAATTGAAATAAATTAGGCATCTTAATTGAAAATGTACCTCACTTTAATTTGATCAGTTAAAATTTTAGGCTTCAATTGTTATCGCAGCTTTATTTAAAACGTGGCTCATCATATTAATAGTATTTTCAGTTAGTATGTTTAAGTTGATAATTAATCTGAAAATGTTTTTTTGTATAACTAATCAGTATTGGTACCCACAGATTACAGTTCTCGGGGAGATATTCCATGACCCATCACGAAGAAAAGTGGTATGAAATTCGATATCCAATATGGAATGCGCCTTCATTGCATAATAATGCATGTTGCATGGCCTTTTTTTTTTCGCGCATGGCTTATCTTGCAGCTGCAAATGCGCAGACTGTATATAAATGTACTAATTACTGCCAATTAACAGCACAGTAAGGTGCATATTTATTCTTCAGAAGAACAAAAAGTTTGCAATTATATTATTTTGTTGTTGAATTGTGAATCTCTTTTAAAGTTATCTAAAGGAAGCGACATCCGATTGAAATCGGTCACAGTCAAATTTAACGGAAATTTGATAGTCAAAACGTCTAAGGTTATTTTATGTATTATCGTCCAATAAAGTTATTATTACTGTAAAGTTTAAGCTCTCGCTAAGTTGCTTTTACTTTGAACTGATTTCTGCAGCCTGATATTCAAACTAAAGTCAGTTTTATATTTCCTTATGTAAAATGGTTTTAAAAATGTTAGACATCGGAATTGTGCCAATAATTACTGTTTTTAAGAAATGAACATTCATAATGTTATTTTCACTTTGTCTTTGAATTTTTTTATGAAAAATATTTGTTCACAAGCTATTACCTAGCTAAGATAAACTCAAGTACGAACTTAGCCAAGGTGGCTCTGACAAAGTCTAACAAAAGACAATATCAACTATGTTCATTGATTACAAAAGAAGTTAGGATAGTAACATAGATTTTTAGAAGTTAGGAAAAACTTTTTAACTGCGATCATTGGAAACAATAAACATATTACACACTGTTAAATCTTTACACATTATTCCACGATCAACATGGATCAATAGAGTTTTTTATGATTTTTCAGAATTTTCCTTTTAATTTTCTATGTTTTTGAATACTCATTATTTATTGTTTATCGCAATTCTGGCAAAAAAAAAATTCGAGACAAACTGTTAGTCTATATATTTTTCAAAATGAGTTCATGATTATTAAATTAAATAATTTATTGAATTAAATAACGTTTTGAATGCATTTCAGTAATGGCCTTCCTTAAAAAAAAATTTAAAAAAATGGCGACCATCTACTGAAGCGATATTATTGAAGCTTCTTTAAACCTATTGCGAATATAATTTATTAAATGGATATTAATTAGAAATAAAACTATTTAAAAAAAAAAAAAAAAAAAAAAAAAACCTTTTTAACATACACAAAAATTATCGGATAGCGAATTTCTATAAAATTTCATAATGGAACCATGGTTTCAAATGATATCATTATATCTAAGGAGTGTAAAGAAAAAAAGTATAAATTTTGATTATTATTTTTGAATTAAGAGGATGTTCTTTCCTGATTCTTCCTGTATAAATTAAATCTTGAGTTTCGCTTTTTTGTAAAATCACAAATCATATTATGATTAGGAATTTTACTTTTATTATCTGAGTAAATATTTATTACTTTTAGTATCTCAAACAACTATTCGAGAGATTGAAACCGATAAGTGATGGATAATTAAAAAAAAAACTGAATGATTATAAAGTGGAGACATTTTTAAAAATATATTTTTGTAAAATATTCATTAATAATTTTATCTATCACCAATAATTTAATTAGAAAGAATTAAGCGATAAGCAAGTCATAGAAAATGATTTACCGATAGTTTTTTTTCCCCACGTTTAAATTAAAAAAACTATACTAAAAATTAAAATAATCTTTTTCTTCTTCTTAAATTATGTAAATGCTTGACAGTAATGTTAAGTTTATTATTTTATCCTCTTAACCATTTTTGCCTTACTTTTATTAATCATAAAATATTCGCCCTAGCAATTGACGTAAAATTATGAATGATTAAAACTATTTTATTCAAAGCTTTATTCTTAACAATGCATGATGTTGCTTTTGCATAATAAATTACTAAGTCTAATATACCATTAGAAATTTTTTATTCTAATATTATCTTAGAGTTGAATTACTATTTCTTCCTAATGTTCTTATTTATTTCTTGTTTAGTTATAATTAATTTCATTTATAGTACATCTAAAATTTACTATTGTTTTCTAAATTTCTATTTGATTACTAATACTGAATTTAATATCGTAAATCTTTGATACTGTTATAAATGTATATTATTTATATTGAAATTATTATTTGATATCAGTGATTATAATTCTAAGCCTATTAATAATAAATTTTTTTTTGAAAGATTAGCATAATCTACATATTGTAGAATAAATGTAACATTTTATCCATATCTTATTGATGATTTACCAAATTAATTATTGTTATTTTTCCCACATCTAGTTACAAAAAAAAAACGCCTTCAATTTTATAAAGCTATCTACGATTAATTGTAAGGTCGGTTGTTTGGAACTGAAGTTAAACTTTTGTGGTCATTTCGTTATTTTTATAAAAAAAATAGGATTGGTTAACTAGTGTTAATTTATAGACATAATACTTATTTATTAGTATAATATGTTCACCTTTGTCTAATAAAACTAATATATATATATATATATATATATATATATATATATATATATATATATATATATATATATATATATATATATATATATATATATATATATATATATATATATATATATATATATATATATATATATATATATATATATATATATATATATATATATATATATATATATATATATATATATATATAATTCTATAGCATAAAAGCAAATATTTAAATGAATATATTTAATACTAACGATTAATTAAAGTCTCAATTGACAAAAAATTATCTATTCTACAGTTTAAACACCTATCTTACTGTGTCTATAATTTTTTTTTTTTTTTATAATTTTTGCTTACAGATCTGGATCATAATCATGATCGTCTCTTTATTGACATTCTGGTTCTCTTTCTGATTTTCTTTTGTTTAAACTGGGCTTGTATCGGCATCTGCTGGTTATGTTGGTAAGATTTTTGTGTTTTTAAAAAATTAACAAATAAAACCATACCCTTACTAAAAATGCATTCGAGAATTGAATGAAAGTGCAACAGTTGATTTTTTTTTTCATAATTTGTGGCAGAAAGCTAATAATGCAGTAAACTAGGGCGGCCGTTTCATAATTGGGGATCCCCATTTTGAATTTTCATTGAAACTTTTTTCTTTTTTAAAGGAAATTAAATTTTCATTGAATACTGTATGCTAACAAATAAATAAGAAAGAAAAATCCATTAATATAATTCACTTTTTAGTTTAAAAATTTCAATTTTTCTGTATTATAAATTTCAAGAGGTCGAGATTTATGTGCATTTCAGACACAAATGCAAATTTTTTTATTGTCATAGACTTTAATGATAAAATTTAATAATTAGTAGTGACTTTACTGCCTAACTAACTGTTGAATTAATTCAACATAATACGAAGGAATAAAAATACGAAGGTATTGCTGGTTTGGAGCCTATTCCTTGAAATTCCTAGAATAATAATTTGGAACTGCAAATATATAAATTATCCCAACTACAAATTTCTTAATGTTAAATATTATTCTATACTTTTTCTTGTTCCCTAATTAAGAGAATAAAGCCTTTTTTCTGCCTCTTTTCAATGCCTTTGAATTGTTCAGTTTCAGATGTGAGCACAACTGGGAAAAATTCCGAGAGATGTCACCACTACAGAAGTTTTTAACGACCAGGAGGATATCAGATACGAACAAAGAATCAGTCGACGTAAGTTGCTTTTGCTTAGAACCATTCGAATATAAAACGGAGATTTTAAAAAATATATACTTATAGATTGTTTAATAGCACGTAGTTTAAAAACTATTGAAAGATCCGGTTGTGGTATTTGTAAACATTTTAGCAAACTAAACTTGACTCACTAATGCAGGAATCGGCAGACCGTATAGAATCGCGGCTCTGCATGCTGTAAGTAATTCAACTTAAGAATAAACTGGATACTGCAGTAAATGGTAATAAATTTGTGATTTGTCAGGGTAAACCCATTATAAACTTACTGCTTAATCTCAAACCTGAGAAATAAGGAATAGACAGAGATTAATAGAATAGAATAGACTGGTTTTAACAAACATAGCAAGGATTCATATTATGGATAAGATAAGCAATAAAACAGACACGCTGATTCAAAGAAAAGAACATTCCATTTACTACGCAATCACTCTATATTACAAACACGAACCAAAACTTTAAGAATCAAAACAAGAACCGAAACTTTCTTACAAAGTTGAGTTGAGTTGTGTTTCGCAACATCCTCCCCCCTTTTGAGTCTAATCTGACTCAAAAAATAAAGTCATGTTTAACAAGTTTAATTTCTGGGGGGGGGGGGGGGGTCTGATCTTTCGTCCAAATCTTGACAACTTCGGAACGTCCGCATCGTGAACACCAGGAGATAACCCAGCGGTCGGAAAAAAAGTTGTCACTGGATCATCCGGTGGGGACGACGACTCTGGAACACCGCTTAGACCAGCAGCTACAGCTGGAGTCTCTGTAGGCAGGATCTCTAGAGGAAAAACTCTCTGCACAGGACGGATTATAACAGAGTTACCACACTTCAATTTTAATGTACGAACTTTACCGTCCCTACCAGGTAACAAATCCAAAATTTTGGCAATAGGCCAAAATAATCTCTTTTTGCTAGTGTTCTCTACAAGGACAATTTCCCCAACAGTAAAGTCTCGAGAAGATGACCTTTGGTGTCGTTGCACTAACAATCCCAAATATTCCCTTCGGAATCTACCTCTTAAATCTTTAAGCAATTTGGCTCGATACTTAACACGTTTTCGAAATTTGGCACACTCATCTAAATCAGATACATCAGAGGTAGAATTGGTCATTAGAAATATGGCTGGTGTAATAGCAACCAAGTCCTCAGAATCCTCTGACACATAAGTCAATGGACGGGAATTAATAATCGATTCACAATCACAACAGACTGTCAGCAACTCTTCGTAAGATAAAATTGACTTTCCTAGAGTGCGTTTCAGAAGATCTTTTATCACTCTTACAAGTCTCTCCCACCACCCTCCCCACCAAGCAGCAGTGGGTGGGATGAACTTCCATTTCACACACTGAAGTTCTGTCTCACGTTCAATTTTATCCCAGTCCAGCTTTTGGAATTCAGTAACAGCACCCTTAAAATTACTACCGTTGTCTGTGTACACTGTCTTTGGTCTTCCCCTTCGAGCGATAAATCGACGAAAAGCTAGTAGAAAATTCTCCGTTGAGAGTGAAGTAACAAGTTCTAAATGCAATGCTCGGAAGACCGCACATGTAAATAACACAATCCACACTTTCTCACCATTCAAAAGGAAGAGAGGACCGGCCAGATCTATGCCTATAACCTCAAAAACATTAGCCTCACTTACACTGTCTGCAGGTAAAGCAACAGGCGCACTAACAGCTGGTTTTGCACTATATCTGCGGCAGGTTACACACTTCCCTATCACACTTCTAACAGTTTTCCTAGATTTTAAAATCCAAAATTTTTCTCGAATAATTGAAAGTAATATTTGGGTACCCGCATGACAATTTACTTTATGTAGGTATTCAATTAACTTCAAAGTTAAGAGGCAATTTTCTGGAAGGAGGATAGGTGTTAAAAAACAAGGGTTATCTTTCCGCTCAGTTATTTTTGTATTAACCCATCTCCATCTTTGAAGACATTAATTATCGGAATACAACTTGGATCAGGGAAAAATTCTCTTTGTATTGAGCCAATAAGAATTTTTTCTGCCTTGTCAATTTCAGAACTTGACAATTCACCTACAGCTCTATCGTCAGATGTCGTTCGACAGTTACTAATGAATCTTATAATCCATGCTGTCAATCTGACCATAGAGTGATAATTTGTAAACCTTTGTGATTACCAAGGAACGCTATCTTTGACATTAAGGTTACAAAGTTTAACCTTCCTCCTTTCAGCATTGACCTCTTTAATCTCACACTTTATGTCAGTTACTGGCCATTGGCTTGAGTCTTCTTGCAGCCACACAGGACCATTAAGCCATGCTGAATCCAACAGATGACTCGGGGAGCACCCACGAGAAAGAACATCTGCCGGATTCAACGTACCGGAAACGTGCCTCCAATTGTCCGGAGACGTTATTTTTCTTATCTCTTTTACTCTATTGGACACGAACATTGACCACTCCCCATAGTTTTTAATCCAATATAAAGCTACCATAGAGTCAGTCCAAAATGTAATATTTAAATTCGGCATATCCAAAGCCCCTTGAACGGATTTAACCAATCGTGCACCTACACAACACGCTAATAGTTCCAATCTAGGAATTGAAACGGGTTTCGTAGGAGCTACCCTTGATTTGGCCTTAATTAAATGTAACTTAATCCCTGTTTTCGTTATAGACCTAATGAATATACAAGCAGCATACGCATTTTTGGAAGCGTCTACAAAAACATGTAGTTCCGATATTACACCAATCCCAATATATCTAGGGATTTCTATATTTTTTAAGCATTTCACTTCTTGGAGCCATCTACTGAATTTTTTGCACATCTCAGGTGGCAGAGGATCGTCCCAAGATAATTTAAGTTTCCACGCTTCTTGTAGCCAAAGTTTGGGTAACAAAGTGACAGCTGTTAAAATACCAATAGGGTCGAAATATTGCTGCACCATAGACAGTACTGATCGTTTAGTAACTTCAACAATACCCTGAAGTTGTTCATTACCTATAGAACATCTCAGTGTGTCTCTATCCAAGTTCCAAATTAGACCCAATAAATTTGTGTCTCCAGTACTCTTAAAAACATTTGGCCCTGCAACATTACTCTCCCAGTTCCTCAAATTAAAACACCCCTTGGCCATAACACTCGTAGCCCCTGAAATAAAATTATCCATTTCATTTACATTAAATACTCCACTAAGACAATTGTCTACATAGAAGGAATGCTTTAGTTTTAATATAAGTTCAGCATATTCAGGAGATGAATGATCAAGCAAATGATTTATAGAAGCTGCTAATAGGAACGGGCTTGAACTCACACCAAATACTACTCTACAATGACGATAAATAATCTCTTCATTTTGTGAAGGATAAAAAACCCTTAAATAGTCTCTATGTTCAGGTGCGATACTCAGTTGCAGAAATGCTTTCTCAATGTCCGACGACAACCTAAGAAAAGATTGGATGTACATGCTTTCTGTTCCATTTTTAAGTCGCTTATTTTGTGTCGTCTTATTTTCTCTCTCCCACTTTTGAAGAAGCGGTTTTTTCTATTCCGTTTTTGAATTTTTCTAATGTTGTACTCCACGGTTGATGCGCTTTTTTTTTAACGATTTGTTAGTGAATTGTTTACTTATTAACAGGTTAATTGCAACGCCTACCATATGTTCTTCGCCTACCATACAGACGCTGTGTCATTCGTTCGAACAAAATCTGTCCGGAATGAGTTAAATTAAATTGGGGCCCTTCAATAAACAATCGTTTAAGGACGGTAGATTCATTTCTCTCGATGAAGCATCAAACACAGGCCTCACCTTACTAGTTTGACTTTAAAGCTTTATTACGGGTCTATGTGGTAAGTAATGGGCTTCTCTATCTAACTCCACATCTGGAACTCTTTCTATAATATTTAACTTTTCCCATTCCTTGAAAACAGCGCAATATTCTTCCCAATAATTGTTATTAACCCCATTTTGACACATTCGTCTATGCCTTTTAACAGTTAAAGATTTATTACTAGGTACTTCCAAACCTCCCTTAAAAGGTAAAAGCAATTCATATCTTCCATCTGGAAGTATTTTTAAATCGTTTTCAAACTGATTCATTGAGTCCACTAGCCATTTGCTTTCATTATTTCCCATCGGGTCCCGAATTCCCTACGTTTCAAGATCCCATAACTCTTTTATATTTAAAGCACACGAATGCAATGACAACAAAGTTAAAACATTAGAATTCAAATTATTTTCATATAAAGCAGGCATTGATATGACTTTGTGTTCCTCACAAATTCCATTTGTGACTTTACCCATAACTGTAAATCCCAATTTTGTATCTACAACAATCAGTCCAGAATTCAAATCAGTACATTTCCTTGTTAAAATTGAACTAATGACATCAGCCCCCAAAAGTAAATCTACTTCATGATCAGGTATAAGTAAATCTGATATCTCAATACCCTTTTCCTTTATTTCGATTAGTGCTGATAAGTCATTCACTTTAGGAACAACCCCACAAATTTTAATTTCGGAAAGTACTTCTATTGAACACTTAAAATTATTACTCAAGCCTTGTATTCCAATTTTATATACAAAATGTTCACGGGGTTTACTTTCTCTCCCCCCAAACAAACCGTGTACTATGGTTTGTTTTGACTTTGGTCGCAATTGCAAATTTTTAATAATTCTAGTAGTTAAATAGGATTTTTGTGACCCTGTATCTAACATCCCCCGGACAATCTGTTCACGACCATTACCATTTACTTTAAGAGCTATGGTTTGTAAATAAATATTTTCTGACACAGATTGATTGGCCAGAACATTACTAATTTCTGGTTCTTCAGTAGTACTACGGTCCGAAGGTGTATCGTCACGCTGAGGGCACATTAAAATATAATGACTTTTTTCACACTGTAGACATTTAACTGTGCGTCTGCAATTACGACTCATGTGGTCAAAACCTAAACATTTAAAACAAGCTCTTTCTTTCATAATAATACTCTTTCTATCATTGTAAGACATTTCGCGAACTAAAAAACATTCAGAACTTAAGTGATGTTTACTACAAAATATACACTGAATTTTGCCGGACCCCTCTTCCTTACCTGAATTTATTAACACTGCACTTGTGGGATTCATTTGCACAACACTACTATTTTTTTCTTTCCGAAATACTCTTCTGCGGGTCACCAAGTCCAGAGCGAGCGAGTAATATCATTTCTTCGCTCTGAACTTCTCCACGTAGAAAGAACATGAGCTTCTCCAAGGAACGCACACTGGAAAGCCGGGGGGAATCATCATCAGTAGAACTGCGGGATGACTCATACAAGGAGCGGCTCCTCTCCCACGCACGTAATACGGTTTCGGGCAAACACGACTCCACAAGTGGTTCTAGAAAGTCCGCAAACTTTTCTTTTGTTCTCCCTAGGCTTTCCAAAGCCATTAACTTGCCTTCTAGAAGGTCGTAGAGTTCGCATAAGTCAATTTCGCATTTTCCCGATGCATTCCTCATCACTATACTCAGCAAGTCTCTAACGTATATTTGGACGAGAAGGTCTTCACGGCCAAATCGTTCAGTAAGCTGTTTAATCACTTTAGAATAATTTTCCCTGGTTGGTGGGAAACTCTCAACCAGTCTTGCAGCTTTTGAGGCAGGAACAACACATTGCAACAAATATTGGAATTTATCCTCCTCAACAATGTCCTCATCTTCATGAATTTTGACAAATTGTGCCCAAAAGGCCAAATACTCTTTGGGATCGCCGCTGAAACGTTATCGCCGTTTCCAACATAGCAGACACAGTCAAATACCTGTCCCTATATTCCTCCGCTGTCACAAAATCCCCTTCATATGTGATCGCCGACGCTTCATCACTCAGGAGGGCACTGGATACTTCCTCCTGAGCGGCACACAGACGATCAAATTTATCCCGAAGCTTGTTTTGCAAAGCTTGCAGATCCGAGAGTGATTGTTCATTGTTCAATTCATCTTGAATCGTATTCGCACACACGGTAAAAGCCGTGCGTAGTGCCTTTCTAATTGCCTTCACTTTTTCCATACTTTCACTGTCGCGGACGCCACTATTTTACAAACATAGCAAGGATTCATATTATGGATAAGATAAGCAATAAAACAGACACGCTGATTCAAAGAAAAGAACATTCCATTTACTACGCAATCACTCTATATTACAAACACGAACCAAAACTTTAAGAATCAAAACAAGAACCGAAACTTTCTTACAAAGTTGAGTTGAGTTGTGTTTCGCAACACTGGTAACACTGTTAAAAACAGCGTCCACAGAACCTCCTAGAATTTATTCAGTCAAAACACGGAGCAACCAGAATACCCAATAGGAGTAAGCCCACCATGTGTTACAGCCTCAGTTGCTTCGAGTTTTTGTTGACGTTTGTTGTTTTTGACTGAAGTAAAAAGATCATTTCGCTGTAAACTTTTTGCGGTTAAGCGCGCTATCAAAAAGTATTTTGCCTTTGCTTTTGATATACTTTATTGGAAAAACATTATCTCTTCTTTGTCCAATAGGAAGAGAAAAATTGATGAGGAAAATCCTGAATTTAAAAAAAGAATTCACACTTTCTGACCGAATTGTATGCTGCTTATTCCAAACAAAAATGGACCACCGTTTCTTTACTAATTTTAACTTTTTTTTTTTTACTATCCCATGATTTTAATACCACAAATATAGTATTAAAATGTTTGCATTTAAAAGCTGATACTGATATTGTTTATATATTGCGGCTCTTTAAAAATTGTGCGATTTTGGTTAATGAATGTTTGGTTCTTACCGCAGAAAAGTCTGCCGACTCCTGCCCTAAAGCAAGTGATGAGCGTTGGTTTCCATCTTCACTGCAAACATTGCTTTTAAAATAAAATAGACGGGGAAATGATTGTGATTGTAATACCATCATACCATCAAACGAGACGATGCAGTGCTTAGCGAGTGACTTTGAGATTCAAACTATCTGATTCCTACAATATCCATGGCTATCACTAAAACCTACAATGTAACATTCCGATTTCGAGTGAGTGTTATATAGATTATATATATTTGGTTTAAATCAAATCCTTAAAATATTAAAGTATACATTACATAAAAACATAAAAAGTAGCACAAAATCACTCTTTTTGACGGTTTGTAATGGCGCGTAAATTTTAAAGCTGTCAGGTGAGAATTTTTTATTATTTCTTTCATACGATAGATCCCTCAACTTATGTATGCATCTTAACGCTTCATTATATAATATCTAATTAAAAATTAAATTCGTAATATCAATGGTACTGCAATTTGTCTTAAATATTTAATTACCAAATGTTTAAAATCACAGATTGGCTTTTAAATAGATAGGCAAATAAAGTTTTGTTACGTAATAGTATTGTGAATTCAGTTTCCCAAACTTCATTTTTTTGCAATTAACTCTAACTGAATTTCTATATAATAAAGATATAATATATGTGCATTGATTTTATGCTTGGCGTCGTTACGCTAAACGAAGTATATACGACGGATACACGCTCTTATACGCAGGAAGAAATTAAATACGTGTTTTTGAGACTGGCAGAATATTCAAATTTTTCGTAAAATGTATTGCATTGATTGGAGGTGGGTTGTCATACGTTCAAAATCATTTCACGTATTGAGTCCATTCAGATATTAACTCTTATGGATATAACAGTCTTGCAATACCAGGGTGTTTCCTATATATATGGGTATATATAAATGAATTTTATTACACTTACAGATGGTTCGAATAGTCTTTACGAACGAAAAATTAAACTTTGTTTCTTCTAGGTTGCGCTGGAACTAACTGAGAGTCACAGCTGTTCGAATATTGAGAAGTGGAGAGACAGCAACGAGTTAAAACATCGTTCAGATGATGGCGATTCCAAAAGTAACGGCATCACAGACTGACATAATTTCTGAATGGAAGTCTCTTCCTCCTCGAAGGAGTGATGTGGTAGTGGCTGCGAAATGGAAGTTGTAACCCAGAAGTCAATCGAAAATCATCAAAAATCAACCACATCAAAAAACAAATAAATTGTATCGATTGTTCATTTCAAAAGTTCGCACTGGTTGATAGTTGACGTTAAGCTCCTAATGTTTCTTTTAATTTAAATTAATTTACTCACATCCAAAGTTTTCAGGTTATGAAACTTTGGATGTGGTTTGATACTGGTGATAATCTAGTAGTATAAAAAACCGTAAATGTTTATAGGCATAAAAAATGATATTTCAAACGCCTTCTGGGATGTAAAACTCAAATCAAAATTTTATAAAACTTATCAGTATATTTTTGTGTCCTCGTTATTTTTGTTAATTTTATTTATATAAACAAGAGAAGTAATTTTTTATTTGTCTGTTTTATACAATGTGTACCAACTTTTAAGTTTTTGTATGTATAATAGTGCTCATTATAGCAATTCATAGAAAATTCAAATCCGCATTTTCAAGTACTACAGAATATTATAAACAAAGCTTAGACAGCGATACATTCCTATTTTGTTTTATAGAAAATATTCCAGAGTAAAAATATCAGATTTTAAAATACTATCGTATATTTATAGCAGCCTGTTAATTTCTTTGAACATGAATTTTTTGAGTCTTAAGATCAAGAAGATAAACTGATGTTTTCCCAAATCAGAACACATAACCATCATTGTAAATTAAATGTGGCCCATATTTTCTCCATTTTACAAAGTAACTTCAGAGAACACATTTTTCCCTTCTTCCATTGTTCGTTTTTGTAAAGCTGTACAAATATTGTGTATATATATGCAGAAATTGCTTATTATTTAAAAATGAATGTAATAAAAGTATGTACAAAGAAAGAAATTTAGCAGAAAATAAAATTAATTTAATTATGAATTAGTATTATAAGAGTGTGTTTAATTAACAACTACATTTGCACTGAAACCTATACATTGCACAATTTACTTATGATATGTGCTTGAGAAACTCCATAAAATGTTTTAGCTAATTTTAAATTTCGTACATATAATAATGTTGAAACGATACACAACAAATTATATTAAGAATTTTTTTTTTCCGATTCGAATATAAAATTCAAAATTAGGTTATTACTCCCAAAACAAATTAATCTAGATCATAAAATGATGCATTTGAGACTTGGTTTAAAAATTATATTCAGATTAAAATGTAGATTAAAATTTTAAGAAGAAAAATTTAAAACTGCATTGTTTCTTTTAATTGCAAAATAATTCAAACCTCTTATAATGGACAAATCAAAACTTGTTTTGAATTAACAGGTTTAAATCTCATCTAAAAGAAAATCAGACAACTTGTTGCAAATAAAAGTTCATTTGACCTCGTTTTTTTTTATATTTAAATTATACTGGATTACAATAAGAATGCAGACGAGGCGTCCGACTTGATGACAAAACTCAAATTTAATTACAAATCTATATTTATGAGTTTCAATGAGAAACATGAAATCCATTTTTTTATAAACATATTTTTAAATGAAAAAATGTATTAAGCAATATTATAATAGAGTTGAATTTTAATTTTGCTCGGCTATTTCCACTGTAACTCAATTTATACAGAAATGTTAATGTTCCACGTCTCTCGCAGAATGCAGCCCATTGGTTGTTGACGTCATGTGACGGGATCTTTGCAACACCCTGTCGACAGCTTATTATTCGTGGTCCCATAAAAAATCCCCATATATTTTTGACCCATCCTAATGAACATACTAGTTATATACCTGAACTTTCTCTATTTCACAATTTAGATTTCGTTTTGTACAACAAAATAGCAATACTTTGTGGAAACCAAGTTTACTCAAAGAAAGTATAACTAGATGAGGCGGAAAATTTGCTTTGATTAAACTAATTATTAAAGCAATTTAATCATAAATTTAAATCTATAATAATAAAACAAGCTGTGTGTCTGTCTGTCTGTGGCTCTGTGGATCTATAGAAACCTACTTAAAATTGGAGTAGAGATCTGAAATTTTCAGCATAAGTAGTTTTAACCTTCTAATTTTATGCATCACAAACAGAATTTTAAAATTTTAATTAGTTCTTTTTTAATTAATTTTTTTAATTAATTAAACATTTTATAAAACGATTACTAATAGGGCTACAGCTCTGAAATTTTCAACATAAGTAGTTTTAACCTTCTAATTGGACTTTTGAAAAACAGAATGTTAAAATTTTAGTTAGTTATTTTTTAATTAATTTTCTTAATTAATTAAAAAAAATTACAAAACGATTTCTAATAGGACTACAGTTCCGAAATTTTTGGCATACGTAGTTTTGGCCTTCTAATTGGTCTTTTCAAAAACAGAATTTAAAAATTTTTTTTAGTTCTTTTTTAATAATTTTTTTTAATTAATTAATATATTTTTTATAAAACGATTTCTAATAGGGCTACAGCCCTGAAATTTTCAACATAAGTAGTTTTAGCCTTTTAATTGGAATTTTTAATAACAGAATATTAAATTTTTATTTAGTTATTTTTTAATTAATTTTTTTTTATCAATTAATAAATATTTTACAAAACGATTTCTAATAGGGCTACAGCTCTGAAAATTTCAACAAAAGTAGTTTTAGCCTTTTAATTTGACTTTTGAAAAACAGAATATTAAATTTTTCTTTCTTTCTTTTTTAATTATTTTTTTTTAATTAATTAATAAATATTTTACAAAATGACTTCTAATAAGGCTACAGCTCTAAAATTTCAATATAAGTAGTTTTGGCCTTCAAATTAGACTTTTGAAAAACAGAATTTTGAAATTTTATTTGTTTTTAATTAATTTATTAACAAATATTTTTTACGAAAGTATTTGTAATTGAGCTACATTTCTAAAATTTTCAACACAAATAATTTTCGCCTTCTAATTGAATAAACGTTAAAATTTGAATTTATTTTTTAGTTGATTTTTAATTACTATTTTCACAAAAAGCGACTTCTAATAGGCCTAGAGCTCTGAAAGTTTCAACATAAGTAGTTTTGACCTTCTAATTTTGCTTTTTACAAACACCACGTGTTAAAATATTCATAAAGGAGTGTTGTATTATATAGTTATTAACTTATAATTTTTTTATTGTTTCTCGACAAGGGAGGGGCTTCTAATATTAAGGCTTTACTTAGCAATTAGTTTTTAGTGTGTGAAGCGACCTTATGTTTACGCAGCAATGAACCTTCCATTGAGCAAAGCGAGCTCGATTTTGCGTTTCGATGAACCTTCCTGCGAGTGAAGCGCCAAAAATTGGGGCCTATACACCAATGACGGATTTCCGCAACGTGGGGCCTCACAGCTGGCTAAAATATTGCACATGTTAAAATTTCGTAGGAAAAAGCACGGGTATTCTGCTAGTCTATAATAATAAAACAAGCTGTAGTGTGTGTCTGTCTGTGGCTCTATAGAAACCTACTTAAAATTGGAATAGAGCTCTGAAATTTCCAACATAGGAAGTTTTGGCTTTCTAATTTTATGCATGTCAAACAGAATGTCAAAGTTTTAATCAGTTCTTTTTTAATTAATTTTCTAGTTAATTTATTTTTTACAAAGTGACTTCAATTAGAGATACGGCTCTGAAATTTTCAACAAAAGTAGTTTTAGCCTTCTTATTGGAATTATTGAAAACAGAATGTTAAAATTGTAATTAGTTATTTTTTAATTAATTTTCTTAATTAATTAATTAATATTTTACAAAACGATTTCTAATTGGGCTACAGCTCCGAAATTTTCAACATAAGTAGTTTTGGCCTTCTAATTGGACTTTTGTAAAACAGAATTTTAAATTTTTATTTAGTTCTTTTTTAATTAATAAATAAATATTTTACAAAACGATTTCTAATAGGGCCACAGCTCTAAAATTTTCAACATAAGTAGTTTTAGCATTCTAATTGGACTTTTGAAAAACAGAATTTTAAATTTTTATTTAGTTCTTTTTTAATTAATTAATTAACAAATATTTTACAAAGCGATTTCTAACTGGGCTACATTTCTGAAATTTTCAACAAATAGTTTTGGCCTTCTAATTGGACTTTTGACAAAAAGAACGTTAAAATTTTAATTTGTTTTTTTAATGAATTTTTAATTAATATTTCCACAAAAAAAGACTTCTAATAGACCTAGAGCGCTGAAAGTTTCAACATGAGTAATTTTGACCTTCTAATTTTGCTTTTTACAAACATCAAGTGTTAAAATATTCTTAAAGGGGTGTTGTATTATAGTTATTAACGGGGAATTTTTTTATTGTTTCTCGACATGGAAGGGGCTTCTAATATTAAGGCTTTACGTAGCAATTAGTTTTTAGTGTGTGAGGGGACCTTACGCTTACGCAGCAATGAACCTTTCATCGAGCAAAACGAGCTCATGTTTGCATAGCAATGAACCTTTCAACGAGTTAAGTAAGCCTGCGCTTATGTATCAATGACTTTTTCAGCGAGCGAAGCGAGCTCGATTTTGCGTTGCGATGAACCTTCCTGCGAGCGAAGCGCCAAAAATTGGGGTCTATACACCAATGACGAATTTCCGCAACTCGGGGCCTCACAGCTGGCTAAAATAATGCACATGGTAAAATTTCGTGGCGAAGCACGAGTATTTAGCTAGTCGTTTATAAGTATACTTTGCTTTCATTACAATGAGTGTGTACATAAATTACGTCACGCACAGAGAAAGGTAACGAGGGATTTGTATACATCGATTTCGAAACTACATAAATATACATATTTTTATTTTTAAGTTTTTGAAACAAAAGAGGATATTTAAATTAATTTTTTATAGAGAATGGGGGGGGGGGGTCTGCATTATGACGCAATTTTAGCGGTAAGGAATTAGTTAAAAATAACTTAACGTGACAGAGGGGTGGGGGGAAAGGGGGGTTCAAAAGAATAAAAAAATCACAATTTTGCGTGGCTTAATTTATGTATGCCTGCTATGCTGAAAAAGAACAATCCTTATTATATCTCCAACATAAACTATTTTCAGTGTCCAAACAAGTTTGCTGCAAATAAGCAAAGAAGAACGAAAAAAAATTAAAAAAATCAGATAATATGCCTATTAATTAATCCTTATATTCTGCTGAAAGTTATAAAAAAGTTTTAAGTAATATAACATTAAAAAAAAGGACAGGTTTTAAATATCCACTTTTCTCACTTTTAAACGTAAAATATTCGCATTTTTTCTACTTAAATAAATTTTAAAAAGTAATAATGACATACGTTCCTTTCTGAAATTTATTTCATTGTCGTACTTATTATTTCGGTATCTATTTATGCAGCCAAATATAAATTTTGAAGGATGAAATTCATATTACACAATTTTGAAGAGGAAAATATTTGATTAACAACAAATCCTAAATTATTCCATAGCATAAGATTCACAGTGGCGGCTAGTGAGTAATAAAAGTGGGGAGGGGGGGGGACGAATTAACAATGGCGTGTTTTTTTATGGGAGAGGGGGAGTTTAGTGCAAATTTCAAAATATATGTGTTCCATGTTATTCAATGCACATAAAACATGAACAATTTATATAATTGAATTTTCATAAAATATATTTTTTAATAAAACGAATGATTATAACAAATTCATCACTGCAGCATTTCGTTTGAGTCAAAATGGCTTTTGAAAATAACCCCATGTCACATGTCTTTTGAACTTTATGGCTCATGGCTTTAGAAAATTTAAAAATGAAGAGAAGAAAAGTGGTGAGATTTTCTGAAAAAGTATGGGTTTTAAATTATTCATTTAAACATAAAATTAATGCATATTGATTCATTAATATTTCAATCACAAAATTTCTTTACTCAACAGATATTTTCAATCTAATGTTTCTACTTTTTAAAAATCTTGGTTGTTTCACTGTTCAGTCAGAGCCCTTTTATCACTTGTGGAATGTCCCAGAAAAAATTCCTTTATTGCTGTCTTTATAAATGGATATTTCAGACAACTGAATGAGTTAAAGATAGCTAATATTCTGTGAAATATTTTGTTTTGGTGATGGCAAACACATTTATATGGATTAAAATACTTTAAATAACGTTTCAACAGCACACACACACACACAAAATCTTGTTGTTTGCTGCCTATAAAATGAGGTTTCTTTGCTACAACAAAGTAAAAAGATGCTGAAGCTGTAGTGAGTCCTATGTCTGCATACTTAGAAGTAGATTTAGACTTCAGTCAAGAAAGAGGCTGCTACGATGACCATTGATGTCTGTTATAGCAGCAATTAGATGGTGAAATAGGATGGGAGAGGGAGGGACAGCCTAATTTTACTTGCTGTATAACTCGTATACCTAATCACCTCTAAAATCGAATGAATTAAAAAGAAAAATTACACTTTTATGATAATTAAGATAACAAAATACATAACCGATCGAGCTCATTCATGCAAAGGGACAAAATGCGTCTTTAAATATTTTTTGAAAAATCATGATTCTGTTTAAAATTTATTTATTGAGAAAATCTTACACTTATATTTGAAGTATTAGGGATAAAATTAAATAATCTTACCTAGACTTTTTGTTAAAAAATTAATTTTTCACTTATCAAAATATATGTCGCTAAGCAGTTTAGAGATCCAGAGTAGGTGTCAGTACAATCCATCATTCATTATCAAAACTTCTCATCTACCCCCCATCCCCCTTAATTCACTTCAGGGTTCCCACTCAAATCACAGAACGAAAATCAATGACTTTTCAATGATTTTTAAGGACTTAATTAATGTTTTAAAGACCTTTGAAAATTTGTTTTCCAGCATCATGTTTATAGATAAATTTTTAATAAAGTATATTCCACCAAAAAAGTTACAAGTTGGTGGATGAGTAATACAAATATGTTAAGAAATTATGATACAGTGCAGATAAGTGGCGGTCACGCGAGGATAGCAAGTCTGAGTTCTATTTTTATAAATTTTGCAGTTGGCCACACAACATCTGCAAAAATTAAGGACTTTTAAGGATCTCTAAGCATTTTCAATCACTTTCAAGGCCTTGAAAACAAGTTAAAAAATACTAAGCACTTTAATAACTGTGGGAACCCTGCACTTAGTCCTTCAATTGTGAAATGTATTTCAAATATTAATTTTACACAATTAGCTATTGTTAATAGCCAATGTATCAGAAATATAAAAACACTTAAGAATTTAAGGTGGAAAATTTGGATTTGATGTATTTTTACCATTTGATAAGAATTTTGAATTAAAAGGTTATTTAGAGGTTTACCTATACATAAACAAACACATTTTAAGAAATATTTTTATTTTTTATCACATATAAGTCAAAGTATATAATACAACAGAGAAATAGCTTCACATCATTATATAATACCAACACAAATGTGAAACACCTATTTAGTGAACTGTAGAAAATAATTTGTATCACAAAGAAAACTATAAAATATACTGATTGTTCATTTACCCTTAGTAATCATATACTATCTCTAATAATAGGTTAGTTATAAAAGGATAATACAAAATAATATAGCAAATACATACATCTTGGACACTAATTAAAATTTGAACTTTAGTAAATTGCTTATACAAAATACAAATAAACATCTTGCTCCTCAATATTAATACATTTTGCACCAATAGTATTATACATAAAACATAAATTTTAACATTTTTTTAAGTCAATTGATTATAACGTTCTAGGGAAGTTTCTAATATCACATTTGACAATATAGTCTTATCATTTCACAATTAGATTTTATAAACTCTAATGTATTCTTAATATATATGCATAACAACTAAATATATTATTTTTAACTTGTCTGTTAGCTTCGTCTTGAATAATATTTATCATTTAAAATTGTAAAGAATAGCTTACACCAGTCATATACTACATATATGCTTTATTCTTAAATTTCAATCGATAAATTTCTAATAATATAGTTATTTCTTTTTAAATAGTAG
This sequence comes from Linyphia triangularis, assembly GCA_963978545.1. Lineage (NCBI taxonomy): Eukaryota > Metazoa > Arthropoda > Arachnida > Araneae > Linyphiidae > Linyphia > Linyphia triangularis. The sequence continues at coordinate 43,795,161 of OZ021724.1, forward strand.
CTTTTATAAATTTATTCTTAATGTACAAATTGGGCTAGAGGGTAAAAATATTTGCATCTTTTGTTAATAGGAAGAATGAATATAAACTACTTCATTTTATAAAATATTTTCAATGTATTATTTATAAAATCCTATTATTTCAAAACAAAATCTATAATCTCAAATCAAATATATATTAATAAGAAAATCCACTTATTTTAAGAGATTTTTGAAGCTATTCCATTTTATAAGTTTTTGAAAACCAAAGGTATTTAAATACAATTTTAAAATCTCTTAATAGTCGTCAAAATTCAAATTAAAAAAAATGCCTGGAAACTCTTCAATTGAGCTCAAAGAGCAGGATAATTACTTATATATTTTAATAACATCCACAATTTCCTTTCGGCATAAAGGGCAAATTGCTTTATTATCCGGCTGCCATACCTTCATAGCACACTTATAGCACATACACATATGACCACATCGATATAAAGCACAATTTGATTCCTCAAAACAAATAACACATTCACTGCCCTCCTGCTTACTCGATGGTCCAGGCATCGAACTCTTCTTAACCTCTTTTTCAGGAAGCGAAACTTTCAGATTCTCGAACTGTCCAACAACTTCACTGACTCCATCAGAGCATACTGCTCCTATTATACCCAAACCAGACACCAATCCAACAATATTAAAAAACAGCCAAATAGGCTGAGTGGGATCAACATGAAAAGCAGCAAACTTATCTTTATTTCTCGTAACCGTCACTTCACCTTCAGTGTCTATGCTGTAAACTATTATGTCCCTCTCTTCATAGGAATTGCAGTCGTATTTTACAATCCAGTATTCAAGACGATCCATCAGATCATCCGAGTCTTTGGGAAGTTCGACAGGATTTAAGGTCGTGGGATCGCAAGATGTTATTCCATATACTAAACTTCCTTTGCATTCATTACTTGTCTGAACAACTTCCAAGGCCATTTTCCAACCTAGTCTTAAAGACTGATTTAGGAACACATAAGCATGGTCCTTATAACCGATCTTTCTATAGGCATGGTGAGGCCCTTCTAGCCTAACATTTTTTCCTCGAATATTAGGCTCCCAATATAAATTTTCATTTAGTTCTGGTTTCCGCATAATTTCAGAAATGTTGAATTCATTATTCCGTGCCAGTGCGGTTGAATTGTTTGGAGGACTCCTTTCAGGTATTACAGGATCTGGATTGACAAACTCGACAGATATTGTATTTCCGTATATGTCGAGAACAGCCCACAGCTTTCCTGAAGTATTCACTCCACTAAAAAACACGCCATGTGTAATGGAATCTATACCATAATGGACATCACCGTTCTTTTCAACATAGTAAAATAGAATTGAATCTTTCTTGGCCATTCGCTCGGCAATGGCTTTTACCCAGTTACCTTCTAAGACCGTTAAATTGGGACAGGCATATAACGGGAGCTTTGATTTCATAGACGTAGGATCGTTCATTGTAAATCCTATTCTCAAAGCCCCACTCCAATTAGTAGATATTTCTACAAACTTAATGTAAATCGGTTCCCGCACTTTTACTGGACGATGACTGAAAGCGATTCCCTTACAAAATCCTTCGGGTCTGCTAGCAACGGTTCTGTTTTTTTCCAGTTTGACGTTATCGCCATGGACTTGATGAAAACGAAGCGGATGGCGAATAATTCTAGTTTCATCATCACCTTGAGCAACTGTTCTCCCTTCTTGAACGCTAACTTCAGAACCCATTTTAACACTACTCAAAGGAAACTTATAAAAATGTCCCTACCAAACAAATATTATTGTCAGGAAATTCAGTATTTGTTTGAGATTAAAGCATTATTAAAGAAAAGCAGAATTCGGAAGTTCAACAAATCACTGAAGCAAATAAATAAACATAGTGAAAGTGTTAGTTTATTCTTAAATGAATTCACTTCAGTATTAGTGTCAGTTTAGACTTAAAATTCATCATTTAAAACAAATAAATAATTTTTAAATACATAATATTTATTATATACTTAAATTTCATATTATATATACAAAGGATTATGATTTATTATACAGCAATATGTGTAAAAAAATTGTTAGGCAATCCAATAATATAAAACAAAACACTGTATCTGTAACTTCTAGTATTGTTTTGTTTATTTATTTACTTTGAAGGTTTGCAGTATTGAAGGTGTGTAATTCTAAGCAGCTGCATTTTAATTTTCCTGAAATTCAAGTTCTTCGTGTTATGAAAAAGCATGGAAGACGAAACATTTGATTACTTGTTCAAAATCGTAATGATTGGAGACTGTGGAGTTGGTAAAACATGTGTGGTACAACGGTTCAAATCTGGAACCTATGTCGAGCGTCATGGTAACACTATTGGAGTTGACTTTGCTATGAGAACGTTAACTGTCAACAAAAAGCGAGTCAAGGTTGGTTCTTATTAAATTAACTTGTGTTTTAATTAGTTAATTTTTTACATAATCATTTTAGGTAAAATATTCAACGGTCATAATTTATGTCAACGCCCTTGACATTTTTTTTTCTTTACAAACCTCTTAAATAAAACACAACTATCCTAATTTTATATTTTGATGCATTTGCTAGATTTTATCTTCAGTAAAGACTTCGAATAAGTTCTCGGTCCTTCGCTAGGGAGGATTTCCATATCCCGTACAGTTTGGCGCTTTCCGACTTTGGCCACTGGAATATTCGCACTGATATACTCTAATCTACACTAAGCATTCAAATCAAATACATTGAAAAATGATACTAACTCGTTAGAGACTACCGTCGTCTTGAGATTTTAAAATTTCATTATAGTCGCTTTACCCCCTTTGCCAAATTGCCGGAATAAGACTTGAAAAACTGAATATCAGATTAAAATACTCAGTTATATATTTATTTTGTATTTTCAAAAAAAATTTTACTATTTTTTACATTTGCAACCAATTGACGATGATACTGTGGTTTTTAGTTAAGTGATCTTGTCTTTAATCATAATGAAGTTTTAAAAAAGTTCAAACTAATAGCCAATGAATATTTTATTAATCTCTAACAAAGGCTGTACAGTGAAATATATCTTAGAATTTTTTTTTTTTTCAGCTCCAAATATGGGATACAGCAGGACAAGAGCGGTTCCGTACTATTACTCAAAGTTACTATCGTAGTGCTCATGGTGTCATCATGGCCTATGATATTACTAAACATGCCAGCTTTCTTCATCTTCCACAGTGGGTAGATGAGTTAAGAAATTATACTCAATCTGATGTTCCATTAGTGTTAATTGGTAAGCAAAGTAGTTCTTTATATCAGTCTACTAAATTAAAACATATATAAAACTTAATAAATTTTTGGAGTATTAGAATAAATTAAGCATAATCTTTTCGTGACCTGAACTTTTAAAACGTTAATTTTTGCAACAGATTAGTGTTAAATAATACATATATACAATATCAAATATGTAAATATGTGTTTCTTCAAATCTTTTTAATTGTCCTGCTAGTTATTTACCATATGTTCATGTAGGAACTGTGACTAAGAAGATGTTAAAGTGTACACTTTGTCAGCTCATTGACTATTATATTCTAAGTAACCATGCAGATGATTGCCATTTTCAATTAGCAAACATTGCACTTTTTATCTTATCTCTTTGTTTCCTATGTTGCATATCTTTCTTGGCGCAATAGAATACTTTATTATTGGTATTCTTCCGTAAAATGGGTACCAGTTCATAGCGAGCCTAAATATTTAAAGTAGCGTAAATGTATGACGAAGCCTAAGTGTTTTTAATTTGTTATAGTGTTCCTATCATCTTAATATATATAAATTACGTGTCACGTTGTTTGAGCCCAATGAACTCCAAAAATACTTAACCGATTTTAATCAAATTTGCACACCGTGTGCAGTTTGATCTAACTTAAAAGATAGGATAGCTTACATCTCAATTTTTATAGCCGCAATATTATTTTATTGCAAATTATTTGTTTCTTATTTGACAGTCACAATTATCTGTTAGCTCCAAATGATTCTAACAGATGGCGCTGTGTTGAAAGTACCAACGTTTCACGCAAGCTACAATTTAATAGCATGTGATTTATTACCGCAGTACTGAAAAATTTATTTTTGTGAAAGGGTTTAGTTCTTTATTTCAATATTAATACAAGCTGCACCGAGGTAGTGAGCAATTTAATGGCATGTGATTTATTACCGCAGCTGATTTATTTATTTTTGTGAAAGGGTTTAGTTCTTTATTTCAATTCTGTCTGTCTGTGGATCAATAGAAACCTACTTAAAATTGGAATTGAGCTCTGAAATTTTCAATATAAGACAAATAGAGAAACAGCTCTGAAATTTTAATCATACGTAGTTTTAGCCATCTATTTAGACTTTTGAAAAACAGAATGTTAAAATTTTAATTAGTTATTTTTTAATTAATTTTCTTAATTAACAAATTTTTTTTAAATTAATTTTCTTAATTAACAAATTTTTTTTTACAAAACGACTTCTAATAGGACTACAGTTCTGAAATTTTCAACATAAGTACTTTGGGCCTTCTAATTGGTCTTTTGAAAAACAGAATTTTGAATTTTTATTTAGTTTTTTTTTAATTAATTTTTTTAATCAATTATAAATATTTTACAAAACGATTTATAATAGAGCTACAGCTCTGAAATTTTCAATATAAGTAGTTTTAGCCTTCCAATTGGATTTTTGAAAAACAGAATTTAATTAATTTTTTTTTAGTTCTTTTTTAATTAATTTTTTTAATTAATTAATAAATATTTTACAAAATGATTTCTAATAAGGTTACAGCTCTAAAATTTTCAACACAAATAGTTTTGGCCTTCTAATTGGAATTTTGACAAAAAGAACGTTCAAATTTTTATTTAGTTCTCTTTTGATTAATTTTTTAATTAATAAATATTTTACAAAACAATTTTTAATAGGGCTACAGTTCTGACATTTTGAACATAAGTAGTTTTGGACTTCTAATTAGACTTTTGAAAAACAGAATTTTCAATTTTATTTGTTTTTTAATTAATTTAATTAATTAATCAACAAATATTTTACAACACGATTTCTAATTGGGCTACATTTCTGAAATGTTCAACACAAATAGTTTTGGCCTTCTGATTGGACTTTTGACAAAAAGAACGTTATAATTTTAATTGTTTTTTTAATGAATTTTTAATTAATATTTTCACAAAAAGTGACTTCTAATAGGCCTAGAACTCTGAAAGTGTCAACATAAATAGTTTTGACCTTCTAATTTTGCTTTTTACAAACATCACGTGTTAAAATATTCTTAAAGGAGTGTTGTGTTATAATTATTAACGGGGCTTTTTTATTGTTTCTCGACAAGGGAGAAGCTTCTAATATTAAGGCTTTCCTTACAATTAGTTTTTAGTGTGTGAAGCGACCTTACGCTTACGCAGCAATGAACCTTTCATCGAGCAATAGCATAGACAGCCACGTGTTATTTAGACTGAAGTATAAATTGAATTCATATTATAGTAAAAGTAATACAGTGGAATTCTTCTTGCTTTTTAATTATTAGTGCTTCATTGTTCAAAAATCTTCATTTAAAATATATACATATAAGTATTATCACATAGTTAATACCTGGAATGCCACCACATAATCTTTGATTAAAGATTGGTTCACCTATTATTCTCCTGCGTAATTTGAATCCACCTCGATTATGCTACAGTACGCGTTTGGTCATCAAAAAGATCACCGGAAATATACTTGAAGCTACCATTTTAACTGGAAAGTTTAAAGGAGAAGTGGTCCTGTTGCCACGTATTCCGATGATACCATCAGAATCTACGATACCCTTCAAAAGGTTACAGTTTTCAATTCGTTTAGCTTTTGCCACGTCTATAAATAAGTCTCAAGGCCAAACAATGTCCATTTGTGGTTTAGATTTGGAAAATCCATGTTTTTCTCATGGGCAACTATATGTTGCATGTTCACGTGTAGGAAAACCGTCGAATCTATTTGTGTTAGCTAAAGACAGGTTAACCAAAAATATTGTGCACCGATTAGTGCTAAATTAAATTGAAATTAAAAGTATTTATAATTCCAAATAATAAACATTATTGTTAAAGATTTAAAACTATCTGCCCTACCTACCTCATTTATAAGTTTAAGTGTCACGTGTTATTTACTAACAACTTTGTAATGTATTCATTTGTTACAAACTTGAATACAAAAAAATAAAAAAATTTAAATTTATTTCTTTTGTATTGATTTTTGCTCAATATCAACAGTAGTAGAAAATCAATCATGGAGGTCGCCATGTTTTTTTTACAAATGGCATCTGTGTGAAAAAGAATGGTGGTCCCCATGACTGGTGTTCTCCTACGTTTCCCTTGAATACTTTACTACTATGTAATATAACAAAAACCTTAGCCACAGCAACGCGTGGCCGGGTCTGCTAGTAACCCTATAATGATTTGTTATTGGAATTATAAAGGTTTTGAAGGTTATTAGTTTGAATGAGTTACCACTGCAATTTGACGATTTTTATCTGGTACCTGTCAAAAGGAAAAGTACCCTATTATCTTTTCAAATGTCAAATTATTTATTTTTTGCTAAGAGGCAAATTGTCGACTTTGCTGTGAAGGCCAGGATAAAAATGCATTTTTTTATGATTAAAAACTTTTGTTTTCGTAAAATTACTGACTGAATGGTACCTTCAGAAATAGTGATGTTTTATGTCTTAATGCTATGAGATGCAAGATTGGAAACATTTAGGGTTAGGGGAGAAACGGGCACGTTGAACAGATTTTAAACGTTATTGCTTCTGCATTCAAAGCTATTATAAAATATGAAAATTTTATATCCTAAAAGGAACTTCATTATATCAGTAAATGAAAACTAGATATATAATTAATTACTCCATCAAGAATATTGAGAAAACTAATTTTTAAAACATTATGTGAAATGGATCAATGTGCCCTTTTGAGTGGGGTATATTGAACCTCTGGGAGGGACAGGTTAAACCCAATAGAAATAACTACAAACTAACGTAAGTGATAAATGTCTTTTCACTGAATACTTAGGATTAACATTGAACACTTTAATTGGACACTGAAAAACACATCTACTGCAGTTATAATGATTAATGTCTACCCTCTTTGTGGAAATAGTTGTCATAGATTTCAAAAGGCACATCACAATATTATTTCTGCTTATGTAATTTTTATCTTCTGCATCTGATTTAAAAATCTTCCAGTCAGTTTATATTATCTATAAAAATCAACTTCATATAGCTATTTGTCATCTTCTCTTATTAGGATAATTATTTTTCCAACATAATAAAGGGTTTTCGTATAAAATATAATAATGTTAAAGCAAAATTACCATTTTCTGACTTTTAGGATTTCAGTCTGTTGTATATTCAAATTCGACATTTTCATCACTTGAATCTTCAAACAAAACATAGTTGTTTTCAGCCTCATCTTCCGAACTTTCCTGTCTAATTTGTATATTAAAGTTGTTTTTGCGCTTCCATGTTTTTCATTCTTGATTGATTAATATAAAAGTCCCTTATAAATACAAGCAAAGATAATGACTAAAATTTTTTTATTATTTCTTATTCTAACTGTATTCTTGCACATTTAATAACTAAAAATTAATAACATTTTTAAATTTTGTGAAAAAATTAAATTCATTATAATTAAAATGCTATTTTTAAGGTTTTTTCCATTTTTTTGTTAAATCAATTGAATTTTGGGCTAAACTGTGCTATGTAATGGCACTTGGCGTTTTTTGAACTTTTCCGCAAAATGTAAACAATGGTTTACGCTAAAGCAAACCCAAAACGGGTTAGCGTGCCAGCTTCTAGACCGCGAGGTTGCGGGTTCGAGTCCCATGTTAGGCATGGGTGTTCGTAAATGTATGTTGGCTTGTCTAATGACGAATGTTTCGGCACATTATAGCCCTCGTGTTGATGACGGCGCCAGATAATCTGAAAACAACCAAACCCAAAACGGCGAAAGACACCATTATTCCAAATGAACTGGCAATCCCAAAACAACATTGGAAAATAAAAAAATTGAGAATCGAACCTGCTTCATGATTTGTGGTATAGGAAGGGTGAAGTCCAATGCCAAAACCGTTAAGCTATGGTTGGGATGCAAGTTGTAGCAAGATTAAGTGTTTTTGCTTTTCATTTCAATTACATTTATATTAAAAACATACATCCCAGGAAGAAATTAAAATGATTTGCGTAAATTTATTCGATATCGGTGCAAATTCAAAAGCAATGAAGTTGCAAACGATAATTAAAAAAAAAAAGGTTAAGGAATTTAAATTTAATTTCAAATAATAATTGAAAAATAGTTTAAACAATTAAAATTTAATTTCAAATAATTAATAAGGGTTAAAATTTCATTAAACTTTTACTTTAATGATAAATATTTAACCCCGTCCAGAATATTTATATTTTTAATCACTTGCTAAAAACTAAGGTGTACGCATGCTTCACGCTCTAAAAAGAAAAATTACAACCTATTTCATTGGCCTTACGGCCAATTGAACCTTAAAGAAATACCCCTACCTATTTTGGGCAGTCTTTGTGGCATCTCACCCTCAAAATCTTTTTTTTTTTTAATTACTTGGTACTGTAAAAATGTCTAAAAAATAAGGTGTACGCCCGTGCTTTGCGCTCTAAAAGGAAAAATTGAAACCTATTTTGTTGACCTTAAGGGCCAATTGAACCTTAAAAAAATACCCTTACCTATTTCGTGCAGTCGTTTGTGGCATCTCACCCCCAAAATCACTTTTAGTTACTTGGTATTATAAAACGCTCTAAAGAGTAAGGTGTGCACTCTTCGTGCTCTTAAAGGAAAATAGTTCAACATTCTAAAAATGACATTTTTAACCACTTTGCTGTTATAAAACTAATTGAAACTTATGATACAAAAGAACATTATCAAAATCCTTTTTATTGCCTTATATTTCATAAACTATACTTTGGTGGCCTGATGGCCACCAAAATATAGTCATACCATCAGGCACTGATCATCGCCTAGGCCCACAAGGCCCAGGCCTTGGGCCCATGATTTTAGGGGGCCCCGAAATTGGATGTAAATCTATACTTTTGTCTCATAAAAGCTGTGTGAATATCTTTTATTCATAAAAAATATATTTTTATAAAAATCATTTTGTATTGATCTTGAACCATCTTTAGTATCTTAAAGTATATTTATTCAAATAAACCAAACCATCATTTAAATACGTAAAAAACAAGCTTTTTTGAAAGAGAGAGGGGAAAAAAATGAAAGGAAATCTTGATGAATTTATTGTGCGATCAGCAAATGTCGACTCTGAAGTTGTGAATAATACTGAAGATATTGAGATTTGTATTGTGATAGCGAAATGCAAAGCTATACATAACAAAGTTTTTCTTCTTTTGATTTATAAATTTGATTGTTAAAAATTTCTGATAAAAAAATAACTTTTAAGAAACAATATTAACATTAATTTATCAACTTTTTCAATATTTAATGTTAATTCATTTGACTTGGTGTCAAGCCCGTTTCCAATACATTACGCATTTGAAAAAGGGGCCCCCGAATGTGTCCTGGCCTTGGGCCCCAAATTGTCATGATCAGGCCCTGCATACCATACCAGTTTTAATCCTAAGGTTCAAATCGCTATAAATTAAAAGTTATGTTGAATGCAATACATACCTCAATCTTCTATCTTTCTATCACATCAAAAATTTTAATTCAACTACTGAATCATATGTCGCATACATACTTCCTTTCTTATTTACCTCAGAATTAGCCATCATTATTCACAAATTGGTGCTCAGCAAACTCAAAAAAAGATAGTGGAGTGCAGAAAAAAAACGGATTTTTTATAAATAACAAACAAACTCTTATCAGAATAATTTTAACTTGCCCAAACATATGAAATTTAATCTTTTCATAGCAATAAAGTTCTACGGTTAACAGGCAAAGTCGTAAAATTAGCAAACGATTATTCAATTTCACATGTAATCAATAAAACGATTGTTTCATTCGAAATATTCACTACTGGTTAAATCTCCCAAAATAGCCTCCACGATCACTGTTCAACTCATTTAACTTCAAACATTTTAAAATAACCGCCATCATTAAGAGTATACGCCTAAAAACATTGTTTCTGCATTTCCACAATTAATAATACCCACAAATATAACTCAAATTCATGACGTAACAAGAATAAAAACAATATATTTCCAACAGGTCAGCTTAAAAAAAAAAGACACTGAAATAAAGAGAGAAACGTAAATCTTTTCAGTTTACCATATTTGTAACTATATCAATGGGCACCAGATGAAATTAAGCTTTTTTTATCGAAAAGAGGATGTATTTGGCGTTACTCCACAAGCAGTAGTAATTCTAACCAATCACGACACCGGAATACTGCTGATAACATCGAAACAACAAATCTAGCCAGTTTCCTACGATTGATGAATTATCTTTGCCACCATGTAACACATTTTAACCAATTTTTGGTTTGATATTTTTATATTTCAAACATTATTATTATTTTTTATTTGGTATTTAAATCAAATTGGCTATCTATATATCCATCTTGAAATGTAAAATTCATAAATCAAATTAATAGGTAAATCACTTTTTTTCTCTACCGAATATTAAACAAAACCTAACTTTAAAGATGGGGCAGGATGAACATAGGAATCTGTTGAATTTGTAAATATTGGTTTACTAATTAATTCTTATTATTCAATTGGTATGCAATGAAGTCAATATTTTTTCAGGAATTTATTATATTGCTTGATGCTATTCTGTATGAACTTTAGAATGAGCTTAAATACTATTTTCGGCAAATCAAAATTTATCTAAAATGACATCTTAAGGCATATTATTAAAAAGATATTAAAAAAAAAAAATAATAATAATGTTGTCTTTTATGCAAACCAATTAGGAGAGTTTCACTGAATTTATTTTGAATTGAAACTACTGGCCTATTTTTAATATTTTTTTTTATCTTCTTAATTTTTTTAGTTTTCATGTTCTTAATACAATTTACTAATATACTTGTTATATTATTTTTCTCCTCCAAAAAACCCTTGACAACCAACATTAGGTCAAGGCATATTGTCACCAAAATTTGTTCAGTCAATTTTTCTTTTTAAATTTCTCCTTATTGTTATAGTCTCAAACTGTAAAATATAGATCTAATGATCACTTATTGGTAAGCTAGTAATAAAAAGGATAACTGTAAATCCTGTTTATTCAAAAATGACAACCTGTCTTGTTCTTTCCAAACTCAAAATATTTTTTTTAAAAATAAATCAAATATGCTAGAATGATTTTTTGCCAACATTTTAATAAACATTTTGCCATTCAGTAAAGATTAAAAAATGTATATATTTAATTTCAATAAAAGCATCTTTTCTTCAAATTTACGTGGTCTGTCCAATAAATATGCAAACTGCGTTGCTCGGGTAGGCTTGAGTGGAAATTTGGACAAGCACTGGCTACTTTGTTGCCTGGTAAACCAATGAATCGTCAGTAATCACCAATCTGTGGAGACAAGCGTTCAACTCGAACCAGGATTTTTTTCTGTGTGTGTTCTATGCTGTTATTAACAATGGAGATAGATAAACAGATTGAACAACGAGCAACGAAATTTAATGTTGGCACATTAAATTTCTAATGAAACTTGAAAAAAAAATTTGGGAAATTTATGAAATGTTAAAGGCTGTTAGGAATGGAAAACCAAAGGTGAACCATAAACGAAAAAGCAGCTCAAAAATCAAAATCATGCTTTTAATTTTTTTTTATGACATTCGTGTTGTTGTCCACCATGAATTTCTTCATCAAGGACAAACAATAAATGCTGCCTTCTATGTGGAGGTTCTCAAGCAATTTGGGCATTATGTGCGACCAAATTTGTGTGATAATGATGAATTGCTGCTGCATGACAATGCACCTTCGCATACATCTCTGTTTGTCCATGAGTTTCTGGCCCGTAATGCGATCACCATGATTGATCACCCTCTCTATTCACCAGATTTAGCCCCCTGCGACTACTTTTGTTCCCAAAATGTAAAAAGGTCCTGCGTGGGCGGCACTGGGATGACATAGAGACAGACGATAATATGTGAAATAACAAAGCAGCTGAAAAGCCTGACTTCTGAAGACTTCCAGGATTATTTAGAACAATGGAAACGGAGGTGGGACAAGTGCATTGCTACAAATGGGGAGTATTTTAAAAAGGATAAAATTGATCTACCCTAAATTTTGGAAAATAAATTTTTTAAAAAATCAGTTTGCAAATTTATTGGGCAGACCCAGTAAAACCAACTCTCTGCAATACAGACCTACTGTTGAGGCTATTGTTTTTTTGTTTTTTTTGTCCCTCAAGTACAAAACTATACATTTGTATAGGGTGCAGTTGGACAGATACTTAGTTGTTTTTTATCAAGACTATCCAAATGAAAAAGAATTTTGATTGTAAAATAAGCTTGTTTCTTAGAAGCTATTTATTTTCATTTCCCAAAATTGAATCCAAACTAGTGTCGAAGTGCTGCAAATCATTTTATATCATTGTACACTTTTTTTTTTTTTAATGTTCTTGTACCAATTGCATTAGCAGAGCTTTCACTCCAATATACTTCTTTTTCTGAAAACTTAACTATCTTATTTATCTTGTTCCTAAGGAAATAAATGTGATCTTGAACCAGAGCGAGAAGTGCCTTTTGAAGAAGCTTTAGCGCTTAAAGAACAAATACCTGAACTAGTTGCTGTGCTTGAAACAAGTGCTCGGGAAGATACAAATGTAGAAAAGGCCTTTGTCACCTTAGCAGCTGAACTAATCAAAAGATGTAATGATGGTTCACATCTGCAACAGCAAAATGATAAGTTTACAGCTGTCAATAGTAGTAATGTCATGAAACCAAAAAGTCAGTGCTGTCAAAGCTCATGACCATGGTATTATACTGTTATTTTTATCTTGCCTATCCACATAGAATGCAAAGTTGATATTTTTTTTCATTTAATTGAATCTTTCAAGTCATAACATCTTTTTAAAATTAGTGATGAAAAATACTTGTCGTAGAAATACTAAAGCCTTTTTTGCCTTTGCTTTAAAGATAAATAAATGGTTTTGTTAGTTTTTATCAGAAGGTTTAAATTTTTGCTGTGCAAATGCATTTTTATTTTATTAAAATCATAATAATCTTTTAACAGAGCAAGAGATATTGTGTTTATTTTAACCTTAAATTGTGAATAATATCTACTTTTTCTTATAGTACCTACTTTCCTTTAACATTTTCTGAGTTTTGAGCAAATAATCTACATAATTATTTGTTTTTTATATTTTAATGCTCTTATCTGTACAGAATAAAAAGTTATGTACTATATTCAAGTCACAAGCTATAATACACATAAACTTTAAAATATTAAAAAAAAAAGAGTATTTTCTTAATGCAATCATTGCTCTTGCTCATATCAAGTTTTAAAGTGTTTTGTATAAATAATTTTCAATAATAGAAAATTAATCACCTCAATATAATGAAAATTCTATATTTTAGTGGAAATTTATGTAGTTCTGAAGTTGGGACTTGCCGGTTTTGGTGTAGTTAGTTTTTTTATTTTTTTATTTAATTCATTTATTGAAATTTTTAATTACATTTTACAAACAAAAAGGTAATCTTTTAATATTTAAAATGTTACTTTATAGAAAGTGGTTTCCATTTGATTTCATTAATAAAACTGCAGTAGTTCTATTATTTGTGCCCAACTGTAATATTGAAACCACAATTGGCAACCTAAGCCTCAATTACTTTTTAGAGAAAGACTTGCATTATTTGAAGAATATATATGCATTATTAAAAATGAAACGAATAATTTTCCTTAGTATCTACCTACTTTTTATCATTTAAACAGGCAAGTAAGAATCATGTAAATTAATTTAAACTTTTTATTTGTTGCCAAAATGTTACTTCAATTGGCATAAAATGAAGTGTTCCCATAGCAAAAGAAGAAGAAAAAGCCACTCAGATTTATAATTTTCTTTATTTCCCATCTTTGTGTTTGTTATGTTATCTGATGTTAATCTTAGTCAATTGCCAAAATTTACTTTGTCATTATATTATTGGCAAAATCTATGTTATATATATATATTTTTAATTAAGAAATACTGGTAAAAAATTGGATTCTTTTAAAAAAAATTATTTGAAGATGATAGTTTAAACTAAAGTATTGATATAATGAAATGATATTTTATTCTTAGCTCATTAAATGCTTAGATATATTTATCATGTTTAATTGTAACAGTTCTTGAAGACTAAAACTGGTACAAAATATATTTCTTCTGTATTGATTGCAGTGTAGAGAGGATAAAGATTAAGCACTTTTCTTACTTGAAGTGAAATGAGTGATTTTTTCCCCTTCACTTTCTAAAAATTATGTATCATTTTTAACTATTGCTTTCATAACTAACCTATTTGGCTTAAATTGATTTATTTTTGGCTTGAATTGTTACCAAGGCAAAGGCGCAAAAGCTGAGGTTTAAACTTTGTTAGCTCCAACTTAAGAATGTGCTGTCAAAGTAGATCACGAAGCAGGAAACACACTGAAATTCGTAATAATACTAACTGATGGACTTATTCATAGAATTGGCATTGATTAGTAGTTTCTATACCTCATATATATAAGAGTTTTTTAATGGAAAATTCTGTAACATATTAAGAAACATAAATTTTTTAGTTTTACCCAATACAGAAGTAATTTTGTAAAAGACAACGTTATAGAACAAAATAATTTAGCTTAGAAGTTATTATTACCAAATAACTGTTGCTTACTTTGAGGTTTTTTTTAATTATAGCAAGCACAGAGAAGAGCCCTCTAATTAAATAAAAACATTCAGTGTAATCTGATATGATTGTAAATATTGCAATATCATTCTTCGTGTATTGGTTTGATATTCTAGTCAAAAACTGTTGAACTTAAGTTTATTGAATATTTTCTTTAGATAACTATTTTCTTTGGAGATTATTGATAAAGTAGGGTAAAAAAAAATTTTTTTTAATCAAATTGCAAATATTTAATATTTTACCCATTTTAAAAAACAGTTTTTTTATTAAACTACAATTAGAATTTATTAATAAAGAAATTTTTAATTTTCCTCATCAACTTTTTACTACGTTCCAAACCGAGAAATGTGTGTTCTAGAAAGAGGTACTTTTAAGAATGTATATATGTTATAAGCATAATTATTTTCAATGATCTTGAGTGCAAGTTATAGCTTGTCTTGGATGTCGTTGTGGTTCGGAATGGACTTTTTTGTTGTTTGTATTTAGCTATTGTGCATAAAATGTTCATTGAGCATACCAGCATTATCATTTTAGCAACAAAGCTCTGCTGGACTGTAATAAGTAAGTTAGCAGATAAACAAAAAATGAAATAATATGACAGAGGATATTCAAATGTAATATTGATGATTTAGATGGGATCTAGGTAGTTCAATGTTGGTAATTTTAGACCTGTGTCTGTCAGTCCAATACATTAACTATTCCATCCACTTTAATAACACGAACTTGCATAACTAATGTTTTTTTTTTGCATTTTTGTTATTAGATCATGTGTTTCTATTCTCTTATAATATAACTATCTTATTTTGTTTACATTTTAAAAGTTTTATAACTGTTTACCTCGTTTCAAAATATTGCTATCTTATTTGAACTCTTATCAACTCTTTTGAGTGATAATCAAATATTTGATCTGATAGTTTTCTATTTTGTGATAAAACTCTTTGTATGTTATTTCTTTCAAAGGTAGCTAATATATTAATATGTTTTTGAATTTGTGCAATACCAAATGTGCAATATTATTTTATCATATATGTACTTGTGTGATACTTATTTCATTGTTGTGTTTGAATCCTTGGACATTAATAATAATTTTATTTCTTTGCTTTTTAAAAAATACTTTAATTTATTTCTTTTTAAAACTATAATACCATATATACTTATTACTCTATTTTTGCACAAATTTTATGCTGATTTAATTTGTGTTATATATGAAAATTGCTTTTCAAAGAAATTAAAGGCTCAATCGCCACTTTGCAACCAAATTATAATTGATCTGTAGTATTCATACTTTACACTCCTTAACATGATTTGCACTAAACACTAGGGAAACTAAATTGTTTTGCACAAATTTATATACAAATATATTTCAGCTAAGTAATTTTTCAGACAAGTCTCAAAATTATCCAATTTTCTAATTGAGCTGAAAAGAAAGTACAAAACTTCTTTCTCCTTATAAAAAGGCATAAAACCATCAGGACATAAAATTTATAAATTGATTTATTAAATTAAATGTTCTAATGAATGAGAAAAATCAGTATGCTGTATGCCTAAAAATTAAAGTTATAATTTTGTATCTTTGATTAAAAATAGAAAATGTTTTATATATTTAAAAAAAAAAAAAAAAAAAAAAAAATGGATAGATATTTGTACCAAATCTAGCCCATGCTATCTGTCACCAATCTTCCATAATAGTTAATTTCTCAAAAAATGCATTACCTTGGAAAAGATAATTTCAATACCTGAACAACTACAGTTAAAGATAGTATTATTTTTATATCTGTTTAGAATTTGGCAAATTACTTGGCTAGACTAACATTTTTTTTTTTTTTTTTTTTTTTTTAAAGTTTCTTCCTGAAAATTCACACAAAAACACTTCCCCAAGAAATGTCTATACTTATAACATAAATACAGAACACTTAGTTTTTGCGTTCATATTTGGCCAATTAACAATGATGTAATATAAGATGTTTTTTTAACAGACTGTAAACATTTAATTTTTCAAAATAATTTGCAGGATATTACAGAACAAATTTATATATACTACTCTAGGAGCTGTTAATATTTTCCTTTTAAAATTAACCATAATAGTAATATATTTAATAAGAAAAAGCCACTTCAGTTTTTATTATGAAATAATAAGAAAATAAAATGTATAAAGACTAACATTTTTCCTAAATATTTTCATAGAAATACTGATTGTAATAAGTACCATAAGATATATTTTGCATTTATAAATGTTTGCATTGATTAATTAAAATTTATATCTCAGATATATGTTTTCATATCAGGAAAGCTACACTTCAGTTTTACAGTGTATAAAAATAAATAATTCATGCAAAGTACATCCCATCATTGGCATTCTTGTGAAGCTTGATAGCATTGGCTAATGAATTCATCACCGCATCTTCTCCCTCTTTACTGAAAATAAAACTGAATATTTAAAATAACTACATTACTTTTCGAAAATCAAGCATTGATTTAAAAAAAGTATTTTTTAATACCTCAAAACATTAAAAAATTAAATATTTTTAAAATGTACTAATATTGTTAACATCCATATTCATCCTTGATTTGCTTAATGCATATCAACATATTTATTTTCTTATGACAAATGGATGTAGATATCAACCAGTTCACAGAAAATGGTGAATATATGTGTGGTGTTTTTTTAAGTTTCTACTAGATTTGAGCATTTTTAACTAAACTGTATTGTAAACATAACATATCCAATAAGAATTGCAACAAAGGGAAAGTGTATCCTTTTTCATCTAGATAATCTTTAGTAAGTTTTTATTTCATTTTCATTAATATTTTTAGTTTTAGAGATATGAATAAATATCTCGAATTATTCTGTATATTACAGTACAATGTATTGTGTCCCACTAAATAACTTTGTACAATGTGCTGAGCATGGTTACTGCTACCTTGCATGAAAGAAAATGACGTACTAAAATTCAGAGGGGATAGAAAGGAAAATTCTAGAATGCAGGAATGTTCAGAAAGGAATTCTACTAAAATTCAAAGTGACTAGAAAGAAAGTACCTACTAGAGTGCTGGAGTGTTCAAAAAAGAAATCTAATCGAATATGGGATTATCCAGGAAGGAAAATAACGAAATGTTTTCAAACCTTTCAATGTCTGCTTCAACAAAATGAAAACGAGCACGGCAAGCCACAAGATGAGCATAATAAGCAGGTGCAGGTATTGAGACAGCTCGAGTGCAACGTGCATATGTGTAGCATAACTGGTATGTTAAACACTGCAATTCATCAGATTTTAAATTATTATCATCCCAAAGTACATGATAATGACATGGACGACTGGTACCCTGAAAGACATACGGTTATTATAAAAGTAAGCAACTATAATTTTTTAAATGATAAAGCACATTTTTATTTTAGGGAGGGGGTTATATACTTCATATCATTATGTTATAAATTTTTAAAAAAATAATAGTTTTAGGCCAAGTCTATCCTTAGAGTCACATATTTAAGCTTTCTTACATACACACATTCATTTCTTTTCTTGTTTAATTCCTGAATCACAATTTTATCGACTTTTTATAAATATTAATCAATTATTATTCTGAATTAAAAAAAAGTTATTTAAAAGAAATAAAAATAAAAAAATACCTGAACCCCTGGATGACTACAAAGATAAAAGTCAAAGTCAGTTGGATGAGTAATACTTGAATCAACAGTGGTGCCAGGAGGTACATTACCACTACTTCCCAATTCATCATTCTTATTAACACAAAATAATCTTGTGTGATGTCTCTTATTTATTGCAATATATGTTATGCCAGGTTGGTATTCAGGCTCTAACATCACACAAGCTTGACGTATGGCAAGAAGTTCTTGTGACAACAGCTGTAAGCACAACCAGTAATAAGAAATGAACAAATCTTAAAAACTATCAAATTTCAAGGTTACGAATTAAAATAAGAAAAAGTAGTATTCACAATCTTACTCTATTCAAACGACTCTCGGATATCACATTTCTGTACAAAATTATTCGTACCGGCTTAAAATGAGTAGTCTGATAGAATTTGATTAGCAGTTCTTTCACCATAGCAGAAATATCTTGAATATTCTCTTGTTTATTGGACTGTACTCTTACAGATGCAGCATAACGACTAGGGTGAGCATCCATACTGCCAACCAACTAAAATAAAACACATTGAGAAAGGCACCCTTGTATGTGCTAAAAACTTTAAATCAATTTAAATTAAATGGTATGTTAGTCTGTTCAAGAGAAAAAGCTACCAAGATATAAAAAGATTGCATTGAAGTATTACTAATTTTGAGTGTATATATCTTAAATGTTTATAGTGTATATTCTATTAATTTCAAAATTGTAAACACAAGATTATTTTTGTAATTTTATGACTCGTTGCTGATATTGATTTCTAAAAACATGTTACCAACTGCATTGTCAATGCCATGTATAAAAGAGTAATTGATAGTGATAAATCCTTAAAACATAGTTTTCCCATTGCATTAAATTTGTAAGTTAATTTTCAATCACATTGTAGTAGTGAAGTCTCAATCTTTTGCATTTGATTTCTTCAGCAACTAGCCCATTTGCATTGCGATATTTTTTCGAAGATTTTTGCCTTACAATTTTTAAAAGCTTAACCAACTAGCAAAACAAAAGCTTAAGGATGTTCAAATATTTTTGCATATACTGACTGATGTTTGATACTCAACATAAGTGTATTTGTGTGATTGATTTGAGAAGAACAATATTTGATAAAATATTTCTACTTTAATAGGAGCTCTTTAATTTTAGCTGAATGAGGATTTTCAAGCTGTGTTGAGTTTTATTAAAAAACTTTGTTCGATGCTTGTCAAGTGAATGACTTTTCCAAATCCCACATCTTATTGTATAGTAATGGTCGATATTTTTTGTCAGGAAAACTATGGATAAATTACTTTTTTATGAGTTAATTCAATACATAAAAATTTTAATAAAAGGAATTTCTTACAGAGGCAATTGAGGGTCTTTTGTTTTCTCCAGTGGAAGAATGAAAAATATCAGCTCCCAGAATAATAATTGGTTCATTGAATACATTCGGCCTAAACAATAAATCAAGATAGAAACTTAAAAATATGAATTATAAGAAAATACTTATCGCTAAAACAGACGAATACTAACCTAATACGTGGAGCAAGAATGCTGTTTACCCCTCCTAACTTTACATTGATTTTCAGGCACAAATTTGAGATCTTTTGAGTGCGAGGCTTAGTGATATTTGTTGACTTGACACACTGTGTAGCTATACCCAAAATTGTGTCTCCAACACGCTTAACCTCAGCTGAAAGATATTTTACAGAAACAATCTGAGAAATCTAAGTAAAGAACCTTTAAATATTAAGTCAATGTATATTTCGAGATACACAAAACTACATTTAATCTTCTTACAATCTATCTAAATTATGAAAGTTTTCATGGATAAGCAGGGTTCCTCATAAATCTGAACAACTGTAAGCTATATATTTTAATTATGCTGAATATTATTCAACATCTATAAAATACAAATATTTAATAAATAGATATATTTAAAAAATGTGGTTAATTCACAAGTACCTTAATAGTTATATAAAGATAATAGTTAACAAACAAAGTGTACCATAAACTCTTGTCTTTCCAGGGAGTATTACTAATAAAAGTTGCAAGCCTGATGTATTACTTGCAATCTGTCGAAACAACGGCTCTACTCTTTTGACATCAGGAGGTATAAATGTATAATGGCATGCTTCTCTTAGAAATGGCATGCCTGCATCATAGCTTAATTTTCGAAGAACTTGAGAGAACCGCCTACAGAAACGTAAATATAAAATTAAAAACTTTTCAAGCTGTATTTGAACAAAAACAGTCGGTATTTATTTTCTGAACTTAAATCTTAATGGTCATATTATTGAATCAATTACATAGCACATTTTGCTTTCAGTGCTCAATCTAGTGGCTTCTCTGTTTTTTTTTTTTTACCTTAAAATTAAAAAATAAATTAATAAACATAATTTTTTGACCAAGAAATTTAAAATACCCATAAACCTATTGACTTTTTTAACGTAGCATATTTAAAAAGATATGATTACAGAAAAATCAAGTTTTAGTATTAGAAAAAGTACTGTATATAAAAACATAATAAAAAAAATAGTTATTTGGGTCACATTTGGTTTACAAGTATAATTCTAAAAACATTTTTTAAAAATTCAATAATACCAGTTTCTATTAGCAAAATGTAATATTTATTGATAAATTAAGTTCTAATTAAAAAATAAACTGTTAGATGACATGTAAAGTAAGCTTTGTAAAATTATTTTTTCCGTTGATGCATTTGAAATTCTTAATTGCCTCTCCTGTAAATTTAGAATTTGGACCTACACCTACACCATATGTAAAACAAGTAGCCCAATAACTTTAAATAAATATGCGCAATTTAAAGTAATGTATCGAGAGAATTTAGCCACTACTAAAGTACAATTTGATGAAGTTCAGTTTTATATGACATTATCCAGAACAAAAGTCTACAGAATCGAGAATTAAAAAATTTCAATTACCTACATAACATGTAAGCTTTATATCATAAGTGTGCCAACTAGTCTTAGTAGTACCACTGAGTAAGTATAAAAATTTATTTCCAGTAAAGTAGATGTGAAATTGAACAGATTAGTGTTTCAAAGATAATTATAAAGAATCGAGGAGCTGGCAAACAAAACCAGACCTGCCCCCATACCAGTTTCTTACCAAAGACGCCAAAATAAACTTTGTTCTGTGTATGTTGCATAGGTATTGCATTTTAAATACAATTATTTTGAGGGTTTGAGTCTGCCTTTGATTGAAAATATATAGGAGGTAAATAAAGGTGAGTCTGAGGTATACATTTTTTTTTCTTTTTTCCAATTAATGTTGTGGGAAAACAAGTCCAGTTTTGTCCTGTCTCCTCAATTGTATAAATAAAAATACAAAATTTCATAATCCTCAAGGATAGAAGCTAAAGCATTACCTAATACTTTCTAGGGAACAGCTACTGGGGTTATCAAAACATACTATAGTCCACACCTTAACTATAATTCCAGAGTAGAACTGTTTGTCCCGCATATCCCACACACCTTTTGTGGGCAGTACTTGAGTTTTTTTCTGCAAATAAATCAACATCTTACAACACTTTGCATGTGCTAAAAGAAAATTGAATTTCTTAGAAAAAAAAATTATTACATATTCTATCATGAATTTTGGTAGATCCTGAAATCCACTTAAATATTATAAAAATTAATAATCTAAAACATTAATGTATCATAATTTTAAATTTTAGCAAAGTGAAAATATGAAACTAGTATATTAACAAGCTTTATTGGAAAGAGAAAAAAAAAACTAGTCAAGAATTTTTTTTGTTATTAAGTTCTGCACTTGTAGTGTATGAAGTATCAAGTTCATATAATCCGTTAAAAGAAAACCCCAATGGACAATAATTTTTATGAGGTGGAATTGAAAAATTATTAAAATGCAAAAATCTTCTTTATCTGTAGTACAGTTAAATTATTCAAAATAGTATATACTATTTAATAAAAGAGTCAAACTTGAACCTAAGTTAAAGTCTTATTTATAAAAAGTTTTGGTTTTTTACTTATACATTTTATGGCAAACAATAAATTTTTAGCATACTATTGATTTTAATACCATTTGTGAATGGTATATTTTTCAAGTTTTAAACTAGACGAGACAAATCAACATCCCGTATATCTTGTCCCATAAATACTCCTACACAACAGTGATTAGAATGTTATGTTATGCGTAGGTTTTAATTAGTATGTATCTTGAATAATATGCAGTGGTTTATCAACTTAAAATTTTCTAGATAAGGTGGCCTTAAGTTTCAGCCATATTTTTTCTCAATTTCAGTGCAAACCTTTTAAGTGAAGAATATAAATTTTTATGTACTTGGGGAAAAAATGTAGGTATTCTTGTATTTTTATTCTAATTAGATCAGAAAATTGTAATCGTTATTTCACATTTTATAACATGAATTTTTCTTATTTTAAATTAAAATTCATGAACTATTTTAAATAAGCAAGATACTATACAATATAAAACAAGATAAGATACAATATTAAACACGATAACGTACAATATAAAACAGGCTTTAGTAAAAAATAACAAAAAAAGAGGTACATTTAAGAGTAACCTAACTAAAACAAAGTGTTATTCGATCTAAACTTGTACAAATTCAAGATCCTGGCATCATGAAATTTATAGTAGTATATACTATTTAAGATGGTGTAGATTAGCACCCTTATCCTCAAAACAACATGTCCTTTAATTCTATAGTTATGAGTTAAGTAATACTCAATTTTTTTTGTTTTCAAACAGTATAAAACTTTCCTGTTGCCAACTAATATTTTGAATAATAATAAAGTATTTATTGGTAATTAAAAAATATTTATGCAAGAATGCATGTTAAGGATACTGAACTTTATGTGTTTTGAAAAAATTGTGTCAATAATATTCTTAAAAATGGCCTCAGCATACAGTTATTATGAACAAAAATATGCTATTTCAAATAGACCTTTTATAATAATCCAGTAAAATACTCTGAATATCTAATAAAACATACAATTTAATTTAAAGTATACACATTTATTTATACCTCTCCTCCATATTGAATGCAAGGTGATACTAATAATCTTCCTTTAAATTCAACCATAGTATTGGAAACATTCATATTAAATTCCTTCAAATAAGGATCTGTACTGTATGCATTTTGATTCACCTACAAAAAGTATTTAATAAACATTAGAAATTTAGGAACACAGTTAGCAAATTAACATTGAACAATAATTAGTCTATTTTAAACAATAATTACAAACCAATTCATTGATGTCATTTTTTCTATCTGAAGCTGAACGTGCAGTAGCCTACAAAAAAAAAAAAAAAAAAAACTTTTATTTTAATTATAGGTAAAAAACTAATTTTTTAAAACAAAATAAAAAATTATTAAAATAAATTACAAAATAATTTTTTTAAAATCTATGTATTCAATTTCAAAAGCAGAACAATATTATTCTTACAATATTTGTTTTAAACAAGGCAGTTAAAACTTTTTTATTTATTGTTTGAAAATAAGTGTATAACTATTAACTGGAATTTAAAATTTTCGAATTTATAGGTAAAAAGGTTTTATATTGGAAAGCACTAAACACAAAAAATATTCACATAATTAAATTTGAATATACCTCTATCATTATATTAGTTTGCTGATCAGTGAGCTTTTTTATACACTTCTGCCCTGGGAAAACATTGCAAACCTATTAGGAGAAAGATTTTAGTTGCATCCACATGAATTGCTTGTGTAAATTATATATTATTAATAGTACAGTATGTCCATAAAAGAATGTTCCACTTTTAAATTGTAATAGTGTATAATTTATATACACAAATGTTTAATTATGACTTTAATAGTGTAAGAAAAACTAGGTTAGTTTACCTTCAATTTGATTTATGATTTTTGTAAACAGTCTAAATTAAGCTGTTATAATGCACTACTGGAACTGGAATATTCTTTTATGGACATCCTGTATTATAAAGTAAAGTCTAACTTCAAGAGGCAGGTATGTGTTACGATGCTGTTCTCCAACTTGTAAACAAGGTAAATGAGAATACCTGATAAAAATAGAAACAGTATTAGAGATTTTCTTCTTTACAATATCAATTTATGTACTCAATTTTTCTTCATGAATTTAAAGGCTTTAAACATAATATTACAAACACCAACAATTGATTAACTTTTTCCTTGCAAGTGCCCTATGAAATGAAATGTTAAGTTTAACATATTTTTAAGTATACTCTCTTATTTATATTTACTCACAATATATTTTAAACGTTTCCTACTAATATATTAAAGTAATTTCTTTAATGTACTTACTTTAATTCTCTATGGTATCTATCCCAAAAGTACTTTTCAACAGTACACTCAAAAAAAGACCCATCAGGAAATTTCATTTCAAAACTAATGGAAAGAAAACAAGTTTTTTTTTAATCTAACACATGCATTTTTTACAAAGATAATCTCGATTATAACAAAAATATTACAATGCATAAAATATCATTTCTGTACAATCAGATAAATGAAGTGTCAGCCATTTTTACTATGCTTGTTCATAATTAAAAAAGTTGATAAAACAATTCAAGTCCAACAGCATAAAAGATAAATGTATATTATAGTTTAAATCAGTTATAGTTCATAATTTTAGCTAACCTTTCTTAGTTTGCAAAAAAAAAAAAATGCTGAATTAAAATATAATTATAAGACTTACATTTGATTTCTTGCTGAATGTTTAGTCACACTAAAAACTTTATGTCGCCTTCTCATAGTTCCACAATGAGTAATTTCGATTTTTAAACCCTTCATTTCTTTAGCAAACTTATGCCTTTCAGTCTCAGTCAATGATTTCATTTTATCTTTTTGGCTGTGCTTTCCCAATACTTCCCACAAGTACTCGACAACTGGTAAACTTTTATGAAAAGGAGAAGTGGTAACTGAAAAAAGGAAAAAGCTTTAATTAAAAAATAAAATTTACATTTCAAAATAAATCACATTTAGGTATA
Source organism: Linyphia triangularis (assembly GCA_963978545.1). Taxonomy (NCBI): domain Eukaryota; kingdom Metazoa; phylum Arthropoda; class Arachnida; order Araneae; family Linyphiidae; genus Linyphia; species Linyphia triangularis. Next base: position 43,820,592 of record OZ021724.1, read on the forward strand.
TTTGTTTTATTTTACTGGACCAATGTGCAATTGCGCATGTAAAAAATATAGATATTGCTTGTTAAAAACGTATTTTTCAATAATTGCCATTGCTTATTGCATTTTGTCACCATTTTTAAAATTATATATAAAATTAATTAACGATATACCATCAACATTCAGCATCATTTTCCATTGGCTTGGCAAAGCAGCCTGGTAATAACCAAACCACATTTCTCTGCCCTCACCTAATGCTGTATTAGTGCCCACAGTAGGTGAAAAAAAGGACCTTCCAATGGTTATGTACCTAGAAATAGATAATTCATTTAATTTCAATAAATTCAAATGTAAAAATATCCATGGTACAGATTCAAAATTTAATTGAAAAAATAACTTTTTATTTATATATATATTTTCATGAATTAAACTTTTGATGATGTTGAGTTGAATTAATGATGATGATATTCTTTCAAAACTCTTTATTTTCAATTATGTAAATTTAGTAACAGTTAAATGAATGCAAAATGTAGAATTACATAGAAAATCGATAACCTCAATAGTAATTTCACAATTTAACAAATGCTTACTCCAAGATTATTCTGAGTAGATGATATTATAATAGACAGAAAATTAAGACCCTCATAAAAATATTATATTTCATTAAATAAGATCAAATTGCAACTTACTTTAAAGTTGGGCAATAACGTAGAATAACATTCAAAGCTCTAACACACTCTTTGAGGATAAGGGGTGGTACTCCAGTGGAAGAATTGAGTGCATCATTAAATATTCCCAAATTTATCTCAGCTTTGTATCTTAAAATAACTCTAAAATACTGTATATTTTTTTCACTTGTCAATGTTGTATGGAATTCTAACTGTAAAATCAAAATAATAAGTTGTAAAGGTAAAAACAATTCAAACAATATCTTTTCAGGTATATTCAGAGAGAAAATTGACTTAACTTTAAAACTTTATTTATGAAAGATGCAGCCATGCATTTAATACAAATTAAATTGAGGAAATAGCAAAGGCATTTCCTACACAATCACTATGCATTTCAATAGAACTTCTGTAATAATTTTTGAAGTACTATATAAATTAATGTTTTTAGACCATAACATGATTTTTGTTAATTAGAAACATATCAATCTGTAAATGTTGGATATTTTGCAAATAAAATCTCCTTAAGTTGACGATATTTAATAACCAAAATTTCACCTAGAAACTTTAGCAACTCAATTTGTTGTAAATCTCAAAACATCTATGGTACACCACAATTTATAGCCAAAATGCAAATTTCCAATAAAATCACTATTCCAATCAAAATTTCAGCTATAGTTCATTAAATTATGATAATACTTACTAATCAAGTCACAACTTACTAATCAAGCCGAAACTTTTTATTTGAAAGTTATTGCAAATTTTTTTAGTTTTGACTGTGCAAGTTGTAAATGGTATTTTAATTATAATTTTCTGTGCTGAGCTTCTGGTATTGCTTTTTATATTAAATACGAAAGACGAATTTTAAACTCTCCAGCAAACAACTTAAGTAGCAGTGCAGAGTAGGAGATAAATTTAAGATTTCTATAAACAATGAGAACATTTTATTATCTAATATTATTCATCAAAAGATTAAATTCAAAATGTAACAGCGAAGGAATAAAAATCAGCTTACAATATAGCTTTGTATAGAATGGAGTGGATTTCGTGTATATAAATGTCCTCTTCCATCATAAACTGGATTAATATCACCAAATATGTTATTGTAGGAACATATCACAACGTTCATGATGTCCCTAAAATTTGCAATTATACTTGTAATATATATCTAAAAAATCGACAAAACAATTCGATTGCGAACCTAATTTAAAAATATGTAATGATATACAAACTTTGTTTTTATTTATAATTTTGGAGTTAAAATATAAACTAACATAATACAATAAACATGAGCTGTCGGTACAAAAAAAGAGCAAAAGAAGGAAGAGTTAATTGATGCCACTGTTGAGCAGACTATGTACATCATATAAATATATTAATGAAACATAATCGAGAAAGTTAATAACTAAAGAGAAATATAAATTCATTACTCACATTTTGAATCTTATACAGGGTTTAACCAAATAAATTTGTTTTAAGCAGGCATTATTGAATACATAAAAGTAAAAATGAATAAGCAACTTCTTATAGTCCGAAAGGCGACTCTTTAAGTGTAAGTACCCCATTGAACACGATTCTGAATTTTTTATAGAATGTAGAGAAATGCTAGTAGATACACTAGTCTGCCGGCGAAAAAATTGCCGAAACGGTACAAAAATCGACTTTGAATGAGTTGAACTAAATCTGATTGCCAAATATGTTTTAACTTATAAAAAAAATTAAAATCTCTTTTTTCTTATATTAATTTTCAATTAAGAAGGTTCCAGACGATTTGCCTTTCCTGACCCCAAGATCTTTCATCTTTTAAAAGTCAGCCAAATTAGCAATAAATACTATGTCCTCAGTGATGTAACATATATTATCAACTTGGTTCACTTTTAAAAAACTGAAATATTTTTTGCTAGAGAATGAATATTGTCTGCACTCATCTCCAGTAAAAATTATAGAGTGATGGGTAACCACATAAAAAAGAATGCTGATTTTTTGGCAAGTTATGACATATTTGGAAATCGGATTTAATTCTACTGCTTCAAAGTCAATTTTTGTACAGTTATGGCCATTTTTGCTCTGGCAGACCAGTGTATTTATAATCTACTAGAATTTCTCTGCAATCTATTAAAAATCTACCTAAACTTACAGTCACCTCTCAGTCTATTACATATAGTACGTATCCCCATTTGATTTTCAAATATTTAATTATGGTCTTCCCCTTATGTTGTAGATGCAATTAATCACAACTTTTTACTTTGCAACTGCTACCTTCTCAGCATGGTAGTTAATTTTTGGCCTCATATCATCTTTTATCTTTTGATTAAAAAGTAAAATTTTTTATTAACTCAGGTGTATGTTTATTTAATTACGAATTTAGTATCATATTTTTAAAAAGAACACTGAAATGCTTTTAAATTATAAAAGTTTCATACTTGTTCTTGTTTTTTACCCTTTTCTTAAACATTATAAACACTCAGAAATATCCTACTTTAAACAAATTTATATCTTTCATAAAACACCCATCTAGTTTGTTTAAAATAAAAAGTACATCAATTTTTAAAAAAAGATCATTTAAAGCACATTTAAAAGCCATGAGCCAAATTTTACTTACTACAAACTGACATAATATTCAAAATTAACATGATTACTAACTTTAAAATAAATAATAATTAATTTAAATTCTGAATTAAATTGAGATCCTAAGTTCTTCATATTCCTTTTAAGTAAATAAAACAAAATCTTTTAAAACAAACCTGTTGATTTTTTTAATATTTAAATCTGGAATAATGTAGACTTCATAGTGGTAAACTTTGGAGTTCTGCAGTACAATGGGGAATAAATTACTTTGAAGAATTATTTGTGAGCCAGCAGAGCCTACATCAGGTCTTTTAGGAAAGGTAAATGCAGGATATTTTCTGAAATATCCACCATCCATTCTAATAATAAAAAAAGCTCACTTCGATCTGTTTGGAAAGAAAGATGAAAAAATATGCAAAATAAATCTAACCAAGTATGTATTATTTTATAGATAATAGATTGATACATTACTTTTTAAGCAACAATATATAGCTGTACACAGTTTAAAGGAATTTTGTTGATTTTATAAAACAGATAGTTTCATATTGTACATAACCATTAAACTTTCCCTCACTTTTTAAAATTTTCATAACTATCTACTTGGTACTATTTTTTACTCTAAACAAAGTTACCTAAAATTACCAAATACCTATGAATCAGCTACACTAATTTTTTCACAATGAAGAATAATATTAAATTCAAATCAAATTAATATACAACAAAAATCATAATAAACTAAAGAGTTGCAACACTTTTAATATTTAAATATTAGACTACTAGTAAAATAAATATTTATATATTTCAATAATACTAAACATGACATTCTCAAAAATCTAACACATTTCAAACTTCAGTTCGATTAAAATTCAAATTCAAAGCATTTTGAGAAAACTATAATTTTGACTGATTTGCATTGAAAAAAAAAAAAAAAAAAAAAAAAAACCTACCTAAGAAAAAATTACTTAATAAATCTGAGTACCATAAATTTTAGGAATGTTAGAAGTTTATTCTGAAATTATTTAGTTTCATATGTTAGTAATATCCATTGTTAATCAAAAATGGAATTACCCAATATCTAGTTAAAAGGAAAATAAATTAATCATAATTATTACTAATTATTAATAAAATAAAAATAAATAGTATAAATACTTACAAATTTTGAAAGAATAAAACTCTTGCAAATTATTACTTCTGAAAAGAGCAAGTCCAAATTTTCACGAACATAAATGATTGCACAATATTTACTGTTGTGAGTCACATGTTCGTACAATTGTGGACAGGTTCGAATTGAAGGTTAAAAAAAAAGACGTGGTTAGTGTTTCTTTTAAAATATATTCGTTATTAATTTTATTATGATTTATCGACCAAGAATTCTAAAATTATATGAATATAGTAAGAAACGATTGATCACAACGACGTGGTTCAGAATTTCTACAAAATTGAGAAAATTGCGTCTATTTACAAGAGGAATTGTCATGATTCAGATTTGTTTAAATACCGAAAGTAAAATATGTTTAGCAAGTAAGAGTAGTGGTTGAAACTAACGCGTAAGTCGCAAGATAACTAAAGTACTTTCTGGTTTGTAAATTTTCTAATAGCAACCAATTAATATTTTATTTTATACGTCAACAAACAATTGTTGTGTACAATGCATAATAAAATGTACATTATGATTGAATAGCGTAATGTAAAAAAAAAAAAAAAGGAATTTGTTTTTTAAAACTGGAATGTGGTTGGTCAAAAGTAAGCTTCAAGTACTGTTATATAATGGAACTACACACTTTAAAAATAAAATATAGAAATCCCAATAATCAGGAACAAAGTTTATCAAGCCTCATACGTTATTAAAAATGTTCATGTATTTTTCAATTGGGTTTGTATGTTGTTCTCTATGGGCAAAATTGGACTATTATTAACTATATATGAGACACGGTTTTAGCCTATCTTTGAACACTGAAGAAACTTCTTGTTCTATTTAATTGTTTTCGTTATTATTTTTCCTTATTTTAGAGATATTAAAAAATACCTCGTAATACTTGGCAAGCGCGTGATTTTGAGTTGACTGAAAACTAGACCAGATTGGTGGCTTTTTGATGGCGGAAGTAATTTCCACCTGTTTTTGATAAACATAAACATTTTATTTTATGCATTGAGTTTGGGAATTGGCAGGTGTCAACCCACATAGTAATACTACTGAAACTGAAAGTATTCGTATGTTTCTTCTTCTTTTGCAATGTTGTTTATCAGCAGTAGAAAGAATTAATCTTGGAAATTTTTCGACGAATACAAGACATTTCTTATCACCCTTTGCACTTGTAAGTAATATGCATTTGTTGTTATTCTTTTACATTCTAAATATAATTTCTTGTAAATTGTAAAGCAACTGCTAATTTGTTACCTCGGTACAGACGTTAGTATAGGACATTTCCTTGGCATGATTTTATGTGGCGTTTTTTCCCCCAGATAATTGCTGTTTCTTGTAAAGGGTTTTATTTGAAGTTATATTTTAATTTAGTTTATTATTTATATTTTAATTTATTTCAGTTACTGTGTTTTTGATTTTGGCGAATTTTCTAAATGCCAAATGAAAAAAAAAAAAAAAAATCCAAATGTACTATACTACTTCTGTTCCTTGGAAAGAAATTAACATAAACTGTTTATATCCTCTTTCTTGGATAAAGCCTATTTCTTTTACTCCAGGTTTCCTCAGCAAAAATTTTCAAAAATAATTTGTTATAAGTGAAGATTAACTTAATTTAAGAGTATAAAAGATATTTTGTCTTTGTTGTAAAGTAAACTATTTCCCTCGATTCTTAAGTTATCAATTATTGACCCTTCATACAAGAGACATAACCACAAAATGTTTCATTGTTTTTGTAGCTGAAGAGTAAGGGGAAATAGATTACCTTAAAAGCACAGGGGCTTATCAAAGGAGGGTGATTGGTGTAAATGCAAACTATCTCTCTCTTCCCCCTCTCCCCTTCCCCTTTTGTTAATATAATATGATTATTTGATAATTACATATCAGCTCGTGGATTATTTTTGGCCAAACTACAAAAGACAGTTTCAGCAAATATTTACCAAAGCAAAAAAGAAGAGCTTCAGTCGCTCAGTTTTGCACAGTGTATTGTGGTGTCTCTGTTATATATTATAGGCAGGGCTCCAGAAAAATATTTTCTTCCTGCGTACACAAATGCTATTGCCAAAAATTTCCTGCGAGTCTGCGGGCTTTAAATTATACTGCTGAAGAAAATTAAATGTTAATTACTATTGAGAATTAAAAGTTGTTTAATTCAAAATCTTCTTGGCATTGATTTTGGAAGCACCACTCTGCAGGAGAAACATCGGTTTCCAATGGCACATTTCCAGTTGCAATATTAGGGTCATTGGTACTGGGTTGGCTTAAAGGTTCAGCTTGTGAAACGATAGCAAACACTGATGCTTGTCCAGCATGCCTCCTTTCATAACTATTTTCATTTTTGTGCTCTCGATTTAAATGCTGGGAATAGTTTTGCTCTAACATTTCTTGCAAATACTGCATTTTATCTTCATTGTTTTGCTTGGATAGCTCTTTATCATTTTAAAGAAAAATGTAGCTTCTTTTAAATTACAATGGAGTATCCAAGAATTCTTTCAAATTAAAAAGAATGAAGGAAATAAACTCTCAGTGTAATTACAGGTTTCAATAGTTTTTTTTACCAGCAAAACTATTTTTTAAAAAATTGCATATTATCTCTTTAGAATACATGTTCTATTTGATCAGGGTGTCTAGACATCTGGAAAACCTAAGAAAATTGGGGAAATTTGGAAAAAAGTTTGCCCTAAAATCAGGGATTTTTTTAAAAAATCTGTCAGGGAAATCAGGGAACTTTTTTTCCTGAATTTTGTGGCCACCTTGCATATAGAAGTAACAGGTGGTGAACTATTTGGAGAATAGCATCCCCAACCTCTCCTCTCCCGGCGTTACGGGAGTCAATGATCCTCCTTTCCCTCCCTGTCTAACTGGAATTTCTCCATTAAAAAAAAACTACATTTGATTTTAATTTCCTGCAGGATCTGACGATTACCCATAGTACGATACCCAACGATTACCCTTACATTTACCCATAGTATTATTCTCCTAAAATTTTAGCTTCCTACTCCTATAAGAAGGTGGCACTCAATGACTGTTCATTTTTACACTTTTTTGTAATTTTGCATAATTTTCGAGTTTTATGCTGTTAAGAACGCATGTCTACATTTAAATATATATATGTTTTTTTTAATACATGAAATATAGTTTGGCAACAGTTATCTACTGTCCTGTATCTGACAACATCCATAGTATCAAAAACACCGTCTGATCTTGATCGTAAAGCATCTCGTTTGATTGTTCCAGTAGTTGTAGGTTTGGGTTTTTTCCCTCGAACGTTTCCTCTTTAAAGAATGGTCAAACATCAAGAAAAAAAGCTAGACAAGAATACGCTGACTCAAGCAATGTGAAAATTAAAATATTACTGACGCATAGCCCTTCATTAAAACGGCAAACTTCTGCCAAAATCTTTTGGATTAAAAAAAATTGATCGTTTGCCTGCATATGTTTTGGGAGATGGTATCGAAAAACTTCTTAGTGTCTCAAAGTTGAGTGGTGGAAGAACAGCAAAATATATTTCAAAAACTATTTTTATGCTAGGCAATGGCAAGTTGAGTTTTAAATTTGGACAATGTTTTGATACTACAAGTGTAACTACTGGTTGTGTATAGGTGGCATGCATTAATTTGGAGAAAAAAATCGGACTTGAACTATTGTGGCTATCCTGTCGTCACCATGTGTCATAGAACTACTATTGGCAAAGGTATTTAAGTTGTGCTATAGGTCATCATATTCCCCAGAAGTTTCCCTCTTTAACAGACTTAAAACCGTTTGAAAAAGAATGACACACATAAATTTCCAGGATTTAGAACTGAAAGAAGGTGCTAAAGAGTTTATAGCCTCAAATGTAGCCTTCCTTTCAACTGTGGATAAGTCTGATGATTCGAGATGATTATAAAACAAGTAATCTATCTGACTTTAATCGGTTTGGGCAATCCACTAGAGAAAATCCTTTGGAACTATTCATCACCCACTGTGGATGAATAAACTCCTATACATATTTAAATCCTTTTATTCAGAGATCAGCAAGAGGTTTTCCATATAAATAATAGAAAGAAGAAATGCAGCTCTAGCAATTTGTACTGTTTAATACTTTTTTGTATAGTAAAGACATGGATAGAAGCTCCACTTGCTTCTGAAGCTTCTGGTGGTGACCTGAACTTGTAGAAAAACATTAAAAAGTATAAGATAATTGATTCTTAAATTGGAATTACAGCTGGAAAAGTTTTGAAAAAGCTTAAATGATATCTTTCAAATGAATTGGTTGGTTAGGCCCTATTTTCACACAAAATTACAGCAAAAGAAAAATTAAAAAGTATTGCAAATATGAATAACTCAAAAGATTCCAGAAATATAAAAAGGTGCGACCTATTAAAAATGTTGAAAGATAATGCCAGTCTTGAAGAATTTGTGACAATAAGAACTCTTGATACTTACTTTTTACTTACAAAAAGAACTCTTAATACGGTAATTTTTCAATATTACGTTATCGAACATGTCTCTACTATGACAGTGGATTTCAATAATCTTAATGACAATATTTACAAGATTTATGTTGTTTACAATTTCCATACCTAATCCATATTTTTTAGATGTAATTAACTGTTCATTCGATTGATTTCAATTAAATGTTCTTGGTAGGAGATTGAGTGTCGTTTGAAAATGTTCATTAAGTACAGCTATACATTTAGAAATATTTGAATAGAGCTGAAAGTTAGAAACTATTTATACTCGCTAGTCCACTATTTATTGAGTGATAATTTTAGGATTTGAAATTATATTTTGGTATTTAGATAATTTCCGATCGACCATTTTCGGCTTACAAAAAATGTAGCCAAGTGTTACTGTAATGCTTGGTTAAATGATGAAATAAAAGCACTACTGATCTACATAACACCACACTGTTCAATGAGCGCCATCTTTTAATTGGAGTAGGAGTCTAGAACATTTGTATGGGTAGATGTAAAAAAATAAGAGGGTATCCTGGTCTCTAGGTTAAAAAAAAAAAAAAAATTCCCCCATATATTTTTGAACCACCCTACTGCCCATGTCCTTGTGCCAGAAAACCAATCAACTTCTAAGAACAAAATTTAAAAATATCACTTTCAAATGGTGGTTTGATAATCTTTATGCAATAGAATATGCAATAGATAATCTTATATGCAATAGAATGACATAGTGCTGAAAAAATATGGAGAAAATAATGTTTTTGACTTAATTTTGATTGAAAACAATTTGAAATTGTGACCCTACCTAATGTAAGAATCGTTCTTATTACTTTTCCTCCCAAAATCTCCCAAGAATTGTCTCCAAAACTGCCTGTCCTTTGTCCACTAATGCTCGTATGATTTGTCCATTGAAAAAAGTTTTTTTAAATGTTCTGTCGGGATGTCTGAATGATTAGGGATGTAAAGAAATGTTTCAACATATTAAACACTCAGGAACAACTATTGAGGTAAGGGCTTGGTTTCATTAAGAAATTTGCATTTTTCCTCCACTTGTTAGATCAGAAATCAAGATTTTTTAGTTCTGCAAAAAAAACTTTGCAAAATATTTCAATAAGATGAAAAATGTGATCTTAATCCCAAACCAGAAAAAAATATATGATTTTACACAACGTTTTAAAGAATTTCAATATTCCTGCATTTTCAACAGTTGATTAGGTTAAATTACAAAATAAGTTATGCAATTGATTACCAACAATTAATTTTTTTTTGTATAAAAATTATGTTAGAATATTATTGGAAGCTTTTAAATACAAAAAGGACCAAGGTACTTTTTGAAAAGTTTAACCTTTAATGTACACATAGTTTGTTATCAATTTACTTTTTTATTTTGTGTACATTTACATTAATAATTATATATTATTACAGAATGCACATTCTTTATCATGTCAAAGGATGAAATATTGGATGATCCGACTCACTGTAGGACATCTGAAGAAAGTTTGCTTTTATATGCTCGAACTGGAGATTTAAAGGCAGCTAAAGAGCTTTTAAGACAGCATTCTGAAAATCCAAACATTAGTTTGAATATTAACTGCAAAGGTAAATCTAGTTTTATATGTATATTTTAATATAGAGAGATAGCATTCTAGAGTTGTAGAATTCAATGTCTTTACATTATCATCGAAATCTTGTAACACACAAATAAAAAATAATTTTTAGTACTTCAAAATTTATAATGATATTAAATGACTTAATTTGGAATTCAAAGATAAAAACTTGATAGAAATGAACATATGCGGATAAATAACAGTATATTCATATTGCTTAAATTTTTTAATTAATATATTGCTTAAATTTATAAATTTAAGCAATAATTTATTCAGATATAATGTATATACTATATTAATTGTAGGTTTTCTAACATTTAACATAATATAATTTAAGACCCAATAATGTGGATCCGAATTCAGGATGTTGTTTGCAAGTCATTTCGTTACTTAAATGAAATAAAACTTATGTTTTTATAAACTTATTTTAAAATATTCTATTATCAGGGGTCCATCTAAAAGGAAATTAAGGTCCATTTACTGACTCTTCACAAAATTCCATGTCCATCACGGACCTTTCACCAAATTCTAAGTAAAAAAATTTACATGTATAATAGACGTATTTAAATCGTCTATGAGTAGAAAGATATCATTATAAACATTTATAAGTACTTACTCAATATTAAAAATTTAAAATTATTTTTATTATTGCATGAAAGTTTCACAAAAATATATAAAATTGGAACATTTTCACAATTTTTTTTTTCACAAAAATTGAACCCTGTAAATAAAACCTGGATAGACCCTGATTATAGAAAAGAATATATTTGTATTATTACTGAGGATTTATGAGCATGCTTTAGTCAAGAAACACACTTTAGAAATCAATTTTCTAAAACAAAACTAACAAACTGAAACCAAAGGTAAATTTTTTACTACACATGTTATTGTTGGAAGAATTCTCTTTATCTTCTCCTATTTTTGTTTCTACTGCTGCAAGTTTTGTTGATATTTTACTGCAACACCTCTTTTATTTGCTGCATCAGTTGCAGGGATTGTGCTCAGGGCTTCAAGAAATACTTATTTTACTATACATTTTAAATTCTAGGTAATCATGACTGGTCTCCTTTGCATCTTGCTAGTTATTTTGGGCATGAAAAAATTGCTGAGCTCTTAATCACAGTAAGTCACATTTTTAGTGTTAAATTTCTTCAGATGTATTATTTCACGAGTTGAGAAGTAAAAGCATTATTTTCAATTATGTCAGTTAAGCGAAATTAATGTATGTAATGTTTTACTTTGAAATTTCATTTGGGAATAGTAAATTTATTTCAATTTGGAAAAATTCCATTTAGTTAGTTGTGGCGCATTCACAGAAGTGTAAAATTTTAAATTTAAGTATACACATTCAAATTTGCTGCTACGTCTTTAATCATGTTGTTTATTCTAGGCTTTTAATAAAATATCCTTTTAATAATTGAGACGTAAAATAATGCATGATACATTCACTGCCAAAAATTATGCACTATGGGTTAAAATGCACAAAAATCAGCAAATGCAACTTTGATTGACACGAAATGCAGCAGGAAAGTAGCAAATATATTTTTGCATGAAACAAATCCAAGATTTACCTGTGCAAGGATGAAAACAATAATAAATTATAAGTTGAAGTCATTAATGACTCTAACCTATCATCCCCTTGCAAAGTTTACCCAGTCTGTGACCAGGCTTTCCATGAGGTGCCCAACCACCTTTAAATAATTGTCATTCCTTTGGTAGACCAGTTTAAAACTAAGAGAGTAGCTGGAGGTGGGAAACACGTAGACACAGCACTGCCAGGGATATCCCAAAGTTTTTCATTGGGTTCTCACTTGACCTTAATATGAAGATCAGGGCCAATCCATATGCGTAATCCTCTCACTCTTCAGTTAGTTGTTGATAATACCATTTCTATAGGCATGTGCATTATCATCCATTAAATTGAAAGAATCAACTGTTGCAACGTACAATCTTGCAGTAGGTTTTAGGACTTTATCCCAATACTAGACAGTCGTCACAGAACACAGTCTATATATGTATAACTTCCCTAGAGGGTGTGATGTCCTTTGCCCACACCATGAGGCTTTCACTTCGGAATGTGTGATTCTTCATGTTCTGGGCCTATTTTGTGTGTTGTGCTCTCTTCAGACACTTGTCATCTGGTTCCAAGACAAATCTCAAGTAATCAATGAAAATAATGGCATTATTAGACACAGTCCAGTTTTTATTTCGTCATCACAACTTTAATCCTTCCTTTTGTAAAGTTAGGTTAATTTTAACTTACATTACCTTTGAAACTTAAGAGGTTTGAAATATCAGAAATTTTTATGCAAGGCACTTACTCGGAGCGGGTTTGTATCCAATGAGAATTCATGACTAATGCTACCTTTGACCGAAAGAATTCTCCACCCCCGCAAACTGGGGAAAGTAGAAGTCATTGGATGAAGGTTAAAGTTAAGAGGTGACCTGTGAGAGATTTTAACTGGTACTTTTCCATTAAAGGGGGCCATTGGTACTTCTAAGTATGGTACAGATTCTGCGCCAAGATGATTTTCGCCAATAAATGGCAGAAGCCGCCATTTCTTACTAACAAATGATGAATTGCCAATAGTTGGCATAATTTTGCGCGGTTTTATTTAAACAATTCTTGACGCAGAATCCTTGCCGTATTTAGAAGTACCAATGGCCCCCTTTAACAAAAAAGTACCTTTTAACCAGTACAGATATTTTTAGAGGAGGATTTAATTTGTTTGAACCAATCAGAAAAACTTATGAGCTTTCTTCTGGAAAAACCTGATAGAATTTCGCCATTAGAACTCTGTTTTCCCGACATGATAGACTATCAATAAACTTTTATAGCAGTCTGAGATCATTGATTCAATTACTTTACCCCAATTCGATTTTAAAAATCTAAATTACCATCTATCCCACTATAGATAATACTTTGTGCGCAATAATTTTTTTTTATCTGTTTGAGACGAGATTTAAATATAGATGGTATAAATGGTGTATACATTATTTTCATGGGTCTACATTTAACATGTATTTTTATTATTTTAATAACAACTAGCTGAAGTGCCTTGCTTTGCCCATTACAATATGGATTAAATTGTTTTGGTTAGAAGTTATGGACAATCCTTCCTTAACCCTCATTCTTGATTTCATCACCTTAACAACGAAACATCAGAATGGAGTTATGTTCCCAATAATCTGGATTAATCAAGATACCTGTAGAAAGAAACTCAGTTTAAATTTGTTCAGTAGTTCTCAAGTCAAGATCATATCCTTTCGCCATTATCCTCGATTTCACAACCATATTTACGAAACATTGGAATGAAATCTCCATAATCTAGGTTAGTCAAGATACCTATAGAAAAAAATGGTTGAAATTGATTCAGTAGGTCTCAAGTTATTATGATTTCCTATAAAGGGAAAAAAGAGGAGAGGGGGAGAGTTTGTCAACATTTCAGGTAGCCAGGAATCTTGTTTCGAAAATCAAGTGTAAAAATTTTTATCCTGATCAGAATAAAATTGTATCTTAAAAAAAAACATACATATATTGAGAGTTGCCACACATCTGGGAAACAGAGAAAACCTGGAATTGTCTGGGAAAATGAAAATGCCTAAAAAAGGTCAGGGAAAACTAAAAAATTTAATATTTTCTGAAAAAGTCAGATAATTTCTTTCAAATTCAAGCTCTCTTCCAAGAAATTCAGTAATTTTTTTCAGAACGCACATCTGCGCTCAAAAATTTTTATATTTCATAGGATATTTTTTTGTAACAATGTGTAAAAAGCACCCGCTGAAAGCAAATTGACTGAAAAAGGGGTGAAAATCTTTCGCTTTTCCGCCTTTTTTTGGAGTTTTTACAATTTTGTCATTTTTAATGAACTTTCTAGGGATTTATCAGACTAAACTTGCCTAAAACACCTCTCAGAAAAAATTTTTAGCTGCACCACAGTTCTGTACACAAATATATTTTTATGCAGCAATTTTCTTTGTTCAAAGTAACGCTGCATATATATTTTCCTCTTTTTTTATTTGTTTGGTTGTTTTCACTCCTGGGAAAAATAAAGGGAGATGCATAGTTTGCTACTTCTACCATCTAATCAATTTACCTTTGTGTGCAAGTACATCAGTGTTTGGTGACACAAATTGCAAATATTTTACAGTTCCGCAAAAAAGTGGATTTCCCCTTTTTTTTTACCAAAATTTTGGTTAAAGATAAAAATGCACTATAAAATATTTTAGCGATGTTGTGATCCTTGGATTAGTAATCTGACTCCATTTTAGTTTAACATAAATTTATTAGACTTTAATTAACTACATAAACACCAACGATACAACATGCTAAGAAAATATTCATGGAACACAAGTAATAAAAATAAAACTGCTCGCCAGGAAAGTTATTTTTCCTGTAGCTATGCAACTCACGAGACATCATCTCACGAGAGATCATCAAGTTCAAAATGTCATACCACCAAGCTCGCGCCGCCACAGGGTTCCCCCACCAGTCCAAGGGACGATCCAAGTTAATATCCATAGCGATCGACGAACCGCACCCGTCTACCGGACTTGGTAACTGTTGCACTCGTTGAGGAACTTGACAAGGAATTGTCCGGAATCGTTGAGGGAACCGAAGTCGATGAAGGTACTGGAGTCCATGAAGAAACTGGAAACGTTGAAGGAACTGGATCTTTCTGGAGCCCATCGTTATCCATAAAAGCAGGCTTCAGGCGATCAATCGACACCGTGTTATGATGCCCGTTAACATCTAACACGAAGAACTTGTCAGCTCGAGATACGACTCTCCATGGTCCTTTATAGGGCTGTTCCAGGGGTCGTCTTACCGCATCAGTTCTCACAAACACATGGGACGTTCGGTGGAGGTCTCCGTGAATGAAGGCACCTTGCTTAGAGTGATTTGAGAATGGGATAGGACGTACCTCTCTCATCTCTGCACGTAACCTTCTCACAAACTCAGTCTGCAAGATGTCTTCTGGCCCTGAAGAATTCCTAAAAAATTCACCAGGAAGTCGCAATGTAGTTCCATACACCATTTCCGCAGCAGTTGCCTGTATGTCGTCTTTGAGACTGCAATGCATCCTCAAGAGAATGGTCGGGAGGATATCACACCACCTTTCTGTGCTGTGGCACTTGATGGCTGCCTTAAGCTGGCGGTGCATACGCTCTACAGCGCCATTACTCATTGGGTGATAAGCAGTGGTTCTGATCCGATGTACCCCTAACAACTTAGTAAGAGAAGCAAAAAGGTTGCTTTCAAATATAGTTCCTCGGTCAGTATTTACAATATCGGGTACACCAAAACGAGCAATCCAATTAGCTTAAAAAGCCTGTGCTACCGTCTCAGCTGTCTGATCCTTTATTGGAATGGCTTCAGGCCATCTGCTGTACCTATCTACGCAGGTCAAAATGTAACGACAGTCTTTCGATGGTGGCAAGGGTCCCACTATGTCGATATGGACATGTGAAAATCTGGCGTTAGGTGAAGGAAACGACTGGAGCACTGATTTATTGTGGCTTTGCACTTTTGACTTTTGGCAAGGTATGCAATTCTTACACCAATTTTTACAGTCTTTTGTCAAATCTCGCCAAACAAAACGCTTACGAACTAAATCAGTTGTAGCCTTAATGCCAGGGTGAGAAAGTCCATGACAAATATCAAACGCCCTGCGACGAAATGAAACTGGAACATAGGGCCTCACAGTACCATTGGATACATCACAAAAAATACTTCGGCTTGATGAGGGGAATGTCAAAGGCTTCAACTCAAGACCAGAATCGACGCCGATCAAAGCTTGCATCTCCTCATCAGAATCCTGCGCGATGGCCATTTCGTCATAGTCTAAAGGTCCTGGGACCTGAATTGCAGAAATACGAGAAAACGCGTTGGCAACTGGATTCTTGTCGCCAGAAATGTGACGGAAATCCGTGGTAAATTGACTTATAAATTTGAGATGTCTCTGTTGTCTCGGAGAACATCTATCTGTTTTTTGCTGAAATGCATATATTAAAGGCTTATGATCAGTCAGAACTTTAAATTCGCGTCCCTCTACCATATGTCTAAAATGACGAATCGCAGAATATATCGCTAATAATTCTCGATCGTAAGTGCTATATTTGCACTCAGCTGGTGTTAATTTACGCGAAAAAAACCCTAAAGGTTCCAAGTTGTCACCTACAGATTGATGCAATGCGGCACCAATTGCCATTTCAGAAGCATCAGTAACAAGAGTCAACTCTGCATTCGGAAGAGGGTGCACTAAAAGTGTAGCATTAGTTAGCATTTCTTTACACTCATTAAATGCTTTCTCGTTAGCCTCGTTCCAAACAATTGGGGTCTTATCTTTTTTGGCTTTGCCTTTTGTAAGCTCATACAAACACGCTTGAATACCAGCAGCGTTCTTAAGGAACCTGTGATAAAAATTTAGCATTGCCAAAAAACGACGAAGTTCATCAACTGTTTTAGGAAGATTGTACTCTTTGAGTGCCTGAATTTTGGCTGGAAGAGGAGAAATTCCTTTACCAGAGACATGAAAACCCAGAAATTCAATTTCACTTTTACCAAACTTGCATTTCTCCAAGTTTATAACTATACCATACTCACTTAACCTTTCAAAAACTATTAAGGTCAGACTCGTGAGCTTTGGGATCACTTGAGGCAATAAGAATATCATCAAGGTAGTCATAACAACACTCAAGACCGCGTAAGACTTCATCCATAAACCTCTAAAAAGTTTGCCCAGAGTTACGTAATCCAAAGCACATTTTTACGTATTCAAAAAGCCCCACCGGGGAAATGACTGCGGTTTTTGGAATGTCTTTAGGCTCTATGGAAATCTGATGATAGGCCTTTACGAGGTCTACCTTTGAAAAAATATTTTTCCCTGCAAGTCCATGTGAAAAATCTTGAATGTGAGGAAGGGGATATCTATCCGGGATAGTTTGGAAATTTAACCGCCGAAAATCACCTACAATTCGCCAAGTATTATTTTTCTTTGGTACAAGATGTATTGGGCTTGCGTAAGGACTACTAGAAGGTCGAATTATTCCTTTTTGTAGTAGTTCTTCAAATTCTTTTTTGACGATTTTAAGTTTTTCTGGCGATAAGCGCCTAGCTTTAGAATATACAGGTGGACCTTTTGTTTCTATACAATGAGTGACAGAATGAGTCATTCTCTCATTACTTAAATTCAAGTTAACAAGTTGGGGATATTTGGCCAGAATTTTATGGTACGGGGATGCCTCTGAAATTAGAGTTAATCCTAATGTGGGACCAGGACAAATTGTGGCTTTGGCATTAAGCTTAGTTAGGCCATCAACAAGCTGTCTATTTTTAACATCTACCACAAGACCAAAATGCTCCAAAAAATCTGCGCCCAAAATCGGATGCGAAACATCAGCTATCCAAAAAACCCATGTAAATACACGACGCAACCCGATATCTAAGTTATACTTCTTAGTACCGTAAGTGCGAATTTTACTGTCGTTAGCCGCGTAAAGAAAAAGTTCCAAAGGTGTGCTTTCTTTCACAAGTCCTTCGGGAATGCAGCTTATTGCAGCACCACAATCGACCAAAAAACGAAAGCCGGAATTTTTGTCAATAACAAACAGACGACTGGAAAGTAAGCTGCAATCTGCCGCCGTTAAAACAGAGACGCGCTTAATTGTTTTCCGTAAACTCACATGGTTTAATGCAATCACGGGCTTTATTTCCGAAACGTTTGTGGTACCAGCATAAAACATTGCATGACCCCTCTCTACTACGGGTAGTTGATCTATTTCTATTACGACTTCGAAAGCGCTGTTTAGAGCCATTTAACAAACTTTTCATATCAGCGCGAAGTGCTGCTACTTCATCCCGTAGAATTTGAATCTCTGTCTTTTCATGTCCTGATGATACACTAGAAACCGCAAGTGTGCAACCTGATACTTCATTGACCTTGGCGGCTATTTTTGACAGCCCATCTAAAGTTTCACTGCTTACAGATAAAATCTGTTGCATAGAAACAGGGAGGCGTTGAAGCCACAATGATTTTAAGACTTCGTCAGTAATTTTCCCATCGACCAAATTCCGCATCTCGAGAAGTAGCTGCGAAGGCCTTTTATCGCCAAGGGTTAAATCTTGCAAAAGTTGCTTGAGGCGAAAAAAATCAGATTGCACAAAATTGCTTAAAATTCGCGATTTTAAAGTTATGTACATATTTTCAGTGGGGGATGTGCGAACTAAATCGGTTGCACAAGAAAGTACACTTGCATTTAAGGCTGTAACCACAGAATGAAATTTTGTGGCATCTGCTGTGATACCAGAAATGTGAAACTGTGACTCGAGTTGGCAAAACCATAATTCTGGGTTATTTTCTCAAAATGGGGGTGGACGAAATGCAACTCTAGCCACCTAGTTGTGGTAGGTAGCGAAAACATATCCTGATCACCCTCGTGTGACATATTTATATACGAAAGCCCAAGAAAATTCTTACAAAATAACGTACGAAAATGGTCACCGAGCAGGATCTAATTCATCACTCACCAAGTTGTGAAGTTCTTTATTAATTCGGAGGTGGTGTATTGACTAGCAACATCCAAATTCGAAACGATCGAATTGCCACAATCTTCAAAAATAAACCATTCAGGCCATTTTACTTTCACATTGGTGCTTGCACTTCTTATTACATTCCGTGAAACTTTCCAGTCCAGCCGGTATTCGCAATAAGGTTACTCATGAAAGTTCAGAGTCCGTAAAAATCACCACTTTAGCGATGTTGTGATCCTTGGATTAGTAATCTGACTCCATTTTAGTTTAACATAAATTTATTAGACTTTAATTAACTACATAAACACCAACGATACAACATGCTAAGAAAATATTCATGGAACACAAGTAATAAAAATAAAACTGCTCGCCAGGAAAGTTATTTTTCCTGTAGCTATGCAACGCACGAGACATCATCCCACGAGAGATCATCAAGTTCAAAATGTCATACCACCAAGCTCGCGCCGCCACAGTATCATAAAAAAAATTCTGTATAAATCTTTAAAATTAAAATTTTAACTGTAAATGTTTGCAACATTTTTTGTTTACTTCAGCTTGAAATTAAACCTGGAAAATTAAAAAAATTGCCTGGAAAACCTGGAAAAGTCGGGGAATTTTGTTTTGTATTTTGAGTGGCAACCCTGATATACTCTTCTTTAATCTATGTATACTATTAAGAGGAGTTTCCTTATATAGGTATTCATGTGTATAGGAATCTACAGTTTTATTCCGAAATTGTTGAAATTTTACACACTTGGTCTTCGAAGAGAAAGAGAAAGATTCCTGACTACTTCAAATTTCAAACTCCTCTTTGCCATTTATCACTCCGTAAGAGGAATGATAGTAGCTTGAGATTCATTGAATCAATTGAACCCAGTTTTTTTTCTGTAGGTATCTTGAATGATCCTGATTATCAGGAACACAATTTTATTCGGATGTCTTGTTGATAAGGTGGGGAAATCGAGGATAGGGGTTAAGGAGGGGTATCCTCATAACATGCAGTCCACTGAACCACTTTGACGCAGGTTGTACTGGGCCACTGCTGTTTGAACCCAAGAAATTTGCTAGGTTCTCCCGCTAGTATATAGATATATATATATAAGTTTTTCTATATTTAAATTAATTTTATTTAGCAAGGTGCTAATGTGAATGTTGTGAATGATACTGGTGATACTCCACTGCATAAGGCTTCATTTACTGGAAGAGAGGTAAGAATTGATTTCAACCCTGTTTGAAAATTTCCTTCTATGTGTACCATGATGTATATTTTATTTTGTAATATATAAAAGTTATACCTAATTTCTGTAGAAATTTACAGCTATTTTCATTTCTAGGATGTAGTATTATTCTTATTATCCAAACATGCTGATGTATTTATACGTAATAGTGAGGGACAGACAGCTAGAGATATTACTGAAGACACTGATATTAAAAAACTCCTGAAAGGCAAGTTTATGCGTAGCATTTTTTTTTAATGATATGTACTTCTATATATTTTTTTAAAATTTAGGCTATTTAAGGAATTTATATTACAGCTGCTGAAACTGCTGATTTAGAAAAGAAAAACTCAATACTTCTCCATGCTGCTCGTGAAGGTGATATTCAAGAAATTGAAAAGCTTGTGAGTATTCTACTGAACCCTTTCAACTTAGGTTTTGCATTTGCATGATAAATATTTAAATGTGAAAAGTAGTTTAATTTAATATTGACTTACTAAAAGAAGTATACTGAGTTCAAAGTTTTTTACCTTTCCATTTAGTGGAAATCTCCTAGGACAAGGTATCCTAATCGTATAGTTGACTTGGATAATATAATCCAATCGTATAAGTTGACTTGGATAATTTGTTTTAACCATCTAAGATATTATAATGTATAGTCTTGACTTTTATGTTTTCTGGACACATAAAACAATAAAAATTTTGTGTGTGGTTTTTGAGTGTCTTTATATTTGTTTCAATAATGCAATAGCTGAAATTTAGGTACATTTTCAAGTTTCAAATCTGTACTGTGTTCATAATTTTCATCAGTTAAAGCTTTTTTTGCAAATCTTGGTATTAAATATTTATCTGGATAGGTATTTTTCTTTTGCCATTGTTTTTCTACCTTTATCATCATGTAAAGCCATCCTCTCCACAAAATTAATTTGTGAAATTTTTTTTAATAAATGTAATGCTTTATTTTATTAAAGTACATGCATACTGATTCTACATTCATTTTTTATTTTATTCATTGTTCACGAATTCAAATAAAGTATCTTCTTTAGTTGAAAAGTGATAACCCTCCAGACATAAACTATGTTGACTCATTGGGGAATTCTGCATTGCATTGTGCATCATATCGAGGGAAAAAAGAAGTTGCCCTTCTTTTACTTCAAAATGGTATTGATGCATCTCTGAAGAACTTGAGAGGTAGTATAAACATATATATTTTTAAATGAGGGACTGAGAAGCAAAGGGGTCTAAGTGACTTTTCTTAACTTTTGAGAAAATACACTTTAAAGTTTCTTATTTATATTAAATTCTATGAGAATATTTGTTGCTCAAAAAATAACCTATGGAAGGAAGATATCATTAGCTGTTTTTACATATATTACCTATTGTGAATTTTTTTTTTTTTGTATTTTTCTGGTTTGAAATGTATCACTTATCTCCATTCATTAAAAAAATCGCTTGGATCCCTTTGCTTCTCAGGCCCTCAAATGAGTTATTTTTTAAATAAAATTTTGGCCAAGTGTATTACTTTAAACTTTAGGTCAGTGTGCTGTGGATTTGGCCCCTAATCTACCTACCAAACAAATTTTGGGTGTGCAGCCTGTAAAACCTTTCCAAAAAACTGCTGCAAGATTTGAAGGCATGCTTTTAAGGGTAAATATTTTATAAGTATAATTTATCTAGAAGCTAGTTTGAAAGTTAAAATGATTTTCTAAAAATAACCTGCCAGTGTTTTGAGTTATTTTCTAATACATTAATATATTAATCTCAAGCTGTGTAGAAACTTTTTTATTAGACTGTGAATTGTAGTCGCAAATCTAAAAAATACATAATCGGGCAAAATGGTAGTAACATTCTTTTTAAATGTTTGCAGACTGTAGTAAAGCAAAACTTGAGTGTGCCTCTTATGCTATGCATTCAGAAATTCAGGATTCTGCTTTTTATTCTTAAAATGAAATAAAAACAGTAATAATTTTTTTCTCATTTGTTTCTATTGAACAACTAGTTATGGTTGCTAAGTTACTAAGTTAGCTGAACTGTACAAAAGACAGTACTAATGTCAATCCAGGCTGTGGAAATTCAGCTCAAACAGTAGAGTATGTTTTTTTCAAAAGCCAATCATACACAGGCATTAGCCAATCATCACCATCGTTATTATTCTTATCGTCATCATCATCATTATTATTGTCGGGAAAAAATGTTGGTTGTATTATAATATATAACAAAAATGTATTTGATAAATATTTCACCTTCAAAAATGTCAATAAATTATTTTAATATAAAAAACAGATAAATTCTTGTATAGGGTTACTGCCTTTAATGAACACTCCCAAATAGGGGACACCTCTAAAAATTAGCGGACATTTTTTGCGATTCCCAATTCATTAGTATTGGACATTCCATGTTATCCACTTTAGATAGCTGACAGTCAATTTTGGCATTTTTTTTACTTTCGATTATCCTAACACAAACCAGTCAAGTTATTCACGTGACCATGTTTCTAAGAATAGGGAGGGAACATATAGATGTCCCCTGATCCTTCTCGAAACCAATTTAGCAAGTTCTTTTTACTGGCATGGTTCTGGGAATGCAATCTCTTTTATAAAACATCATTTCCATAGCACAATACAAAGGGTTGTCAATTGCTGTGGAAATAAGACTAGCCCCATTTTCCACACTAAATTCCTACGTGTGACTCCCCAACTTTAAATCGATGAGGCTTGTTCTTGCCAGACTGTAAGCAGCTCTAATCCTTGTGAAGTCCTAAAAAACGTGGTTATTCAGATTTGTGCCACTCTACGAGTTCGATTTGGATTGGTGAAAAGGCATAAAAAAGAAAGAGATTGTCATTGAAAAACAAAAATTAATGTGTTGGAAGTGGCCAAAAAAGAAAAGTTAAGTAATCTTGCTGAGCATTTCTCTGTTAGGAAAACACAGATGAGTGAACTTTTGAAGGCCAAGGGGAAATTTTAAAAAATGTGGATTGTTTATTCAAATGAAAATGTGAAGAATTTAAAATTCCATAAAACCAAAACAAGGGAAATTGATAATGTTGTAATGAAATGGTTCCAATCTACTTGAGCAAAAAACGTTTCCGTAAGCAGGGTTTTACTTCAAGAAAAAGCCAGAAAAGTTGCTGCAACTTTGAGATTCGAAACTTTTAAGGAATCAAATGACTGGCTTGAAAAATTCAGGATATGGTACAATATTTCTTTTAAATCAATTTTTGGTGTAGAAAAGTCTGTTGACTTAAATGACGTTACCGATTGGATTGAAAAACTGAAATATGTGTGCCAAGGATATGATGATAAAGACATATTTGATACCTACAAGACTGGCCTGTTTTATTGTGTCCTTTCTGACAAAACCTTGCACTTTAAGGGAAGTATAGTTGTGGAAAATTATCCTTAGAGCAGCTCACTGTTTTGTTGTGTTGCAACATGCTTGGGCAATTTTGAAACCCCACTTGTTATTGGAAAAGCAAAAAAAAAAAATTGTTTAAAAAACATTGACGGGTAAATGGACGACGGTTTGATGACAAACATTGACGGTTTCCTGGAGTTCCTGACATGAGATAATGAGTGATTAATTCGTGGACTTGGGGGGGGGGGGGATGAAAAAAAAAGTTAGAAAAATAATTCTGTTCCTGGACAATGCCACTTCTCATCCAAATGATTTAAAATTGAGAAATGTAAAATTTGTCTAATTCCTCCTAACATCACTTCCCTGTTGCACCCACTTGATCAAGGAATTATTCGCAGCTTTAAAGTTGGATGTCGAGAGCTTCTTCTCAAACATATTCTTTCATAGATTTCCTCCAGTAAGTCTAGTGAAGAGTTAGCCTAATCTGTATCCCCTTTGGTATCTGTATCCAGTTTCCTGGACCTCGTTAACTATTAAAAAGGTGGAACCTGGAAGCATTTTATAACGGTGGAATGTATAAGTGAGTGAAGTGGTATGAAAATGCAAAAGTAGAAAATAATGAAACAGAATTTACTGATCTTGTGACATATTAGGATTCAAATGTCAGCATTGAAGATTGATGTCAAAATTGATGACGATTTATGCATTGAAGAAGAGGATATGAATGTTTCCAATTTTATTGCAGAAGACGCCTGATAAATTTGAGCCTTCTGCCGTTTCATTCCTGAAGACTCTACGGACAAATTTGATCTTTCTGAGTATGACAGCAATGAAATAAATCCGGAAGAAAACAATGTCTGCCAAATTAAGGACTTTTACAAAGCACTAAGATACAGCAAACAATTTAAAAAGTTTTTTTCTAAGTAATGGGATCATGAAGGGCTTGTAAAACTAAATGATTTGGACATTCACTTTGAGAAACAGGTGTGCAGTGTAAAAAAAAATATCAAACTGTTAACTGATTACTTCAAATAATTGGATTAATTTAGCTTCTATGGTATTGAATTTTCTGATTATTTTTTGCAAAATAAAAGGATTCGTAGCACTCATTTTGAAGGGTATAAAATTAAGTGTCGGTTGTTATTTCTTTCTTATTATGCATTACTGATTTTGCATTTTTAATTAGTATTGTAGTAGTAATTCTTCAATAAATGTTATGCTATATAAGCTAAATATTATTGTCCTCCCCAATGGACAATTCCCACATTTTTTAAAAATGAGTGAAATTAGTTTATATTTTTGAAGAATTTCTTTCCGATTCCAAATATTTAAACAAAATTTCTTTAAAAAAATTAGTTATTTAAATATTAAAAAAAGAAATTGCCTCAAAATCGAGCCAAAACCAGTCTGCTCAAAACACTCAGCAAAATTCGTGACGTAAAGGGTTTCTACAGTCTCTATGGTTATCGTGAGGTTTCTGCCAAATAGTTGCCATTGGTAGACCATTGCCACATTCCGTACAGTTGGGGTGATTTGCGAGAAACTGCAAATCTGGTTTCCGCTGCTGCATTTCAAGCCAAGAAGCTGTGACGTCACATTCAATGCCAGCGAAATGAATCTTTTTCTTGCCAACGTCTAGCAAGATAATTTTGATAATTTAAAAAAAAGAAAAAGCGCATTGAGCAGAATTTTTTTTTGTTTATGGCCTTTTCGAAACATTTAGAATTGTGGACATCTAATAGCAGACAAAACTTTTGGTCCTGTGACTGTCTGCTATTCGGAGGCAACACTGTAACTGTAAAAAAAAATTATTCAGTGCTTGTAAAAAATCCAGCCATTTGAGCTGAATGTGGCCAAATATCAAAACAGTTGGCAAAATTTTGAAATTGTTATTTTAAAAATATGGATTTTATCTGGACAAATAGGATGTTCAACCGTTTTAGAAAGAATCGCAAGTTGTAAAGATCACTATCTGACCGAGTGCAACAATTCGAGAGAGATTAGTGTTGATTCTACCCAGAACCTACTATCCATTTTAAAAATAATGAGCTAAATAAATGACTATCAAGAGACACCTCAGAATAGAGCAAGCTGGTTTAAGAAGGAGAAAAATACTCTAAACCAATTTTTCACCAATATTCACAGAAACAAAGCATAGCATTAAATGCAACTATATTCATGCACTCGATTGACTTTGCAAAAGTTTTTAATAGGTTAAACAAAAAGTACCTTTGGAAAATTATGAAAATATATGGTTTTCAATAAAATAATAATCATGATAACAAACTGTCTTATTTCTTATGGTGATTATTATTTTATTAAATACACACACAAGTATTATTAATTGTAACAAGCTCTGAATGCTTTAGCATCTAAACGGATGTTTAACAACAGGGTTGTGTTATTATCTGAAAAAAATTGGATTTATTAAATCAAAATTTTTAGTTTAGGATATTTCGAAACAAAGTTGTGCTAACACTTAATTTAGAAATTTACATGAACTTAATTTTTATAAGATGCGTATTTCTTTAATAAATCTGATTTCTGTTCTTTTCCTTTTTGTTTAAGAAAAGCAGATTTCTTGGATGGAAAGAAGTATGGACTATTTTAGAAAAAGGAGTGATGTCCTTCTTTATTTCCAGGTATTTAATTTTTTTTTACTTTCTAGTGCACAATATAAAATATAAGGTAGTTAAAGTATTGTTTTCATAAATTATAATTGATAGTTCAGTTGTTTATAACACATGCATAAAATGTTCAAAGCATTTTGTTACAATTCAACGCATTTATTGAGTTAAGTTGGATTACTTAAGGGTGAGAGAGAGGTGGTTTAAAACACGTTTTAACTGTTGTTTAACACATTCGAATGAATCAATTTGTCTTTGTGAGAACCACTGGAAGCCAACTTCAACGTGTAGGCATTTTTGCTTAGGTCAGCAGAAAATCAAAATACTAAGGGCATGAGAAATCTGTATGGTGCAATGACCACGTGATAATTATGCTAGTTCAATATGCATTTCTGCTGGAAAAATGATGACATCGACAAAATGTAAGTGAAGATCAGGGAATGATTAAAAATTGAATATGTGCTTTGAAAGGATAAATTAAATAAGGTGATACTAAAATAGATTTCTATTACATGCACACACTTGAGTGACAAAAAAGTCATACCAGATGAACTCAAACAAGTAATCATACCACACCACCCACTCACATATATCATATTACATTAGACACTGCATATTTAATGCTGTAAAGAAAAAGAAAGCATCGTTTTGGCAAGTTATTTAACAGTTAGAGCTTGAGAGTTAGAAATAGCAATGGCATCTCATGGGTAGACGATGACTTTGGATATTTCTCTACTACTATTGTTAGTCTGCATTATGACTCATCTGTAGAATAATTGTCTGATTCAATAAACATACAAATTTGCCATAAATAAGATCAATTGGTACCCACTCCAATGATATTGATCAGTTTAAAACTTTATATATGTATAAGCTAGAGCTAAATGCATGTCATTTGAACTTTTTTTAATATTAATTTTTCATATTTCCGATGGCAGGCTTGGCAGATGAAAACAAGCAGGGCAAAGTTTCACAACTATTTTTGAGTTTCCATGTACAATTTTATAAAATATAGAATTTTATTAAATATATGGTTACACTAAGCAATATATACTTCTGAGATATCCAAGTGTTGCCTTGTCATGAAAAGACATGAAGCTTCATTCATAAACAGTATACATATAATGTAATTATAAGTTTAAAATATTCCCCATTACAAAGAATTTTATGTTGCTGTTATAAGTCTTAAAATATAAAGTGTCTAACAATATGCTATAGAAGTACTACAATTTCGACTAACTTTTATTGCAAAAAAAAAAAAAAATTTGCATGTCAGTATAATTAATTTTAAACTTTAAGAATTAATAAACAATTTTGCATTTTTATAAATTAAATATTTTAATTAGGTTGCTGGTGAGTTTATATAGTAATTTATATTATTGAAAAAAGTAATGAGGGAATGAAGTATATTATTTTTTGCAATTTTCTGTTAAAGTAATGGTGACTGAATGAAAAAATTCTAGATAAATCAAATTTCTCAGTGCATTAGATACACCATAGAAAAATCTTAATTTGTTAAAATGCATTGGATCTTATACTTGATGTAATGGAAAAATAAGAGTAATAAACTTTATTGTTTAATTGAAGGTATAGTTATCCTTTAAACTTCCATTTTAAATATCACTTATTCCCATACTTTTTTTTTTTTTTATAGGTATGATTTATAATACAGTATTTAATGTTTTTTGTAACAAACTATAATAATGAATTACAGGGCCGACTCCACAACTGGTACTAGGCGGAAAGGTTATAAATACCTTGATGGAGCTAAACCCCTTGTAAGTGATTAGTTTTTGCACTTGTGAGGTATTTTAAAGTTTATTTAATAATAAGACACTAATAAATTAAAAACTGCTTCATTTTTTCAAGTAAATTTATTACTTAAATATTAGAGAAAATAGTAAGTTCTTCAATAGCAGATCAAAATATAAAGTCCAAGTTTTTTTTTTCTTTTCTTTTTATGCACGAAAAATTAAATTATTTAAGACCTAGAAAATATTCTAGATCATACTACATTTGCATTTATTTTTGTGAAGTTGTTGGTAGTTTGTTAACTTTTAAATGTTGTAAAAAAGTGACAACATAATATCCTAAATTTAATATTTTTTGTAACAGATTTCTATAAAGGTTTTTTTTTTTAACAGGTAGATGAATCAGATGTTGCTGCTTTTGTTGTTGTATTTTCTGATAATTCCAGGCAAAGATTTAGTGTTGGAAATCAACAGAAAGTTAATAGGCAGGTAAGATATTGCTTCTAACAAGTACTATAACACTTTAATTATGAACAAGTAAAATTAATTTTTAAAATAATCTTTTAGTATTTAATTTTTTTTAAATAAAATTTTTCTATGTTTAAAAAAAATATAATCATATAAATTTAACTACACTAAGAATTATTATTATTATATGAATTGAATATTAAATGTGATCATATCTAAGAAATATTCCTATAAAAAGAAGTTTATTTCAAAATTTCAACTTGCGGCCAAAAAATAAAACTTCCATTCTTAAGATGTTTTGAATTCTAAGTAGACTTAGATATTGATTGTGGTTTAGAATTTATGTGCAACTATGTTTATAAAATGGTCTTTGAGTTCACCAATTAAAAAACAAAAAAGACATATAATTTTAAGAGTTACTCCATTGCTTTTAATAATATAAAAATTATTTCATTAAATATTTAAAGTCCAAATCAGTTTAGAACATATCTGAGTTAATAAATACATTTCTGCGTTCATAATAGTCATTATCCTAGTTATAACCTTCTATGAGAATTCTACAAACACAGTTTCTAAGATCTAACACCTACAAATTTCATCCATCTAATTTTAATACTTTAAAAATTCCTTTAAATACTTATCTGATTTCATTTGTTTTATTTGCACATGTTAGCAATCATAGTTTTAAGTTTTAATACTATGCCTGATTGCAAATTAATACTATTTTTTATTTTTTTATTATTATTATTACTTGGTATTTTAGAAATGGATCAATGCCATAATTGAGCATATTGAGTTTAGCAGTCATTATTTAAAGCAAGGATTTTCTGATTCTGACCCTGAAGATGATGATATAATACCTGTTGGTACTATGCAAGACAAACTTCAGGTATAGAAATCAAAATAATCTTTAGGAAACAAAATGTAGGACTTGTATTGTATTTTAGAATTATATATGGCAAGATTATTTATGGTGGTATATAAATAATGTGGCATTGTAAGATTGAAATTGGGCTTTAATATGAAAGATATATTCACTGTAATGCAATAAATTCTGCTATTACTGCATACTTTACCTAAAAATCTTAGATGCACAAAAAACTTAATTTGTATCCAAATTATTTTATGCAATTATCATCATACAAATAAAAATTTTCAATATTAACTGTGAAACGTATCAATAAGGTGATTAAGACTCTAAAAATATACATTAGGTTATTAAATGGCTCAAGTTCATAACATGTTGTTTTGTTACTCACTGAATCTGTACCATACTTGAAAAAGACATAACTAATTTTATTATTCCTTAAATTGCTCTATTTAATTTCTGATGTTTAAATACAATATAAAATTAATGTTGCAAGAAGTCCAGATATTGCTTGCTATCTTAGATAATGGATACTTTAATAGTAATTCAGATTCAAGGATACTTATTTCTGTTGAATATTAGTGATTTCTAGTTCACTAAATGTATATATTTATTATTAGACCAGAATCAAAAGCTCATTAAATTCTATCATAAATATTGTCAAACCAAGTTTGAAGTTATCATCTTATATGGCTGTTGCTAAGCCCTATGCAAGAATATTTCTATAACTTACAAATCATTTTGAAAAAGACTTTTCAGAAGACCAAAAAGATGAATGCTTAATAACCCACTACATAAAATTTCAGAATAGTGCATCCTAATGCACATTGCACATCCTTAGCATGTACCTTTTAATTAGTCAAACAAGCCTTTCTAAATCAATCACATAATTACCCAAAATATATATATGTCTATATCTGTTTTGTTAGTTAGAATGAAAACTCTATTATTGAAGAAAACAGTAAACTTAGAGAAGAATTAAATGGAAGATGAATATATATCTTCAAATTTTGAAAACTTTACAACTTGTCAAGCACTGATGCAATGACATTTAAGTTCCAAAGAATTTGTTCTATTAAGTATTCTATTTTATTTTATTAGTATTTAGCATTTAATTTCTTTATACTAGTTGCTTTCTTACTTAAAGCTATAAATCACACCTATTCAAAATGCTTCCTTGTTTTTCAATCTTGAAATCATATATTTTCGTTAAAAAAAGTTAAGTCATACTTATGATTACGAACTGTCTTTTGTGTTAAAAACACCTGGTTTGTAAAAACTAAATAAAATGGCAATTATTGTATCTTTTGAAATAAGAAAAATCATATATATAATGCAATAATAGTCTATTTTTATTCAGTTATTTATTTTGCTCTTCCATAAAAACTTTAACATTTGACTTGTATTTTTTGCATTCACCTTATCAATTTCATTAAGGATTTTGGTTTACTTCATCTATTCAACTCAATTGATATTGTATATTAAAATATGCTACTATTTAAATTTCGTTTAACTTTTTTTTTTTTTTAATATGCATAATTCTGATGTTTATCTTTCATCTTTCAGACTGCTCAAGCTCACCTGCAAGTTTTTGAAAGAAGCATAGATGAATTGAAATCAAATTTTGAAAAACAGCTACCAAATTTCTCTTTTACTATATCCACTTTCTATGATGCTCCTGAAGCTAACAGATTTTATGATGAAGTAGAAAACATGGTCAATTCTGCTCGTAAAGTATCAACAAGCTTATCCCACTGTCTAACAGCTTTTGTTCAACAAGAAGAGGTGCGCAATTTGTAATATTGTAAACTTGCATGCATTGATTAAACAATTATTTTCTTTTGATATGGACACATTTTACACACACTAGAAATTCCTTTTAAGGTAAACTTGTAATCAAATTCCATTTGGAACGAACTTATTATAAACGTTTCTTGGTAAAAAAAAATGGGTGGGGGGGGGCTTCTTTTCAAACAAGATATTACAATAAATCTGCCCTGAGCTAATCTTCTTAAAAAACTTTTTGCATAAAAAAATTTAATTGCCTAGACATGCTTGAGCTCTCTAGGAGATTGTTCTTTAGTGACCAACACTAGAAAAAAAGGCATACTTCTATCATAAAGAAAAGTAATAACCTTTCAGAATCATAAGGAATCAATTCTAGTTATTCACTCATTTTAATTTCTTATTATCATACACCACTATAATAGTCTTATTTAGAAGGATAGATTTAAACTATGATTCTCATTTAAAAAAACCTATTAATTTTTTTTTTATATCATTATAAAAACAATTATCTAATTTTTTGTGAACTAAAATCAAAGGATTCAGGCAATATTTTAGAAAAGCATTTCAATTTCCTTTTTGATAGCTTCCAAGGCAATTCTACTATAACAAGAACTTAAAAATGATAAGTTCACCTAAGAATTCAAATTAATAGTTCAAAATTAAATCACTACAAGGTTGATTTGTGAGGGCATATTTTCAGCTTATATCTGTACAAATCTTCTTTTCTATTTTTATAGACTGATATTGTATAAAAAATTAATTTTTTAAAAATAAATTAGTACAAATAAATATAAAACAATTGGTAGAGATAATGGGACATTAGGACATATTGTATTTTAGTACACCTGCCCATTCTGAAACCCATAAAAGTTTAATTGAAATTGTGTATTAAACTTTCAGATTCGCACTGTTCAATTAAAGCAACAACAAGAGAGATGTCGTTTTCTCCAAGATGCTTTACACACTTTAGCTCAGGAACACCATGAATTAGAGAAATCCATAGTCAGCCCTTTCCACTCTCCTCCGCACTCGCCACACTATGATGACACAGACTGTGATGAGTTCTTTGATGCATTTGAAGGAGGTAAGATATATTTATTTTGTTGACCCTTCAACAGTTATTTAAATCAGTAAAACAGTACAAAACTATTGAAAATGGTTAAACTCACATTTATTTATATATTTGTCTTACTTTGTTTCTTGTGTTAAGTTGGAAGGGGACAATTTATTAGCTGTCTGGCTCATTGTCAGTTAGATTAACTCTTTTTGAGTATAGTTTTATGCCTAAAAACAGCTGGAAACATAAGCTAAGTATAGATGTAATCCAGTTAAATTGTCTTTTTATTTTAATTTTTAAAACAAGTTATTTCTAATTTGTCAAAATCAGAGTTATTTCTTCAATGGTAAAAATAAGTTTTAAAACCTATCTTTTACTGTTATTCCTCCTTCACCCACTTTAAAAAAAAATTGGTAAAAATGTTTTGTCATTTGTAAGACTGCAAAAAAGATGCTCATAAAAGTCTAATCTCATTGGTACCAAGCTGTTTTTAAGTTGAAGTATATGTATGTCTATATTGTGAATTTGTGTATATTTTGTGTAAAACTAAAAGCCTCGATTCAACAAAAACAAAAAGCCTAGAATATACAAAAACAAAAGGTCTAGAATTATACACAAACACATATATAACATAACACATAGAAATAAGTGCTTAGATCTATTTTGTGATGCTATTTAGCTCCTTGCGACCGCACACTATTTTCAGGTAAGTGCAACTATTATGTTAGTAAAAGTTTAAAGAGTAAATGCTTTTTCCCTAGTTATAGACTGCAAAAATATTATTTAATTTTAAAGTATAGACCTTAGACTAAAAAATTACATAAATGAATGAATTGTATGTAAATAAATTTTTGTCTGTTAACCTGATTGAGAATGCATGGATCGGGAACTGTTACAAATCAAATGTATAAACAATCAATTTTATCAATAAAACCTGATTTTAATTATCGATTAATAGTATCGTTTTATTATAAAGCAATGAAATTCAAACTGGTAATGAAAAATCATACCTATTTTATTCCATGTGTTGGTCATTTTTTGACAATCGTGCAGTAAATTGGAATTACCAACATAAGTTTTGTAACAATTTAGAGAATTTTTTTTCATCACAAATTATGGAATAATATAAAAAGTATAATGACATTCATTACCACATTTTAAAAATATATTTAAATTTTTATACACAATTTACTGTAATGCAATTAGGGTGGGTCAATTTCATTATAATCTTAGACTTTTTTTTTTATTTTTCTACCTAGGATTTTTAAAAGTGTGCAATCAATAGTTTTTAATTATAATTTTAGATTGGGAACCAATGTAATCTGATATGAATTATAATTGGTATCCATATAGAAATTTTGCCATCTACAGATCGTAATATATTTAAAAATCTAGTAGTTTCTAATCTTGCAGTTTAATATATGTTTAAAAATTTATTACTATTTAAATATTATATAAACTCTTTTATTTGTTCTATTTTTAACACATATGAATGGTAACATAACTATAAATATTTCATGATAGAATTTTATAATAAGCTTGCAAAGTAACATGTATAATATACCTAATATACTTGTTGATACATGTGCGTTCTTTCAAAGAACTGACATAAACCAATTTTCCACTATTTGATATGATAGTTGTTTTTATTTAAAAAAAAATTTCAATTTCAAAGAACATCATCCCTTAATTTAATAACTCTCCATTCTATATTATTATTATTGATCTGACACGAGCTCTTTCATGTGTCCTAATGTGCTATCAAACAAGATATTTTAAGAACAGCTATTTAAGTTTGAAATATACACCATATGTACATAGTAATAATTTTAAAAAATTTGGATTTATCTCCATGTTTTTTAAAGTCAAATTCAAGTTATTATAATTTTTTATTTTAATAATGTGATCAATAAATTTTCAGCACCAAAGTCCCTTTTGTGTTTTGAAGAAATTATTCTGAAATGAGGTATAGTTTAAAAATAATTTTGTTGCATGCATTTGGCTTACAAAAAAATGCATGATTTTTTTTTTTAAATTAATTTTCTGAGAATTTTTTTTTTACATCTCATAATTTAATTCTAAAAATTTTAACATCCAAAAAGGTTCGTTGCACTCGTCTTGCATGGCAAGATCCTTCTCTTGGCTAACAATTCACTTTGTGTAGCTTCTTTACTTTTACTGTTCTGTTTGTTTCAGCATATCATACAAAATCTCAAACTATTCTTTTCATTCTAAGTTATTTGCAGAAGCTTCAGAATTGAAATAATTCTGACATTATTCTTTGAGCTTTGTGGTTGTAGCATGTTCTGTTGTTGAAATATCCACTTTGAAAGCTGGCTTGTTCTCGGTGTCTTTATGTGTCATTCATTGTACTATCCTTCATGTTACACTGCAAGAAATTATCCTAGAGTAAACTTTTTTTTAAAAATAGGTGCTAAATCAGCTAGAATATTTGGAAAATTTGTATAGCTGCCATTAATTGTTGATTAGTGTTTTTGTTTCACTATTTATGTTTGAAACACAAAATTTGGCATAAGTGTTCTTTATTGGAAATATCTATTTGATTAGTTGAAAATGAGATGCAAGTTTTGTTCAAAAATTCTTTAGGAATCTTATGTTTTCTAATTACTTAAGGTGTATAAATAAAAGTTGGAAAGGCATTCTTTTTAAAATAGAGTATGCAACTGTTTTACTTTTTTAAAAAAAAGTGATTAATTTAATCAGGGCACTTTGCAGGGAAATCAATATTGTTTGCAATAGGAAATCAAATATAACTATTATTCCTCATATGTAAAATGTCATATGTGTAATAATTTTTAATTTTTGTTCACAATATTTTGCCTCTAAGCTGAGGTAAAGAAATATTACAAGCTACACCCAAACAATCTTTACTTCAAGATCGTAATTTAACGGAAAAGACCATTATTTTTAATTAAAAAATCCTATATATAAAAGCCAATGTTATCAGTAAGAAAAAACTGAATGTTGAAAAATTGGACTCCTTTACGGAGATTGATTTTTCATCTGCAAACCCTACTTTCAAAATGATAGGATCGTGACTAATGATCTCATGTCAATTGTCGGTCTTTCTATTAAGATTTTTTTAGGGATTTCTCTTATTCAAGAATCAAATGTAGGGTATTTTTTAAAAAAAAAGCCTCCAATAAAGCATTCCTTTCTTGAAATTGGATAACTTTCAGGAATCTAGACATTGTTATGAAGTTTTGAACTACAACCCTCTTAAGTTTTTACACTATGAAAAAAATATATATAACTAACCTAAGATGTTGCATAAAAAATATTTCTAATAGAACTGGGCAAGGGCTAGAATGTTATAGAAAGCATCTGTATGTATGGAAACAGTGTCAGTCTTTACTATATTCCTTTAATGTTGTTAAACAACTTCTTTCTGTTGGATTTCCATTTTCCAGGCAAATTTGGCTTTTCAATGTCTTACAAAATAATCTCAGGAACAATCTTCATAGATAGCTACGTGTGTATGAAAAATGACTGCATATCTTTGAGATAATTCTATTAGCCTTATGAGAGTGACAGCTACTTAGACAAATAATAATTGAATCAGACATTGTAAAAAGGGGACATTTCACTAGGTTTTAAATAGAACATGCCCCCTTTTTTTACAAAATCTGAGATCAGAAGCACAAAACAAAAAATTAATTTTACCAAGATCAGGAAAAAATCAGCTTTATCATAAAAAAAAAACCTATCTAAATTAATCAGTCTATAATGATACCATTATTAAATACAATCCTTTCATGTAAAATTTGATGTATTTTTTGTCAAATTTTATGGTGCAATGTTTAATAAGGCAGAGGTAGGTTAATAACAACAACATAATACCATTGAGGAATAATTAAGATGTTGCAAATGCATTACTGATCACATTCAGATTACCTATTGTAGATTTTAACCTGTTGAATAGAATTTAGTATGAAATTATAGATAATTAAAAGTGTATCTTTATCAGATTGGTCAGCTTTTTTCTTTCTGATGTTCTTTCATATTCAAAGTATTACATTTTTGATTTTGTATGCTCTATATTTGTATTTAATTTGCATCATTTAATAACAGTGAAAAACTATGGTAACAGGGACTGGGTCCTATCAAACCGACATAAAACTCTAACTATACACAATGTATTTTTAAAGTTTCAAAAAGTTTCAATTTCCTTTTGTAGATTTTATTTGTTCTTTATTTTTAATTCATCGACATATTTTTTTTTGTGCAAATCACTTTTCATTTAGTTACTTTTCTTTACAAAATACGTTTTTAATTTTAAAATTTTTTCATTGAATGAAAGAAAAATAAATGTTTTCCATGCTATAGAGCCATCACATAATATAGCTTTTATTTTCTCCTGAGAAAAGTCTTCTTACACTTAGTTAAATAACCGTGCATTTGTTTCTCAAGGGGGATAGACGATATAGTTTTTAGCGTGCTGGCTTCTAGACCGCGAGGTTGCGGGTTTGAGTCCCGTGCAAGACATGGGTGTTTGTAAATGTATGTTGGCTTGTCAAATGATGAATGTTTTGGTGCATTATAGTCCTTGTGTTGCTGATGGCGCCAGATGATCTGAAAACAACCAACCAAATCAAAGGGATAGTGAGTTGTATTTATTCAACTCCTACTATCTTGTTTACATGGTTCGTACGTTTTTAAAAAACTTTGAAAACTGCTTGAAAAAAAAAAAATTTCATTTTCAAGTGCTTGAAAACCTTGACTTTTTTTTTAAATGTGTTTAAAGTGCTTAAATTTCATTTTATTTTTTAAAAATATAGTATTTTGAAAAAAAATTTGTTACCAAAATCCTTCGAATTTGATTAAGCCAATCAGCGACCAGGAAACAACGAGAATGCGTCATTCTTCCCGCTTTCCCCTTTCGCAGTGCGACGCGTGAACTAATAATACGGCGCAGCATGTTTGAAAATTGGTTTTCTCTGATCGAATCACGTGATCTCTGCTTTTGCGTACTGTTTAAAAATGGCAGAAAAATACATTTTCAATTCAAGCTGGTTAGAAAAACTGGAACGTAATTCATGATTCCTAAGTGTTGAATCCGCATTTTGCACAATGTACTTTGTGTTGCCAAAAATTGCAGAGTAGTATCAATTGGAAAGAAAGTGCTCTAAAAAGATATGTGAAGAGCAAAAATTCGCATGGATTAGGTTCTATAAGAAGTTCTATGAGCATTGTTGGCACTATTTCTAATCATAAAAAAATACCAGGAAAGCATATATTGCCCGCAACAATCAAGTCGTCATCGATATCATCTCACGCGCGCATGGTGGAGGTACTTTGTAGTTTAAAACGAAGTTTTAGATATTGAAATATTATGGACATTGAAAATCATAAAAAAATCATGGCTTCTATAAATCAAATGAAAACACTGATACATTATTCCGTTGCATATTCTCCGACAGCGCGATTCGATCTAAATTTTCATGTGGTGAAAAAAATATGTTGTATTTGGAATCAAGCTTTATCTTTAAAGGGAATTAGAAGACAGTTTAATCTCTGAGAATTTTGTACTGTTATTTAACGAAAGTTTCAATGTGATGAAACAAAAAAATAAATGGATATTCATTCCCGAAATTGGCGTAATAGGTAACCAAGCTTCTGTAATAGCTACCTACTTTACTTCTGCTTTTAAGGGACATAGTACAGTCGCCCCTGGATGTATCGTTCTTGTCAGAAGACAAGCTAAACGCACGATACAACAGGCGAAATGATAAAATGTAAAAATGAGAAATAATAATAATAATAAAAGGGGGGGGGGGGGGAACAAAGTAAAAACGGGATATATCCAAATGCGCGATATATAACGATGGGTTACTGTACTGCTTCTGATATACTCGAAAGATTATTTTTTCTATTGTAACCTTAAAATTTTCTTCACCATTTATTAAAAATACCAACTAAACGTTTTTATACTGCTTCTGATATACTTGGAAGATTTTTTCCCCCTTCTATTGTAACCTTAAATTTTCTTCTATTAAAACCTAAAAAAAATGTTTGGTATTTACTCGATTTAAACAAGCACCGTTTACCAAAAAAAAAAAATAAGAATTTATTTTAAGGTATATTTGTGTTGATACCACATCCTTGAAAAGTGCTTGAAAAGTCCTTGAAAAGTCCTTGAATTGTTTTTCTTCAAGTGTACGAACCATGGTTTATAAACAAGAAAAAGGTTATAAATTTTAACTAGCATAATCTTCAAGTACGGTTTACATAGCAACGAATCTTTAGCGTGTCTGTGTTTGTATGCAATGTCCTTTTTAGGGAGCTAAGTGAGCATGTGCTTGCGCCCTGAACCTTTTTAGTGTAGGAAGAATGGTGTGCGGTGAACCTGGTTCATAACAAGGCAACACCTAGGATCTATGCACGTTTCTTAAAATGTAAGAAGCTACCTCTTGTGTGTCCCTGTAACCCTTGCTCGCGTAACTAGTGGTTTCCGAAAATCGTCACGTCTCTTTACTGATCCTGCTGTAGCCTCTTCCCTCTTAGACTTCTATTTATTAAAAGGCTCACAAATAGTTCGTTATTCGTGATTTGATGCTGATCGCACAACATATATAATTTATAAACTTTATTTACTTATCTATTTTAACAGAAATATCTTTAAAATGGGAACTGTTTATTAGTATACATTTAGGCAGTGCTAGAAGTGTGGGTAGACGCGGAGTGACGTGTCTCCTCATTTTCCAAGAAAATACCCATGCGTCCCCCCACTTCTAAAATCACTAAAATCCATCCCCCCACTTTTAAAAACACTCAATCCGTCTAAAAACTACTAAAGAAAAATAACGTTAACCTTTAAAAGTAGTGACACTGGGAAAAAGTGATTTAAAGTTTTCAAATGTAAAAATGAAATCTATTTATGGCATATATCATACAACTATAAAAATGTATTTTACTACTTTGTAAAAAGATATAAGTATTTTTATCAACAAATACTGTTACGATTGGTCAACTTTCACCTTTGGAGAATCTTTAAAGTTAAATTTCTATTCCTCTTTCATATAAAGACAAACTATTTAGAAAAAATGAAAGATATCTATAATTTAATATGAAAGTGTGCACGTTTAGAAAATTAATTAATTCTAAATAAACAGTTATGTATGCAATTTTGAGTAAAAAAACTAAGTCGCAGAATTTTCACTAAAATAAGAATAAAGTGTTAGGAAGTATAAATTAATTCCTTCCTAGTTAATATTTTTAATATAAGATAGGAAATTATAAAAAATTTCATGGGGGGGGGGGGGTATTGCACTTGTCACCAACTTTTGGGCACCCCCCTCACTTCTACCACTGCATTTAGAAGCCTTACGATCTACAGCCTTCAGATTTCATTCATTTTTTACAAGCTCATCTTTATCTCGCGAAGTTTAGTTTCCTTGGAGATGTATTTCCTTCTAACAATCTGCTTTATCAAACTTCAATTATATCTCGACACTGGAAATGTTCCACTCATCTATTATTATCTTTTAACCGTATAATCTGTTTAAAAAAAACTTTTCCTGCTCAGTACAACTTTTGGATAATGGGAGTCTTTTATTTCGAAATTTTTTTCGGTTGGGTCGCGCAGCGTTACTTCTGGAGTTTGCAGATTAGATGAAAAAATTCGAAGATTTTTGTCGCAGTTCGATGTTGAAAGTTTTGAGTAAGTAAATTATTTATTTTCTTATATTTATAATCAGAATTTTCTGAAAGGTGGTACAATAACGTAGATAACAAAAAATCTTTCGTTTGTCTGACATGAAATACGATCATCGCTGTATTTTTTCCTAAGTATTCGCCAATTTTATTAGTATTGCATTTGGCATTCTTCAAAAATGTAATGATAAATATTTCTCTGTGTAAAATCGCGTTATCTTATCCTTTTATATCCTAGAAAGTATTATAAATCGTGTTCCAATGCCAAAAATAATACAATTAGTTGAATCGTAAAAAGTTAAATTGTACAATGAGTCAAATTATACTACCTTCCAAAATTTGGTTTCAAACATTGATGTAGTTTTTTTTATCTCTATGTTTTGTAAGAGAAAAAAAGCTTTTGTTAAAAAAATTGTCTGTGATCTGTCTAACCGTATCAGATCGTTCTATGATGTTCAAATTTGGAACTGCTCATGAAACTTGAAATTATTGCTAGCATTCATTTTACTTTAAAAAAAAAAAAAACCTTTTAGTAAATATGTAAATTTTACAAATACGTAAATTATACATTTCACCATACCTTTAGAATGGTTTTACAATTTTTATTATAATAAAACATTTTTCACATGATAACCATCATTTTCAGCTACTATTTGAAATTTTAAGATATGCAAGATATATTTAATCACATATCAGTAAACTTGTAAATCCTAATTATAAAATATGGCAACTCTCCCACACATTTAACTAAAGAACAAGAATTAAATTGTCGTAATTTAATTCTTTTGAAAATCTAGATAATTTGCATTCAGTTCCTTGTACATATTTTTGCATTAGGTTGGTTGGTTGCTTTGTACGCTCAACGACCTGTTTTTTGCACAATAACGGTTAATCAGGCCGGGACATACAGCTTTGACGTGGATTCCAAACCACAACGAAGATTAATGCATAATAAGGATTCAAAGGGCGCCACCTTTGGCATGCGAGGCCAGAGCAATAAACCCCATAGCCATGAGGGAAAACTTTTGCTTAAGGTATGGTGAATATGGGAATATCTTAGAAGTCGACGATATATCGATACGACGATATTCTTATCGATATTTCTAAAAAAATATCGATATTAAAAATATCGATAAAAGTCACCGATATATCAATATTTTCAAACATTTTTAGTTTTTTGATGATGGTTTTGTAGTTCCATGTGTTTTTTCGATTTTCCTTATTCCTTTTTCAAAAACTTCAAAACTGAAGTTTGAACTTGACTGAGGGACAGTTAAAATGTCACCAATATTCAATATTTTGCCATACACTTAGAAGCTATTGAAAATTATCTAAATTTTTCTTAAAATCACTGCACCAATTATGCGAAAATATAACTTCTTTTTTTTGTGTAATAGATCCATTTCAGTTGAAAAAGTAGTCACCTTACAAAAAAGCGATAATGAAAAGTAAAAATTTGCCCCGAAAAACTTTGTTTCTGGCAAAATTAAAAATCAAATAAAAAAAAAATCATGTATCGATATATCGATATTTTTTTCTATGCAACGATATAGTATCGATATTTATTTTGATCGATATTTCCGACCTCTAGAATCTCTACTTCGCACCCATCACAGACGATTATCGTACGAAGTTAAGGATATGGGTTTGCATTTAAATTTATAACTTGTCATCCCATTGTGGTCCCAAAATGGAACCAACAGATTTTTGTAGAGAATTAATGTATGAAGAAAATATATATTTTTGAAAAAAATAAAAATACCCCTTTTTGAGAAATCGCAGGTCAAACTATTTGACCTTAAAATTAAAATTTTTAAAAATTGCTACAAGTGATACATTATAAGAAAGCCCTAATATTCAGCTTTTTTTTTTTACCCAAAAGCAATGTTCTATGGTGATTAGGGACAAAATTATGTTCAAATCTGTAAAGCAAAAAATGCGAAATTTTGACCTTTTGGCCCATTTTTCAAGCGCCGTATTTCAGAAACCAAACGATATCCAAACCTAATGTTGACCATTTTTTCTTTTCACTATGAATACAACAAGTGATCAAAATTTTATTAAAATCTGAAGCGTTCGGGTTGAAAATGCTACTTTTTTGTGTTGATTTGACATGGAATGACCCTATTATATTGCCGATATTTTCGTAGTTGTGATGTTCATTTCTGCCGATACCTAGATTTTCGCCGGTATTGTAAGCTCTCTAGCTTTTGCTTATACTTTCGTTAGAGTGATGGTCATTTTCGCCGAGGTTTACGCTAATACAATACCAGCTATTACCGAGATTTTTAACACCGTTTTGTAGCCATTCGCCTAGACTCCTATTAATGCTATTGCCGCTATATCCGTGATTAGTGCCTGTTTAAGGATCGATTTCGCCGTTTGATTTGAATCTATGCAGAATTACTAAACATTTTATATCATGTTATATAAAAATATTCTGAAAATTAGTCCCAATTGTAATTTTTCTAAATAATCTGTGTTTAAAATTGTTATTTTAACTGCAATTGTATGTAAAATTGCTTGTTGCTCTTTATTTTATTTTATTGGACAAGCTTAATGATATGAATAAAACTTTAAATTTTAGAATTTCTAGCACCTAATGTAGCTTAAAAATTTGGAAAATTAGGTTTAATTAGATTTGGCCTGGTTATCAATGTAACATGCCATAATTGCTTAAGGTTGTTTGACTTGTTGAAAAGTTGAAGGTCTTGCCAGTTTGCATCGCTTTCACATGAATTTCGTGTTTTTTTTTTTTTTTTTTGCTTTGGAGCTATGCCATGTCTGATGACAGCACAAGGTGTATTCCTACATCTAGGTGTTGCTATTTTGAACCATTTTTGCTCACGGACAGACAGAGACGGTGCAGTTTTATAAGTGCACATGGAAAACTACAATTTTTTTAAGTATAGCTTAAAATGTGCATTATTCATATTTTTAATTTTTTTTAATTGGTGATTGAGGGGGATTCTTAAGGCTCCGAAGATTATTTGTCACATGAAAACAAGGCATAATGTTTCAAAGTTGTAAGAAAGAAAGAAATGCGTGTTCTTGTAATTGAGTTTAAACACTTTATTCTGCTTAGCAAAATTTAATTTTCCTACAAACTGATAAAGCACATGTACCATTAAAAGTTTAGATTACTGTTTTATATCCTATCTCTATTTGCGTTTGAATTTTTGGTATGGGAACTTGTCTGGGCGAGACCTGTATTAAAAACGTCTCGCATGTCTGTAGTGTATTTGTTTTGTGGGAAGTGGCGGCTCGTGGTCAAAAATGTTAATGGAACAGGGATCCCGCCCCCTTACCTTCACTTCCTACATTCATTCATGAATGGAAATTCTAGAATCTTACTAATTCAAAGTTCCCTTTCAATATTTACGAAATGGTATGAAAAAGAAAATGAAGAAAAAAAGGGGGGGAAAAAAAAAAAACTTTTTTTAACTTATG
Source organism: Linyphia triangularis (assembly GCA_963978545.1). Taxonomy (NCBI): domain Eukaryota; kingdom Metazoa; phylum Arthropoda; class Arachnida; order Araneae; family Linyphiidae; genus Linyphia; species Linyphia triangularis. The sequence continues at coordinate 43,863,778 of OZ021724.1, forward strand.
TTTCTAACTCCATGTTTCTAAAAGGTTCAATTATAAGTTTTAGTATGAACTTAAGACAACACGAAAACACATGTGTCAACTTATTTGGAATTTCACTCCTGTGGTTGTACCTCACTCGACGATCATCCGATTTAGTTGATTTTAGCGAGTTTTTTTTCCCTCAATTGTGCATTGCGCAATAGCTTTGTTATTTACAGGTTTTTTTTTATCTACCGTAGAAATTCCATCTTCATTTGCGATTCTAATTTTACATTTTAAAATAATTAGTAAAATAAATAATCAAAATTGACTACCAATTTGTAAATTTTAATTTCAAACTAATAATTTTGTTGCAGCCCGGCTGTACTTGCCAATGTTTGTGAGAATGTTGTTCTCGGACAAACGGACAGAACCTTTGCATTGACTTCTCTCTACATTAAAGTTGTGTAGAAGCTAAAATGCACTGATTTTGATGAGAATAGTGTAAACTTTTTTCTTTAATTATTTTCACTCGTTTTGAAAATTGTTTTGCCTTCCACTATGAGTACATCTTAGTCATAGTCGATCTCCGCATCTATAATCAAGGTGATTGAGTTGGCATTCAACTACTTGACTTAGTTTCTGAAGTTATCAATTTCATTTCCTAGAAAGAATTTTAAATCCCTTTAAAACAATCTCTTTTTTCCGAAATTATTCTGCTTTTACTCACGTGTATGTGCTTCACGCCCCATTTGGGAACTCTCTTCACGGATGCTTTCCGAAATGTCTTCAGGCTATAAGTTTCTAAAAAGAATGGAGATGCATTACGTTTAGAATGTAGTTCTTGTTTGCCTCTTGTGGGTGAATTAAATTACTGGTTCTAAAATTTTTATTTTACTCAAGATTGATTATCAAGTGATATATATGTATAATTTAGACACGTTCAAAAAAAATTAAGTCCCATGTTATTGTTGAAGTATATATTGAAAGGCAAAGCTTTCAAAAAATATTTTTATTCAGGAGACAAGTGGGTCAAGTCCATAGATATCGCCGGAAAAACAACTAGACATTGAAAAAAAAAACGTCAAGTAAAATGGTCAGTCAGAAAAAGTTATGAAATGTAATCAAGCGGCCGCGTATAATTTCTTTGGGTTACTTGTACACAATGAACTAAATTGGGATTATTGGGAGAAATCCCCATAGGCAGTCAATACTTGGTAGGCTAGAGTTTTTTTTTTTTTTTTAATTAATCTCAATTCACTGCAATTGGTACAAAGTAGCTCAAACAAATGCAATGAGATTATTCCGGAATAACTCTAGCCTGCCAAGCTCTGATTGCCTATGTGGATTCCTCCTAATAATTAGTCCATTGTGTACGAGTGCCCCAAAGAAACTAAAAGCGGCCGCTTGGCAGCAAACATTAGATTTCACTACTTTTTCTGACTGATTATTTTACTTGGCTGGCTTTTTTTACAACATCTAGTTGTTTTTTGGGAGATATCAATTCTTTTTGTTTATGTTCTAAATGAGTAAGATACGATCGATAGATGTTTCGGCGTGAATAACCGTATCGTTGCTTTAAGCTTAAAATGGAGTAACCGACAACACCGCTAGATTCACATACGACTCTTTGTATTAAGAGCGATAGCAAATGTCATTATTTAATATTGTTGAGAGATTTAGGTTTGCAATCCAAATCCTTTGCGTTTGTACCAAGTAGAAATCCTCCTTCCCACACCAAGAAATAGAGGATTACCAGCTTTACATACCAATAAATATTTTAAAAATGTGTTTCAAAACAACTTCCTTTTGAAATATAATATTTGTTATTATCTTAAAAGAAATGTAGTTCAGCAATCTTCGGTGGTGATGAAGTCGTTAAGGTATCAGGCTAGTGATCAGCAGGTGCGTGGTTCAAATCCAACCATATATCCAGAAAACTTTATTTTGTACTGAAAGGGGTTCTCTAACTCTCATAGTTGAAACACGTGTTTTCAGAGCTTTGATAAGCATGCAATTTAATTATAAAATAAGTAAATTTTACTTTTTTTACAGTACACTTTTTTACACAGTTTAAATAGTTCAACTTAAAGTATAAAAGTCACTTCTGGAAATTGTGTGAAAGGTGAATATCCGAAATCCGTTGACTCATTTTAATCCGTCATAACCCGGGCTAAAATTCCCGGCTTCCGGTTCCGGAATCATTTCTGGAGAGGGGGGGTCCCAAGGTCCCAAGTATCGGGATCATTTCCTGAGGGTACAGACCCTCGTACCCATCAAATCATTTAAGAGTCACTTCCTTTAATCAAGCTGAGAAGAATACAAAAATAATGGTCAAAAATCTAGTTTTGGTTTGTAGTGGCTGTCTTCGGTTAAATAACGAAATATAAAACATTGGTTCTACATAACCTCACAACACTACAACTTTTGAATGCTTTTCAGAATTTTATATTTCCTAATTTGTAGGCGCAATTTATCAGGATTTCAAAAGTTTAAAGGAATTGTACTAGGAGTTGATGAGCATTAGCGAACAGGGTACGAGGAAGTCTGGTTGTAATTACTTTGTTAAAATATTAGAGATTGACTTTTCATTAAAAGATAATCGATGGACTTCCAGTATTAGTCTGGGCGCTAATGTCGAAAAAAGTGGTCCCGTGGGCCACTTCATGATGCAAACATGTGGGTGGTGTCATTCTCTTCGTATGAATGCGTAGAAAATGAAAATCGATGGTGGGTATCTGGCATCCCGATACGAGGGGCGCTACAGTCGAAAATCCAAAATGGCCGCCGCCGTACCACTTAACGTGCATTTTTGTCGAATAATGGCTTCCCAACTCATTTTACGAACTAGTTAACTATTAGAAAACTTGTAGGAAATCAAATTTCCTTTCCAATGGTATATAACACATGCATGTTAGGTCACGATCTTAAGTACGTTTTTCAGGTTACTTGGTCTGTACGCTCAGCTATCTATACTTTTGCACAATAACGGCTAATCATGCCGAAAACTGCAGCTGAACGTGGATTCCGAACCACAAAGATCATCCATGTCCAACCCGGAATTCGAACCCGGCACCCTTAGCACGCGAATCCAGAAAGCTAACTACACAACTATCAGGTCAGTTGGAAATACAGACTGAGATTTGCACTTGGCAGCTACACAGAACATCATAAAGTATTTCTATGCCTTTGATCGACTAAACTATGCAAGAATGATTCCACTGTACTTGATGGATAAGTGGGTGGACTTGATGGATAAGCTATATGGCAAGAATTGCAGCAAGTAAAGTGGGTTGTTAATGAAACCAAAATACCATTTTGCGCTTTAGGAGCCAATGGTTGGTTGGTTGTTTTCAGATTATATGGCGCCGTCAGCAACACGAGGGCTATAATGCGCCGAAACATTCGTCATTAGACAAGCCAACATACATTTACTAACACGGGACTCGAATCCGCAACCTCGAGGTCTAGAATCTAGCACGCTAACCACTATACCGTTTGGTCGGCTTTTATGAGCCAATGAATCTCTGGAACACCAGAACAGAAGACTTGAAGACCAAGGTGGACTTAACAGGCATCACTCTAAATAAGAGTGCTCGGACAAGATTCTTTCTGCCAGATCCGAGCTCACAAGAATTGCTGTATTAACCAATGCAATGATTAAAAATACCACCCTCAATGCTGAATGTCATCTATAATATTATCATCAAAATAATATAATATTGTCTATCAGTTCGCAAGCGTCAGGATCACAAAGTGGAAAAGTTTATAGAGGGTTTTAACCAACCTTTTTAAATGCAATACAGAACATCTTATACATCTGGTGTACAAGCAAGTTCTTTCCGATGACGTTCAAAAAGACAAGTGTACAGTTGCTGATATTGGTGAGAGTCTTCTTTCCAAATTCCTTGAGGAACACATTAAAATGATCAACCAACCATCAGAAAAATCAGTACCATCAAAGTCTTCAGTACAGTTTTGGGCACCAATAAGAAAGATGAAACTTATGCCTGCAAAACAGCATTCCAAAATTTTAAAGTAACATTGAAGGGAAAATTGTTAGAGTTAAAAGATGATTTTTCAATATTTTCTAGACTGATGATTGCAACAAGAAGTCGGGTGATATAGATTTGAAAGCAACTTTTTGTTTTTATGAATTCTCATTATTGCCACCTGTTTTGTTTTTCCTACATGGATGTATGTATTACTGCTCGGAAAAAATCAAGCTTATGGGTATCCGGAGGAGCTACCTCAAAATTTTTACCCTTCATCCAATGAGAAAAGCGAATTCTAACACAATTCTTTTCCAGTAGATGAGACAGCACAAACTGTTGCAGTAGTTGATGGAATGGCACCAGCTGCAATCTATTGATAAACCTATGAATGTTAAGACTTCTGAAGAACTTGCAGATCACATTGTCAGACAAAAATCAAAGAAGTTTGGTATGTACAAAGAAGTTCACATAATATTTGATATCTACAAACAGAGTTCGCTGAAGACATTGACAAGGGTGAAACGTCAGGTTAAATCGGCCCCTATCCAATACAAAGTGCACCCATCAACAAACATCCTAAAATTAACCATAAACCAGTTACTTTGCACGAAATGACTAAGGATGAACTGACAGAATACCTGTCATCCAAGATTATGGACTATGCAGTCAAGAATAATAAACAATTTGTTTGTGTTGGAGAAATCATGCAAATGCAAGCCATATGGACAAGTCGTGTCTTGAAACCACGCAGGAGGAAGCAGATACTAAAATAATTTTGCACAGTATACATGTTGCTTCCAGAGGCATTAGCAATATTAACAAATACTCTGCAGACACAGATGTATTTGTACTTACTCTTTGGAGATATCTTATATGCTTCCAAGAGAATCCAGCATTATAGTGGGTAGTAGCAGAAACAAACGGTTAATTCAACTTCAGTCAATTTATGACATGCTATTAGGGCCAAATAAGTCTTCAGCACTACCAGGACTCCACGCCCTTTCTGGTGCTGGTAACACTGAATCATTTGCTGGAAAAGGAAAGATTATATGGTGGAATGTTTTTTATGTAGCTAGTGATGACATTATAGCTGCACAGGGCCTTATGAGCAATTTTGAAACCTTTCCTCAGAAATGTTACAAATGTTAGAGGCATTCGTTTGTCAGTTGCGTATGTACCGCGAACCAAAATGACATACATTGTGGAGGTAAGATGGTGGCTCTTCACTAAAAAACAAAAGACTGGGGAACATCTTGCACCAGCAAAGGTATCTCTTTATCCAGGTCTTTTTAGTGCACGCTACCAAGCAATGATTTAAGCACAAGATACTCGACCGCATCCTGACATACCTCAACCTACTGATTTTGGCTGGTCGCTTGTGGAGGGGAAATTTGAGCCTATTACATGTACAGAAAATTGTGCTCCGCAGGTGCTCTTAGAGTTGACTAAGTGCTCCTGTCTGAAGCGTCGGTGTGGCCTTCTCTGCCGATGCAATATCAACAATCTGCCTTGCACACAGATGTGCTCATGTGGTAGAGATGATGACTGTGACAACACTGCAATTGTTGACCTGATGATGAATGATAATGAGGAAGATGAGGATGAAGATGTTAATTTAACTTAATGATAATGAAAAATCTTAATATTGTTTACACAATTTGTTATATAGGTATAATAAAAACTATTACACTGTTACACTCTTTTTTGACATTCACATTCCAAATGTTAAAAACTTTGTCGTATCAATATTGATCTGCCGTAGTTTATTATCAATCTGTTGTAGTTTATTTACTTGTGAAAAGTGCCAAGGTTTTATTTTACTGTCCAATCTGTAAATATTAACTCTCTGTGATGCTCATTTATCTTATAATATAATGTGGAAACTATTATTAGAGTCCCAAAGAAATGCCCAATAATGGTGCCCTTTTTGAATTTTAAATCTTGGAGTGACAATGTAAAGGTGCTATTACTGTCAGAAGGCTTTTTATTTCCAAAAAGTTGTCTGGTAACCAACATGTTCCTACAGCCTACCGGAAAGCTATAATTCTGGAAAGTCGTTCCAGCAACGACAATGCAGAGGCCATCTTAAATTTTGACTAGGTAGATATGCCATTATCAAAGTTATTTTATTTCCTTCAGTTTCCCAATAGCCAATAAGTGAATAAAGCGAACTAAGAAGCTATTACTCTGAAAAACGCACTGCCCATTTGATGGCTGTGTGGTTAGTGCTCTAACTTTTCACGCTAAGGGTGCCAGGTTCGAATCTCGGTTTGGGCATGGATGTTCTTAGTGGTTCGGAATACACGTTCAGGTGCAGTTCTCTGCCTGATTAGGCTTTATTGAGCACATGTATAGATCGCTGAGCGTACAAACCAACCAACCTGAAAAACGTACTTATAAGATCGCGACGCGGCGGCCATTTTGAAATTTGTAATTTAACCTAACATGCATGTGTTATATACCATTGGAAAGGAAATTTTATTTCCTACAAGTTTTCTTATAGTCAACTAGTTGGTAAAATGAGTTATGAAGCCATTATTCGACAAAAACGTACGTTAGGTGGTACGGCGGCGGCCATTTTGGATTTTCGACTGTAGCGTCACTCGTACCGGGATGCCAGGTACCCACCATCGGATTTCATTTTCTACGCATTCATACGAAGAGAATGACACGATCCACATGTTTGCATCATGAAGTGGCCCACGGGATTACATTTGCTCCCGGACTATATCTTGAAAAGCTTAAACGAGAAATGAATGAAATATGTTTTGATTTAAGAATAAAAATTGCCACTTTAAATTATGAATTGTGTTCATTTAGCTTTTGATGTATGCGTTGTGTAACAAATACAAAATTCTGAATAATGTCAGTCTCAGTCAGTTCGCCGTTCTCGAAAATAATTGAGGTCTCTGCACGAGGCGGAGGTGGAGACCGCGTAGTTACAATCTAACAATGAAGGATTGCCAAGCGTTGATGTTTACATAACTACATATGATTAGGAAATGCAAAATCTTCAGTTTCAATTTTATTATCTGTTGTCAAAATATTTTGAAATCCAGTAAAATTTTACAATTGATTTATTATTGCAGTTAAGCAAGTTGAATTCTGTCAGTAAAGTTTAAAAATTTTAGATTTAGCTACTACAGTGACACAATTCCATGACAGAATACGAGATTGTTTTTTATAATCAAATTATATATAATTATATATACTAGGGGGCTTCGCCCCCTGCTCGCTAACGCTCGCCAACCCCCAAACGCCTCGCTGCGCTCGGATTGAGCGGCTTTGCCGCTCGAATTTGTGGTTAAAACATCTTGCTGCGCTCGAATAGGTTTGCCAGCCATAAAAAATGTAACCAAATTTTTATAAATTTAATGAAAGGCCTAATAGAGAAAACACCCAAATTGCAAGTTTCATAATAGAAAGTTAAATATACTATCCGCCAACATTCTGACTTAAAACTTCATTAGCTATGCCCTTACATTGAAGTCCCAATATCTTTTATTTATTCTGATAAGTCGCCCCGTTAGAGAACGACGTCCAACGCGAGGCATTTTCTGGATAGAAATACTTCAAAATAATAATTACTCTAATACAAAAATGCTTCAGAAAAACAGAAAAAATCAATTTTGAAACGAAGAGTTTAAAAAGAGCTTTAAAATTAGCAACGGATTTGTTGTTTACATACGTAAGGATGTTGCCATTCATATATTCAAAATCATTGAGGCTTTGTAGTAGCTTAATGATGAAAAATATTGAAATTTAACTAATTAATAAAGTGTTAATAAATTATTTTGGCACGTTTTGGCAAATCTACAGCTTATTTCCTTTAAAATGACACCTTGATCATTGAAATTGGTTGAGCAGTTTAGGCGGACGGACTAACCCCAAAAAACGTATTGCCTATTAAATATATAGAAATATATAGATATTGAATATTGGTACTTGCGTATTAACACCACCGCAGCTTCAGATTTGGCGGTTTTTAAGTGCCGCCAATCTCCACCTAAAATTTTTGCGACAAATCTATAATAATAAAACAAGCTGTGTGTCTATCTGTCTGTGGATCTATAGAAACCTACTTAAAATTGGAGTAGAGCTCTGAAATTTTCAGCATAAGTAGTTTTAGCCTTCTAATTGTATATATCACAAACAGAATGTTAAAATTTTAATTAGTTCTTTTTTAATTAATTGTTTTAATTAATGAATATGTTACAAAATATATCTAATAGGGCTACAACTCTGAAATGTTCAACATAAGTAGTTTTGCCCTTTTAATAGGACTTTTAAAAAACAGAAATAAACATTTTACAAAACGATTGCTAATAGGGCTACAGCTCTGAAATTGTCAACATAAGTAGTTTTGGCCTTCTAATTGGACTTCTGCAAAACAGAATTTTAAATTTTTGTTTAGTTTGTTATTTTTTTTTTTTTTTTGTAATTAATTAACAAATGTTTTACAAAGCGATTTGTAATTGGGCTACATTTCTGAAATTTTCAACACAAGTAGTTTTGGCCTTCTAATTGGACTGACAAAAAGAATGTAAAAATTTTAATTTGTTTTTCAATTAATTTTTTCCCATAAAACGACTTCGAATAGGCCTAAATCTCTGAAAGTTTCAACATAAGTAGTTTTAGCCTCTAATTTTGCTTTCCACAAACACGTGTTAAAATAATCTTAAAGGGGTGTTGTATTATTGTATTAACGGGGAATTTTTTTTTCCTTCACAATTGAGAGGCTTCCATTATTAAGCTTTACGTAGCAATTAGATTTTAGTAAGTGAAGCGAGCTTATGCTTACGCAGCAATGAACCTTTCAGCTAACGAAGTAAGCCTGTGTTTATGTGTCAATGAACTTTTCAGCAAACGAAGCGAGCTCGATTTTGTGTAGCGATGAACCTTCCTGCGAGCGAAGCGCCAAAAACTGGGACCTATACACGAATGACAAATTTCCGTTACGCGAGGTCTCGCAGCTAGCTAAAATATTGTACATGTTAAAATTTCGTAGCGAAGCACGGGTATTTAGCTAGTCATAAAATAAAACACTTAAAAAACTGCGTATGCGTGCGAACAACAAGATTGCTCTTTATTGGCGGCACTTATAAACCGCCAAATCTGTTGCTGCGTTGGCGTTAATACGTACCAAATAGTTAAATTTAAAATTTATCAGAGCGTTGGCAATAAAAAAAAAATCACCAGCGCGAAAATTCTGGCAGAAACTATTGCTTCGTCTTGGATCCAGTTACTTTAAATTCTATTTTGTAAACCACACTTAACAGATACAATATGGCAACAATATTCAGGTAAGATGTTTTTAATTAAAATAGCGTTAGACAAGGATAATTTAATATAAATATTTTATGTGAGTCGTTTCGAGTACGTAGATGATGGGCGCTTGTTGGAATATTTGCAGTGGAGTGCAGAGCACACGTGAGAGTGCAAGACAACGTAATTTTTGATACTCTTCCATTAGACGGGTACCAGTTGTCACCAAGTTTACACGTTTAAATGACAAGTAAATGCATCGCTTAGCCTAAATGTTTACGGTTTTTGGAATTATAAATTATTTGAAAGTTGTTAGTTTGGATGAGTTATCGCTGCAATTTGGCCGTTTTTATCTGGTACCCGCCTAACGGAAGAGTACCTATAATGATCACTTCTGTCGAGGTTTCATGCAATGTGTTAAAAGCTATCGCCATTGTGATAGACATTTTGCTAAGGCTTCCGTTGATGTTATGTTGAGCCGTAGTTGTAATTCGTTAAACCTAGTTAGCGATTCAGTTTGTAATTCGTTTAACCTAAGCTATAAATGTTACAGTTTTATGTCATATCAGTTTGAAGGAATCGGTTAGACTAATAGGATTGCATAAAATTTAATTGGAAGTTCTAACAACACATTTTCCGACCAAACGGTATAGTGGTTAGCGTGCTAGCCTCTAGACCGCGAGGTTGCGGGTTCGAGTCCCGTGTTAGGCATGGGTGTTTGTAAATGTATGTTGGCTTGTCTAATGACGAAAGTTTCGGCGCATTATAGCCCTCGTGTTGCTGACGGCGCCAGATAATCTGAAAACAACCAACCAACCAACTAACAACACATTTTTCCCATAACAGAAGTCCCTGAAGTTCCCATAACATTAAATTCCACTTTAAGTTCCTGTAGTAAAAGAAAAAGCTTTAAAATGCAACTTGGGTACTTCCATAGTAACTCTATTTGAAGTTCACACATCTTGGTTGCAAATGGAGTTATCGGAATAAAACTTTTATTTGTGGTGACTAGTTTTCTAGCCAACTTTGACGACATTTGTGTTGTATACCTTGCAGATAGATAGAATTTCCCCCCACAATCTTAAACCAATTTAGTAAACTGAGAAGTACAAGTGGTTCATTTCGATACAACATTTTTTTTATATTTTCAAATTGCTTTTTCGAAGAAAAAAAAAATTAAACGTGTAAAAGTGGTTGGAAAATAGCACTTTAACACGGAATTAAATAGATGAAAATTATTGATCAAATAGGTGACTTTTGTATAATGAATTGTATAAAGGTTGATCAAAAAACAAATTCTGGAAAAATTCTTCTTTTTAAAATTCTGGCGGACTATATCTACTACACAAAATTCCCTACGTGAAGCACTGCAATTTTTATAATAGATACAATGTCAGGGACATAAGAAACATGCACTTGCACTCCTTCCCCACTGGGTTTCGAAAAATAAAGTAACGTGGAAAAAAAAGTGGTAAAATTTACAAGAAAAAAATATATATGGATATTAATTCATCAATTTGAACAGACATTAATGAACAATTATTAACTAGCATCCAATTAGGAAATCCAATTCCCATCTTCGAAAAATCAAGGATTAAACAAAAACTTTTGTCGCCTTACATCTCCCTGCAAATAATCATGTAGGCGTTCATGGACACTATAATTGCATTGCAAAAGACAATTATTATTAAAAACGATTTGTTAATTATTTAATTTTTAAATACTTTTTTACACATTTTCCTAACTAAAAAAGAAAAGATTTTGATTTTTCTTGAAACGTGTGTAGTAAAATTTAATTTTTTTGTAACAATTCAATCCAGGAACCTACTTCTTAAAAGTAGTTACTTCGAGTATATATTTTTATCAAAATTGCTGGATTTAATTTATTGATTTTTTGTGTGGTCTTCACTGATTTTTCAGCAATAATTTCTACAAATATTACTCGTTTTTTGAACAATAATCATTTGTTCAAGAAGGAAAGTATACTTGAAAATGCTAGGTTTTTTTTTCCTAAGCGGGATTAAAAATGAAATTTATTACTTTAGCATTAAACCAAACTAATATTTTTGTGCAAAAAGGTAAGTTATTCGCAACTAATTGAACTTCGAATTTAGTGACAAAATACTCTATAAAAAAGCATGCCATAATTTTTAGCACAACATACCAAACTATATATAAGGAATAGTACGTGTGGGGTTTTTTGGGAAAGGTGTGGGGGGGGGGGGTATTCAAATCTACAGTGTTAATCTGATCTTGAGGAAGAACAAGTTGCACATTTGATCTTCAAAGCAAGAGAAACATCACTGTCAACACGAAATTTCCAAAAACCCACCCCCATTTCCCTTATCCACATGTAATGGTTATGATCCTAATTTGAGAATTATTGATCCAATTTGAAATATTTTTAAAGGTATTTAGACTAAAAAATCTTAGTTTATCTGAAATACAATTTTTTCCCGATGTTTCGAATATTAAAGTGGTGAAAACCAGGATAGGTTGGTTGGTTGTTTTTCAAATTTATTAGGCGCAGGGGCAACACAAAGGCCAAACTGCGTCAGAAATCGAGGATAGGAGTGAAAGGATACTTACAATTTGCAATACACTGAACCTGGTTGTATTGGACAATGTCGGTTCATAGCTATTTGAGCACGGGGAACATTAAGAATTTTAGATAGTATTATAATAAACCTTTCAACACTTTTCCAAAGATTATTTTGTTAGAATAAATTCGATATCGCCTTCCAGTTTACATGTGGCATGAATTATTTTGGGAATGCATTTTCAATATATGAAGTACAAGGTGATCATAAAGAAACTTTGCCGATATATGGGCCTCTAGCTTCCGTTCCATTTAACAGATCGAGATGAGATTTCAGGTATAGTTATTCAGAGGTATGAGCTCGAGATTCTGTGAATTTCAACAAATGGCGCTCACAGTTATGGTTATAGTTACATGCACGAAATTTTCAAAGGACAACGTCTACTTTTTTTTATCGCAAAATGCTCAGCGCAAAAGGAAACCCTAAAGAGAGATGGAATGGTACGTGTATCACAAAAAACTGACGCATTATGCACGCACAAAAAAAGAAAGCTCTGCGAACGGCCAATAAAAACGCGATTGAGGCGCACGATGGAAATTTGCATTTGACAGAGGCCAAAGTTCACATGAGTGCAATCACAGGCAATTTAATCGGTTTTCTAAGCTGAATATTTGGTGAGCGGCCTCCATTGCTCCGATCGTGTTTTCGTTGACAGTTCGCAGATCTGTATTTTGTGCGTCCGTTTTTTGTGATACACGTACCATTCCAACGTTCTTTAGGGTTTTCGCATGCGGTGATCATTTCTCGATAGGAAAAAGTAGGCGTTGCTATTCGTAACTATAACCGGGGTAATCGTGAGCGCCATTTTGCCAAAATTCTCAGAATTCCGACCTCATATCTCGGAATAACTACACCTGAAATCTCATCTCGATCTGTTGAACGAGTCTGCCTTTAGAGATCCATATATCGGCAAAGTTACTTTATGAGCATCCTGTACAAGAACATCATTTATGGAGTTCTACTTGACATTAATTGCAATAACTTTGTAAAATGCGGGTCAATTTTCGTATACAAAATTTTGGTGTCTTGAAATTTTGTATAAAACTTTTAACTCATATGATGTACATTACATACTTTATGTAAATGACATTTAATGTGTATGTCATGGTTTTTGAGGCGTTGTCTGACGTACCACAAATACAAGTATACCATCTACTGTAACACATCAAAGTTATCTAATGTCAGTGAAGATATCAATGATTAGATTATTTTAATGTTCATGTCAAAAAGGATATACTTACTCCAATTCAAAATTGCCGACCGTCAACTGAGGTTGCATTGTGATCACAATTTTATAATACTAATGATGAGTTTAATTATTTGTACTTTTTCCATTCAATATGTTTTGAAACATCCGTCAGTAGGGATTTTTAAAAGAAGGGATGAAATTTCAGAAATTTGCCGACTACCAGCCTTTCTAAAAACTTATGGTAATATTTATATGGTAATATTTATATGGTAATATTTGCGGTTCGCAGTCCATCATTGTAGCCGGAAAAAAAGACACCGACTCCCCTATAAATAGACTTCTATTGTAAAAATGCCGATTCGTCAAACTCGGGTCACGCTGCATTCAGATATTTTTAAAATTTTCGTTCCATTTTTATTTTTTTCCCATTTAATTCGATTTTATTGTGGATCGACTTTAGAAAGAGAAAAATCTCGATAAAATTTTTGAAAATTTGCCGACTGTCCAACTTTTTAAAACTTGGGGGGGGGGGGGGCGAGTCTCCCCCTACGCCCCCCGTTTCCGTCGTCCCTGCCTACATTTTAAGATAATAGAAAGGTACGATTGATTCCTATTATTTGTTGTTTTAAGGTCTTATCTAGAGAATGAAAGCTAAAGTTTGAATTGTGACAATCACTCCCACTTAAAGGCCAACATTTAATGACTTAAATCTTCCCCGTTTAAGTTTGGCTACATTTTATAACATAAACCCTGGAAATTTGGAGGTATTATATACAAAAATATTACGAAGTTTGACTGTACATTTGAAGAGATAACTGATTGTCACCAAATTTCCAAGTTCGACTCGATCACTCGATTTGGCGCCAAGACATGAACTTCCCATCGTCTTTCTCTTAAATGAAAATTATTCTTGTCGAAATTTTCAGTTGACGTTTATGTAACCTTACTAATATTATTGAAACTGATAGGTGACCTTCAAACTGATATTTGTAGTTAGTAAGCAATTTCTTCCGATCATAATTTCGGTACTTCTAGTTCATTTATGGTATAAAAACTTGTCTCGGTCATTTAACATATTGCACTTGTCTGTGGCAATTGCTGCTTCATCTTTTGATGTTGACCTCAGACAAATGGACATAGTCTTTGTTTTAGCTGAACTGTAGTGTAATAACTAAAATAGCGAAGAGTGGTGGTGGTGCCTTCCATTCATCTTGTGAAAGTTTGGTCTCTTTTATCTAATTTTATTGTTAATTGTTAGCTATAAAAACGAGAAGTCCGTTTTTTGTGTAGAGGCAGGAGTGCATTACTATTTTATTCTTTGTGTAGAAGTTTTTATCGCAAGATAAGATAATTTCTGAGCATTCTCTATTTTTAGATTCTTGTTTATCGTAAATGTATCAACAGCTTTTGTTACTGTTAATGTAGAATTATGTATTTGATTCTACTAAGAAACATCTAAAAAAAAGCGTATGTGTGCATTTTAAGAAATGTGAAAATATAAAACAAAGTTCCTTTATTAAAAAAATAGTTTAATTATTCATTAAATTTTGGCTTCATAGGCAACAAATGTTTAATACGATCACAATGTAAAACATCTTAAAAATATTTGTTTCAGACTTTCATTTTAAAATAAATCATTTATGTGTTGCGCCAAACAAAATAGCGAAATATTGCCTCGACTCAGATTCCAAATTTTGATCATAAAAGACCTTCATACAAAAATTCTCGAATAAAAATGACAAACCACAAAAAATAATAATTATAATCGAAAACGCTAATAAAATAAATTAAACATTCTTCGATTCAACAGTTAGTACAAGAAATAGACGATGTACAAATAAATTTTGAGCAACTACAAAATTGAATTGGAATTCAATTTACAAATCAACAAGCCTGAACTGTTAAAGATGCATGGTATGAGATCTTGTTTTTCTCGATATAACATTTAAGGATTGTAAAAAAAAAAATCTACCGGATGTTTCAACCGGAAGAGTGCTGTCATATTAGCTGCATGGGAAGTTCCCAAATGGGCAAGTTGTCTCACCTAGTTAATAATCAAGCTCCCTAATTGAAAACATGTTTGTTGTGTGATGAAAACATTGGCAAGGTGAGATTTCTCTTGTTAAATATTGTTTGTTATCTAAACCTGGAGTACCTCATTAGTAACGTTTGTAGAAGCGGGTTTTTTTTTTAGGGACAGATATTGTTGTTGACAGATTAGTGATACTGTCACAATCCAATTTGTTTAACGAATGAGTAAATTTATTTTATACACAGAGGGAAGGCAGTTTCAATTCGTGTTACAAAAGCTTAACTACTGAGCACTATTATTTATTTAATAATTTTTATTTAATAAAAACCGCGCCATCATTGCCTCTGTGGAAAATTCACAACAATATCTATCACCGCCTCTTTTGCTATTTACTACAGTAATCCTGTTAATCTATTTCGAAACGGTTGTGTAGTCTGGAAGAGAAGAATATTGTTTAATAAATTGCCTACCTCAGTAATTCTTGGACATTGGTATATTTTTATGTATAGAGTAGCTAATTTTTAAAAAAAAAAACCTGTCGTGATACGAATGGGTAAGTAGTGCATTTGATCTCTGCAAAAAAAAGTTGGTTATAACATACTGTAATATTCTATTAGCCCTTTTTCGACCCCTTAAAAATAGTTCATCAGGAACGGAAGAGCTTGTTTAATCTTTTGTCCGTGTTAACATTTGTAATAAATTTTAGTTGCCTATTTGAGTTTTACGAATTATTGGGGAATCAGTGAGTTTAGAGCCTTTATATGTGGACTGAGTTCCTTAGGGTCACCTGTCTTTCATCAATTGATAGCTTAGAAACTTCTATGCTTAGTTAGCGGTGAATTTTTCCTGTTTTCCAAGATTTTAATTTTTTTCCTTGTGTTTTCGACTTGGAATGTATTTTTGGAATGGATAAGTTTATTTTTGTATTTGGTTTTTCTGAATGAAATCGTAGCAAAATTTTATTGATGCGTTTTTTAACCATTTAATATATAAAGTAGTCTGTTCAAATAGAATAGTATGTTGTTGTAAACCAGTTATTCAGAATGAACGCAGACAAATGCAATGTTTATGTGTATTTTGTTTGTGATGATAGTTGATATTTGATAGGAATATAAAAAATTATTATCGTGTAGCGGAATTCCAGACGCCATTCTTTAAAAGTTATTGAGAAAGTAAAAAATATTTAAAGATGTTTTATCAGGTGTGTTAAAAACATTTTGACCACATGGGGGATATTTGTACTTCCTATTCTCGTTATTTAAAAATAAAAAAAAAATTGTTCAGTGTAGTTCAAAGCATTTATCTAACTCCAAACAACTTAACTTTTAACCATCTGTCCAAAACTACGGATATTTTTAAACGACCAACGAAGGCATTATATATACATAGTTTCATACGCTGTGATTGTAAAAGTAGGCTTAGAAAAAACATCTTTTTTCTAATTGATTTCAAACCGCCATTTAAAAAAAGGAACTATCTTACTGTGCTAGCAAAGAAAATGACTAAAATCGAGTCCTTGAATAACGATTGTTATTTTGGTGATATTTTATGGCCCTCAAATGAGCGCATAAAATAGCATTGTATTGGAACCATAGAAGAAAACCCAAAGACTGTAAATCGTTTCGTAAATCACTAGGATAAATAGAAAAACTTGTGTTTATGATAACGCCTCCAGATAGGAGAAACTGTCAACGCTGGCAACCCGCCTGTTGCGTCATCTACGAAGTCAATTCGTCTGGCTGTTCTAATACGCTTCATATCCTCGCCACATGCCCAATTGCTTCTTTTCTAGAGTCATCATATTTGACCTCTAAATGTAATTTGATCGAGCTCCCACTACATCCAATTTTATAATGAAGGCCATAACCGATTATTTCAATCCCGGAAAAGTGAAGTACAGCGAAATGCACAACAAAAAGGAAGGAGGTTGGAAGCGCAATCAGCTCCCAAATTATCAGCATTTGCCAGGTATGTAGCACTTTCAAAGGAAGGTTTCGTTTTTACTTCTGGAAGCTGTATTGCCATTCCTTGATAAACAAACCGGTTACTCGGAATGAACATAAGCAAATGAAGTGTTGGTGTTTTGTTTGTGATGACAGCTGATTTTGATATTTGATGAGAAAAGGAAAAAAAAAAAAAGTGTGTGGCAACGGGGGGGGGGGGGACAAATTCATGTTCGCCAAATATAGCTTTCTTTTTTTGTTAATATTAAGTTTTATTGATGTAATCAGTATTGTGTTCCGAGTGGAGAGAGAAGAGAGAGGTTTGCATTCGGAGCATCATCTTAATTATAAGTTCTTGAGGTAGTGATGCTTCCTTCATCAACTGATGTTTTTACGTTTTTATTTGGATGATGAATAAATATTTTTATCACATAAGTCTTTAATTCTAAAAATGTTTTTTAATATATATATATACATACATACATAAGGGTTTAAATATGAAGGTTTAAAAGAAAGACACTGTTTTTTATACCTTCCTCAAAACATCAAAACTGTTTCAAGGATTATAATTTTTTATATATATATATATATATATATATATATATATATATATATATATATATATATTTTTTTTTTTTTTTTTTTTTAGATTTTATCAACCAGATTTGATTCACCTATTAAATACATTCTTCACTAACTTTCCATTTTTTTCTAGTCATGCCTCATTTTAACTTCATTCATTCCCTTGTATAATTCTATAAAATTTAATTTTATTAAAAAAATTCTTTACTGACATTTAGCGTATGTTTACAACAAAATTAAATGAAATTTTTGGTGGATCTTCTGTTTTGTACTTTTAAAAATTGCTATAATTTTGGTAAATGAGAATCTTTTGTATTTTGGTGAATTTCCAAATTTTTTCCTGAACTATTGCTTGCTTTGAATGCAAAAAACTTACAAAATAGTTAAAGAATTTTTTTTTTAAATTTGAAAATGTTATTTAGTATTAAAGAATTTTAAGATGGTTGAAATCTAAGTGCAATTTATTTTGCTAAAATATTAATAGTCTTTAATTAACAATTCCATCACAGTACTATTTTTAATTCACAGTATAATTCCATCCACAGTACTATTTTCAAACCTAGGAGATTGAACTATAGTGCAATCAAAAAACACAAATGTTTTTAATTCGTTATATATTTATACATAGTTTCTGAAAATTATTTTGTTAGAAATTTCATTACTGGTGTTCAATAAGAATCAAAACGTTTATTTGGCAACAGAAATTTGTCTTGTTTCTAGCATTCTGTAAGGATGTGGGCTATTGGTTGTTGTGATTCAGGGAGGCAGTTGCTCCCCCACTTCTCATATTTTTACTTCTCTCCAATGAAGTTATTGCAATATTTTTTGCAGTTTACATACATTTTTGTTATTTTTTTTTTTTTTTTGTGTCTAAATTGCCTCCACTGTGTTATTATATGTATAATTTATAAAGATTTCCATTCAAATTGTTTACCCTTTTGCCATCTGATCTTTATTTCTTCTTAGCAATATTTTTTATTTTGTGGACTTTCTGAATTGAATTTATTTTAAATTCTACTTTTCAGTCACATAATTTAATTACAATGCTCTAATAACACTTGTTCCATTATTCTTACTTTACAATATTCGCTAATTTAATTTTAATATTGGTGGTATATCAAGTGAGTTTCATATTTTCTTATTATTAAAATGAATGCTATTATTTTGGTCAGATTATTCTCTTGCTCAAAATGAATCGATTAAAGACGACTCAAGTTCAAACTCTGGGACAGCTCTCGAAAGTGAAACGACCGGGCAGTTTGCGTCATTTTCTCTATCATCGTCCGAAAATACTGCAACTCCAGTCCCTTCAAAATGGGGAAGGTAAACTTATGTTTTGAAAATAAGTATAAACGTTGCACCAATATCAATTTTAGATATTTAAATTATCTTGGACATTCTTTTTTTATATTAGATTATTTTAAATTGAAAATTTAGCAATGTAAAAAATTACTTTTTATAGAGCAACATTGCCCAAGCCGCAATTCTCAAGAAACGACTTCAGTATTTGGAGTATACTCAAACAGTGTATAGGAAAAGTAGGTCTTACTTGCTTATTGTGTTGACTTGAAAAAGGAATTAATCTGCAATTGTATAATTCTAATAATAAAATATATTAAGTTATATATTACCTAAGTATAGAGTGGCCACAGAACCGGAAAAACCTGGAAATCAGGGAAATGTCGGGGAGCTTTCTGATTCTGGAAATTTCGGGGAACTTTTAAAAATTTCATGAAAATCTGGGAAATTTTGTATTGTTTAAGTCACGTTCATCCATATTTTGGTGCTATTTACGTGGAGATTTGTAGTGATAAGCTATTAGAAGTTTAATGTTACGGAATAATTTAAACTTTTCATTACCAGCAAAACTATTTTTTTAAAAATTGCATATTATCTCTTTAGAATACATGTTCTATTTGATCAAGGTGTCCAGACAACTGGAAAACCTAAGAAAATTGAGGAAATTTAGAAAAAAGTTTGCCCTAAAATCAGGGAATTTTTTAGAAATATGTCGGGGAATTATCAGGGAACTTTTTTTCCTGAATTTTTTGGCCATCCTGTAAGTATCTTAAAATGTTATACTTTAATACTCTTTCATTACACTTAGTGTTTCTAGCTCAGAGAATCATGTTCAAGGCTATATTCATTGATAATTTGTTTTAAATTTCATAAAAAAGGTTTTAATTAAAAGTTGAAGCATCATTTCAAGTCATAAGAGTAAAGTTTGAGAAAAGTAAAATATTAAAAAATTGAACTTTAGGAAATTCTTTGTACAATTATTTTATAAAACTGCCAATGAACTAAATTTAATTTGTATTTATAAATTTGTCATTGTAATCAAAATTAAACTTGAAAATATATGAAGTATAAGTTTCTATTTAATGAAATGTCTTATTATAATTCAAATGATGAACAATAATTTTAAAAGTGCAATTGTAAAATATTTGTATTTGGATGTATGTAAATTTTTAACTGTGTATTGTTCAACAGAACTTTTATTTATGGAACAGTTAATATTTTTTACATAATTTCTTTTTACTCTTATCTAAGTTGTCACAATGAATACAATGAGGAACTTTCAGGTTTTTTGGTTTTATTTTTAAATAAAAGTAGAGAAAAAATTGTGAATAACACCATTCTTTCAAAAATTTCAGCTCAGATAGATAGTTAAAAAAATATTTAGTTTTTCACTTCGGAGATTTGGCAGGAAAAGCTACTTTTGTATGTGACGTCAACGTGCAGATGATGATCGTTCTAAAACTTGTTTTAGACCAGGTTCCTCCTCGGATTTTTGATGGAATGTATGCATAACTACATTACGATTTTTTATGCGTTTTTGGTCACGTGACTTTTGCTTTGATTTCAAATTCGATTTTTGATTAATTGAAAGCATAAAGATAAAAAAATAATTGTACTGCTCAAATATATTCGTTGGATAACATTAGAAAATAAAAAATAATATTCATTTTCCTCACTTGTGCAAGTTTCTCATTGTCCATCATCATGTAGAGTCCCAATAGTTTTATATTTTTTTAAATCATTGCTTAGCTTTTTTGCACTTAAATGAACAAAACAAGATGCAAAAGTGTTTATTGCTATATTCACTACCAAAACTAAGAATTAACCCAACTATAACATAAGATGCTATGGTAGGACACAAAAAATATTAAAAATTGTGTGCTAAATGTTTTACATCCTTAAAATGTAACTTTATTGATCAATATAGTGTTTTCTTTAATTTTATTTTTTAGTGAATAACTGAATATACTCAATATTTATGTAGGAATTGTCCAAGATTACCATGCCAGTTGTGTTCAATGAACCTTTAAGTTTTCTGCAAAGGCTATGTGAAAATGTTGAATACTGTAATCTCTTAGAGAAAGCAAATAATGCTGATGACCCTGTGAAACGCTTGGAAGTGAGTACTTGCATCAATGTCCTGAATACCATACTCATTTTTACTCATCATATTTTAATAGTTTTAAGTAATAAGGTCATTTGTTTTCATAAGGAATCATATATTCAAAATGTCCCTTTATTTTTTATATATCTTACGTTCACTCTCTTTATATTCGCCCTTAAATCTTATAATTTACAAATTGCATTTAAATTATTTGGCCCAATGTTAACATATATAAACCTAATGTCCATTGCTTTAAATCTTCCTAGTATGTTGCTGCTTTTGCTGTAGCTTGTATTTCATCAAATTGGGAAAGATTAGGAAAACCATTTAATCCCCTTCTAGGTGAAACATTTGAATATACAAGGTAATGTTACTTTCATACTATGAAAAATTTATTTACCTTTTAACCTTAATTAGTTGCTTGTAATTAATTTTTCTTAAGAAATTATTTTAATTCATTAAGTTACTACAATGTTTGAGGTACTCACATTTAGCTATTAAACTACACTATAGTTCGATTATGCTATTGTAAAACTTTCAATTTTTCATTTTAAAAGTCCCAAATCCATAGTTCTTGAATTATTGAAAAATTTATTTGTTAATATATACCACTTCTGCTTTTTAAATTTGATATCTAACAGATACAACTTGAAAACTAAGATGAATATTTTCGCTCACTTGTTCTCAGACCTTTCATCTTCTCAAATTTTGTTTTCATACTAAGTTTTAACCCAGAAAGCATGTGGTGAAAAGTTGCACTTAGTAGGTGCAAAGGGTATCTCATGCCCCACCTCTTCAAATTCATTATATAGAGCTTTGATGAAAAAGTAGTAACTTATAAATAGTTTTTATAAAGTTGTATAGTTTTTATTACTTTGGCTGTTTTATTTTGCTCTCATAAATTTAGTTTTCCTTTCTTATTTTAATAGTTTTATTTTCATTTGTTTTAGAGAAGAAGAAGGTTTAAGAGTAGTTAGTGAGCAAGTTAGTCACCATCCTCCAGTAACAGCTTTTCATGCTGATTCACCTAGCTTTGTATTCACTGGAGCTATACATCCCAAATTAAAATTGTGGGCTCGTACAGTTGATGTTAATCCAGAAGGAACCGTTATTGTTAAATTATTAAAGTGAGTAGTTTTTAAAAGTAGTTTTTATTATTTCTTGTTGTATTTTAGTTTAAATAGCTTAACATTGAATTTCATGTACTAAGTTAATTAATACTTAAATGAAAGTATATATAATTTCATTTAAGTATAAGTTTGTTAAAATTTATCAATTTTCCGAAAAGTTTAATTTATTAAATGTATTATATTTCATTTTAATTGAGTTTTCCTGAGCTATAAATTTTTAACTTGGAAGAAGGATATTCTGATTTATTTGAACTATTTTTGTATACAATGAAACTTATCGTCCTGGATAAGTATTAGTGAACAGTGCTATAGTTAGGATTTTTTTTTCTCAGATTGGTTTTATCAAATTTGTAACTCGCATGTTTCTTATCAATTTCAGACATGATGAAGTATACACGTGGACTGGGGTTACATGTCGTGTTCATAATATAATTGTTGGAAAGCTTTGGATGGAACAGGTAATATTAAATAGGAGTATTCAACTTCTTTATTAATTTAAATGCCTATATTGATAATGACTATTGAGGCAGGAATATAGCATGACTAAAATTAATCCTCCAGGAGCAACATTTTACAAACTTTGAGGTCGCGAGTAAATTTGTTGTGTGGCACGATAAAATCTTGACAAATATAAATGCTTAAAAATATTTATAATAAAAAATATGAACGTTTCTGATAGTCTAATTGCCAAGATCTCAAAACTTTTTAATTGTTTGAAAGAAAATTTTGATTGTGCACCGCTTCCTAAGAAACTTTACTTCTGACATGTAATCAAAATCTGATGAAGAACTTTTCAACCTATCCAAAAATACATTATTAAAACTGAATTTTAATCATTGTTCATCGACACAATTCTGGTTTTATGACCAACAAACTTTTCAGATTCTTTTTACTGTAGTTTTTAAAATATTACTCACTTCATCCTCACATTTTTGTAAGTATGAATTTTTCGGTAAAAAACTGAAATTGTCAAACTTCTTGTGTTTGAAAATAATTGAAACTGAGATGTCATTAATAAATTCACCTTTTACGTAGGCCTTACTGGAAATATCTTTTAGTAAAATGGCAATTAACCCCTTGACTGTGACGACCCAACTCAGTTCCGGCTTTCAAAAGAATATTTGCTGTTCGTCTCCAAAATTAATTCAATGCACTATGGATGAAATAGGTCACTTAGGTTTGATTTTTAAGGAGTGGATCGTAATGTTTAAAAGTTTAGGAACACCTGATCTTAATGTGCGTTCTCATTTTAATACAAAAAGTGAAGGAAAATCCATATTGATTACTGACCGTCATTGAATGGGAATCAAAATACTGCATTACTATTTTTTAAATTCCTTGTATGAATACTTAACAATAACTTTCCATAAAAAGTATATTAATTATTTTTTATTCTGTTCCATCAAAGTGAATAAAAATTTCATGCTTTTCTAATTTTATTATGCAATTGATTATTTACTTCCAAATCAAACAGAAATTTCCAAGTCTGATTATAATGTCATTCATAAAATCCTCTGCTTTTATATATTTCAGACTATATCATTCTTTCTTAATTAAATTAACAAATCATCTGCTTATTAAAAACTGTAAAGTCATAAAAAATCATTTAATTTTTTATGCAGAATAATTTAATATTTAAACAAGAAATTTTGATCTGAAGTATGGCTAATACTATTACCCGTCATATGGCTTAAATAATTATACGTAGTTTTTATGCACTTAAAGTAGTGCTCTTATTTTTCTAGTGTGGTGATATGAAAATAACTTGTCAAACAAATGGACTTGTAGCTGAACTGAACTTTAAACCATCTGGTTGGTACAGTAAAGATTTAAATTGTGTTGAAGGATTCATTTTAGATAGGCAGTAAGTATTTAAAATATATTAAATATAAAAGTATTCTCATACTGAAATGTGAAATCCATTTAAAAAATATATATATATATATTTTGATATACCATTGCTGGGGTGCTTCTTTTCGTGTAAATTAATAGTAATTAATAATTTACTGTAAGTATCTTATATATTGGTAGTACATTGCGTTTGCCATAAATAACTTATATTCGCAATACAACCCAAGCATGACTGAACTCTGAGATAGAAGACAATAACTGGTACCATAAAAACATATTTATTCAAACACTTATAATAATTGTAACAATGGAAGATTAAGGCTCGTAAACAAGTTAAATAGGATTTAGTAATAAACAAAATTCTAGTTATCAATTTTAAATCAATGTGAATATTCAATATTTAACAAATTCATTAATTAAATTAAATTCTTATGAAAATTAGAAAATGCTCCACTCTGAATAATAGTTTAATTGATTGACTCACCCCGACTCCAAAGATATCACGACTTTCGAAATAATCCAATCATTAGCGTGAAAACTCGCTGACCGCACATTATATCTTTGATGAAACAATAAACAGCACTTATTGCAGTCACCCATACACTGAATCGATGATACTTTTGTTGTTGATGATATCGTTGGGTTTTGTCACCAATAATCAGGGCTCCTGTTCAGCATCCAACAAGTTGACGGGACACAAGAAAACTCCTGTAGTTTTCACTACATTTTGACGGGTTACTATTCTATGAACGTGAACCTCTAAAACGTCTGTTTGAATGTTAAGCAATATCAAATCTGAATGTGTATATTTTCTTGTGTACCCAGGTTTTAAACTTTACTAAAATCTATTCAATTTACCTTTTCTCGAATAGCAGATTTGGGTCCGCCTTCAATATATCAAGATCATTTTTAACTCGCTATCTCATGGTCCTCCTACGTGTTTACCATATACATAATTGGTCCAGAATTTTCCATTCTGTTTGAGGCAGCTGGCCGAGCTATGACCTCAAAATCGCAGATGTTCCCAAGTGAATCCCGAGAAACATTCCTCTGTCCAGCAGATAAAATGTCCCCCAAAATCAGCCCAGAAACTCTTTGTTAAGTTACATAACAGAAATCCATAAAACCTAAAATTGTATATATAACCGGTGGGAACCAGATGCGTATAGCCAAAAAGTATCCTCGTTTACAAAGATCTTATAAGTTCAAAATTCACATTAATGTCGAACGTCCCTTTTACCCCTCAATTTTACGAGTTGCGTCATCTGAAAATGTAAGGAGCAGCTGGTCTAGTTGACCGTGCAACCCTGAGAATAACTTGTAAACAACTTGTTTCCCAAACTCTGTCCCTCCGCTTAGCACCATGATTGAATGTACAAGCATTAAAAAATTATGGATTATTATAATTATTGATAAATGTTTAATATAACCATGTCATAACTTTACACATACTTTTTAAACAGTATTTAGTTATATTCTGAAAATACAGTATTTCAATAATAAGTAAGAATTGGATTTACTTTCATGTATTAATTTGCTTTGTGTATGTATTTTGTCTAATCATCAAACTAAAATATTTCTCTTGGGGGAAAAAAAAGTTTTATGTCTCAATCCATAATAAGTCAAAATTTTTGTAACTTAATATTTTTAACTTTAAAAAAAATACCTAATTAATTTATATCTTGCAGAATGATTGTATAAATATAATAAACTTTTTACCCTTGGAAACTTTGCTGTTATTCTTTTACGTATTTATTAAGCAGTTTTTTGTAAATTTATAAAAGAATAATTGGTAAACGTTTTCTTAAGCTTGAAATAAATGCCATTTGGAAAGTTCTTTAAATAAATAGTAAAAGTGCCTAGTGTTTATATATAGAAACCCAATAAGTTAATAAATATGATAAATGTAAGGTACATACATAACTAAGAACAGGGTCAGGATTCCAATAAGGCATTTGAATAAGTTCATACGTTATTTTTTTATTTTGATTAAACCTTTGATAGCCTTAGCATAAAGATGGAAACTTAATCTAACTTTATTTTATTCATAGAAAATTTGTAAAATGCTGCGTTTTAACAAAATCTAAAATATGGTACCATCTTAGATTGCATGCATTGATCTAAAATCAAATAGTAAGTTTTCAAGGAACCTCAATATAATATATTTAGTCTTTGTAGCTTTCATTCTGGTGAATAACTTGAAATGCTATATTCGAAGTAATATAATTACATTATAAAAATCTTTGCATATTTGGTGTTATTTTCTATTTTATCCCACATTTGAGTAAAATAGGTTTAAAAATTCAATGAAAGGTATTAATATTATTTTAGTAACAATATTTGTGTACTCTTATATTAAAGAGAATGAACCCAATGTAAAAATACAAAAAAATAATTAAAAATTCGAATTATATAGCTATTAACTAATATAACACAAATCCTACCCATTTAATGTATATAAATTATTTAGATAATATTTTATTTCAACAGAAAAACAAAGCTTTGTTTTATGTATGGGAAATGGACAAGTTTTATTCGAAGCTTAGATGTTCAATATTATGAAGAATATCTTAGACTAAAGGAACTGGTGCCTGATCAACAAGGAAGTACCACTCAAGCAGCTACTACTCACAAAGATAGTTCCAGTTTATTTAATAAAATTCAAAAGAAAAAAAGTCCTCCTGTAAGTATATTATTTTTGGGCTTAGCTTTAAAGAAAAGTTTAAAGGGATAGGTTTTATTATGATATAGTGTAGTTTACTAAAGGAGTTACTCAGTTTTTAAATCTTTTATATTAACTGATTTTGTTTGGCACGCAAAATCTTTGATGGACTAATTAAGTCACTTGCTATCATCCAATCAATCTAAAACTAAGCAGGTAGGCTAGTCATCCATGAAAATGCATTCCATCAAGTTTTGGGAATTATCACTAAAAAGCTACTTTTACGCATGTATATATTATCATACGTCGCTTCCAGATAACAAGACAAATTGGTGACATTTAAAACTAAAACCTTCCCCTGTGAAGATTGATGACATATGATTGAAAAAAACTGTTATTTTGATGTTTTTAAGTCTTTTATATTTGTGGCAAGCCAAATCTTTGAAGGCCTAATTTTCCCACTTGCCATTGTCCAGTCGAGCTCGGAGTTCAAAATTGCGTAAATAACTTTCACTTAAATAAAAGTTGGCAATGCATATAAAAGATTTTTTTTTTTTTTTTTGTAAAAACTTTGTTTTAATGGGTTAATTTTTTTTTATTTTTAATTGTTCCAATATGCAAGTCCCAGTATTCCTTGATAAAAAAATTTGACATAAAATTATATTTCAGTTGTATACTTTTTCCTCGCCTAGGTTAACTTTCTATGAGTTATTTATATGTTCCTATTATACTTTCCTTACCTCATTATAAATTCCTATTATATTTTCCTTACCTTATTATAATTTCTCTTTATACTTTCAGGTTACATCAATGGACAATGGAGATCAAACAGAAACCTACAATAGTCTAGCTGATTTGCCCTCAATTTTAATTTGGGAAGCTGATTCTCTACCAGAATGGTCATCAGAAGTAAGTTTTCTATACACTTTATAGGAGTTATAACCATCTTTTATCATTGTATTGAAATGATTTCACAACTATTTGAGATACTCTTTAAAAACCTGCGTGGACCTAAGTTATAAAAATAATTCATAAATTATCTTATTAATTTATTTTGACAGCCCTTAACAATTCACATCATATTTGGAATTGATTAAAACTGTATTTTAAACTTAAGTTTTTCCGTGCATGTTCAAACAATGTGAGCTATAATATAAATTGTGTGATGAAGTTCTCACTATTGTGAAACGTTTATCTTTCAGTATTATAACTTCACTTACTTTGCCATGGCCTTAAATGAGATTACAGATACGTTGAGAAACCAGTTACCTTCTACAGACTCGCGTTTTCGACCTGATATCAGGAAACTCGAAGAAGGAGATGTTGGTATGTTGCACATTATATAATAATACTGTTTTAAAATAACTTAATAATATAATGAATACAGTCGCTTTAACAGGATAGTAATTGTTATATAACCTTAATGATAGATATGTCTTCAAAAGAACTTTCGAGGATATGCCAATGTTCTGAAGGGTGCTGTCATTAATTTGCATTTTAATTATGTTTTGCAGTGATTTCAAAAATGTATTTGTTTTCAAGATTAATCCCAAAAATTGTCCAAAATTTATATCACTTGATAGGAGTATCAATGCATGTCCAAAAAATATTGCATTTTATTTATACATCAATTACTTTTAAAATGCGTCATCTTAATGAATTAATATGATAAATAGAAAACTCTCAAAATTGATATTATTTAAAAATATTTTATTGGAATTTATCTTGTGTCTATTTATAAAAATGAACATATTTACAGACATTCTTAAATGTCTGACAAATTTTCACATGCCTTGGAACATGTAGAAGAACTTTAATTTGGATTAATATCAATTTTGTTTTAAGTTAAATTGGATGTTTCCAAGCTTGATATGATTTCTTTTTTAAAAAGTGCTACAGCAACCCACTTTTTCTTTAACATGCATTCCAATGGCAATTTTTAAATCATTTTATTTTAAATGATAAAATAATAAATTAAGTTAAAACAATGAATATTAATTATTTATTTCTTACAAAATGACCCCCCTAGTCAGCTGGTTATTAATGTGGGAAGGTTAGTTGTACAAAGTGATAAGTCAGTTAATTTTAATACTTTAATAAACAACATCGATTTAGGATTTTACACTATCGGTGGGACAAAGCCCACTACACCCTGTTCCATCCTCTCTGCAGGAATGCTCTCGGAAGTTTTCTGCTTCCATCGTGACGTACTTCCATGTCATGACTTCTCTGCCAGGGGTTATGTCTTCTCTGATTGGCTTATTCAAAAGGGAAATGCTGCCATCTCTTGAAGGGGTCTCCAACCCTCATTAATATTCTGTTTTCTTTTGTAGAAAAAATTTTAAAGGATTAAAGATTATTTTGATAAATGTACTGATTATTGCTCTTGCTTTATATTTGAAAATAACTAGTGCCTCAGCTCGTTTGGTCAATTCAAAATGTTTTTCTTTTTTTATATTCAGATGGAGCTGCTTTTGAAAAAAATAGGTTAGAGGAAAAACAAAGAGAAGCCCGAAAAATTAGGAAAAAAGAAAAAACAAACTGGGTGCCAAAGTGAGTATAAAGAAATTCAATGATGATTCAATATTTAAAAATAAAAAAAGTTTTTTTTTACCTTAATTGCTCATTAAATTCATCATTCATTCATCTAAATTAAATATTTGAGAATGTCTTGGAATGTGTTAAATTTTCAAACATTTTAATTTATCTTTATAAAAATTTCCTTTCTATTAACATAACGTTAATTTAAATTTGTTTGCGACTGCACATTTTTACAAATGTACAAGAATACAAATGTAGGGCTAATTCTGATGTATGAAACAAATGCATAACAATGGGTGTTTAAATATGTATTTAATGCATTTAAATTCTTATTAAATGTAGTTAAATACTTACTTTTATGTTTTTTAACTGCTTATAAAAGAAAAAATACTTTAAATTAATTGTAAAAGACTTATGTTTTATTAGTTTGTTATTTAATGCACATCAAGGTATTAAAATAATTGTAATCTAAATGTGGAAAAAACTTTAAAAAACCAAAAATAACGGCTATTTTAAGCATAAGTTTTATTTATACACCACAATTAGAAAAAATGCATCTACTATTTCTCTCAAAATAAAGCTTTGCTAAAGTGTTATTTGTAAAATACCTTAAATCTAAGTGTGTACTTAAAAGATACTTTTATTTCAAAATATTAGTAGCTTCATGTTCTGTACATATTTAAAAAACCTTGAAAAGTGTTGAAAAAAAAAAATCTTTCATTTTCAAGTGGTTGAAAACCTTGAATTTTTAAAAAATATTTTATAGTGCTTCAATTTTATTTTCTAAAAATATAACCTCTTAAAAAATGTTGGTTAACAAAATGAGCAAAATCCTTCAAATTTAGTTTGGCCTATCAGCTACCAGGAAAACAGTGTGGTCTATAGCTTCTTCAAATAGTCTGAATTTAAATTTTGGTAGGAAAAATTTAAGTAAAAAATTTTAAGTTTCCAGATTGTGCAGTTATAAAAAATAAAAAAAAATGTATATACTCGATTTGAATATGCACCATTTGCTAATTTATATATATATATTTTTCAATTTTTCTCAATGTGTACGAGTTGATAACACATCCTTAAAAAGTCCTTGAATTTTTGCCCCTTTCAAGAGTACATACCACGATTTCATTTTTAAATTATGTTGTAGTTTAATACTTCAAATCTGACACTTAAAGTATGTTTATATAGTATTTTAATATATTTTATAAGTTTTTTGTAAATTTCATCTTCAAGGTTAATATTCTTTTGATTTAAAATGTATAGTTTAATATTAAAATGTATAATCTTTCAGATGGTTTGAATCTAAACCTCATCCCTATGCCAAAGAAGAATCTTGGTCTTATAAAGGTGGCTACTGGGATAGAAACTATTCAAATTCCGTTGATATATTTTAATTTATTGACATTTAGTATAATTAAAATAGGACTCAGATTTTTATAATAATATAATAAAAAAAACATATGTATTTTAGAGACATTTTATATCAAAAGCAAATATTTTAAAAGAGTTGTAAATATATTTTATTAGTAAAAGCCATTTGCTTTTACACATTACTTCAGAGATATGTACTTATAAATAGCATGTTCATATGTATATTAATGTATGGAGTGTATATAATTAAAATAAAAATTATATGAAAATTGTGTATATCTTTAATTTCAGCCAATTTGTGATTAATGAATCCAAACTCAACATATACCTTAAAAATGTATAAATATCCTTATTCTATAATAAAAATTAAAAAAATTCTCTTGTATTTAAGGTCCCTCTTATTCCTATACATACAGTGTGCCCCCAAAGTACGAAAACGTGAAATCAACAACTCAAAAATTCTGTTGTCAGGGATGAGAGTGATCAGAGAGCAAAAAGGAGGAAATCCAAAAATTCGTTAAAAAAGTTTGCAAAAGGAATACACAAAAATTTAACAAAAAATTAGGCAGGAAGGATGATTCAATAACTTTAAAGATATAATAATTACATTTCAAATATTAGGAGTTTCTGAAGTAATCTGTGAGGAAAGGGGAGCTAAGAGGGAAAATATTTTGTTTAGACATGAGGAAAAGTATACTTTTTGCAGAAAAAACTGGTTCAGATCAGAAAAATGCAGATCCTCGAAACAAAGACAAAGAGAAGGAAAATGTTACATAAAAAACAAAAAAGGAGGAAATCCTCCAAAAGGAGGAAAACTCTCATCCCTGTGTTGTGTCCCTGAATTCAAATTTTTTTCAGAAACCATGAAATTGTTTTAAAAATGGATTCCAGATAAAGAAATCAACTAGTATAAGCAAAAAGGAACACTTCCATTTCTAACGTTAACTTTGTTGTAGTTTGCAATTCTATTAGAAGAAAAAAACTCGTATAATTCAGTGACTATATTATAAAATTTTAATAAGTTGTATAAAAAAAATTTAAAGTAGGATCCAATTTGCCTTTAACCAGATTGTTTTAGTGTTGTATTCAATTCTTATTAATGTTTCTTAGAGTGGTAATATCATAAACATATACAATATTCACAGTTGCCTGACAATTTTGCAAGATAGTATTTGCTATTAGTTAAATAATAAACATATAGGTAAAGCAATAGGTTTGAGGGGGAATATGCAAATTACTTTTATTATAATTATTTATACTATGTATTTTTCCACTAGTTTAAACTTTTCAGGGTATCCAGAGGCAAATGCATTTTGAATTTCCCTGAAATTCAGTTACTCACGCTTGCCATATTCCAAATGTAAACAATTTAAAACTTAAATACAATTCATTGCATAATAACAGAAATAGTTAGCTTGATAAAAATATTGCATTTATTAAAAAATTAAATATGTAACAAAAATGTGACTGGGAAAATATTTCCTCCTCTTATTTTATTTAACTTTTGAGTGAAAAAGGCATTTTCTGACAAGATTTTTTCATTAATTCCGTGATATTTCCAGAATTACCAAATTCCCTGTTGCAAAAACTCTTGGTTTACTAACATTTTTCTCAATGTTTGAGCAGTCATACTCAATATAATTGCTCTTGTAATAAAAGCCCCAACTCAATTTTACCATAAAATTTTGGGTACATAATCATGACCGTACCCAAGAATAGTTGCTTTTATGCTTAAAAAATTACATAAATTATGCAACATTAACTTAGTTATAATTCTACTAATATTATAAAGATATAGTTGTTAAAATTTTCTGTTCATGAAATACAAGAAAATTTAACCAAAAGCAGTGCAGAACCAGTTTTATATTGTTTCTAATATTTAAAAATGTAGTCTGTATTCCCAATAATAGTGATAATAGCTTTACACCTATTTTCTCTTTAAATAAACAGTTTGATTTAAAAAAAAAAAAAGCCTATATAACCCCTCTTTATTCCTCTAAATCCTCTTTAATTTTCCAAAAGTCAGTGGATTGCAATGCATAATATTGTGTGCCCATGTGTATATTGGCAGACCAACCTTCACCATTGCATTTATCTTTTCTATAAATGCCGAGAGCATACATGGCCAGAAATATTCAGACTTTACTCCAAAAGATAAAAATTAACATTTATGGTGGTGGGGTTTTTTTGCAATTATTTTATGCATTGCAATGCCATGTTTTTCTATAGTTGCTGTGCTTGGTATATTATAAAAATCATGTAACAATTGCATATATTCTTTTCAAAAGTTCATGGTCTTATTCACAGTTGGAAGGCAGAAGCTAACTGCTGAACAATTTAGTCGTTTTCGAACAGAAACATTTATTCCTTATATTATGCATTCATTTCCTGTACTATGTTCTCAATTCCTGAAAATGTTTTGCTTTTTAATTATTAAGCATCAAATACGAGACATTGATATCTATTTAAAGAATTCAATTGAGCATTTTCTATACTGCCTTTGTGTTTGATTTTTTAATTAATTTCTGCAACTTGGAAGAAATGTTATACTTTTGGTTCTTGTTTTAGAAACATTGCCTCTTGAATACCACTAGAACAAATTGGATAAAAAAAAAAAAAAAACATTCAAAAATAAGGAAAACGTTTTCTTTGTAATTTTACAAAAAAAAAAAATTGTATGAGAAAATTTTCCTTTAATATGATAGCATTTATCTCAAATAAAAACTACTAGGAGAGGATTTCAAAAACAGATACCATGAATATTTTAAAAATTATTTTTATAGAGGAGAAAGTTAATGCATAATTATTAACATTTTATTAAGAAATACAATCAATATTTCTGAAAAACTAACAATTTGAACAAAAATCTATTAATCTTACACCCCTCAGCAAATAATCCTACCAGTACCCATATTTCCAAACCCCATTTTATTCTCGTAAGTCAAATATATCACGTGGCTGATTTTTGAAAAGTGCAAGTACGTTTCTCTTCCAGTTGATAAAATCAATAAATTTGTCAAATATTGCTGTCTATACCATTAACATTCTGCAATATTTTAACAATTTACCTACAAACTACAAAGTCAGAATATTACATTTTGAAATAAGTATTAAAAATATTTCAAACTTATGTCTATATAGTATACTAGTAACGATGCAAATTTTTTTTTATTTCGTTGCATAATGAAAGATAAGGCTCTCTGCCAACTTTCAGTACTAATCTCATTTTTACAGTCAGCTCAAATTGGAAATTGGTTTATATAAAAAAAGTAACAGTTTTGACAGAACTTAAGATCATTTAAAATACTATAGTAAAAAGGTTTTTTGAAATGAAAACAAAAAACATCCAATTATTTTAATCTTTTTTGGTATGAAACAAAAACATAATTTGAAATTAACCTTTCTACATAAAGTAGGTAGTTCCATAGGAATCGCAATGTACCTACTATTTGAAAAAGCCCTCCAATTATAAATGTATTCTATGCCTTATGACTACATAACATGGTATCATAAAAAACTGGACGTGTTGAACATTGCAAAACTTTCAAATTACACTATATAAATTCAAGATGTATGTCAATTTGGCAATATTTAGCCAAAAAAAAAAAAAAAAACTTAGCAAAATTGGCAATACTTATTGTTCTTTTTAGGCCATAGCAAAGGAGCAAGAATAGTCGCTAATAGGCAAGGCCTCAAGAGATGTGAATTTTATGTTGAAGTCATTCGTTTTTACGCCTTTATAAAAAAAAATTACAGGAATTTTGGGAGATGCGAAAGTTTCAAACCATTTAAGAAGCATTACCACAATGATTAAAAATCATTATTATATTGATTCTGATCAAATCGTTCTTTGTATTTTGGTACTTGCTGAAAAACAAGTTTTTCAATAGCAGCTAATTTAAACGCATTTGCTATTTCGAAGAAAACCTTAACAACAGATCCCATGACCACCATTGGCCATATTCATTGAATCATTGTAGGTAAATCCGTTCAGGAATTATGCTGACACAGATATTTTTTCTAAATAACTCTTTCGGACTTGCAAAGTCCAAAAATATGTAAAATTACAATAAAAAAAATCAAAAACCATTTTTAAGACCAAATGCAATACTTTCATTACAATGAATCATATGGATAATTGAAAGAAAATATTATTAGAAAAGCACCAAAACAAGTTTACAGTTTCATTTTTTTTTATGTTAACTTTTTATACAAAATTAAAAAATTGATTATAAAGCACTTCAGAAGGTTTAAAGCTAAACTAAAGACAGTAACTTTTGATTGAATGCTAACATTACAACAAACAAAACTTAATTTTTCTTAGAATTACCCAATAGAATACATACATGAAGAACTTTATTTTACAACACAACTTTTCATAAACAGTAGCAATTGGGAACTAACATATTGTCATATGGAACTATACTAGAAGACAACCTGATTTGAGCTCACTCAATACTTTATAGCCATAGGGAAACAGGTTCCAACAGTGCACTTAGTGAGCTCAATTCATCCTGTCCTCTAGCATAGTGGTTTTCTACTTCTTTCTTGTTATCCTTTAATACTTTATGCAGTTCAATAATTAATAGTATTTAGAATTCAAAAAACATGAATGGAATATGTTAAATTAGTTTCAGTTTAACCCTCAAGTGAATATATGCAGTCTCGGGAACCATTAGCATGTTGTCACTGTGTCCCCATTTAAGAGTTATAGAAATTGGTGCTTTAAAAGGGTAAAAATTAGCATATGCACACTAATATACTTCTAATTTATAAAAGAGATTACACAAAGCATTTAACACATTTTATATTCTTGATATATATGTTTTATACATTTTATGTATTTGATACAATTTTAACAGGAGCAAATAGTAGGTAATCCAAACTAATTTTCCACAAACATAATATATTTACCATTCTGAAAATACCATCATAAATTTTTAAAAGTGATTTAAATTATTTTAAAGTTAATTATTTCAGTCTCAATTTCATAATGTAACCAAATGTTTGATAGGAAGACTTGTATTTTTACAGATATAACACTTATTTAACTTTTTTGAAATTAGCCGTAGACATTTTAATTTTCCCAGGGAGATTTCTAGAAATATCTTGATCTTTCACACTCCTTAGCAAGTCCTTTTCCCTTTGAGTGGCTGCCTTTTCATGCATAAAGATCTGCAAGGCTGTTTTCGCAGCCTTACCTCTTCGACTGCTTCCAGGAATAATTTTAACTTTATACTTGTAAGATAACAGAGAGGAGTAGGGGGCAACAACAGGTACTGCATATAACAGGGTGTCCTCTGCAACAGGACATCCGGTTAAAGAATTTAGCAGCTGCAACTCATCAGATTGAGTATCATCCTCTTCATCCGACACTTCAGCAGCCTGCTGATTTGGAACAGAAGAATCTACTTTTTCATCTGAAGGAATTGATTTATTTTCTAAAATACTATCCTCTTCAAGTATTTCTATAAAGTGAACATTTTTCTTTGGGTTCTTCACTTGGTTCATACGAGGACCAGGATCTTTCCCCTTTTTGTTTTTCTTTTTTTCTTCTTTAGCTTTTCCAGCAGAAGCCAAAATTTTCATTCTCAACTGCCTTTCCTCCTCGTCTTGATATTTGTACTTCTCCTTCATCTTCTTTATTTTCCCCTTTTGTCCACGCTTTAGAGCATTCGGTTTATCTTTTGGAGCATTAGACTGTGTATTCTTTTCAGAAGTATCAACAGTTTTAAGGACTTTCTTCTTGTGCTGTTGAATTATTGCTGGGCAAGTGCTGTCTCTTTCAGACTCCTTCGAAATGGAATCTTCCTGTTTGAGATTGTCAGACAGAACATCTAACTTCACTTCCGTATCTGGAAAACTAACTTCATTAACCAATGTATCTTCAGGCTCTGTGATTTTCTCTGGTACATCCTCAGATGTGACCAAATCCTTGGTATCTTCATGGTCATCCTTTGTAGATGACTCATCTGAATCGCTTTTATCAGACTCTTCAATATCTGATAGATCAGCTGTTTCACTCTTACTTTCTTCACTGGGTTCATACTTGCCTTCTTCAAACCGCTCACATCTCTCATTCACATGGTTTTGGTAACTTTCCTCATCTAATTTGAACATGAAACCAAATCCCATTATGAGATAGGCAGGAGCTAAGTAATTTTTCTTGCCACGAATCATGAAACTTCCTGTGGTTAGGTATTCACCAGAAGGAGCTGTCTTGGAAACCTGATTAGAATGCACCCACCAAGCACTTGTAACAATCTTCGCATCCCATGCAGTGCTGTTGCACACGGCCATGACTCCGGCCTCATTTAAGGTTTTGGGGGGCACAGGCGTCCCTTTCGGATTCTTTATTATCAAGCTACTTGCTCCATGCAAATCGGCATGTACATACAAATCATTTGCTTTCATATACTTCTTAACAATCAGTTCATTCTGTTGTACGTCTCGACCAGCAATAACCAAATAATTTTCAGAGCTGATAAACCACAAGAATTTCTCAAACCACATAACTTTTCTAGCTTTAGTAATGCTTGTTGTAACTGCAACTTCCTTTAGAGCTAGCTTGGTTTTCTTTTCAGCACTTTTAAAGGCCTTCTCTGATGATTCGATGGTTTTCTGTTCTTTCTTGGCATGAGCCCTCTTCATATCATAATATTTTCTTGCATTGGCATAAGCGGAACAATCCAAGTCAATATCTATCAACTGAGGTTTAATTTCTCCTTCCTCATCACTGTCAATGTGCGTATTAGCAAGCAACATTGTAAAGTGATTGATATCTAACTTTAATTTTTTAATGGCTTTAGCCACCGGGTCACCTTCAAGCTGAGCTTCTTTTATGAGGTCTTGAATATCCGACCAACTTATCTGGTTAGCAATGGCACTTCTGATGACCAAAATAGCCTTTTCAACAAGTTCCAAATTCATTTCAATCAATTGAGCCTTCTTTATATCTTCAGCTTGGCTATCATGCAATTTTAATAAACGTTGTTCATGATCCTTTTTCACATTTTCCAACTTTTTCAGAGCTTCCTTTTCTTTCTGGAAAGCTTTTAAATCAATTTTCTGGCCTTCCATATTTGAAAAGAAATTATCAATGGCCTTGTCAAAAGAAGGATACTCTGTATATCTCGAGTCTTTGAATTGGTGGAATAGATAAGGATGAAACTCAACATTTGTGACAATTTCAGATGCATCCACATTATTTTTTTCAATTTTATGTATCACATACCCTTCAGCTTTATTGGCTATTTCTTTCATTAATATATCTGCCTCTTCAAGGCATACAAACAATCTATTAATATCAGCTGGAACCTGAAAATGTTTGTTTATCACACAATTTTTAGGGAAACCATTTTTTATAAGAACATGCTCAAGTAGAGTAGGTCCAAATACTATTAAGGGCATAATTAGTTTTTTCAATGTATCCCCATCTTTTGCAGCATTTAATGCAGAGTATATTTCATCTCGTTTGAAGTTTTCATTGGCTGGTCGAGCCTTATCCACAGGGTATATTTCACGAACAATAAACTTTACATCTTCACTACCTGAAGCTCTGGGTCTTAAAATATTTAATATAGTGTACTCAAAATCTGTTAAAACGATATTACCCCTATCATATAATTCTAATATAACATGGTATGCAGCATCATTGACTCCAAACTGTAAATCCACGATTCGATCACTTCCCAATTGTTTTATACTTTCCAGTCTCTTATTTTTAATATGCTTCCGCAATTTCATTGAGAAGCCCGATGGAGACGGATTTTTTGGCCACTCAAATTCTGTCGTATGTATACGCATGCCGGATTCCAAAAGTAGAACAACCTTTTCTTCGTATCTATTTAGACGAATTAAGTACGTTTTGTTATCAATATCATAAACCTGGTTAACTCGCATGCCAATATATTTTTGTAGCTCAGTTAGGATAGCTACAATGTCAATTGTACTAAACCGGGTTTTCATTTTTTTGCTTTGTTCAATTCACAGTAATTCAACTACAAATAGTAAAAGTTTATCGCAAAACAGTTGATTTGACTTAAATGAATATGCTCTATCTGATTTCTGGTATCGATGATTTCTGGTGTTGCAATCTTAACACCATAACACTAGTATGTATTCAGTTCAGTTCTTTCAATGAGATTTATGCATGTGACATCACTAACCAATTGCTATCTGACGTCATGGTGACCATGCTTCTTAGTTTGTGTTTTGAATATTATTATACAATTTTTCATCGATGCAATTTTTAACACTCAAGCAATTTGTCAAATACAAGACTTATATGAGGTGTGTGTCCACATCCTCACCCGGAGAAAACATTGAAATGGCAACTTTACAAAATTCTTTCTGCACCTAAATGATTTGATATCCCCCACTTTTTTTTTATTTGTTCTTTTTTTTTTACTTCTATACGCCCCTCCCCTTGGAAACTTTACAAAATGCCGCCAAGTTGAATTGACACTACTGAATTGTACCGGTTTGTCAAAATGGATGCCAAGTTGTAATGGAACCATACTTGGTGCAAAATCGCCAAAGAAAAAGGGAGAAGGGGCATATAACGCATTCTTACTGGATGAGTTATCACCAATTTGGCGGTTTTTATCTGGTACACATCTAACGGAAGAGTACCGATATTATTTAATCGAAGCTGCATTTCCCTTTTTAAGAATTTTGTTTGCACCCTCTACTTCCACATTTTTATATTATTGTTGCTAATTGCTAAATCGCAATTAATTTGTTTACATTGTACTTTCAACGTTTTATATTATATACGTTACGTAAGGAGTTAAAGTGTTATGTCCCCACTGGAAACATCTTTGCTTTAGCGTTTAGTTGCAAAGGAAAAAAGTTAACAATCGAGACATATACAACTTTTTTTTTTCCTATATTCGAGGTGGTGGCTAGAGTGAATTATGATTTTTCAAAGGGCGAGGACACCCGAACGGTGATCTTTTGGAAGCAAAAAGGTTATATACTAGCGTGTGGGTGTTCAGTACAAAACACTAAATAAATCTCATTTTGCTAACCTGCCACATAAAACCACAACTTAAATAAAGGTAAACTAAGTGCCAAAACTTCACCCACAACAGTACACAAGTACATCTTTTTAATTGTTCACCTCGAAAAAGATTCTTGGCTACATAAAAAGGCTTTTTTTTACTGTCACGACTCGGATTATGTTTTTCAGCCTTTGATATATTAAAATTTTTACTGTAAAATGTCTCTACTTGGCTGAAAATTAAATTTAAAGATGGGAGGAGGGACTAAAAACCCAAATATTTTGGAGATTAATGATACCTTGCAAGAAATGATCTTTCACGGACATTGAAAACAATTATTTCCCACACATCCTCAAACAAGCTTATGCAGTGCTAAAATTGTTACCATGAATAAAATCACCATCAATTACCCTGCTTTTCGAGAAAATACCCATGCGTCCCTCCCTTCTAAATCCACCGAAATCCATCCCCCCACCACCACACACACACACTTTTAAAAACACTCAATCTGCCTAAAAACTACTAATGAAAAATAACATTAACCTTTAAATGTAGCGACACTGAGAAGTGATTTAAGGTGTATATATATTATACTATTATGAAAATGTATTAAACTACTTTGTATAAAGATATAAGTATTTTTATTAACAAATACGGCTATGCTTGGTCAACTTTTAACTTTGGAGGATCTTTCCTTTAAGTTAAATTTCTATTCTTGTTTCATAAAAAGAAAAGCCATTTTTAAAAAAAAACATTTTGGAGTTCTCTATTAATTTAATTTCATGAAAGTGTGTACATTTACAAGCACTATTTAAATCCAAATAAACAGTTTTGTGTACAATGTTTAATCATTACTTCACTTAATCTTACTTCCAAGTATAAAACTACATTGCAGAATATTCATTAAAAAAACAATAAATTTTGGACCCTTGTTCAATCTTAGAGTTAGGAAGTATAAATTATTTCCTTACTAGTTAATATTTTTATTATAAGTTCAAAAATTATAAAATTTATAGTTGAATATGGGGGTATCTTTACCACTGCTTGTTTTAGAATTGAGATGTTTTGTTCAAGTCTGCAGAAACATGTAAAAAGTGTATCTTAAAGCTTAAAAAATTATTTTACAATTTCATATTTACTACTTGGCATTCCTTTTCACAAATGGTAACAAACAAAAGTACATATTTTAATAATACTATTTCTAACAATAATGGTGCTTGTGCTTCTAGTAGTTTTTTTTTTTATTAATTTCTAATTACTCTATATTATGACAGTTATTTATAAATTAACTATTATAAGATTTTACATTGATGGCCAAAAACTGAGTTGTTGCGCAGTTACTGCAATTTAAATAGTATCTTTTTCCTTTTACACCTCCTAATAGTATATATAATAGCTTTTTTTAATCACTATTTTCCTACATGGATTTTAATTTTTCAAAGCAGGCTTTCACTAAAAATTTTCAAATAGTTTATCATACTAAATACTGTCTAAGATATAATTTGACATCACAAACATTGCTAAACAATTATTTTGAATTATTGACATAGCATGTGTATTTTTCAAATCTTGTACATCTTCGCGGGAATCTTCACTAAGGTGTTCATTGTCTAAAAAAACATTTTCAAAAAGTTACAATTATGATATGCATAGTAAAATTTAAACAATTTTTCATATACTTCCATTTGGTTTAAGTGTCCGTTGCCCCAGATTTATTCTTTGAAATATTTGCTATTATATTTTAGTAACATTAATCTGCTTATTTTCTTTTGAAGCACAGCAACAATTGTGTTAGTACATATTGGTTGGCCCACCTGATGGCTGTGTGGTCAACGCTCTGGCCTTGCATGCCAAAGATACAAATCCTGGGTCGTTGTGGTTCGGAATCCACGTTAAAGCTATAGGTCCAGACTTGATTAGCCATCATTGTGCATAAAAATAGATCGCCGAGTGTACAAACTAACCTATATCGGTTGTCGGACTGTTTGGTAGTTTTTCATGTTTTCTCCAAATCGAACTATGCAAGAATGGTCCTAGTAAAGCCCTTGCACCATAAAACCTCAACAACCAATTCGAAACACAAATATGGGAAATTTTCCCCTTCATAGACTTACACGAAAGTATCTCCTTTTCACAGAAATAATGCCTTGACAATGGTTCAATACAAAAGCCGTCCCCAAAAGCCCAAGGCAATTTCTAACCTGATCAATGAACTCTTTTGAAACAGTCGAAACAATTTCAAAAAGACAAATCTTTAAATGGGATAGAATTTTTTTTTAAATACATAGAATTGTAGTTTGCTAATGATTAATAAACACATAATGTTCAAGTTGTATAAATATTAAAATATTTTCTTTGCACATAATTATGCATATCCACTCTTGAAGGAAAATTTCTGGCTATGCTCCAGATCAATTACATATAGAAGTAATAATAAGGAATGACATAACATTATCAAAAATTTAATGTAAAATTTAGTCTCATAAATGTATTTTTATTTACATTTTAAGACATTTTCAAAAGTTCTGTGTTCATAAAATTGAAACAAATTTAAAGACTAAATGTAATGCAACATTAATTAAATAACAGCTTTTTTAATGAGGTGGCCAACACATTAAAATTTGTTTCAAGTTAGTATTATAGAAAAGAAAACTTGGAATCAGCACTATCTGTACAGAAATAATGGGATTTGCGTTTAAAAAATTTCATTACTATTAGAATAAGTTTCAATATGAGCACAATAAGAATTCAGTTTTAGTAACAAGATTTCAAAATATACAATAAGCAACGTTATCGTATAAATTTACTTTCAAGAAAAGCCGAAGAAGTATCAAGTTTGTGTATATAAATAATAAAAAAACATGTTAAACGAAGTAAATTTTATTGAAACCAATTTTCCCTTCAAAACTCGTGCAAATCCAAAAAATTGAGAAAAAAACAATAACTAATATAATAATTTCCACGCCAAATCAAAACATTCGAAAAACCTACACATTTACAAGTCCAAACCCAAAACAAAGTATTTTCAGTGGGAAGGGAGGGGGGAAACACCAGCTCGAACGGAATAAACCGAAAGTTAACCAGCTTCTACCTTCGTTAAGAAAGTTCGATAACCAACTTAACTAGTTAAAAAAAATCGACTTTACGAACTGACAGTTACAAAACCAGTTAAGATTACGAACGCTTAGTTACACGGTTTTGCCTCAGGCTACATAACTCACTTTTTCAGTTCGACTTTACGAACCCAGCCATAGACCAAAGAATAAAGCAGACTGATCATAAACCTCCAAATCCCTGACCGAAAACGCGCGAGGAATTGTGGGGCACATAATTTCAAAACATAAACGCATTTTGTTATAGACAATGGCTGCTTGCTCAGCATTTGGATGAACAAATCACCCGTCAAAAATAGTACGTAATGCTCCAAAAATTTCATTTTACAGGTAAGTTCTTTTCTAACACTGTCTAATTATAGTTTGCATTGATTTTAGTTTCTAAAACTATTTATTTGCGTTTGAACTGAAAGTTCGTGTGGGTACACGTTTCGTTTTCCTTGATTATCGTGTGTATCACGGAATTTTCGATTGAATTTCAATTAGCGTACAGACTGCTATTTAATAATTAATTAATAACTACCACTTTAGAAGAGGCAATTGAGGTGTCGGAAGTTTTAAGAATTGTTTTCGTGAAGTCAGTATTTTCTGGAGAGGAAGGATGAGTCACGTTAGGTGATCAAGTTTTGAATGAAAGCATGTGTGCTATTCTCTCCGGAAATGGAAAAACATAGTTGATTCTCTAATTTGGTTTCAATGTTAAGAAACCATTCAATGATATGATGCAGTGCATTCAATAAATAAAAGTCACAGTTCATAAAGAACTCGTTATGTAAAAGGATTAGTTTCCCATAAGATGAAAAAGTGAAACCGAAAGTTGTATTTACATGTTTACCTAACAATACAAAATTTGTCAACTATGTAATTGTGAATGTGTAATTATATTATACATCTGTCCAATTCCTACAATATAGTTATTATAACATACATTAAAATTATGTGCTAAATATTATGCATTAACAATATGTTAAATTTTTGGAAAGATAATGAAAAAATTTAATTCCTTGAACATTTGATAATTGTTAAATGGGATTTCCGTTTTATGAAATTGTTATTATCAATTTTTAACAATTATCATTAATTTTAGTCGTATTCAAAATAAGAGATGACATTTTTCTTTACACTTTTTCAAAGCCATGATATTCTACTGTGTTTAAGCTTCAACACAAAAACTTGGTCTTGGAAGGAAGATTTAAAAAAAAATGTTAAATCAATATTTAAAAAAAAATGTTAAATAATCAATATTTAAAAAAAAAATTTAAAAAAATTATTTGAATAAGCATTATGATACTTAAATAATGAGATTTTCATTATTAAATATTTTTCCATTTTTCATTATCTAGTAATAAATAGTTTTTTTATTTGTAATTATTGAAAGGTGAACTTAGTAAGAATATATTCGCCAGTAAAATAACATTTTAAAGATGTTAAAGTTCTTTTTAATAAACAGTGTACATTCATGCTAATGGGTTATTTGTTCTTTCATAACTAAACTAAATACCTTTTAAAATATCTAAAAAACAACTAAAAATATGATACGTTTGTTTGCATCATGAAGACAGATCGAGATAATATTTTATGTGTTTTGTTGCCATTGTTGTTGTTTTTTAAAGAATTTTAATAAAGAATATTTTGTAATGCTACCACTTTTTGAATTTCTTAAATATTATTCAAAAACATAAAATTACCATTCTTTGTTATTTTAATGAATAGTTAGAGATAAATAAACCTGTTGAGCCGAAACT
Source organism: Linyphia triangularis (assembly GCA_963978545.1). Classification (NCBI taxonomy): domain Eukaryota; kingdom Metazoa; phylum Arthropoda; class Arachnida; order Araneae; family Linyphiidae; genus Linyphia; species Linyphia triangularis. The sequence continues at coordinate 43,908,160 of OZ021724.1, forward strand.
TTTTCCTTTATTCAAATGTATAATTTCACCGGTAATTGTATGGCGAACGATGCGGCCACGATCCGTTACGGATGCGGGAAGAATGTGTTGGAAGAACCCCCACACTTTCCCGTCGACGGCCAAATCGGTGAACTTCTTGAAGTCAAATTTAATAAAATTATCCGAAACTTTCTTCTTTTCTTCTTAATGCAGCATAATGTATACATTCTAAGGAAAATATGTGAATTTTTTCATAAGATTTATTCATATATTAGGTGAATAAAACGCTATTTTTAAAATGCGAAATTTTACACAGTACGCAAGGCTTTTGCTGTCTCTTTTGAAATTATGTTACCCATGATGCCTCAAAACATGCAATGTTTTCCTCCAATGAAGGTCAATGGGAAACGCCGCCTCTGCTCCTATTCTTTGCTCTATGGTTCCAGAGAGGTGGTTCTCACATATGTACGCGGAAGCAGGTGCTAGTTCACAAAGTCCTTTCTTTGAACTCCCAGCCGGGAGTTCACCCAACCAACAAGACTTATATTTTGAAAATTAAATGTTTAGGATAATTTAAGTGCAAGAAATAAAGTTTTTTAAAGAAATAACATTTCGCTGGCTGAGACAAATCTTTTAGATCTTTGCTACCTGTAGTCTGAGACGTATTCCACTATAGAGTTCAAAGAATTTGTTCTAGACATGTAGAAACCCGTAGACTAAATATACTTTAAATTATGATCTCAAAATAGTTATAGATGCTGTAATATCGAGATTTGGTGTTTATAAAGGATGAACAAATTAATCAGGACTCCTAGGCAACGCCAGGCAGGTACCAGGGGGTTCATTTACTCCCCCTCCCCCACAAATCTTTTGAAAATTACAGAAAAAGTTAGAAAATAACCCAATTTGAAGAAATAAAAAAGTATAATACAGACTTTAAAACAGCATTCGAACAAAAGATTAATAAATAGATTTTAATTATCATTTTATTGAGAAATTCAATTTATATTTTTGAAAAATCAAGTTTTTTTTTTTTTTAACCACTCTATAGCTGTGTGGCTTCGCGTTGCTGAGGACCCGTTGAAGGACATCTCTCTATCAGTTCTGTGTTACATGGACTCAGAATTTCTTCAAATTAATTGTTGTTGGTGATCAGCTTCTAATCTACTATAACAAATGCATTGTTTCGTTCATTGTAATAACGGTATTCCCCAATCGATACTGTTTTTGCAGTGGTGATTCCCTAGCTCTCTTAGCGGCAAATGCTCAATACTTAGCATTTATATTCGTTCTTTTCTTTGGTGGCATATTAATAAATGTCGAAATGATTTGAAAGTTTTCAGTGAATTTTAATAATCTTCTCGCCGAATCTATGATTGAGGCTGCAAGTGATTAAGTCAAAACTAATCCGTTGCTATATTATAGATTCTATGTATATTTTGACTCACTTTCCTCAAATGAAGTAAGATTCATAATTTAAATTAATTCAGCCAGAAATATTTGATCATTTAAAAATTTGTATGTTTTTAACATGCATGCAAAACACCGGTAAACATATATTCAACAAAATATGCTTGGTGTCTATGTGCAGCTCTAGCCTATGTTTTAAAAATAATCATGAAAATATATTGCATCAAGTTCTTAATTTTTGTTTTAATATAAAATGAAATCTGAGTAAGAGAAAAATTAGCAGGCATTGAAACGATAGCGTAATCTACCGAACTATTCGTCAACTGAAACATTATCGCCAGAAGTGGCAGGGATATAACGTAATAGTTGAACACACCTAATGCCTAATACAGAACACACCTAATGATATACGTATGTGTTTCACATTAGACGGCTTTTTTACATTTGATCTTGTAATGAACACATCATGGAAAAAAAGTTGTACAGCATTTATTAAGTTGACTAAAATCCGACTGGAAAATCCCATAACGACACGAACGTATTATATAGTGTTAAATTAATTATTATGGTAACCGAATTATTATTTGTTATATATATATGAAAACTATAGTGCTGAAGACATTTACTAATAAAATACAAAGGAATTTAACGAATTTATTTTGTTTAAATGTTATTAATACTCATTAAATACAACCAAAATGTCAATACCCGCTGAGCACTATACATAATATCTTTGAAGCCAACACAAAACATAAACAAAACACGATGAATTGGAAACGTAGAAAAACAAACGATGATGAAGAGAAAAGAATAGGTTCATCTGCAGTTCCATTCCTAGGGAAAAATAGAATTATCGCCAAAAATTAGAGGTTCTCATTGTAGAATGAGGATATCATTGAAATGGATAATTTTATTACATTTTAATATTGGAATTTGGAAGAGATTGGTTTTTTTTTTATTTGTTAATGCTTTTTTTTAAGTAAGTCTTTTACTTTCAACAAGACATCCTTAGTTCTTGAAAGTTAAAATATATTTTCTGGGAGAGGGCGACGTATCCCCAAATCCTTCCGTGGTTAGGCACCTGTTATATATTTTATAGATTCCCCATAATATAATATATTTCCAAAAATATTTTTTTTTAAGTTGCTACTGTTTTCCCTGAGGTAAAACTTTTTATTGCAACATGACATCCCTATAATTTCTTGATAGTTAAAAAATGTTATCGTGGAAGGGATATATCCTCCCCCTTGGTTTAGTACCTGTGATATATCCTCAGCCCTCTTCTCTCGAATCTTTATATATTTTAATTTGCTACTGGTTTTTTTTTAGGCAAAACTTTTACTTTCAACAATGTATCACTAATTTCTTAACAGTTAAAATGTATTTTAGGAGGAGTGGAGGATATATATCCCCCCCAATCAATCAATTCAATCAATCCTGACTTAGAGTTCAGAGAGATAGGACCTGTTTTCCTGTTATGGCAAAATCCAAGCGTAAAGCCAAAACTGCTAGTGCCCCGGCACCAAGCAAGGCTGATCCGATCGAAAATGATGTTCCTGCTCCAGTAGGTGATGTCCCCATTGACAACACTACTGTGGAGACTATTCCAATTCCGATTGTCAATTCTATTTCGACTGACGTAGCTGATATTATTGAATTAAAGGGCGACATGGATGTCCCTATTCAATACTCTCCAACAATTTTCCAGTTTCCTGCAGACCAGATTGGCAAAGAACTACTACCCAAATTGCATCAGTTGCTGGTTGATAGTAGTTTATTTCTTAATGCCACAGTTAAACGCGATAACTACCAGATAACTCCACACAATGCTAGTGAGGAGAACGTTATTGCAAATTTCCTGAAGGATGCTGGTTGCGGATTTTCATCCATTCCACCTTATTCTCCAAAGCCCATTAAACTTGTTATTCGGGGACTGCCCCTCACTACCTCCCCTGTGGAGATTTTACAGTTTATTGCTAAGGAGTATTCTGATGATCTTCCTTCGATTATCACCCAACTCAAGAGTAAGGTTAGCAGGAAACTGCTGCCCCTCTTTGTGATGGAATTCCCTGGAGACCATGATGTCAAGAGTGTCCAAACCTGGACCTCGCTTCTATTCGTAACTGTTACGATTGAACCTTTGATTAGCAAACGTGGCCGAGCGAGAGGACCGATCCAATGCTACAAGTGTCAGCGGTTCGGTGCCCACTTGGCTGCGTTTTGCAATTTCACCACCAGATGTCGCCACTGCTCACAAAATCACCCCAGTCGTGAGTGCCCAAACAAGCAGGGAATTAAATTGTGTTGCAATTGTGGTGCTAATCATTCCAGCTCTTCTCTTTCCTGTCCTGTTAGGATCGAGTTTACATCAAATGGGAAAAGAGGTTCCGCTGTCAAGAGGGCGACGGCTCCCTCTGCTCCCAAATTCACATTCCTGCCCAGACCATTGCAACTTGAGAAGCTCAAAAAACCAACGTATGCAGAAGTTGCATGCCAGTCCTATTTTGAGCCCCTCCATCCAGTAGTGCAGGTCAACCAGGCGACCTGTACTGATGCCCACGATGCTGTTTTATCTGCTGATTGTACCCCTTCCTCAGTGGACGTTTGTCTTGCTGCCGAAGCCGTTTTCGAACTCCTCGACAGGGCTGCTGTTAGATTCAGCAATTTTCAAGCTTTTGTTATGGTTGCTCGAGTTACTTCATTTATCGAGCCCATCTTAGATCTCTGTTTGAAGTATCCTCAATTCGTATCTAGCAGATTCCAAAATCCGACTGTTCCTGCTTAGCTCCTCCCACCTGCCATTTCCTCGTTTCCGATTGGAAGACCATCTTAGCCTGCTGCTTTTTGTCAAAGAGCGTCTTGGAATTCTTCATTTGAACTGTTTTTCACCTTCTGTGCTGTCCTGTCCGTCCCGTCTTTGATTTTTTGCCAATTTTGACCTTTTTAATTCCGACGATCGCCCTTCGGGCTCCACTACGACCAGTGGTAAAGTGCCTCCGGGCTGTAGCCACTTCAAACCATCATCATAGATATATCCCCCTAGGCTACGTGTCTGCGATATTTTCCCCTCCCTCGAAAAAAAATTTATATATATTTATTTAGTTTGCTATCGCTTTTTCTGAGGTAAAACTTTTATTTGCAACCCAGATAACTTGCAATCCTTATTTCTTAAAAGTGAAAACATATTTTCGAAAAGAGAACAGTATATCCCCATCCCCCCCTTTCTCCTCTCCAATGCTACGCATACGCACAGGCGATATATCCCCCTCCCCCGAATATATATATATATATATATATATATATATATATATAAAAAAAATTTATATATATTCGTATAATATTATATATATATATATATATATATATATATATATATATATATATATATATATATATATAATATTATATAATTTTTTAATTTGCTACTGTTTTTTCTAAGGTACTTTTTCTTGCAGCAAAACATCCCAATTTTTTAAAAGTTAAAATAGATTTGGGTACGAACTCGGCTATTTTGTCATTACAACTTTAAGTTTTAAATCGGAACACAAACTGTCAAAGATCGGGATCCACCTTATTAAAAAATTGAACCTCAACCAACTTTTCTTTGATCTATTTCCTCTCTCGTCATTAAACAATTGTTTGATTGTTTTTAATATTATTTTTGATTAAACACAAAAAGAATTTAATGCAATTTGTAATTAAAAAAATTATTAAATATATCTCAAAATCTTAAAAGTTGATATTTCGTATGACTTCTAATTTTCTTACAAAAACCTCACCCAATTGAAAACTTTTCCCAATCTACGAAAAATTGGTTCACGATCCACTAATGAGTGACTATTTACAGTGTGGGAGACGTTGTTCTAATTATTTATTTAAACCACGCTCTCATTTTATTTTAAAACTATAATTTCTATGAAACGCAAGAAAACCTTCCTTACGTATATACTAAAGTCTTACGCCACGTTTTTAAAAGTCCGTATGTAATAGTGCGTATTAATTACACTCACTTCCAAAAGTTAAACACGGAGAGGAAAATGTTAATTTCCGTAAGCCAATCTGAATTAAATAAGCTGAAATTTGCTGAAAAGGTAGAAGGAAGTATGCAAATATGTTAAGTAACAGCCAATTACAGTTTCGCATCGAGAAATATTCAAAACAGGCAGTCGTATAAGAAGCCGCCACTGTGATAGATTATAGGAGTTGCATGTAAGTGCTGATGAAAGGTGTTTAAAACAGTCGTACGATTTTATTTTATTTTTTTAAGTTAGACGTGTTTCTATGGATTCCAGAAGATGAATGGAAGATTCTGAGCACTGGTGGGTTGTCGGACGCATTGAAGCGGGACAGTCTATTACAGATGTTGCCCTTTTTTTCGGCGTTCATCGTTCCGTCATTTCACGATTATGGAAACGATTCCAAAACCAGCCAAACAGTTGTCCGAAGACCTGTAGCTGATCGTCCTATGATTACGACCCCCCGCGGAAGATCGATATATTTTGCTGTTGTAGCCAAGCGGAATCGACGATCGCCCTCCACACGAGTGACATCTATGGTCGCAGTGGTCATTGGTAAGACAATATCTGCCACTACTGTTCGTCGGAGACAACACATAAATGGTCTGTACACCCGGGTACCACGAGTTTGTGCTCCTTAATACGTCCAATCCAAAGGGGCACGATTAAAGTGGTGCAGCCAGCATGTGAATTGGACTGTGTCCAGATTTGCCCTACAACCCGATGATAAGCGTGTATGGGTATGGAAGAAACAAGGCAGACGCAATTGACCCTAGAACATCACGCATTCCGCTGTGGTAGCATCATGGTATGGGCAGGGATTTTATTGGAATATCGCACCGACCTGCACTGCACATCTTCAAGCGAGGTTCTGTGACGGCTGTACGATATCGAAATGAAGTCTTACACCCCATTGTGAAACTGTACCCGGCAGCAGTTCGTCTTTCTTTAGTTTTAATGAACGATAATGTGCGTCCCCATAGAGCTGTCATCGTTGACTACTTTTTGGAGAGTGAGGAGATTGCGCGTATGGAGCACTGAACTAAAGAACTAAGACTGGAGTGCGGACTCCGCGAGCCGACTGCATCACACCCCATTCCGAAGTATATGCGTGCAAATATGCAAAAGAGGGGAAATTTTTCTTCTCGTCTTATCACCGTAAAAGGAAACCAAAGTTGAATAATTTTTCAATATTTATGAAATTTCAAGTTCAAACGTTTATATATATATTTTTTTAATTTAAATGAATTTTTTTAATAAGAAACGTAGCGTTGTAAATTAAGAGTAGAGTCACTGATATCTTCCTAAGTACCTATTTAAGTAATGTTATTAAGTATATTATGTATAAAAGCGTCTTGAAATTGTGAGGCAATTTAAATAAGAGAAAAACATTATTGTATTACTACTGTAGTATGTATGTTGTAAGACATTAAACGTTATCCCCCTGGTTGTGCAAAATATTTTAAACTCTAAAACGGATAGCAATTGCAATTCAATCCTGGTGTTTTTATAATTCTTTTAGGTAGAGAAGTTTGAAAATAGCTAATTTGGAAGCCATGCTTTTGGAAATTGCATACATTTAATTTTTACACAATAATTAAATAAAACTGAAACGTTCAGAACTTCACACAAGCATTTTTTCAAAATTCTGATTATCCCTACAATGTGTCATATCTGAAATATTTACATTTCATGTGGTCTAATTGAAAAGCAACTATACCAGACAGAATTTGTCAACTCTTCTGTCTTTAAGTTAGATTATTTTTATGCATTTCCTTTAAAGTTAAATTTTTACCATAATGTTTTAAACGAAATCTAAGATACCGATATACAATTTGCTTCGTCATCTGTGACTCGTAAAGGTCTTCATAGCACACTTCGTTTTCAACTCGATGATAAAATTTAATTTTTTCAGTTAATAGAAATTCATTTATCATAATTCGTAATTTAAAATTGATATCTATAGTAGTTTAGCAGTTTTCCTTCAATATCATGAGCTTGGCACGTCGAATCATAATTTATGCACTCAGTACATTCTTGTGTAGTTGCTCAATTATACATACAAGTGAAATTCAAAATAGTTTAATATAAAAGCTTATCACATGCAAAGCTTAAGGGCATAGTATTTCAGCGATTGATTTTCGGTTCCAATATTACAGAATATATATATATATATATATATATATATATATATATATATATATATATATATATATATATATATATATATATATATATATATATATATATATATATATATATATATATATATATATATATATATATATATATATATAATTTTTTTTTTGCGAAACAGATATTTATTGAAAATATTTATATCTAAAACGCAGAATACGGTTTCCTAATTATATCTAGCATTCGATTTACCGAAAAAAAGTAGTAAACGAATGCATGAAAGAAGCATACATGTACTTAACCAGTCATTAAAAGTATCTGAACAATAAATCGGTTTGAAACATGAATGAAAATTTCATCAAATCACTAAAAAAAAAAACTATACCTTACAAGTTTTAATATCCAAAATGTATATAAAAAAGACTAAAGCTCGCACTACGTGCTTAAACTTAAAAGTATGAAATTGAAGTTCCGATCCATCCTCTAACAATTTTCCCCATTTGTTTCTGCAATTAAATGCTCAACAAAAAGTTACCATTCTAAAATAATAATAATAAAAATAAAAAATAATAATAATAATAATAATAATGAATTTAGTTGCATAGCTTGAAAAGCGGAAAACCGCAGAATGTTTTACCATAATGTGTTAGGCAACTGTGAGAAAGTTCATGTTTTGCTTATTTGGCTCTCTGGAACGCGCTTCCGCGGAAGCTCGTTTGGTTGCTTGTTAAGTGACGGGGAGTAGTTGCTAAAGTTCAGATTTCTAGCTCAGTGGTATGGAGTGATCGGCTTATTCGCCGGACCTTAATCCAATTGAAAATCTTTGGGATACTCTCTTCCATGCTATATGTAACATATCCCCTCTCCAGTCACTCTCAGAGATTTAGAAATTGCCCTACAGGAGGCATGGCGATTACTTGACTCAGCGGGAGTTGATCACCTCGTAACAAGCATGATCACACTCTGTACACTTTGTATGCAGGTGAGGGGTGTTCACATACCCTATTAATGTCGGTTTTTGTTTGTTTTAAATTCAAACATCATTTTATCAATGAAACAAATATGACGTCATGTAATAATTTAAGAAAAATCAATATTTTTTTTTTACTCTGTTTGTAATTTTTTGTTTTGTTTCATGAATAAACATAGAACTACTTACTTGCAGCCTTTCGTGTCAATCAAAGCAGTATTTGTCAATTTTTTCGCATTTTACCACTCCGTGCTTACCTTTTGGAAGTGAGTGTATTTCCTTAAAGAACATATTTTTATTGAACGAATTTCCACGTTCAACCTTGAGGTGCAGTTCACGAACGCCAGTGTAGGAAAGCCATTAGTCCTTCTTAGCGAAACATCAAAGAATGCGCTTGGAAATAAAGCGTTTGAAGCGTTTCCACTTCCCTGTGTCTTTTCGGTCCTTGATGATGGCTGGATTAGCATCAGATTTGGGCTGGTTAGTGGCGATCATAAACCCACCTACTCCTCTAGTCTCCTTTCCAGCATCCTCCCGTATGTGATCCCTCTGATGACTGCTGCATTCAGCATCAAGTTCTGTCTCCTCCTGAATTGTGGCAAGAGATGGATGATATTTGAGCCTTGTCACTCCTCCAAGGGGAAGCTCCATTTTGTAAATCATTTCAAAATCACAGCGTCTTATACAAGAAATATCAATTATTTCAAGGCAAATCTCGATTATCGTCAAATTTTCAGTTTTCATTTGTCTGATCTGAATTAAAGCTCTGTTGTAATTAACTATCATATCTTTCATTATTACAGCTTTGAATGGAAAATGTATTATTGAAAAGACATATAGAGACTTGTAGCAACCATTGTTATACTTCATGTACTATGTTGTACTCCAATACCTCCTCACCAATTAAATGTACTACGTTTGCGGAAAATCTGCCCTATATGTAAATTGCACTAGGTTTTCATTTTATTAAGGGAAAATTTTGCTTCGTATACTATAATTTCTTAGCATTATTGGAAAAAAATTAAAGCAACATTGTTAAAATTATGATATTAAGTCCAATCGATGACTAAAACGTTTGAAAAGCGAAGCATATTGGACCACTTCTTATATAAACATGAAAAAGAAATCTATAATCAGATTGGTTTGGTTTGTATGCTCAACGACCCCTTTTTATGCGCAATAACGGCTAATCAGGCCGGGACCTACAGCTTAACGTGGATGCCGAACCACAACGAACATCCATGCCTATTTCCAGGATTCGATCCCGACACCTTTGGCATGCGAGGCCAGAACGCTCACCCTACAGCCATCAGGTTGGCATGTATAATCAGACATTTTACATACCTCTACGGCATTCATTGGGTCAATTTTGCTTACTATTTTACCAGGTTCCTTATGAATGCCTATATCAAACAATTATACATTCATTTCATCTAATGCGTATTCAAACATAATATCTACTATTAGTAAAAGGTCCAGCAAAAAGTTATATTATCAACACTGACAATGTCGCGTTAAAAGGAAATATGTCGACACATGTTTGTACCCATATAATGTAATATCCCGATAAATGTGAAATACATTGCAATTTGGACAATCATGCCTGTTCTTACCAATTTCTGATCTCGTAGGGACCTTTAATTTGATATACATAGTGCACAATTCTTCATAATTTATGTATTAGATCCTAGATAAATCCAGTTTTTATATAATTCCTTTATATATAACACCAACTTTTCAACTTTTATGTGATATTGCAACTTTTAATTGATTGTGAGTGCAGACATGACTTTTCATATTGTTTGATCACGACCAAGAAAACCATCAGTTCCGGGCCATTGAAAATTTTTTCTCCAAAAAACTTGACTCGTTGCCGATGGCAATACATTCTATCTTCTTCAGCTCGATGGGATTTACTCAAGTGGGTTAATTAGTCACCCGAAGCGTCGATAGAAAAGTGAGTAAAAAAAGGGGTCTTTTTCTGATATTCCCCAAAACTTGATAGGTTCATTGTCAATGACAATGCATTCTATCTGTTAAGTTTCAGCTTATTTGGATGAAAGCAAATATGTTTATGATTTCTCCACAGATATGCCCACTGTCTAAGAGTGCTATCGACTTATGAGTGCAACTCTTAATAATTAAATTAATAATTCAATTCAAAACGAACCCCTCCTGAAGGGTTCCACTGATTGGTAAAAGTCTCATACCTGCCAACTTGTACGAATCATCCGTACAATGTACGGATTTTTACTATTTTGTACGGGTGTACGAACAGCTAAAAAAATCGTACGGATTTCACGGTACTTTTCGGGTTTTTTTTTTTTTTTTTTTTTTTTTTTTTTTTTTTTTTAAATATTTTTTCAAGTCACCAACAAAACCGAAACGATTTTCCAAAGCTGCCTCGTCAGTCAAAATATTTATTCACACTCCAAGATTGCGCATATGTTCAGCACTAAAGCGCGTTGGCGAGGATGCATTGTTTTTTTTTCTGTTGCCGATTAGATTTGGCAAACCAAACCACTGCTTCGATTTTTCGGGCTTTACATGTTAATAAAGAAGCAGAAAACCGAAAGTGCTTTAGTTTTTTAATTCTACCTTCTTTTGGACTGGACTCCAAAACGTAAATAATAGTACTGGACTTGCGCGTAAATAATAGCACTAAACCACGGCGCCGGGGATGCACTGTTTTCATTTGTGTTGCCAACGGGACCTGGCGAACCAAACAACTATTGCTTTGCCTCAGACTTAAGAGATTAACAAAGAATCTGAAAACCAAAAATGCTTTAGATTTTGGTTCTTCCTTATGTTTGGACCGTACAATAATGTTGCGCGTATATAATAAAAGCACTTAAGCGCGGCGCCGGAAATTCATTGTTTTCATCTGTGTTGCCGACGGGATTTGGCGAACCAAGCAACTGTTTCGTTGTCTCGAACTTTAGAGATCAATAAAGTAGAAAACTGAAAGTGCTTTAGATTTTTTTTATTCTTTCTTCTTTTGGACCGTACTCCAACGCTGCGCACTAAATCGCACCCCCCGCCGTTTTCAATTGTTTTGGCGGCACTCTCCGAACGACTGTTTCGTTTTCTCGGACTTTAGAGATTAAAGCACTTTCGGTTTTCAGCTTCTTTGTTAGTCTTAATTATTTATTTTAAAATATCCAAGTTAAACAATCCTGGTGTAAGATTCCAGAAAATATTAAGTTTTTTTGGAGTTTACTTCAAACCAAGCGTTTTACTTCTAATCATCAGAAATTCAAACAAAGAAACAAATTTTGCATTCTGCTCTATCTATGCATCTGATATTAAGATTTCTCATGGAGGATTTACTGATGTCGAAGTTCATATCAATTCTAAAAAGCACAGTGACAACATCAAATGTAATAATAAGAATTCGAAAGCCTGCATAATTGATATTTGTGCGTGTGATTAAACTCTTTGAATACCACCAACTCATTGTATGTTTCACTAGAGTTTTTGTGTCATAAAGCATATTTTATTTAGGTGTAATGTAGACTAAATCTTAAACATCATCAGAGATTTCATCGTAAAGTTTAAATTTCATTTATTTTTAAATCCAAGTTATTTTTTTATTTTATAATTTCCATTTTGTGCTAAAATGTAACAATTTGTTATATTTGAGAGCAATTTAATATTATGCAATTTTTTTTTTTTTTTTTTTTTTTGCATTTGTAATAGAATTACTATTATTTATATATTACATTTATAAATATTGTCGCTATTTGACTTTCCATGAGTCATAGGAATGCAAATATTTGTTCCGTAAAAATTGTACTAATTTGAAAATGCCAATGTTGGCAGGTATGAAGTCTAATTCCAACGGCCCTTTGATCATAATAGTAGAGTACAACACAATGGACAATTCCCGCATTTTTTTTAAATATTTTTTTTTATTCGATTCTATCCTCCACGCTTTTTTTTTTTTTTCGAAAAATTTGCATTTTAAGTTTGCCTGTCAGATTTTTGCGGGAAAACGGACCTTTTTTTTTGCGACTCTATTGTGACGTCATCGTTTCCTAAAAACTCCATAGGTCACATGGCGGTTGCGGCTGTTAAAGCGTTGTCATCATGGAAATTTCAAATACTTGTCTTCTCGTCCTTTTGTTTTCTTATTATTTATTTTATTTTTTCTTAAAATGTCTAACGTTTTCTACAAATATTGTATCGTGCCAATGTGCTAAAGTACAACCATAACAACTCCTGACAAAATTTTCATTTACGTACCACGGAATAAAAATACTCGAAAAAAGTGGTGCCAAGCGATGAAGAGGGTTGGTTGGTTGTTTTCAGATTATCTGGCGCCGTCAGCAACACGAGGGCTATAATGCGCCGAAACATTCGTCATTAGACAAGCCAACATACATTTACAAACACCCATGCCTAACACGGGACTCGAACCCGCAACCTCGCGGTTTAGAAGCCAGCACGCTAACCACTATACCGTTTGGTCGGCGCGATGAAGAGGGACATTGAAAAGTATATGCCACTGTCGACAAAGACTGTACGTTATGTTTGTGAAGATCATTTTGAAATAAGTTACATTTATGATAATATTTATATTAGGAAAATTAAAGAATGTTTGCCTTTTAAGTTTAAAACAAGCTATTTGTTTGGAAAACTATTCTAAATTTTTGTAAACATCAAGTGCAAAGTAATGGGCCAAAATTGAAAGTCCGGTACTGATTCTGATCCAAGAATTGCTTACATAAAACCACGCCAAATTATGTTCACTTGTCATTAAAAAAAAAAAAATTGTGGGCAGCCATTTTTGGCAAAAATCACCTTTGCGCAGAATCCGAACCGGACATGGATATTGACGAACATCCCCCTTTAGAGAAAAAATACATATTTTCCCACCAAACTTTTTATTCCAAACACAACAAAACCATTCAAGTTAATTAAAGCAGGGAATCTTGCCTATTGGCTTTTACGCCACAGGTTTCCGAACTATTCCCACTTGCGCCATTCCCATTTGCGCGAAGGGGCGGAGAATTCCCATTTGCGCCACCAGATTTTGTAAAACAGCATATGACGGTGTTCTCCCTCTTTTGGACCTCACCCCTCTCCAAAAGTTTTAAGGGGGGAGAGCCCTGTTCTGTTCAACCCTTCAAAAGATGGAGAGGGGGGGGGACAAGAAACCTGTTCTGTCCTGTCAGGAATGACTGGACGGACTCACTGCTGACACAGGGCTGGCAATTTTTCGCCAATTTGGCGATTTTTGAGGTCGACTGGCGATATGTTTTGAGGGTTTGGCGATTTTTTGGCGATTTTCAAATTTCTTTTGGGCGATTTTCTGCTTTTTGGTAGATTTTTTCTATATTTATCATTTTTTTAAATTTCATACATTATGTTGATGAAACCTTTCTTGCGACTGTCTGCGTAGTGAATTTAACACCAGGCGAGTAGTAAGGGAAAAGTATAAGTGGACCAGGGACGGATATAGGATTGGATCTCAGGGGGAAGGGCAGTCAATGATAATTTTTGTCTGTTTTCAGCAGAACGGTTTTCTCTGAAATAGATAATTAAATGCAAAAAGCTTTTAAATTCCTTAAGTCTCTGATTTATTTCTTATGTCAGCTTATTTAAGCGTCTTTATGATGCAAAATATATAATAATTAAACAAAGACTCTGTGTTTTGACCATAGGTAGGTTCGGTCTTCTGATTGTGCAAATCGCTAACGGTATTTTGAAATTCCAGTTAGTTTCTTAATTATTTTTAAATTAATTAATTTGTAATCAAAAGCTTTATTTTTTAAGAAAAATTTATTATTTTTAAAATATAATAAATTCTTCTTAGAAAAACAAAAGTTCATATTTTTAATTTTTAAATTACAATTTTATCTGTGCACTGAAAAAATATGTGTGTCCTATCTAGAAACAATTCCTATTGGGGGGCAAAAAAAAATTTTTTTAAGGAATTTGGCGATTTTTTGCTTTATTTTGGCGATTTTCATAAATTTAAGATTTGGCGATTTTTCAATGGGCTGTTGGCGATTTCGTCTATCTCAGACCTGGCAGCCCTGGGCTGACAGTCAATTGACCATTTTATCTACAGCAAAAACGAACGTGTTCATTAATTCTCTTTTCAAAGGTAGATTTTTCAAAGGTATTAGTTTTAAAATATGGCGGAGATAGAAGTTATTGAGACAACTAAAGGAAAACCAATGGCACTGTATAAGGGATTTCAGCATAGAATGCGGCACAAGGGAAAAGAAAGTACCACGTGGATGTGTATCTACGAAAAACCGAAGAGCTGCAAAGGCAGAATAAAAACAACGAACAACATCGTTATAGAAGAAACGTCGCACTTATGTACACCTGATGTCGCTGTTTGTGAAGTCAAAAAACAGGTATGCAATCTCAAGAAGCGCGTGAGAACCGAAGAAATGCCAGCTCCCTTAATATACGAAGAAGAAATGAGTAAGCTGTATAGCCAAGGCCTGAATCTCGTTTCAGAGATACCGTTATTTACAAGCGTAAAAAGTTCTGTGTATCGCAACAGAAGCGCAGCACAGGGCTATGCACGAGAACCTAAAACTGCAAGTGATATTGTGCTCCCTGATGAAGTGCTAGCAATGGATGATGGTTCAAGTTTTTTACTTTCGGATGAAGAGAGGCAGAATAGAGTTTTGGCGTTCGCTACGCAAAAGGGGAAAACCGCTCTAATTAACAGCGATACATTTTTTGTTGACGGAACCTTTAAAATTGCTCCCCAACAATTCACACAATTGTATACTATTCATGCAGATCTGGGAAACACGGCATCTGAAGTAAATGCCCTGCCTGTGGTATTCGCTTTATTAGAAGATAAAAGAAAAGAAACGTACAAAAGGCTTTTTTCTTCAATCAAGAATGAAATACCTACCTGGAATCCAAAGAAAATTATGATGGATTTTGAAGTTGGAGCAATATCAGCCCTGAAAGCTCTCTTCCCTGAGATACAGATCAAAGGGTGCAATTTTCATTTCAACCAATGCCTTTGGCGAAAAGTACAAGACATTGGCCTCGTCAATTTGTATAGAACCGATGAAGAGATAAAAAGACACGTAAAAATGTGTGCATCGTTGGCCTACCTGCCAATTGCAGATATCGATGAAGGCTGGTTGCTTATTCAAGAAACAACACCAACAAATGCGATGCTACAAGAATTTTACGATTACTTCGTAGAACAGTGGATGGAAAATAGTATTATAACACTAGATATATGGAATTGCAACGAAGAAAGTCACCGTACAAATAATATAGTCGAAGGATGGCATCAGAGAATCAAGTAGAACTTTACAGGACAACTAATCATGAAAAAGATTGGCGTCTATATCATTCGGGAAGCAGGTTGTAAATAAAACAGTGATCAAGGTTAATCAAATCTTTTCGTGAGCGAAATGAATTTGCATAAGGTTCTGATCTTTTCTTTGGGTCGATGTGACCAGTCAAAAAGCCACAGAAAGGACAGTGGAATGCAGCCGAGATCTTTGCGGAGGGAGTCATGTTGGATATCGAACGCAGGGCATACGAGAATGAAATGCTCTGGAGTTTCAACATCAGCACAGAAATTACACTTGGGAGAGGGATTTTGAAACGATGAAGGGTGGCATTAACGGTGGCCGTTTTAGTTTTCAGTCTGGTCAAAAGGATGTCCATTTGGCGGTTGGGCGAGAAGGACAAGCAATTTTTCTGCAGTGGGTAGATCCATGGGTATCTGATAGAGTAAGGAGAGTGGTCCCAGTCGAGAGATCGTTCAGCAATGTGGTTACGCTTGATGATCTGGATAAGATCCTCGGGAGAAGTGAGGCGCGAAATCAGGGGTTTTGATAAAGCCTGGCGTGCTGCTGAATCAGCAAACTCATTTTCCGGGATGCCTACATGGCTCGGCACCCAGACCAGGGAGCACGAGACAACACTGGATGTCTCTCTGCGAATGTTTATTTATACATAAACGACTCTGAAAAGTATGATGATGCCATCGATATCCTGGATTATTTGTATATTACAAAGAGAAATGAAATCTTCGCCAGACACTGCTTGGCATCTAGAGTCCAACAAACGGGAGAATATGTAAATGAATATCTAGAAATTTTGAAACAGATGAGTATAAAGACTGCGAATTCAAATCCGTTACCGCTGAACTATACAAAAATGAGTACATTAGAGATGCTTTTATTCGATGTTTAAGAAATGCGTCATGTCCGCTACTCCGCTAGGCGCGATTTCACACGATCATAACGAGTTTTAAAAGTAAACAAACAACGTTACGCCGGAAGGATACAAGAAAAGTTTCTTTTCTTGTTTTATTTTTTATATATAATATTCTAATGACTGTTTTTGCTTGGTTTTGGCATTTTATACTGATAAATAAAAAATAAAATTAAAAAAAAAACATTTTTATAACTCTAAATTATTGATTTTAAATTTTGGTTTTGCAAAGTTTCTTATAGGAGTGAAAAAAGGTCTGGGAAAGTAGTTCTACTTTTAATAGTTAAATTTTAAAAACTATGCTCGTTTACATAAGACAACTTTGGATTTCTGTGAAAAACACTTTTTTTGGGATCCTTCAAAATTTAAAGGTATTCCTTTTACTTTGTAAATGAACTTGAATGATATAATTGCTACGGCCTGTATTGTCTGTACTGTCTGAAAGCGAGAAGCGTCTGAATTTCGAAATGTCTTAAATTGGTTAGAAGTGTCTTATTTTAAGTCACTTGTTGTGACTGAAAGCAATTTAAGACCCGTGTGATGTCTGAAATTCGAAGAAGTAAACCACTTTTGTGCAAAATAAGTCACTTAATGTGTCTGAAATGAATTTTTCAGACACTTTGTGTCTAAATTTAAGACACCAGCATTTACAGTGCATAATTTTTTTTCAGAAGTATATGAACTTGTTGTGTTTTAGCATAATTTTTAAATTAACACTATTATTATATTAGGTTTATGTTATATGTATACAAGGGTGGTTCGAAAAAAACTCTTTTTTAATTTTTGAAAACGGCTTGGAGAAAAACGTTTTTACACATCGTGATAAGAAAAACTGTAAAAAAAATTGAAAAAATATTTATATCTTCCACTCACGCACTAAAAATAAAACTTATTTTAATAATTTTTTTTAAAACCTAAACGTTATATATTTTAAAGGTATTAGTTTGAAACGTGTAGTGAAAGGTAGGTATAATGCTAAAAGACATTATTCGTTGCACTATTTTATCATATTATAATAAGTAATATAATTCAAAATTAACGTCTTTTGTAAAAAATTAAGATTTTTCTGTAAAATGATAAACGTTAATTTTCACATTTTGTTTGTTAAAATGTACTTCAATATTCATTTGAGTCACCTTTTTTCTTTGGTTTCCATATCACGATGAAGAACTCTAAGGGAAAATTTTGTTGAAGGGTTACAGGGGCATATCTAGAACTGATTCAAGAGGGGGGGGGGGGGGGCGGGGCAGTCAATGATTTTTTTTATCTGATTTGTGACCAACTGTTTTCTCTGAAATAAAAAAAAATTTAGCAGCTAATAATTTAATTAAAAATATAGATTAAAATTTAATATGTCATTAATTATTAATTTAATTTCTTAATAGTTATTACAAAATTCCATTTATTATTAAAATTATGAATTTTTAAAAAAAAAAGGCTATATTATCTTAATTTACTTTTTTAAATTACAAATCATTATAATTTGAAAGGATATAGTTTAAAATGTGTAGTTTAAGAGTAGCATAATGCAGGAAATTATTATTCTGTTATTTTAAATCCATTAATAATTAGAAATATTCCAAATCACGTGCAAAAAAATATTTCTTTAGTATTTCGTCCGATTCTCCGATTTAAAAAGGAAAATATCAAGTGATTTTTATGAAATAATTAAGTTTTGAAGATACCTTTTCTCATATATCTTATGAATTAGTTTATTACATTTTCAAATAAAGAAACTTCCACCAATAATATGCCTTTATTTACTTTGTTGCACTGGTGCTTAAAAGTAACTTTTAAACACGATTTCGTTAAAAGCGCCACTTTTGCTACGATTTTTGATTTGAAAAACCTAACCTTTTTGCACGATATTATAAAAATTACGTTGAAATATTTACTCAGCGTTTAAAAATGTGTACCAGTGAACAGAAGCTGACTTCTTGGGTGTTGATTGGTTGTAAAGGATTAGGAGGAATTTACTTAACGTTTTTTTTAAAAATAACTTGTTCTAAATATACTAGGAGGTTAAATTTTTCTTGTAATACATTTAAATATTCTACCTATTGTTTAACAACAAAAATAAGCTTTTAAGCCTTCCGTACATAATACGTTAATGTAATAACTTCGAACAATTAATTATTTTATTTAAAAAAGATAATGGCACACAAAATTTGAACATCATAGGTCGATCCGCACGAGAGTTTTACCGACCACAAAGAAACACACACTAATATTACCCTCTATATGTGTTGAACTCTGGAACCATTTGCTGTAGTTTGACGGTGGAGTCGGGTAGGAATTCCGACCGTTAGATTACCTGGACTGAGTAGTAGCGGTGGCGCAAATGGGAATAAAACCAGTCTTTTGACCACTTGGCGCAAATGGGAATGGCGCAAGTGGGAAGACCCCCAGGTTTCCGCTGTTACAAAATCCATATTCTTGCTGAAATAGACAGCCATCATTGTCGAGTCAATTTTTGGCAAATTGTCCGGTTGGCCTTTTACAAAACCAGGTTCCATTTTTGCAATTAAGTAAAAAACAAATACCTACAAAATAGGCGATCAAAAATATTTGAGAAACGGCAACTACTAAGTAGAAACTATAGAGTATATAGCTGACATTTTGTGGTAGAAACCTCACCATAACAAACGGAGCGAAGGGATTACGTCACCGAACCTTTCGAGCACTTGACGTGATACTCAAAATCGGCCCGTTTTGAGCGGATCGCAATGTGAGGGTTTTTTGCGCATTTTCTTTTCTTAATATTTAAATAACTAATTTTTTTAAAGAACTTTTATTGGAATATTTAGAATCGGAAAGAAATTCTTTATAAATATAAATCAACTCCATTCGTTTTTAAAAAATGCGGGAATTGTCCATAGGATCAGCTAGGGTTAACGAGAATAAATAATTTATTACATTACATAAAATCATTCTTACATTAATTTCCATCTTGGCCTTTTGTAACATACCTTGGTTATAGTTAACTAAATCACTAGTAGTTCTCTAATTCAGTACAATTTAATTACTTATAATACTTATACATAGTACGCAACACAACTTATCAATCCTACCACTCATACTAGTTACGTATATTAAATAATACATCATACCAATTCCTATTCCTTATACAATTGGTACTTAAAAATAGATCAAAATAATCAGAGTTGCATCTACTAACGCATAGGAGGAAATCATGGGAACACTTACCATGTCTGACGGAGCGTTCGGACACGTCATACCACACACGTAACTGTTCGTAATCACTGATTCCGGACTTTTAGTCAATTCAGGCCCATCATTACATCAACGGAGCCTACTGCCTCAGTTCACAACTCCGGTACACCTCACAGCGGAATTACTCCTAATCCACAAAAGAGGACACAGCATCGTGCTAAAACTCCCTCTGGGCCTTGCGTTCAGGGGAACTAAGTCCCTCTTTAAGTTTTCCTGCGATTTCAGTGGTTGAAGGGTAAATTCCATTATTATGATCCTAACGTCCCACATGTATAACCTCGTTGACCCACGTCTCTTAGCGAAACCTCCGTGTAAAATTGCATACAAACGGCGATTGTCCATGTAACGTCAAATTCAACTCCACGAGTCGGATTTATGTGGCGCCATGTCAGAACAGCCTTTCCAAACGAAGAAATTTATATTTTGCCACCTGTGCTACTTAACTACGAAATCTCTCTAACATTCCAACTGTTGCGTGGATGGGTTCGAAAGACTTGAAACCAAAGCAGATAAAAACTTGAAGAAATTTATTCCGATGTAACTCTTCGCAGATTCCTTTACCACTTCAGAACTTCCCGTTCTAATAGATTCAATACAGCTCTTTACACAATGGAGCTCAAATAGCAGTTAAAAACTAGATACACAACTGCTAACATCGACGCAAAAGACAATGCAATACAGTTCACTTTCTCAATACAGCTCTCTGAATGCTCGTTGAGAGACAACTAATTCAGTAACTCAACTCAACTAACTCCTCGGCTCCCTTGGCCGGCCTTATATAGGAAAGCTTCCTTCGCGAACCTTCTAGAGATAGAAATTTGGAGAATTTTCAAGATCGTAGTCGAAAAGACCTACACATGTACATGGGGACCGAAAATGTCACCAAAACAGTCGCCAATTTGGCTCTATCACGCCAACTTGGCGAGATTGCCATTAACCATAATGTTAAATGTCCTGCTCCATGTAAAACTCGTTTTCAAGCATTAAGAGACGCATTGCAGGAAAGCGAAGTAAAGAACTCTTGCACTGCCTTATGCGAAGTGTACATAAATTTCCTTTTTACATAATTAATACTACGAAATATTTACAAATATACAGAATTTCGTGACACAACCATGGCTTGAAACCAACCTAACTAACCCCCTCTTTACAAAAGGAAATATGTTAGCTGGAACTTGAATATGTCAGCTCAACACCACCACAAAGAAACACATTCACTCCACATACACACACGAACAAAATCGATGTTAATGAACAGGATTTAAAATTAATTATCTCTTAAAAAATAACGGCAATTCCTGTCGAGTTTAATATTATCGCATACCTTCATTTAAAACCATAAATTTACCTAGCTTGGAATTCTTTGAAAATCAAAAATTAGTTAAAAATTTGAAATTTAATTGCTGTCAACTGGTATCATATCTGAACGATGATTCTGAAAAAGTTTAAAAAAAAAAAAAAAAATTAATAATAATAAAAAAAATTGTTCTGAGAACATTTATGTTGTATGACGAAGGGGTAAAAGTGAAGAGGCTCTTTAAAATGACAGCAGGTTTATTCGTTCCATACGTTAAAAATAGGTTCTTAAACCTAAATTAGGAGAGGTTCCTTTCACGTCCGTTCACCTTCACTCCTTCAATCATACTCTCTCTCCGGCGACGAAGTCGCCGCTAGGGGATTACATTAGAAGCGCCCTCTACATCACTTGGGATAAGACACTCTGCCATCCTGATTGAGGAGGACCACCTACTCATTGATATATACTAAACCTGCAAATAAAGATATTGAAAAATACAGCGCAATAATAAAATTTAAACAACATTAATGTCTTGAAGATCACAACGTGCAGTTCTTAAAAATTTAAAGTCTGTGCAAAAAGTTCTTGCACCATAAAAAGTTGAAAAGTTTGTAGAAAGGGAAAAAAAGTATCTTCTTCAAAAAGTTTGTGTGAAAGAAAATAGAAAAAAAGTTTCTTCTTTCAAAAGTTCATAAAAAGAAAAAAAAAGTCTCTTCTTTAAAAAGTTTGTAAGATAGAGAAAAAAGTCTCTTCTTTCAAAAGTTTATAATAAGAAATTAAAGTATCTTCTGTAAAAATTTCGAAAAAAAAGTATCTTCTGTAAAAAGTTCTTGTAGAAGAAAATTGAAGAAACTTAAGTATCTTCCCAGCACTTCATCATATCAGCTGATGTAGATGTGAGAAGTGGTCCTTCAGTTGTCCCCAGTTTACGAGCATCATATCGGTCATGTGGCCGAATCTTTACCACCTCGTATGGGCCGAAAAACTTTTGACGAAGTTTTAAACCAGTACCAAACTGCGTTCTTTTGATGGCTACTTTGTCGTGGAGTTTGTACTTGTTTGCTGTCTTGCGTCGAGTATTATAGTTGTGCTTGCTTCTTTCTTGCAGCTGTAGTATATTGGTTTTTGCTTGTTCGCCCATTTGTCGTTTATTTTGGACGAAGGTATGTATGTGTTCTTCTTCGAGGATTTTCTTGATGTTAAGGTCTTCCTTGTTTTTCATTTTAATCCCTATTAAGAGCTCGAAAGGTGTGTACTTTGTTGCTGAAGAAACGGTGCTGTTGATTACGCGTTGGACTGCTGACACATGTTTAAACCATTTATTGGGGTCATCGAGGGATAACTTTGTGATGACAGGGATAAGTGTTCCATGAAACTTCTCTACTTGTCCATTACCACGAGGCTGACCAGTGGTGATTGTGACATGTTCAATTTCCTCATCTTCGCTGTATTTCTTAAATTCTATTGCTGTAAAGGCTGATCCGCTGTCTGATATTATTCGTTTAGGATTTCCGAAGGTAATTTGTTGGAGTTGAAGTTTATCCAAAGCATCTTTTGTTGACGTTGACTTAACAGGGTATATCCATAT
Organism: Linyphia triangularis; assembly: GCA_963978545.1. NCBI lineage: Eukaryota > Metazoa > Arthropoda > Arachnida > Araneae > Linyphiidae > Linyphia > Linyphia triangularis. The sequence goes on from OZ021724.1 coordinate 43,931,004, forward strand.
GAATTTGCTAAAGGCACATACCACGGTAAAGATGTATTTGTAATTTTAATTTGTACTTGGAAGTGGGCCGAGAAAATCGACATGGTAAGTGTCCAACGGGACGTGGCCTTTTGGGATTGGGTGTAGAAATCCTTCTTGTTTTCCAACTTTACGTGAAGAAAGTATGCATGGAATGCAGTTGGATATTACGCTTTCGACGTTTTTTCTTATATGCGGGAACCAGAATTGTTGTTTCACCAATGCTTCAGTTTTATTGATCCCGAAATGGCCTTTATTGTGTTCTATTTGGACTATTTGTTTTTGCATGTCTTGTGGTATAACTAACAGTTCTTGGTCATTGACCAGTTTGTAAAGAATGTTGTTCTTGTATTTGTATTCTGTAGTTGAAGAGTGATCGATTAGATTTTTAATGCCTTGTGTGAATTCGTCCTTTGACTGAGCATCGCAGATTTTCTGGGTTGTTGCATCAACTTGGATTGACATGACTGGGTAACGACTGAGAGCATCAACATGTCTCATCTGCTTGCCTGGTCTGTGTATTATCTCGTAGTCAAAATCCTCTAACAACATTGCCCATCTGGCAATTTTTGGTGCTACTTCTTTCCTTGACATGGTCTTTTGGAAGGCTTGGCAGTCTATAATAATTTTGAACTTGGTACCTACAAGGTAGTGTCTGAATTTCTTTAGTGCTTGAACTATGGCAAGAACTTCTAATTCGTACGATGAATATTTCTCTTTTTGTGGTGATGTCTTATGGCTCATATAATGTATAGGATGGAAGATGTTATCCGAGTCTGCTTGAAGAAGAATAGCGCCAAATCCTTTTGAGGATGCATTACAATGTAACTGTAAAGGCGAGCCTTGTTTATATAGGTGTAGTACAGGCTCTGTTGACAGTGCATGTTTCAGTGTTAGAAAAGCTTGTTTTTGGTCTGTACGAAAATAAAAAGGAGTATTGTCCCGTAAAAGATCACTTAAGGGTCTTGCAATGGCAGCATAATCCCTTATAAACTTCCTAAAAAATCCACTTAGACCCAAGAATGATTGAACATCTTTTGTTGTTTTGGGCTGTGGAAAACCTAAAACAGCGTTTGTTTTGGCTGTCGAGAGACGAATTGTACCTTTTTCTAAAATGTGTCCGAGAAAGTTGATTTTTCTTTGTAGAGAATTGCATTTTTTAAAGTTAAACTCAAGTCCATAGTCGGAAGCTACTTTGAAGACTTACTTGAGTTTTTCGACGCCCTCTAACTCATTGACTGATGAAATGATCAAATCGTCTAAATACAAGATCAGTGTATTAGTTTCTAAAAGTTCTCGAAAAACAATCTGTATGAATCTTTGAAAAGCAGACGGCGAGTTGCAAAGTCCAAACGGGACTTTATTAAATTGATACTGATTATCTGGTGTAATAAAGCTAGTATACTTGCGGTTTGCAGGATCAACGTCTACTTGGTAAAACGAATTTTTGAGATCTAAATTTGTGTACACTGTAGTCCCTTGTAGCCTGTCGAAGACGTCGTCTATAATAGGAATTGGAAATCGTTCTTTGATTACCACTTTATTTAAACATCTGTAATCAATACACATGCGTGTTGAGCCATCTTGTTTTTTACACAAAACTACTTGGTAAAACGAATTTTTGAGATCTAAATTTGTGTACACTGTAGTCCCTTGTAGCCTGTCGAAGACGTCGTCTATAATAGGAATTGGAAATCGTTCTTTGATTACCACTTTATTTAAACATCTGTAATCAATACACATGCGTGTTGAGCCATCTTGTTTTTTACACAAAACTATTGGTGAACAAAAGTCAGAAGTACTTTCTGAAATAATTCCGTCGTTCAATAGTTGTTTGATTTGCCTGTTAACTTCCAATTTCTCGGTGATTGATAAACGGCGTGCCCGCTGAAAGATTGACGTTTCATCCGATAAAAAAATCTTCATTTGAAAATTTGTACTTTTTATTTTATTTGGTTTATAAAATTTTACCATATTCGTAACAGTATCCCGAAAGTTATCGTCGTTAATGTGCAAGAAATCCGCTTCGTTTAAACTCACGCTATCCCCAATCGTAAACAGAAAAGAATTTTCTTTTGGTAAACAATCAACACATATTTCTGTTTGTTTACATTCTCGACCATGTGCTTCTGGTTTTGAGCCTTTTCCTCCGTCTTCTGTTCTAACACAAACTTCGCCTACTTCATCAGAATCTTCCAATGACCGCTCGTCTATTCTCATGGGGACCTTAAGCCCCGCCTCCATCAACGAAGAACCGATATTTTCCGTTGAGTCAGTTTTTGTATGACCTTGACACGTATCTTCTTGCGTTTTCGGAATCGGAAGGATTTGAGAAGTATTTAAAATTTCGTTATTTCTGTCAGCAGGAAAAGTTATATATTCCGAATCCTTTTTTAAAGCAACATAGTATTTTTTTTCCGTGCGGATTTCGAATTGGTTTTCATTCGGAAATGGGTCTCGTGTTTTTATGCTTTCGTATACATTAGGTGGAATTATTAAGTTAGAACATAGATCATCACAAGCTGCTGCAGTAACTAGAATTGGATTTTTGTTCTTTGGATGAGCTAGATTTATTTTTCTCAACTTCGCTTTTTGTGTGGAATCGAAAGCTCCTATAAGGATTATTGATCCGTCATAGACTGTTGAGGGTGGTAATACACTGGTTTTTACACAAGTTATATTAGTACCTCCATCGATCAAAGTTTTTATTTTTCTATCATCGATAAATCTTCGTACTGTAGCTTATTGAAATATTTATCGCGGTTGTAATTTCTTCCGGTTTCTATTTCGCAGACATGATTATTTGGTGCATTTGGCCTAAAATTATCGTTGTTGTTACGGTGATTGTAAGAACCCTTTGGCGGTCTGTTAAATGACCCTCTGTATTGGTTTTGCGTATTTTTGTTTTGGAAATTCTGCCCGCTGTTGTATGTTTGTTGCTGATGATTTGTTTCGCTTAGAGATTTACGTTTTGACGTAAAGTAAATATCACACTCTTTTGCAAGTTCTTTAGGTTCTAGCCAATCTTCCCCTTGGCGAACAGCGATGTGTGCTTGTGTTTGGCGGTCAAGTGTGTTGAAAAGTTTATCCAACACCATTAATTTACATAGTGTTTCGTAGTCAGTGGCGTTGCGTACCTTACAGAAATATGCGAATGATTGTGATAGCCTTGACCCAAATTGTGTATGCGACTAGTTCGGCATGCGTTGGCTCCTTCGAAAATTAAGAAGACATTCTTGTGGCGTGGGTTGAAATTGGCGCAGGACAATACTTTTGACTTGTTCGTAATTTTGTAGGTCGTTTTCCGAAATGTTTAGTAAAATGTAACTAGCCTGTTCGCCCAGTATACTAATAAAAATTTCCGATTTTGCATCATCTGGGACATTTTTTGTCGTAAACGCACGTTCCAGAGACTGAAAGAATAAATTGTAGTTTTTTGGTCTCGACGGGACTGGCATGCTTAGCGTTCGAACACTGCGAAGAAGACTTTCGATATTTGGACTTGCTTCGGTTGCTGTGGTACTTCTAGTACTAGTTTGGCTTAATGCAGAAGTATTTTTAAGAGTTGTGAGCTCGAGTTCTAATTCTATCTGTGCAAGTTTAACTTCTTCGATTTCTTTTTGTTTTCCAAACTTAACTTTTTCGATTTCTTTTTGTTTTTCAAACTTAATTTTTTCGATTTCTTTTTGGTTTTCATTAGCCTCTTGGGTTTTTCTATCCTCTACAACTGTTGTTATTAAATCTTTAACGAAATCTGGATCTTTAACAAAAATTTCACTTTTTTCAATTAAGTCTTTTAATTTTAGAATTGTGGTACCATCCGGTACAATGATATCTAACTCAGCGGCGACAAATGCGAGATCTTGCTTTCTGATATTTTTAAACGTAATTAATAATAAGATGGATCCTACCTGCGTTTCTTGATTTTACTTCGCTTTTGGAGTTGTATCCGTTTTATGTTGTTGCTCTTTCGAAGAGTACTCGTTGCTTCTGGTTTCTGGTTCATGGTAGTTGGTCGATGTGGAATAACTTTGCTGACTTCATTGAACTTCTGCTTGACGGCTGAAGTGGGACTTGTTCGGCGAAGCGATAGTGTTGTAGTTGCAGGTTCGATTTGGCTCAGGATTCTGGATTCTTGCTGGCTATGTGGAATAACGATGCTAGCTTCGTTGAACTTCTGCTTGACGGCTGAAGTGGGACTTATTCGGCGAAGCGAGTGTTATGCAGTTGTATAATGACGACGCTGGTTGATGAGTTTGCCTTTTATTTGTAGATTCCACTGGTGGTCGCTGATTGCTGAGGTAATTCGTGAAGATGATTTTGGTTTGGACCTCTGGAAGCGTGAAAGTTTGCGTTTTTTAACTATTTTTTTCATCGTATTCTCGCGGGTAAAAAGCAGGCTGAGCCCCCATTTTGTATGACGAAGGGGTAAAAGTAAAGAGGCTCTTTAAAATGACAGCAGGTTTATTCGTTCCATACGTTAAAAATAGGTTATTAAACCTAAACTAGGAGAGGTTCCGTTCACGTCCGTTCACCTTCACTCTTCAATCATACTCTCTCTCCGGCGACGAAGTCGCCGCTTGGGGATTACATTAGAAGCGCCCTCTACATCACTTGGGATAAGACATTTATTAATTGCAAATATAATCAATTTAGTGAAGACCTCCATTTCGATATAATTTTTAAATTTTCCAAATGCCAGTTATGTAAAAAAAGAAACTTAGCAAAAAATTAAGACAAAATTAAAATACCTAGTAATTTTTTTTAAAAAAAATTACAGATTTCACAAAACAGACTATTTATAATTCAAAATTATATAAATGTTGAATATAAAAATGCATTTTTTGAATAATTCAAGTCGCTCATTGATATTTCAGAATTCTAACTTCGTGAAACACTTAAAAATACAGCAATTTACTTTCTGAAATGCAATGGACAATAATTATTCAGAATATTTTTACTTTCAATTACCTATATGCTAACATAGGGTAACGAAAGTATTGTGGTGAAAGTAAAGTGGTCTAGAAGAAAAGGTCTGTGTATACGTGGTCAGCATATATCCCGAATGAACTGACTTACGATGTTAAAATTTTGGTTGGTTGTTTTCAGATTATCTGGAGCCATCAGCAACACGAGGGCTATAATGCACCGAAACATTCGTCATTTGACAAGCCAACATACATTTACAAACACCCATTCCTTACACGGGACTCGAACCCGCAACCTCTCGGTCTAGAACCTAGCACGCTAACCACTATACCGTTAGGTCGGCTTAAAATTTTGGATACTTGAAAGTGGTAGCCATGATAAATATCAATAAGGTTTTCTTCAAAATAGCACAAGTTTAAAAGGTAGCTGTTATTGAAAAAAGTATGTTTTTTCAGCAATTTCCAAAAACCGGCTCTAACGATTTTAATCAATATCATCATCATAAGGCATTTTAATGTGTTCTAAACATTTCCACTTCCGAAAGTTCTGAGGAAATTTGATAAATGCGTAAAAAGTTGAATGTCTCTAACACACAGAGTTCTCCTCCTTTGAGCATTGCCTATCAACAACTGCTTCCACTCTCTTTCACTAACTAGAAATAAAAAAATTAATAATTGTCGCCAAACATATAAGTAATTTCTTTAATTTGGAGATTATTTTTTTTTGCCAATGTAACAATTATCGTAAAAAATGTCGTCAAACTGGTCATTGTTTTAAATTAAATAAAATATGAAAACGAGATAACGGTGAATTGTACCAATCCATGTCAAATTTAAAAGCACTATCCAGTATTATAGTGTAATTGAAAGTTATGCGATGTTCCACACTTCTAGTTTTTAAAAAAGTCTAGTCAAAACTTCTAGTTGAAAAAAACCTGAAATTCTCCCAAAATTTTAGAAATTGTGATAGTTTATAGTAGATGACAGCACTAGAGAAAAGAGAAAATGGTTATTTAAGCAAAAAAGAAAATCATAAATGCGTAGGTCGAGCACGGATCCACAAATTGGATTTATAATATGGTTGATAAATGAAGAAATGAGTAAAACAAATAATTTTAAAATAAATAACTTTATTAAACAGACTTGGACAATATCAATTTAAAAATTAAATGTAAATTTTTCTGCATATGTATCTAAAATGAAGAGAATTTCACAATATCAACAAAAACAAACAAATGATAGACTAGCATCCCAAACAAAGGTAAAAATATTATTTGAATACAGTGATTAAAATGAAACAAATAACAAAAATAAATTTTAAATTTATTATAAACATTAAAATTTGCTCGGGGATCTTTATATATAACGTACGCGTTTGTTTTTAAAAATTAATCTAATATTATAATTGGTTTTAAAACCAATTTTACATTAGGATCTATTAAAATAAGCCTTGTAATATTGATTATCTTAAAATTACAACATATTATATTTTAATTCAGAAATTATTTCATTAGAGAAAGCATAAGATTTCATAAGTCCTTTATCCAATAAGTGTTTACAGTTATTTTATAGAAATAAAAGTATCGTAGACCAAAATAAATATATATATTTTATTTAAAGTTTTAATTTACGAATAGTCTTTCAACATTTATTCAAAATTATAAGATGTATTCATGTATACAGGGTGCTACTAAAGTAAAAGAAATATGAAACATCGTTAATTCAAGATTAATTGAGAAAAGAGCAAGGCAGTTTGTATAGAAATTCTATAAAAAAAAAATAAAAAAAAAATAATAAAAAAAAAAATAAAAATAATAATAATAATATGTTGGGCCCATAAAGAAAAGTAATCAATAAGTCAAGCTTTATCAATAGCTGTAGACTTCAGAACATTTCAGTTTAAAGTTAAAACCAGTTTATAAATCTTTTGATGGAAAAGGGGAGGGGGGGGGGGGGCGCATCACTTTTATTGTTCGTGAATTATCAAATGTTCTAATACTTCTGGATTACTGACATATGTTTATATAGTCATTTTAAATACCTATTTTAAAGGAATGAATGCTGCATAGAAGTTATGTAATTTAAAAAGAATTTTAAAACAATAACAAATTACCATTGCAAAATGGGAAATAAATATAAGTAAATGTGTTACTATCGAGTATTAAAACAGATGACAAAAACAATGTTTTGATGAAAAAATTGATTTGATGAATCAGAACATGAAGTTAAATATTTACAGACAAGTTTTATAGAAATATAACACAAAGAAAAATCACGGAAGACTGGACATAGATAAACGCATACTTCAAAAATATCCACCTCAGTTTTTTAGAAGTTGAAGTCATTTGTGAAGTAGAGGCTGGTTTGCAGCATGAGTCTGTATGCAACTGCAAATAATCTTGTCTGCATACGATTGATTGGCATTACTATTAGTTTATCACAGATCAAGAAAACTTGGTGAATGGGCCCACGATGGAAAATGGTCGAAATCGTATACGAGCTTCCCTAATGTGCTAATCATCAATATTTCGATTGCAACGCAAATGCAGTTCATCAACAGTCCTGGTTTTACCTAAAAATGAACCAAAAATTAATGCAAAAGTATTTAAAAATGAAGGTATTAAAAATAAACTATTGTTTTATGCTGTGCACATCGTTGAACTGTAGATTATAAGAGGGATCGCCTTCAGGGAGGTATTTCAAGGGGGAAATGTCTAACATTCGGAGGAAATGGGAGCTAACTGAGAAAACTATGCTAGCAGAAAGCCCGCAAATATAAATGAGTCTGTCTTATCACCACTAGGCCTGGGCGATGTTAACATTTCTGCATCGTGATATATCGGGAAGCACACATCGCGATGTTAACTATGTGTATATTTTTTTTACAAAATACTACAAAACTTTTTCATAACACGCTATATAGCCGAAAGTTATGCTTATTTAGCTTTGTACAATTTTATTAAATTCATGTATGGAAGTTTATTTTAAATAACATCAGCAGCGACCGAATTATTTTAAGGGGGATACACAAAACACCCAAGGGGGTATAAGCCGGTTATTATTATTATTTTTGGTTTAATCTGGATTTTTCAATTTCTCTATCTTAATGAAATTTTACTTTGTTACTTTCCAGGGGAGGAGGAGTGGGGGGGGGGGGGAGAGGACAAGTGCATTTCCTGGAGGTGCACATGTTACTTTAGTTATTGGATATTCTTAATTATTAAATCAAAAACATACTTTATAATTAATATTTTATTATTTACAATGTACATTATAACTATTAAACAATAAAAATAAAATTAACGCATAACATTTAAAATTCTAATGATCTTTATTTTGTGCCAAAAAAAATCTGCATTTCCGCATTTTTAAGAAGCAATGTTGGATTGAGTAATTAATCTTATAGAAATAAACTTTATTCAAATTGTACAAACTGAAAAAAAAAATTATAAAACATTTATTTACTTACGTGACCGAAGAAAAAATCCTTCAACGTAAATGGGAAAAAAAATCGTTTATAAGTATTTAAGCAATCAAACTAGAGAAACCAACTGTGATTAGTCCATGCACTAGTTCACAATGTATTCAGATTATCCGGCGCCGTCAGCAACACGAGGGCTATAATGCGCCGAAACATTCGTCATTAGACAAGCCAACATACATTTACAAACACCCATGCCTAACACGGGACTCGAACCCGCAACCACGCGATCTAGAAGCCAGCACGTTAACCACTATACCATTTGGTCGGCACTAGTTCACAATGATTTTGGAAGATATAACAAACAGCTCATAGTAATAAATAACCAGATTATCTTAGCTGGGTAAGAACTAGACAGAAATTACCGCGCCAGAATACCACAATCCCCTTGCGTTAATAAATAAAGCAAAATAAAAAAAATAGCAAGATAAAAAAAATCTTGAAGTTATTATAAAGGATTTCAAACTACAAAAGTGTAATATTTTATTTCTTTCAAGTTAGGAAGAAGAAAGAAAAAAGAAAAAAAAATGAAACAAAAAGTGTAGGAAATGCTCAATAGGATTCCAAAAATAAATATCAAGGTCTGATATCTGATGACTATTAAATAAAAATCAAAACGTTTTCCAAGAGTTCAGAGAACAACATAAAAAATGTTCAAACAATAAAAGGAATACTTCTTTTATCGAATCTCCAATATTACTAGACTACTGGCGCCACCTCGCAATTTCAATATCCATCGCACATACGTAAGGTGGATACGATTACCACGATGCGGTTTTTGCTGATGAAGTATAGGGCATAGGCAAAAGCAAATCGTCTCAAATGGCCCGATGTCGACGATTTCACTATGTTTCTATACAATACTGGGAACATCGCGTATATGTAGGGCAGGGTGGATAGGATTATCATGATGTGAGCTTGCTGATGAAGTACCGCGCAAAAGCAAATGGAACTCGTTTTAAACGGCGAGGTGTCGACGGTTTCAATACGTTTCTAAAGTATCTTAGGAACAATGCGCATGAATCATGGCACGGTTCTTCGTCCTTTAAGTGCTAGGCAAGTATCGTTAAAAAAGATCGTGATGTATCAGATTTGAGAAAATAATGATACTGGTTTGACGATGTTGATTTCACACCGGTTTTTGCCGATGTATCGATGCATCGCCCAAGCCTAATCACCACTGTGTCTCTTCATTTGAAAGTCGGAGCAGTATAGCCTAACTGTAGCTCTTGCGAAAGAAAACCAAAGCAACCAACCTCATTTGAAAGTAGAGCTGGCGAGTATCGTTGGTTGGTTGGTTGGTTCGATTTTCTGGCGCAAGGGCTTCACGTGGGCCATACTGCGCCGAAAAAATTTATCTAAATCTACCATGTTAAAAATAAACGATTAAAAATATATTGAGATCAACAAAGGGTAAAAGATTTGAAATAAAATTCTAAATCAAGTAATAAAATCCAATCTCAAGTAAGAATCTAAAAAGATTTTCATGTGGGGGTGAACTTAAAAGAGATGATAATGGAGGATGATTAATTTTAAAAAATCTCAATCTGATGGCGTTAAAAGCTGGACATTCATTTAAAATATGAAACACAGAAAACATAACTCCACAGGTGTTGCATGTGGGGGCATCTTCTGCCAGCAGAAGATGCACATGGGTAAAACGAGTGTGGCCTATTCTAAGACGGGTCAGGAGCACTTCCCTTTTCCGAGATAGCTGAATGGGCGCGAATCCGGAAATTGAGGGCTGAAACGAACGCAGCTTGTTAGCTGTCTGTGCATCCCACATGGCCTGCCAAGTGAGAGACAGAGCAGTGTCACAAGCTTTATATGCGTCGTCAGGGCAGAGCCAAGTGCTCCTAGGTCCACTTGCAGTTCGAGCTATTATGTCTGCGCGCTCGTTACCCATGATCCCCACATGACCTGGGATCCAACAAAAAAGAACATTAAAACCTCTATCTAAAAGTGTTGAATGAATCTTTAAAATATCTAAAATAAAAGGATGGGTCTGGCTGAGTGGATTACTTAACGCATCTAAACAGCTCTTCGAATCTGTATAAATAATCCACTGGCTATGGCCTTGCTGTAAAATATATTGCAAGGCCAAGAAGATAGCCAGGGACTCAGCTGTAAAGATGGAGCAGCTTTGATGCAGCTCACGTGAGCAGATGTTATCGTCGTAAACTGCAGCTGCTCCGACATGTCCCTGGCTTTTCGACCCATCCGTATACATTGCTTTAAAATTTGAAAAGTTATGCCTATGGTAATAAAACAGCTGAGTAAATATTACATCTGGTGTTTCACATTTTTTAAAATTACCAAATACATTTAAAACTTTGATGTTATGAGGATGCCAAGGTGGTTGTGTGAATGTGAGAGGACGAATCCTGAAATTATCAATATTATGAGATGTAAGAATTGAATGAATTCGCAATGAAAATGATGGAATGCAAGATGGGCGTGAGTTAAAAAGTCTCGTATGAGATGGACTATAAATATTATGAGAGAGATTATGACGTGGGTGACTTTTAATTTTAAAATAAAATTTTAAAGACAGCTTGTCTCGTCTCAGTTTCAAAGGTTGCTCCAAACATATATTAAGTACACTTGGAATTGGTGATGTACGGAAGGCTCCCGACGCGATTCTGACACCTTGGTGGTGGACAGGGTCAAGGAGCATCAACACCGATTTTCTGGCGGATCCGTACACCACAGAACCATAATCAAGTTTGGAACGAATAAGGCATCTGTATATTTTCAACATGGAGGTGGTATCAGCACCCCAGGAAGTGTTAGAAAGCACCTTCAGAAGATTCAGAGCTTTAGTGCACTTTATTCTAAGATGTTTTATATGGGGCAGTTAAGTGAGCTTTGTGTCAAAAATTACACCGAGGAATTTTGATTCTGAAACAATTGGTATCAGGACCCCATTCAAAAAGAGCTCGGGGTCATTATGAAGCTCACGTTTCCTGCAAAAGTGCATGGCCACGGTCTTTTGAGCATTGAACGTAAATCCATTTTGACTGGCCCAGCCTGAAATTCTTCTGATGGCGAGTTGGATCCGTCTTTCAATAAGAGACATATTTATTGAGGCGCATGTTATCTGGAAATCGTCGACAAAAAGCGAACCAGATACTGCAGGTGGTAGGCAGGTCATAATGTCGTTGACTTTGATGATAAACAGTGCGCAACTCAATACACTTCCCTGGGGAACGCCTTGCTCCTGAATAAACTCATCTGATAAGATAGAGTTGACGCGTACTTGGAAGACTCTCCGAGAAAGGAAATTCTCAATAAAGAGTGGTAAATTTCCTCTGAGACCTAAATTATGTAGGTCTCTGAGGATACCATATCTCCAAGTACGGTCATAGGCTTTCTCCATGTCGAAAAATACAGACACCAAATGATTCCGCTTGACAAAAGCCTCCCGAATGGTTGTTTCAAGGAGGAGCAGGTTGTCAAGTGTACTTCTCCCACGGCGGAAACCACTCTGAAACTGAGAGAGACAATTGTTATTTTCTAAATAAAACAGAAGACGGGCATTGACCATTTTTTCAAGTAGCTTGCATAAGCAGCTGGTCAAAGCTATTGGTCTGTAGCTGGAAGGACTCTTAGGATCTTTACCTGGCTTGACTATTGGAATTACAAGAGCACGTTGCCATGCTGACGGAAATTTATTTTCCCGCCAGATCTTATTATACAGCTTGAGAATGAACTTGAGTTGGAGAGGGTGGTTGGTTGGTTGGTTGTATTCAGATTATCTGGCGCCGTCAGCAACACGAGGGCTATAATGCGCCGAAACATTTCGTCATTTAACAAACCAACATACATTTACAAACACCCATGCCAACACGGGACTCGAACCCGCAACCTCGCGGTCTAGAAGCCAGCACGCTAACCACTATACCGTTTGGTCGGCTTGGAGAGGGTGGAGATGTTTCAGCATACTATAATGGACTTTCATCATGACCAACAGCCGAGTTGCGAGTGTTCGAAAGAGCTCGCATTAACTCGGCCATGGTTAAATCAGCATTATAGTCTTCCAACTCAGTAGATGTAAAGTTTAATTTAGTTTTCTCAGCATTACGTTTAACAGTGGCAAACGGCTCTTTGTAATTCGAGTTGCTGGATACTTTTGCGAACGAGTCAGCCAGAGTATCAGCAATACCTTTAAGGTCTGAAACAATTCCCAGATCTGTTTCTAGGACAGAAATAGAGTGTCTTGGGTATTGGCCCTTTATTTTATTTACTTTATTCCAGACCCTTTTAGAAGAGGTATTCGATGTTATAGTGCTGACATAACGCATCCAAGAGTCCTTCTGGCTACGCCGGCGGATCCTACGGGCTTCAGCTCGGGCACATTTTAAGGCGATGAGGTTGGCTTCAGTGGGACATCGGCGAAAAATGCCCCAAGCTTTCCTCCGCTTTTTATGTGCATTTTTACAGTCGTGATTCCACCATGGTTTCGGAATTTTCGGTAGATTTGTAGATGTTATAGGTATGGAAAAACGAGCAGCTTTCAATATGGCACGGGTGATAGAATTTACCGCTTCATCGATATCGTCTTGGTTCACCATCTCGTCAGAGATATCGACGAGGGAAGAAAACTGTTCCCAATCTGCTGATTCAAATATAAAACGAGGAGCGCGAACAGAGGGTACAGCACCAACTCCTAGCATCTCCAGACGGACGGGGAAGTGATCACTGTGGAAGAGATCCCGTCCGACATGAAACAACCATAGATGTAGGAGAGATGGAGAACACAAGACAAGATCGATGGCGTGAAACGTCCTCGATGGGGTGTGGAAGTATGTATGTTGCCCATTATTTAGGAGACATAGATTTTGGTCTTCTATCATTTTTTCAATATTTCTTCCACGTTGATTTATATCTGGGCTACCCCAAAGAGGATTGTGGCCATTGAAGTCCCCCATTAAAATAAGAGGGGGAGGAAGCTGGTCACAAAGCCTGTCTAATTCTGATTGTCGGATGTTACGATTAGGGGGGAGATATATTGAGCAAACTGTTGTTAATATATTTTTCACAGCGACTCTAACGGCAACAGCTTGTAAGTTGGTAGAGAGCGATAGCGGGGTGGATGGATTGCTATTACATGTAAATATAGCAACACCACCGCTAGCTCGGTCGCCGCTGATATAGTCCTTACGTAGGGGACTATACCCCCTAACAAGAGAGCTCTGAAAAGGCTTCAAGAGGGTCTCTTGCAAACAGAAACAAACAGGTTTGTGTAAATCTACGAGATGTTTTATATCTACCGAATTGTGGTGGAAACCGCGACAATTCCACGAAAACATATTGAATGTTACTTGGAAAGATTAGCGATCCGCCGGTCTAGTGACCTGCTTCTTGGTTGAAGAAGTTTAGGGGTCTCGAGGCCTGGGTCGACCTCCATGTCACCTGGGTCAAGACCCGAGATGACATCAGTTTCGTCATCAGTTGATGGTCCCGATGACACTGATTTCTCTCCCTTTGTTTTAGTTTTTCGTTGTGTATTATATTGGATTTTGGATTGCACTTTATTTTTTAGAATTTCTCCAGGTTTATTTGAAAGCTTCATTTCTGGTAGTTTCTTATTTTTTTTTGGGTTTGACAAAAGTTTTGGGGGGGTTTTCTATTGATCTTGAAGTACCGGGAATAGGGTTTGTTTGGGACGAAAGGGTACTGTGTTTGGCGGGTAAAGAAAAGCACTTAAGTTGTTCGGGTGACATTTGGGTTTTCGGGATGTGGATATCTGTTTGAGTGGCCATAGACTTTACTTGGTTTGGTTTGGAGGCAATTGCTTTAGATATTGTTTTGGCCATAGAATTTTCTATTGTATTTACATATATAGTTCGGGCTTCCGGATACGAGATGTTACTGTTGGTTTTTATTTCTTGAATTGTCTTTTCTTTTAAGTATTCTTTGCACGTTCTGGAAAAGGATGGATGCTTTCCAGAACAGTTTACGCAGGTGGGCTCAGCTTTGCAGCCTTCGCTTTGATGTTCAGTGCTGCCACACACTGCGCAAACTTCGTGATCACTTCTGCATGTAATTTTTGAATGCCCGAACTTTTGACATTTAAAGCATCGCAATGGGTTAGGGATAAACGGTCTTACAGGACAACTTAGGTAGCCTGCTGTAATTTTACTGGGTAATTTAGGGGAGTTAAACGTTAGTATTATATGTTTTGTCTTTAGTATGTTGTTATCCCTTTTGATGGTGATTCGGCGTACATTTGTAACCCCTTGGGAAAAAAGTTCCCTTAGGATTTCGGAATCTTCAACGTGTTGAAGATCCGATTCCGAAATGACGCCTTGACTGGAATTGAGTCCTTTATGAGGGGTTACATTGATTTTGATGTTTCCCATTGTCGATGCTGCTAATAGATATTGAGATTGTCTGGAGTCTTTAGTTTGAACAAGAAAGTCACCCGATTTTAACTTCCTAATGCTTTGGGGTTCGTTCCCACAGATACCCTTAATGCCCTTTTGTATAAAAAAAGGGGACATTTTTCCCAATTCACCGGACTCAGAATTAACTATTAAGAAAGATGGATTATTGAGAGGAGGTTGGTTGGTTAATTGATTTTGATTTTCATGGAGCAAGTTATTGAGTGGAGGAGCTTGTTTCTTAGGTACCGTATTTTCATCATTGTCTATTGTTCGTTTCAACTGTAGGTTTTGGGGATTTTGGCCTCCCGTCGGGCCTGAAGAAAAAGGAGATAAAGTTTCCATATGTTTTAGTTTATTTTTATTTGGGCACTAGAGTCCTACCCACCGTGGAGTCCGCGATCTCGGGGTTAGTGCATACCGGCAAGCAACTAAAATAATGAAAAGAAAGAAAATCTTAACTAAACAGTTACGCACGGTATGTCACTAACAGGTTATCCAGTGCCTATACGCGACCGACTCGTCCCTGTAGAAGTCTCCACCCTTAACGAGATTCCCAGCAGACGAGCCGGACGCTTGATCCCTAGCCGCCGACGAAGTCGGACGACCAGCCGATTGATACACATGGGACCAATGTGTACCTCCCGTTTAACTGAAGCAAGGGCCAAAGTAGTGTATTGGGACAGTATGTCGCCCCTCAACTACCAGGATCCCCCTTTCCAGAGACACGGGTCTCCACGCACGGCAAACACGTGGGTGATTTAATCCCCGAGAGAAGCTGATAGCAACAGAACGGCACAAAGCTTCTCAAGGGGAGCCCTCACCTCTGAAGAGGTAACCACAACGAGGGAAGAAAGAAAACCAACCTATAAATACAGAACCCAAAAAAGAAGGTAAAACAGAAGAAGTGATAGATCACTGGGGCACCCCGGGGTTGTGAAGCCCGTGTTTACTAATAGAAAGTAAACCCCCTGAGGGGCTGGCGAGTATCGATTTCAATCGGGCAGTGTTTGCTAATTAAAAATTTGTAAAGGATATTTTCATCCCCTCTCTAAATTCGAGGGGAATTTTTAAAATCCAAAGGGTATTCTTTAAACTAAAATTTTTTAAAACTAAAGTAAAAAGTTTTATTTTACAAAATTAGTAACTAAAACAATAACAGTAATGCACGATCGCAATTTCGTTTATTCAGAGTAGAAATATGCTTTTTAAATGCTTACTAAAAACACTTGTTGGTTATAAATCTTAAACTATGCCGTTCGCTCACACCACGTTGGTGTCCCGCGAAACTATCGAGCAAATGCCGGCGACACCTCGAAAACGACGAGAAAATTCCGACAACATCACAAAACTATCGCGTAAATGACGGAGAAGTAAAACTTGACGGTTTACGATATCCCGAAAATCTCGAACAAACGTTGGCGGTATACATTTTTTTCCCGGAAACCTCGGCCGCATGATCTACATAACATGTATTTAAAATTTTATTCAGATCCCTTCAGCTGAACAGGAGCTATGAGTCTCTGAGTACCGCCAGTTTGATTTTAACCACCTTGTAGATTCTTGAAAAGAAGAACAAGAACAAGTGATTGCCGTAGTACGAGGTAATGGTTGGTTGGTTGTTTTCAGATTATCTGGCGCCTTCAGCAACACGAGGGCTATAATGCGCCGAAACTTTCGTCATTAGACAAGCCAACATACATTTACAAACACCCATGCCTAATACGGGACTCGAACCCGCAACCTCGCGGTCTAGAAGCTAGCACGCTAACCACCATACCGTTTGGTCGGCAGTACGAGGTAATGAAAACCTACCCAGAAAATTTCCAGTCAGTGTTAGGATTAAGTTTATAGACTAAATATGGTATATTAATATTAAATTTAAGACTAAATTATGTGTAAGCTGTCTATTTTGCTTACCATATCCAATGTATTCATATTTCCTGCTTCATACACGATGGCATTTGGTGGTGTGGCAACAGGTAACATGAAAGCGAAAGAGCATGATATTGTAACAGGGATCATCATGTACATAGGGTGAATCCTCATGGCTATGGCCTGTAGAAGAAACAATTTCTTAAAATTGAGCTTTTATAAATAATGACAAACCATACTGTGTCGTAACACGCAATAATATCTAAAATTACTGCCCATCATAAGAACAGCTCGCGTTAAGTTGTCTAGCGCTGTCTGTTGCCAGGAAATAAGACTATTCCTATTTTCTACTGGGGAATCCAAGAGAAGGACATCAATATTTTCTAGCTGAACGCTCTGATGGCGTATTAGCGATAATCCAATATATTATAAAGATAGATTTATTCAAGCAAGCGTTTTCTTATCGCCAAGTCGAATGTCGTACTGCAACGTTTTCGGTGACAAGGCGCCGACACCTGAACTAGCACCTTACTCTAAACATTCACATCATACTAACGAGAAGAAGTTAAAGTCTCAATGATCAAACATGCAGTGACCACCATTAATCGCCTTAGCTAACTGAATCATTGGTGATCTGATTAACGAGCGTTAGTGAGCAAGGTTGGAGCCCTCTAGTGTTTAATTATTTCATAAACTTTCACTAACTTATTTAACATTTTTTTAATTATGGTATAAATAAAAAATTTTTTAAGAAAATTGCTTTCAAGTATACTTATTACCAAATCTACTACAAATACTCAAAAACGCACAAAATGCGAAATTTTACGGTTCATTGAGCGCCATCTTTTAATTGGAGTAGGATTCTGAAATTTTGCTAGAAAGTTTGTATGGGTAGATGTAAAAAAATGAGAGGGTGTCCTAGTCTCTAGGTAAAAAAAATCCCCATATATTTTTGACCCATCCTAATGAACATACTAGTTATATACCTGAACTTTCTCTATTTCACAATTTAGATTTCGTTTTGTACAACAAAATAGCAATACTTTGTGGAAACCAAGTTTACTCAAAGAAAGTATAACTAGATGAGGCGGAAAATTTGCTTTGATTAAACTAATTATTAAAACAATTTAATCATAAATTTAAATCTATAATAATAAAACAAGCTGTGTGTCTGTCTGTCTGTGGCTCTGTGGATCTATAGAAACCTACTTAAAATTGGAGTAGAGATCTGAAATTTTCAGCATAAGTAGTTTTAACCTTCTAATTTTATGCATCACAAACAGAATTTTAAAATTTTAATTAGCTCTTTTTTAATTAATTTTTTTAATTAATTAAACATTTTATAAAACGATTACTAATAGGGCTACAGCTCTGAAATTTTCAACATAAGTAGTTTTGGCCTTTTAACTGGACTTTTAAAAAACAGAATTTTAAATTTTTATTTTGTTCTTTTTTAATTAATTAATAAACATTTTACAAAACGACTACTAATAGGGCTACAGCTCTGAAATTTTCAACATAAGTAGTTTTGGCCTTCTAATTGTATAAACCACAAACAGAATGTTAAAATTCTAATTAGTTCTTTTTTAATTAATTTTTTAATTAATTAATATTTTACAAAACGATTTCTAATAAGGCTACAGCTCTGAAATTTTCAACATAAGTACTTTTGGCCTTTTAATTAGGCTTTTAAAAAACCGAATTTAAAATTTTTCTTTTTTTCTTTTTTAACTTATTTTTTTAATTAATTAATAAACATTTTACAAAACAGCTACTAATTGGGCTACAGCTCTGAAATTTTCAACATAAGTAGTTTTAGCCTTCTAATTGGACTTTTGAAAAACAGAATTTTAAATTTTTATTTAGTTTCTTTTTAATTAATTTTTAGAATTAATTAATATTTTACAAAACGATTTCTAATAAGGCTACAGCTCTAAAATTTTCAACATAAGTAGTTTTGGCCTTATAATTGGACTTTAGAAAAACAGAATTTAAAATTTTTGTTTAGTTCGTTATTAATTCATTTCTTTAGTTAATTAATATATATATTACAAAACGATTTCAAATAGGGCTACAGCTTTGAAATTTTCAACATATATAGTTGTGGCCTTCTAATTGGTTTTTTGAAAAACAGAATTTAATTTTTTTTTTTATTGTTATATATATATATTTTTTAATTAATTAACAAATATTTTACAAAACGATTCGTAATTGGGCTACATTTCTGAAATTTTCAACACCAGTAGTTTTGGCCTTCTAATTGGACGGACAAAAAGAATGTTAAAATTTTTATTTGTTTTTCAATTAAATTTTTCCCAAAAAGCGACTTTGAATAGGCCTAGATCTCTAAAAGTTTTAACATAAGTAGTTTTAGCCTCTAATTTTGCTTTCCATAAACACGTGTTAAATTAATCTTAAAGGGGTGTTGTATTATTGTATTAAAGGATAATTTTTTTTTCTTGACAAGGGAGAGGCTTCCAATATTAAGTCTTTACGTAGCAATTAGATTTTAGTGAGTGAAGCGAGCTTATGCTTACGCAGCAATGAACCTTTCAAAGAGCGATTCGAGCCTATGCTTGCATAGCAGTGAACTGTTTAACCAGTGAAATAAGCCTGTGTTTATGTGTCCATGAACTTTTCAGCGAACGAAGCGAGCTCGATTTTGCTTAGCGATGAACCTTCCTGAGAGCGAAGCGCCAAAAACTGGGTTTTATACACGAATGACAGATTTCCGCAACGCGATGCCTCACAGCTAGCTAAAATATTTCACATGTTAAAATTTCGTGGCGAAGCAAGGGTATTTAGCTAGTAATAAATAAAACTATTTAATAATTTATATTGATCATTAAATATAAATATTTAAATAATAAAATATAATTATTACAATCAAACCCCGTTTACGCGAAATCGATGGGTTGGTTGGTTGTATTCAGATTATCTGGCGCCGTCAGCAACACGAGGGCTATAATGCGCCGAAACATTCGTCATTAGACAAGCCAACATACATTTACAAACACCCATGCCTAACACGGGACTCGAACCCGCAACCTCGCGGTCTAGAAGCCAGCACGCTAACCACTATACCGCTTGGTCGGCACGAAATCGATGGATCCGCCGAAATTGTCCGCGTTAACCGGAATTTCATGTTAAGGGATTTAACGTTAACGGGGTTGGACTGTATTAAAATTTGATCAATGATTATATTGAAAACTTGGACCGGAGTCGATCTAAAATCGCCGGGCTGTTTTTATGTCCCAGTACGCCCCTGTTGGTGACTAACAAATGTAAGGTAGGTCCGTAAAATTATAAAAATATTAACTTTTAAACCTGAACACAAGTCTGCTCTATTTTGATAAATTAGGCGAATAAAGTTTTATTTCGTTTATGACAGGCCACCAATTATGTGGAAGTGCGATTTAAGTAACAAACAAATATTGTATCTTAGAAACTTTGTTATAGCAGGATTATTATAAATCGTATATATCAATCTCCCAAATATTCGGGTTATTATGTATTTTAAATTGACAATATACTACGAGTTACTACAAATATAAATCTCACAATAAATTAAAAGAGTTAATATATATATTAGTCGCACAAATATTCTTTTCCGATTTTGGGATCATTTTATCCACCTTTCTTTTAATAGCTGAAGGAGCGCACAGCGAAATAAACCCCCCACAGCGATAAATATTCTGGTGGCCTTTACGGGAACTTTCTGTCACAACTTCTGGTCTAATTTAGATATGATAACTCATCTCCAAGAGACCTTTCATTTAAAATATCCCACTTGTCTGTAGAGTTTGTAGAGTTTTGATTTCAATATTAAGTTCCGATGAATATTTGTACGAGTTTCTCACTACATTAGTCTAATGCAGTAGATAAAAGGACTAATAAAGCAGATACTGTGAATTCCAAGCAATCCTGACTCACCAATTCTGCAACCACCGGCAAAAGGACATTAGCAGTAGCCACATTGCTGGTGAACTCCGTAATGATGGCCGTCATAATACACAAAAACGAAATGACTGCTAATGGTGATGATATATTCAAAGAAAGAATTTGTTCCGTCACCCATTTGGACAAGCCTGACTTCTGCAACGAAAGAACAGAAATATTACATAATGAAATGAAAAAAATATTAGAAAGGACAATTCACACCTTCGGGCGGAAAAGTGGCGGGCGTCGGCGGCATTATTGAAGTCATTTTTCTATAAGATAAGTTATAAATAATGGGAAAACTTCTAATATTTGTATTTTTAACTCTGAAGAGCTATAAATTGTATGTGAAGTCTCACTTGTGAGATCTCTCATTTCTGCTGGTACGATAGAGATAGTAGTAAAACCAATAGTTAAATCAATCCCATTCTCTAATTCGATTGTCTAAGTGAGCAATTGATTGGTAATTTGTAAAATTATTCACTGCACGAAAATTCAATTTATTCACCATATTAGATCTTCCCACTACCAACTAAGCTTTGCGTTCTGCAAATGGAGCTCATGTAGAACTTATCGAACTTGTGATAGAAAACTGTTTGAAATATGGTTGTCCATAAAACATTAATGTGTAAATACGTTAATGTACAGTAATTTACTCTCACCCTGTTCCCGAAAGATAATAATTGTATTTTCACTTTGATTAACTCCAGTCGGCTAATTCATGAATCGACTAATCCGTTTTGTGAAGATGCCGAACAAATTCCAAATTCGTTAAATTTTGAGCTTTGACCGAAGCTTCTATCAGTGTTCAATGAATTACTTTTTCAAAAAATATAGTTAAATTTTTGAAGATATACCTCAGACGCAGTTGCCAAGGCGAATCCCCCGCCCAGCAGGATGATTACGCCCCACGGCACCTTCTGCTGAATTGTTTTCCACTCCAATAGAGGCTTGCTACGGCCAACGTGAAAGGGCTCTGAAGGGATAAGGAACAGTAAACATGGCACTGCTATGGCTGGAGTTGCGTCGGATATCTTTCTGCACAAGAGAAATCTTAATTAGAGTTAAATCTAATATATATGAAAGTATAGCCAAATAGTATCTTGAATTGAAAATTGGGGCATTGGTTTAGTGCGCTTTTGGATCCTAGTGTGACATGCTAATTTTGCAAGTCTTAAAATCATGCCATTCACAATTGCAAAATTAATTGTTCCGAGGTTTCAAAGTTAGTATGTTTTTAAGATACTAATGGTGACTTACGTACCAATTTTTAATACCGTACACTTTTTCTGCTAAAGACCATTGAGCTACCCATTGTTGGTTGATTGACTGGCTGTCTTGCTAGACAAATTCCATTTGATTTAAGTAAAGGTAATCCAAAAGAAACCAGGCAAGCATATGTACTAAACATGAATGACAAGTGTATAAAGATATCAAGAGGGAATGGCAGAACAATGTGTAAACTACATTGCGACGCAATATGGTACAGAAAAAAGAAAGAAAAACTCTTATTGAAGGCATGTGAACAAATTTGTAATAAAACAAATTAACTTAGCATCTGAGGAATTTTCTATATTTTGTGTTAGAGAATTCTTATACTATTTTTTGTTAAAGAACTTAATCTCTAATGGAGTCTATTAAGTAAAATAATGGAGAAAATAAACATCGTAAAGGGATATTTTAATTAAGTTTCTGCAAAATTATTAAATTTTTCCGAATGCAGACAACTGAAAGTATGAAAACTTAGAGGAATTAAATTGCAAGTATAATATATTTTTTGTGCATTCTTACAAATATTAAAATTATTCCGATAAAATATTCTGTTTCATAGCAAATGCAAATAACTCTAGTTTAACACTACTAATAAAACTATCTTTTGAAATCGGGGAAAAAAAAAACTGATTTCTTACTTGGGAAAATAGCTGCCCCAACCAGGGATGAAGTGAGGATCTCGGAATATCCAAAGCATAACCAGTAAAAAGAACAGCGTCGACACAGCTTTTTCTTGGAATCTGGAAATCCATAGTTTTCATTTAAAAAGCAAATAAAATAAGTTCATTAAATGTTCTGTTTAAATTTTTCCATTTGGAACAGCGGCTCTTACGTCTTGAATCAATATAAGATAAACCAAGTGGAGAATAAAATTTTCTATCTCAATATTAATCCTCTTTCTGAAATTAATATAAAAAATATAAACTAAACATTTTTCGATTTGATCTTTTGAATTTCAATTGTTTGGAAGAGTTTACAAATGAAATTGTAAGAGCGGAAATACAAGCCGTAAGTTAATGTTTTAAAAATCGCCAAATTAGGGACTTGGAAAATGTCGTGAAAATCCTCTGCAAGTCTGTTTTCAGTTAGAATCATTTTTTAAAACAAATTAATACTTGGGAGTTAAAATGCATTTTATTTGATGAAATAAGGATTTAATTGTTTTATTGTATTGAATTTTCATAGCACAAAAGCTACATGTGAACTATATATGGGACCTAAACACCATTACAATGTCTGGGCTACTGATCGTAATGTATATTTTGAGAGGAAGTTTGGTTGGTTTGTACGCTCAATGACCTACACTTGCGCACAATAACACTAATCAGGCCGGGAGCAACAGCTAAACGTGAATTCCGAACCAAAACAAACAACCGGGATTCGAAACCGTCACCCTTAGCAAGCGAAGCCAGAGTGCTAACCTTTGCGAGAAGGCTTTTTACTTTCAATTACCCATATGTGTACATAGGGTAATGAAAGTATAGCATTCGGTTAAATAAAAAAATTATAAAAAAAAAATTAAAAAAAATTTGATTTTTTTTCTTTTTTTTTTCTTTTTGGCATTTTTCCACGTTTTGGACACCCTGATTCTAAAAAATGATCTAAAAAAAATGTCTGTTGGTATGTTCACGTATGTGGCTCGCATAGCTCCCGAACAAACTGATCTACGATGTCCAAATTTGGTGTGCGTGTCAGTGGTGGCCTTGGGACCAACCATTAAGGTTTTCGTTAAAATCGCGCATTATGTTGAAATCATGAAAAAAATCAATTTTTCAGCAATTGCTAAGAAACGGTCAAACGATTTTGATTATAATCGCTGTGCTAATCATGAAAGGACACAAGAAAGGACAATGTAATGTCTATCGAATATCATAAACAAGCCAACTCTAGACATTTTGGCATTTTTTTTTTTGCCCCACCTAAAATTATTGCCAAAAATATCGCTAAACTAGACATTTTTATTTAAATGAGTAAAAATATGAAAACGGTAAATAACACCATATCAAATTTTAATGCAATAACCAATATTATAGTGTAATTGAAAGTTGTGCGATGTTTCATAACCCTAGTTAAGTATTATTGTAGAATAAAATAAAAGGATACTGCTCCAATATCAACATATGTCCAATTTTAACTCCAAATTCTGATCTAAAACGACTAAATGCAATATTAATTTGAAGCTTTTTTTTTTAAGTATTTCCTCCTCATTGTCCACTCGGTCGGCCATTATATGAAAAACTGCACCATTTTTATTGAATTCTGCATGAACTATTATTCCCTTTAGCATTTAAATTATCCATAGCGTAGAAGGTGTAGTATAGTTATGAACTTTGTTACTAGAATCAGAAATCACTAATTCCAGGTGTTTTGCTCTACTATATGAGTACAAGTAAATTAAGAAAAAAGTGTGTGGGGAGAGAGGGGGTGACCAAAAAAATAGTATTTTTGAGTCTTGTCTTTTTATGAAACAAAAATAGAAATTTAACTCAAAAGGAAGTTCTTCCAAAGTTAAAAGTTGACCAAGTGTAACGATATTTGTTAATAAAAATACTTAAATATATTTTACAAAGTAGTGTGATACATTTTTATAATAGTAGGCTATATTATCATAAATAGTTTTTTTTTTTGCATTTGCATTTGAAAACTTTAAAAGACTTTTTTCAGTTCACTATATTTAAAGGTTAACGTTATTTAGTCAATTTTTTTTTCGCTTTTTGATTTGTTTGCGTGTTCCCATAACTGCCACGCTTAATCGCCAAAAAATAATTTCATGTTAATAAATGATTGGTCGTTTGTAAACATGACTTCGTTTTACTACCTAACTAATTGGTATAGATCCCGGTGTTTTCCGGTCCCCTATATTTTTTTTTTATACAAAATGCTGTTCATTTCATATTTATTAGATATTAAAATGTACATCTGAATTTTTAAACCACGTTATTTCATACTCTTCTGCTGCTCCTATAACCTCGTAAAGAACTTTATTATTTTCTGTCCCACCTTCAATCGACTGTTTCTCTTTTCTGCGTCCAAAGCCGACCGGCACACTAAAACTGATATTGTGGTCTTATTTAATTATGGGAGAATATGCGCCGTCATGGTTTATTCAGAAGATTGCCGTAAAATATTTTTCCTGTAGAGCTGTAAGATTTCCCGGTGGAGATGCAAGATATTTTTCAATTTTACAATTTTCAATTTTAGAACCTTTGTTTAGAACCCATATGGAAACTACTGAAGATAGTACCGAAAAGAATTTCGAATTTTTTCTCGATTCTTCTAATTTTACAAATAGAGATATCCATAACTATGGTTCTTGGTTTCTTCCCAGGTTTACTTTGTTTTGAAAACAAAAACAGAGGTATAGGACACCAAATATTTCTTTTTAATTTTAGGATTCGAAAACGATGTAGCGTGCCCTTGGTGTTCTTTCAAGAGGTATAGAATTCTAATTCCTACAAGGATATATAACGTAAGTATATTTAATTTTAAAGAGAACAAATATCATTGAGATAATAGCATCATACTAATAATAATAGAGATACTTTTATTTCTGATCAGCCTGCCTATAAAATTTGAAAAAAAAACTTCACACAAGTGACCTTCTCTAAGGGGTGCATAAATACAAATAATTGAAACTATCAATAACTTACGTTAGTGATCCTAGTTCATCGTACTTCTTCTTTATAACGTTGCTTAAGCTCTTTTTCAATTCACTTGTATATATAGTCGATCTGAAAAATAAATCATAAAATGTAGGGGAGCTAGAAGAAAATAAAAGTATGCAAGAATTTGTCATTGCATTTTTGCTTAGCAACAATGATTATCGTATGTAAAGCAATCTTACTCACGCTTTGCGTACATGAACAAGAAAGAGGTACCCCCAAGCAAAGAACACGCAGATCAGCATAACTGGTACATTGAACATCATCCATTTGTCGAATGACAAGTCATTGGACTCAGGAAATAGTCTGCAAAGGAAAGTTAAGTATTTCAATTACCTCGACTATGCTGCGTCAACACACTGCTTATCCAATCTTAATTTCTAGTATAAGTATATTACACAACATGCTCAGTAATTTTCAAATTCTTATTGTGTTCTATAAAGTTTACCTTCGAGAATTTAATATCATTGCAAGTAAATAGCAGATTATTATGATGTAAAAACGAGTCTTAGTAGATCTCCCCAAAACATAACGTTTTAAGCAACATCAAACGATACAAATCCAATACAACGATACAAACAAAACGATCTAAATCCATCGTAATTTATCTTGCAGATGATTGTTAAGCCTTAATATTTTTAATGAATAAATCCAGGCATATTTGAAAAATTGCTTAGGTTATAAGATTACCAATCGAATAAATCCTCTTGGGTTACCTTTTTTTACCTACAAATTGACTTTAAGTAGGCGAATATTTTCCCTTAGCTTCTAAATGTTCCTCCCTTTCTTGACATCTTTTATAAGGACAACTCTCAACAAGCCTAAGAGAAGTTACTTTATTGAATATTGTACAAGTATACTAAGTTAACTAAATGGTCAAAATTGCATTAAGCTATGTATTTAGAAATATTTTTATATAACAGATGTTTGTTCTTTTTGAATTAAATGTGTATTTTCTCTCTCTCTCTGGCTGCGGAACTACAAATAACCTAGAAGTGATCATATTCATCAACGATATTTTTAATAGCGGCTAAGCAAATGTCTAGGACTTCTAATTAACATAAAATATGAAAACAACACAAACTAAACCAGGATCTTTAGCAACTGAGGACAAAGTTAACCACTCGTCAACAAGAGAGGCAGAATTGTAGATAATGTAATGTATAATTAATAAATTTGTATAATAAGAAAATACTGATTTGCACATAACAATTGCAGTATCAATATGACGCACTCACTTTTCGGTGACTGCTTTAACGACCAGATTAGGTCCCGTTCCTGTCAGTGTTCCTGTTCCTCCAATGTTTGTGGAATAAGCTACGCTAAGAAACATGGCTCTCTTCAGAATTGCCACCTTCTGCAGACGGTTTGCTCTTCTGTTGGAATGCATTCGGAATCAACATCTTTGAAAGTATACTAATTTAGTAATATCAAACTAAATTGTTCTGCTATATATTAACATGCATTATTTTTATAAATGAATATAAAAAAACATCTATTGATATTTTTTCAACCAAATTTGTGGAATAATTTGGATTCTGTTATTAATATCTACAAATATTCCGTTGTTTTAAGGAAATCGTGGGCTTACAAAGAAAACTGATTAAGTAAATAAAATGTTGAACATCATTTACTATACAAAAATTATACTATTTGATTTGATAAAAATGAGTTGTGCTGGTTATGATCAGAGAAATAATTTCCAATTGACGACGGTTTTTCCTGTTTAAGATCAAAAGACTTAGACAATTATTTACTCAAAACTTGTTCCTTTCAAATTTTAAACTAATCAGTTTTCTCTGTAAGCCCACGAAATATTCCAATGAGTAATTTTGTAGTTAGAGATATCGTTTCAGTTCCAAAACAAAATTCTAAGATCTACATAATCAAATTTAATTACTCAAATTTGAATTTTGTTTTAGAACTGAAACGATAGCTCTAACTACAAAATTACGCATTAGAATATTTTGTGGTTTACAGAGAACTCTGATTTGCGTAATAAAATGTTGTTGTAATGTCAAAAATAAAATGGACAAGAAAACAAACGCATTGAATCTGAAATCTAATAGGGAATTTCCAAATCTCCAATTATAAATTTTTTGTAACATACAAGTTTCAATTTTTTTCATTCAAACAGAATATTAAACACCGATTAGGTCTCAATGCTATTTTTTAATTAAAATATTTTAATGACTGCCATTCATCGAATTAAAATAATCTGTTTTAAATTTTATAAATGTATTTTAAATTAGTTTGACGTTAAGTTAACTAACTAAACAATATTTAAAAACTTATTTTATGAGGCTAATGGATCACAATTTAATTGTGAAACTCATTTGCAGTTTACTATTCGGATAATTCTATTTTAGATGAAAATTTCGAAATAAGCCGTTATTACAAGGTTTTCAAATATTCTTTTCTTTCCAGAAGGTTTTTAAGAGTAACAACTTGCATAAAAAAAAAAACCCAAGATGCATTCCCCTCAACAGTAAATGTCTGTTTTTTTTTCTCAGGTAAACAATTTCGTTTTATCGATTATCAAATAAGTGACCCATATTTCACCGTAAGTGTTCTAATATTCAGGTGAAACAATATTTACTCTTTATTGTAACGTGGACATGAAGAATCCGATTCTCTGCAATCGGGAGAAATTCCGTTCTCTGTCTTGGATCTCATATCAACAGATATTACCGATACTAAAAAATAAAACATAATTTGAAACTTTAGAGTTTCATATTTTATAGAATAAATTACTTAAACAACATATTTTTATATTTTATCACTTCATTACATGTCATTCTTAAAAATATTGGGTACTTTCAACTAACAAATATCCACTATATGCAAATAACAAATATCCTTAAAAAAAAAAAAAAAAAAAAAAAAAAAAAAAAAAACAGTTATAGAATTACTTTACGCCGGTACAAGTTTGTGAACATAAGTAATGAAAATTTCTTTTAAGAAAAGCTAAGCCAAAATATTTAACAAACCGAAAATGGTACACACCGGTACCACGACGGTTGGAATTCTTCAAATTGAGTCCAAAGACATGCAACATGTCACAGTTATCTTGAAAAACTACAAACCGGAAATGGTACCACCAACGTGCTCAACTCTTCTACGGCATCCAAAGTGCCATAGCTATCAATATTATTTACAGATCTACATAGCGTAGTGGGGGTTTCCCCTTGCACAATGAAAAGTTGCAACAATACGACAAGCATAGTGCCGTTTGGTCCTTGCACAATGAAAAAATAGTCAGCAGGCAAAGAAAAACTACCTCCCATTGGGGTGGGAATTGGCGTGTTTGCTGACGACATCGTTCTCTGGTGCTCTGGCAATATCTAATTGAAATGGAGAAGAATCTTAACAACACTCTCTCTGCATTGTCAAACTTTCCTTCGGAATTTAAACTCTGTTTCAATCCTGCCAAATCCATTGACACCTTTTTTACCACCAATAAAAGATTATACAATTACCAATCAAATTTAAAATGGATAACCAAGATCTTCCTTGTAAGAAGCATCCTAAATATCTGGAATTTATTTTATATCCTGAACGGACAAGCAACAAACACATAGAACATATTGTCTCAAAGGGCAGGAAAATATTAAATATTCTTAAATACATGGCGGGCAAAGACTGTGGAGCCGATGCTGTCACACTGAGAAACACATATGACATTTATTAGGCCTATCTTAAAATACGGTTTCCCTGTTTATTGCTGTGCTTCAGCCACCAATTTGAATAAATTGGTGAGGGTTCAACTCAGTGCTGAGAGAATTATTACTGGACTGAGACGTAGCTTCCTTAAAGAAGTAGTTCTCTATGAGGCTAATTTGCAACCTCTCCAAACTAGAAGAAAGGCCAACCTTACCAAATATTTTAACAAACTTTCTAGCTATGGTCAGCATAATAAAATCTCCCTATACCTAAGCAACTGGCGTAACAATAAAAGACTTAAGAAAAACAGTCCCTTTAGTCATGCTGAACATCTGCGTTTGCCTTATGATGAGATCGAGCCCCACTCCTTAAAACTTTGTCTGAGTTCCTCAGAGGGACTCCCTAGAGTTCATTTTCATTGATTTTTCTACCTCGGTCACCAAGGACTTGATCCCAACTCATCTTAGACAGTTGGCCTTAGAGATCATAAATAAGATCCCCGATTATGCCATAAAAATCTTTACGGATGGCAGTAAACTGGACGACTTCGCTGGTAGTGGCATCTACATTGAGAAACCAAAGGATAAATTGTTCATCTGCCTCCGCAACCCCGATTGCTCCTCAGTCTTGAAAATCGAACTAATTGCAATTGAACAAGGCCTTGAAGCTATTGTCAACGAAAACGACTTCGAGGACCGTTGGATCCTTTCAGATAGTCGCAGCTCTCTTCAAAACCTCCACAATTGGATTGCAGTTGGAGATCAAACTAGCATTTCTATTCTTCTCAAACTCAAGCTTATTTTAGAGTTCCATGATGTTTATTTTCAGTTAATTCCATCTTACATTGATATATAAGGCAATGAGCAAGCACATAGACTAGCCAAAGCCTGTTGTAGTCAATCTAATCCTTCCTTTTCAACCTTTACCCTTTTTATAACATCAATCCAAAGTTAATTATCAAATTTCGAAGAAGGAGTGGTAGACATTTTCCCTGCCATCACTGGTATGCAGGCAAAGAGCCGGACTCTTCGTTCGTTCTCAATTGGGACAGAGCCTCTCGAACTGCAATATCTAGACTAGCAAGCGGTCACACAAAAAGTCTCGTTTTTGAGGACAAGAGGATCTTTGCAGTCTGCTCTAAGTGTCAAGCTCAACAAGCTTCTCCTGAACACATCCTGGACTGTCTGGGACTTTCCAGAGAGAACATATACTCTTTCCCCTTCTAGTCCTCGACTTCCTTAGGGTCAACGGTCAAATGGACATTGTCTGACTTCGTCAGACAGCTGGAGGATAAGCCCCAACAACAAAAGCAGTTAGTATGGAACTTGCACAATGAAAAGTTTCAACGGTACGGCCAGCAAAGTGCTACGCACAAACTTGTTCATCCAACTTCCTCCATCGGGAATCGGCAGCAACTGACGTTGATGGAAACCTTTTTTGCCATACCTTTGAAAAGTGCGGACCACACTTTTGCCCAGGACCGTCAGAGAGATCATAAAAACAATGTTTCCTACAACTTCATAAAAAAATATTTGCCAAATGCAAGTTTTCAGACTTTTTTAACACGCACAATTAATAGACTGCTGTATGATTTAAAGCAGGACAACAGGAATATTCCATCTTTTTTTAAAAAAAATTCCTACTTCGCTTGAGGTGAATGCCATAGTCTTTCTGAGTGGCCTTGTCGCCCATCTCCTCCATAACAGCTTCGATAATGGGAACCATGAGAGCCGCAGTGGCTGTGTTGCTGATCCACATCGACAGGAACATCGACGTACTCATGAAGCCAAACATCATCCTGAAGATAGAACATAATGTCCAGTTCAAAATGGGATATCGGTTAAGTGGGCTTTAATGTAACCCATTAAATGGTGCCCTACTATATTATAGTCTAAGAGCCAACAACAGAAACTGTGAAGGTATTTGTATAATGTTATAGTACATTACACTCGAGTGAATATGCAAAGAAAAGCTAGTTTAACCATAGGTTCGTTTGGTCAAAAGGTACATAAAGTGACGTAAATATTTAGAGATAAGTTGGCAAGTCATAATTTGCAAGTGTTTTGTACTTCAGAAGATGTCAGTTGTTCAAAATAGGAAAAAAGACCATTTGGACTTTACGAAATTGATACCAGGCTTCACCAAAAGCGTGAAAAAAGGGTCCTAATCAAATCATTTACATAATTTTAATTTAAATGCTAAGTTTCATCCAGTTTCAGAATGTCCCAAAAAGTATAAATGCAAAAGTAAGACAAAAATTCCTTGATACTAATTTAGAAGTCCGTAAAAATTTTCATTCGTAATTTTAATAACATTTCGCAATTGTTTGTTTGAAATTGTCGACTAATAACAAGAAAAATCAAGGCATACAAATTAGATGTACACAAAAACTGTGACAAACATCATCAATAGTGGAAACCATTTGGGCATTCATTACAAAAGAAATGAAAAAAGTCATCATTAGAGCAAACAAATTACCTTTTTTTTGTACAATCTCGATTAAAAAAAAGCTACTCTATTCCTTTACTACTTTATTCAAGTTTTTTCTCATGCCTGCCAATAATGCCCAATTTTTTTTTTTTTTTTTTTCGTTTTTAATAAATTATTACCTACTAAAGTACAAAGCAGAAACAATTGAATTCAGTTAATTCATCATTTTATCATGTCTGCGATTTTTTGAACGTCCAGGAATTTCAGTCTACCTTTTTGTGTTTATACTTTAATATTTTTACGTTGATTTAAGCGTAAAAACATTAAAGTATGAAAGCGATGACTGATGTCATCAAAAGCGCAAGAAAATGATTAATTAAGTAATTTGCATTATCTTGATTAAAAGATAATGCAAATAACTTAATTAATCATTTTCTTGCGCTTTTGATGACATCTGTCATCGGTTTCATAATAACACACGACGCGTGCCATATTTAATTTTTAATGACCAAATGGTCTGCCTGCATTTGAACCCAGAAAGTGGATAATCTTTTCTCCATTTCAGAAGTCAAGTGCAATGTGGTGTCATGTACATCATAACATTATGCAAATTCCTTGACGTTTTTAGCCTTACATAGCCTGATGGAAAACATAACTGACAAAAAAGTTTTTTAGTGAGATCAACGTTAGATTGTTTGTCGTTCTTCTCAAAATATTAAAAGATTTTTCTTCGAAAGAAAAAGAGGAAAATGTCCTCTTTCAGAAAAAATACATCAAAACCGGTGGTCTTTGTAAAGGTAAAGACCGAGATTATTGTTCTATGTTAAAGTTACTAGACTATTCACGTAATATTTTTAATATAGCAGAACAGACAAGAGGTATTCGCAAATATATATTCTTTATTGCGCAGAAGAAAATCTCACGAAGTTTTTCTCAATAAATGAATATTAAGCAAAGCAACTAATGTAGTTAAGATATGTAGTTTGAGTGGATAAAAACTTACCAAGATGGAGTAGCCCCAACCCATCGCAGGACGTTGAGAGCAATGCGCTTATGAAGATTGCACTCCTCAATTGCCACGGCCATGAACAATCCACCAACGAACATCATATTCGTGCCCTGAAAAAAATAATAATAATAATAACATTATTATTATTATTTAATGTATAGTTAAACAGAATGTATTTAGTTCAAAGTTATAAACATGCAACTTCATAATTACATCAACCAAAATAAATCACCAAAGAAATAAAATGGCAAATGAAATACTAAGTTTCTGGTGTAAATTATTAAGATAGTCTGGTGTAAATAATAAAATATGTATAATACAAAAAATGTATTCAAATCTAGATTAAATAATATGGAACTTGGACACATAGTACAAAAACACTGTACAAAAAATTGAAAACCAATAAAAAGAGGAATTTTGATATTCTAGGTAAAGAAAACGAATAAATATTTGCCTGGAAAAAAAATAAAAAATTAACAAATGTCGTAATGATTTGAAAGTTTTTGGTGATTTTTAATAATTTTAGCCCTTATGTTTACTCTCAGATTATTAGGTAGGTCAGATTGAACTAAAACCGCGCATGCGCAGAGCGTCGATTTACAGTAAATGTATGGAAAATTATCATAATATTTGAACCGCTTATAAGACAGACGATTGTAATACATAAAAATAATCAGAAAAATAAGGAGGACCTATTAAAATAACTTTTGGTTTTATTCTGATGTAATAGAAAAATATCTTCTTTAATCGAATTTTCAATCGAATTTAAAAGTTGTTCTCTACAATCTCCATGTACTAAAGCTTCTATGTACAAAATTTCGTACCTCTAGGTGCAAACCCGTGGATTTGTATACGGTTTAGACGTACAGACAACTCAGTTTTATAAATATAGATAAAGAAATTACTGACTTCAAACTAATAACGTGCGTTTCTCAACTTTAAGCTGAAAATATAGTGTTTGAAACTTTGTCATCAGCACAAAAATTTCATTTGTGGAAACCATTCTAAAGCGAATATTTGCAAACAAAAGAGATGAAAAGAATTTAAAAAAAAAGTAAAGAATTACTCTGGTGAAACATTTTTTACAAGAACATCTCCCTTATTGAAACAAAACTCGAAGAAAAGCATACATTCAGAGGACATCTTCATTTGCCACCAACACTAATGGCGAAGAACTTACGTTCATGTATTGTGCGCTCGCTTCGTTGGTGGTAAGGACGCCAAACAGAGGAAAGAGAACCACTGGAAGGAGGGATGTAGCTGCAACAGGAATGGGTTCCACAACCCAGTAACATGCCATCAGAAGGATCACGTAGCCACATTTCGATTCCTGGAAGAAACAAAGGAGCACCAACGTTAGAGTAAGATTTTTTTTCTTTGTGTTTCATAACTCCCACGATGAAGTTGAAACAGTTTTTAGACAGGTTCGAATTTTGTTGATGTTATTTTTCAAAACCCTTTGCACTCCAGGCCTTTTTCGCGTGGTAGAACCAGAAACTTGAGACGTTTCCCGCCTTTTTTGGATCGGTTCGCGGTTACAGAGAAAGTACTGTTTAGTACTTCAAAGAAACTAAGCACAGTCATTGGCCTTGCATGAATTTCCACATCAAACCTAGTGGTCCTCTCGAGTTGCGGTATCCAATCATGTGGTGAGTGAGATCACCTCCGGAGTGCAAAGGACGAAGAAAATTGATGTAAAATATGGGTTCTTATATACTTAACCTACTACCTTTTTGTCGTAACAAAAATCTTGCCAATGGACAATTCCCGCATTATTATTTTTTTTTTAATTATTTTTTTATATTCAATTATAAATGTTTCGAAAAGGCCATAAACACAAAAATTTCTGCTTAATGCACTTCTTTTTTTTAATTTGCAATCAAAGTTACCGTGTTAGACGTTGGTGAGCAAACGACTCATTCGGTTCGAATTGAATGTGACGTCAAGAAATCCCAAACATCTTGGCTTGAAATGCATCTGCGGAAACCAGTTTTGCAAGTTTCTCGCAAATCCTGCCAACCTGTACGGGAAATAGCAAAGGTCTACCAAAACAACGCCAACTATTTGGAAGAAACCTTAGAAACCGAACGAACTCTTGACGTCACAGATTTTGTTGAGTGTTTTGAGTGGACTGGTTTTAGCTTGGTTTTGGAGCATTTTCTTTTCTTAATATTAAAATAACTAATTTTTTATTGCACTTGTCATAGAGAGGGTTGCCATTGCCTCGAGAGGTTGGACTTCTACCTGTTGGTCCGCGGAAGGTATTTTATTTCCCTTCTACCACCCACTGGAAAACCAGTGGAGGCATTCCCCTATCCGCCACCTTGGGGACGCGCTCTCTAGGGGTTACAGGCTCCCCTGAGAGGAGGCCATTAAAGGAGGTAAATCAAGACTCGCCCACGAAATCAACGCGCTTCTGCCCACCTTAGTTGCCAGGGAGAAAACCTGCACCATCCAATCGGTCCCCGCTCATGTCAACATCGAGGGGAATGAACAAGCGAACTCCCTTACTAAGGAGGCTAGGAACATGGATCCCCCTCCCATGCAAACCACTTGCTTCGATGCAAATGCCGTTGCAAAACATCACCTCTTCGGCGGACTTCGGAAGAAATGGTGCCTTCCGGAGCTTAATCTTGACCGCGAAATCACCACTACCATCAGCAGATTGCGGACGGGGCACATGAGAGGTATGAAGATCATGCCTGACGACTCCAGAACTTATGCAGAATGCAGGCACTGCCCAGAAGTTCAGCTGGATCCGAGGCATCTCTTCAGTTGCATCTCTGTTGCCTCGACCCTCTTCAACATCGATCTCAACTGCTGCCATGACACCCTTTATACCGATAAAGTCGGAGATGTGGCCAGGGCTGTGCTCAATGCCTTTGGTCCCATTTGACTTGTCCTATCACCTTTTTTCTGCACTTGTCACACGAAAACAACAACTATTTTTTTTTTAAAGAACTTTTGTTTAATATTTGGAATCAGAAAGAAATTCTTTATAAATATAAACTAATTTCACTGGTTTTTAAAAAATGCGGAAATTGTCCATTGTTAAATTTCTGTCCTATTGCCAAAAATTGTCTAGTTTGATTTTTAATATGCATATTTTTTATTTTTGTGATTTTTGAAATGTCAGGAAAAAGTAGCTAAATATTGCGCAACATTAACGACATTTTTTGTGAGTCCTAACTGACCCATTAGGCAATAAATAAATTAGAGTACTGAGTTAGAGAAAACACGAGGAACTCTTAACAGGCTCTCAGTTAGATTATCAACGTAAACCCACTTGTCACAATCGCTTTCTTGTCTGTTCATTTTTATACCACGGGTACGCGGGCTGGTGGGTACTATGAGAAATATAGATTACGACCGAGCCTCCAAGACTCAGCGCGCGTGCTCGCGATTTAAATTAATCGCTCAAGATTTTGCACATGTTGTTTCAAGATCATTTGCACATGTGGTTTGAAGTTATACTGTAATACGGAAAACTCAGTAGACTACATGAAGCTTTGAATTAATTTTATAACAGGTAAATGTAAGTAATAATAAGACATATCTAAATTGATATAAAACGAAATTAGTAATTGTAAAGTTAGACACACTATAGAATATGATAGGGAAATAACAAGTTTATTAACAATAGATTAGTATGCGCACGTAATGCGTTCAAGCATGTTATTCTTGTTAACGTCGCCAAGGAGAATTCATTCACCTTTCAAAGACTGTTGCAATGCTTGTCCGTTATTGATCACTTAACCTCATATTAACCTCGCGATTCGTGCAGCCTTCAAACACTGCTAGGAATATTAACGCGGCTTTAACAACTTTTACGTTTTTCGAAATTCATTCAACGCGTTGTATAAATATTTGGATTTGGTATTCTTTTGTTTCGGTTATAGAGAGTATGTTCTTTGTTTAAAGTTTTAATGTGGAGTCAAAATTCGTGTTAAATATATATTATTGTTTTCGTTATTAAGGTCAAGTTCTTTATTTAAAGTGTTAATTTAGAGTCAAAACCCATGTCAAATTTATGTTTATAATTTCGTATCGAGAGCAAGTTCTTTGTTTAAAGTTTTAATTTAGAGTAAAAATACATGTTAAATATATATTTATGTTTTCGTTTAAAAGAGCAAGTTCTTACTTTAAAGTTTTAATTTAGAGTCAAAACCAATGTCAAATTTATATGTTGGGCTCGTTCCATAAGAAAATCAACTCTTGAAATGAAAAGCGTCATCAAGACGAGTTCTCATACAAAAATTTCGATCGGAAGTTACAATCAGAAGTACCGGAAATGAATGCCGGCTAAACATGTGGCATAAATTAATTTCAGGGTCTCTAAAAAATTATTAGCGTGACATAAAATATAGCAAGAAGTATTTTAAATTTTGGTCGAAGAATGCTATGGGAAGTTCACATCTTAGCCCCAATTACAGATATTGGATTATAATTTTGATATTTGGTAAAAAATACTTCTTTCTAAGTTTGCCGTCAACTTTCCAATTTGTCAACATTTTTATAAAAAATTAAATTGGCTTTTTTTTTTAATTATCATGTAGCTCTCTTGTTACAAAATTGACACAACTCGAAATTCTTCATTTTGAGTTATAGTATGTACAGAATTACAGACTGCTTATACGAGGGTTACTATTTATATTTCTGGTCTAATAATGAAAAAACAAATACATACGATCGAAATTGTTTTTCAAAATATTTTCCATGAAGATCAATACACGTTTGCATGCGTTTGAACCAATTTTCGACGCACTTTTTTCACCCCGATCGAGGTACCTCCAAAACATGCGTTTTTAATTCGTCAAACCCTTCTTCGAGTGTAGAAAATCGTTGACCACGCAATTTATTTTTGATGTGCGGGAATTAAAAAAAAAGTCATTGGGTGCCAACTCAGGGTTGTACGGCGGATGACACATCATTCGATGTTTTGGCCTGTCAAAATATCCTTTGTTTGAGCTGATGTATCTTGCATTATCGTAATGAAGAATGATTGGACTCTTTTTCTGCTTTTTTCGAATTTCTCAAATGACTTCTAGCAAACAAATGGTCGCGTACCATTCGGAATTGAAAGTTCTGCGTTGCTCTAACGCCACTGTTGCCACATGACAAGTAATGCTGAAGAAACAGGCAACTATTTGCTTCGATGTGCTTCTTCCTCGAATTTTTTTTGTTGGACTTGGCTCGTCTTGGAAGACCCATACCGTCGATTGCTGTTTTGTTTCGGGATCATTTGCATAGATCCATGATTCGTCACTTGTGTAGATGTTATACACAGTCTTTGATGTACCTTGAACGTATTTTTTCAATATTTCCTTGCACCAATTGACACGAGCCTTCTTTTGAGCGTT
This sequence comes from Linyphia triangularis, assembly GCA_963978545.1. Lineage (NCBI taxonomy): Eukaryota > Metazoa > Arthropoda > Arachnida > Araneae > Linyphiidae > Linyphia > Linyphia triangularis. The sequence goes on from OZ021724.1 coordinate 43,969,027, forward strand.
TGTCAGATTATGCGGGATCCAACGCGAATAAATCTTTTTTACGGCCACATGCTCACGCAATATCTTATTGTATTGATGCTTGTCATGTCATACTAATGTCCAAAGATGTCTCAATATCACGGTATGTCATATGACGATCTTGTTTTATTAGTTTATGCACAGCATCTATATTTTCTGCCACAACAATCGATTTTGGACGACCATCACGGAATTCGTCCTGGAGCGAACGTCAACCACGATTGAATTCGTTATACCAGTTTTTTACAGTGCTGTAGGATGGTGCTTTATTGCTGTATAAAGAATTAAGTTGATAATCCATGTCGAAAGTTACGAAAAATAATCGCACGAAAATGTTTACGAGTCAATTCCATTTTTTGCCAGAGAACAATTTTTCAATTTACTGTAAACAAGACAAATCACGATAAAATGACAAAAAGTTCTAAAGAAAGTATGATTAAGATTATTATATTGTTATGAATTTCTGTATATTTGTAATTATTTCGTAGTATTAATTATGTGAAAAGGAAAATTTATGTACATTTCGCATAAGGCAGTGCAAGAGTTTGTATTTACTTCGCTTTCCTGCAATACATCTCTTAATGCTTGAAAACGAGTTTTACACAGATAATGCTGGAAAACGAGTTTTACAAGGAGAAGGCCATTTAACATTATGGTTAATGACAATCTCGCCAAGTTGACGAGATAGAGTCAAGTTGGCGACGGTTTTGGAGACCAGTCGCCAAACTTGGCGACCATTTGGCGACACTTTCGATCTCAATGTACCTGTATAGGACTTTTCGACTGCGATCTGGAAAATTCTCCAAATTTCTATCTCTAGAAGATTCGAGAAGGATTAGCTTTCCTATAAAAGGCCGAGTTAGTGAGTGAGTTACTTACTTGGTTAGTTGTCTCTCAGTGAGCATTCAGAGTAGTTCCCTGCAAGTGAACTGTATTGCATTGTCTTTTGCGTCGATTTTAGCAGTTGTGTATCTAGTTTTTAACTGCTGTTTGTGCTCCATTGTTGTATAAAAAACTGTATTGAGTCTATTTGAACGGGAAGTTCTGGAGTTGTAAAAGAATCTGCGAAGAGTTATATCGGAATAAATTTCTTCAAGTTTTAATCTGCTTTGGCTTCAAGTCTTTCGAACCCATCCATGCAACAATATTATCGTTTACAAACGTCAGCGGTTGCCTGGCAACACTTGCTATTGCCGAGACCAGAAATATAAATAGCAACCCTCGAACTTGAAGCTAGTTGAAATTCACAAGATTGTTTACAAATTGAATTCAAGTTAGAACTGACCTATACTGTTCTTCCGGATTCAAATCTATGTAGTCTAATTTCGCACACACTTTAACTAAAAAATGAAATTTTTTTTTGTTTGTGTCATTTTTATAGCAAGGGCGCGAAATGCTGTCAATCTTGTCAGGGAGAGATTTCACACATTTAATGTCGTCATCAGGATCTGTGAAACAGATATCTACTGTAATAGAAACTTGTGTAGAAGCGTCATTTAGTGACAGTGATTACCACACTCCAATTTGTTTTTTCTATCAGCACCCATGTGTTGGGTGGCTGAAGAGATCCCTTTTTGTTAGGGTTATTAGTACATTGCGTTGCGATAACTTTATCAACTAATATCCATAATAATTATAAATATGCAATAACAACAATTATTCAATATTCTGCAATAACCCAAGTATGACTAAAGTCTGATAGAGGACAACACTTTAACTTACAAACACTTTTTATTAAACACCAATTTCAGATTGCAGTAATTGAAATAATAATCATTAGCTTACTAAATTTGAACACTTAACATATCATTATAATCAATTCTTACATTTAATATTAAATAAATCTATTTTCTTATATATTAAGTTATTTAAACAAAGCTCCACCTCAACTATTAAATAATCGACTCGCCCATCTCCATGGAAGGCTCATGCTCATCGAAATAATATCCATTTTCGTACATGATAATTTTGAGGAAAACACACACACTAAACGCTAATTCTTCTGACGAATCGCACACCCATTCAAAGCACTCGTATAGAACTACACACATTTCTTTCGATGACAATTCAAAAGAACTACAAACATTCCTTTCGAGGGCAATTTAAAACCTGCAGTAGGGAACCCATAGTTGAACTAAGAAGGCACTCTGGTCAATCGTCAAATCGCCAGGCCGTCGCACTGCCCAGCAAGCAAACACAACCACCGGCATAGCAGGGGCCAAGGTCTGTGAAGTCTACATTTAATATCACTGAAAACTGCTTCTCTCTGAATGAGTAAAATACTCGTGCAAGGGATTTTAAAAACTCCGTTTCCATACAAATCTCACTAAACGAATCGCAAAGAAATCCCGCCTAAAAATACACGAACTAGAATTTCACTGGATAACTTTTGATTCTCCTACAAACATTTAATTGGAAGAAGGGTGCAATTGTAAAATCCCTTCCCCTCGAAAATATTCGTAGACTTATAAATTTCGGAGCAGACACATTGTGTTAAACTGCCAAAAATCACAATAAGTCCAACACACCTTGGCGCCAACTGGTCGCTTCTATAGAACTACAAAGTAGAGCTCCTTTGAAACCTTTAAATTTATTGAGTGGGGAAGAAAGCATGATCGACATCAAAAGTGCCCGCGAGACACGCAAATTCGCAGGTGTTCAGGTACGTAATTTTAAAGTGACCCCTGCATTCCCTCGAAAAGAACCCAATTTCTGTAAAAAGGAAGACAGCAATCCAACACATGTGATCCTTATTTTTAATAAGGAAGTAAAATGCTATTTTGTGCTGGATGATTGATGCGACCACATTATTGAAGTGTAACTACCCAATATATTTCCTTTTAAACTGCTATCACTTTAATCTGCTCACACCTAGTAGTTACACACGTGCTTTTAAGATAAGGTGATAAATACGATATACCGTCCCTACTCTGTTGAGTCTAATTAATGAATTTTTTACTTAAACATTAGGGATATAATACTAAATTTTATCCTTTTAAAGGTTTTGCTAGTTTGTTTTTACAGGCATTATTACCTACAAGGTGAGACTGAAAAGTAGGGTGACTGATGTCATAATAATCACGGTATTATATATTTGCAGATATATATACACATCACTGTCATTCAAAGTCGTTCCCGCCGTCTACAATACACTTCTGACAACGTTCATACAAGTTCTTGAAACTTCTGAAAAAGTCCTCCTTTGAGACTGTCTTAAGTTGCTTGGTAACAGCAGCTTGAATGTCCGAGATGCTTAAAAATCGATTTCCCTTCAGTGCCAATTTCAGTTGTGGAAAGAAGAACAAATCTGCTGGCGCTAGATCAGGGGAACAAGGAGGGTGTAATATTGTGAAGGGAAACCGATTTTCAAGCATCTTAGACATTCAAGCTGCTGTTACCAAGGAACTTAAGATAGTCTCAAAGGAGGACTTTTTCAGAAGTTTCAAGAACTTGAATGAACGTTGTCAGAAGTGTATTGTAGACGGCAGGAACTACTTTGAAGGACAGTGATGTATTTATGTGAAAATATATAATACACTGATTATTATGACATCAGTCACCTAACTTTTCGGTCTCACCTTGTAGTACAGAGAATATAAGCAATTGAGATTTATAGAACTGGCTAACCATTTTTATTCACTAAATTAGAACAACTTGCCACACGTGCTTACCTTTTTACATTTGATGATTTGCACAAGAAGAATCTACTAAGGATTCCACATGAGATATCTTTGTTAGGAAACTGAAACTCAAGTTTATTTTTGTAATTGACGATAAAACTGAAGCTCTTAACGACTAGACTGAGAAGCAACGGTATGTTAAGGTACCTCATCGAACATTATTCTGAATTTTTTTTTTTTTATAGAATGTGGATAATTGCTAATAGAGTATGAATATAGCGGTCTGCAGAGGGGAAAATGCCTAAACTGTTCAAAAACTGACTTTAAATGAGTTAAACTAAACAAATATGTCATAACTTGCCAAATAATGTGCATTCTTTCTTATTTGGTCACCCATCGCTCTTTTCTTTTCAATCAGGAAGGGTACAGACGGGTACACTTCTCTGGCTCCAGATACTTGCAATTTTTAAAAGTGAGTCAAATTGACGATACATCTTACTTCGCTAATGATGTAATTAATATGTGTACTCTTGACGTACTTTTTAAACCATAGAACTTCCTTTTTTTTTTAAGAAAATCAAATTATTATCCGGTATTTTTAAAATAATGATTAACTAAACAAATGTAACGTTTATTCTGAAAAGTTACTTTCCTTGATAAAAAATTTAATATATTTTTAAAAATTTAGACATTAAGGTATTCGAAATACTAAAAACGAATGAAGTTTAAAGAATTGAGAACTTTCTAATTACACAAAGCTTTTTCGTGTCATATTATCGGAAAATTCTTGATTTTTTTAGTCTTCCTTTTTTTTAATGTTTAAAGTTCCTTAAGTGTCCTATTTTTATAATATTTACAATTTTTGTATCCTTTATATCTATCTGCAATTTCCATTGAACAGATTTAATTCATTTCTTCAGTAATAGTTTTCTAAAAACAAGGCACAGGAATAAAAAAAATTTAAAAAAAAAGAATGTCGATATAAAAACAGACATTTAAAGAGCGTTGTGGATTACCACCTGAATCGTAGTAATAAAAATTGGTATTTTATGCAATTTTTAATGAATAATCAGTTTAAGAAATTACCTATTTGAAAAGCCCATAAACAGGAATGCAGAATAGAAAGGGAAAATATAAAAATAGGTTTTTAGGTTTTTAACATAAGTACTAGCTTGCCATAACTTTAGAACAAAGTTTTTTACTTTCCACCATAAGTTACACAGAAATTTACTTTTTTAAAAAAACGAATGCCTAATATTATATTTGGATTCCATAAAATGTCCTGTAGTTATTTGAAGTTGTGGTTTTTGCTTAATGTAATAAAATCTGTGATAGATTCGAAACTAGCAGACATTCACTCTGAATTTTCTCAGAACATCCAATTTCTAATTCAAGATTTAAGGTTGGCTGTCTTGTACGCTCAACGACCTATTTTTATGCATAATAACGGCTAATCAGTCCGGGACCTACAGTTTAACGTGGATTCCGAACTACAAACATAAATGCCTCATCTAGGACTTAAACTCCGCACCTTCGGCTTTCTTGTCCAGATCACTAACCCAACATATCCGCCAAGTAGGTTTAGGATTTAAAGAATTATCATTTGTTGTGTAAACTTGTATGATGTACGATAATATCATCTTCGAAGGAATTACCAAAATTAATTATTACCATACCCTTCAACATTCCGCAAGAAAGTTGGCATGCACATTTCAAATAATTAACAAATGCTCCAGTGATTCAAATCACGAAATTCACTGGTTCAGAAATATTTAAATTCTGTAATCTTTTATCATTTGTTTATTTCAATTTAAAAATTGCATTATTTGAAATCGTAAGATTAAATCGAGTTTAAGAAATAGACTACATCTCTTGCATATGTAAATGAATAATTTGGGTTTAAAATTTTGGGAAAAAAAGACACAACTTTTATTAAGGCAAGCATTAGAACAGTTTTTAAGTAAAACTGAATTTGGATATTAAACTAAAGGTGTGAAACATAGCACAACTTCAATTACACTACAAAAGAAATTGCCAGTCTGGCGATAGTTTTGGAGATAATTATTACATAAGCCGGGGGAAGAAAAAAAAAAAGGGAAAAAAAAAAAAAAATAGTGCACTTGGCAATATTCTTTTCGAAATTTCTACATTATCCTTCAACAGTCAAATAGAGGCGAAACAGTCGTTGGTGGGCGATGCTCAAAGGAAATTTTGCGTTACAGATATTCGTTTTTTTTTTTTTACGCTTCAACTCTTTACGTAAACTAAGGATGTGGAACATCGCACAATTTCAATTACACTATTATACTGACGTGGATTGGTTTATTTACAATTTTTATATTTTCATCATTTAGAAAAAATGGCCGGTTTGGGGATATTTTTGGCGATAATTCTTGTACAAAACTTTAAAAAAAATATGGCAATTTTGGTGATATACTTTTCGTAAATTCTTACATTATCCTTTCTTGTAATTGAAAAGGAGGAGAGGAGAAAAATGGCTGATGAGCGATGCTCAAAGGATTAGAACTCTATGTTAAAGGCATTCGTTTTTCAACTTTTTAAGCGCTTTTATAGCATTATTACATGAATTTCGGTTGGTTGGCTGTTTTCAGATTATCTTGCGCCGTCAGCAACGCGAGGGCTATAATGCGCCGAAACATTCGTCATTTGACAAGCCAACATACATTTACAAACACCCATGCCTAACACGGGACTCGAACCCGCAACCTCGTGGTCTAGAAGCTAACCACTATACCGTTTGGTCGGTTACATGAATTTCGGAGGTGGAGATGTTTATAACACCTTAAGAGGCATTACCACAATGATTTTGATCAAAAATTTTACAGAACTTTTTTAGAAATTGCTGAAAAACATGATTTCTTCAATAACTACATTATGAGCAAACGTAATTTTGACGATAACTTTAATGGTAAATCCTATGGCCACCACTGAAACTTAAATCAAGTTGAGCATCGGTGGTTAATTCGTTCGAAACTTATGCTGACACACAGACATCATTTTTTTTTTTTAAGTCAGGATGTTCCAAACGTAGAGAAATACAAAAAAAAAAAAAAAAAAAAAAAAAAAAAAAAAAAAAATAGAAACTTTTTTTTTTGACCCAAAACAATACTTTCATTACCCTATGTCACATGGTTAATTGAAATTAAAAAGACCTTCCTGAAGCTCTACAATATGACACATTAGATATTAAACTATTTTATGATGATCGACTTTAAGAAGAAACTGCTCGTTACTGTATAATTTGTCTGCAAATTAAAATTTCCATTTCATTTTAATAATTATCGTTCATTTCTATTTTTATTCTCAAAATGAAACTTGGAAATTTAAAAAAAATTGTTTGGAAAATCTGGAAAAGCAGGGAATTTCGTTTCGCATTTTAAGTGGCAACCCTGTTGAAAGCTGTGCAATGTTTTACACACCCGTTTTAATATAACGACAAAATACTCGTAAAAAAATTTATGACCTAGCATTAGATTCTACAAATATATTGCTCTAAAACTTAGGGTGTGATGCTGCACTACAACCTCAATAATCAAGGGATTTTAAGTCCATTTTAAAATAGTATAAAATGTAATTTATAGTAGTGTTCAACATTTTCAAAATCCATTCTAAAATTTACTAGTAGACAAACGTTTCTTCATTATAAACAAAACCTGAAATATCTAAACAAAAGCTTTTCATCGGATTACGAACCGAGTTGGACGAAATCAGCTATCATTCGTAATGATGTCTGCTACGTCAATGAACTTAATTCGTCGTCAGTTGTCAAACACCAAATCAAAATTTCAAACAGGATAATGTAGAAGTAGTCTGAGTTAATCCGTACTTTTGTTGTTTTGATTGTTTAACTATAGGTTCAAACGCACTGGGTCATCAATGGGCCAGATTGCAATTTACAAGGGGTTATTTTAATACTAAAAGGCGCTCGGACATGCAGAGCTTTGTAGGAATAGCCCATTAATGGACGGTTAGCGAGAAAATTAGTCAATCGATATTTTAGTTCTTTTTCTTTGCTAATAAATTGAGATTGTGATTCCACTTGAGTGTTTTTTAAAAATCATAAAAATAATTTTCCAAAAAATCTGAAAAATTCAAAATATACCTTAAATTATCTAAATAAATAAGGTAAAAGTTAAAAACAATAACTGTTTAATATCCATTTCAAAGTCGTCTTTAATGGGCTAAAATCTTACTCAACTCTAAATGGAGCACCGTCGCGTTCCTAAATACACATTCGAATCTACTGTCTGCATATCAAGAGAAAGAATAGCTCCCTCCAGATAATCTGGATGGTGAAGGTCGCTATATAATGAGATTCGTTGATTAGAATAGGGGGTGACGCTTGTAAGAAATTGGCGTCCAAAAAGGATGTTTAGACATACAGAAAATTTAGATGTCTTATGCCAGTGGAATTTTCTACTAGTCCCATTTCCGTGGCAACAGATAACGTTAAACAAAGTCACGGGAGCAATTCTTGTGATAAACAAACAAAACAGGACCAACATCAGTAAATAAGCAAATATCACTAATTTCGTAGTAATGCCAATTTTAAAAAAAACTAGGGATGTGGAACATCGCACAACTTAACAATTACACTTTATTGCTGATGTAGATTTGTGTAATTTATCATTTTTATATTTTCATCAGTCGCTTAAAAAAAATTGCCAGTTTGGCGGTATTTTTTGTGATAATTCTTATATGGGACTTTTTTTTAAAGTAAAAAAAAAAAAAAATGGGAATTTTGTCGATATGCTTATCAATAATTCTTACTTGTAAGTAAAACTGAGCAGAGATAAAAAAATAAAAATAAAATCACCGGTTGTTGATGAGGTATGTTCAAGGAAAGAGAACTCTGTGTTAAAGGCATTCCTTTTTCAACTTTTTACGCTATTAAAGCATTTTTACTGGAATTTCGGTGGTCGGGATGTTTAGAATACCTTAAGAAGCATTACCACAGTGATTTTGAACAAAATCGTCAGAGCCGGGTTTTTTGCAATTACTGAAAAACATGATTTTTTCAATGGCAGCTACCTTACGCGCATGCGAGATTTTGACGAAAACCTTAACGGTAGGTCCCAACTCGCACACCAAATTTCAATATCATAGGTCAATTTTTTAGGGAATTATGCTGACCACATACACACACAGACATTTTTTCTAGATCACTTTTTTGAAATCAAAATGTTCCAAAACGAGGAGAAATGCAAAAAAAAAAAAAAAAAAAAAAATTTTTTTTGACCAAATGCTATACTTTTATTACCCTATGTATACATATAGGTAATTGAAAGTAATAATCTTATGCAAAACTTATTGCTATTATTAAATAATCAACAACCATGATGTAGGTGGTTTCATATGCTTGGATTATCAACCACTAGAAAATGGTTAAAATTTTAAAAACGAGTTGAAGCATGCTAAAATGTTTAGTCGTTTCTGTATCGTATTTCTGCTTGTAGACCTACTATAAGTTAGTACGGCTTATGTACCACTATTTTCATACCAAGTGAACTTAATCGCTTTACCCTCGGTTTTCAATTAGTTTTGGGTTCGACATTTGCGTTCAATCTAGCTTGATGACCCAGAGCATTTCTGTTTATCTCAAGTGTTTCCTTCAAATCCATCTCTTATAATATTATGAAATGCTGTTCTTCACAAAAAATGCATGTGTACTGTAAATTTTTTTAATAGTGCATGCATATTAGAGCAATAGGTTTAGTATCACCTATCGGAAAATTCGCTTATTCATTACTGTAACATATTTAGCAACAAGCAATATTTATAGTCAAATCCTTTTTTCCATAAAATATTAAATTGCATTGTGCTGATGCCTTCTGCCAAACGGAGTGATATTGTCATTTTTAAAAACAACTATTCCTCACGAAAATAATTTATATATCAAACCGTTGAAAATGCTTATGTACACAGCGCAATGTTTTTAAGAAAGGAAAAAAAAAAAAAACTTTTTGAAAACTGCGAGTCATATTTTGACACTATTTTAAAATTCTGAATGGAAAATAAGGATTTTTCAGTGGAATACTTCATATATCAGTTTTTACTTATCCAGATATATTTTAGACTGATTTAAATCTCATTAAAAATTCAACGCATTGAATTAAACTTTGTCCTACTTTAATAAAAATTATAAATGAAAATTAATAAATTTACTGATAAAGTATGTTAGACTAAATATGGAAACTCATTCTATGAACTTATACAGGAAAGACGCATTGAGATGTCGAAAATATATTATTAATACAATTTAAAGATATTGGTAGTGCATATATAATTACACTGATTTAATTTACTGAACCATGCATATTAAATCGAGAGATGTGTAATGAAAAAATTTAAGCACATTCGGAATCTACGTTAAGCTATAAGTCCCGGCCTGATTAGCCTTTATTGTGCACAAAAATAAGTCGTTTAGCATACAAACTATCCAAACCTTAATCCCAGAAGATTGGTTGGTTTGAATATTTTCTGACCCGAGGGCTATCAACAATTCTCGTCATTAGTTTGTTACCTCTTCTTATAGATTCTTTTATTATCCTTATTTACAGTATCAACAAAGCTGTAAAATAATAAGAGCTCCGACAGAATAGTATCAAATATTCAAACTCATTCTGCGCCTGAGGCGTACTAGGGCATAAAATCGGGCAGTTGATTTTAGCTTTATGCAGGCGCAAATTTTCAATAGAATCATTAATAAAAATTTAATAATTTAATACTTTTAAAAGTTAAATAGCTTTAATAATAAATGCATATTAATTAAAAAAAATGTATTTAATAATTAATATAAATAAGTAAATGGTTTTATTTATGAATAAATTTTAATAATTGAATTGTTTTAATAATTATTTTAATTACATAAAATTTTATACGTCTCTATTATATAACCTCCTACGAATAAACTTGAATTCAATAAACTAACAGGGGAACCCGATTTTCTACAGGAATTTTAGAGGGGGAGATGTTTAGAGCATCTTATAAGCAGGGGTCAAAGTGACAAAATAAGAATATATAGGATCTTTTTAAAAAAAATATAGGACAATATAAAACATCAAATAACTGCACACAGTTGCTACTGAACTTCAAGATTTACTCGTTATACATTTATATACTCGTTATATTGAATTTAAGAGAATAGAAAACACACCTTTAAAAAAAAGAAATCGCCTGATCCTGAATACGTGATACGTTATTGCCTCAATATTCCATCTCTAAATCAAGTTTTATTAATTACATTATTTGCAATCATGAGTTTTTTGCTTCCAGTATCTATAACTGTTCCAATTTCTTTAAATATTTTTTTTTATCCCTGTTTGCAGTCTTTTGTTGATTCAGATTTACTGTTCAGTGTCAGCTGGATTGGCGGCGAAAAGTGGGAGATTTATCTGCGAACCTGGCACTTGGTTTTAAAGCAACCCTAGTGATCGTTTGGATTTGACAACACAACGTATTGACGTAATATTCAATTTTGGCGACTTTTATGAAAAAATCGTGGCTAATATTCCGAATCCGGTACGAATTCTGCGCCAAGGCGATTTTCGCCAAAAAATGGCAGCCCTGCCATTTTTTAAGAGATAGATAACTAACTGCCTATGGTTGCCATAATTTGGAGTGGTTTGATGTAAACAATTCGTGGCGCCGAATCCGTACAGGATTCGGAATAAAAAAATCGCCATCCGACATCATACAGTAAATCTTAACCCTTTTGTTTTCTTCATCAATTATTGACTGAGCACTCAAAATGTTCTTTAGTAGTCCTGCAAGTTAATCCCAAGTTGTTTTTATCCGTTTTTCCCGAGGCAGAGTTTTGTTGTAGCATCTCTCTCTGCATTATGGCCAATTAATTTATTACGTTGGAGGAGAAATCAGATCAGAAATTCAAGACCGATTGTTATGGAAATGTTCACATGTTTACAACTTCCACCGGTCCAGTAGAGTTGAGTTGTAGGTTATGCAGCACGTGACGTCATAAGAGATAAAACGCCGCGCCGAAGTTACAAACATCGTTTTTGTCAGGTCTTTTTCACCTACGATCGCGCCAAAGAATCCGAAATATTAAAAAATGGCAACAAACGGCGCTGTTATTACGAATTCGAAGAAAATATAGATCGAATCAATGTAGAAATATAGGATATATAGGACAATTGTAAAATATAGGACAATATAGGACGTTTTTACCGATTTTTAAAAATATATAGGATTTATAGGACATATAGGACGTCTGCGACCCCTGTATAAGGGAGGCATTACCACACAGATTTTGATGAAAATTATTAGTTTTTTTTTTTTTTTTTTGGTAATTATTGATAAAAAATAAATTTTTCAATGGCAAATACCTTATGCGCTTGCGCAATTTTAACAAGTCTCATGGCCACCTCTAATCCGTATCCAATAGTTGAACATTGTAGGTCAAACCGTTCGGGAGTTATGCTGACCACAGACGGATCTATTTTTGTTATCACTTTTTTTTTAACCCAGGACGTTCCAAAATGTGTAAATGAAAAAAATCACACTTTATTTTTATCGAATGTAATACTTTTATTAACTGTATTAATTAAGGTAATTAAGAGTATTGTATTTGATAAAACAAATCGATTTTTTTTTTCCCTTTCTACACGTTTTAGAACTTGCTGAGGTTGTAGTTGGTTGGTTGTTTTCAGATTATCTGGCACCGTCAGCAACACGAGGGCTATAATGCGCCGAAACATTCGTCATTAGACAAGCCAACATACATTTACAAACACCCATGCCTAACACGGGACTCGAACCCGCAACCTCGCGGTCTAGAAGCTAGCACGCTAACCACTATACCGTTTGGTCGGCCTTGCTGAGTTCAAAAAAGTGCTCTAAAAAATGTCTCTGTATGTGTCGGTCCGTGATGGTCAGCATAACTCTCGAACGAATTGACCTACGATGTTAAAATGTTTTGTACAGGCTAGTGATGGCCATGGGACCAGTCACTGAGGTTTCATTAAAATTGCGCATGCGGACAACTAACATTAAAAAAGTCATGTTTTTCAGAGATTGCTAAAAAACGGCTCTAACGATTTTAATCAAGATCTCGGTGGTAATGCTTTTTAAAGTGCTCTAAATACTACCTCCGAAATTCCCGTAGAAATGCGATAAAGGCGTAAACATTTGATTGGTTGGTTTGTAAGCTCAAAGACCTATCTTTATGCAGAATGACGGCTAATCAGGCCTTGACCTACAGCTTAAAGTTAATTCCGAACCACAACGAGTATCCAGGCCCGGCATCTTTAGCATGCGAAGCCAGAGAGCTAACCCAACAGCCATCAGGTAGGCGAGTAAAAAGTTGAAAAAAGAATATTTTTAACACTAAGTTCTGTTTCCTTGAGCACCGCACATCAATGATTTGTTTTCCTCTGTTTCACTTACAAGAAAGGATAATGTAACATGTAATCGAAAACCATAACACCAATTTCGTTGTGTTTTTTTGCCAATGTAATAAATATCGCCAAAAATATAGGCCATTTTTTTTTAATGAATGGTTGGTTGTTTTCAGATTATCTGGCGCCGTCAGCAACACGAGGGCTATAATGCGCCGAAACATTCGTCATTAGACAAGCCAACATACATTTACAAACACCCATGCCAACACGGAACTCGGAACCCGCAACCTCGCGGTCTAGAAGCTAGCACGCTAACCACTATACTATGTTGATTAGAAAAGGATACATCCAAAATGATAATATATATAAACCTAAAAATTATAATTAAGAATTTGTAATACGATAATATATAAATCTTAGTGTATATATTTTCTAAATATAACATCGTTGGTTGGTTTGTACGCTCAACGACTTATTTTTATGCACAATAATGGCTAATCAGGCCGGGACCTACAGCTTAACGGGGATTCAGAACCACAACGAACATTCATTCCTAATCCGGGATTCAAACCCGGCACCTTTGGCATGCGAAACCAGAGCGCTAACCCCACCGTCATCAGGTGGGTCCAAATACAACATCATATATAAAATTAATATGAAATGTTAAGCAATTTTTTACTATACAAACAATAACCTCTTAAATTAAAGTAATAGTTTAATAATAGTTAACAGTTCTGGTTTGCTGATAGAAATTTAAATATATCTGATTTTAAAAGGGAAGAAAAAAAAAAAAAAAAGAAGAAAAAAAACACCATTGAGGAAAACAGCTACTTATATTGAAAATAAAATAGCATCTGTACCCAATCTGTCAATTGTTTGCAGACACTGACCGGCCGGTAATGGCACCGGAGACAACCCTATGGCCAGTACACTACTACTTCTAAGTAGTCCGAATTTTAAGATGGGGATGAATGTTTTCCGGGAGATCTTTCGAGGTGTGTCTCGAATGGAGGTAAACCAGAAATGCAGCCATCTGATGTGTGTTACAATCGCCATCGTATCTACTTGTTGAAGGAAAAGTTTACAGGGCATCGTCTAAATCACGTAAGGAGATAGTAGGAAACAATAACGTTCACTGGTTAAGTGAATTTTTTTATCTGTTTATAGTCGTCTGTAGTGTGTACTAATAAAAAGAGCTTCATAAAATTTTGTTTATGTGTTAGTGAAATCCTGATGAAATCATACCAAAACAAAGACCATACATCGATTCACGATTTTGTCGCCATACAGAAATGTGACACAATTGTGACCAGTATGGCAATTACCCCTTGGTTAGTCGTGTGGTTGACAAATGTACCCCACAATCAATTTCTCAATAAGTGACAAGCCATGATCAAAGCCTTCTTACAGTTTTTTTTTTTTTCAAGTTATTTAAAAAATATTTTTTAATTTTTATTTTATTCTGTTCAATAATGTGTTTTTAATTAAAACACCCACTTACTTTGATATTTGGTCAAGAATTTAATGGTATGCACGAAAATGTGAATGTGGGGGACATTTGTTTCTCACGCGACTAACCAAGGGTTAATTTTACAGGTTTTAACCTTGTAGGGAAAATTATAAATGAAGAAATCAAAATGAAAATAATCCAAATTTTGAATATTTATTACGCATCCTTGCTACAAAAATGATACAACTTAAAATTCATTTTTGAATTAAGTGTGCAGAATCACAGACTATATGGACTTGAAACTGGAAGAACTGCATATATCAAATAACAAGCAGTCTGTGATTATGCATATTTTTTTTACTCAAATTGAAGAATTTTGACACCATTTTTGTAACAAGGGTAAAATATGTTCTATTAATCGTAGTTTTCGCAATGTCATTTATGAAAATCTGAACTATTTTATAACTTTTTATTGTCTTTGAATTTTATTTTTAGAAATTTATTTCCCATGATCTGAGTATACAAAATAGTCAGTCTCAGAATAAAAAAGATCAAGCATACTAGATGTTATTGTGATCTTGTCCTGATGATTCGAAGCAGGTAAACTTTAAAATAATTTATTGGAGGCTACTTAATATTATTTTGTAAAATAAAGTAAATCACTCGTTTGACGCGACAATAAAATTTGTTGGATCCATTTTTGTTAAGGCGTAGAGCTCTTCAGAGATTTTTAATTTCAGTTATTTTTAATTTAACACTCCAAAAGAATCAATTTCCCCTGTGCAAATAGGGATTCAATATCTATTTGAAGTAAATATTTACAAACGAAGAATATCCTGGCAATAAATTATTCAGATAATAAAACAAATTGATTTTTAGGTAAATCACTTCCATAAAATCCTAAATTTGTAAAAAAAAAGTAATTTAAAGTTAATTTTTTTATCTAAATTTTTTGTAATATTCGAAATGAATTATTTTGAGTTGCAACAGATTTTTACATTTGAGATCAGAGTTAAATGCAAAAAAATATATCGGGTCAAGGTCAAAATGAAACGACAAAATATACTGGGTTAAGGTTGACGATTGAAGTAAACAAGTTATTTTGGAAAACAGCTTCTATTTAACTCATTTTAACAGTTTGCAAGTGAAACTTTTTTAAGTATTTAAAAAATACTTTTGCAATTTACAAGCATCCAATTGCACCAAAAAGAAACCTAAACTTTGATATTTTTTTAATGACAGTGTTAACATATTGCACCTCTCATTATAACATCAGGTTTGTAAAATTCCTATTTTGATCACTTTTTATGGCGTATTTCTAATTTATTTGAAAAGTTGGATGACCGCACTTGACTTAAAGGTTAATTCAATCTTAACTTAAAGCAGTTTACTCATGATTCAAAAAATAGTATCGTGTATAAAAATAGTATAGTATTATTTTCTATAATTCCAATACTGCTTTAGGATTTTATTTTTATGATTGTATCAGAATAAAAAAAATTAATAAATCAATACTAAACTCTGAAAAAAGTTGACATCTAATTATTTTGTGTAGAAAAAGTAGGTTATGTTTATTACTAATAATAAATTGAACTAATTAAACTCTTAAGTTCTTTAAAAATATTACTTACAGTTTTACGTTAGTTAATATTTTCAACTATTAAGATTCATATAAATTTTTCAAAGAAAAATCACTGTTTGTATATAATTTTCCGTTATTGAAGCTATAGATCTACTTACAATATGTAAATTATCGTTAAATTTTAAACTTAAATTTACGAAGGTTGGTCATTTATTTCTTTAAAAGTGTAGATTAAGCAATTAGAAATAGTTGATTAAGCAATCTCAAATATTTAGTTTAAAGCTTTGAAAAAATATTGTTTTGTAATATTTGCTACGCAGATAATTGGATAACTTTTTGGAAAGATTCTTAAGATTTACAAGACAAATAGACATTTCAAAAAAGTTTACAATATTCAACAAAATAGTCTAATTCTTACCTGCGTTTGGGCGACAAGCGGCAGCGGCAATAAAATAATAGGCACTAAAAATCCGAAAAGATATTTAAATATCCTCACACGGCTTGAAACGGGCTTTTCAACTTTCGTGATCGTCATTCTCTTTCATAGATCCCGCTTAGAATAAAAACAGGGAAATTACTTTTCGCGCATATCCGAGTTTAAATGGGTGAAAGTGTCGTCTGTTGAAGTGAAACTTCCACCGGATGGCGCTGTCGTCGAATTGGATTGCGACGTCATCTTGACGAATTTCTAACAACATTGTATTCTGTGAACACAATACTCGATTCGCTTCATTCAAGAATTGCGAATTTGATAGCAATATGATTGGTGGGAAACCAACCTCTTGCCAGTTCGAAAAGCAACTCCAAATTCTATAACTACCGTAAAATGGGGTGAATCGGAACACTTTTCAACTTTCAAAGTAATAATCGGTTGTAATAAAATCGTTAAGGAACATATTTTTGACATAGAAACTTGGGTCTTGCCTTCTTCTTTGAGAATCAACCCAAAAATTTTTGTAAAAACTAGGACTTTAATTTATTTTGAATTTTTTCATGGTGTTCCGATTCACCCCGCAGAAAGGGGTGAATCGGAACACTCGTTAGAATTTATGTCTGATCTTATTTAACTGTTTACAGGGTGGCAAAAAACAAATAATAATGCATTGTGGTGAATAGGAACACAAAATTATCATTAAAAAATCATTTAATATGCCGGATAAAATTTGTGTTTGTCAATTATTGTCAAAACAAATCAAATGTTTCGTATCAACTCTTAAATAACTCTCCTATAACTCATCCAAATAGTCATTAAAATTAAAAATACCTTTTAATCTACTTTATGTTTGCGTGTCGTATGACTGCAAATTCTTTAAAATATCTTGAAAAAGTAGAAAAGCATCCTCATTTGTTTCAGAAAATCTTCGTTCATTAGCGCTTTTTGTAAAACACACTTGTATAGCAATAATCTTGTGGGTGTAAAACTTTTCTCACATAGAGTCTTCATACATTTTCCCATATAACTTAAAGATAGCGAAGTCATTTAGAGAAAAAACCACTGGAACAATCGGGTTTTCTGCCATGCGGAAACTAGGCTCCTCTTCTGACATTTATTCAAGCCTGCAATCTTGATTACTGTCTTGAAGGGAGTAATTAGACTCTTCTTCAGTCGTTGAATCTTGTGTGGAACATAATCTTGTCAAAAACAGCTTTTTAATATCACTTTTCAAGTGTTCCGATTCACCCCGCAAATCTCAAAATCGAGACGAAGCAAAACAAAAAAAATTCGTAAAATAAAAAGTTTTTAAAACCAAGTTAAATTAAGTATGGCATGCTGTTGTGGATGTTTATACTTATCTAAAAATATATTAGTTAAGTCTATAACAGGTTTATGTTATTAATTACGGGATAAGTTTTGGAGAGGTTAAAACTCATTGGATTGTATGCACGCTGTTTCAGAATTTTTTTAAAAAAAAAGGACAGTGTTGAAAACCCCACTAAACATGTTCCAAGATTAAAAACATGTTAACCAAATGAAAAATATATATATAATTAATAAAACTGCTTTATTTGTGTAAAATAATAATTTCTTTGTAATTTCATGAAGTTTCGTTCCGATTCACCCCGCTGTTCCTATTCACCCCATTTTACGGTATATGAGAAGTATTCATTCTTTATAAAATTGCTTTATTGACAACGAATAGTGAAGGTGTTATTATCGTGATTTTAACATTTGATTGTTTTCACGCAGTAGAAATTTTAATGAATAATGATATCAAAGGGATATTTTATTTTTTGAAAAGTAATTCATCCGTGATCAGAGAAAAAATAATGCTGGAATGCAGCGCTACAAAATTTACGCCATTGAATGTTCGTTAGCATTTTTCGATTACGGAATGTTATAAAAATATTGAAATCGTTCAAGTGTGAATACTCACATTCAAGTTAGTGTTCCGTACACGATATGTTTTTTTTTTACGTATAATATCACAAGAATAATTTTAGACATAAATAAATGAACATAACGTCTGTAATAGTTATTGCAACCGACTTCTTCATTTGTTTCTTTATTGTATTCAAAATCTGTTTGAAGTTTAAAAAATGTTATGTAAAAAAAATCAACAAAACTTGAGAAACTAAGACGATAGTTGCGGTAAAAAAAATAATAATTCGGATGTTGTAGGATTCGAACCCAGTCATGTATGATTGATTAATTAGAATAATAAACGTTTAAAATCATTTCTTTGAAAATAATGTTTTTTTATTAACCATATAATTTTTGAAAACTTTCAATTTTTTTTTTTAAATATTTGTTTCTGTTAGAATCGGAATTAAGGTGGAAGGGAGCTGTTACTTTCTGTTTGTTAATACTTAATTTTTTTTGTCCTTATTTTTTCCGAAAATTTATGACAAACCACACATGTGGGGTTTTTATCAAATCTATTCAACTACAATTTTAATTTGATACTGAATGCAAATGTTCTTATCTGATCGAAGTGTTATTTAAATAGTATAAAAATTATTAAATGTCTTATCAAACTAATATGCAGCTGCTTTTCCACAAATAATTAGTTAAGGAGGTTGCTTAAAAATTTACCTTTTTGTCTCATTTCAGAATTCAAGAAACGATAAACCACGTTGAAATTCATATTTTGTGACCAAACTAGTTGATTTCAATCCATATTCCATGATGCCAAAAAATAGCAATGCACAAGTATGAAACTATTGTATTCAATTTTGGTATGAACATTTTATAAAAATCCCCACCTAACTCTTTATGAAAACAGTTTTACTTGGCAAAAAGTTCTAAATTTTAGTTAAAGTGTTATGATCTATACTCAAATAGGAAACAATTATTCAGAATTCTACTCACAAAATATCATTATAATTTTCAAGCAAGCATGCGTATACTTAGCTTATTAAAATAATTCTTGGTCATTTAAAGGCACACGGCTAACAATTTGAAGTAATTGCATTTTTATATGCAAATAAAACAATACAGAAATACTAAAAATGTACTTCATAGGACTCTAAATAAATGCGCACTATGTTTAAAATAAAAATATAAAAACTCTGAGGTATAATTAAATTTTTTATTTTTTTACACTTTGTCTTTGTAAAATTCTTTTTAATACAAATTATTAACAAACTGGTAATGCAGTAAAAATCTGCAAAAGCAGACTACGCTTTTTAATGACTTAACAAAAGATGCTCAAGATGTAGCAGACAGAGGTCACATAAAAACATTATATCAAATAGTGGGGAAGGGAAACTCACAGAATCCAATCAAACGAGAAGATGGAAAAATCCTTACTTCTGAGGATGAAATCCCCACAAGGTGGAAGAAACACTTTGGCGAAATTCTAAATGTCTAGCATGGTATTGCAATACGTCAATTACCTGAGGGGGCATTCAATGCAACCCAAATCTTTAAAAAAAAAAAATTGAAAAGATTTCACTGAAAGAGGTCAGAGCTGCTGTAAGAGCACGAAAGACAAATTAAGGATGTGGAAATGATAATATTGCAGGTGAATTGCTAAAAGTGAACGAAAATGTGTCTTTTAAATATGCACAAAGGTTATACAACACAATATGGGGAACAGAGAAAATCCCAGAAAAATGGAAAGAAGCAGTGATAATTAAAATCCCTTAAAAAGGAGATTGGCGAGGTCCGAGGTATTAGCCTATTCTCAATCCCATCCAAAATATTCTGGAAAATTATTGTTAATAGAATTAAAAATGAAGTTGAGAATATGCTTTGGAAAAAAAAAGAACGAGGTTGTCTTTTTTAAGTGGTAGCACTAACAATCCATCATATATTCACCCTAAGAAACATGAATAACTCTTAGAGTTTAATACTATGTTATACTTGAATTTTATTGACTTCAGTAAAACATTTGACTCAATAATTAGGGACAGATTGTGGCAAATTTTAGAGATATATGGCATCCTGCAAAAATATATTAATATTATCAAGGAATTGTACAAGAATAGCAAAGCTTCTTTTGAAGTGAACGGCATATTAACTGAATTCTTTTTAATTGAAGCAGGTGTCAGATAGGGTTGTGTTTTGTCTGGTCTCATCTCTATAATTAAAGTTGACTGGATTATGAGAATGACGTGTAAAGAGAAGAAATTAGGATTAAAATGGAAATTCTCTTCTGTCCTAGGGGATTTAGATTATGCAGACGACATTGTTTTATTATCCTCCAGATTTACAATTTTTCAATAAAAAACAGATCTTGCTGAATATGCTGAAATGATTGGTCTTTAGATAAATAAAAAAAAAAAAAAAATTAAAGAAGAAAAAAAAGAAGGAAAAAAAAAAAAAGCAGACTACCAAGTACTGATTGAAACCATTAAAAATGTGGATGTACAGGGTGGTTAAAAATAAATTGACGGTACTTAGAGGCTCGTAACTCCAGTTCTACTGAAGGTAATCTGAATGAAATTTTGAATACATGTTATGTAGATCATGCGACCGAGGTTTCCGTCGAAAAAAAAATTAGTTTAATAAATGTTGCCAGTAGATGGCGCTGTACTGCTAAAACCATATGCAAATTAGTAATTTGACTTTAAAAGCGATACGTATGGTTCAAAATCAGCTTTGGGAAGAAGACGACATGTAACTGAGCAGGCGAATGTGGTGGAAGTTGCAAATGCAACAGAATTTGATTGCAAGCTCTTCAAATGCTATTATAAAGTGGCCGCTTAATAGCACGAGCACTGGACATTCCGCAGATAACCATGCGCATGATTTTACGCAAAATTATGAAGTTATACCCTAACTAGATGCATTTTGTGCACTGTACTCTTGATTTTGTCTTACATTTTCTGGCGAGAATCCAAGTGGATGAGTTCTTGCCATCGCCCATCTTATGAAGAGAAAATGCTCATTTTTAATTAGATGGTGCTGTGAACACACAGAATTTGCAGCACATATGGGACTCTAGCAAATCCATATGTGTGCTACAACAGCCGCTACATTCCCCACACAGCACTGGTCAGCAAGATCCTCGGATCTGAACTCTTGTGACTTCTGGGTGTGGAGTTTTCTAAAAAATCTCGTTGATAAAGGAAGCGTAACTAATGAAGGGGACTTAAAAACCAGTATCGTCGTTCACCATGTCTCCATCATTTCTACTAATACGTTGCGTGCGGCCGTTGTTAACGCGGTGGTACACTTTCGGCCTATTGTCATAGGTGTGCACATACAGCACACAAGTGTGTAAATAAATAAATGTTCTGTTGTTCTTTGATTTTTGAACAGTTATCTTGCTTTTTACATAGTTTCGGTACTAGAAAAAAAAATAAAAATTCAACAACGAACACCTCTTGCCTTCTATAACAAACAACCAAAATACCATTAACCACCATTGATACCAAATACCATTATACCATTGATCAGAAATTCTAACAAACCATAATCCTGGATTCTAACTTGTCCTGAATTTCAATTTATTCTAATTTTAGCAATTCTAAATTAGTTAGTTGCAAAATTCTACACTAATGTTCTGTAAGTGTTTCCCAATTCCTTTTAAAATATTTTTCACCATTAAAGAGAAATATGGGAATATATTGGGCGTACTAAAACGCTTTCTCACTTTATTCTTTGTGTATTGAGGAAAGGAATTTTAATTGTTAAATGTTTTTCGTTGAAAATTAAAAAAATGAGTCCGTGAGAAAAAAAAGTTTTAGCAATTTCAAAAGTCTATATTTGTTCTTTCTAGCTAAAAATAAATAACTTGAATTGGAAAGCTTACCTTTAGATTCCACCAATAAAGTCATAATATATGCCTTAAAACTGACATATTTAAATCATAGATTAAAGAAGAAATGTTTTCTGCGGTCCAGTGAGATATTATAGTTTCTTCATTCAATTATGACATAGCATATAATTTCATGGTTCAATGTATGTAAAATGCTTGAGCAAAAGTTTTTTAGCAAGACAATAACAATCCTATCATTTTTGTAAGAGGAAAACCAAAAACATTCATTGTAAGTAAGTGGTGAAAATAACAAAAGTATTTTCAATTTAAAGTCTTCGGTAAAAGTGAGATGTAAAAATACAATTTCTTTTTAAATTCATAAAATTACAATTTTTTTTTTTTTTAAATATTTTGACTGAAAAACTGGTTGTGTAAATCAAACCAGACAAGAATAATTAACTCAAACCCAAGGAAAGGCAGTGAAAAAACCCATATAAATTTGGTTGTGGCACATTTAATCTCTTTTTATTACTTTCTGTACATTTTGATTTTTCTTTAAAAATTTTGGGGTATAAAAATTAAACTCCATAGCTCAACGTAAAGATAGCATGTTATATCTGACAACATATTTTTAAATATTTTATATTCACTTCGATTGTGTGTGTGTGTGTTTGTGTGTGTGTGTGTGTGTGTGTGTGTGTGGTAGGGTATAGGTCAATGTCGGGCAAATCTGCGGAGACCGAATTAACCCATGCGAAACCTAATTAACATACCCCACTTGCCGTCATCCAATCGGGAAACTTGGCAGATAGATTCGATGTCGATGACAATACATTCAATCAAATTTTGGTGGCTGTTACTGTCACTAAAAGGTCGCTTTTACAGAATACTAATAAACCAACTTGCCGTCATCTTATCACGCTGAAATATTTAACCGATCATTGAAGAAACTATTTTCTATTACCAAAATTGTTTTAATAAATAAATAATAAAATTGTTTCAATCAGAATCAATAAAAGATATTTGGATGTGAGAGCATAAATTCATATTCATTTTTAATTAATAAATTTTGAAAAGTAGTTTACCCCATATTTTGCTGATAGAGATGTTTTCAATAATTGAAATTAGATGTCAACACCAAACACAAGCTGGCAACAGCAAAGTCTCTTTGTTAATGAATATAAAAATTAGCAGTGCATATAATGGACTTATATTAGACACTTTTTTATGGGTTATGTTATTATGATTTAATCCCCATAATTACAGTAATACTGGCATTTAAAGCACGTGAAACAAACAGTTTTTTACTTCCAATTACCCATATGTATACATAGGACAGTAAAAGTATAGCATTCGGTCAAAAAGAGAAGGGGGGGAAAAAAAAAATCGATTTTTTTTTTTTTTTTTTTTTTTTTTTTTTTTTTTTTTTTGCATTTCCCCACGTTTTGGAACATCCTGATTTCAAAAAAGTGATCTAGGAAAAATGTCTGTCTGTGGTCAGCATAACTCCCAAACAAACTGAACAACGATGTTCAAATTTGGTCTGAGGGTTAGTGGTGGCCATGGGATCTACCATTAAGGTTTTCGTTAAAATCGCGCATGCGCATAAGGTAGCTGCCATGTTTTTCAATGTTTGCTAAAAAACGGCTCTAACGATTTTCATAAAAATCGCTGTGGTAATCCCTCTTAAAAAATCCTAAACATCCTCACCTACGAAATCCCTGTCAAAATGTTTTAATGGCGTAAAAAGTTGAAAAACGAATGCTTTCAACACAGAGTTCTCTTTCCTTGAGTTATACCTCATCAACGATCGTTTTTTATTCACCTTTCAGTTTCACTTATAATAAAGGAAAATATAAAGATTATCGAAAAGTGTATCGCCAAAATGGTGGAAGTTTTTTTTTCCCCTTAAACCCGTACAAGAATTATCACCAAAAATATCGCCAAACTGGCCATTTCTTCTAAATGAATGATGAAAATCCACGCCAGTATTATAGTGTAATTGTAAGTTGTGTGATGTTCCACACCCCTAGTTTTTTATTCTAATAAGAAAAAGATGGAAATATAAAAAACAAATGACACTAACACCTCAAGTTTCATTTCTTAATGTTTACTTCATAACTCGTAAATGATCTAGCAAATGAAAACCAGCATATGAAAAGTTGGAACGAACTGATATTTTGCTTGGCAACTACTTCAATTATATTGAAAAAAGAAATTAAACTTACCGTTTGTCCATAAACAAATTGTGTCGGCGATCCAAATGAGGTTTACACGAACTATCCAAACAAAATAATTAAAAAAAAAAAAAAAACGTACACACAAAAACCAAAGTATTCAACTTTACACAGGACACATACATTGTGACATCTTTTGCAATTTATGATTTACAGTTAGCAAATTTTATGACCAACAAATTATCAACTAACTAAAATACTAAATGTGTGTGTGTGTTGGGGGAGGGGAGTCCTTAACTCATTTTACCCACTATCCCAGGTAGCACAGCGGTATTGGCCAATATCGGAAACAGGAACAGGGGTTTCAAAAGATTGGCCAAACCTGGCGAAACTCGAGTATTGTTCCAAAATTACATGATTTTTTAAAAAAATAAACAAGTCAAAAACATCACAAAACTTAGCCCTACGCGCTTTTTTATAAAAAATATGTTTCAATTTTAAAACTGTTCATTGACATTTCAAAAACTTCTCAGTATATTTTATGCAGCATTGGGCGAGATTGGTCAATCTACAATACAACGGTCCACATCAGGATCGGGCATTGTCGTGCATATTGTGCTATTGCATATTGTGTTATTGGAGATATAAAACTTGTTAAAATATTTGTTTTTCTACTTACAATGGGAAAGTTTGAAAACATTTTAAATTAATTTTAACAAACTTATTTTGATAATAGGCTTAGAATTATTTTAATTTATTTTGATTGCATAGAATTTTTTTTATCCTGATATTCTCTGTAAATTCCTCTGGCGGATTCAGCATTATTGAAATAAAGGTTAATATTTTTAGAAGAAAATCTAATATTGTGTGGAATGTGAATTAACATTCCATTCAAGAATATGATTGTAAAAATTTCAATTTTTAGTTTTGGTTGTCAAAATATTTCAAGTAATTATGCAACTATAACATTTAGTCAATTAAATATTTTAAGCTCATTAAATCAAATACATTCGTCGGGATTAATTTATTTATACTTTTGTGATTAACTATTTTTTAGGAAAATCTAAGTATATATATATATATTTTTTATAGTACTTTCTCTCTGAAAGAAAAATAGCAGATTTTTCACCTGAAATATTTGTGTATTTTCAAATATATAGAATTTCCTTATTCATATGGAAAATATCAAACCGATGACAGTTAAAAATTATTCTTTTTCAAATACATGTAAAAAAAAAAAAAAAATTATGACAAATTGCCTCAATCGACAAGAAATGTTGAAATGAAATTCCGCAAAGTCAACTGTAGATTAATTGATTTCTTATCAGGTATTTTATAAATTTAAGCAGTCTAGAGATAATTTCATTTTTAGTCATAGATTTTTAATTGAGATTTATTTAATAATCTCGTACAAGGAAGTTTTTCCGGAATTACGTAAAAAATAAAAGAGAACACGGATTTAGTTGAATGCATTTAAACTGGAAAGTTAATAAAACAAATTAACATCATTAGAAAACGTTATCTATTATTTTGAATTAGAGGTCCTGTGTATTTATTCTTCATCCATTAGTTAGATAATTATTTATAAATAAAATTGCGATCTGCTAGCAAAATTGTTTTATTGCGTTTTATTACGCAAATATCCGCAAGTTGAGAAAATGCTTTAATCACAAGGCCAATTTTTATTAAATTAAGCACAAGGAAGTCTATCTTAAAAATAAATCTTTTGCGGTCATGTCATCTCATCTAGTAGCATTCTTTACACAATGCGTAGAATATCTTTCAAATTTTCTAAATTTATTTTATTTATTATTTTCTCTTATATAAGCTACTGATTTTGGTAGTATACGCAGATAATTTGATATAATTATGGAATTAAAATAGATATAAAATTATGGAAAAATGTTTTTAAAAAAATTATAATAAGCTTCGTACACTAAACAATAAGTGCACCTAGATAAAAATTACTCCGACTAAATATCCCAAATTAATTTCTTCAGAATTATAAAAGTTTTAATGTAAAAAAAAAAAGGACAATTATTATCGTTTTGTCGAATACTCAGAAAAGATTACCCGGGTGACGTTTCCTCTTATAAAGCTCCAAATATTTTGAATTATTAGGTGATCAAAGATAAAAGTCATTTTCCCATCAAATGTAAGATATTACTAATTTGCTATAAGTTACACAACCGTAAAGGAGAAAGTATATTTAAACCGTAGGTCGACATTTAAATCCAGAAACACAAAACTCTAATGTCAATTGAAGTTCTTCTATCTTGGAAGCTAAAAAAAGAACTACAACTACCCAATACGCGAAATTTGTTCACTTAACTCTCGCAGCTTACTTTCATATCACACGAAATAGGCTAACATATATAATAAGATGCCCTCAAAAGATCAGAGTGGGTGTGTATTCAAATACTCCAGCTAAGTCCAAAATCACATATTCTTGGACTAACTTCCTTATTACCTACCTGCTAGGAATTTTTCGGGTCGCGTCGGTGCTATAGCAACTATCTACTCTAACAAACAAAATAGCCCCATTGACTCAGCTTTGGGCGGTTAGAAATGAGACACTTTGGTCAGTCACCTTTCTTTTAAAGTTAAAGCTGACGGAGATTAATTCTGCCAATGACGCAAATGTTAAAGTAAAGAGGGATTTAGAGTCATTTCCCGAGATTCGCGACTATCATTAGTTCTTATTTAGCACTAAATGAACGAGGAGAGTAACAAAGAAATTTTAATGAGGGTTGGTTAATGAAAAAGTAATATGTCGTCTTTTTTTTTTTTATTTTTTTTTTTTAATCAAGATACGTTAAAATTGGACAAATAATTCAAATTTCCCTTGATTCTGGAAGTTTTAAGTTGATCGCATTAACATTATAAATGTGCTAGTCATTATGTCAGTTATTGAATGTTGAAATTTGCCGTTTGGAGTTTAGTCACCGCACCCTGACGTGGATTTTACGGAATTTTATTTCGACACAGAAGTTTGTTTTGAACTCTGGGTTTCCTACTCGTTTTTCGTTTTCAGTTTGTAGCAATATTTTATTAATGCATCACATTTATGATGAACAACAAAGTAAAATTATTATTAAAACATTGTTAAAAGTTAAGTAAAGTTTACAATTCTTTCAAAGTGTATAAATAGTAAAATTCTTGAAAAAATAAATGGAATTATTAAAACATCTAACATTGCGCTATTTTTTTGCTAAACTTTACTTTATGTGAATATCAGTTTTTGAAGGATATTACATTGCTTTAGATCATATCTAAACTGAATCATAGGGACCGAAAATTTGGGCTGAATTAATTAAGGACATATTTTCCCATAGGGTTTTAATATCCTAATTTATGCTTAGCTAAGTTATTTTTTAAAAATATTTATAAGTAAGCCAATATTTATTTAATGGTTGTTGTTAATGAATGATTGTTTAAAAAAGCAAAATTAAAACCAAATTGTCTGCTTCAGTGACATTTCAAAACTAGAATTTAACATAAGAAATTAAAGTTCTTGTGATCCAGAAATATCTTTTTTTAAATTTAAAAAAAAAAAAAAAAAAAATGTTCTCTATTTACTCATAAAGACGCTTATTTATTTTAATATATTCCGAAAAATTCTCTCGCTGTTTATTGAACAATAATTAGGAAGCATACATTATATAAATTAATTTAAAATTTTTATCCTCTGAGAAGAGCAATATAACTCATTCTTAACGTTTATTGATCTACTACAATTCAATTAACCAGATTAAGATATCAAGTGATGCACCAAAATTTTGTATTCCGTCATCTTGTAATTAAAATCAAGATTTATTGATAAAATTCAAATAATATTAATACGACACTTTAAGTTGAGATAGAAAAGATTATTTATTCGTAAAATATTTTTAACCAGAAAAAGAAAAAAAAGAAAAAAAACTGTAAAATGTATAAAACAATTTTGTCGTTTAAATTGCCTTTTATTCTATCTCGTATTTCATGAAGTTAATATTGTGTTAATTTTCAATAATATTTCATGGACAAATATTTTAATATTTTCCAGTAGTAGTATGCGAATAAAATTAACTCGGATATTTTATTTTATATTCATAGAGAAATTTAGAAAATAACCTAACAATAGTTTTATAAATTATGCCATAATTATAATCAATACATTGTAATATTATATACAAGCAAATTTATTTATGTAAAAACGAAAAACATATGACGAAAGAATCAGAAGGTGAAAAAATAATTGCATAAGTCCACATTGGTGCCAAAGCAGCTCAATTGTAGAACCTATTACCAGTAAATTACGAAAAATTAAAAATTAAATATGGAACTGGAGATCTCGACTGGTTTCTCATCCGGGGGTTCAACTAGCCGGAAACTTCCAGGAGGCGTTTCTTGAAAGAGTACGGCCAAAAAGGCACAAAACATAGTACTTGAACCTTGAAACATCCACGTCAGAACAATGAGGAAATCAAAGAGATACAGTAAAATAGTATACAATGCAATGAAATGAGTAAATACACAATAGTCCATAGAACTATCCCCTTTGAATAAATTCTAATAATACAGTAGAAAAATTTGTAGTTTATGACAACACCTCCAAAACTGTCCCGCAGAAAAATACTCACGTTATTCCGAAATATTAAAATTTAATGGCTCCATCTGTATAACGTAATATAAATTAAAATTTTAAAAGAAAGAAAGAAAAAAAAGGAAAAAAAAAAAAAAAAAGGAGGAAAAAAAAAAAAAAAAAAAAAAAAACCCTTCATTTACTGGGGCTACTCAGTAAAACTTCAATATCGCCCTAGTTAGTTTAAAATTATAAAATATTAAATCCACAAAAGTTTTTGGGAAAGTTATTTTTAATTAAATTACAATTGAAAATTCGGCAAGCCTTATTAAAAATTCTCATTATTATTACAAATATACTTGATTCTATTATATTGAGAATGAAAAATACTGTAATAAATTTTGCTATTCAAATTGTTATTGAAGTTGGAAAGACAAATAACCTCAAATCCAAAATCCGACCTTTTATCATAAACACCGATTCTTGTATTGTCTTCCAGTAATAAAATATCACAATCCAAATATTGTGCATGATTCTCATTAATATTTGTTTCCTTTAATACAAATTCAGTAGGGTAAAGATCTCTCAAAGAATCAGAGTTATTGTTGTCAAAGATTATAAAATCACGATATACCTGAATCCTTTGATGTTAGTACTGTTTACAAACAAGTCAGCTTCATATGTATGAAGAAAAATGTTTGCAAATGCGCTTGAGAAACTGTTACCCATTGCTATTCCATTATTTTGTCTGAAAAAATCCAATCCATTGAACAAATAGTTTTTCAAAAATGTTTAACTTGCATAATTCCAACCAATCAATTTTAGTAATAGATTCATCGGCGAGATAAGTTCCAAAAAGTTTAATACAAATATCCATAAGATTTCATAGGGTATGCTGGTAAATAAATTTTCGGAATCATACGTATGCAAATTATTGACTTTTTATTTTCCAGAAATTCCAAAACAGCTTTGTTGTTATTTATTATGAAATGATTTTCATTTTGCTTAGTTTTGTTTAAGATAATTTAACACTAAATTTTTTTTTGCTTAACAAGCTATTATAACAGCCAGTATTACAAGTAACGAAACTAAATATATGACATTTTATATGAAATTTTAATTTTATTGTAATATTGTGCATCAAAAGTTTTCTTTATAAAACTCGATTGTATCTAACACGCGCAAATCACGGGCTTTTTGCTAAATTACAAGAAATTGAAATAACTACATTTCTATTACAACACGATTAGGGTTTCACCGACAAGCAATCTGGAGGCGGTTCTTTCCAACATTAATTGTCACTTCCTGATTTAAGACATTCAGAAAACACAGCTGATGAAATCTTCCTGTTAAAGCCTCAACGAATCGTTTCGACTTCAGTATGGTGCTCAAATTGATTGTTATCTTCATGCCCATTAAACGACACATATTTGCTGATTTTGTTGAATGTATCCATTATTATGATAGGGCACTGTAATAACTTTCTAAATCAGAGAAATAAAACTATGATTCAAGTAATACGTAAGTAGTTTAGGTAAATACTGTGCCTTTTCAAAATAAATTAACGCTCAATTGTTTTTAATAGCGGGGACTGTTATGTATGGTCGTCGCCCGTAGGACTAAGACAAATTTTTGCATTTTGGTCTGTTCGTACACTCTATATGTGACGTTTTCTGCCGGCTATGCTAAAACTGAAACTTTAAGAAAAATTGAATTGTATCACCATGTGTACCACCAATTATATAACCATAAAAATGCTTTGAATTATATCCTGAATAGTTGGAGAATTAAGATTAATGTATTTCAAACTTTAATATAATATTGAGAAGTATTATTGTGCCGCTACATCTATGCATTTTCACCTATAAATTTGATTGCTAATATTAATTGACTGCTGACAACTAGGCTTGGGCGATGTATCGATATATCGGAAAAAACCGGTATGAAATCAACATCTTCAAACCGGTGTCACTATTTTCTCCAAACCGATACATCGCCACCTCTTTTGACGAGAGAACGATACTTGCCTAGCACTTCAAGGACGAAGAACCGTGGCAACGATTCATGCCCGGTGTTTCTAAAGCACTATAGAAACGTATTGAAACCGTTGACACCGCGCCGCGTCGTTTGAAACTAGTTCCATTTGCTTTTGCGCGGTACTTCATCGGCAAGCTCACATCGTGCTAATCGTATCCACCCTGCCTTGCATATGAGAGATGTTCCCAATATTGTATAGAAATATAGTGATACCGTCGACATCGGGCCGTTTGAGACGATTTCCATTTGCTTTTGCGGATGCCCGATATTTCATCAGAATAAACCGTATCGTGGTAATTGTATCCACTTACGCATGTGGGATGAGTATTGAAATTGCGAGGTGACGCCAGCACCTCCAATATTACTAGACTGCTGGGCCAGCAGTCTAGTAATATTGGAGATTCCATAAAAGAAGTATTCGATTTATTGTTTGAACATTATTTATGTTGTTCTCTCAGTACTTGGAAAACGTTTTGATTTTTATTTAATAGTCATCAGATATAAGACCTTGATGTCTATTTTCGGAATTCAATTGAGCATTTCCTACACTTTTTGTGTTTCATTTTTGATTTTTTTTCCCCCTTTATTATTTCCCTAACTTGGAAGAAATAAAATATTACACTTTTGTATTTTGCAATCTTTTATATTAACTTCAAGATTTTTTTTTATCTTGCTATTATTTTATTTTGCTTTATTTATTAACGCAAGGAGATTGCACCATTCGGCCGCGGTAATTTATGTCTAGTTTTTACTCATTTAAGTTAATCTGGTTATTTATTACTATGAGCTGTTTGTTATATCTGCCAAAATCAATGTGAACTAGCACATGGACAGTTGTTTCTCTAGTTCGTATAAACGATTACATATAAACGATTTTTTTCCATTTAAGTTGAAAGATTTTCTCTTCTGACTGGTAAGTAAATAAATGCTTTATAAATTTTTATAGTTAGTACAATTTGAATAAAGTTTATTTATTTCCATGAGATTAATTACTCCAATCCAAAATTTAATTTTTTTTTATTGATTAATTGTCATATTGTATTTAGTAAGTAGTAAAATATTCATTATAAAGTATCTTTTTGATTTAATAATTAAGAATATGTAATAACTAAAGTGACATGGGCACGCCAAGAAGTGCACTTGCCCCCCCCCCCCCCTCTGCTGGATAATAACGAAGTAAAATTTCCTTAAGATAGAGGAATTGAAAAATCCAGATTAAACCAAAATAAAAAATAACCGGCTTATACTCCTCGGGTGCTTTGTGTATCCCCCTGAAAATAATTTTGTCGCTGCTCTAGAGATGTGATATTTACGTTCTTTTTACTGAACAGGTGTTCTCTGCTCCCGTTCTTTTAAAATGATCTACTCATTAACCCGTTCTTTTGAAGAACTAGTTCTTTTTTTCCAATTGCCGAAATCATAGCCCTTGGGAAGAAGTGCGAAGTGCTATCTTCGGTCGGTCTCTGGGATAGGTCACTAGGGTCAAGGACGAATCTTTCCCCCACTTCACTGCTCTGTTAACGTGACGTTTTAAAGAATGAGAGGAAAAGTTACTACGTTTTTGTGTAGTTTTCCAATGACTGCGTCAGAATAACACATACAAATTAGAAGAGACTTTTTTATATTTTCGAAAATATGATTGTGACAGTCGCACTCCTTAAATTATAAGCTTTACATATAATTTTAGGCTGAATATTTGCATTTATAATGTAGGAATTTTAAATGAATGGAGTTTTTAATATCTAAAGTTTCCAAAACAATGGGACTCACAGAAAGTTCAAAACCTCAATGGACAAATACAAATAAATATTATTGCATTTTGATATATAATTTATTAAAAGAAATGAATAAATGAATTAGAACTCTAAATTAGAAATTAATGGAGGTATACAAAATCATAAACGATGGTGAATTTTGTATAATTTTTTTCCGACACACAAGAAATTATTATTTTTATTTTTTTTACTTTCATTTACCCCAAGGGCGTAGCCAAAAAAAAAAATTCGGGAGAAGATATGAAATTATGTCAATAAAATCATACAATCCTCTTTATCAATGCGCATGTATTTAGTAATCAAGATAATATCTATTTTTTTTGTATCCTTAGACATTAAAAAAAAACCTATAATAATAAAATAAGCTGTGTGTCTGTCTGTCTGTCTGTCTGTCTGTGGATATATAGAAACCTACTTAAAATAGGAGTATAGTTTTGAAATTTTCAGCATAAAAAGTTTTGGCCTTCTAATTGTACATATTTGTCAAAGAGAATGTTACAATTTTAATTAATTCTTTTTTAATTGATCTTTTTTTTTACAAAGTGATTTCAAATAGAGATACCAGCTCTGATATTTTCAACATAAGTAGTTTTGGCCTTTTAATTGGACTTTTAAAAAACAGAATTTTAAATTTTTATTTTGTTCTTTTTTAATTAATTAATAAACATTTTACAAAACGATTTAGCTACAGCTCTGAAATTTTCAACATAAGTAGTTTATTGCCTTCTAATTGGACTTTTGAAAAACAGAATTTTAAATTTTTATTTAGTTTCTTTTTAATTAATTAATTAATTAATATTTTACAAAACGATTTCTAAAAGGGCTACAGCTCTAAAATTTTCAACATAAGTAGTTTTGACCTTCTAATTGGATTTCAGAAAAACAGAATTTTAAATTTTTATTTAGTTCGTTATTAATTAATTTGTTTAATTAATTAATATATATATTACGAAACGATTTCAAATAGGACTACAGCTTTTAAATTTTCAATATAAATAGTTGTGGCCTTCTATTGGATTTTTGAAAAACAGAATTTTAAATTTTTATTCAGTTTCTTTTTAATTAATATATATATTACAAAACGTTTTCAAACAGGGCTACATTTCTGAAATTTTCAACACAAGTAGTTTTGGCTTTCTAATTGGACTGACAAAAAGGAATATTAAAATTTTAATTTGTTTTTTAATCAATTTTTTCACAAAAAGCGACTTCGAATAGGCATAGAGCTTTGAAAGTTTCAACATAAGTAGTTTTGGCCTCTAATTTTGCTTTCCACAAACACATGTTAAAATAATCTTAAAGGGGTGTTGTTTTATTGTTTTAAAGGGGAATTTTTTTTCTCTACAAGGGAGAGGCTTCCAATATTAAGGCTTTACGTAGCAATTAGATTTTAGTGAGTGAAGTGAGCTTATGCTTACGCAGCAATGAATCTTTCAGCGAGAGAAGCGAGCCTATGCTTGCATAGCAATGAACCTTTCAACGAGTGAAGTAAGCCCGTGTTTATGCGTCAATGAACTATTCAGCGAACGAAGCGAGCTCGATTTTGAGTAGCGATGAACCTTTCTACGAGTGAAGCGCCAAAAACTGTGTCCTATACACGAATGACAGATTTCCGCAAAGCGAGGCCTCACAGCTAGCTGAAATATTGCACATGTTAAAATTTCGTAGCGAAGCACGGGTATTCAGCTAGTTTTAAATAAATTTAATATTTTAAACAAAATATCAATTGATTTTTTGTGTTTTAATGGCAAACCTAAAAATTTCGAAAAGGGATATATCCCGTATCCCTTCCCATGGATAAACGTTTGAATTACCCATTTGTATACATAGGGTAATGAAAGTATAGCATTCGGTCATTAAAAATCGATTTTGTTTTTGCACTTCTCCGGGTTTTGAAACATCCAGCTTTCAAAAAAGTGGTATAGAAAAAATATCTGTCTGTGGTCAGCATAACTCCCGAAAAAGTTGACCTACGATGTTCAAATTGAGTATGCTGGTATGTGGTGACCATGGGTACCATTTAGGTTTTCGTCAAAATCACGCATGCGCACAAGGTAACTGCCATTGAAAAAAATCATGTTTTTCAATTGCTTAAAAAAACGGCTCTAACGATTATCATCAAAATCACTGTGGAAATGCCTCTTAAGGTGTTCTAGATATACCCACCTTCGAAATTCCCATAAAAATACGCCGACCAAACAGTATAGTGGTTAGCGTGCTGGCTTCTAGACCGCGAGGTTGCGGGTTCGAGTCCCGTGTAGGCATGGGTGTTTGTAAATGTATGTTGGTTTGTTAAATGACGAAATGTTTCGGCGCATTATAGCCCTCGTGTTGCTGACGGCGCCAGATAATCTGAATACAACCAACCAACCCATAAAAATACTTAAATGGCGTAAAAAGTTGAAAAACGAATGCCTTCAACAAAAGTTCTCTTTCCTTGAGTATACCTCATCAACGATCGTTTTTTCTTCTCCCCTCTGTTTCACTTATAATAAAGGATAATATATAAAAACTGTAAATGACACAAATCCACGTCAGTATGTAATTGAAAGTTGTGCGATGTTCCATACCCCTAGTTTTCATTTTAATGGTAAACTATGCTAAAAACACGTATTTAATCGGCGCCATTTGAACAACGTTTTTTTTTTTTTTTTTTTTTTCTTCTTCTTAATTTCTAGAAAGTTACAACTTTAAATAAGTAACTCAAAAATTTAAATTATTTTTGAGCATACAGCATACACGTTTCTGAAAACAAAATTCTTATAGTATTACAACTATCTTTCTATAGAACACTTATTAAACTGAGGTAGAAAAAAAAAAAAAAACTTCAAAACTAGTGAGAGATAATTTGTTACTATCACTGTCGTGTCTACTCGTTTCTGGATAGTAGAAATTACATTGGCCCGGTGGGGCGATAGAGGATGAGTAATTTGTGAAAGATTCCCACAGTGATAATGTAGTGTAGAAGAGATTAACTTGAAACAAAAATGTTAGAGTTAGCCCAGTTCCTTTTACCAAAATAATATTTCACAATAGATTTACAATATATGGGACACACTAGTTTTATTACACATTATATAAAAAAACACAACCTTCAATACAGTGGATTTCGAAATGTCAACGAACAACTCAGCCTGCTAAGGATTCGAACCTAGCACCTTAAAAATATGACAAGCAACCTTTGGAATTGCATTAAACAAAATACGACATTTCTCTTCTTTCTTAATTAATACAAATTGGAAGACCAAGAAGAAGCTTAAGATCCAGTAGGGTTATTCTAGACGAAATAAAATACTGAATTTATAAAATACACAATATAAAAAACCGAATATGCATGAATACATAATAGAAAATACCGAATTTGCAGAATTCGATATTTTCAATTATGTATTCCTATTATGCATTGTGCATATTGCGTAAGTAAAGAAAGTCAAACTGTTTACAAGTCCTCACATGGCGAGAATTCTGTGAAAGAACATGTTCTTAACAAATTTATTTTTTTAATTCTTTCAAAACCAGCTTTTATTTGTTACATACAAATATAGTGAAAAAAATTATAATATCAATTTAAAATCAAGGTAAAATTAAAAAAGAAGGAAAAAAAAACTAAGTTTTTATTTTTTTTATTCGCTGGATGGGATTTACCGGACCAATGTAACATAGACCTAATACATTAAAACAAATAATAATAATATTAATAATTCCACAACGTTTTGTTACCATAAATTATGTTTCCTTTTTCCAAATTAAAAAAAAATTAAGTTTACTTAATTTAAAAACACACTTGTAACACATTATAATAAAAGAAAAACGCGGTTTTATTCCAATGCATTGATACTTTGAATATAGAGAGAGAAATAAAATAATTTCCTTATTATTATTTTTTTGTACTCAAAATAAAAAATAAATAAAAAACATATAAGCATTAATATCTGCTGAAATTAATTGAAAAGATCTCACCCCCCCCCCCCCCCTCTCCCCGCGAGCATTTCAACACTGTCCTAATAATGAAAGCAACAGCATATTCGAGAAACACGAAACATTCCCGCTCCGACACGGAACGGGAATGAGCAGAGAGCAAGTGAACGGGATTAGCTCAAAATGAACTACTCTTTACGGAGCAGTTCAAACTGAGCCGTTCGGAAAGAGCAACTCAACTCAACTGTTCTGAACAGAGCTGGTTGAAAAGAACTGGCTCTTTGAAACAAACCTGCTCATCGATAGTACTCCATATCGATGTTGTCCATCGTCCATCTACTCTGCGCCTGCGCAACGCAGCCCTGCTGTTAGGAGAGAGATCATGGATAAGGAATGTGTGCGAGGAGGGAGAGGGGGAAACGAAACCTTCTTCCTCAAGTGTGGCGTCAGAGGTGTGACGCATAGGCATAGGATCGGAAAAGATATTGTGGAAGAATGATAAGGAACAGGGTTTTGGTCTGATCAAAGAACAGAATGTTCCTGCTCTTTTTAAGGAACAGGCTCAAAATAGCAGACTGTTCTTTTATTTCCCATCCCTACGCTGCTCATGTTATTTAAAATAACCTTCCATACATGAATTTAATAAAATTTTACAATATATATAGTTAACATCACGATATATCGTGACATCGTGATGTTTGCTTCCCGATATATCGCGATGCAGAAATGTTAACATCGCCCAAGCCTACTGGCAACTACAGTATCTTGAGTCCAGAGGCCACCGACGACTGCAGTTACCTGTTAATACAGTCGTATAAGATAAATTCACAATTAAAGCACATTCATTTTCAAAACGGAAAATGAAACAGTTATACATGTGATCTGTATTAATGTATAGTAATCACTTCAGACAGACACACAAACAAAACCTTACGATTTATTACAGTAGTTCAGATTTTTGAGATCAGAAGTTCAGAAAAATTCGTTTTTGTTTGTATATGTGATCCCCTCTCTTGTTTATTGGAAAATTCAATCCACAAATGTGTTTGACTCAAAACTTAAAAAAATATTTATTAAAAAGTATTTACTTTCATTTAATGTTCGTCTATATTATCAAGCAACTGGCGTGAATGCGCTCATACAAAACTGGACAATTCAAATGTATCCTTGAAACTGGCAATACCGAATAATGGTTTCATTTCAATTAAAACAAAAGTTAGACTAAAAATTAAAAGAGATAATGTGTTTATTAACTAATAATAGAAGGTCATTAGTAAGCGTTATGAAAGAACTCATAGTAAATATGTTCTCTCGTGAATTTCTCATTTCCTTTAGACACTCCCTCGTTAAAATATCAGTCTGTTATTGTAGCTTTAGAATGAAGATGTTGCGAAATAAAACAGGATTTCCAGAGTATGATTCTAATTTTATAAACTAATAGAAACAAGAATGTTTTCAATATAAGGAAATTAACTCTAAAACATCCTTTCGTCAGAAAACTTGGCTTAATTTTGAAAAATAAGTGGCCTCCATCTTCGTTCGAGTAGACCGTAGAGGATGAGAATATCAGTTTTATAGAAATATTCCACACAAACCTTCTGGAAAATATAAGTTAGTAATTCACTTTTAGAAGGATTTTGTAAATTATGCCGTTCTATGGAGGACTATCCTCCATTCTGGCGATACCATCACTTGGTAATACAGATCACAATTGTCAAAGACAAATGCGTAACCAAATAAACTGCTATACAAGGCTTGCTTCAGCTGCAAGGAATCAATTTCATCAGGACTTTCTTGTGGTTCTCGTATAGTAGGATTGAGCTAACATTTGGAACGTTACTCATCATGAAGATGATTAATTCCTAATTTGTCTAATTCAAAGTTACCGAATTTCGGGGTTAATGTTTTTTTTTTTTTTTTATATAAGTTACCTTCGCTTATTCCTGAACTATGGTAGGGATGAAGTAAAAAAGAATATATATTTGTAAATATTTGTAAACTCACGTAGATAAGAGGAAAAGGTTTATAAACAGTATTACGAGATCCCCCAGTACTACATCCTCAACGCGCAAAAGAAATATTTTTCTACCCCATTTAACTGGCATTGGTTTTATTACATATTTTACTTTTAAAAATTAGCTTTATTAAAAGCAAATATGTTTTTATGTAAAATTCCTATTTTAGATGGTTTCAATAAATGCATGACGATTAGACAGATCTTACACAACAGACCAAATAATATAGTCAACACGACAATTCCTCGTTGCACTCTGTTGGTACAAAACCCATCTCCAATTTTAACATTTAACTTTTAACATTGTCTCTTTGAAAGAGAAATTGAAACTTTGGCAAAAAATTTTGATTTCTTATTAATAAGAGTCGTAATAATCACTTTAATAAGATGCAATTTCCTCAAAATAGAAACTTTTGCGAAATATACTTTAGTGGAATCTATATGTGACAAAGCTGTTAATGTTCTCCCAATTACGTTCTCTCAAATATCACGTTTATGATTATCTAATACCCAACACTAAATCGGTTTCAATTTCTCAATTTAACACCTTTACCAAATGATAAAATTAATAAGATTGGTTAGTAAGACAAAGGAACACTCATACAAAACACACTTATCTGTAACACTTTCATTTGCTTTCTCCAATCACCTAATACTTTGTCTACAGAAACCAGCATTCGATAAAAGAATCCGATTACAACCCTTTGTTTACCCTATGCCACAACACAAGACGCAACCGTCCAAATATTGACAGATAATTTCCACCTGTTCGAATCAAGGCTAATTCGAACACTCACCTGCGTTCCAATGAGAATGGGGAAAGGGGCCAGTAGGAATGGGACAAGACATCCAAACACGGCTCTCCAATGATAAAGCAAGCTGCAACAGCGGAACATGGGGGCAGTTAGTCCTGTGCTAAAGTCGAATGTAATTGAAACAAATGGAAGCAAAGTTTCATCTCTCTGAAAAGATGAAATGAAGGGTATCTAAATAGTGCTACGTTCTTTGTACTATGCTTTATGGCTCGGGAGCCAGTGATAACGTTTAATATAAAGAAATGTCGTAAATAAGAGAAAACTGCGTCAAATGAATCGCAGCTGGTGTTATATTTTGTTTGTTTAATAGTAAATAAAATATCAATGAATTGCAAAGAGTAGAATTATAACGTGCGTCATTTAAATATCTTTGTGTTGATGAGTTCGATAATAATTCCGACATTTTTACAAATTATTCTTATTTTTTTCATTTTTTAAAAACGCTCGTTTCCTTGTGACTTTTGGTACGTTTTTTTTTTTTTTTTTTTTTTTTTTTCGTTTTTTTTTAATTTCCTCGTTTTTTGCAAAAAATAAATAAATACCATACCGCACTCATACTTTAAAAGTGTCACAATTGAAGATTCTTCATTTTTAAGTTGAAGTCTGTGCAGAATCATGGATGAAGAATTTTGAGTTGTGTTACTTTTGAATCAAGGGTGCGTTATGTACATTTTACAAAATATTCAATCACATAAAAAGATTATTCGATTTCATTTAAAGGTACTTTAAAAAAAAAAAAAAAAAAAAAAAAAAAGGAACATGAGTTAACTAGGTTTACAAGAGAA
This sequence comes from Linyphia triangularis, assembly GCA_963978545.1. Taxonomy (NCBI): domain Eukaryota; kingdom Metazoa; phylum Arthropoda; class Arachnida; order Araneae; family Linyphiidae; genus Linyphia; species Linyphia triangularis. The sequence continues at coordinate 44,009,308 of OZ021724.1, forward strand.
AATATTTAATGTTGCTCACCTTTAGATCATCGAGAGTTTAAGCAGTCCAAAAGAATAGAAGAAAATTCCAAACCACAAATGAAATAATAATAATTAAATTATTGATTTTGATCTCGGAGAGTCTCTAAAGTAAAAACTGACAACTTTCATGAGCCCGCCTTTTACAATCTTCGTAAACGAAATTGTGTGTGTGGGAGAGAGAGAGAGAGACTTTTTTTTTTTTTTTTTTAATTTAAGTTATTTATTTGTAAAAACATCCATATTCGTAGTGGGAAAATTGTAATAACTTTTGTTCCATCAAAGGCAAATACAATGGAATAAGAATTTGTAATCTCTAATTGAATTCAGTGGACTTATAGAAAACGTCTTAAACGTAATTTTCTATTACATTCTAAGTATGAAATGCTTAATTCAATATATACTTCAAATCATACTCTCAAACAAGAAGCATCTTGAATTACCAAAAAAAAAAAAAGTAATTTAAGCGTAGTTTCATTACTAACAATATCTGATTATTTTACATTTTAACAGATCTAATAGATTTTTAATCATAAGCAATGAGTTTTTTTTTTTTTTTCCAATTTCCAGACAATTTTGTTTTCAAATCGTTCCAATGGTTTTAGAAATAATTATAAATTTATTTATTTCCCTTGCGTTCACAATTTAAAAACATACTTGTTATTACTTTCAATTACCCATATGTATACATAGAGTAAAGAAAGTATAGTATTCGGTAAACAAAAAAATTCGATTCTTTTTGCATTTCTCCACGATTTGGAACATCCTTACTTCAAAAAAGTGATATAGGAAAAAAAAATGTGTGTCTGTATGTACGTGTTCAGTATAGCTCACGAACAAATGGGCCTACGATGTTCAAATTTTGTGTGCGGGTTGGTGATAGCACAGGACCTACCATGAAGGTTTTCGTCAAAATCGCGCATGCGCATAAGTAGCTGCCATTAAAAAAATCATGTTTTTCAGTAATTGCTAAAAAACTGCTTGAACGATTTTGTTCAAAATCGCTGTGGTAATGCCTCTTTAAGTGTTCTAAACATCCCCACCTCCGAATTTCCCGTAAAAATGCTTTAATGGCGCAAAAAGTTGAAAAACGAATGTCTTTAACACGGAGTTCTCTTTCCTTGAGCATACCTCATAATCTATAATTTTTTCTTCTCTCCTCAGTTTCACTTATAAGAAAGGATAATATAAGAATTATCGAAAAGGATGTCGCCAAAATCATCATTTTGGCGGAGTTTCTTCTTCCTTTTTTTTTTTACTTATTTCTTTTCTTACTACTTATTGTAAATTTCGTAACAGAAAATAGTCCTAAATTTTCTGTCTATAACCCTCTTCTACAATTTAATTGAAAGTATGTTTAATCATTAAAACTTTTAAGACTTTTTAGAAGCGTAAGCATTCTTTGTTAGTTAAATTCTTCTTATGCAATTGTATTTTTAAGGCCAAACATTAAATTATGATAATAAGAAACTTAAAAATAAGACATTACTCTTCGCTACAGACTTTCACCACGATCGAAAAGTGTACTGAGGAAAAGTAAAAAAATGTGAGACCGATACGAGGAGTGCGAAGATACAAAATGCCATTTAGAAATCTGTGTCTTCAAGTAAATAGAATTATAAGGTGATTTTCCAAAACTTAGAAGGTGTCTGTCTGTTGATGGAGGCTTCGTCATCACATACGGTTGAGCGTCATTATTTATGTGCTATTGGAAATGTATAAAAATCCTGCATTTTATAGAATACCTAGTCTTTTTATAAAATCCCCGGTGTTTTTAGTCAAAGTATGAAATATAAGAATTATTATACACTTTACCTCGGGATTGTATATAATACCTAGGCATTCTATAGAAATCCTAAGTATTATATGCAATGCCTAAGTAAAATATATAATAGTTATCATATTTCATACTTGGCCTACAAACGCTGGGCTGAAATAAGATGTATTTTATACTTTGCCGGTTTGTCATTTGGCTTTCTATTAGAATGCATAATAAGCAATGTGTGAAATGTTTAATCGTTTCATACTTTGCCGGTCAATTTTTTGCATTATATAAAATGCCTGGGATTTATATAGAATGCCAGATTTAATACATTGCTAGTAACATGTACATCATATCAGGGAGAATATCGTACTTTGTTGGTTAGCATTTTTTAAGTTGACCAATGCTAAATATACAATATTGTGTAAACGGTTGATTCTGCTAACCCCACTAGATATACACCTTATGTAATATTTGAAAAGAAAATTAAACAAACAATAAAATAATTATACAATTTTCGTTTTATTGATATGAGTAGTCAATAAAATTAAGTGGTAGTGAATTGCAAACGACTTTTTTTATGATTCCTAGCTTATGCAAGAGATTTTTTTTTATAATATGTAATAAGTTTACAAATTAAATATTGTTTCTTCATTAACACAATGCTATGCATAGACTTCATAAGTTTCAATTAAATATCTTAAATTGGATTAAACTAAAAACAAATGTTATTGAACTTTTAATCGATAAATGTCCTATTATTTGCGATTAGAAAGTTGTAAGACTCTTAAAGGCGTAAGCTTAAACTGATGAATATAATGAACATGAAATGTATTAAAAATTCTATTCTTCTTTTAATACTGGGAAAATGAATATTATTTCTGATTAATAGATATATGAAATGGTAAAGAAATATTTTTGTTGTTTTCAATTCCTCAATTTTTTTTTTTTTTTTTTTCCCCCCTCAAGACAACTCCATCCTTAACGATTGATTGTCCCTTTCATTATAACTGTGAAAAACGATTATGTTGACATTTAAATTTTGCTTACATAATTTTGTGCATGTGAGCATAACTATAGTAATTTTAGATCGTGATTTACTCATAAAGAAAAATAAAGAATTTAACATAAACATGTAATCAATGTTCCATTATACAAGCGATTGTATTTATTCAAGGCACATGAGGTTGCATCTTTACAAACAAAACAACCTATTTGTTTTAAACTAGGTTCAAGAATGATGATAGAATATTATATTACTGAATAACAAACTGCGTGGTGTGTAAAATATTATTTTGAACCTCAACTATAAATAATGCTTTTAACATTAGGGGTGTGAAACATCGCACAACTCTCCGATTACATTATTTTTTCTATTCAATTGAGGTGAATGTAAATTTTGAAATTATGTGAAATAATTGTTTAAAAATCCGTTTTCACAAGAAAAAGACTTAATGGATGAACTTGATGCATTTATTGCATAAAAAGCATAAACACATCAATAATCAGCCCCTTTTGTGCACGAAAACTAATTGGAATGGGGCAAGTAAAAAGGTATGAGCCAATTTGTGTATCCTTCAATAGAGGAATTATCCTTCGTGGCAATACTGTCTGACATTCATCCTAGGATCATTGTATCTGCAATATAGCCAATATAGACAGGCGTGTTAACCAATAGAGAAAAGAGATGTCTGGAGTCTAGGTGTTGTAACTGCTATTTGTGCACGAGACCACCACAAATCTCTACGTAACATTCTTACATGCATAAATTGGGACAAATGTTTTTCAACAACAACAAAAATCCCAATGTTCTGTTAAAACTAGGGGTGTGGAACATCGCACAACTTTCAATTACACTATAATACTGACGTGTATTTGTGTCCTTTACCTTTATTATATTTTCCTCGTTGATTTCGAAAAAATGGTCAGCATGGCGATATTTTTTGCGGTAATTCTTACATGGATCTTTGGAAAAAACCTTTGCTAAAATGGAGATTTTGGCGATATAATTTTCGATAATCCTTATATATTATCCTTTATTATAACTGAAACTGCGGGGAGAAGAAAAAAAACCGATCTTTGATGAGAATATGCTCAAGGAAAGAGAACTCTGTGTTGAAGACATTCATTTTTCAACTTTTTACGCCATTAAAGCATTTTTGCAGGAATTTCGTAGGTGGGGATGTTTAGAACACCTTAAGCGGTATTAGCACAGCTAATTTTATCCAAATCGTAAGAGTCGTTGTTTAGCAATCATTGAAAAACATGATTTTTTCAATGGCAGCTACCTTATGCGCATGCGCGATTTTAACGGAAACCTTAATGGTAGGTCCCACGCCCACCAGCAACCCGCATACCAAATTTGAACATCATTTGGTCAATTTGCTCGGGAGTTATGCTGACCACAGACACACACATTTTTCCTATATCGCTTTTTTAAAATCAAGATGTTCCAAAACGTGGAGAAATGCAAAAAAAAAAAAAAAAAAAAAAAAAAAATTGACCGAATGCTATACTTTCATTACCCTAGGTATACATATAGGTAATCGAAAGTAGAAAGTTATTCAAAATATATATGTCAAAGTTTTTCAGTTGTCCCAATCACAGTAGTTTTTGTGTTAGATCTCGCAATATTTTCTATTAAATAAATATTTCAGAATATATAGAAAATAATCTACGTTTATTCATTATTCAATTTGCACATGGCGCTGGAAATATTTTTTTTTTTTTCAATGTACAATTTTGTATTAACTATGCAGTGAAGGTACACCTACAATTAATACTTATTACATTTGTATGAAGATATCAATTGAAACATTCAACATATTAAAATACAGAAGACGTAAATTCACTTCATTACAGAATAATCCAAACAGTGACATCACTGTTTAGCTGAGACATCCTGAAATTTCAAGCTATGTAAGGAAAATACGATTAATTTTTGTCATGGGATATGGTATGCTTATGCTAATAGTTAACCAGTTTATTTAATTCATGTCTATAATCTTGGAAGAATGATATCATCACTTTTAGTTTTGAAAACCAGTTTACAACGTAGAGCAGATGTTGATGGGAGAAATGAAAAGAGGTCCTATCAGGCACAGTACCCCCAAAAAATAAATATGCACCAATCCACCAATTACCATCATGTTTACTAGTTTTAGAAATTGTTTTTAAAGCAAATTTGTTTTTAATCTTACCTGTGAAAACTGCCTTAAGTCGTTTACTTTGAACTAAGGATTGAGTAAATAAATGATGAGATTAAATGTACGATATAACCTTATATAGTGGCAAAAATAGATGTTCAATACATAAAAATATGCAATTCATTCCATTCATTTATCATATATGTCTACCAAAATTGCACAATCATACATTGTTTCGCAACGTTCGTTCACAATAATTCATAAATTAGATGTAATTGAACTCTGGTCTGACTTCTTACGTCCAACACTACGCTGTATCTTGCGTATTCTCACTCGTCTAAGTACATATTGCTCAAATGATAAGAAGCCTTGGTTGTTTATTCGCACTTGAAGTGACAGAATTCGTTGTGATTGTTATGCGGCCACAACACAGAATGAGAATTGACTGAATTTGAATTATGAATTTTTGATGGTGAATACTCGAATGCGATCCAGTGTTCTATGATACACTAACATCACATCGATATATAAGCATGTTAAGAAAAGTAAGACGACTCGTTAGGGCTCTTTCACAAGGTGCGGACACGGATGCGAGTGCGGGCCCGCAAAAAGCTTCATCAATGTATTTTGAATGGAGAATTTTCATTTCACACGGTGCGGTTTTAAACCTTCGTGTGGACCCGCAGAAGTCGGTATATCTCCGCAATTTCCATCGATTAATTCAGTTTGAATTAACCAATTAAATTTTCATTTGTAATTTAAAGTGTATAATGTGGGACAAAAAACCTACTGAGATCTAACTCATCTAAGCTATAATTGATTTTTAGCTTAATTTTGAATCTTGACGTTTTTATAAAAAGTTGGTAATTTTAAATACTGTTATGAATTTTTCCGCTGAGGCAATGATGGCACAGTTTTTACAGTATAAAAATATTTATTCTCTCTTCAGAAAACTCACAAAATTTATCCACAGGCAACAGTGTAATCGCTCACAAGCTTCAACACAAGCTTTAGCAAAAAAAAACAACTTCGAATACAGCGATTATACAAGCTCACTCCAATAGGTAAACAAAGCGATAAGCTTTCATCGAAGTCCAAAGTCAATCTCAAAACTTTCCCGTTCTCCAGTCTTTTATATACAAGCGCGTGAGACATTCTCGAAATTTCCAGCCAATTCATCGGAAAAGAAATATCTCGAAACTTCTCGATTGCTTTAGGTGTTGCCACCTTTTTCTAACTTGTATAATCGCTATTAATTAATAAATAAAATAAGATAAAAATAAATTACAATAGAATTTTGAAATAATACGTCACTATTTACAATATATACAGACAATTTGTGCAACATTTCCCCCTTCTTAAAGACTGCACGTCCCGGGCAGTGAAGTCCTTAAGAGGAAAGGCAATTCAATCACTTCTACTATAATATGGGGCTAGTCTATTGTTATGTACAACTCTAGGTTTACAGGAGGGTGTCCGTTGAATCCTTACCACGACGTCGTTGATCTTCTTAAGGACCACATACTGCCCTTCCCAGTTCGTCTGGAGCTTAGGGGAGAGTCCTTTCCGACGTTTAGGATTCCATAACCACACCTTGTCACCTTCCTGGAATGAACGTTCCGTGGCCTTGGCATCGTAGCGGACCTTCATGCGCTCTGTCATGATGTTGATTCTTTCTCTGGCGAACCGATGTACGGCTTCCAAACGTGCCTGGAGATCATCTAGATACTGGACAGGCGAGGAAGGGGTGTCCGGTGGTCGTCCAAAGAGGAGGTCACAGGGTAGTCTAAGGTCTCTTCCGAAAATCATTTGAGATGGTGTATATCCGGTGGTCTCGTGAGTAGCACTTCTGTAGGCCAAAAGGAACAATGGAAGTTTCTGATCCCAATCTTGCTGGTTCTTGGAAACAAACAAGGAGAGATGATTCAGAATCGTTCTATTAAATCGTTCAACCATTCCATCGGATTGTGGATGCAGGGGAGTTGTACGAGTCTTTTCCATGTCGAGCAAGTCACACAGCCCAGTGAAGACGGCAGAGTTGAAGTTCGTCCCCTGATCGGAATGTATCAGCAGGGGTACGCCAAATCGGGAGATCCAATTCCGTACGAGGACTTCTGCTACGGTTGTGGCTTCCTGGTCCGGAATTGCGTATGCTTCTGGCCACTTGCTAAAGTAGTCCATGACAACTAGGATGTATTTGTTGCCATTAGTTGTGTGAGGTAGGAAGCCTAAGACGTCCAAAGCAATTCTTTCGAATGGTGCTCCTACATTGTAACGTTGCAACTTTCCACGAGTTCGGGTCTTCGGTCCCTTCCGCGAATTGCATGCATCACAGGACTTGCACCACTTCTCCACGTCGGATTTTGCTTTGTCCCAGAAGAATCTCTCCCTAACTTTCTGAAGAGTTTTCGTGACACCAAAATGTCCTCCAGTAGAACTGCTGTGAAGTTCTTCTAGAACGTTGGTAACTCTAGAACTTGGAAGGATTAATTGCCACCGGAAGCTTTTGCCGTCATCGAACTCCCATCGACGGTAGAGTATTCCATTCTTCAAGTGCAAAGAGTCCCACATAGCCCAATATCTCTTCATTGTTGGGCTATAGCGTGCAATTTCCTGCCAACTGGGTTTTTCGGTAGCTGCTTCCATGAATTCAATTAGAGGTTTCAAGTCTTGATCTTCAACCTGACTCTTTCGAACATTCTGGTCACTCCAAGGGTCCACGTCTGAAGTAGTCGACTTGGTGGTTATTTTCCGAACGGCCGATGTGTTAATCCCAAACTTAGACTCGGCATTGGAACAAAATCGACAATTCTCCGGACATGGTCTTCTGGAAAGAGAGTCTGCATTCCCATGGGACGTTCCTTTTCTGTGACGGATATCCATGTCGTATTCCTGTAGGAGCTGAATCCACCTCGCTATTTGTCCCTCTCTATTCTTGAAATTCAGCAACCAAGTCAGAGACGCATGATCAGTTCTTAAAAGGAATTTTCGGCCGTACAAGTAATGATGAAAGTGCTCAACGGCCTTTACTATTGCCAGTAACTCCTTTCTTGTGACGCAGTAGTTTCGCTCGGATTTTGACAGGCTCTTACTAAAATAAGCGATGACTTTCTCCTGACCTTCAATTTCCTGGGAAAGAACGGCGCCCACTCCCTCATTGCTGGCATCTGTATCCAGAATAAAGTCCTTGTTAACATCGCGAAAAGCCAAAACAGGCGCGGATGTTAAAGCGTTCTTCAGTTGATTAAAGGAGTCGTCACAGTCGGCAGTCCACAGGAACTTCTGCTTGCTCTCTGTTAGTCGATGCAAAGGTCTGGCGATCTTGGAGAATCCCTTCACAAATCTACGGTAATGCGTGCACAGGCCTAGGAAGCTTCGCAATTGATGAACGTCTTGCGGTCTAGACCAAATTTGCACAGCATGGATCTTGGCTGGATCTGTGCTCACTCCATCGGATGAGATGATGTGTCCGAGATAACTGACTTTCCTCCTAAAGAGCTTACATTTTGATGGGCTAAGTTTCAAGTGGGCTTCCCTAAGCTTCAAGAACACGTTCTTTACGTTTTGCAAGTGTTGATCAAAACTCCGCCCGGTGATAATGATATCGTCCAAATATACCAGACAGGTCTCGTAGGAAAGTCCTCTCAGCACAGTCTCCATTAGTCGCTCGAACGTAGCCGGTGCATTACACAAGCCAAACGGCATAACTTGAAACTGCCATAATCCTTGCCCGGTAGTGAAGGCCGTCTTCTCACGATCGTCAGGATGTATCTCCACTTGCCAGTATCCACTCTTCAAATCCAAAGTTGAAAACCACTGGTTCCCCGATAGAGTGTCCAAAGTGTCATCAATTCTTGGCAGAGGGTAGCTATCCTTTTTCGTAATTTCGTTCAGCTTCCGGTAATCCACACAAAACCTGGTGGAACCATCCTTCTTTCGAACGAGTACGATTGGAGAGGCCCATGGACTTGAGGAGGGTTCGATAACTCTATTATCTTCCATTTCATGTAACAGTTTCCCGACCTCCTCTTGTTTTGCGAAAGGAAGTCTTCGAGGATGTTGTTTAATAGGTAAATGGGTCCCAGTGTCGATTCGATGTTGAGTGAGCTTCGTTCTTCCTACATCTTTCGATGACATGGAGAAAAGGTCTTGAAATTCTTTTATAAGGTTTCCGACAGTCTTCTCTTGACTTCTTTCCAACCGGGAGTCTTCGAGAAGCTGGTCCACTAAATCCATGGGTGGTGCGGTCGGAAGCTCCTTCTATCCTCGTTCGATGCTTGTAACAGGTGTGCAAGTGGCAATTTCTTCTCCTTTCTTGATAACTTTCTTAGCATCACCGATGTTGGCCATTCTCACATGCACTACCTCTTGAGAGAGATCCACAAGCGTCGCTCCTACTAGCACTCCTTTTGGGACGCTATTCGATGATGGGAAGTCCGTTACTCCAAATCGGAAGGCCTTCGGGAGCTCTGCTGAACCCTTTACAACCAAATCTGTCATGGAGGGGATGGTGATGTCTTCAAGAGCTACAATTCGATATGCACACGGCTCTTCTGAGTCCAAACCAAACAGTGGAACTTCTTCTTTCCCCGTTTGAAGCTCGCCTTTCTCGAAATTCAAAGTGATACCATTTTTCTTTAGAAAGTCCAGCCCGAGAATACATGGGTCCACGATTTCAGCAACATAAACTGTGTGAGTATAGGTGTTAAATCCAAACGAGATGTTGACTTTCAATTTCCCATGTACAGAAATTTTGTCACCAGTCACAGTCTGTAGCGAAACTGAAGGCGCCGTGTAAAGAGGTTGGCTGTCCAGGCGCCGGGCTACATCCGTCCGTAAGATGGTTACATTTGCCCCTGAGTCAACTATTAGACGACAGGGAGTTCCATTGATCTTGCCCTCCACGAATAAACCATGGTTTACTCCTTGAAGGGATGAGATGTGATAGAGGCTGAGTGGGGCACCACCTGCTCTACACGGCGACCTCCGCCTCGCGAGATAGCCGCTCTTTAGTTTAACTGCTGAGGCTCGGACGAGGATCTGTCCCCTCTCCTGTCCAATTCAGGGCAATCACGTCTGAAATGTCCTTCCCGGTTACAGCGCCAACAAACCACTCAGGAATATCTATATATATAATTCTCTTGCGTAACGTCCAAATTTGGCTGTATTTCTGTGAGAAGAATGGCAACGACTTCAATCACCAATCTTCTAAATGCACTTTATGCACGAATTTCCAGCCAATCACAATATATCTTTGGAAATTTGACTAATACATCTGGCAACAGCAACAACTTGGATTCGCTATATTTTGTTTTTCTTATTACAATCTACAGTTAGAAATTATTGCCTATTTAAAACGTATTGATTTAATAGTTACGATGATGCAAGAATAAATAGATCCAAGATATGTACATTTCTTTTGGATTAGAATTCCGGATAAATCAGACTTTTCGGAAAAGTTATCTGCTGGAACATGTTCCGGAGGTCGCCGGGTTGCATTCAGCGCTAAATCGCCAATTTTAAAAAAATCGCTAAGAGGTGTTGTGCAGTAAATCTGAACCTATACTCATCTTTAATCAGTGCAAATTCAGCTATTATCAATTAAAAACTATCAAAATAACGAATAAAGCCACCCACTCAACTTCAAAATCTCATATGAAAATTTAAAAAAAAAAAAAACTATTGGCGATATATGGCTAATTTTCTCGCCAAATTTTATTTTCAAAAAATTCCGGTTGATTGAATGCTGGATAATTGGCCTTTCACTGTTTTATTTATTTTCTAAGTATCGCAAAAAAGATTAAGTGAGCATATGATTGCTTCGTTAAGAAATTTCGATAAGCAACTTTAATTATTTTGGCGCTTCATACAAAACCAGCCCGTAAATTTTAATTGTTCAATGAAATAACCGATCTTTTTTATATATGTATAAAACTGTTTATTTTTGTTGTTTTCCAAGAACTTTCTACTACGTTGCCACACTGTCCCTGCTTAACGCGTCTTGACAGCAACAGAATAATGACGTGGCAAGTATTCTGACTCTTCATAAATAATAAAAGGTTCAGTTTCATGGCATCATGCAGCTGAAATAGCTTTTTGCTAGGGCATATTTTAAATGCTTCTCTTTAAGGCGAGCAAAGCGAGCCAAGGGGATTGCAAAGCAATCCAGGGGGTTGGCGAGCTTCAGCGAGCAGGGGGCGGAGCCCCCTAGTTTCTTATAATTCGCTCCATCTTGTTTTCCAATTCTTGAAACTTCTTCGTGAAAAGTTCAGAGGAATCGTCTGCCAATGTTCCACGTACGAAACGCCTATCTTTTCTAGAAGCTTGCTGTGCGGCTTCTACTCTCATGGCATAGACGAGGGTGGACTTCAGATCTTTGCTATCTGACATCCTGGTGGCTTGCTGTATGTCGGGATCTTTGATGGCATCCACGAAATATTGAAGAGACAGGTTATCTCGTACGTCCGAGGGACAGTCTGGGAAAGCGAGGAGTGACAGTCTTTCTATATCTGACGCCAATTCTTGAAGAGTTTCATTGGCCTTCTGCTGTCTCACTTTCAGTTGCAGTCTGTTGTAATCTTTAAGATGCTGCTCACCAAACCTTAGCTCCAACGCACTCGCCAGCGCCACGAATTCTCCCCGCTTCTAACCAGGTAGTGTCTGTAAAATGTCAGCAGCTTCACCTCGAAGAGATGCTGCAAGATGGAATGCTTTCGAAGTATCGTCCCAACCATTCGCAGAAGCAATCATTTCAAATTGCGTTTGATAAACGCGCCAAGATGACTTCCCATCAAAAGGGGCCACTTTGATGTTAGAGCGCGGCGCCATAAAGGGGATGGAAGTGTTATCCCAATTAGGTGAAGCTATGGTCACAGCTTCACGAGTTTCCATTTTTCGCAGCCTTTCTTCAACAACGTCAATGAATCTGTCTTGCTCTTCCTTTAAGGTGGAAACTTTTTCTTGCATGGTGGAAACTTCTTCTTGCACAGTGGAAACTTTTTCTTGCACGATGGAAACTTTTCCGTTAAACTCCTCAAACTTTTCATCAACTTCCTTTCTTACTGCATTGAATACTTCTTCTTTCACGGATAGCACAACATTTGAGGTAGTTTCTATTATGGTTGATTCCACCATTGAGGCTAGCTCCATCTTCATTTCTTCTTTGATTTCATTCACTGCTGCAGATGTTGTTTCACACTTGGCGGCTAAAGCTTTAATGTCACCCGTAATCGCGGCAGCGAATTCAGCATTGGTAGCTTCTTGACGGGCTTGACCGGCGGCAATTGCAGCGGCGGTGGACTCTTGGCCGGCTTTTATTTCGGCTGAGGTGGTTTCCTGTTGGGCCTTCATTCCAGCAATCATTTCCATCAACTGCTTCATTTGGTCTTCCATCATTCCTCTAGTAATTGGCATTCGAAATTATGAGACCCCACTCCTGACACCACACTGTTATGAATTTTTCCGCTGAGGCAATGATGGCACAGTTTTTACAGTATAAAAATATTTATTCTCTCTTCAGAAATCTCACAAAATTTATCCACAGGCAACAGTGTAATCGCTCACAAGCTTCAACACAAGCTTTAGCAAAAAAAAAACCAACTTCGAATACAGCGATTATACAAGCTCACTCCAACAGGTAAACAAAGCGATAAGCTTTCATCGAAGTCCAAAGTCAATCTCAAAACTTTCCCGTTCTCCAGTCTTTTATATACAAGCGCGTGAGACATTCTCGAAATTTCCATTCAATTCATCGGAAAAGAAATATCTCGAAACTTCTCGATTGCTTTAGGTGTTGCCACCTTTTTCTAACTTGTATAATCGCTATTAATTAATAAATAAAATAAGATAAAAATAAATTACAATAGAATTTTGAAATAATACGTCACTATTTACAATATATACAGACAATTTGTGCAACAATACTTTCAAAACAAAATTATATAAAAAAATATTTCAGTTAAATTTTCGTTTCTAGTCGGGTTCCTTGTATTAATTCATTGTGTATAGTTTGTGGTTAAATTTTAAATAAATTACAAATTGAATTATGATTAGTACAGGATTTTACCTTTTAGTTAATTTTTAATTAATCAATTGTTGCGTTGATGGGTTAGAAAGATTTGAAGCTAAAGCGGATCAAAACTTGCAGAAATTTATTCCGATATAACTCTTCGCAGATTCTCTTACAACTCCAGAACTTCTCGCTCTAGTAGACTCAATACAACTCTTTACACAACAATAGAGCACAAAACAGCAGTTAAAAACTTGACAACACAACTGCTAAAAATCGCCTCAAAAGACAATGCAATACAGTTCACTTTCGGAACTCTCTGAATGCTCGCTGAGAAATAGCTAATTCAGTAACTACAGTCAGTCAGTAACTTAACTCAGTCAACTAACTCCACTCACGGCCGGTCTTATATAGGAAGTCAATACTTCGTGAATCTTCTAGAGATAGAAATTTGGAGGACTTTCTAGATCGTAGTCGAAAAGTCCTATACATGTACATGGGGACCTAAAATATCGCCAAGTTTGGCGACAAAAATTAGTCACCAAAACCGTTTCCAACTTGGCCCTATCTCGCCAATTTGGCGAGATTTCCATTACCATAATGTTAAATGGCCTGTTCTTTGTAAAACTCGCTTCCCAGCATTATCTCTGTAAAACTCGTTTTCAAGCATTAAGGGTTACATTGCAGGAAAGCAAAGTAAGACAAACTATTGCACTGCCTTATGCGAAATGTACATAAATTTATCTTTTTACATAATTATAATCCTACGAAATATTTACAAATATACAGAAATTCGTAACACAATCTTCAAATGAATAATTTGTATGCAGATATATTATAACACTTGCTAAGTGGGAAAAAATTTGAATATAATTCACAAGTTTAAGAAAAAATTTCCAATGTATACTACTAGTATTGAAACTTTTTTTCTAAAATATAGCATCGCCTTTGAGTGAAAAGGTTCAAGCTCCACTTTTAGTATCAAACCACTTTTCGGTATTTGGAAACAGGAAGAGAATTTCACATCGGTAAGTAAAAGCTGCCGATTATCAGTGGCGGTTCGTGGGTAGAAAAAGTGAGGGGGCCCGAATTAACAATTGCATGTCATAAGAAAAAAAACATACTAATATCAGAAATACATGAATTTCATGTAATTTTGTCATTGTTACTCAAATGTATATAACAAAAAAACTACAAGATTAATTAAATAATTAAATAATTTCAATCTTAATAAAGTAAATATTTCTTTAAAAGAATTGTAACAAAAACGTTCTATTTGAGCATGGGCGATACCAGGAAGGGTAAAAAAGGTGCACTTGCACCGTTTGCTTTTGAAAATTAGAAATTAAGTGTGGTATTCCTAGGAAAAAGTAAAGTATAGGCTTCAAATTATTCATTTAAACGTAAAATTAGGGCATATCTATTTATTGGATTTCTAACTGAAATATTAATATTTATTCATGATTGAAAATTTCCAGTTTGAAGCTTTACCCGTCTTGTACTCTTCTGTATGCGATTTGCGCCCACTTTCAAGTAATATATGCCACTGTCCATGAGTTTGAGGGTTAAATTTTTATATTTATTGAAAGTATTTTAAGGATCTGGTGATCCCTTCGAGAAGCCAACCAAGAGCGCTACGCTTCCTGACCAGTGATAGTGATCAGGAACAGCCGTAAATACGACAGTAAGGGCTCGATCTGGTGACGTTTCACACTCTAATTGAGTATATATATAACCTCTGGTCAATGAGTTTGGACATAGCAATAATTAAAAATAAGTGTTTAGTCATGATTCTTGATATTTTGAAAAGAAGTTGTTGAAACGTAGAACTAGCTATAAACTTTTAATTTCTTTAGTTATCACAGACTTTGTTTTGAAAATTATATCCTCTCCTTTTCATATATATATATACTAACTGGTCCGACTAAATGTCGCTTCTGTAATTTTAAAAATGTACAAACTTTATTTGATATTTTCAAATTATTGGCATGATTTGCTTTTTAAAGGGAGTATAGGTTCACGATTCAGATTCCATACTACATCTACATGCTCATCAAGATTTGTTCCAGTAACAGTACCTAGGTTTGCCTTATTTACATTTTACAAGACTATATTTGGAAAAAAGAAAAGATGTTTCGATATACAATGGATGGATTATAGTGAAACCAATTATTTTGAGAATAATAAAAATTTTAATTGTCTGAATAGCAATTCTTCTGTTGATGATATCGGTCCAATCGGAGTATGAGTTACATTAATAATTGAATACGATGTCAAATATCAGTGTGAGAGGTAAGACAAATTATCACTCTTCCGATCATTTAGACGATTATTTAAGTACTCAAACATCTTTCGGGGAAAAAGTAAATATCTAAACAAAAAAAATTGCAGATAAAATCTTACTTTTACATTTTGAAAAATAAATAGAAAAATTTAAAAAAAAATAATAATAATAATAATCTCACAATGGACATTTATCATTGACAATTTCCTCACGCGGTTTCACTAGAATCGCGCGATAGCCGTCTCTGGAACACTCGGTCATTCCATTCCACTCCTGAGCGGAGCGATCGGGAGGGTGTTTTTTTTTGTAATTTGATATCCATGGTATGACTAAACCCCCAAACCCTTTGCTAAATCAAGGATGTCACGTGAAAGTCTCAACGTTATGCGATCCTCTTATCTATGACCTTTAGTTTCAAGTCCAAGGCCGTTCGAATAAGGGATCATTTTGTTCCCTCTAGAAAAATGTTGCTCCCGCACAATAGTTAATAAGTGTAAAGCTAATATCAGCTTAAATAAGTTTTAAGCTTATATTAATATTATTTTAAAGAAATTCCACAACAAAACAATATAATCAAACATCTATATAAGTGGGGCCAGGGTTAAAAAAAGTGAGGGGGCCTGGGCCCCCCCTGGCCCCCTGCACCAGCCGCCACTGCCGATTATATATTAATACTGCTAATCAGTAGGGGAGACTTGTGTACCTAGGGTCACCCCACATTTATTGAATAATGTTTAGTTCTAAGTTTCTTTACTCACTTGGGTAAGTGGCAACACCCAATTGCTCTTTTGGCTGCTATTTTGAAATCTTAGAGGAGAAAGCTGTGACGAGTTATAAGTAGAAAACATTTTTGTATG
Source organism: Linyphia triangularis (assembly GCA_963978545.1). NCBI lineage: Eukaryota > Metazoa > Arthropoda > Arachnida > Araneae > Linyphiidae > Linyphia > Linyphia triangularis. Next base: position 44,025,383 of record OZ021724.1, read on the forward strand.
GTCTACAGTAACATTTTGAAGAGCATGTATTTTACTGTTTTACAAAGTTAAGTCAAATACTTTTCTTTGAATTCTAGTAAATAATTTTGTTTGTAACATTAAGTACTAAATGAGATGTTTAAATGAGTCCTATCTCCGTGTGCATTTTTAGTAGAAGACATTTTATATGGAATTACCAAGTCGTGTACCTAGGGCCACATAGTTGCTTAATGTGTTCTAATTGCCAAAACCAACAAACGCCTATCTCTCCGTTTCCTTTTTAAATAAAGGAGATATAACAACCATAAACTTCTTTTATCCATACTTAAATTTTACACTTATATTATATAGTAAAACTTAAAAAGTAACTAAATACTTTTAATCAACGCTTATCCACATACTGCATTCACTGGGTAAAAATCAAGGCCTATTCTAAGCAAAATTTACGACTGCCCATTACGAAATTCCATCCTCTCCCCCCCCCCCCCCTCCCCCATCTCCCCTCTTCCTTAAAAATAAATAGTCTAATAAAGTCACCAGTGATATAAATAGGTTATGTTTTGAATTTAGTAATAGCTAACCATTGAAGTATTCACCAAGTGACTAAACCCTTGTCTTGTCAGAAAAGGTTTCTCTCGTGTTAAGAATGTAATAATCCGTCGAAAGTGTAAAAGATTTTTTCTTATCCTGCAATTGACAAAACACTTGTTTAAAAAATATCATAAATGTATATTAAATGGTTTACAATTAACGAATAAGTACATTGAGTCATCCTCTCTAAAACATTTTATCGGTTAGAAAATAGAAGGGCTATTGGTTGAAGGAAAAAAGGCATTTACGTGTTTTTTTTCCTTCTTTTTTTTTTCTTCTTCTTTCTAATTTTTAACATACCTCCTTATCAGTCAAAATACCAGTCGGTAAGTATTTTATAGAACCAGAGTAAGTGTCTGTGAAATTAACTAAATGCATACTACATTCAGGTATTGTGAATCAAATCACCTTCATTAATCTAGACTTTGATTTTTTGAAGTCCAATTGGATTGCTTAGGATTAGAGGTCCCTATGTGTGATTTATTAAAAATTGACCAAAAAGTTTATTCTTGACGCATTTTCTTACTTATAAGCTTTTCCCAATACTTGATTCCCAAGTTTAAAGAGTTATATTCCACAATTAATTAATGTTAAAGATTTACTCATCAAGATGTCAAGTATATGCTTTATATTTCAAAAAAGCTATTACAAATTTAAAACTATTTTTTTAAGTAATTGTAAATGCAATTATTTTTCTTAAAAAGAACTCAAAATATCCATGTTGTGGACTTGTATCTCCACTAAAATGGATGTGTTAAAATGCTAAAAATTACGCTTCATTTCTATTAATAAATCTCTAGTTTCACAGTTGGTTAATTTGTACGCTCAATGAACTATTTTTTGCACAATAACGGCTAATCCCGATGTGACCTAGTTTCCGATCCACAACGTTCATCCATTCATAATCCAGGATTCGAACCCGGTACCTTTGGCATGCGATATCAGAGTACTAACCTCACAGCCATTAGGTGGGTCTAGTTCGTAGAATTAGATTTGTTAATTCAGCTGTGGCTTAAATAACAAACTTTCAGCTTAATAACTAAATACCATATCTACTGATAATTTATCTTTGAATATAACAATAAATTGATTTTTAATACGTTAATCTCGTATCCTGCTATATTTTTTCATATTTATTTTTAAATGTTACACACCTTTTCATTGTGACGTTTCAAGAGTCAACCGTACGCAGTTGTGTAATTAGATTATTTTATTATGAAAAGAAAAAAAAAACATTATAAAAGATTACCAGTCGCCATTGCTGCTGAAAGCACACAATTAAACTGTTTCGTTCCTTAGAATAAACTGTTGTCAAATCACTGGCCCTCTAAAAATATAGCGTAAAGATAAGAAAAAAAAAAGTCCCCTTCAAACCACATTCCTGGGGGTGGAGTGTTGACAGGAAATATGGGGAGCAGGATCGAGGGACACTAGATTTATTGGGGAAGTTGGAAGATAATGTTCTGTAAAAGACCTCCACCTTGTCCTTGTCCTGTAGTAATGCAAACAATTTTGTCACACTCTTTTCTTGTCGCAAGATTTTCTTAAAATTAATTCTTTTTGTGTGCCAAAACTATCTTATCTTGAAGTTTGTGTGTTAAATTGGTCTGAACTATGAATCTTTGAACTCTTTACTATACACATATGCATGCTATGATGGCCTTACTAAGCTACAAGGCTAAAAAAGATCCCAATGAAATAAAACGTCATTAAATGAACAAACAAAGGAAATATAAAATCGAATGAAAAAGTCCTCATGCATATTAGCAAGAAAAGAATATTATTTTAAAATAATAATAAAAAGCATTTGTCATCAAATTGGAAAAAGAATTACTTGCAGATTAATAATAATTTTCTGAATTAAAATAAAATGCGCACACGCAAAAGGAATTTTTCTTCACTTTTTAAGAAAAAGAACTTAAAGAAAACACATTCAAAGTAAAAGTTTGAAAAAAATATTTGAATGTTGGGCTTAATAATGTAATGTCACCAAATCTGTATTTATAAGTAAGAGTGTATTTGCCTAATTTAATGTATCCTTTGAGTTCGAAGAATAGGATTGAAAGTTGGTAGGACCATAATTTGAGATATTTTGAACCAATTTCAACTGTGTCATATTTTTAATGCGTTTCTTGAGTAACTCCCATTATTGGAAAAACAATTTCATCCCAATGTTTTTCTTCTGATAATAAGGAATTAAGGAGATAATGCTCATAGATCGCAATCGGCTGTACATTTTGAACTGGCATCTCTAAAGCTTTAATAAGTTGATAAAAGAAAACAAAGAATACGGAAAATTTAGGGAGGGGAAGAAAGGAAAAAATTATTGGCTTGCAGTGTTTTTTCCTTTACTTTTTACTACTGCCCAATTTTAGATTTACGACTGCCCATTTTCAATTTATGACTGCCCAAATGAGCCACGACTGCCCGTTAGAATAGGCCCTGGTAAAAATAATAATCAAACTCTTCAAAGTCCGCAGATATGGGCTCGTAAGAAAAGGTATGCGTTTGCCGGCTTGAGTCCGCACTCGCATCCGCACTGTGAGAAAGAACCCTTTATTGTGTAGAATAGAACATAAAAATAATTCATATCATACACATTTATTTGAAAATTAAAACAATTTCTTGATTAACTTTTATGTTACTCACAAGGTAAAGCAGTGAAAACTTGTGCATACTACAAGCATTTTTCTTATTCATATACGCAATTAATATAACGTCCTGCATTTTGCCCACAATTAAGAAAATTGTTAAATGGTAAGAAAAAAATTGGATTGTGACTAAATGACCAACTACACCTGCTCATCAGGTCCAAATTCAATTCATTACAACAATTTGACGTCATTTAATGGCTAAAATCTCCCCCTGTTAAAGTTTACGGCGTATTTTCACGTGATATATCCAAATTTTTATGGAATATATCTATTTACAGCTAAAATGTGAACTTTCCATACAGTTTTGAAGCACTCTTTCAGTCTAATTTTGAAGCGCTTCCAGTTGTAATGAACAACTGAATTTTATGTAGCAATTTAACTATAATTTTATCGAGACCTTCAAGTATATTTGTGACACAGATTTGTAGCATTTTTAGTTTGAATTAAGAAATTAAAAATTGACTTCTGATCACCATTTCCAGTAGTGACTTCCAGTTCAAATTTGGTATGGGGTCTCATCGCAGCGAGATCTTTCATTTGACATATACCGCACGTGTCTGTGGCATTAGTAGTTTTGTCTGGGAATATTGACCTCAGATGGACGAACAGAGCAAGCTTCTCCCTGCTTTAGCCCAGTTTGAAAGCTACAAAAATTGAGCACCTCAAATGCCCAAAATTTGTATAAACACCTTTATGTTTTTTTATTCTAATTATAAAACTTAAAGCCAGTGGCGGCTCGACGTCAAATATGCAAGTGCAGCCGGAACAGTGAATCCCCTTCCCCTACTTCCCACGATTATTCATGAATGGAAATTCTTTAACCTTAATTACTCAAAGTCAAAGTTTCCTTTCAATATTTACAAAATGAGATGTGAAAGGAAATAGAAAAAAAATAACCCATTTTCACTTACTTATAACGGTTTCAAAATGGTTCATTTATAAGTTTTAGTATTATCTTAAGAAGTAACAAGAAAACACATGTGTATTCCTATCACAGTAACTATTTCCTTTTGGTGGAGAAAATTCTAAGAAATGTTTGTTTCTCTTCCACCCACACATTCCGATTCACTCACACGAGCCAATCAGTACATCGAATTTACAAGTACAGTCGAAGTCTCAAAAGGGCTGTATGTCGCCACAACGCAGTAATCATTTACCGTGGTGGAAGATTTCATACTAGCAGTTGTTTCCATGGCAACGGTGCAGCTTATTTGGAACTTTCACTCTTTGTCTGTACCTCCCTCGACCATCTTTAGATTTAATTGATTTGAGAGGCTTTTTTCCTCAATTGTGCATTGAGCAATAGAGGTTAGCTTTTTATCGGAGATTTTTTAATTTACCGTAGAAGTTCATTTTCATTTCCGATTCTAATCTACATTTAAGAAAATTGGTAAAATAAATAATCAAAGTTGACTAGCAATTAGTAAATTTCAATTTTAAACTAATAATTTAGATGCAGCCCCGCTGTACTTGCTGTGCCCCACGAGCCGCCACTGCTTTAAGTTGGTTGGTTGTTTTCAGATTATCTGGCGCAGTCAGCAACACGAGGGCTATAATGCGCCGAAACATTCGTTATTAGACAAGCCAACATACATTTACAAACACCCATGCCAACACGGGACTCGAACCCGCAACCTCGCGGTCTAGAAGCTAGCACGCTAACCACTATACCGTTGGGTCGGCGCCACTGCTTTAAGCATACATGGTGGGAAGTGTAACAAACGACAGAGTTTCCTTTCTTTTTAAACGTACGTAAGCTTCCGTTTCATCTTGAAAAACCTCTCAGAAAGCACTTGCACCATGAAAATGTGAAGCCCTTTGTAAAGATGTTCAGTACAATATTGCTCTCATGTCGCGTATAGCTCTTGTGAAAAAATCTAATGCAACCAATTAACAAACATACCTAATCAATGAGGAATGATATGCTTCTAAAAAAGATGGTTTTAATATAAAAGTGTTTTTGATAAAATAGGTACTGTATATGAAATTTGCGCTTTAGCAAAAGAGTTAACATTTGAATTTAAAAATCTGTCGTGTTCATGTTTACCGCAACCGCAACATGCTTTATTTATGCCTTACCTTTTACGAGCAACACCCATATAATAGTTTGTCTACACAATACAAATGGAGTTTTAATGCTGAAGGAAGTTATGAGTGAAATAGAATGACATGAGAATGACGATGTCAGAATTTGAGGCACATTAAGTGATAATCTAATTTTAGATAATTTTTCCAGAGTTTAAGGTAGGATACGAAATAAGCACAGCCTTTGATTTTTACTTTCTCACCCTTCAGGCGCAATATTTATTTATTGTAATATTGTCGAAAAAACGCTCAACTTTTGTACACTGCTCAGTAATGGCAAACATGAGAATAATAACCAGAATTTTGTATTTTTTACTTTAAGAAAAAGAAAATAAGGAATTTTTAAGGACTTTTTAATCAAACTTTAATGACATTAAAAATATGTAATTTTTTATTAATTTTAACAAATGAAAAACGATTTTCGGAGTCATAAATATAACATCATTGTGAAAATTCATATTTCACAGCAGGTGGCCTTGATCACTTTCAATCAAGTAGTTCACGCAGATTAAATAATGCGAAGTTTGACAAGAATTCAGAATTTAAATATTTATAGAATTATTAAGTACATTTTTATAAATTAAAAACGCATTATGAAACATTGAAATGATAATGAGAAGTAGAGTCATAAAATAGAATTAGTAATTTATAAAAAAATTTATATTAAAAGGTAAATCATATAAAAAAGGTTTAATATAATAGAAAACAAGATGAAGTATACAATACACAACAGTATTTCATTCAGAGTTCAATACCCGAAATCGTTGCTATGTAAAAATAGCAGATTATTCCAAGGTCTGATAAAAATAACAAACAAATTTTAAATTGTTAATTTTTTTTAAATCAGTATCTATAATAATAAAACAAAGAGGCTGTCCCTTTATAAAAAGATATTTAAAATCGACCTATAGCTCTGAAATTGTCATCATAAGTAGTTTTGACCTTCTAATTTGACTCTTGAAAAACAGAATATTAAAATTCTAATTAATTTCAATTAATATTTTTTAAATTTAATTTTTTTACGAAACGACTTCTAATAGAGCTACAGCTAATTTTCAACTTAAATAATTTTCTTTTAAGCATAATAATTTTATTCATAAATAATTTTATTGAATCTTTTAGCGGTTGGAGCGAGCTTATGCTTGCGTAGCAATGAATTTTTCAGCGAACGAAGAGAACTTGTGCTTGCATAGCAATGAACCTTTCAGTGAACGGAGCGAGCCTGTGATTATGTGTGCGAACAAAGCGAGCTTGGTTTAGCATAGCAATAATGTACTATTTAGCGAGCGAAGGCGCATGTTCGGGAAGCGGCAAAATCTAGGATCTAATACACCAATGACAGGTCTCCACAACGCATGGCCACGCAGCAAGTAATTAATGAATAACTTTCAAATTGTTTTTATCTATAATGACAGTAAGCCTAATCTATCCACTAAATGTAAACTCTACCATGAGCAATTGCCAATTATAACAGAATCTTCAAATTAGGTTCTTCACTCGAATGCGGTTGGTTGTATTCAGATTATCTGGCGCCGTCAGCAACACGAGGGCTACAATGAGCCGAAACATTCGTCATTAGACAAGCCAACATACATTTACAAACACCCATGCCTACACGGGACTCGAACCCGCAACCTCGCGGTCTAGAAGCTAGCACGCTAACCACTATACCGTTTGGTCGGCTCACTCGAATGCGGAATTTTCACATCCAAACAATGCTGAAAATGTTCTTTTGCAAATGTGTATGCTTTCTTTGAACAGAACGGTATGTTGACTTTGATGATGTAACCGACAAGGGAAAAGATGTAAAATTAGGTCATTTCATTTAGTATTTCAGTAATGTAATGTCAAACATAAAATGTGCCTGAAATTGAAGGAGATTTCAGGAAGACTTTATTTTGAAACTTTTCGTACTACTAAGAATTCAGTAGCCAAGTAAGTTCTTTTAGGTTGTTCCAATATTTTAACAGCCAAAATCATTTGATTAAACATTTTTCAAATCTAAACTGTACTTAAAATAATGTTTAAATATGAATTTTAGTTTTAAGTCGTTTCTGTTCAGACGATTGTTTTTGATCAATATTTCAGCACTTCATGTAATCTTTATCTATAAATAAAATTATTTTTGATATTAAAGTAGTAGCATTAGAAACATGTCAATTGTGATACTATTGAAAGTTTGCTCACCATGGCATTAATTGATCTGCAGATTAAAGCAAATCATCATACGAGTATCCTAGTTTCAAAACTAACCATGTTAAAAAAAAATATTGTTGTTAGGTTTGTTAACCCTTTTGGTGCCGAACGACGATATATCGTTGTTCGCTACACTTGCGAAAAGTGCCAACGACGATATATTGTTACGTAAGCGTTGGCGCCTATTACGCTTCACAAGAGTTCTGTATTTCAAAATAATTTATAAAACGTTATATATGGCTCAAATTATTTGCACTGCAATTAAAAAAATTATTTATTAGAACTTTTTGCTATGTTTTCTGCTGGTTGGTGTCGTAGGACTGATATTATTTTATTGAAAATGAAATACTTATATTTCATACTACAAGACTTGCATTGATATAAGCAATGATAGGTGTAAATATTATTTGTACAAGAGCAACTCGTCTTTACGTTTTCTATCATAGAAATTGTCCCCTAACACTTACTTGGCAACAGAATATGCAAGCTTGATTTTTCAAAAGAAAAGTATTGTCAAACAATAGCAAAATATCAATACTGCATGGATTGCACTCACAACTGTTTAAAATAACATTAAATTCTTCTTTGTTTTGAAGCAAGTTGCAATACAGTTCTCTCTCTTAAAAAGTCCTCCAGGAAGAAGTAAAGGTATAAACGCCAAATCAGTCCATGAACCTGCAATCGATAGTATGGACGCAAAGACACGAGCCCAATAATGCCCATGACCTTGTATCAATAGGGATGCAGGAGACAGGGCTAACTCAACGTAAAGCCACGGACTCTAATAATATGCATGAATTTGTGTAGATAGAGAAGATGACATCTAAAAGTAAGGGTATGGGCAGAAAAAATGGACAGATGCTTGCTTTAACAGCAAAGTAACCAGCTTTAAGTAAAGGCATGAATTCTAATAATGCCTAAAACTTGCTTCGATAGAGAAGACATCAGAGAAGAGTTAAGAAGTAGATTGGATGCAAGAGCATTAAACCTAATAAGAACCGTGGCGGTAACTTTGCAGTGCATGGTCCCCAATAAGGACTACAATCTATAGGACCAAAAAATACCCATGAATTTGTGTCAACAAAGAAATAGCCACATATATATGTAAGGGTATGGGCTAGAAAAATGGATATGTGTCAACAGTGAAGCAGCAATGTCAACAAAAAGCAGACTACTCTGCATATCATACTAAATATATTACCACATAAGTAACACATTCTACTTTTAATAGACATTCAGTATAAGATACAATACTTTATTTTTGATGTACAGAAATATATGTGCTTAACCTCCTTAATTATTGTAAGGATTGTAAAGTGTTAGTGCAAAATATCAATAAATTTTTTATTTTGTTTTCAGGATTTGGAAACCTCACAGAAAATAGCTCTTTAAAATCGATTCCAACACTAGCAATCTATGATTAAAGTCGATGACAGAAAAAAAAAATTAAAAAAAATGGAAACCTGGGAAATGCAAGTATATGTTTCCCCCCCCCCCCCCCTTTGTGAGAGGAATCAAATAACTTCTATTTAAGAGATCAAATTTTATTCATATAACATCACAAGTTTACTCAGAGATGTCTTTCCCTGTATACAGCGAAATAGAAATAAACATTGACCTGTAAAAAAACATATTTCAGAAACAATATTTTTATTTATCAATAGAAAAATACTTTCTTGCAATTATAGTTCTAACATTAACTTTTAGAATCGTAATTTTATTATATTTACCAAACAACAAATTGAAATAAAGAAATTAAAACAATTATAATAAGGTATACCAAATAGCTACAAAAACAGTTTTTAAATTTCAAACTTTATACATCATGAAAGAAAAGAAAATATGACATTCTAAGCTCATAATAGTAAAAATTCACCTTACCCTCGCTTTATGAATACCACATTTGGAAATTCTTAAAATACAAATTTATGCAAACCTTATTTCTGTCTTTTATGATTATTTGAAATGCTAATAACTTGTATTAATAAGTTGCAATTTAAAAAATATAAGTTGATAATTTTATTTATAGCTATATTCTTAGCCATATTAACTTTCTTCACTCATGTATATGCCAAAGTCTGATAACTTACAAATCAAATTTGGGTATCTTTTCAATCCATGAGCAAAATTAGAACATTTTGAGAATTCAAAACACAATTTTTCAATTTTTTTTTTTAAGTAACTTGTCTTCAAAAATTATAATTTAAAAAAAAAAGTTGTCCTTTTTAAAACTATTCTATTTAATACCTATTTTCCTATTTGAAATACATCAAGTTTATATAGAAATAATCTTCAATATAATATACATTTTCAACAATTATAATACAATGTACATGTACTAATACATACAACAGAATAACAACTTGAATATAGGTAAACTTGAATATCTCGAGTAGAGTATAATTTTTTAAACTTGAGAATTTTCAAAAAATCTTATTACAAAGGATTAATTTTACAGTATTGATGGATTTTTTCTTTAACTTTGAATATTAGAAGCTCAATATTTGTTTCAACTTATTTTCGAAATCTTGATAAACACATTATTGCACAATTGTTATTCTACTTATAATAATTATTGTTTGAATTTTTTAACCTGCCGTATTAACTAAGGAAATGTTTACTTCATTTAACACTTCAAATCAAACAATTTAGTTTCAAAACCAAAAAAAGGTTTAATGAAAGAAAGTTTAATTAAAAATAAATTAAAGTGAGACAATGTGATTCGATGACATTTTTATAGTAAAATTTTAAGATATTTTTAAATGGCTGAAATCTTTTAATAAAAACAAAAAAAAAAAAAAACTACTGCATTTCATTTATTTGACATAAAGGAATGTAGCAGTGGTAACTTTAACTATATGTTACTATGTTCAGTAGTAAATTGAAAATAATAATAATAATAATAATAATAAAAATTATAATACATAAGAGAACAGATTCACTAGCAAGTAAGACATATATTTAATGTGCTACTTTTATAATTATTTTAAATTTTTAGTAAAATATAATCTAGAAATTTTTAAATACTAAATTTGAATATATGAAATAGTTGAAGTTTTGCAATAAACATGAATATATAGCTAAAATAATTTTATCACAGTTTTTATATAATCATACATGTGGGCTTTAGAAATTAGCAGCTCTTTAACTTTCAATTTCAAGTTAAAGTTATGCCTAAGAAAAAAAAAAAGAAAAAAAAAAAATTCAAGATATTTTTAAACGTAAACCATAATTATCACACAGCTGCCACATATTTCACTGTATTTCCCTGTAACATATCTGAATACAAAATAGTGTTTCACATATTGCTAGTTTGATTTAAAACAGTTTTGAAATAAAATTTGAAATATATGTACCAAAACTGTTTATATCAATGAATATGCATTTTTTAAATGAAATAAAAATTTTACATAAAATAATTTTAAATAGAAAAGCATAATACCTATTTGAAATCAGGTAATTCAAAACCAGTACAAAGGAAGCAATAATTTATCAATCAGATTAATTTGTGCGTAAATACAGAGCAATAATAATCTTCAGATCATATACAGAAAAACATACAAAAAGCTCATAAATAACAACCACTAATTAAACATAAATGTTTAAAAATTTCTAAATCAATGGATATGGCATTCTGGAATGAAATACATTGACTTAGAAGGTAAGCAAAGTAAAAGTTTGGAAAGGAACATAAGCTTGAGCTCACTCAATAACATAAAATTACCCCAATGACCGGATTCTACTCAATATGTACACAGTTCTAAAAACAAATACACATAAACACAAAAAGGTAATTTGTACATAAATTACCAACATATTAATCAGCAGTTTAATAAATTCCTATACATATACTGTTTAATTTATAGAAGTTCAGTGCTCTGCCCTTGGGCTTTTTTTCATTTGAGCAGCGGCACTTTTAACATCAGCAACTTCAGTACCAGGATAGCTCTTTAAAACCTCCATCATATTCTGAAAACTATATGGAAAGTTATTATTTAAAAAGATGAGGTTAATGAACACCAGAACATTTTTTAATGTTTTTTTCCACAAGGTAAGAAAAAGACACTTGGAACTTTCTAAGACTCTGTCGTTCAGAAAGTGAAGCAAATTTGGTGTTGTGCCTTTTTTTCAATCAAAATTAAGTTTTTTGAAAATATTTTTTAAATAAAAGTTTATATTACTTTATTTCATACCATTGTATTCTTATGCGATAGAAACATAAAAGCTCTGCACCAAAACACTGCTTCAGGTCAGAAGACAGCCAATTAACATTTAGATGAGAATCCTGACTGGAGGAATATTTAAGAGGACCAGTTGTGTTAAGATTTGTTTTGAAAATAAAGAAAATCTCAAGTTATTTAAAAAAAAATTTTTAGACCTGCCTCTGCAATACACCACAATCCATTTGTTGCTTATGCTTCGAGATATTTTTCTTGTAAAAAATCAAGCTTGTCTCTTTATTCGAATAAATCATTTTGGATGAAAATATTAAATATCTTTTAATAGCAATAATCACAGTTTTCACTAAATGGAATGCATCCTTATATTTAAATTTTCTTTGAAAATTTTGCAATAAAATTCCCTGATATTTCTAGAATTGTTGATTTTCTTATCCCTGTTGTTGGTCATTCTATGAAATAACTATGTGTATTGTATTTATTTGAAATGTAACTATACATATTTTTCACACATTATACTCAATACAACATAGTAGAAAATAAAAACTTTTCAAGTGAAAATTTCGGTTTACGTTGACACCATTATTATAAAATCTGTAAGGTTCAGCATTACTCTTGATCAATCTGTTTAACATCTGTTTTTAGGCACAATATTTAGATGTAGATTAGTTTACAAGTTATAATTTTGCAAATAAAGCCTTAATCTTTCCATGATAGAAATTGTAGCTTTACTTGTATCTAATACAATTTTTAAAAATATTTGAAATTTTAAAAAACTGATGAGAAAAGGTAATGGAAAGTTGGTAATTTGGATCATGCTATAATACAGCATATCTGGTTCTAAAAGGACATAATTGTGTGAATTTTCAATCATTAAAAATCTATAATAATCTGAGTGAAGTTTGATTTGATTTTAATTGAAAGAACTAAAAATTATATTACCAAATAGAAATCTATAAATTTCTGTAATATTTCTTTTTATGATTTGCCTTACCTTTCAATAAGTTTTTCATTTTCTCTTTTGACATTCCGACTTTCTTCAGTCGTTTGATCCAAAATAGTAGACAGAGACATGGAGCCATTAAACATCGAAGAGTTTAAAGTTGATCTTCCAAGAATTCCATTTTCATTTGATGATGAACTTGTAGACAATGACTCAAGCCTACCTAGAAACAAAAGATGTTGAAATTGAAAGTTTATACTGATAAGACAAACAACCTATTTTTAACCAGCAACTTTTAAATAGTTTTTAGACACAAAACATCAGAGGTAAAAAATAGCTACAAAAATCTTTGAAAATCAATAGAACATCTGAATCATTAATTAAATTTTAAAGGGCTATGGTAGGGGCTATAGACTTGCAAAGAAAATTGCTGTGCAAATGTGTTTTGAATGTAAGAAAAGCCACGAAACTTCCAACAGAAAACCCACATGATACCATTTGCCCCAATCAGTTATTTTTACTCATTTTGTAATGTAGAGCTTGTGCAGTACAGACACACTGTGAAATGTATCTGAGTATTCTTGCAAGCTAAGCAAATGTTTTACATTCTGAACCATGGTTGATTGGTACTTTCAACAACCTATTTTGAGTGCAATAATGGCTAATCAGGCCAAACCTACAGCTTAAAGTGGAGTCGGCATCACTATATACATTCAATGGAAAACCCAGCACTTTTGACATGCGAGCGCAGAGTGCTAACAACACAGTCATTAGATGGGCACTCTGAACTACGAGTTCAGTATTTGAATGGTGTATGAAACTTCATGAATATTATTATGCACATTATTTTTAACATTAATATTAGATTTTGATATTAAAGGAACATAAGCCTTATTGACAATGCAGGGGTCAAAGTGACAAAATAAGAATACATAGGATTTTTTTTTAAAAAATATAGGACAATTTAAAACATCAAATAACTGCACACAGTTGCTACTGAACTTAAAAATTAATTCGTTATACATTTATATACGCGTTATATTGTATTTAAAAGAATCAAAACACACCTTTAAAAAAGAAATCGCCTGATCCTGAATATGTCATCCGTTATTGTCTGAATATTCCATTCCTAAATGAAGTTTTATTAATTACATTTATTTGCAATCTTGATTCTTTTGCTTCCAGCATCTATAACTGCTTGAACTGCACCAATTTCTTTAAGTATTTTCTTTTTATCTCTGTTTGCAGTCTTTTGTTGGTTCAGATTTATTGTTCAGTGTCGGTTGGATTGGCGGTGAAAATTGGAAGATTTAGTGCCGAATGTGGCAAACCGGGGACTTGGTTTTCAGGAAACTCTAGTGACCGTTTGGATTTGACAACACAACGTATTGACGTCATTTTCAATTTTGACGACTTTTATGAAAAAATCGTGGTTAATATTCCAAATCCGGTACTGATTCTGCGCCACAGTGATTTGACGGTGATTGACAAAAAATGGCAGCCCTGCCATTTTTTTAAGACCAAGAGAACTGCCTATGGTTTTCATAATTAGGCGCGGTTTGATGTAAACAATTCGTGGCGCAGAATCCGTATCGGATTTGGAATAAAAAAATCGCCATCCGACATCATACAGTAAATCTTAACCCTTTTGTTTCCTTCATCAATTATTAACTGAGCACTCAAAATATTCTATAGTAGTCCTGCAAGTTAATCACAAGTTGTTTTCATCCATTTTTCTCGAGGCAGAGTTTTGTTGCTGCATCGCTCTATGTATTATGACCAATTAATTTACTACGTTGGAGGAGAAAACAAATCAGAAATTCAAGACGGTGTGCTATGGAAAAGTTCACATGTTTACACTTTACAACTCCTGCCGGTCCAGTAGAGTTGAGTTGTAGGTTATGCAGCACGTGACGTCACAAGAGATAAAACGCCACCGTTACAAACATCGCTTTTGTCAGGTTTTTTTCACTTACGATCGCGTCAAAGAATCCGAAATATAAAAATGGCAACAATTGGCGCCGTTATTACGAATTCGAAGAAAATATAGATCAAATTAATATAGAAATATAGGATATATAGGACAATTGTAAAATATAGGACGTTTTTGCTGATTTTTAAAAAAATATAGGATTTATAGGACGTCTGCGACCCCTGGACAATGAGATCCCAATCAGTTAAGAAAACTGGCTGGTCTAACTCTCATGATTATCACTACAACATAGAAATCAACAATCATTAACACAAAAAGTCTTCAATCCCTTCAACAAATGCATAAAATCTTAAAAGTAATTTACTTTGCCAAGATGGTGGAGTAATTATAGGTGGAGTCTTCAGCAATGCAGATGTTTTTGATGTTCCATGTATATGTTGAATTTCACTATCCATACTTGAATTAACAGGTGAAGATGCACGATTTGGACTAGGAGACTCCAGTGATCTTTGAGGTGACACCACCGCAGACTTTTCATATTGGTGAACTTTCTCACACTAACAACAATATAGGCAGAGATTAGTCAAGCAAAACTATTTTCATAGAAATAGAAAAGACTATCAGAAATTTATTATTTACCAATTTTTGAATCACTTTCCACAATGCCCGTTGGCGTACGCATTGCCAAGCATCTATTTGCGAGTTCCAGTGTGATATTTCTCTGAATAAGCTAGAAAATTGGGGCTGGCATTCTTCAAGGTCCTTCTTAGATTGCTTTACTTTTCTATATTAAAAAAAAAAAAAAAAAAAAAAAAAAAGGAAAATTATGAAACTTAACAAAGTTGAAGGTCAGTTTTAAAAAGTAAGAGAGAAACCTCCACCAATTAATATCCTTTAATAGAAGATAGTGTTCAAACAGCCCCTAATGAGAAATATTAGAAAACCACACAGCAAATTTTAATCTCCTTTATCTATCTTTAATTTGTAAGCCCCAATAAAATAGGTTTTTTTTAAAAATATATTTCGAATGTTTCAATATCAACATCTAGAAAGTCAATGTTTTGTTTTTTAGAGATGTCAATTTCAAAACTCCATTACGATAAGAAAGAAGTAGAAAGGATGTAGTAATCTGTTTTTATTTTGAAAATACTGTAATACAGTGAAAGAAATGAATTGGGTAGGTTACAATGAAACAACAAGTCTTTAAATGGCCTTTTAACTCAACCACATATTAAAACTAAACTTTTGGAATTCAACAATGTTTAGAAACACAGGTTTTCTCTCTTTTAGCATACATCACAACAATGTACAGTTGATAGGTATACAAATATTTTCATTTGAATTAAGGTAACTAGGGGGCTTTGCCCCCTGCTCGCTAACGCTCGCCAACCCCCAAACGCCTCGCTGCGCTCGGATTTGTGGTTAAAACATCTTGCTGCGCTCGAATAGGTTTGCCAGCCATAAAAAATGTAACCAAATTTTTATAAATCTAATGTAAGGCCTAATAGAGAAAACACCCAAATTGCAAGTTTCATAATAGAAAGCTAAATATACTATCCGCCAACATTCTGACTTAAAACTTCATTAGCTATGCCCTAACATTGAAGTCCCAATATCTTTTATTTATTCTGATAAGTTGCCCCGTTAGAGAACGACGTCCAACGTGAAGCATTTTCTGGATAGAAATACTTCAAAATAATAATTACTCTAATACAAAAATGCTTCAGAAAAACAGAAAAAATCAACTTTGAAACGAAGAGTTTAAAAAGAGCTTTAAAATTAGCAACGGGTTTGTTGTTTACATACGTAAGGATGTTGCCATTCATATATTCAAAATCATTGAGGCTTTGTAGTAGCTTAATGATGAAAAATATTGAAATTTAACTAATTAATAAAGTGTTAATAAATTATTTTGGCACGTTTTGGCAAATCTACAGCTTATTTCCTTTAAAATGACACCTTGATCATTGAAATTGGTTGAGCAGTTTAGGCGGACGGACTAACCCCAAAAAACGTATTGCCTATTAAATATATAGATACTTTAAAACTAACAATGCAACCCAATAATCTACACCCTATGCAAAGCCATGTA
The DNA here is from genome assembly GCA_963978545.1 of Linyphia triangularis. Classification (NCBI taxonomy): domain Eukaryota; kingdom Metazoa; phylum Arthropoda; class Arachnida; order Araneae; family Linyphiidae; genus Linyphia; species Linyphia triangularis. The sequence goes on from OZ021724.1 coordinate 44,042,034, forward strand.
ATATATATGGATATGATTGTTGGAATACACAAAGTTTTACCTAATAAGTGATACAAGGTCTTGAATTTGGGCATGACTGTGTTGCAAGCATAAACACAGCAGCTTTACAAGCTCTTTATTATCATGTGGTTGTTTTCTTTCATCTAAAAAAGCAAAAGGGAAAAAAATTACATATTTTTCACTAGTAATAAGTAGATAAACTTTTACTTCCATAGATCTATTTTAACACCTATGTTAATAATAGAAAAACACATCTAGGAAATAGATCAGTATTCTTCCACCATATGCATCTAAAAAATATGAAGTGCAATAAATTCGATAGATAAATTCCTCTCAACAAATATTTTAGAATTGCAGATGCGAGTTCATAAAAACATTTTTACTGATATTTATTACATCAAAAATTTAATGTGATTTGTTGTTTTCATAATAAACAGATTACTTATTTTTAATATGTCATTGTCTGTTGTATGGCAACTGTACTTAAGTAAAAATAAGTAGGTGAATATTTTTATTTTTCAGTATATAATTTTTTTTCTTAGTTTTATAGTTGGGGGTGACAAGGTCTACACCAATTTTAAATAAATAAAATGGAATTTTGAGTGCTAACCTAATGCATGAAGTCAGCATTTAGTCTTAAAGTACTTTGAAAGAAACAATGAAGTGGTTTCTCTAAAAATTTGAGTCAATTATTGATTGTGAATACTATCTATAATACTGCATACCCTACGATACATATAACTATATCCAATAATAAAAAAAAAACTTTCAGCCATGTCATTCAAAGACATAACTGGTACAAAATGTAAAATACCTCCTAAGAAATAACTAGGAATATATTTATTGTATAGTAACCTACCAAGCAAAATGGTGAGCTACAAAAAGTTAAATCCTGACAGTTGTTGAATATAAAATTTTACTGTTGGGAATTTAAATATAAAGACGATGAAATTACAAGCAGTTTTAATTCTTTTTTCTTTTTTTTCCAAAAAAAAAAAAAAAAAAAAAAAAAAAAAAAAAAAAAACACTTATTAAGTAATTTATTTGGGATGGGATAAAAATGGGAGTAAATGGGATTAAAAATTTAGCTTAAGGTTTATGAAAATGGAAAAATGTAAAATCCAATTCATTTGATTAAGTGACTTATCAGAAATATCACTAAGCTAATAGTTGTGATCTTGATTTAATGCTCAAAAAATCATTAATAACAAAAAATTTTGCTGATTTTAATTGGGACATTCATAAAATACAGCATTTCTTGCACATAAAAAAATTAATGAATGGCATGTGACATGATGCCATCCAAATCTATGCCAAAATCAGCTTTTTTCTATAAAAATTTCCGGAAAAAAAAAATTATCATTAGAAGTCATTAATAAATAAAAACTATGATATTTACTCAGTTAACATATATTTCAGAATGTCCAAAATGTATTTAAATGGTGTGTTTAATGTGAAAAAAACTTGATTATTCAGCTTTTAAATGCAACATTCTCCAATTCCCAAACTTCTTCTGCTTAGTTGATAAACATGTCCCTTGTTTGTAAGAGTAATTGTATTATTTGCTATTAAAATTAAGATGTCAACTAAGATTAAGAACTAAACGATTTGAAGATAGTCAGGCATAGAATAGAAAACCGTGGAGAAAAGCATTTTTCATGGGTACATCGAATGCAAATTTCCTATAGTAGATAGACCCACAGAGTTATGTAGAGTAAATTCGTGTTTTACAATCAATTGGCCATAAAGCCTGATTAGTAGCAATAAATGAAAAGATAAAGAGGCAAGGTTAAGCCATCTAGAGCAGCGTTCACCACTAACTTTTAGAGGTGGGCCATATGACTTATTTTGTAGCTTTTCGCAGGCCAGATGCACCAAAATATGTATATTTAATTACTATCGATTTAATAATAAATAGCATTTCTGAAATCTAGAGAAAATGTGGATTTTTTTTATCTTTATAAAATTACAATTAATATTGTCTTTTTTTTAAATAATTAAAAAATATATAAATAGTTTCCATTATTAGTACATTAAAGTTTAAAAAAGAAGTTAATCTTTGTTTCAAATTGACAATGCGACTTGACCTAACTTTTAATAAAAGTATTTAAACTGTACTTCCAGATTACGCCATTTTAGTCAATATATATTGTGAGATGATGACAGTTGAAATCGTTCAGTTTATTTTATCATAGAATCAATGTCTTTCGGAGCATTTGTTACAGTTAAATTTAATAGATTATCCAAATGAAAGCGTTTCAGTTAAGTTATAACTGTATTTATTCTTAATGAAAACCACTTTGCTGAAAGTTTCTTCATATAGTTTTTTCGAACACGTAGTGAAGAACTCTGTTCTACATAGTTAACACATATTATTTCAGATAGATTACATTTATATATATATATAAAAAAATCATATCGTGAAATTTGATTTTTTTTTTTTGTGCCTTCTGTGGCGCCGGTGGACCACAGAAAAATCCATCGCGGACCAAATCCGGCCCACGTAGTGGCTGACGCTGATCTAGAGCATGTCTTTCAAATTCGAAAATGAACTTTCTCTACCATGAGCTAAAACAAAAACAATACAACCAAGTTCTTGTATATGCACAGTTTGTTTTTCTGCCAGACAACAAAATGCATTTTTTGTTAATTTCTCTGTAATTTACAGAATAAGTTGCATCTGATGTTAGTTTGGTGAAACAGATCAATTATCATGTCACTAATTCTAAAAAAAGAGCTATATTCATTTTGTAAACTATAACTTTACCAATTAAGCTCTTTTTCAAATACTGATTACCATGGCAAAAATACACTTATTCCAAAGAGTAGATAGATGTATAATGTATACTTATTGAGAAAAAATTATACATTTTATACAACTGATAAAATCAATAACTTTTTAAAACCATAGATAAAAAATAAATATTTAAAAGAATATAGTCAAAACATACCTGATGACCGACGCCTTAACTCTGCAAAACTTTCCAAAATCTTCTGATGTCTGTAAAAATAAATTTCAAAAAAAAAAATAATAAATAAATAAAAAAGAAGTTTGAAATTATTATTCTCAGTTACTATTTTTTTTATAAGAAAATTGCCTTTTAAGTAAGGAATCAGTCAAATAATAATCATTATAATGGATCTGAAAACTGCTCTAAATTACAATGGCCATAACAGTGTTGTTTTTTTAAATAAAATTTCCAAGTTATTTGCTCTGCTTTGTAAGAAATATGAAAACTTACACTTCTTGCAAAGGTGTATTTGATTTTGATCTGCAATAGGAAGATTTTTGCATTTCAATAACATTTTCAATGATACTTGAAGCCAACGTTTCAAGGTTAGTAATCTTTTTCCTCTAAAAAAATTAAGTTACAATGTTGTTAGATGAATTATACATGAATACATGGGAGAAAATGGGTGAGTTATAATTTTAATTTCCTTGATCATGGCAAATTTTTGGTAACTAATTTTGCAGAGAAAAAATTACTATTCATTTGCATTGAGACTTTATTTATGGCATTACTTTTTAATTAAATGGAGGTGATGTTAATTGTATTCAATTTTATACATGTCTGTAAGATATTTAAAAATTAAGCTATAACATTTGTATTTGGACACTAAATACTAATATTTAACCCATTGACAGTCAAGCACATATATATACGTCTTAGAATCCCCTGTTTTCCTAGCAATACACAAAATTTTTAAGTTTATAAATAAAATTTAAAATAAGATACATTTTAGATATTTTTATTAGGATAATAGTCTATAACCTATCTGAAACAAAATAAATAAAAAATAATTAAAAAAAATTATGTATTTGAATTAGAAATATAATTTTAAAATTATTGCAGGGAAAACAACTGGGGAATTTCGCCCATTCCCACGACCGTCAGTGGGTTAAAAATGGAATATTTTCAGAGATGCCAACCTTTCAGAAGTTGCCATCAGTAAAAAAATTTGATGTTGAGAAGTAGTATTTAGTAAAAATATTCGATGTTTTTAGTAAAAATAAAATTACAGTTTAAAAAGTAACACTGCATAGAAATATCCACTTAAAAAGGTTAATTCCTAGGGTATTTAGTTACAATGTACATTACATACATAGTACAGCGCCAAATAAAAAAATGAACCTCATGCGAAGGTGACGGAAAAAGTTTTTAAAAAAAAAAAATTAATTTTGGACATATACATATACATATTTAAACAAAAATATTACATAATAAACAGGTGAATCCAATTAAACCCATTTTGATAACTTTTTTAACTAAACTCAAAGTACTGCAAAAAATTGAACATTATAACATCAGTAAAACCTTGGGGGAAATGATCATCGCTACAAGGTAAATATTGACGATGGTGTCCACTATATCAGCGGAAATCACAGTAATAGACGGAGGGTTGGCGAATTTTAAGAGTATTGACAAATTATTTAAAAAAGATTTTGTGTATGTCTTTTCCATCGACTTCAAAGAACACCTTAAAATTGTAAAAAGAAGTAAAATCCCCTGAAACTATGGAAAATCTGTAAAAGTTGGTATCTCCATATTTTTTAAAACCAATGTTTTTTTAAAAAAAACTATAAATTCAAAACATAATTTCAATACAAAATTCCATAACTTAGTTTAAAAAGGTAAGTACTGTGCTCCAAAACATCCAGATATAGATCAGAACTTACTAAAATGTCAACTTTCTTTAGATTTTCAAAAGTTTCTTTCCAATGTTCATATAATGAAATAGAATCTAAAAGAAAAAAATTTAAATTTCAGTCACTTAAAACTCAAGTTAAACAAAATTATTCCTAGGTATATAAATATTGGTACATAAAAACACTTAAAAGTAAATCAAGATATGAAAACTATTTAAATATGAGCAATTTAAGATACGATAGATTTTTTTTCAGCTATTTACAAGCTATAGTAATAAATTAAGAAATTAAACTAGTGAAAATGTAAATAAACTTACCAAAACCAATTTCAGTTTGGTTTTCATAACTTTTTATGTCTTGCTCGAGACTAAAAAAAGTAAAAACATTATCAGATGTCTTTTTATTGTATAAAATTAATGGTTATAGGTTCCTAAACTAACCTGTTTTTAAAAAATGAACCCTTGGATAAAAGTTGATTCATTTCGTCTGTGATTTTAGACATAGTCTTGCGAACATTTGAAGTGTGAGTTATAAGTTGTATTCTAAAAACAAGATGAACAAAATTATAAGTAAACAGGTACATTATATCGGTATCTTGTATATAAGAAGGGACAAATTCTATATTTTTGTTTAAAATATTTTTAAAAGAAATAAATATGGATTTATTTATAACCATTAAAATTGACAATAAGCAATTTAAAAACATTCAAATAGAATTTTATTTGCGACTTCAGCAACAATATTTTTAACAAATATTTTTATAATTTAGTTGTATGGACGTTTGTTTGTTTGTTGCTTTATGGCGCAAAGGCAACATAAGGGCCATGCTGCACCAAACAAACGATAAAAGAAACTAGAATGGATGATGAGTTATAAATAAATGAAGGTAAGATGTGATATAATAAAAGGAATAAAATAAGGTAAAAAACTCATTTTAAAAAATGAAGTGGTTTAAAAAGGTTTAAAACTAGATATGATTAAAAATACTAGTTATGATTTAAAAACCTGATTGCTCTTAAAAATGCAAAAAGATTTGTATGGTTTGGGATACTTTGTATTTTCCCCCACCAAATCTTGTAGATTTAAAATAGTGCTTTTAAAGAACTGAAGACGATGAGGATGAAACTTGGAACATGAGATTATAATATGAAGTACAGTCATATTGCATTGACACACATTACAAATGGGCAGATCTTCTCTCAGTAACAAATGTACGCGAGTAAACCGGGTATGACCAATGCGCAGACGAGTCAACTTAACATCAGTCCGACGCATTGGATTTACAGGACACATTTGAAGATGACTTTTAATGACATGTAGTTTGTTGCTATTTTTCAAATCCCATGCTTCTTGACGCAAAGAAAATATAAACTTATGAATAGATGATTTTATGTCTTGGTAGGGGACTGGCTCCTGAAACGGGATTGAAAGCCGCTTTAGCAGCAGAGTCCGCCAATTCATTTCCTGAAATCCCTACGTGACTAGGTACCCAACAAAATAAAATAACAAAACCTTTCCTCTCAAGTTTGTTTAACAGAGATAATATGTCAGGAGCTATTGGATGACATATGTTGTTAAAGTGCTCCAGGCTTGTTAAAGCACTTAAGCTATCGCTGTATACACAAAATTTGCGATGGAAGTAGAAAGAGATGTGCAGCAGAGCACAAAAAATTGTCACCATCTCAGAAGTAAAAACTGAACAGGATTTATGAAGCGTGAAACTGACTGTGGATGTGTCAGACACAACACCACAGCCAACAAGTTCACCTGTTTTAGATCCATCAGTATAGACTGCATGATAATTACTATACTGGGATCGGTGCAAACAAAAGATCTTTTGAAAAATTTCTGAGGCAGTATCTGCTTTGTAATGCATCGCAAATGGATTTATAAAGTGAAATGATGGAATATCCCAAGGAGGAAAAATTTGAGAATTAACCAGCTGGATATCTAGGTCACTTAGAGCTGCATCCGACAGAACGGATTTAGCTCTTTCAGAAAATGGGCGAATGCTAGATGGGTGAGCATTATATAACCTACCAAGATATGCGTCAAGACTCAAATTCCGTAAAGGATAAGAAGGATCAGGCTTTATTCTACAATAGTAGTTAGCGCTTAACTTTTTATGCCTCAGGTCGAGTTGAAGTTGACCACACTCAGTTAACAGACTCTCAATGGGTGAGGTGCGAAATGCACCTAAACAAATACGGGCAGCAGTATGGGGGACAGTATCCAATCTGCATAGAAGAGATGTTCCTGCAGAACCATAAGCAACGCATCCATAGTCAATGCGAGATAAGATAACTGAATTGTAAATACGTAGAAAAGAAGTGCGATCAGCACCCCAAGATGTATTTGAGAGTACTTTGAGGATATTAAGCGATTTATCGCACTTCTCGCGCAAGTATAAAATATGTGGGAGAAAATTCAACTTGTTGTCGAAGATGATTCCCAAGTATCTTATCTGATTCACAACTGGTATGGGAGAATTGCGTATGTGAATTTCAGGGTGAGGGAGAAGACCCCTCCTCCTATAGAAATGGACACAACTGCTTTTAGATGGTGATAATTTATGGCCGTTTTGTTCACACCATTCTACAAGTCTGTTAACAGCAGTTTGTAATTGACGTTCAATTAAGCACATGTTTGATCCTTGGCATGAGATTTGCAAATCCTCAACATACAAAGTTTCATGAACAAAGGGTGAAAGGACATGAAGGATATTGCTGATGTGTAGATTAAAAAGGGTGACACTTAAAACACAACCTTGAGGAACTCCTTCAGATTGGTTAAAATAATTAGAAAATGAAGCTCCAACGTGAACTCTAAAAACACGAGATGATAAAAAATTTTGAATAAAAGGGGCAGATTACCCCTAAAACCAAAATTAAACAGAGTTTGCAGGATACCATATCGCCTCGTATGATCATATGCCTTTTCAATGTCAAAAAAGATTGAAACCAGATGATTCTTTTGCACAAAGGCATTGCAAACATCTGTTTCTAGATTCACGATGTTATCAAGAGTGGACCGTCCTCGTCGGAACCCACTCTTGAAAGGTGAAATGCATCTACCTTTTTCTAACATGTAAGAGAGACGGGCATTTACAATACGTTTAAAGGTAGCTCGTTAAGGTTATGGGTCGATAATTCAGTGTATCCTAGGGATCCTTTCCAGGTTTCAGAATGGGGATTACAGTAGCTTCCCGCCATAAGGTAGAAAAGATGTTCTCCTTCCAGATTCTATTAAAGAGAAAAAGGATGTTAAAAAGGGAATCTGGACATAAATGGCAAAGCTTCTGGTAACTGATCCCATCTGGATCTGGACTGGTGTTATGTGCTTTAGAAAAAGCACTTTTCAATTCATACATCTTAAGGTCACAGTTGTAGGAGTAATCAATATTGCTTTTGAAGTTAATTCCAGTCAGTTCAGCACGATTCTTAGTCATTAGAAAAGTAGGACTAAAAGAATCGGAACTGGATTCTCTTTCAAAAGTTTCACCAATAAGATTAGCAATATCATTGGGAGAGGAGAACACAGCAGCTCCGGTTTAAAGTATCGGACAAGAATTTTCCGGATACAAACCGTTGGCTGCTCTAACCTTCTTCCACAACTGCTTGCTTGATGTTTTAGATGTAATTGAAGAGACATAACTTATCCAAGAATCCTTCTGACTCTGATGTTTAACTCTACGAGCAAATGCCTTAGCCTTTTTAAAGGCGATAAGGTTTCCTGTAGTTGGGTATCTGCGAAAGATACCCCATAACTTTTGTTTCTTGTATGCAGACAGACAATCTGCATTCCACCATGGTTTACAGTGTGCAGTGTTTTAGGTGAAGTCTTAGGAATGGAGGAGTCAGCAGCATTTAAAATTGCTTCAGTGACATTTTGGACAGCAGTATCAACATCCTCACTGTCCACCATTGTTCCTATTATAACAGCCAACTGAGTAAATTTGTCCCAATTCGCTCCGTGGTATTTGTATGTAGATAGACGGATGTTTAAGCTACTACTACCATTATGGGAAATGAGAATCAGGAAGTGATCACTGTTATGTAGATCACTCCCAACAGCAAAATTCAAGTATGGCAGAAGCACAGGGGAACAAATGGCTAAATCAAATGAATGGAATGTTCTTGTGGGTTCATGAAAATACGTTTTCTCCTCATTATTCAGGAGACAGAGACAGTGATCAGATAACAACTTTTCGATTTGTCTCCCAAGAGTATTCGTATCATCATTGCCCCACAGGGTACTGTGGCCATTAAAGTCACCAAACAATAAAAATGATGCTGGAAGCTGGTCTATCAAATCATTCAGCTCCTCTTGACACATGATAGCATCATTGATATAGATAAACTATTGGATAGACTGCTCCATTGTCAATGAAAAGAGAAAAAAGTGCCAGGGATTGCGAAGCTGGTGGGAAGATTAACCAATCACAATTCACATTTATAGTTGGATGGGAATGCTAAAAACTTTGTAAAGTGTTAAAGTAAATATTTTTTTGCACATTATTACTAATTAAGGTCTACTATTGACATTTCTGCTGTGTACAACCCAAAATTTTACTTTCAATCCCCCTCGGCATTCCGTATTTTTTATCCCACTAATTGCATCTGACAATGGCTTTATTTTCCCAGCGTTAAGCAGTCTATCCAGTAGTTTATCTATATCGATGGATAGCATGTGACGGTAAGTATAGGCAACAGACTGTGAGAATGGACTGTATATGAAGTCTCACAGCCACAGCCTGTAGAGATGTGCGCAGTGCGAGTACAGTGCTGGGGTAATCACAAGAGATAAAAAAGCATACTCCTCCAGACACTGTATTACCATGTGTAACATCTTTCCTAATGCAACTATACCTACGGATCTTAGATGTACAAGAATCCTTCAAGAAAGTTTCTTGAAGTGCCAAACATGCTGCATGATAATTTGAAATGATGTTCTTCACATCATCCTTCCTAGAACTAGACCGCGACAGTTCCAAGAAACAAAAGAAGCCATTCATTATTATAGAACATTTTAAAGGGCGGTCAGGATCTTCCTCAAGGATCTCATCATCATCAGATGGGTATAATCTCACCTCATCTGCATCTCTAAGAGAGCCAAGGATGTTAAAAGGGTTGGTAGATTTCTCTCTTAGAGGAACACCCTTTGTTGATTTCAGCTTTATTGCTTGCAAAGCTTTGGACTTTGCAAGAGATTTTTTTACTATTGTTGGTTTTTTTACTATTTCTGAAGAAGACTCCCTAGCCGCCGACGAAGTTGTCCGACCAGCCGATTGATACACACAGGACCAATGTGTACCTCCCGTTTATCTGAAGCAAGGGCAAAAGTAGTGTATTGGGACAGTATGTCGCCCCTCAACTACCAGGATCCCCTTTTCAGAGACACAGGTCTCCACACACAGCAAACAAGTGATTGATTTAATCCTCAAGAGAAGCTGATGGCAACAGAGCGGCACAAAACTTCTCATGGGGAGCCCTCACCTCTGAAGAGGTAATCACAACGAGGGAAGAAAGAGAAACCGAACAATAAAAACAAAATAAGAAGGTAGAACAGAAGGAGGGATAGATCACTGGGGACCCCAGGGTTGTGAACTTACTTTGAGAAAGTAAACTCCCTGTAGGGAGTTGTACGGACGATATAGACGTTTACATATCGTTTGTTATTTATATTCATAACTGAGATAAGACCTTATCAAAAAGGCAATTGTAGTACTTTCAAAATATCATATCTGTAAACATTAGAGTTTTCAAAATAGTATAATCAGGGGTCAAAGTGACAAAATAAGAATATATAGGATTTTTACAAAAAAAATATAGGACAATATAAAACATCAAATAACTGCACACAGGCTCTACTGAACTTTAAAATTAACTAGTTATATATTTTATTAATTAAAATTTTAAATGTTACGTTATTGAAATGAACACATATGATGAACTTAGGACTTTTACACAGTACCAATTAACATAAATTTTACTTTTTAAGAGAGGAATATATCTATAATTAAGTACTTAGAAAATAACTGTCTCCCTTTAAAATTCGTTATATTGAATGTAAGAGAATAGAAAACACACCATTAAAAAAAAAAAGAAATCGCTTGATACTGAATATGTCATCTTTTATTCGTTATTACCTCAATATTCCATCTTTAGTATTCATCAATAAATCAAGTTTTATTAATTACATTATTTGCAATCTTGAGTCTTCCAGCATCTATAAGTGCTTTGAGCTGCCCCAATTTCTTTTAAGTAATTTCTTTTTATTTCTGTTTGGGTTAAGATTTACTGTACGGTCCTCCTTGGCGACTTAAAAAAAAAGAGAAGAAATCGCCAAATTGAAAATGACATCAAAAGGCTGTGTCGCCAAATCGAAAATGGCGTCAAAACACATTCGGCGCCGAATCGCCAACTTTCAAAAAGTCGCCAGGGGGAAACCGTACAGTAAATCTTAATCCGTTTGCTTTGCAGTCTTTTGTTTTTGTTCAGATTTACTATTCGGTGTCGGATTGGCAGCGGAAAGTGGGAGATTTAGGGCCGAATGTGGCAACCCGTTGACTTGTTTTTCCGGCACTTGGACAACACAATGTACAGGTGTCAAAGTGACAAAATAAGAATATATAGGATTTTTTTTAAAAAAATATAGGACAATATAAAATAACTGCACACAGTTGCTACTGAACTATAATTTTAACTAATTATATACTTCATTAATTAAAACTTTAAATGAAAATTACTGAAATGAACATATAAGACATACTTATTTGAAGTATGAGGATTTTCACACAGCACTAATTTTCCTTCCTATAATTTTTTTTTTTTAATAGAGGAATATTAATAGAAAGTACTTAGAAAATTACTATCTCCCTTTAAAACTCGTTATATTGAATTTTAGAAAACAGAAAAAAAAAACATTAAAAAAAGAAATCGCCTGATACTGAATATGTCATCCTTTATTCGTTATTACCTCAATATTTCATACTTGGTATTCATCAATAAATCAAGTTTATATTAGCTACATTTGCAATTTTGAGTTTTTTGTTTCTAGCATGTATAAGTACTTGAGCTGCCCTATTTCTTGTTTTCCTTATTAGCAGTGCCGGCCAAACGGTATAGTGGTTAGCCTGCTAGCTTCTAGCCCGCGAGGTTGCGGGTTCGAGTCCCGTGTTAGGCATGTTGGCTTGTCAAATGACGAATGTTTCGGCGCTTTATAGTCTTCGTGTTGCTGACGGCGCCAGATAATCTGAAAACAACCCACCTTATTAGCAGTCTTTTGTTGGGATTGATTGGCGATTTAGCGCCAAATGTGGCAACCCATTGACTTAATTTTCCGGTAATCCTAGTGAGCGTTTAGATTTAGAAACACAGATTTTTGACGTCATTTTCAAATTTTGACTTTTTTGAAAAGTCGCTATCCGAAGTCTGACACTGCACAGCAAATTTTAACCCTTTTGTTTCCTTCATCAATCATTGACTGAGCACTCGAAATGTCGATTTTGGTCCTGCAAGTGTATAATAAAGGTTTTTTTTCTTTTTCTTTTTTTCTTCCGTTTTTCAAGAAGTAGTTTGTTTCTGCATCGCTTTCTTTGGTTAAAATTCCAAGTCCAGTACGGATCGTGCGCTAAGAATTGATTACATAGCGCCGCGCCAAATTATGGCAACCATAGGTAGTTCACATGTGATTAAAAAAAATGGCGAGGCTGCTATTTTTTGGCAAAAATCACCTTAGCGTAGAATTCGTTCCTGCTTTGGAATTTTAACCTTAGCTTTTTCGCTTCTCTTTTTGCATTATGACCAGTTACTTTACTACGCATGCTATGGAAAACTTCACTTGTTTACAACTCTCGTCGGTCGAGTACAGTTGAGTTGTAGGAATAAGTCATCCTTACCTCTGTCGACGTGAGTAGTCAATGCAACACATGACGTCACAAGATATACGGTGCGGCCGCATTACTAACATCGCTTTTGTGGGTTTTGTCAGATCACTTTCACTGACGATCGCGGCAAAGAATCCGGAATATAAAAAAATCGCAACAATCGGCACCGTTATTACGAATTTGAAGAAAATATAGGTCGAACCAGCGCAGAAATATAGGATTTATAGGACAATTATAAAATATAGGACAATATAGGACGTTTTTTCCGATTTTTAAAAATATATAGGATTTATAGGATATATAGGACGTCTGCGACCCCTGAATGTATTGACGACATTTTCAATTTTAGCGACTTTTTTGAAAATATCGCCATTCGACACCTTGCATTAAATCTTAACCCTTTTGTTTCCTTCATCAATTATTAACTGAGCACATGAAATGTTGTTCTTTTAGTCCTGCAAGTTATTTTTATCAGTTCATCTCGAGGCAGAGTTTTGTTTTTGTTTATCTCTCTTTTTTGCTATCTTGCTGCATAATTACCAATTAATTTACTATATTGGAGGAGAAAACAGATCAGAATTTCAAGCTCGCGCCCCATGCGCTATGAACTGAACATGTTTACACTTTACAACTCTCGCGGTCCAGTTGAATCGAGTTGAGTTGTAGGTTGTGCAGCCTGTGACGTCACAAGAAATAAGACACAGCCGCTTGCAAATATTGTTTTTATCAGGTCTCTTTCACTTACGATCGCGGCAAAGAATCCGAAATATAAAAACCCACAATGAATGGCGCCGTTATTACGAATTCGAAGAAAATATAGGTCGAATCAACTTAGAAATATAGGATATATAGGACAATTAAAAAATATAGGACGATTTCACGATTTTTTAAAATATATAGGATTTATAGGACGTCTGCGACTCCTGTATAATTTTCAAGAAAAAAAATATGCCATCCACACCTTGAATTTAAACATATTCCATCAAAATAAAAAAAAATTCCTTGCCAAAAAAAATTCAAAGACAAATGTTCCAAGTCCATTGTGGAACATCGTTGCTTATAATATACTGTGTGAATATGAACATTATAATAATAGTAATAAAAGCTTGAAGTAAAACATAGGTGTGGGCAGAATAATTTTTGGGATAGGGAGGGGCAGATGGCATCCAAGCATATGCAAGACAGTTACATTTTTTGTTAAAATACCCTGATATTTCAATTATCTACATTAATGACATTTTAATCAATAGTTATGTATCAAGTTTCTTATACATTGAATATTTTAAAATCTATAACATATTTCTATTACTAAGGAATCATACTACTTTTCTCCACATTTTTAATTTTTAAAATCCAGAGAATGCATATTATAAATTACTAACAATGGAAAAGCTGATGCTAGGTAAGTAAACGCTAAGTAAGTTCAGACATTTTGATGAGCTATTTATAAAGTTATTCCAAAATGGCCATAAATCGTAAATTGTATGGCTAATCCATACAAGTTGGCAGGTATAAAAATATGTTATTAAATTAATCAAAACTTAATTGTTATGTTATTAAATTAAACAAACTAAACTTTCATAGTGGATTTTTCCAACATCAAATTCATTGTAGGTATACTGCATTTAACTTTATGCTTGTAATTTGCAAATTATTTGTAAGGGTCTTTATTTAACCGCAAGATTTCAAAAACACTGTTGTAATCGCTTTTTCTTGGTCAAAATATATTCTAAACAAACTGTAAATAAATAAATGCAAAATCGACTAACCAGAACTCAGCACATTATTACAGTATCAATCCACCAACAGAAGTTCACACACACTCAGGGCTGCCACTGACTATAAGCTTTGAAAATACTTACTTTAGTAGCCCCAAATGTTAAAAATAGTAGCCAAAATAGTAGTCTCAGAAGTTGAAAATAGTAGTAACTTTTTTCAAGTCGACAATTGTCTTGCTTTGAAGGTTTAAGTGTTCAACAAGATCGGAATAAAACTATTGATTAACATAAAACACGAAAACCCAGACACTCCCCGTTATATATATGGTCTTTCGATTAAAAATAGGGTCTTAATACCAAATAAACACGACAACCCATACGATAAAACATTCAAAAGAATCTAATATCCACTCTTTTTAATGCCTTTTTTTTCATTAAAAGCAAAAAAAAGAAATTAATTTTCTTTAAACCTTTAAAGCAAAAAAAGTTAAACTTCATCCAAAAGCGACGGTAAAAATCGATTGGCAAAAAAACATATAATTTTTTTGAAATTTGCCAAAGTCAAACAACTTTTTGGCAAAAAAAGTTTCAAGTTTAAATGATTATACTGTATTGACAATAACAGGCGGATTTTCAATTTTTTTAAGCGGCTTTCAAAGTAATTACATAAATTGCTTCGAAATTTAAATTATTTAATATATATTTAGCTATAATATTAAATTTTTTGTCATTCTTCAACTGACCTACACGGGGAAATGGATCCTCACACCGACACACATTACAACAACACAAATCTCGGCCGTTATAGCATCAGCACCAAAATGGCTGCGCCAATGTGAAGAAAAGCAGCTGTTAAATCCTTAAATTAGCGTAACCTTTGGCAAAAATAACTATCAATTCAATGTAAATATAAACGATAGTGCGTTCCATACCGATGCAAATCTCACAGTGGGTCATAACATCAGCGTAATAAGAGGCAAAAATAACAGTCACAACAACATAGATCACCCGGCATATAAGCCCAAATCTCGCCAACAGCGCCCATTGTATTGGCGTAACAATCACACACTAACATAAATATTTATCATAGAGACAAACATTAAAGGAAGCAGTGAGAAAAGTGGTCATTTTACCGGAGGTTTTGGGAATTCTGAACGCACGCAAGGATCCATGGCGATCAGACTTTTAAGCAAACACATGACACACATGCATCCCCTAGAAATGTTAATGTGGATTTGTATCGATCTCGGGAAATTTTGATAAAAAAAACGCTGAAATCGGCATATCCGCAGAACTATATCATGTGATTTTTAGTATGGATTTCATTTCCTGTATGTAAAGTCAAAGAAACAAAAGCTTGCTTTTCACAACCGTCTTGTTTCACACACAAGTAACTTCCACTTCGGAGCTTTGCTTATATTATAGTGATAGGTGATGTGTGGATGCAAAATGCCATACAAGACGCTTCTCCTATTTCGTGATTTTCAGTACCTGGTGATTGACTTGGGAAAATAACAAGGATTTTTTATACTTAAATACAACTACCTTGGCAAAGTTAGGCGACTTTTTTAACAAGAGAAGAAAACGATTTATAATGTCGTTATCAGGCTATTTAAACTGTGCAAAAGTAGATGCCCCATTGGCTAAGTGGCAATTCTCAATCGCTAAATGTATAATCGCTAAATGTACAATTTAATTATTTTTACGCAAATATAAATTTTCAATTGAAAAAGAAAACTGTCTATACGGATGGCATTTTCTTCCTGCATTTACGACAAATTCATTTTTGTCAGCAAAAGTAAATAAAGGCAAAACAAATTTGATATTTGAGAATATATAGTGTATGTTGTTGAGACTTGCACAACGAAAGATAAAACGTAGAAACCAAACAGGCAGGCGAAAACAACAGTGTTTGAAGTCGAAAATAACAATCGCCTGTGTGCTGTTACAAGGGAGATAATACCATTGGACTATAAAAACGACCACTGAATATAAACTAAAATTAGCCCCTATTTTGACAACGTTTGCTCTTCGCACCTAATTAAAAAATATCTGCATTTTGAAAAAACTGTATTAGTACTCAATAGTTAATTTTTTTTGTTCATCCTCCTATCGGATTGTAATTTCTTAAAAAATAGTCGCCTTAGCCCAAAAATAGTTGAAGGTTTTGCTTAAAACAGTCCTTTTGGGCCCTTTTTTCATTGAAATAGTAGCCATAGTCGCCTGCCCACTAAAATAGTCTCTTTAGTAGCCTTTTTAGTCGCCTGTGGCAGCCCTGCACACTTGAAGTAAAAAAAAAAAATTACTCGTGTTCCTGAAAATATTTTATTTCAAGAAACTTGGATAAAAAGCATAAAACTACTTCACTAATAAAAGACGGGTCCAAACGAGTAGAAGAGGAAAATAGGAAAATTACATTTAGCGATATAACTAAAGAAATGAGAAGAAAACAAATTTGCAAGAAAAAATAATGTTCCAAGATGAAAAATAAGGACTTTAAGGTGCCCTAAATAAGAACCTACCAGAATAAGTAGTTTTCAAAGACTTTTAAATACCATGCAAACCCTGTTAAAAAATAATGGAATTATATTTTCATTTTATATGAATATAAAACATACTTTTTCAGCCACATAAAGCTTTTGGACATATACCTAAAAACTGACTTACCCATGAATGTGTAAAATGATTTATACATTGGCATCTTAAACACATTTTTTGTTTTGTTTGTAACATAAACTTAACTGTCTCTTATAAAAACTACATTTTGAAAATGGGTTGAAATGTCATACATAAATCTCAATATTACACAACTGTAGGGCAAATCTAAAAACTACCTTTAAACAGAGAAGAAACAATGATTGTTAAGCACTTACAGGATAGCTTTGAATGCTTGGACTAGTCGATTGAAAAGTGTGCATTCTTGTTGACTGTGAAACACAGCCTGTGACCAAGTAACTCTTTGGAGTTGATGCTCCATTTTCTCATGTGGTCTTCGCATGATTTTTTCAACAGTATGAGGTATTTCATAAGGAAGTGAAGGCATATTAGATGAGGAGGTGTCGCTTTTATCAAACAGGAAAATAATCAATTCCTCTTCTTCCTTTCAGAAAATTTCAATTATTAAATATCTTTGATTCTAAATCAAAGACAATATATTTCAATGTACAAAATTGAGATAAAAAATTCATTACAAACAAGTCATCTTAATTTAATGCTTTAGTCCTGGGAATTGATTAAATTATTTTTAAATTTCAATATATATATGTAAATTTCAGATCATTTTAACAGTAAGGAATGTGTATAGTCACGAAATAGTCTTTGAAGTGCAGTTGAAACAATTTATTGATTTAATTGGGAAGAGAGAAGAGGAGTTTATATTTTTACAGAAATATGAAGGGTGGAGCTCTAATACATGGCTTTGATTGATCAGCAAAAATGAAATACCAAGGATATGGGAAATTAAATCGGTCTGATGCAATGACGAGCAATAATGAATGGCGAGAACGTTGAGTTCTTAATACAAAATTCAGAATGTTGAATATTAATTATGTGATGACTGGGAAAAGCACTGACACAGACAGTTGAATTGTGAGAACGTAATTGAATGAAAGTGATTGGAGAAGGGACTTAAAGCAGAAAACACATTTTGAACAAAAAAATTAAGACGATACTAAAAATAGGTTTGTCATTACACACATATATAAGAGATGTTATTGTTCTAGATAAATACTATCATTACCTATGTTTAAGAAGTAATTTAGACTCCATATATACTAAATTATGTTGCAAAAGTATTTAAGACCAATATATAATCATTTACAATTTCTTAAAATTGGCTAAAAGAATTACTACTGTGATGAATATTAACCCCAAATTTTTAGCAGCATATATCCAATAATCTGTTTATAATCTTAAACTATGTCTTTTTATGAAAATATTAAAAGAATACACCCAGAAAACTAAGCATGCTTGTTTGTTCACTGACCCAAATAGAATCTCTGAAACTAAGTGAAGCGAAAAATGCGGCAAAGTACGCACTTTTACAACAGAAAAAACATGCAAAAGAGATTAATTAGTTTTCTGCTTTATGGCTATTTGATAAACTAGAGTTTTAAGTTTATCATCATCATATTTGGCACGACAGCCCAAGGCCATCTGTTGAAGATTTCTCCAGGAGAGCCTATTTCTTGATCTGGTCTGCCAGTCCTTCACTTCGATTACTCAAAATTCGATTCAACTTAATCTAGTCATCGCAGTTTTGGACTTTCTCTTTTCCTACTCGTGAAAGGCCTTGCTACAAAAATATTCTTTACTGGATTAGTTTAATCCATTCTAGCAATATCAGAAGCCCAGTTTATTCTTTTAATTTCCTAATTAATACGTCTTCGTCATAGACCACTTTATTCGACACAACCAAGGATACTTCCAAGAACTTTTCTCTCGAAAGCTGCAATTCTGTTTTCTCCACTGTTTTAAGTTTATAGGCAGTAGAAATTTGCAATTGAATAGGCTGAACTTAGAAATTGTATGTAACAAATATACTGAGGGAAGTATTTGTATTTGCTAAAAATGGGAGGAATTAATTTTTTGAATTTACATACAGTTAACATGCTATTCATTTATAAAACATTACTGGGCAAATGGTATCAATTTAAATTTATAAGGAAGCACTATTAATTTTTTACGTGTCTATTCTACCATAAAAAAAAATAAACATTTCTATACTTCAATGCCCAAATTACTAATGAAAGAAATAATGTGATTATTACTTTGTGTTATATGTAAAATCATTGCACACCTGTCTTTATGAATAAAAATATAAAAAGAGTACATTTAATACAGTTAGATAAATTTAAAAACATGAATTAATAAACAACAAGAGTTATAATTATAAGCATTACATACTAAATTTGATACAAATTGACTCGCTTCCTTCTCCATGTCTGGCAAGCGTCCATCAGGAAATATAATTTCTTGTCGTTGAGCCGGAATTTTGGTTTGGATTTCAAGCTCCTTTTGAAAGTTTTCTACTGAGACATTTTCTTCAATGGAAAAACTCATAAGTCTAAGGGTATCAGCGCAAAACACAAGAGCAATCTAAAATAAGGCATTAAATGACTTATTATAAAATCATACATATCAGTATGCTAATTTGCACAAAAGAGTTAACATAAATATGAAGAATTAGTATGGCTAACTTTATTTTTTTATTGAATTGAAAGTCGTTAATAAATAATTTATATAATAGAAAAGAATATTCTAAAAAATTATAAATGCATACTAGATCTCACAATGCAGAAATAAATGTTATTTATACCTTTTTCTGAAGTATAGAGTTAAGTAGAGTAAAAGCAGAAGTATTTTCATATCTTCCTCTTTTCTTAGGATCCCATTCTAGCATCAGCTGAAGCCATTGTTCAACATCCTTTTTAAGTATACTAAAAGTAAAGATAGCTTTCTATAGTAATTTTGAAGGAAACAATTTTTTTTCTTTCTTTTTCATAGAAAACCTTTTATTGAGAATCAGAATGAAATTGTTTTAACCTTTTTCAGTACCAAAATTTTTTTTTACCATCTTGAGCATTATAAAACATTAAAAAGCATGTCTGGATAAAAAACTGATATTCAGTTACCTTGAAATGTGATGAAATGGTGATATTTCTGTAGAAAATACTATATTTTTATCATCATCTAAATAAGCTCTAATTTCAGTTGGCTTTTTGGCCTTAATAATAGGAATCCTGAAATAAAAAAGATTAGAGAATAAGTGCCATCAGAATAATTTGTGCTGAAATATATAAGCCAATTTTATTAATGGACAATCGATGTTTATCACCATTTCTAAATTGATGCCTTGTTCCTCAATGACAGAATCATATGTTTTAATTCTTCGTTAATCATTTTGCTCTTGCCATTTAAATGTGTGGTAAAAGCAGGGATTTTTAAAAATTTTTATTGTAATTAATTTCTTTAAATGCCAGGAACACATAACATGGTCCATTATATTAGGTTGAAAGTACATACATTTGTGATGACATTGTACACTGACCATTAAAATACACTAATCTTCTAACGTATCAGTGGCCACTTAAAAGATAATTTTAATAACATATTTCTAAAAAGACATTGATAATGACTATTTAACTTTGTAAGGAAAAATACTTTTTACCATTCTGCTGGCGATTTGTCAGGTAAAAAAGGGCGATATCCAGTGATTACTTCATGTGTTAAAAGACCTAAACTCCAATAATCTACTGTGCAAGAATATTTCTGTGCAGTAAACAATTCTGGAGCCTAAAATAATAAAAATTAAGTAGTAATTAAATCACACTTATATTTTTATTGGGTAATAATTTAGGAGATATATTTAAAAGATATGTTTAAAAATATTCATACTTACTAAATACTGCAGTGTACCTACAAAAGAAGTACAAAGACTCCCTTGATCCAATTCTTTTGCATAGCCAAGATCTATTAATTTATAGACAAACTAGAAAATGAGAAATAAAAAATAAGTTCAGAGCAATGTTAATCATTTAAAAGTAAACACTTTTTTGCTGTCGGGACACTCAACAGTTTCCAATCAAATTTCTAGTAAAAACCAAAATAAAAAAACACAATTCAAAAATAAGTTATAATCTGCAATAAAGTTCTGGATGGGTAGAGTATGTAAAAAATGTTTAATGCAGACGTTATTGGATATTCTAGTAGAAACAAGGAAAATCTCTTTTTAAAAATAATAAATAAAATGCAACTCCTAAATAATAAATTTCATGGTTGAGCCTTCATATTTTATTACTTTTCAAAGTAATAAGTTACTGCATAAAAATATTACATTTCGTTGATAGCACATTTTCAGGAACCTATAATTAGTTCTTGTTAATTTAAAACTATAGGCAAAAGTATATATTTCCATACTGGTGGTGTCTTAATCTCATGCCTCCGTTGGCAAACTCTGTAGCCATGTGCTAAGTTGATGCATCTTCATTTACAACACATAATTTTAAGTTTTAATTTTGCTACAGACAGAATTATTTTATGTTTGTCTCCGTTAAATGTCTATTTATATCTAAACCTGGTGTGGTATTGGTTAAGTTTCTGCAGCTTACAACTATTGAAGACACTTCTTTTTCTTTGCTATTTAATCTTCAAATACATATATTAATACCATCCCTAAACACATTTTTACTCTTAAGTAATTTAATATATTTTTAATGTATAGAAATGAAGTTTTAGTATAAGTGAAGTGTGATAAATCAAATAAAGGGTGTTAAACAATAGGAGTTAAATTTTAAGTTTTCAAATTAGTGCAAAAAATATCTTAATAGACTTTTAGACAATTTTTAGATAGTACTATAGGATATATTATAAAAAAAATACATGAGTATGATATAAAGTATTTTCTGAGATCTTTAGATATAAAAACAGACAAAGCATTTAGATTTTTCTTGTATACCTACATATATCTCTTGACAAAAATAATGCAAACCTTTAATTAAAATTTTAGAAAAAAGAATTGAAATTAACTAAGCTTGGATTTTTGTACATGCATGTACAATCACATGTATGTGATTCTAACATATTATGCACAAATAAAGGTATACTTATATTGATACATCTAGAATTACGAAACAAGAATTGCAAAAGTGCTTAAGCAAACTCACATTTCCATTCTTTTCTTGTATTACAATATTTTCAGGTTTCAGATCTCGATGTATTATTCTCATTGAATGTAAATAATTTACTGCTGATGAAATATGCTTCATAATCAGTCGAGCATGCTTTTCTTTCAACCCACAGCAGTTTTCAGGTTTATTGAGTAACTTGAGAAAAAATTGAACATGTTAAGGATGAAAAAGACAATAATTTCAATAGTGATTGAAATTTAATCCTAAATGTACCTTAAGATATCACAATATGTTATAAGTTTAATATCTTAAACAGTCATGAGTAAAAAAAAAAAATGTTTTAGAATTCCAGAATTGAATTCATATTTTCAAAATTAGATAATTAGACGAGTATGCATATGATTGGATTAATACCCCCGCGTGCAAACCTCGTCAACCTTCAACAAATACTACATTAAATAATTGCTTATTTGCTTCATAAACAAAATGTGCTGTTTTCGCTGAGAAATACTTGAAAAGTATTCTCTTTTATTCTTGTGATACTCTATTTCTCTTAAAAATAACATAAAAAAAAAACCATTTAAAAATACATCTTGTTTTAATGCATAAGATAACTAAAATAATCATAACACCAAACAAAATTATGAATTTTTACTTATTACTGCATATCATTTTATTAATATAGATATAGGCAATAAAATATGAATAAGCACCATTAATTGATTAAACCTTTACTGTTTATTATAATTTTTGTTTCAAGGATTCTTTAACTATCTCATATAAATTTAACAATTCAAGTCAAAATATTTCAGTTTATATTTTATAAAAAATTGAATAAAATAAAAATACTGCACAGTAAATTACTTCCAAGCATTTTAAATCTGTACCTTCCTCAGATCTCCATTAGTGCAATATTCCATGGCCAACAATGGCATTTCGGTAGCTGGAACATCAAGCTCAGGTGGAACTGGAATGCCTCTTACAACATTCTGGTGGTTCAAGCGTGACATCATGTCAACCTCCAGTTTCCAACGACTACGATGCTTAGGGGTCATCATAGGATCATGGCCCCAGCGACATTCTTTCAATGCAATTGTCTCATTAGTTTCCTTGGATTAAAAAAGTTATTTGATATAGAAAATATAGCACAAAATATATTAAATAGCTATGTTAAGTGAAGAAAATTTCAGAAATGATTGCTTACGTGTTGTACAAATTTGTACTTTGTTTTGAAAAGAGAAATAAAATACTTTTCCATACAAATTTATTAGAATGTAAATATAATTTTACTGAAAAAAAAGTAAAACGATTTTTTACAGTAAATCATACATAAGCTAAACTTAGTGGGTTGTGTAAGAAGGAAATTTAAATTAGTTTGCAATATGTTTTTAATTAAAAATATAGGGACAATGAAGCACCGTGTTTTATATTTACTGCTTTATTTTTGACCCACAAGAGCAAATTAATTTGCTTACAATACACAAAAAAAAATTATATTTAAACTTTTAATTTAAAACTATATTTCCCTTCCTGAATAACTTTTCAATCTTAACTTTACTATTGTCTTGTCACTTGTAGAAAGATACAAACGCATTGCTATCTGTTCAGATAGTCAAGCGGCACTGAAAGCACTTGAAAACGGGTTTATATACTCTAAACTTGTGCTTGACTGCAAACTTGCTCTGAACGAGCTTGACAGGAATAACAAAGTCGTGTTGTTTTGGGTTCCTGGACATCGTGAGATTCTTGGTAATGAACATGCTGATGAACTGGCCAAGCTTGGATCCTCCAACAAGCCTTTTGAGCCACCACCATTTGTCCCAGTATCAAGATCAGAGGTCAGAGGATCAATTAGATCAAGTCTTAATAAAGAAATTGATCTAGCATGGAAGAAGTCTCAGGGTATGAGACAATCCAAACACTTTTTAAAAGGAAGTTCAAACCAAACACAAAGATTTATACAGGGACTGGACAGGAAGTCCTGTAGAATCATGATTGGTTTGCTAACCGGTCACTGTCTTAGGAATCACCTTAAAACAATTAAAGTTGTTGAAAATAACCTATGCAGGGGCTGTGGAAACTCAGCTGAAACAGCAGAGCATGTCTTTGGCAAATGCCAATCACTCATGGGCATTAGGTTTAAAACCTATGGAGTTATTGCCATCGAGTCTAATGACTTTTGTAATGTTCCCCTCTCAGACTGTTTGGCCTTCTGTAAGGCCACTGCTCTGTTGAACATGCCATAGACAGTCTTCTTACTAGTAAGATTTTAGAGAGGTACAATGGGTCAACAGGACTAAGTACACATGGTTTTGCCGCTCTCTTTTCAATCTAATATAATATCATCTTGCTAAAATTCTGAAAAATTACTTAATATGAGGTTAAAACATTAAAATGGCAAAATTGGATTTTCCATTTATGCTTTTAAAGTTTATACAGCTAGTGCAGAGGATAAATTTATGATACTTTATAAGCAATTTAAAGAGTAAATAAAATAAAGAGGAGTAGTTTGCAGCATTTGCTTCCACCATTTACTTGTTCTGTCTATGCGTATAAAACAGCAAGTGAAGAGTAAAGAGCATTTGTATTTTTAAAAAATAAAGTTAAAAAGTAAACATCCAACCGAAGATTTTGAGGGATTCAACAACAATATATATTCCTTGACAATTAACAAGTTTTCTTTTATGTAAGGAATTGTTAAAAATAGACAGAGAACACACGTCAACAAAACAATACTTTTAAATTGTTTCTGTTTCGATAAAGCATTCCGATATTTATAGTATTTTCAATGTCGATTCCAAATATGAAAACCATTTTTTTTTTTCAAGCAAGGTTTTTTTGAAAAACAATTTTTTATTTTCGACGATTTTCTGTAACTCAAATCAAGATATTTTGATTTTCTTTTTATCACCTTGTAAATAGATACTTCTTGAAACTTTTCTGCTTTCTTCTTGTGAACTGCTGGGTTTAGCGTTTTCAACATTCAGCAGTAGATGCAATATAGTTTATTAGTAAAGATGCAATACAGCTTATTTCTTAATATAAACATTGGAATTAGTGTTGAATATCCCTAAATCTGATAAAGAAAAACTTATTTATGAAATATCTTTTATAAAAAAAACAACTTTTCAATGTTTTTCAGTAAAAAATGCAAAACATGAACAAGCAAACTTATTATTTTTTATAAAAACGTTACTCTTACTTTATTCCTCCACAAAATGACATAGCCAAATCCACCAGCTCCCAACACACCTTCTTTCTTCCATTTTCCAATTTCTTCAACTTGATGGTCAGTAGACATATGTTTCAAATAACTGGAAAAAATATTACTTTAACTGTACTTTAAAACAAACATTCGACAAGTCCAGCAATTTTCAATTACATTTATCACATAACCTTAATATACTTAATAATAACACGGATAGAATTTTATGCTAGATTGATAAAATTTTATAGAAAGATATTACAGTAAAAACTCGAAATTGGTTAAAATCTGAATTAGGTTGGTTGGTTTGTATGCTGAACGAACTATTTTTATGCAAAATAACGGCTTACAGGCCAGGACCTACAGCTTAACGTGGATTCCAAACCACATCGAACATCCTGAATTAATTATTGAAAACAAGTTCTGAGCGCTCTAATCAAACAAGTGTTAACAATTGAAATATATAAGTTTGTGGGTGAATTGTGTGAATTCATATCGTCTATGAATGGGAAATAAGTTTCTTCTTACGATAGACATTTTAGAAAATCTCTGCAACTGTAAGGTCACAACTTTTATTACATGTACTGCAGTAATTACTGCAATGACCAAAAACACTCTACTTGGTACTTAGGTATTATACCATCAACTATTTACAACAAAAACAAAACTGTTGATAAAAGGCAATTTCAATGCATGTTTACCAAAGCAATCAAGGACAGTTTTAGTTGCTAAAGTTTGCAGTTTTTTGTGGTGTCATTATCCATCATTGGTGTGGTTACCTGCAATCTTTGACAGTCAACAAACTTCAAAAGTATTAATTATGCACTGAATTCTTTAAAATTAGTTTTCTGAGAAAATGTTGTTAGTTGAATCGGCTACAGTTCAACCAAGTGAAAGTGGATAAAATCTGCTTCCCTTAGACTAAGTATCCAGAGAGAATGCCTTGTTGAAGTCTTTTTAAGGGTAACTTCATTGCAAGTAGATATCTTCAATCAGCATAAAAATTGGATTAATTTGAAACTACTGCAGTGACATCTTCTTTATTGAACTTACTAAATATTTTCTTTCGATCTTTCAGTTGGGGGTTTGAGTGCTACCATGAACAAGCTGTCCATTGATTCTGTACCCTACCTGCAGAAAGCAGCTGCATTTGTCAAACAGAGCCATGACATTAACAAAGAGTACTTTTTCAAGGTATGTATTAATTTACCCTACAAAATATAAATAGGGAAAAGGTAGAATAAACAAGTTCTGAATAATATCATTGGACCTTTTGACATTTAATGGGGAAACATGCAAAGTGTTAGAACACAAAATTTGTAGACCCTTAACTGCTTGTTTTATTTAACGTCATGTAACTTTGCACAGTAAAAAATAGTAGAATAGTAGTGGGCAGAACAGATAAAAAATTCTTTATTTAAACGGGGGGGAATGCACTTTTTCAACAACTTCTTTGTGAATAATATCTTAGGATAAAATGGTAATTTATTTGCATACCTATCTGTATTTAACCACAGAAAAAAATAGAGATAAAAACTCAGTTAAAATGTAGTATGCTACTGAAAAATTTCAAGGAAAGAAAAAAGTAAAACTTAAGAACTAATAATATAACAAAAGAAATATTAGACACTTCATTACAAATCCAAATATCTTAAAACAGTGACATATGATTGCGTACATATATCTTACCTTCAATTCTAGTCACAAGAAGAAAAAAAAGTGACAAAGCAAGTTAATTAAACGTTAAAGTAGACATTATATTCATTTAATCGAAAATAAATTTAATACAAGATGTCAATAATTATTTCGTTGAATTTTCAGAAAAAAAACATATGCACACGAGCATGTGAAGGCGGAAGTCGAAGTATTTCATCACTTCCTGTTCCGGTACATAATGTAAGCTACAGAAGAAATTTTAAGATTATAGAATGTTTGACACTCTAAAATATCTGTAATAAAAGAAATAAATTCTTAAATTCCTTCAAAAGTATAATTTCTAAATTTTAAAGCATTTTTTTGAAAGATGTTATTTCATTATATTTTAAATTGGCCTCAATGAGCCCGGATAGCTCAGTCGGTAGAGCGTTAGGCTTTTAACCTAACGGTCCAGGGTTCGAGTCCCTGTTCGGGCGGTTTCTTTTTAATATTAGGCATTAATAAACTTGATTACGAATTTGAAGAGCGACTTTAAAAACTGAGTATATTATAGAACTAAAATATAGATAGAACTAAAATATTTCCGAAGTTATGAAGGCATTGAAACAATTTGTTTTACATTTTTAATTTTTCCTATGTTTAGGTTTACATCTAGTCACCGAAAAATTCTTATTTTGACCAGTATGATTTCTAACTTATCACGATTTTTTAAAATTCTTTTTACATTCCGTTAATTAAATACACTTGTGAAATTTTCTTTTTAACAATGGAAAAAGGACATTTTAGACTGCGTGGCCCAGCATTGCGGAGACCCATCATTTTGTTCAGATCTTAGCCACGGGCGGAGCCGGGATTATGGGTGTAGATCACTGTTGCAACCAGTGGCGGCTCGTGGGCAGGAAAAGTGGGGGGGCCCGATGAAAAAAAAAAATGAAAAAAAATTGGAGTTTGCGAAGTAATATATATATATATATATATATATATTGAACCATAGTACGTAATTTAAAGTGTAAAAACGAATCTTTATAAGTAAAAAAAAAAGGTTACAAAGACTCTGTAATTTGAATATTGAGCTTCTAAGAAAGTATATTAAGAAAGTGGGAAAAAGTATTTTTTTTTGGTCTCTAAAAATATTAATACGAAACATTTGCACATTTTTTTTTTTTTTTTTTTATTTTTTTTTGGCAATAAATGCAAAATGTTTTTATTTCTACTAGAAAATTTAGCAAGCACGATCAAATTTTTTTTCCAAATAAAAAGAAACCTCTGTAAGGAATATTAGTCCTTAACTGTGAAAATCTTTTCAAAGTCATTTGCTTAAAAAAAAAACCTGCTTATGCTCCAGAAAGATAAGAAGTTTCCTTTCAATCTCTTCTTTTATATATAAAAATGTGCTTATAGTATTTGACAAAAGTTCACTCTACTTTCAATTGACTGCCTGTAGACTTTTTATTTGTTTTGCCTACAAATCCCATTTAAAAAAAAAAAAAAAAAAAATGAGGCAAGAAATGTTTCAAGGAATTCTAAAATTAGAACTAAACCTTTTTCCAGAAATGAGAAAACAATCCTGGGAATAATTGCTCAGCAAAATTAAGAAATATTTCATTCTCTATCCAATGTTCATACTATGACCAATCGAGCGATGCAACTTATAACATGCAACTATGTAGCAATATAACTTAAAATAAGGATTTTGTTTTTTACGAAAATTGCAAGAAGGTCGAAAAATACGGGGGGGGGGGGGGCGGAGTTTTTGAGGTCAAACAATAGCAGTGCGATTATGTGAGATTGCTTACAGAGGCGGACATTGTTTGCAACTTTACTAGGAGAAAAGGGGGTGGGGCTTAATTATATTCCGGGATTCAAAGATAAAAGAACAGACAGATAAAAGAACAGACGTATGGAGCATAACTTTTTGTCTCCATATAACCTAATCGCATTAAAAATGCAATAATTTTTTTTTATAAATATTTAATATTTTTATTAGATTAAGAATACTTAAGAACATTTTAAAATGAGCTAAAATGTTGATCGGGCGAAATGTTTAAGTTCAACAACTTTGAAGCTGAAATTATTTTAATGTAAGATAAATTATCAATATTTTCAACATACCACATCATTTTAAGCACAGTAAAGCTGATAGGATCAGATTTTTTTAGTACTTTTAGCTAGCACTGTAGGAATTTGAAACTAACTAATTATAAGGTTCTTAATGAGTTAAGCAATGCTTTAAAATTCTGTTTGACATTATAATAGTAAATTAAAATACCAAATTTCGTTAAGCTGCAGGTCCCTGCCTGATTAGCTGTCATTGGACATAAAAATAGGTCTTTGAGCGTACAAACCAACTAACCAAAATACCAATTACATAACATATGTGAAACTATAAAAACCGATATTGCTCAATCACTATTCTGTACAAAAGAAAAAGAAAATAAAGATTTACGAGTTACAAACTATACAAATCTAATAATTCGATTAAAAATTCTGCAGCATATGCACAGAAAAAAAATTTCGTTAAATATTACATGAATTTAAGAATTAAAATACAAATCACATATACATGAAAGACAAAAAACTATTAAAAAAATGCTTGCTTACAACAGCAAATAAGTTTTAAAAGTAATTGAAATATATATATGTATATATATTTTAAAGTCATCAGTAATGCTACTAATATTTCAGTCACTGATATTTTAATTATTAATTCATGCAAAATAAATTTGGTTTATATAACAGTTAATAAAATGTGACAAAACCTTTAAAGTACAATATTTACAATTTTGCAAACAAAATTGAAGGTATTGTTATATTGACCAGTTCAACAGTTTTAAATTGAATTACTTGATATTCTTTGAATAGTAAAATATATCTCGTTGTGTATTTTTTTGGCGCAAGAGCTAAGGGAGAGTTATACTGCAACGGAATATCCTTCAATCAAAATTTTTTTCAGTACTGTACATTTACTTATTTATTACAGAATTTTTTCTAAAATTATATCCTCTCTCTTTTATTTTTACTACCCAATAAAAGGATAAATGTCGTTTCAATCCAATTCTAGTAAAACCATTTATTTTTATAAGGAATGTTTTGTTGTCTTTATAGAAACTCTTCTATTAATCGTATCGGAGAGTTACGTTAATGATTCCATACGATATCATATATCAGTGGGAGAGGTAGGACAAATCAACACTTCTGATTATTTGGACGAAATTTAAATACTCAGTTATTTTTTGAGACAAAGAGTAGATATCAAAACAAAAACCTATTATTAACTCATACATTTTACTAAATAAAGAGTAAAATTTAAAACAAAAAACTTACCGTTGTTATTTATTGGTGTAAATTCTTTCGCAGTCGTACAAGTTAAAGACACTAAAGATAAACGTCCGATCCCTGACTTCAAAGTAAGAATTGACCATTTCCTTGCAAATCCCAGGACCAGGAGGTGTCTTGGTAATTTGAAACTCATGTTATGACAAAAAACCAGGATGTCACGTGAAAGGGAAGGAATGGCCCAAGTCACATTATAGAATTTTCTGTCTTATCTCTTTAGGTTTCAAATTCAAGGTCGTCCAAATTAGGGGGACATTTTGTTCCCCCAAGCACAGTCTAGGGAAACTAACATCCTTTGAAGAGGGCAAGTTAGAGTTTTAATCGGAATTGTGGGTTCTTATAATATTCTGTGGAATTGCAATAATACTACAGTATGATTATTCAAGTTTTTTTTTTTTTTTTTAATTATGAATTAGGCTTTTATTTTTGTAATTTATTTACGTGCGTTATTTTTTATATCAAATAAATTTTAAGGGGTATCCTAACGCTATTACAGTAAAACAAATTGGCATCTCATCAAGAGGAAGATTGCACAATGCTATCTGATGTAAAAATTTTACTCACTCTTTTCGACCAGATTTGTAGAAAAATTTGAATAGTCAGTTACAGCTAGATTGGAAATTACTTTCAAAATAACACTTTCAGTTTTCAGAAACAAAAGGATTCTTCTTTAGAGTGAGGTCTTCTCTCTTTCCACAAGACCATCCTATTTTTTGTGTGAAATAAATTATTTACTTTCATTCAACTTATTTTTTCAAACACAGATGTGCATAAAGATATCGTAGTTGAGGATTTCAAATCCATTCTTTCAGCAATAAATTCTAGTGTGACTTACAGCATTAAACTTTATGAGCCTAGTAACAAAATAAAAAATATCGATGCGTAACATTAATATTGGGTCTTTGATCTAATGAGATTAACTTTTATTTCGGTTGGGGATCTCCTTTTCCTAACCCTTGGCTACGAGCCTGCCTCCTACTCATAGATCAGAAAACCGTGTCAAAACACGAAACTCGGGAATTTTGTAATTTGAGAACCACACAAGGGGTACAGACTCGCAGGATATTGCAGGTGGCGAAAATCAGTCCCCCCCCCCCCCCGTCTTTTTTCCATTCCGTTTCTTCTACGGGCAAAGAAAAAGAAGCTCGATCAGGCGACTTAAATATCCATCCATAAGGACATTTATTAGTTGAGTGAAAGTGAACAGTTTCAAGATTAAAAAACCAGTTAAATCAGAATATTAACTAATAACTACAAAATTTATTTAAAAAAAAAAAAAAAAAAAAGATAGAGAGGGAAACGACCAAAAAAAGTGAGGGGGCCCGGGCCCCCCCTGGCCCCCTGCACCAGCCGCCACTGTTCCTTACAGAATTGCAGTATATATAGTACTAAAACATATTTTGATACCATAATATTTTGATAGTTTTTTCCCCCCATTTCCCGTGTTGCATTAGAAAAGATTTTGAAATATTAAAAAATTTCAATCACTTTTAACAGCACTTTTTCATTTGTATTTAATAACTAATGTTAAAATCATGCAAATTGCCATTAATTTCAAGTATAAATATTAAATATATTTATAATGATTTGAAACATATATCTAATAGGTAAATGTTTGTTGTACATTTTTTTGTAAATTTTGTTTGCTACTCTTCATAATATCAAGTGTTTCATTATATTTATAATTAAATAATGTCTACTTTGCAAGATACAATATATGAATAATATCCAAGGTATTATAATGGATTTAAAATCATGCAAAAGTTTGCGTAATGTTGTAATGTTATATTAAAAAGAATGGTATCTACATTTGAATTCCAAACGAAACGATTATACTATTACATTTCCAAAAGTGGGTTTCGAAGTAGCATTTGTCAAATGAATCAATACGCTAACAATTCAGCAGCTATGGTATCCAAAATGTGATCAAGAATAGTTTTATTTTCGTATCATTATATTTTCAGCATTTTACTCACACAATGACAACAGGAAACACAAATAAAGCAAAATAAAAAGCAAAATTGCACAAGTATTTTAAATGGCATTTCCGTAATGAATTCTTGCTTACGAACTCGAAGCATACCGAAAAACATGCATATATCTACAAAAACATGTGAATATTCAAGAATAAAATAACGTGACTGCAAAAGGAAAATAAAGGTGCATCGAAAATCTGAGAATAAAATAACGCTACGAAAATGAAAAACTCTGCGAACTAAACCGGAGGTCTACCCCCATTGAGCACATTTACACTGCCAAACCTCCGCCGAGCTGTAAAGTTACGCCAAATTCGTAAGATTCTGACGAATAGGTTTCTAATGGAAAGAATTCTGACCAAATAACTTATCGTGACTTTCATTCTGTCCAAAATTATTCTAATGAAATCCCATTCTAACCACACCTATGGTCAGGGGTGTAGTGGAGCGGGAACGCGTGGGAACGACGATCCTTTACCTTTTTTAAAAGGGGAACGGCGTTCCCTCACCTAATTTTTTTTTTTTTTTTAATTTGTATTTTACATTTTTTCTTTACTTGACACTAAACGCAAAGTCAAGTAAGAAAACGAAAAAGTTCTTTCATTGAACTATGCTTTCGTTTTTTATCCACAATTTCAGAGCTGAGCAAGCAAGTTCAAGTATTTGCAAAACACATCATACTAGTTGCTAACACGCTTCTAGGTGCTAATTTCATTTTATTAATGGAGCAAATTTTGAAAAGGTGAGGATAGGTCTATCAAGCAAGAACTTCTCTACATTTTCATTTCGAGAAGCAGAAAATCCGTAAAACTCTCAATGTCACAATTGACATCTACAACAATCGCAATATTTTAAAATTCGTTTTGAAAACAGATTTCGAGAGGGTCTGAATTGAAATTCGATCTCTTAGGGAAATTTTTCTGAATGAAAATTGTAAAAAAAAATCATGTAAATAAAAATAAATCATGCTTAAAATGTGTTGTAGGTAATCTGTTTAAAAATTGTCGTACAAAATCTGTTTAAAAATTTGTGTCAATAATATGTTTGAAAATGTCTTATAATCCATTTATGAAGTGTCAAACAATCTGTTAAAATGGGTTGTGCAAGGGAAATTGTTCGTAAATCCATATAACTTAATAGTTTAAAAAATAATTTAAATAAAAAAAAAGTGTAAACACTTTTTTTTCTTTTCAATTTTTGAAGTGCTCGTTATCTGTTTAGAGATTATTAAAGTAATATTAATAGTATTATTTATTCTTAGTAGTCATTTTCACCTCCCCTCTCACAGAAAAAAAGTATACTTTTGCACAACGACACAACTTAGCGTTCCCACACCTTTTTATTTTACACTACACCACTGCCTATGGTCTGTAGTGTTCCTGTATGTTCAATGGATCTGAGTGATCCCGCAATTTGTACAATTGCGCCGTCCGTTATAAAAGACACATGTTAGCAAAAAATAAAAACAAGTCTCGAAATCTTTTGATATCGACTATGTTAGTGAGTTCTATCTCTAGAAACACACGTTCGTTTCATTGCACTTCTTATAGTTATTTGTAAAAAACTTTGTGTGACTTTTTCACGAACAACAAAACCCCATGGTAAGAGTTTTTGTTATGCAATTAAAATTATATCAATGAAATGGGAATTTAAAAAAAAAAAACATTGTTCCGGAAAACTATAATGTGGAGCAATAAAGATATTGCGTATATTTCTTATTTTAAATGCTGAAACAAGGAGTTAAATGTGTCCAATCATATTTATTGGTTTTTCATAAAGTCAAATTATATTAGTTACAAATTTCATTGAAAGGATA
Organism: Linyphia triangularis; assembly: GCA_963978545.1. Classification (NCBI taxonomy): domain Eukaryota; kingdom Metazoa; phylum Arthropoda; class Arachnida; order Araneae; family Linyphiidae; genus Linyphia; species Linyphia triangularis. The sequence goes on from OZ021724.1 coordinate 44,075,905, forward strand.
GGGAACTTTTAAACTGGGAGATTTACGGCTACGTTATTTTCATGTCGGTTCTGAGTGTTTTAAGAAAGACGAAATGGCCATACCTGCTTAAAAATACATTTCGACAGTATTTTACTCATAGAATATTGCAAGTGCTACTAAAATAATTGCTGTCTCGCGAAAAACAACTGGGCTTTGTAAAAATAACCTTGTAATAAATTAAAAATAATAATAATAAATATAAAAATTTAAATAACCAGTAAAATGGTCGGCTAGAAAAAGTTATGAAATGTATGGTTGCAACGAGGAGTACTTATAACGACATATTTGTCGATAATTATAGCATTATTTCACTTGGGTAAATGAAACAGAGGAAGTACAGTTGTTGATGGGCAATGTTCAAGGGAAGATGTTTCTATGATTAAAGAAGTTCGTTTTGAACTTTATACGCCCTTACCGAATTTTTACGGGAATTTTGGAGGTTTGTTTAAAATACCTTTAAGTCAGACCACAGCAATTTTGATCAAACCATTTTTTTTAACAGTTGATATTTTAAGACATAAATTGTTCAATGGCATCTACCTCATGCGTTATTTTGACCAAAGCCATAAAGACAGGTCCCATGGCTACCAATACTCCGTATTCAAAAGTTGAACATCGTAGATGAATCGATTCGGGAGTTATGACCACATACCTTTTTTTCTAGACCTCCTCCTTTTTTTTTTTTTTTAACTCAGCAAGTTCCAAAACGAGTAGCAATGCAAAAAAAGAATAAATTATTTTTTATTGAATGCAATACTTTCATGTCTTAATATTACATTTTGGGTGATTGAAATTAAAAATACATGCGTTAGACTACCAAATAGTGTTTAAGATTTTTTTTTCTACCGAATTAGCGAAAATCTTCCAGTATGGCTGTTTTAATCGAACATGGTTAAATAACTTATTGTTTTGAAAGGTTGTATCTTCAAATTATTAATCTATTATCCCCTGTATAACTCGGATCACCCTATCCTTTTACATACCCATACGTGGTAAAATAATCATCACCTTTTTCATTGACAAAGCTCCCTCAGTTTTTTGCTTTATGCTAATACATTTTTGTAGAAGAACATGAGAACTTTCTTATCAATAGTAGATATCCTCATCAAATCCTCAACAATACACGAAGCGTGATATGCGTAATTCGAAAGTCAAGGTTAATGTTCGTTTAGCATTAAAGTGCATTGTTTTTTAAACATATATTTGCAGGCAATCTATTAATAATCAGACAATTACATCTCACTACGGCTTGAAACTGAAATTAAGTAGAGTTACTTTTCCATCCACAATGTTTACTCTTTTTTGCCGGAGTAATTAATTAAAAACTTACTCTTATGTCAAAATATCCCGATCATTTAATAAAGTTTTTGAATTTCATTGATAATTTATCAAATCTAATATTTTATCGGTTTAAAAAGCTTAGAAAATAGTGATTTAAGAACAGGAATATTGAATAATAAACAAATTGGAAACATAATTATAAATAAATTATAGCTGAAATCATCCATAAACTTTCAATGAACCGAAACTTTAAAAATAATTAAAGTGCATGCTTTCTTGAGTACATGGTTTTTAAACCACAACTTCAGATATTCTTTAATTAAAATTCAACGAGCTATGCAATTATACATACTTTGAAAAAAAAAATAAAAAAAAATAGCAATTTCGCCAGCTTAATTATGAAATAATTATTTCGATGAGCACGCTTTTATTTTTATCGTTTAATCGAAAAAGAGTTTTTCTATAATGAACCCTTATATTTTGAACCGAGTTGTCTTGTAAATTTTTTTACGTGTTAGCATCATTAGTTGACGTAAGTTTTAATAGGATGGAATATTTGTAGATACAACTCCTTTTGGGATAACTTAACCTTCGAGTAGTAATTGAATTTATATATATATTTTTAAATGCATACTCTATGAATAGTGCTTACTTTCCTAATGTTTTAAATAAGCTATGTCTTTTTGTGAATCGATTCTTGAGCGGCATCATAATTTAACAGAATTTCAATAAGATAGCAAGTAGCTTTAAAATAGCAACTTCAGCAAGTCGGACACTCAATAATAAAACGGCTGATACAGTAAAACTTTTGTCTTTTGTACAATATAAGATACTGCCTATAATTATGAAACCTGCATATAAGGATACTTTGTTTGGTGATAATTCTATTCACCCAATGTATTTTGAACTTGTCCACTAAGAAAATCACTTTGTAGATGTGTATATAAAGATCTATAAAACGATAAATTCCGAATCTATGAACCAGAGGCGTACTGACCATAAGGTTGTCCGGTGCAGTCACAGGGTCGGTCAGTGTCAATAAAAAGTGGGTCGGTCCTGTTCAGAAGTTCTTCCTTAGTTTCTTAATTTGTTTTTCAATATATTTAATTCTCTTCCTTGTTTTTTTTTTTTTTTTTTTTTTTTTTTTTGTAATTTCAATGCATTCAAATGCCGATCATTCTCACACAGAACTATTAACCATTATTGAACTATTACTTCAGTTGAGATATAGTTTGTACATTAAAAATTTGCTTAAAATTTCACATTATTTGAGCTTGATGGATTATTTTGAATTTATAAAATAGAAGCACTAAGATTTATATATTATTGTTATGAATTTTTCCACTGAGGCAATGATGGCACAGTTTTTCAGATAAAAACTAGTATTTATTCTCTTCAGAAAACTCACAAAATTTATTCACAGATAACAGTGCAATCACTATTAATCTTCAATACAAGCTTCAACAAGAACAGCTTCGAATATAGCGATTATACAAGCTCACTCCAATAGGTCAACAAAGCGATCGCGATCAGCTTTCAACGAAATCCGAAGTCAATCTGAAAACTTTCCCGATCTCCGGTCTTTATATACTTGGCTCGAGAGAATATTCGCGAAATTTCCAGCCAATTCGTCGGAAAAGAAACATCTGGAAATTTCTCGATTGCTTTAGGTGTTGCCACTTTTTTCTAACCTGTATAATCGCTGTTAAAAAAATAAAATAAGATAAAAATAAATTACAATAGAATTTTAAAATAATACGTCACTATTTACACTATATACAGACAATTTGTGCAACGTTATCATATTTCTATATTTCACTTATTTTATAACTTTTAAGGTTAAATATATTAATGGTTTATGGAAACGTAGTTCACTCAAAGGAAGTATATAAATAGTAATTATTAATAATAATTAACTAAAACTAATTATGGAAAACAAAATTTAAATAATACAAAAATTTAAGTAAAAAATGTATTAACTTTCAAAAATATTTATTAAATTTAATTATTTGATTGATTCTAGGATTTATTTTATTATGAACAATAATTATTAAAATTTTATTCATGATAATACTTAAAACTTGGGCCGGCTTAAACAAAATATCACCAGGCCGATTTTATGCCCCAGTACGCCCCTGCTATAAACAAATATTCCCAAGACAGAACAGCCATGCTTCCCACCATCCTCACAACCAGCGACGTCTGAGGTCCAGAAACGTTTAGCCATCCACCAGTCAACACCTTGGGGCGTTAACTCCTCAGACGGAAGCCTGCCATGCCACTCACCATCCTCACAACCCGATTCCTCAACAAAGTTGACAAGTTAAGTTTCCATATGTGATTTTTACCCTGTTTACAAAATAACTAAATTGAATTTTTCGTATTTAACTTCCTTCCCCAATTATCTCCTAAAAGTAGAGTAATTCCCTTTTTGGCCACTAGTGCCCTTTAAATCAATTGTATGTTATAATATATTTAACCTGGATTTCAAAAATTGTAGTAATAAAGGTTTGTGTAAGCACTATTTTGTGTATCTATTTTCTGGAGCACTATTATTGAAATTATTTCCTTTTACCTTGGTTTACACTTTACTATGTAAATTTGATAGCCACTATACGACACACTTACCCTGCCACACCATCTGGCAGAACTGCTGGTTCGGAATATTGAGGAATCATGTTTTCCTTACTTCTTTAATCGGCAGTATATTAGCAATGCAAATCCACTTAATCTATTTTCCCCAGCGTGTGCTACAAAGATACGTTTTCAAAAGGCGGCGCGTCGAAAGTGAACGAGCTCCAGTACAGCTTGTCACAGATAACGTGGCCATTATTTGAAGAAGCCGATAAATATTTGAAAACATTTCACGGTTGCACATTTCTAAGGCTTCTAATACATTTCCAGGTCGTTTCTCTTGTCGATGCAACTTTCTGCACTACATTACGAATTCACCTCTCATGAAACTTTCTTTCCACATCGTACATCGATGCCAGTTCCAAAATATCGTTTTCATTATAGGTTTCCTCATTTTGGGGAGCTTTTTTTGGTAGTAAACTTTCAAATGAATGCAAAATGTTTCTATATGCCAAAAATCTGGCATTGAGCTGAGCTATGAAAGTGCATAAAAAAAGAATATACACATATCTTCTGTAATATTCTTCAGGGCGGAGGCACGTTGCTGTGTAATGTTGGGCATCCTACAACTCGTAGCATGCATACAAGTATTTCAAAATCGTCGCTTAATTTGCTGGCTGATATAAAAGCTGTTTTCTACATTACGGCGTTTCTTTTTGATGGAATCCACAACATCCGTAGCATACATAGTCAATTGCTTTCGATAGAGCGATATTGACGTTTTGCTCAATGATTTTCTCATTGGAAGACTAAGTGAATATTTTTTGTAGAATAAACAGGAAAATAATAAAATTAAATATACGGCTCTAATAAAAAAAAAATATATAATAAATACGACCAATATAAATAAATATAATAAAAGCAATAATAATAATAATAAAAAAAAAAAAAAAAAAAAAAAAAAAAACGGCTTTAACGATTTTGATCAAAATCGCTGTGGTAATGCTTCTGAAGGTGTTCTAAACATTCCCACCTCCGAAATTCTCATAAGAATGCGCTAAAAAATTGAAAACGAGTGCCTTTAACACAGAGCTTTCTGCTCTTGAGCATCGTCCATCAACGATTGATTTTTTTACGTTTCACGCACAAACAAGGACAATGTAATGTCTATCGAATAAAGTCACAATTTTTGCCATTTGACGTTTTTTTTTAATCATTTAGTAACGCAACAGAAAGAATTGATATCCCCCAAAACACTAGACGTAGTAAAAAAAAAACACCAAGTCAGCCAGAAAAATTTATGAAATCTAATGTTTGCCGCCATGCGGCTGCGTTTAATTTCTTTGGGGTACTTGTGCACATTGAACTAAGTTGGGATTATTGAGAGGCTCCTCCATAGGCAATCAGTACTAGGCAGACTAGTTTTTATAAAATTAATCTCAATTCAGTGCCATGGGTACAAAGTAGCATAAACCTATCAAATGATATTATTTCGTAATAACATCTAATTGCTTATTTTTCATCTTGTATTATAGAAAGCTAGAGCTCAATCCATACATAAGTGAAACCAACCAAATTGATTTGGATATCAAATAAAGAGACCTGTAATACTAAATAAGTTCTAGTACGTAGGAATTGAATTACGCATATTCAAGATACGTGTTTTATAAGAAGGACAACAGAAATACTAGCAAATCAATTTGGTTGTGTCTACTCAATCTGGTATTATAATTCTACGTTTGCGCCTCATTATCAAACGAGCTTGTATCACAATTGGAATTGGGAAACTTTACCAGAAGAGTAAAAGAAGAAAGAGGAGGGGGTGGGGGGAAACTGAATGCTTTAGATTTCTGAGAGTGAGTCATGATGTTACGGTTCGATATGAAACTAACTAGACATAATCTGGATCAAAACTATCAGATAGATTCATTCGTATTTCTGCTGTCCTTTGAAAATTCGCAAGTTAGAGTTATGCAATGTTCCATATTCCTATTTTCTATCTTTAACTGTATAAAATTGTAAAGTGTGTTTCTACTTAAATAGCTTTTATCAATTTTTTTAAGTAAAATTTCTTGATAGAAATTTTTAAACTAAATTTTACTGTCATATAAATAACTATAGTTAAGAGTTATTTTGGATGTTCTTTTATAAATTTTGGAAAGTAACACTGAATCTTTTAGAGTCTTAAGGATTTCATGTAAAATTTTTGACAATTTGTAAAAGGCAACTGATATGTATTCATTGTCTTTCCAATGTAGAGGGAGAAAAATAAAAGTAAAGGAGATTATCATTTCAGCGTTCTTTAGTCTTTAAATAAAACTTAACATTACGTAACAGAAATGCAAAAAAAAAAGTGCCCATGTCTTTCACGTTTGATTAAAAATTGTTTTTAGTAATGATTGATAGTAAAAGCATACACTAATGCAAACATACATAAAGAAAATGAACACAATTTTAATGTTTTATTGAAAATTTTAATATAATTTAATATTAGTTTATATTCAGATTAAAATAGATATGTGCATTCACAGAATCTCTAAAAATATAGCAACCCTGTTTTATTTAAGATAATCTACTTTAACGATTAATAAATCATTTTTAAGTGTCAAATAACGATATTCGTACTATGCAATAGCAAAATACATATAGCAACAAAATGTCTTGTTAAATTTATAAAACACCACATCACAGTTAGGATATTCCCATATTTGTCAATTGTATATGTACATATTCGATCCAAGGAAATGCACTAAAGTCAAATATCAAATAAGAAAACAATGCCATATATAAATATGCACCGGAATCTAAATGCTTGCATTTTTCGTAAAATTGTTTTCACTTTATCTTAAGTGACAAATTGTTATCACCATGAGGTGGCGTGTACGTTCTTTAAAAATTAATTGCAAACAAAGAGGAATGTTCGAATTTAGAAACGGAGAGTCACATGAAAGCTCATTATTAACACAAAAGGCCATTCTTGTTGATCCAACTTTCAGGGAAGTTTACTACAAAGAGAATCTAGATAGTTGAAGATCATTATAAGTTACTATGCTGCCATAAGAGTACAAATACATTGAAGCTATGAAAATGGCAGGGATTTAGTTGTATGTAACTATAATTACCAGCAGTATCATTGAAATTCTTCAGTATGTTTAATGCTCTCAACCCAGATTATAGAACAATTGCCTAGCGCTTCTTAAAAATGGTGCGGGCGTTTGCCACCTCAACTTTAGCAGGAAATATTTCAGGAATTTCTCCAGGAATGATATATTAAGTACAGGAAAGGAACTTGAACCTATAACTTTAATCACGAACAAGCGATGATTGCGATCAAACAATTGTGGCTTAATTCTTTTACGTGTTAAATTAAATTGATTCCACGCGGAAATGATGATTATGAAACGGCATATGTATATGTTATATACTACACAACCTCATTTTGGTACATATTTCACAACGGTTTGATATCCTGAGGCTTTACTGTGTACGTCCACTTAAGTTATGATCTTCCGACAAAGTCTTTCCTTGCTCTATAATACCAAATCTAGATTTTCCTGACTACCGACATAATTAGTTCAAAACCCATTCCTTTTTGTCCCATTTCAAAACTCTCCATTATCACTAAATTAGTTTTAAAATGAATTGTCGGTATAACACATTCATAGGTTTTGAAGTAATTTTTAGGCGTTGAGAGTTAATTTTTATATATTGATAACGGCAAATATAGCATTTGGAAGGGAAAGACTGTTGTATTCTCATAAGCATGCGGATTTTATAAGACAATGCGGGATCCAAAAATGTCGCCCTATATCCAAATGAGCTGATAGGAAATCCAGTCATGCGTACAACAACATGGCATGCCATACACACAGTTCAATTTGATATAGTGTTTCGTGAAATAACAAAAGCTATTTTTGGCATTATAGGAGTCTGCATATCAGAAGAACGATTGTCGCGAGTGCGATGATGTTTATGAAGAAGGGAAGTTGGAAGTTTGTGGTGGCCGCGTTGCACCCGTCTGAGTTACAGGTGTACACACATCCCTTGTACTCTCTTTGGTCGCCTTCGTGAGTGTGAAATTCACAGTAATTTCCCAAATCACGATCGTGGCAAAAACGCCGTGTGCCAATTACACCTGAAAAAAGAAAAAAGTAATATAAAGTAACGGTAAGAAGCGTAAGGGATAATCTGATCTAATTTTTAATTTAACTCATTATTTTATGACAAATTTTGTGTACTAAAAAATTCATTGGTTTAATAATTAGGCAGAAAAATTAAATATCAACGACAGGAAGGTACGACAAAGCCGATTGCAATTTTGGACAGGAAAAATCCATATTTGCCCTGATGTTTATAGAATTTAGGTACTGCTATTTTAATAGAAACCCACTTTTATAGAAAACAAAGCCACATTTCGTAGTATTAAAATTATAGTTGGGGGGGGGGGGGAGAGGGGGGGAGCATTTAACGTGAATGATCTATTATTATGTAACTGGAAAATTGGCTTTTAAATTCCGTAATGAGAGATTTAATTTGACATTCAACACAGTAAATCACAAACGGAGGGACATTGTTCAAGCCCAAATGTAAAAATGCTCGCTAGGTGGCGACATAGTCGTTTTCTGTAACCATCATCTGTTTGTTTAGTTATTCTTCAGACAGTCACCTTAAGTGATGGAATGAAAGGTCTACTCAATAATTTAGAAACTAAATTAATATAACCTCAAAGAGTAATGTGTCATATTTTTTGCGTCCATACACTTCTTTATAGACACTTTGTACTAGTTTTCCACGATAGTATAGTATTAAAGTAAATTAGAGTTGTTGCAATGTCAAAGCAAAATACAATTTCATGAAAATAAAACCCTCATTAATTGAAAAGACCATGGGAAAGACAAATTATGTAAATTTTTTCATGAAATTAAACTATTAGTGTCATCTTATCGCCTATAAGGTTAACTTTGATGGTCATTTTTCTAAACATTTGACGGATATCATTTTCTATACAAAACAACGTCAGTACATGTAAAATTAGTCATAAGAATAGCATTACAATGCTCTTTCTGAAGTAATAGTTTCATTTGAATTTTTAAAAAAATGTACTGCCATGGCCTAAAGTTGTTTATCTATAGATCCTTTATTTATCATCTTTTTGTATAGAAATACTTTCAAACATTTTACGTAATTAAACATTTAGATGACTTCTATGCTTTAATTTACTGAAGACATGCAATAAAGATTTGGTTGCTTGGCAACAATAATACTCTCTCATATGGAAACCTCTTTAAAGAAAAAGGCATTTTTCTCTTAGATCTACCGAACAGGAAAATTGCAATATATAACGACAATTAGTGTTTTCGTTTTTCTTAAGATTGAATTTTCTTCATGTCATATCCACGTTCAATGAAACGTATTCGTCTGCCTACTTGGTGTCTGTTAATATCAATGTGCAAGTTTGATTTCCAATTTTTGAATATTCTTCTAGACAGGATTACAAAATTTAATCTTTCGAATCGCATTTTGTAAAGTTAAGATAGATGAATATAACATTAACTTACCCTTATAAATTCCGGTAGTTTTGATGCAAAATCTAGCTTCGAACACATCTGCACATGACTCGGGCCTTAAAGGATTAGGTTGCATAAACTTTTCCAAGCAATCTAGTGTTTCATTTGAAGAACAGCGGTAACATTCAATACCAATACCTAAAGCAAAGAGAAAGATTGTTAGTCTAGAAATGTTGTGGAATATTGATTTATACCTTAATACTCACAGTCACAACACAATATTTAAAAAAAAAAAAAAAAATACAGTTGAAAATTCAAACACACACGCATAAAAACAACGAATCCTCCCTGTTTTTTTTTTTTTTTTTTTTTTTTTTTTTTTTAAATCACTGCCTCAAACTAACAATATTTACTAAAACCTCTTCTCCTTGCGTTGTAACCCATTTTAGATGAAAACCTCAAGCAAATTGCAACAAAAGGTTTTAAGGTTTTTTAGACTCGGAAAAATGTCATAAACAACGTATCAAAAGTCTATAAAAATCTAAGTTACGGAAGCCCGCCATATTGGCCATTTTCCGCCATCTTGAATTTCTCTCGTAATAGTAAAATGTCCATAATTATTGCTACAGGGCTCCGATTTCCTTCAAATATGTACCCAACAGTGGCGGCTCGTAGCTCGTGGTCGAAAATGTTAGTGCAGACTTACCAATGAGATTTTAAACACAATTGACAATTTTGTGTTTTAAATTATGATTTTAAAAATCGGATTTTTTTTTTGCATTTAAAAGTACATAATTAGTAATGATGTGTAGAAGAATTTTTAAAAGTTTTATTTAAAAATTAATTAACCAATTAACATTTAACTCGTTATAATTAGCATACTTTTGAATAGTGATTATTCGAGGTTTTTTAGAGCCGAGAAAAGAAATTATGGTTGGAAATTGTTCGTAATATCATTCTTAATGTTATGAACCGCCATCCAGTTTTTAGAATATATAGTTTTGTAATAGAGTTTTTTCAACAGAAAAAAAAAAAAAAAATCGCAAATTTTCTAAACTTTTGCATTTAAAAATCTAGCAAAATTCATTTTCTTTTCCGATCAATTTGAATGAGGTTCAAAACATCTAACAGTTCATGCAGATTTGAATTCTCAAATCATTTTCCAAAAAGATTATCAAACTTCAGTTATCACTGATAAAATGAAGTTTCACGTGCCAAAAACACGATTTTTTAGATAATGAGTTTAAAATATTAAAATTTATTTTCAGAACAAAATAGTACTTTAGACAAATGAAATAGCTATCTAGCCTTCAGATGGTACCATTATCTTGCAAAAATTACATCATGAGATTATTTTAGAGTAGAAATTCACAAGGGCAGCCGAAGTCGGAAAACGGCTGATCTAGCTGTCACGCTATGCATTAAGTGGAGGGAAGGCTCTATTGGATTCCATTGGTTACCATAGCAACGTCGCCGCCGCAACGCGTTTCAGGAACACAGGCTGCCGTTCGGAGGAAGATCACCTTGATTGGAAACGTCCCTCCCCTCCCCCCCCCCTCGTGAATTGAGTTTTGTTGCAAGATCGTTTGCTGTTTATCGGATCTTTTTTCATTTGCCATGGAAATTGGATCTTTATTTTAAAAAAAATGTAAAATATACAATTTTAGTTTTGAACTAATAAATTTAGATGCAGCCCGTCTGCAGTGCACGAGCCGCCACTGTTACCAAATGAAAGGGTTTTTAATGCTTAACCTTATCAACTAGAAATACTCCCTGTTGAAACAACTATTTGACAGAAACAGAATTTAAAAGTATTTTTATTTGTTTGTTTTGATTTCTTTTTAAATCATAAATTAAAATCTTTTATCTTCTATAATAATAAAACAAGCTGTCTTCAAATAGAGATACAGCTCTGAAATTGTCAACATAAGTAGTTTTAGCCCTCTCATTGTAGTTTTGAAAAACAGAATTATAAAATTTTGATGACTTTTTTAAAATTAATTTTTTTAATTAATTAATAAATATTTTACAAAACGATTTCTAATAGGGCTACAGCTATGAAATTTTCAACCTAAGTAGTTTTGGCCTTCTAAATTGAACTTTTGAAAAACAGAATTTTATAAAAATTTTTTTAATGAACAAATATTTCTCAAAACGATTTCTAATAGGGCTACAGTTCTGAAATTTTCAACGTAAGTAGTTTTGGCCTTCTAATTGGATATTTGACCAAGAGTAGCAAGAAATAAGTTTCGATCATTAGGGCAATTTTGTGGTAACTAATCTGTTTCGGAGGGGACATTTTCGTTCATTTTCTATTTCTTATTTAAAAAATGTAAAGCATGTTATGTTTTTCATATTTTTAATAAATTACTTGTGATAAGCTATTAAAACAATAAATAGTAATTTTTTTGCATAAATTAATTTATTAAAAAATAAAAACAAATGGAAAATTTAAAGTTTTTCTTAGTTCACTTATCAGCTGGAATCTCTGTTCTATCAGTATAGTTCGATTAGTAAAAAATAAAAAAAAATAAAAATCGAATTATTGATTATTTAGTTACTGAGAAAAAGAGTATATATATATATATATATATATATATATATATATATATATATATATATATATATATATATATATATATATATATATATATATATATATATATATATATATATATATATATATATATATATATATATATATATATATATATATATATATATATAAAAAAAATCTGAAATCTATTTCACTTATAATTTACTTTTTGAAATTATGTTTCCAAATTGCGGAGGGGACATAAATGGCCATTTCGTATAAAGCACGAAAAATTACAATTTGTACTTTAAAATGTTAGTTTTTCTTCAAAGCGTTCATTTGTAGATATTAGCTACACATTCTGAAAATTAGTAATCGAGTTTTTTTCCCATCAAATGTTGATTCAGCCCAGTTTTGCATGACTTGTGAATTGTAGATCCAACTCCCGTTTCTTTTTCAGAAAAGCAAACTCTGTTCCTGATTAATTGCATTTTTTGAGAAATAAAACTTCAACGCTTTTCTTTTTCAATTACAGTAACTTGTGTTACAAATAATCTATCCTTATTTCTAAATCTCTTAAGTTTAATTACAACAAAACTTCCTAATGAGGTGCAGGTGTCATTTTGATGTAAATCCTAAGTTATATAATCTTTTTTTCCCCCTCATATAAACATGGTGAATTTGACATCTTCTGTAAGTGAAAGTGGTGAATTACTCAAAATTACTCATTTATATTTATCCAAAGGTTTACATAATTAAGAGTGCGAGGTACAGATTTCCTCCATAGACTTTTGAGATGTGACCGATGCACAGTTAAGTATGAATGCGCCTTTTGTAATGAAAAATAATATGTTTTTGCTTACTTGTTTTGATTTTATTAAAACAAGTAAGCAAAGTAAGCAGTTTTGAATAATCTCAATATATTTTTGTCTAGAACACAGTCTACTAATGGTCATCTCTCTCAAAAAATAATTGTACTTTCTTTCAAGTTTCTGGTAAAGTAGATGATCTTGTCTTTTGGGTATGGCAAAGTCTTTTCCAAAGCTTGTCTGGACATTTTTAAAGTTGGTTAGTGCAGTAAATGATTTTTCTTTGATGGTGACAAATCTGCAATTACTTTAGCTATTGCTGGAAACTTTTTTTCCGATACTCGTGGTAATTTTAGTTTCACTTTAGCAACAGCTTTTCCCAAGTTCTGATGGAGAGGAATAGACTGGAGAATTTTCTTACCGAATTAAGCACCCCTTTCTCCAGTTTGCCTTTCTTAATCTTTCTTTTTTAATAGATATTTCTAAAGATGTCTTCATTTTAGATTTTCCTCTAGCTGATTTTTTTCCATCTTAAACGCTTCTTGGCTTTCAGTTCTATTTGAAATTATGGACTTAAGTTTTTTTAAACTAGCGAGATCTTTTTGTTGGTGTTTTTTCCATATTTAAAAGACTATTTCTTATTTAATACTTTATTGATTGAATATTAAGTATTTTTAATAAATAAAAAAATTATACGTCAAATTATTTTTAGAAAGTAGTCCATTATTCACATTTTAAATTTGCATTAACTGCATACACTTGTGCTTATCAGTCCAGCACAGTGGCGGATCTAGGATTTTCCTGAGGGGGGGGGGGGCGCAAGATTGTGCCTTAGCCAGGACAGAATTGAATATTAAAAAAAAAAGCAAAAAAAAAAAAAAAAAAAAAAAAAGCTAGGCAATGTTTAAAAAATATGCTTTAAGTTAATCCATAGCCATTGATTGACCCCCAACCTCTTTCGTCACATTTCTGACTTGTTATTTTAGCGTAAGGTTAGCGTGGTAGCGGTTAGGTATCTTATCGCGTTAACACTACCCTTTTGTTTTTTCATTATCTGTTTTATTTTAAAAACAAATTGTATTAAAAATGTATCGTGCATTTTAAATATTTTTGTAAGCTACATCCCCAGAGGTATAGATTATACTGAAGAAATTCCAATGAAAGTGGGAACTTGCTACTATTATTTGTGACTAACTGACTAAGTATAAATCCTATACTATACTTACATCAAACAGGGAAATCAGTAATTGTACATCAAAATTTAACATATTCATAACACATTTATGCAGTGAGCTTAGTAAGTAAAAATACCTTGTTTTACTGGATAATCCATTGCTACACAAGTAATCTAAAGTAATCAGGGGAAAAATTGTGTTTCAAAGAGAACGTTTTACTAATAATTATAAGTATTATTTTTAAGAAGGCAATTGCAAAAAAAATACAATTTAAACATTGAATAATTAGCACAAAACAAATTCCAGTCTTCCTTTTTTTTTTGATTTAGCAAACTATACTTAGTTATCTTATACTTATCCATCTATGGATAATTATAATAGAGTAGTTAATAAAGAAAGAAAAAACACTACACGATGTAAATGTTAGTGTATTAGAAGAGCCGAATCTTGCTTTATTATTTAGCTTAAATATGTCAAAGTCTAATATTTTTTTAATAGGTAGAAGTTCTCTATAGCATCGAATATAAATTGTTTTATATTTCTTGATAAATCTCACTTGTTGACAGTTCATTTTCATATTTTCTACTCTTGTTCTTCAAAATTTTATTTTATTTTCAACTTTTCTGATACAAAATCCTTTTTTTCCAATTCCTGGCTTTTATTTCAGCCAATCAGAGCATTTTTTACATAGATACAATGTTACACTTATGTAGTCCAGTGAAAAAAAAATGTGCCACCTACGTGTATAAATAATTTATTCATAAAAGTAAAATTTTTATATAAATCATTTAATACATACCCAAGATTTATAGTGTTAATAGAAACATGAGTAAAAGTTTCTTTTAGTGAAAATCTCCGAAACTTGATAGAATGAATTCTCTTTGACTATCTGCCAAGTTTCAGCTTGATTGGATGGCAGCTAGCAGGGGCGGATTTAGAGGTCAATCACGGGGGGTGCGATTATGACCGTGAGTGGTTACAGTCGTGGTAATAATTTTTCAACTTGGAAGAGAGGGGGAGGGAAGGGGTATCATCAATTAGTATGATACTACCAGGGTTCAATGGGAATAAAAATTAGAGGGCTTGACCATCCTCTTTTGCGTCCCATATAACAAATTACCCCGAAAATGTAATAAAAAATTACATTATAAATATTTAGTATTTTTTATTAGAAAAAGAATATTTAAGAGTTCAAAAAAATATCTCATGCAGATCAGGTGAAGTGTAAAAAGTTCAACAACCCTGAAAATTCAACTTTTTTTATGCAAGTTAATTAACCAATATATTCAACATCATAAATAATTTAATGCAGAAAAGAGGCGGCAGATCTTTTAACGACTTTAGACAATACTGCAGGTACATTAAACTCTATATTCATAAAGTTTTAATAATTTCCAAAGTTAAACAATGCTTTTCAACTGTGTTTGACATCACATTAGTAAATTAAAATATAAGTTACATAAACTTGAGACTATACACTATAATATTGATCCTTGCATTCAAATTTGATACGGCATTATTTACTGTTTCCATATTTTCCTTTATTTAAATGAAATCGAGGGTTTGGCGATATTTTTATGTGGGAAGAGAGAGGGGAAAAAAAAAAAAAACTGGGAAAAAACGCCGAAACGCGAAAATTGGTGATGATATTCAATAGACATTACATTGTCATTCCTTGTACAAAAAACAGAAAAATATCAATCGTTGATGGGCGATGCTCAAGGTTGAAAAGCGAGTGTTAAAGGCACTCGTTTTTCAGCTTTTTCCGCTTTTATCAGATTTCTATGGGAATTTCGGTTGGGACGATTGCGCAACCTTAATCGTAGGTCCCATGGCTACCACTAACCCGCACACCAAATTTGACTATCGTACGTCAATTCGATTAGGAGTTATGCTGACCACGTACAGATAGACATTTTATCTAGACCACTTTTTTGAAATCGGGATGTTTTAAAACCAGGGGAAAAAGGAAAAAAAAAATCGATTTTTTTTTTTTACTAAATGCTATACACTTTCATTGCCCTATGTAAACATATGGGTAACTGAAAGTAAAAACGTGTTTGGCTATGATTCTCAATATTTTGAAAAGAAGTACAAAACAACATGGAACTCACTTTAAACTGTTAAGGATAAATTACATTTTTATAATTTAAGAAAATAATTTCGTTTGACAATGTTAAAGGGTTTTAAGGATTTTGCATATGAAAGGGTGTAGATATAATGCTTATTTCAGTAAAATCAGTTTATTTTTATAAGAATGAAATATTTTATTACAATCTATTCAAATATTACTTTGATAATTGCACACAATATCGAATATCAGTGTGCACGATAAGTCCCTTCTTCGGATCATTCGGACAAAAATGAAATATTTAAACATTTTTCGGAAAAAACAAAGATCTAAACAAATATTGTTGATGAAATATTACATTTTGTGAAATAAGTAAAATTTAAAAAAAAAAAAAAATCTTACCAATGTTAGGTCACCTTAACCTTAACTCTACATATTGATGCACTACTAAGACTGCTCTAACTAAATTAACATATATTCGAACTTTATAGTAAAAAAAGAGTGAGTGCGTTGACCTCAATGGGCGTGTGTGTACAGTTTTTTAGTAAAAAAAAAAAATTATCTTTGAAAATAAGATAGTTTTTACTATGGCGCTCTCAAATTTTTTATTTATTTATTATGTAAACTTTCTTTTCTTTTAATTGGTTAAATACGCATCAACAATATTATCAAATTCTATAAAGATTTTCTGTATTAATCCAGTATAAATTTCTTTTAAAACTTTAATATAATTCTGATTTGGTTAGGGGGTTACTAATATCAAAGGGTACGTATGCTTTATTTCTGACATCCGCGAAAGTTTTTAAGGTGCAGGCGGGCCATAATTAAACTGGTGTTGTTTAGATCAGTCCGGAGTCTGTAGAAATTAATAAATCTTTTTGAAATTTTGTATTAGTACTGCTGGGAAAATCTGGTAATGCTGTTTAAACATTATCATAAAATTTTTGAAATGAAAACTTTAAGATATAACTGTTTGGATTTTTGCTAATTACGTTTCAAGAACAACAATATATTTAAAACTTCATTGGATTGATTTCATTTTGATTTATTATTTCATTTATAAGGAATAACATGTAAAACTAACAGCCATATAAGCCCTTTTCATCTTAAAGCTTTATATTTTCCTTTAGTTGCAAAAATTCTCTAAATAGATAGATTTTAATTATATCCAACCTGTACTTTAATATAAATTTTAAGATTGCTTTAACATAACACTATATTTTCTTTTATAAATATGATTTAAGGGAACTTAAATTAGGAAAATGTACTCAAAGACCATCTTAAACCGTCAACACACAAATCCTCATATTTAAAAAAAAAAAAATTTAAAAAAAAAGAGCAGATTTTTTAAACAAACAGCTTTATATCATCTGAAAATTAGTTTAAATTTCTGCATTATATTCAAATAAAATTCCAAACTAAATTAGTTACAGCAGGTAAAATTGTAATAATAATAATAATGTTCATATAACCATAGAACCTGCTTTTTCCTCACAAGTAGCATCTCAAATCGGTTACATATTGTGTCTCATATTAGACATTATCAGTCATATTACCATCAAGTTTGAGTCACACTTACAAAAGCACATTTGAAATTAGAATTAGAAAGAAAAGAAAGAAACAAAAAAAAAATACATTTAAAAAGATTTTAACATTAACTGATTTAAATTATTTGTAAGTCATCGGTATTGTTCCCAATATTTCAGTCATTCATATTTAAATAATAAATTCATACAAAACAATTTTGACTTTTATTTAACAGAACAAATGAAAACTGCCAAAAGCTGCGAATGAGCAATATTTACAAATTTGCAATCTAAGCTGACTAGTTTTACAATTATGTTAAATTACTTGATATTCTTCTAGTAGCAATAAATGTCGTTGTATGGGATATTTCCAGGCACAAGTGCTACATGATACTGCACCGGGACAACGTTAGATTCTGATTAGTTTATTTATCAAGCAAGGAACATCTACCAGATGGTCTTTCAAGGGAAAAATGGACTTCATATACATCTTAAATAAGAGAAACCTCGGAAAACTATCAGGAAGTAGCTCACCAATCGATTACTAGTCAAAATTTTTAAAGTCTTTACTCAATTTGAAAACAGACTACAGAGCGATAAATATTGCTCGACCCGGTGACTTTTCGTATGGTAGGGGAGTATACCTCTTTTGTGAGTGAGATTGGAGCATAGCAACATTTAAAAACGTGCTAGGCTATGATCCTCAATATTTTGAAAAGAAGTTGAAAACTATATGGAACTCACTTTAAACTTTTAAGGATAAATTACATTTTTATAATTTAAAAAAGTAATTTTGTTTGACTTTATCACAGGGCTTTAATGATTTTGCATATGAAAGGGTGCAGATACAATGGGTTAATCCAATAAAATCAGTTCATTTTTATAAGAATTAAATATTTTATTACAATCTATTCATATACTGATGGTATTGAATTGAGAGTTACGTTGATAATTACATAAAATATCAAATATGAGTGTGTAGGATAAATCGCTACTTCTGATCATTCGGTCAAAAATGAAATATTCAAACATATTTAGAAAAAGAAAATGTCTAAACTAAAACAAATTGTTAATGTTATATTACATTTTGTAAAATAAATAGTAATATTACAAAAATCTTATCATGGTTATATATTACTGTTAATTATCTTGCACTGCCATACCAATTGAAGAAACAAACAATCTAGACATAGCATGCACCCTCCAACTCAAGAAAGAATGACCATTCCATTTACTTCCACCCCAGAGTAGAGGCGTAGAGGCATGTTAGTAATTTTGCAACTCGCATGTGATATGGGATATGGGGCAATGTCACGTGCAAGGGAGGGGAGGGACTAGTATGACCCCTCAAATTTTATTACTTTGTTTGTGTCCTTCAAATTCAAGGTCACACAAAGGGGTCATTTTGTTCCCTTCCCTGGGCTGTTTTAAGATCTTTAGGAAAGAATGAAGAGAAACTTCTTGGTCCTAATTTAGCCATAGTATCTTGATCGGAACTTAAGTTCTTGCAATATTTTGTAGAATTGCAATAATGCTATAGTGCCGATTTGATCAAAGCTTTTTCTTAATTATGAATTAGGCATTTTATTTTCCAATTACAATTAAAGGATTTTTTGTAAAGCTATTTTAGTGCATGATTTTTTGTACATCGAATGAAGTTTAGGGGGTGCGATGGCACCCCGATATTAAACCTTTATAATTAATTGGCCTCTGATCAAGGAGAAAATCGTGGTGAAATTGAGATATTTTTAAATGGTCCTTCAAAATTCATTTTTTAATTTGAGAATCACACAAGGGGTGAAGATTCTTTGAGCTGTACATTGCAGGTCAACACAATCCCGATCTACTCGTCCTTTTTCAAGCCCATTCCTTCTACGGGTAACGAAATAAGGAGTTAGGTTAAGTGGCTTAAAAATCTGTATTAATGAGGCAAGAAGAATGTCATAAAAAGCTTAATTTTGTTTGCTGATTTCCATCGATATTAATATTAAGTAAAAAATAGATGTTACAATAATTAATGAAATTTAAGGTTTTTTTTTTTTTTTTTTTTTTTTTTTTACTTTGAACTCGGTGAAACTGCCATTTAAAAATAATTTAAACGAGATACTTCATGGGGGGTGCGGTCGCACCCCCCGCACCCCCCCTAAATCCGCGCCTGGCAGCTAGTGGGTTAGTTATCCTTTCACAGATTTTCCCGCCACAAATAAACAAAATCAAAAGTAGATATAAAGGATAAAGTAAAAAGCAAACGATAGAAACCAGGAGTAACAAAATTTTATGTTAATTTTTTAAGTTAAAGGAATGCAAGTCAGTGGGATCCAGTGTGGTAGGTCAAATAGTTCATTTTAAAAAAATGAATCCATAAATACAAAGTTTTTATGGTATCCTTTATATTCCTTGCCAATTTTTATGTACAATTGCAATTTACTTAAGCTATTTTGATCTGAGATTCAATTTTCATGGTGTTTGATGACCACTGCGAAGAAAATCATCAATTCCGTCTCTTTGACTAATTTTTTTTAAATTTTTTTTTATTTTTTATTATTAATTTTTTTTTGTCCGAAAACATGGTTATTGTTATTGACAACAAGTTATTTTAGTTAGATTTGATAACAAGAGGATTAATTAGTCCTCCACGGATTTATTCCTCACAGACACACAAAATCGAAGTTAATTTAAAAAAGGGTTTAAAAATTAAGCCACTAACAACAAAGATTAACTTACTTTTCTCGAAGAAAAGTATTCCCAAGCATATGACAAAAATGGGTAATGACAGGTGCATTTCCAAAAATCGCTATAGAATAACTTTCTTAAACTATTTTTTGAGTGCCAAACACAAAGCAATTCTTTTTAAAAAGTCCTCCACGCCAGTAAGGCGTTCTTTCTGACTTCTCGTAACGATTGCTTTCATTTTTAAATCAAATAAATAGTATTTATAATTTCAGAATAGAAAAAGAAACGCTAAAAAAATGTGTTCCCACTTACTTTTTGTCGCTTGGATGCATTTATGTATTACAACCTACCCTACTCTTTGGTTAACTTCGGAAGTGTACAGTTTGTAAACCGAATATAAGTCTCAACACTCTCACCACGCGTTCAAAAATTTCTTCTCCTTGTGCTAACTAGTAAACCACACCACAACCATTTAAAAGAGGGCTTCAAGGACAAAGACCCAGAAGGGTAGAGATGTTATCTCATTCAGTGTCCAGTGATATTCCTCCCCACGTCCATCCCTTGTGCGAAATCAGGAGAGAAAGATGACATCCGGTGTATTCCCCCTCCCTTCCCCCTCTTGTGATCGTCTAAAAGTTAGAAGTTCAGAGAGGAAAATTCGCTTTGGTTTCGGCTCCTTATTGTTACAAAATAAAAGTAAACAATTATTATTTTGTAAAAGAGTTTTTACCTAACTCAACTCCAACTCCTATGGTAAAGTGTTGTGGAGATGTCTTCAAAGTCCAGGGGGTGGAGGTTTGATTACTTGTACAGTCTTCTAACGTCCGTTTGAATGGGAAGGGAGAGGGCTATAAAAAGAACCTTGAACCAAAAATAAACTCTTTTTTGGGGGAGGGGGGGGGGGGGGGGGCTTTTTTCGGAAATTAGACGAAGGTCGAAATATACTCGTTAAGTGAACTTATTAAAAAAAAAAATTAAATTTTTTGTGTGCCAATTATAAAAAAAAGAAAAAAAAAAAAAAATAATAATAATAATAATAATCTGAGGAGGGGGCGCGCGCCCCCCGCGCCCCCTGGCTGAATCCGCCATTGGTCCAGCAACTATGACCTATTGTGGCAACTTGGGTCTTCAAGTGTAAAAAAAAAAAAAAAAATTTCCCTTGGTAGCTACAATCTAGTGGACACATTTAAAATTCCACTTTGCTAGTAAGTTTAGGAATTCACATATCAGAAAAAAATAATATGTCCCCTCCGCAACAATTTTTGAAAATTATTATTTAATTAATAAGAAATTATTTCATCCAGGGATTTACATGCTAAAGCTCAACATACATTTTTAAAAGTAGAAATAAATTTGTTTGATAATTTTTTATTTTTATTGTTTCAAAGTAAAAAAAAAAGAGGAAAAAAAAAAAAAAAAAAAGGTTAATAATTGTTGCGGAGGTGACACCACACTTTAAACAAATGTAATTTTTTAGAGTCTAGTAATAATATTTTAAATCAAATATATTTAGCTTCATGCATTAAAAATTTTGCTTATGATTAAGTTTTAAATCACAAGTAAAATATCCTTTAAAATAGGAAAATCCATGTCACAGCAGTGTCCCCTCCCCAACAGTAAAATATCTAAATTTTACTTTAAAAGTTTAAAAAATCATACAAAGATGTTTTAAAGAAAATACCTATTAGATATCAAAATACCATTTATATTGAGTAAGATAGCACCTGATTTTTTTCATTATTTCAAAATTAATTTTTGAGATGATCAGAGCCAATTACCACGGAATTATTGTCCATTAGAGATCATGCTCATTTCAAATTCATCGAAATTCTTTGAGTTAATTGATTAGTTAAACGTCGCAAGGGCAAACAATTTTTGATGAATAACTTTTAAAAAATCAAACTAATCACTAACCAATTGTACTGGAGAGGAGCCAATAGGATTAAAAAAACATTTTCCACCGCTAAGTTTTTGATGTAGAATTTTAAAACCAATTTTCGTAGGATTTCATAGAACATTGAATAAGATAATGTGTGTCAAAAGGGCAGGCAGGAAGAACGACTTGCGGTTGTTACCATGGAGATAACAAACGCAACAAAGGAACAAGAGATTTGAATTAAGGGGAGGATTATAAGACGAACTATGTTAATCAAGTGTGATACGTCCTTTGTTACATTTAATCATACAGAGAGTATAAAGCACTAAAATATAGAATAAAGATGTTGATGATTGATTGCAGTACAAGTATGTGATAGCTTATGAATAAAACCGTAAAATATAACCATTGAATGTTTTATTCTCCTGAGAGTTTAAATATAATATAAAATGGATATAGGGTTAGGTAAGGTTCCCTTTGGTCTCCTTCCGAATCGACACATGCCAGAGAGTGAAACTAGAAAAGAAAATATATGATAAAACTAATCAGTTCTAATTCAAGTTTGTATTTGGAGAAAATCTGAAAATGGCTGTTCTTGGCAATGAAACCTGAGACGCAATGTTTCCAGACACAAAGACTGAAATATGCGGCCTGATATAGATTAAAAATAATAATAATAATAGACCCGAATAAGATTAAAAGCAATGAATTGTTGCTTACTAGGCGGAGATCTCAAATTGATTAATTCTTGCCAAGATCGTGCTTTCTGTTCAGAACGGGATGCATTAGTTAGCAAAAATTTGTCAGTAGTTCTTTTTATTCGGGTGAGTTGCTGATCAACAAACCTAAGCAAATTAAATGGGCTAAAACAAATGCAATATACACACGTGGTAATATCGGATAAATAAGTTGCTATCCGATTACCACCGCGTGTTGGTCCACCTTGGAAATTATGCACCTAGCCATAATTAGACATGGTATAGTGTGATAAAAAGAAAATTTCCTCTAACGAAAAGGAAGTGGACGTCGTTCTACACCATTATCTCTTGACTACACCGCTGTTAATTAAGAATGTTTATTAATGAAGCCATTAATATTACTAGTGTATTGTGTTGCATAGAAATAACTGCCAGAATTCGTTTTGTTACAAAGATCCCGGAGTATGGTGTCGTTAATATGTAAGCTGAGGAAAAAGTTTTGCACCGCTGATACCGATTTGAAATCCAGCCAAATTTGCCCCTATCAATTAATTTGCAACTGTATTTAATGAAAATTATGAATTTTTACAGTGCATTTGCTTTTAGATAAAAAAAAAATGTCTCTTAGATTCAATGACAAAAACAATACGCCTAACACGATCCTATTTCCCAAGAAATAAAAAATTGTAAAACTTAGCTAAAAAACTGTTTTGGTGTACTGGCGTGCCAAATGGTCTGATGGATCGATCTAAATGAGGAACATCCAAATGTTTCACTTACAATATAGTCACAACTCTGAAATTTGTTACCAAGGGGGAAAGCACAGATAAAATAAGCTATTCTGAACTAACTTATTTTAAGGGGGTTGAAACTTTTTAAATGAAGAATATCCATGTCCCACTTCTAATGTAGTCATATCTTTGAAATTTGATATAAATATCAACAAGGGCAATCATAGAAAAAGTGATTCCTATTTCAATTAACTTATTTTAAAGGGTCGAAACAATCCATCCGAGTAATTGAGGAGACTAGAAATGGAAAACGACGAAAGTACCCCCCCCCAAAAAAAAAAAAAAAAATCGAAAATCCTTTTTTCTTTTTTTTTTTACGGAAAAATGTCCAGAAGACCAAGCTAAACAAACTGGAGAACTTCCAAAGTGCGAACTCAGTAGTAATAGTTCAAATTCATCTGGTACTTAGACATTGCATTAGGTACCAATGCGAAAGTTTTTCATTTTTTGGCTCACCTGAAAAATTTTCTTTTTGGACTTGAGTCGTTTTCTATTTCTAGTCCTCAATTGTTAACAACCGAACAATGTCTGACTTTCAATATTGTTATGACTTTGAAATTAGGTATCAGGGTCAAGTATAGATAAAGTAAGCTATTCCGATCTTGGTTTACTAATTTTTAAGGGTCAAACGTACGAAATGGGAAATGCATGAATGACTTTTTATCGTCAAAATACACTATTGCACATTGTAAAATTTCGTAGCGAGGCACGGGTATTCAGCTAGTAATAGTGTAAAAGTATGTGTTTTCTAACGGGTAATTAGAAAGTGTTAAAATGTGCTTTTGTATTTTTTTTGGATTTATGGTCTTTTTACTTATGACGGCAGAGAAGAATTCTTATTTCATGGAGTGATCGGTTGTACGACAGATCTATATAGTGTGCGTGGTTCATCTAAGAAACTAAATAGAAATAGTGACAGAAATACTGTCACTTTTATCAGTTATAAATCGGTTTTGTGTGCGAATAAAAAACCGCTTCGTAATAAATTCCGTTCAAAGAATTGCAGATCACAATCAATTAATCAATACGACGGTTACTAAGACTACTGATAAAACACCCGTAATGATAGACGGATAATTGAAAAACAGACAACCACACAAGTAAAAAATCACCATCCACGACCATGTTGACCTTACATTAACAGAATCCTTTCAAAAGAAAGAAAACTGATCCTAGATGATGACGCGACCTTTGACGAAGGTTTACAGCATTTCGACAAAAATGCATTCTGTGATACCAAGCGAAAAGATATTTCAATGATGAAAACGGTTTATTCGAAATCCTTTAAAATGTCAATCCACCTCTCACCAAAAAATCCATAGGATATGTAAAAATTGGACATCCACAGCAGCAAACGTTTTACAGGGATGTGAATTATTAAAGAGGAGTTCAAAATATGACATTATTCCTTCAAATATCCCTAAAATATGCAGCAACGGAAAGGTTTAATGAGCTAAAATAGTTAAATTTGGTCGCGAATGCAAATTGTTACCTATCAATTGTCAATTCTAGACATATTCATTCGTTCACTATTTTGCTCTTCGAACTTAAGCAATCATGAACCCTCAAGGATACACATACTTTTTCTTTATATACTAAGTTACATTGCTATTATTAAAGTTTTTCTTAGTCCGAGAAATAAATGCAGTGATACTCAATGATTGAAGGTGAAAGTGAAGCTTATTTGCTCGGTATTTAAGTAAAGATGAATAGTCTTCATAATTATAGATTTGAACACGCGATTATTTATCAGTTGTAATTACGGTCAGTAAAACCCAAATTATACTTATGGGGATCAGTGTTCTATAATTTGTTCTATAAATAAAAGTTATGCTTAGTCTTGGTATCACATAACTTGATTGTTAAAAGAAACTCGTGCAACTTTACTTATGCCAGGTAAAAACCAGTAAGAAAAGCATTTAATAAAACAATACTTTAGAACAGGGTTGCCACTCAAACTGCAAAACAAAATTCCCTGACTTTCCAGGTTTTCCAGACAATTTTTTTTAAATTTCCAAGTTAAACGACAAACGATTTTCCTAATAGATTAATGACTGGCATTTCTAGAACAAGCTAATAATCGTATCACAAGAACATTAAATTTTAAATTGAATGATGCTAATCTTTCAGAAATACTACAAGGAAATTTAACAAAAAATTCTTCGTAACTCGAATGTTTTTCGCAACAAGAATGCACTTTTTGTAAAATCAAATTATTAATAAAACAAAGTTTTTCCAACAATATGCTTTAAAAAAAAAGTTATTTAACTGTAAACTATGGCAATCGAAAATAAAATAAAAAGTATTGTGATAAAATTTGGCAAGCAAGAAAATTTTAGCTACAGTTCAACTTGGTTCAACACGCCGATTCAAAAGTAATTTAAATCCTCAATTTAATCCCAAATGGACTTTATCTAAACCTATTACAGGAAAGTGAACTGATTCTTGTTCTAAAATTATAACGATGATTACAAACAGTACTACTAACAAACGATGATTACAAATAGTACTACCCCCCCCCCCCAAAAAAAAAAGAACATAGTATAAGACATGTACGAAAGAAAAACATATCATACATTATATAAAAAGCAGGGATACTTTTTCCCTCACTAAAACAATCCTGTGTTCAACACTCGATGAAGTCCTAACCTTGGGTTGCTCAAATTAGATCCTGTTCAGGTAATTTAGAGGAGTTATCAGCCAGAAAGTTTGTTGAATGCAATAATATTTTTAAGAAATTGTATGACCCTCAGTAAAGAACTACAAAATAAGACAGTACTGAACACATTGTAAACAGGTCATCATGGTGAGGAAGCAACACATAACTGGCTATTAAATAAAATATATTAACAAATTTAGCAAATCCAACAAAGAGCATGCCTTTTGATTTAAAGAAATTGCCATTCACAAAAGTCATGGTAGAGTTATCAAGGAAGTTGAACTTCACACAAAAGTGATCCAAAAAAGAATCAATGATTAGATTAAAAATTAGAAACCCAGTTTTCTAATTTTTAAACTACATTCAAAGTATTGAAAAATTTACTGCAAGTTATAAATTTTAGCATAAAATTACAATTTTAAACGATTATAAAGAGACAATTTTACGATATTTTGATGTACATTTTTTTAATTCATCAAAATTTTGGCAAAAAAAGCAGAAATCCACTTTTTAAGGTTAGCGATTTGTGTCACTAAACACTGATGTACTTATAGTTCAGTCAAATTAGGGCCAAAAATGGCCGAACATCAAACAAATTGCAACAAAAGTATTTTTCATGTTTTTCAATTAAAAAAAAATGTCCTGAACAATATATCAAAAGTCTAGAAAAAACTAAGTGCCGGAGGGCCGCCATCTTGAATTTCTGTCGTAATAGTAAAATGCCAATAATTAATGCTACAGGGCTCCGATTTTTTTCAAATATGAAAGGGTTTTCATTGCTTAATCTATCAACTAGAAACACATCCTATTTAAATAACTTTTGATAGTAATAGCATTAAAAGTACTTTTATTTGCTTGTTTTGATTGTAGTCCAGCAATTTTAGAGCTAAAAGAAGCCAAACTTCAAATATATTGCAGCAAAAGAATTTTTAGATTCAGAAAAATATCCTGAACAACATATCAAATCTAGAAAATAAGTAACGGAAGCCCGCCATATTGGCCATTTGCCGCCATCTTGAATTTCTCGCGTAATAGTAAAATGTCTATAATTAATGCTACAGGGCTCCGATTTCCTTCAAATATGTACCCAAATGAAAGAGTTTTTTTATATTTAACCATATTAACTAGAAATACTCCCTGTTTAAACAACTATTTCATTGTAACAGAATTAAAAAGTACTTTTATTTGTTTCTGATTGCTTTTTAAATCATAAATTTAAAGTTTTTTTGTTGTTGTTGTTATTTATCATAAATATAAAATTTCTTTCAAAAACAATTTGAATAAAAACACAAAATATATTACATTTTATAAAAACTTTAATCATGAAAGTCAAAAACAACTCATACCACCAACTTTGATATTTAAAAATAGTAGTTTGATGTGATTTATAACCAAAATATGTAATGGTAACACAAAGAAAATCTATTTTCATTCAAAAAAATTTTTACAATTACTTCTTTCAATTTAATTTTTTTTTTCCTTTTTTTTTCTCCTACATTTATTTCAATTAAACCTTAGAGTAGTGCAGTTAATCTTGTATTTGCTTCAAGAAACATCCAAGAGCTGGAATTGTGCTGATTGGATGTCAGTCATTACGGGTATATGGATGTCAGTCATTACGGGTATAAGTTGATCTCTTTGTAATGTCTAAACCAGTGATGAGGTATAAGTGGATTTTAGGTTTGAAACGAGTCAAAAAAGTTTTGATATTTAACAGTAGCTGCTGTAAGAGGAAGTGACTATTTTTGAGTTACAGTAAAAATACATGGCTGTATTTTTGTTAGCCGACATTTCATTAAAGTGTTTGTATCGTAGGTGATCCAATGCTGCAGTTGTTTTTCTACCATACAGGGCATATAAAGTCTTATAGCGTTTATAAGTTTCTTCTTTTCCATTGTTAAAGCCTGTGAAATTTTTTTCGATGAACAGAGCGACCAAACATTTTTACCTTTTATAAATATAAGAACTGATGCCTAACTGCACAAAGGTGGATCAAGAGTGGAGGGGTTCTTTTTATTTAAAAAGTCATGCTTTTCTTTGCATCTTTTCAGTTCTTTTTTTTACCTGGTGTGAAACCTCTAAGTATTTGTTAACGAGTGTGACACATGATACTAGTCAATACATACATGGCATTATTAACATCTGTGCATGGAATCATAGATTTAACCCAACTCTCGCTGTATTTCTGCTATACCTGTTCTTTTAGTTAATCGTTCTGTTCCTGTGATGGTTATAAATGTCGTTTTAATATAATATTTATGGCTCAATTCATTAGTGTCGGTTCAATACAACAAAGCCAATGGCTAAAATTTCCTAATTCTCATTACTATGACGAAAACCAAGTAGATCTTTTTGAAAGAATTTGTACACGATTGGATGTGAGAATTATCGACCTATTTCAGGTGTGTATACGATTTTGTTTATGAATTGTATCAGGTTTGAAAATTATTTCAGAGTTATTCTGAGTTATTAAGATATATTTCGGAGTTAGTAAATGCAGATTCCATTTCCCATAGCATTCTGCTCGAAAGTACTTCTTTGAACTTCAACCATTTTTACGCACTTAATTCAGAATCTAATAGTTCAACTAATCAACTCGTTCACAAATAGTAAATTTTACATCATTTAAATTACAAAGAACTCATTGGAAAATTATGAAATTTGGTATTTAGACCTTTTTTTGGGATTCTAAATCTAAATATGGTATAATATTATGGGGTTGCCATTGAACTTTTAAAGTTTGGTTTAGTTTTAATATGTAGATGACCCTTCATGATAAAAAAAAAATATATACAATTAATAAAGACCTTTCACAATTTACAACGGTACTTGACTTTTGTAATTTCATCAATTAGAATACAAGATATAGTCATCGTTCGGATTATTTATTATTGTTTTGCGTACTGTACAAGTAGCAAACTGTACATATCTTTTTATTTTTCCCAGGTGTGAAAACAGTAAAAATATTTAAAAAAAGAGGACAATATATACGCAGCGTTATTTTGAACTACAAAAATAGCTGAATAAGAATATATTTGTGTACTAATGTGTATATAGAACAGTGGCGCAGCAAGAGATTTTTTTCTCAGGGGTGTTTTAGGCAAATTTAGTCTGATACAGCCCAACAAAGTCAATTAAAAAAATAATAAGATTGTAGAATAAGTGAAAATTCTCAGAAAAAAAAGCGGAAATCGGCGTAAAATCAAAAGATTTTCACCCGTTTTTCAGTCAATTTCAGTGGATTTTTACATATTGTTACAAGAAAATATCATATGAAATATCAAATTTGCAGAACGCAGTCGTTAGTTCTGAAAAAAATTACTGAACTTCTTGTTTGAAAGAAAACTTGAATCTGGAAGAAATTCCCTGACTTTTTTCAGAAAATATCACAATTTTTAGTCTTCCCTGAGCTCTTTCAGGCATTTTCATTTCCCCTGACAATTACAGGTTTTCCAGGTGGCAACCCTGTAGATATAATGAAGTACTTCCTTTGCCTCTCAGAAAGGCATTTCCTTTCTAGCACCGTCTAATCATTTCCGATAATTCTGGTTTTGATTTCGTCTCGTCTTGACTATCAGCAATTTTTTACTCGTGCCAAGAGCATTTTCAGTACTGTCCGGTAATATTAATTTCTGATAGACACCCTGGCCTAGCTTTTGTATAAGATTCGCCCAACGTTCCATCAGCGTAGAAGCTAAAAAAATGACTAAATATTTGGTATGATGAGCAACTTGTCGAATAGGGATAATTTTAAGAATACGCACATGTATTACCCACATAACCATTACCCACTTTTAAATTAATTTTTGTAAGTCATTAATAATATTTAAAAATGTAAACCACAGATAAAATAACAAATAATCACAAGATAATCCAAGCCCATGGAGTTAGTTCGTCTGACGTCACATTTGTATTTGATGACGTCAAAATGGGAATGATGAAGTACGTGACAAGAATGGCACGTGAAATGAAGGGCCGTCCATCTATCTCCAGGTGTAGTAATGAAAGTGAAGCAAGCAGGCCAAAACGGCAGAAAGGAAAAGAATCCTCGGGGAATCGGGGTTACGCTTTTCTAGCAAAAATAGGGTTATGTCCAACCCCTTTCCCCCTGTTTTTTCACAGAGTAAGGGTTATTTATAGTGTATGCCAGAAACTTTGCAATATTTAGAAGATTCTAGAATAAATGTAATTTAGTTATCGGAGATGCATTTCATAATGATAAATGAGTATTAATGGGATTATTATTCAAGGGATCCTGTTTAAAGAAATAAACAGTAAGAAATTAAATTACTTTCTTTGTGTCTTAATTTTGTTACGACTTTTACGCTACGAGGAAAAATGTTGACTAGTACATATCCTGATTAATGAAAGTTAAAATTGTTAGAGAGCTTATTATTTTCGCGCCACTATTTTATAAAGTTTTCTGAGATCTATTTTAATCAACCTTGGAACGATCGGCAAAATGATCTTTCAAGTAAAAGAAAACTTCAACAGAAATATTTTAAACCCATAAAAGCACAAAACATTACTATACGTATATAATTAAAAAAAAGAAACAGTATGCTATATTCCGTATAAAATGGTAATTATTATAGGGTTACTTTCAACAGTATAAAAGGTTTTGATATGTCTTGTGAAGGATTTAAAACCAATTTCTTTTGGAACATAAATATAAATTAAATATGTTATATAGTAACCTCTTCATCTCACTCTTAAAAATCGGCTGTTTTACTTTAATTTCAATGTTACCAAAAATCACACAATCGCATAGGGCAATTTTTCATTAACATATTTATAAAAAGATGATGAGTAAATGATAAAAGTAAATTTTTAAAAATGCAGATTTTACGTCACTATCTGCAAATCTTAAGAAAATATTCTAGAGCTAAGAGGAAAGATCTTTTTAAATTCTTTATGTTAATTTCAAGTTTCGCGATGGGAGCGGAATCTGCGGAGGCCTAATTAACCTCCTTGCCGTCATCCAATCGGGCTGAAACTTGGCAGATAGGTTTGATCTCGATGACAATGCATTCTATTAAATTTTGGGTTGGTTGGTTGTTTACAAATTTATTAGGCGCAAGGGTAGCACAAGGACCAAACTGCGCCAATCAAATTTTGGGGCTGTTACTGTCCCTAAAAGGTCACTTTTACGGAATACTAATAAACCAACTTGCCGTCATCCAATCGCTTTAAAATATCATTGAATCGACCACTGTTGGAACTCTTTCCTGTTGCCAAATTTTTTTTAATAAATAAATAATAAAATTACTTCAATTAGAATAAATAAATTATATTTGGATTTGAGAGCATAAATTCACGCTCATTTTTAATAAATAAATTTTTTAACGTAGTTTACCGCACATTTTGTTGATAGAAATGTTTTTGATTTTGGCGTTTTGTTAATGAATATAAAAATTGACTATGCATAAAAAGGATTTTTTTTAAACTCTGATTTTATGGGTTATATTATTACCCATCAAAGAATAAAAAGTTTTGGTGACAGTAATAATAAGTTGGCACCACAAACTCGTACACACAAAGGTAGAACATTGTAAAATAGGTGAATAGGTCGAACAGCAACATTTTGATAAGCAAAATAACAAATTCTTAAAATAATATGACTGCGTAGCATTGTTTTATATTTAAAAAATCAAGGAGGTTAAAAACATAAAAATTGGCAAATATTTCAAGACTCGACTGTGTACAGGATTTCATATTTGGTTTTGAGCTTCTAACCAACACTATTGTAATGAGAAACTTATACTAGGGCTCTGTCCTGAGGTCAATATTCCCAGACAAAACTCCCAGTGCTGAAAACTCATCGATGTGAAAACTAGATATATGCTATATATCAAACGAAAGGTCGCCTATAGACGAGTTCTCATAATAAAATTAAACCGGTACTTATGACAGAAGCCACCGGAAAATCAATTGGCATTCATTAAGTATAACTATATATCTACAGGCAAGTGTTATTTCTATCAGTTCGATGGTCTTAGCAAGGATAACATCAAATTCCAAGGCCGTGTCGTGCTCATCGATATAGATAGTCGTGTTATGATGGCACAAAGGTGGCTGCAGCAGGCGGCACCGTAAGAGTTGATAAGCAAAGAAATCAAAATATAAACTAAACCACTCAATTTTTAATGCTTTTCTATATTGGTCAATATAAAAAAAAATTATTAAATATCGAAGCATTATACATTACAATGCTTTTCTTTATTAGTCTATATTTTTCCGAATACTCAATTTGATGGGTCAGCAACACGAGGGCTATAATGCGCCGAAACATTCCTCAATTTGATGGGAAACGTAATTTTAAGCAAAATAACCAAAACAAGAAAATTCATTGAGTGCTACTGGTCAAGCATCGAAAATAAATTAAAATCTCTACGATTCAATTTAGCGCAAACTAAGATTCCAAGTAATAGAAGTCAACAGCAATGTAAAAATTAAGTCAAAGCAAGAGGATTAGCAAAAAATATAAAAAATTAAAAGTTTATAAGTGGTATAATTCTTTGATATTATATTTCATTTGAAATAAATTCAACCTCAAAGCTATTGTTATCTGTAACTATACATTTGTCAGATTGTGTAAGAATGTAATCAGAAAACCATAAAAAAAGTGGAAAGTAATAGGCAATCCGTATCTGGTCAGATGGAAATGGCTGCTAATAAGATTGCAGAGAATCCATGTAGTACAGAATTTCTTGGCGAAACTGTAAAAACTTTTTCAACTATATTTATTAATTCCCTAGTTGGTTGGTTGGTTGTTTTCAGATTATCTGGCGCCGTCAGCAACACGAGGGCTATAATGCGCCGAAACATTCGTCATTAGACAAGCCAACATACATTTACAAACACCCATGCCTAACACGGGACTCGAACCCGCAACCTCGTGGTCTAGAAGCTAGCACGCTAACCACTATACCGTTTGGTCGGCAATTAATTCCCTGAATGAGCGAGCGACCAGCACTAATGGAAACCTATCACAAAATGTTTCACTTTTTATATGACATTTTAAAACTCAAGTATATAAATGGCAAACGCATACCTGTCTACAATCAATATTTTCGGTTAAAAAACAATAAGATATAAATGTAAATGATCATCAAGAAGAATTACGATGCATGCCGATTAGTATTGTATTCCATAAAACCTTTAGTTGTTTTGATTTATTTATGGTTGGTTCGTACGCTCAACGACCTATTTTTAAGCACAGTGAAGGGTAATTAGGCCAGAACCCACAGCTTAACGTGGATTCCGAATCACAACGAACATCAAGGTCTAACCCGGGATTCGAACCTGGCGCCTTTGGCATGCGTTGCCAAGCTAACCACACAGCCATCAGGTGGGATCGATTTATTTATGACAAAATAACTTGATATCCAAATACTGCTTTAGCTCGAAGAGTTTTATTAACACTCCCAGTCTCTCAGTAGCTAAGGGGGAAAAAATTAAAATTTTCCAAACTAAAATTAATAAAACACTAATTAAGAAATTCAGCAAAACAAAACTTAGAAATATGTTATTAATTTCAATAGAAAAAACTTAGACCGCCACGCTACAATATCGATCCTTAATTAACGGATTTGCTCCAGTTACAATAGTAGGTTATTGTTGCACAAATTGTATATATTGTAAATAGTGACGTATTATTTTAAAATTCTATTGTAATTTATATTTATCTTATTTTATTTATTAATAGCGATTATACAGGTTAGAAAAAGGTGGCAACACCTAAAGCAATCGAGAAATTTCGAGATGTTTCTTTTCCGACGAATTGGCTGGAAATTTCTCGATTGTTCTCTAGCGCTAAGTATAAATAAGACTGTAGATTGGGAAAGTTTTCAGATTGACGTCGGACTTCGATGAAAACTGATAGCTTTGTTGACCTATTGGAGTAGACTTGTATAATCGCTGTTTTCGAAGTTGTCCTTGCTGAAGCTTGTGAGCGATTACACTGTTGTCTGTGAATAAATTTTGTGAGTTTTCTGAAGAGAGAATAAATACTAGTTTTATCTGAAAAACTGTGCCATCATTGCCTCAGTGGAAAAAATTCTTAACATTATTGTATCATTATTTTAAAGTAATTTATATCGTCAAAATAAAATCAGTATTCGTATGCTTTGTACAATTTTTTTGATCACAATCGCAAGTTATATATTAAAGAAGAACAAAACATTTAAGGGCGGCATTTCTAAGACTTGCACCCCACTGAGAAAATTTATTAATTCCCTAGTTGGTTGGTTGGTTGTTTTCAGATTATCTGGCGCCGTCAGCAACACGAGGGCTATAATGCGCCGAAACATTCGTCATTAGACAAGCCAACATACATTTACAAACACCCATGCCTAACACGGGACTCGAGCCCCCAACCTCGTGGTCTAGAAGCTAGCACGCTAACCACTATACTGTTTGGTCGGCGAAAATCTATCAGTAAAATTGTACAATAAACACTGTTAAGTTCGACAGGAAGAGTGTTTCTGCAGAAATGTGTGGTTAAATTTACATCTTGGATTTAAACAGAGACAACTGATTAGATTGTCAGGCACAAGAGCGACACCTGAGCTTTACTGCGAAATCTGGTTACGACATTACTTTAGTGAAATAAGGTTGGTTGGTTGTATTCAGATTATCTGGCGCCGTCAGCAACACGTGGGCTATAATACGCCGAAACATTCGTCATTAGACAAGCCAACATACATCTACAAACACCCATGCCTAACACGGGACTCGAACTCGCAACCTCGCGGTCTAGAAGCTAGTACGCTAATCACTATACCGTTTGGTCGGCAGTGAAATAAGGAATGTCTTCCGGGATGCTTTTTCAACGGGAAACGGTTTCACATTTACGCCTTGCTTGAGCTGTATGGAGAAAACCCAGAAAACTGGCATCAGGCAGCTCCCACAATCAACGAGAGACTGTAGAAAGGAATCTTCCACACTAAAACACTGTTGATATTTTTCTGCAAATTATAATTTTTTTATGAACATTGCTTTTACCCGTCTGTAAAACATGTCCCCACCTACAACATCTACGAAATTCTAGTGACTGATTGCCCAAATGAAGGACACATGCGTTGCAGTTAAAACAAATTCTAAATCGCAGAAAGGAAACCTTGTATTGCAATGTTGAGATTTTTTCGCAATTCCTAATTTTCTATCAACGTTTTCCACTCTGTAAAACATTTCCTCACTAGATTAGTTATTTATGCAACTAGTGGAGAAAGTAATACTTTTTCAAACCAGGTAAAACGCTTATTTGACGAGTGCGATAGCACGAGTCGATTGGTTGGTTGTTTTTAGATTATCTGGCGCCGTCAGCAACACGAGGGCTAAAATACGCCGAAACATTCGTCATTTGGCAAGCCAACATACATTTACAAATACCCATGCCTTACACAGGACTCGAACCCGCAACCTCGCGGTCTAGAAGCTAGCACGCTAACCACTATACCGTATAGCACGAGTCGAATTTACCGAGTTTGAAAAAGTATTTTTCCCACGTGTTGGATACAATATTTTTTATAATCACGGGCAAAAAATATTTTTAATACATATATTTATTAATGTAAGGCAACTTCAGTCAATGAATTTCTTCTGAAAATATGTCATTACCAGTGGCGGCTGGTGCAGGGGGCCAGGGGGGCCCAGGCCCCCCTCACTTTTTTTAACCCTGGCCCCACTTATATAAATGTTTGATTATATTGTTTTGTTGTGGAATTTCTTTAAAATAATATTAATATAAGCTTAAAACTTATTTAAGCTGATATTAGCTTTACACTTATTAACTATTGTGAGGGAGCAACATTTTTCTAGAGGGAACAAAATGATCCCTTATTCGAACGGCCTTGGACTTGAAACTAAAGGTCATAGATAAGAGGATCGCATAACGTTGAGACTTTCACGTGACATCCTTGATTTAGCAAAGGGTTTGGGGGTTTAGTCATACCATGGATATCAAATTACAAAAAAAACCCACCCCCGACCGCTCCGTTCAGGAGTGGAATGGAATGACCGAGTGTTCCAGAGACGGCTATCGCGCGATTCTAGTGAAACCGCGTGAGGAAATTGTCAATGATAAATATCCATTGTGAGATTATTATTATTATTATTTTTTTTTTTTTTTTAATTTTTCTATTTATTTTTCAAAATGTAAGAGTAAGATTTTATCTGCAATTTTTTTTGTTTAGATATTTACTTTTTTCCCGAAAGATGTTTGAGTACTTAAATAATCGTCTAAATGATCGGAGGAGTGATGATTTGTCTTATCTCTCACACTGATATTTGACATCGTATTTAATTATTAATGTAACTCATACTCCGATCGGACCGATATCATCAACAGAAGAATTGCCATTCAGACAATTAAAATTTTTATTATTCTCAAAATAATTGGTTTCACTATAATCCATCCATTGTATATCGAAACATCTTTTCTTTTTTCCAAATATAGTCTTGTAAAATGTAAATAAGGCAAACCTAGGTACTGTTACTGGAACAAATCTTGATGAGCATGTAGATGTAGTATGGAATCTGAATCGTGAACCTATACTCTCTTTAAAAAGCAAATCATGCCAATAATTTGAAAATATCAAATAAAGTTTGTACATTTTTAAAATTACAGAAGCGACATTTAGTCGGACCAGTTAGTATATATATATATGAAAAGGAGAGGATATAATTTTCAAAACAAAGTCTGTGATAACTAAAGAAATTAAAAGTTTATAGCTAGTTCTATGTTTCAACAACTTCTTTTCAAAATATCAAGAATCATGACTAAACACTTATTTTTAATTATTGCTATGTCCAAACTCATTGACCAGAGGTTATATATATACTCAATTAGAGTGTGAAACGTCACCAGATCGAGCCCCTTCGGGTGCTCAGCAGACTGTTTTCAAAGTGATTAGGCATATCAAATTTGAGATGGCATTTTCCACTTGAAAGATCGCCTGAAAGATGTTTTCCCTTGATAGAGGAACTAATATCATAACTAATGATGTTTCGGTTCCCCTGTATTTTTTACAATATTTTAATTGAGTTATTAAACTGATTTAGTTGTTTCTCCTAATTCTTTGTTTTCTTTTTCTTACATACAGAATTGAAATTGATTAACCCTTAAATGCATGAAATTTTATTTTCAATAAATAAAATTTGAAATCAACTAAGAAATGGGTGTACCTAAAGTGAAAAATAATAATAATAATAAAAAAAACAAAAAAACATAAGGATTTTGCATATTGATGTAGTTTTACATCACAAAAAAAGCTGCATTTTCCTCGCATAAATTTATCAGTATATGCAAAAATATAAATATAATTCGTTACTCTACCTTGTTTTTACCAGAAAACAATTTTTCCTGTGTGTTTTTATTACTTATTATATAAATTATCGTAATTCGTAACACCCTCCGAAATGAAATTGTACTCAGACAACAGCGCCCCCAACAATAAAAATTTTCACAGATAAAGAAATAAACTGTCAAAGATTATAGTTGCGTTTGAAAACGATAAAATAGTTTCGGTAAAATTAAAATAAAAACACTATGCAAAGGTTACTACATAAAGAGATCTACATTCTACGCATTTAAGGAATGTATCGAAAAGGCAACAATATGCATTTAAGGGTTAAAATCTGTTTTTATACTTTCACATATTTTATGTAATTTGTATTTTAATTTACTACAATGATAATGTCAAACAGAATTCAAAAGCATTGTTTAGCCTCGTTCAAAATTTTATCATCTTAAATTGTTCAAAAATCTAACTCTGTTGCCTTTATTGTACATAAAATTGATTTTTGTTACTTTCAAAGTTAATTTTTACACTTCGTTCAATTGACACGAGTTCATTTTAGTATGTTCTCTATTCTTAATCTAATTAAAATATAAAATAATTATAACATGCTTTTCCTTACATGTTTAAGTTTAAGGATGGTTAATTATATTAAATGGATTAGGGAGAACAAAAATAATAGCTCTAACATCCCTCTCCCTTTCTTTTTTTAATTTTACAGTAAGTCCCTTTACTGTCGTATTTACGGCTGTTCCTGATCACTATCACTGGTCAGGAAGCGTAGCGCTCTTGGTTGGCTTCTCGAAGGGATCACCAGATCCTTAAAATACTTTCAATAAATATAAAAATTTAACCCTCAAACTCATGGACAGTGGCATATATTACTTGAAAGTGGGCGCAAATCGCATACAGAAGAGTACAAGACGGGTAAAGCTTCAAACTGGAAATTTTCAATCATGAATAAATATTAATATTTCAGTTAGAAATCCAATAAATAGATATGCCCTAATTTTACGTTTAAATGAATAATTTGAAGCCTATACTTCACTTTTTCCTAGGAATACCACACTTAATTTCTAATTTTCAAAAGCAAACGGTGCAAGTGCACCTTTTTTACCCTTCCTGGTATCGCCCATGCTCAAATAGAACGTTTTTGTTACAATTCTTTTAAAGAAATATTTACTTTATTAAGATTGAAATTATTTAATTGTTTAATTAATCTTGTAGTTTTTTTGTTATATACATTTGAGCAGTGGCGGCTGGTGCAGGGGGCCAGGGGGGGCCTGGGCCCCCTCACTTTTTTGGACCCTGGCCCCACTTACATATATGCTTGTTAATATTGTTTTGTTGTGGGATTTTTTTAATATTTAAAAAAAAAAAAAAGCTTTAAACTTATTTATTCTGTCATTAGACATTAACTATTGTGAAGAGAGCAGGGCGAGCTCTTGCAATAAACCCGAAAAAATGTTAATCAATCACAATCATTACTACAAAAAAGCGACCCTTCTCTTAAAGACTTAAAGATGCTAGTTTTCCTGGAGACAAAATGACCCCTTCTTCGGACGACCTTGAATTTGAAACCGATAGGGCATATAAGATTGCAACTTTCACGTGACATCCTGTTTTGCCAAAGCATAAATACAAAATTTCTAAAACATCCCTGATAACTCTGCTCTGGGTGGACATCTCTGTAAAGGAATGGCCATTTTTTGTAGAGACGGCGATTGCACGTTGGTTCTCTAGTATGACGGTGCGAAAAAAGTGGCTACAATAAATATCCATTGCATTCATTTTCGCACTTTGTTTTTCAAAATGTAAGAGTAAGATTTTCTCTGCAAATTGTTTTTATTTAGAAATTTAATTTTTTCCCGAAAAATGTTTGAGTATTTAAATGTCGTCCATATGATCGGAAGAAGTGATTTGTCTCACATTAATATTTGATATCCTATTAAACTATTAACGTAACTTACAATCCGATACCATCAACGGAAGAATTTCTATACAGAGAATAAAAAATGTTCTTCTCTAAATAAGTGGCTCCACTAGAACTAAGCCATCGTATAGTGCTATGTTAAAGTTAAAAGATAAACGTCACAGTTACAGAATTTTCAAAACTCCCCTCCCCCCCTCTCCCTCTCTCCCAAATAATATGTAAAATGTAGATAAAGCAAACCTAGTTACTGTTACCAGAAAAAAATTTCATGAGCGTTTAGTAAAGAATCTGAGTCATGAACCTACAATGAACCTTTTAAAAGCAAAATGATACAAGCAATTTGAAATTGTCAAATAAAATTTGGGCATTCTTAAAATTGAAGAAACGATGTTTATTCTTAACTCAGGTAGGATCCAATTCTAAAAATAAATTTTGAATTAAATAAAATATTAAAATTTGAAGCGAGTTCCATGTTTGCTCAACTTCTTTTCAAAATATCAAGAATCATGGTAAAACACCTATTTTCAACTATCGCTATGTCAAAACTCATTGACCAGAGGCAATATATTCAATTCGCATGTGAAATGTCGTCGAATCGAGCCCCATCGGATGTTTTGCAGGTTGGTTTCAATGTAAGTAGACATCTCAAATTTGAGATGCATATGCAATGCATTTTTCAAGTAATTATTCATCCTCAAATCAAGTAATTATTCATTTTTTCATGAATTTAAATTAAAACTGTTGAACTGGTCAATATAACAATACCTTTGACTTTGGTTGCAAATTTATAAATATTGCCCATTCTAAGTTAATGGCATTTTTCATTAGTTCTAATGTTAAGCCAAAATTATTTTGCATGAATTGACTCATAAAATATCATTTACTTGAATATTAGGAGCAATACCGATGTCTTTAAAAGGATTTATTTAAATTATTTTAAAATTATTTATTTAAGTATTTACTCTAAAGTTACGAAAAGTGAAATTGTTGCTGTCGGCATTTTTTTCTTCTTGTTTCTTTTTTCTATGATTCATGTAATATTTGATGAAAAATTTTCCTCTGTGATTTCTACAGAATTTTTAACCACGGTTTTGACTTTATTTTTTTTATAACTCTTCCCTAACTCTTTGTTTTCTTTTTCTTAAATACAGAATAGAAATAGAGTGACATCGGTTTTCATACTTTAGCTTATTTTTTTGTGATTAGTATTTTAATTTATTATTATGTCAAACAAAATAAAAAAGCTTTTGCTTTCTACACTCTTGGTATCTAATCCAGCCACGGTTTTGACTTTATTTTTTTTATAACTCTTCCCTAACTCTTTGTTTTCTTTTTCTTAAATACAGAATAGAAATAGAGTGACATCGGTTTTCATACTTTAGCTTATTTTTTTGTGATTAGTATTTTAATTTATTATTATGTCAAACAAAATAAAAAAGCTTTTGCTTTCTACACTCTTGGTATCTAATCCAGCCACCTGTATTGTACATAAAATGTTTTATACTGTTGAAATTATTGGTAACTTTTCTTATATTAAAAAAGTTTTATCTTCAAAGCTGTTTAGCTTTTACACTTCGTCCAATCGACATGAGTTCATTTTAATGTGTTCTCTATTCTTAATTTAATAAAATTATTAATTATAACATGCTTTTCATTATATGATTAGGAGTAACTATTTATATTTAACGGGGGGGGGGGGGGGGGAGCAAAAAGGTAAACTTTAACACTCTTTTTTTTTTTTTTTTAATTTAATTTTTTTTTTAATCTTACAGTGAGTCCCGATAATATTGTACTTATGGCTGTTCCTAATCACTGACCACTGGTCATTGAGATATCGTCCAGCTCTTGGTAGGCTTCCCGGAAGACCAGAAGATCCTTAAAATAATCTCCATAAATAAAAAATTTAAACCCTCAAACGCATAGACAGTGGCAAGGGGGTGCAGATCGCATACAAAAGGGTGCAAAGCGGCTACAGCTTCAAATCAGGAATTTTCAATCTTGAATGAGTATCGGATTTCTTACGGAACAATTTGTAAATAGATATGCCGTAATTTTACGTTCAATTGAATAATTTGAGGCCTGTACTTTACTTTTTTGCCTAGGAATTCTTCGCTTCATTTTTAATTTTCAAAAGCAAAAGGTGTAAGTACATTCACGTCCTGACGTCGTCCATTCTCAAACGAAACATCGCGTCGTTTTCGTAATAATAATTCCTTTTATTGAAATATTTACTTTATCAGATATCAGTATGCTTAGATAATTTAACTGTTTAATATTGTTGTCTTTTCCCATATATATTTAAGTAACATTTACAAAACTACATGAAATTCATATGTCTTGATATTTGCATGTTTCCTTCCCTCCATGACATGCAATTGTTAATTTGGGCCCCCTCACTTTTAATACCCACGAGCCGCCACTGCAT
The DNA here is from genome assembly GCA_963978545.1 of Linyphia triangularis. Classification (NCBI taxonomy): domain Eukaryota; kingdom Metazoa; phylum Arthropoda; class Arachnida; order Araneae; family Linyphiidae; genus Linyphia; species Linyphia triangularis. Next base: position 44,117,760 of record OZ021724.1, read on the forward strand.
TTGAGTAACAATGACAAAATTACATGAAATTCATGTATTTCTGATATTAGTATGTTTTTTTTCTCATGGCATGCAATTGTTAATTCGGGCCCCCTCACTTTTTCTACCCACGAGCCGCCACTGGTCATTACCATGCCAAGACTGTATAATATTTGAGCACGAGGCATGCGAGAAAATACTTTTTCACTCGTGAAAAAGTACTACTTTCGCCACGATTTTGGATTCAAAATGTTTACAAAAAGTTTAATTTGGTGCACGTTATCATAAAAACATTTTTAAACCTAAGCGCTTTTAAGCAATGAGCAAGCCAGGAAAAAAAAAAAAAAAAAAGAAAAAAAAAAAAAAAAAGAAAAAAAAAAAAAAAAAAAAAAAGAAAAAAAAAAAAAAAAACACGTCCTTCTGGGAGTTTTCAGAACAAGCACATGTCACCCTCGTTCTCCTTCGCTTCGACCGATGCTTAACGGATCAACGATCTAGTTACTTGGAAGTAATGTTTCCTGTTAAAAATATTGTATAGAAATCTTAAAAAATGTCTTACTTGGTGTGAATATACTGAAGAGTGTTATTATTCCAGCTGTGAAATTCATCTTGCAGAATGACGTCATCTGACAACACAACACAGAACCATGTATAAACAAAATGACCCACGCGGAAACTTTCTTCTGTCTTTTGCCTTCTGTTGATGCCTGACCATTTCGCTTTTTCAGCTTTGCTGTGCAGTTGATGGCCTTGAATTTCACTAGACGGTAGCGCTTCATCCGCTCATATGCATTTAATCCGTTTTGGCGCTGTGAAGATAATTTGCTCGCCAACATCCAGTGATCTTGGCACCATACATGCTCGCCAAATCTTACAGACTTTTTCTCCCTACAGGGTTGCTGGACTGAACATATCAGCACATTTTTCTTGTAGAGAGATGTGTGATTATAGGGGGATGTGAGAAGGGGGGGGGGGGTATAGTATAACAATAAAAAAATAAACCATTTACGTTACTTTGGATATATTTTGGTGCATCGGATATATCTGAGTTCACAAGGGCTAGAAAGATATTCATAACACATCATTGGATTAAAATATTTTTTTATAACAACATTGTAAAAAATTAAACTTAATAATTTTGAATAAAAAAATCATGGCGAAAACAGCGCTTTTTTGCGAGGAGTGCGGGAAAGTAACTTTTTCGCACAAGCGTGAAAAAGTACTTTTTTACACACCTCATGCTCAAATATTACATAGTCTTGGTATTGAAAATGACATATTTTCAGAAGAAATTCATTGACTCGAGTTGCCAACATTAATAAACATGTGTATTAAACATGTGTATGTATATTTTTTTGTACGTGATTATAAAAAATACTGTATGCAACACGTGGGAAAATACTTTTTCAAACTCGTCAAATAAGAGTTTTACCTTGTTTGAAAAAGTATTACTTTCCCTACTAGTTACATGAATAACTATTTTTGTAAGCATTTTTAATACTTACAGTAAAACCCCGATTATCTTAGCCCCGGTTATCCAAGTTTCCGCTTTAACCGAGCCAGATAATATTTCTTTTACCCCTGATATTTTCCTATGTCAAAACTAGTACCGAAAAAAATTGGTACTTGATCTCTCAAACACTCAAGAAAACAAAATGTTTACATTCCTTTTCATTGTATGACACTGCTCCTCCTATCGCGTCGCTCAAGGTCTTAAGGCTTAAGTAAAAGTTTAAGCATTACTATATATTATTAATTGCATGTGGTTTACCTATAGTATAACATTTGTACTTGTCAAAACATACATTTAAACCGATACGATTTATTTTATTTTTAATTTTCGCTTTAACCGAGTTTTTCGGTTATCCGAGTTGGTCTTGGTCCACATTAACTCGGATAATCAGGACTCTACTGTATATGAGAAGAGTGATGAAATTCTATTTAGAAATGGGGACCGGCAGGATTATTTGCAAGGGAGTTCAGGGTTAATTTTATTATAATATAATAACAGATTAATCTTGAACTTTCAAACGGCACCTTCACTAACGGTTGCCATGTTTAACAAGAGCGTAGCCAAGGAGAGGGATATGGAGATATACCCCCATCCGAAATTTTTCTGCTTACTTTTAGAACATAAAAATGAAGCCTACCTGATGGCTGTGGGGTTAGCGCTCTGGCCTCGCATGCCGAAGGTGCCGGGTTCGAACCCAGCGTTAGATATGGATGTTCGTTGAGGTTCGTAATCCACGTAAAGCTGTAGATCCCTGCCTGATTAGCCGTTATTGTGCATAAAAAATAGTTCGTTGAGCGTACAAACCAACGAATAAACTATAAAAATCAAAGAAATTTTTTTGTTTAAAATAGTAAATTTATCTTAAATGTTAAGTTTCTAAACATATGAAGAAATAAGTACCTGTTATTTCGATTACAAATACATATACATGAGGCATCAACAACAAAATGGATTATTATTATTTGTTGTGAATATCCCCTCCCGAAAAAAATTTCTAGCTATGCCCCTGTTGTTTAAAATAACCACAAATTATGGCAAATAATAGTTTTCGAACAATGTGCTTTGCTTTCTCAATTTATAAATCAGGGCTTAATTGCCGTGCAGATAGACGGGACACCAGTCCAAGGCCCATTTTTTCATTATTTTAATAATTAAATTATTAATTTTAATAATGTGTCTATTTTATTATATAAATATTCATATTCAATAATTAGTTTCAATATCTAAATAGTTTAATTTATTAATTTTAATTAAATTGTTTTAATAATTCGTTTAATTAAATTTTCTCCCTCTCTACTATTTATATCTCTTATTTTTGTGAACTTGGTTTCCATTAACCATTGATAGTTTGTTGTAAAAACCAAAACATAGAAATCTAAATTGCAAAATAAAGAATGTCTAGGTAAATAACTAATTTTTTTATTAAAAAATGGCATCCGAAATATTCATATATATCTAACCTTAAATCTAAAAAAAACCTTGACAAATTAAAATTCCTTACGACGCCAAGAGATGAGTGTTTGTTGGCGAGCATAACGTCTTTACAGCGCCAAAATGGATTGAAAGCCTATGAGAAGGTGAAGCGCTACCGTCTAGTTGAATTTCTCGTTGACGGGCTAAACTAAAGAACCTCAAATGTGGTTTGTGCTTCCATCTAGTGGCAAATATTTATATTATTTGAAGCTAAACTGTTGCGCTTTATACTAATCAATAATTGAATCAGAGGACAGTTTTTAATACTTGTATTTTCTTTTATATCCTACAAAGGTCTTTCCTAAAGTTTACTTTTTTTAAAAAAAGTTTAGAAAAGTAATTACATCCTAAGTATTTTTTTAGTTGACATGGCAAGGGACAGATTTTAATGTAATTTCCCCCTTTTCGTCGAAACTTTAAAAAAAAATTTTAGAAGACGAGAAATGACAAATACACTTAGGCTACAAAGGTCGTTTTTGGTTTCTACACAGCTGGCATATGATTAATTGACTAATGAGAGAAAGAGAATTACATAATTGCCATTTTTCGTATTTATTTATGAAAAAATATCTATATTTGAAATAACCACCAACATACACATTAGATGATATTTCCCAAAGATTGCAAATTTTGGAAACATTTCTTCCTCTACAAAATTCCACACAGGTTTAACTTTTTTTCCTGAATTTTAAAAACAGTCTATTATTATTTTTATTAATTTTACCCAAGAAGAATTTCATTCTTCATACAGTGCATAAACAACAGCAGAGAATGAACAATCAAAAAATCAGTTTTTTAATAGTTAATAGGCATTTATATATTATTTGGTATTTATTGAATATTTTTTACTTTCAGTTACTCATATGTATGCATAGGGTAATGAAAGTATAGCATTCGGTCAAAAAAAAAAAAAAAAAAAAATTCTCCACGTTTTGGAACAACCTGATTTCAAAAAAGTGATCTAGAAAAAATGTCTGTTTGTGTGTGTGTATGTGGTCAGCCTAACTCCCGGACAGATTGACCTACGATATTCAAATTTGGTGTGCGAGTTGGTGGTAGCCATGGGATCTATCGTTAAGGTTTTCGTCAAAATCGCGCATGCGCGTAAGGTAGCTGCCATTGAAAAAATCATGTTTTTCAGTAATTCTAAAAAACAACTCTAACGATTTTGTTCAAAATCGCTGCGGTGATGCCTCTTAAGGTGTTCTAAACATCCCTACCACCGAAATTCCCGTAAAAATGCTTTGATGGCGTAAAAAGTTGAAAAACGAATGCCTTTAACACAGAGTTCTCTTTCCTTAAGCACACCTCATCAATGATCGTGTTTTTTTTTTTTTTTTTTTTTTGTTTCTGCTCAGTTTCACTTACAAGAAAGGACAATATAAGAATTATCGATAAGTATATCGCCAAAATTCTTTTTTTTTTTTTTTTTTTTAAAGAAAAAAAGACCATATAAGAATTATCACAAAAAATATCGCCAAACTAGCAATTTTTGCTAACCGACTGATGAAAATATAAAAAGGATAAATTACACAAATATACATCAGCAATTTAGTGTGATTGAAAGTTGTGTGATGTTTCACACCCCTAGTTAAAACAATATATTAATTAAATCGGATATACCCTTCATAAATGCTGTTTTGGAACACCGTGGCTACAAAGGTCCTTGGTGAAGAAGATATCCTTTAATATTTCTTTTTAATGTTAGGACTTGTTACATTATGAAGTACGATATACCTAATTTATATGTGTAAAAATATTTATAAATTAATCTAAACTATAGATCATCTGAACAGTGTGCGCCACTACGCGTCAGGCGGGCCGTACACTACGGATCACAATAGCTCTATCTCCGGCCCACCGATTGCATAGAAAATTAAAAATACAATTTTGCTACATGGAATTTATTTAACATAAATTCAACTTATTCAAAATAGTATGTATCTATCTAACAATCTAGCCAGTGTTTCAAAATAACATGTACGGAGCGTATATTCGATATAATTAATATATTGTTGTCAAAAATATTCAATAAATACCAAATAATATATTTTAAATGACTATTAACTATTAAAAAAATTACTTTTTTGATTGTTCATTCTCTGCTGTTGTTTATGCATTGCATGAAGAATGAAATTCTTCTCGGGTAAAATTTTAAAATTAGGAATCATCTTTATCTTTAAGTTACTGTTATCATGAACGAGTCTTAATTAAAGTTTAAATTAATCAAATTAACTTCCTGTTGAATCAGAGAATTTTTTTTTAGTAATTGATCTCTCTGTATTGCTATTCTTCCACTGAGAAATAATTTGTGTATCTTTGGTAACATTTTTACCCATTTTTAGCTCCCTGGAATTATGGAAACTAGGACATTAGGATATTCTACATTTCGAATATTTCAACCCTTAGTGACCACTTTAAAGTTGTTAAATTGAGTTCGGAACAACTTGTATTTGTTATGTTTTTCTTTGCTGATATTTGAACCAAATTTTGAGAGTTAGGATTGTTTAAGAAGCGGTAGAATTAGCGATGAATAATCAATGGAGATATTGAAGGCATTGACGTTAACATATAGAGATAATTTTAATCCAATCAGAGTAAGTCAGAAAGTTCTTTCTTATTGCCATTTTTTCAAATTTAAATAATAATGTACAACACGGCGGAAAATGTGATCAGTGCAATTGAACTTTGGGTGTTTTGATAGCGCAGCACTAAAAATGAGCACATTCCCCCACAGTATTGCTAATCATAGTTTAATGTAAGCTCAAAGAAAATATTTGAAATAAATTTTTTAGCTTAGTTTACACACACGCGAAATTTTCTGGATGTTCAATTTGGCAGCATCCCAAACACTTGCATAGCACATAGCAAATGATTCCACGTTATAAAACAATCGACATTTCATAAGTTTACAAAATAAACTCTGTCAAATTTCCTTTATAAGGGTCAAGCGAAAAACAATCCTCTTTTTACTTTCAATTACTTATACGTTAACACAAGGTAATGAAATTATTGCATTCGGTAAAAAAAAAAACCTTAGATTTTTCTTCTTCTCGTCATTTCTACATGTTTTGGGACGTGTTGAGTCGAATATGAAAAAATTCCTTTCAAGCAGAGTTCTTCATATGGACATGACCGGGCAACAAAATTAGCACAAAATACTATTAGATCACTCTACCATATCAGTTTCAATATCTAAACTAACAACTTGGATCAACTTTAAATCAAGACACAAATTTACAAAGTGAGTGAAGTGATCTAATCCGATTTGTTGATATGTCGTAAAAACTTCGCAAAGACACCTGGTTGGTTGTTTTCAGATTATCTGGCGCCATCAGCAACACGAGGGCTATAATGCGCCGAAACATTCGTCATTAGACAAGCCAACATACATTTACAAACACCCATGCCTTACACGGGACTCGAACTCGCAACCTCGTGGTCTAGAAGCTAGCACGCTAACCAAAGACACATGGAAAAATTTATCGTGAGATATAATCGGGAAACCGCACAAAATCGTAAGTCTATAATTTACTTAAAAACCTCCGTACGTTTCCTAACAGTTAAGCTTAAAATAGTGTTTTTTAAAATTAAAACTTACTGAATGATAATATAAGCAATGTGCAAAATAAATGTAATGTAAAATAAAATTTGTTAAATTTTAATAAGTACATTTCCACTTTTTGCAAAAGGTGATTTATTATTTTCAATTTAAAATAGCCATAGTAAGAGACCTCCCAAAGTGACCAATTTTGGAAACATTAGTTTTATGTGTCTGCAAATAATCCAAATTAAAATAATAATAATACTAGGGGACTCTGCCCCCTGCTCGCTAACGCTCACCAACACCAAAAAAATAACTAGACGTTGTGAAAACCCCCACCAAGTCAGCCAGAAAAAGTTATGAAATCTTATGTTTGCCGCCAAGCGGCCGCGTTCAGTTTCTTTGGGATTGTACACACAATGAACTAAATTGTGATTAGTAGGGGGATAACCATAGGCAATCAGTACTTGGCAGGCTAGAGTTATTTCGGATTAATCTCATTTCATTTGCTTGGCTGACCAAACGGTATAGTGGTTAGCGTGCTAGCTTCTAGACCGCGAGGTTGCGGGTTCGAGACCCGTGTTAGGCATGGGTGTTTGTAAATGTATGTTGGCTTGTCTAATGACGAATGTTTCGGCGCATTATAGCCCTCGTGTTGCTGACGGCGCCAGATAATCTGAATACAACCAACCATTTCGTTTGCTTGAGCTACTTTGCACCCATTGCAATGAATTGAGATTAATTCTATAAAAACCCTAGCCTGCCAAGTACTGATTGCCTATGGTTATCCCCCTAAAAATAACAATTTGGTTCATTGTGGATACAAGTACCCTAAAGAAACTAAACGTGGCCGCTTGGAGGCAAACATTAGATTTCATAACTTTTTTTGGCTGACTTGGCGTTTTTCTTCACAACGTCTAGTTGGTTTTTTGGGAAGATATCAATTCTTTTTGTAGGGTTTGCTAACTTAACTGCAATCGAGCCCTGCTTTCCATTAATCTTTCTCATTAAATGAGCATCCCTTAAAAATTTGCCAAGGTTTTCAGTTACTCGCATATTAAGTAAAAAAAAATGTTCCCCCAAATTGTTAAATTGCATTTTATTCACATAAATTTGGTTTTAACCATGGGCGCCCCCAGGAATATTTGCAAGGGGGTGTAATACTAGATTTTTTTATTAAAATCATTAGTATTTTTAGAAAAGGTTAATTAATAATTATGCATTATAAATTATACTCTTTGAGAATAGTAAAAATACATGGTATATATTTTTGAAAGCGCAACCCTGTTAAAGAGAAAAAAATACAAAATAGTAAAAATATTAAAATATATATTTTTAGCGATTTTTTTTATCATCCAACTAGATCTCACGGCATTCAAGAGACAGGGTTTAGAATAGAGGAACTCGAAGATGCAAAAATACAGAAGAGTAAAACATTTTTTTCTTTCTTCCAAGTTCCGGATGTAATAATAAAAAAAAACAAAAAAAAAAAAAAAAAAAAAAAAAAAAAAACACACAACCAAAATGAACCACGAAGGCAGTATTGAAATATGTTCAATTGAATCCTAAAAAAAGAAAAAAAAAAAAAAAAAAATTAGATTTCAAGATAGTACATTTGATGACTTAAAAAACAAAACATTTTCCTAGAATTTTGAGAACTACACAGAAAATGATTATACAATATAAGGAATAAATACTTCTACTCATCAGCCTCTAAAAATCATAGACAACAAGCTCCAGAAAATTATAGATAGTTTTTTATAGATGCAAGTTGTATCTATAAAAAACGACATAGGAAAGAAACAAAAAATTAAATTAATAGAAAAAAATCCTCATTGTAACATAAAAGTATAAACGGTATTACTTTTTTTTTATCTTGGAATTCACATATTTTCTCTCAATTTTTAAAAATTTTCAAAAGCCAGGGGTGTGCAAGTGCACCTCTTTGCGGCGCCCTCCTGGGGGGCCCATGGTTTTAACCATCGACAAATACGACAATATAATCCTACCACTTTGCCATCACATGACTAATGTCTCTTTGAGTGATTTCCGCACAAGAAATTTAATACGCAATAACGTCCCTCTTGATGATAAAAATTCAAAGATTGTAACATTGCACAACTGCCAATTTCACTTTAATACTGGTCACAGCATTTAAATCTGACATGGATCAGTGTAATTTACAATTTTTGTTTTCTAATTTCCGTACTTAAAAAAAAAATTGCCAGTTTGGCGATATTTTTGGCAATAATTATTACATAAAAAAAAAAAAAAAAAAAAAAAAAAAAACCTGTAAAATTTGCAATAAGTTTTCGGTAATAAGCGATAAGTAATTTTTACTTTTTTCTAATTACACTGTTTAAATAGTTCAACTTAAAGTATCAAAGTCACTTCTTGAAATTAAGCAAAAGATGAATATCCAAAATCCATTGACCTGTTTTAATCAATCATTATCCGGGCTAAAATTCCCAACTTCCGAGATCATTTTTGGGGGGGGGGGGGGTACAGACCCTTTTAGGTATTAATTCATACAAAAGGCACTTCCTCTAATCAATCTGAGAGGATTTTGTGCATTTTAACAATTAAAAGGCATTCATGCATTCCACATCTTGGGTTTCGATCCCGTTTGGACCTCTAAAAATTGAACTTTTGTTTCAAATTTTATAATTCTGAGTATATTGGATGTACGGTATAGGGATAGTCCTAATATATGAACGGTTTTGTTACCATTTCGACTTTTTAAAATTAATTAATCGGGATCGAAAGAGCTTAGTTTTTCTATGTTTTGCTTTGCCAAATTACAGAAATGTGACTACATTGGAAGTAGAACTCGTTTGGAACATTTATATCTCTTTCAATTTTTTAAAATTAGTTAAATGATATTGGAATATCTTAGTTTATTGGTGGATGTATGAAATTGCAGAATTGTGACTTCTTTGAAATTGGGACGTAGCGCTATTCCTCGTATCGAAAGTTTCGATCTCTTATCGACCTTTTGAAATGAGTTAATCAACATCGGAATCGCTTACTTTATCTATGCTTGCCCTTGGTATCAAATTTCAGAGTCATAACTGTATTGAAACTGGAACATTGGGATATTACTCGTTTGGATTGTTTCAACCCCTTTTCTACCATTTAATATTAGTTAATTTTGAGCGCAATAGCTTAATTTTTCTATTCTGTCCTTATCGACTTTTGCTCATAATATCAGTTGTGGCTATATTGCAAGTTGGACATTTGAATATTCTACGTTTGACTCCGTTTCGACCCCACAAAACTGGTTAATCGACATCGGAATTATTTACTTTTTCTATGTTGCCCTTGTTTGCTTTTGTACCAATTTTCAGAGTTAGGACTACACTGGAAGTAGAAAATTGGAATATTCCTTTTTGGAACGTTAGACCCATTTTCGACCCTTTAAAATTAATAAATCGATATTGGAATAGCTTACTTTTTTTATGCTTGCTCTTGTTGACATATTTACAGAATATCATAGCTGTGACTACATTGTAAGTGGGACATTCTAATATCCCTAATTTGGAACGTTTGACCTCTTTTCGACCCCTTAAAGTTGGTTAATCGACATTGGATTAGCTTACTTTTCTATGTTTGTCTTTTTTTTTTTATATATTAGTACCAATTTTCAGAGTTGTGACTACATTGGAAGTGAGACTTTCGAATTTCCCTAATTTGGAACGTTTGACCCCTCTTCCAGTACACATTTTTAGCCAGAAACCTTCTCGGGTGTGTACTCAACAATTTACCAAAGTTTCATGGTGATCGGATGACTGGTGTAGTATAGCATAAAGGACAAACAGATAGACACACAGACATACATTCGTTTTTATATACATAGATATTGTTTTGCAGGAAAATGAACTCCTTAGTTTTAGAAGGGTAACTTACAATCGAGGAGGCGTCGAACAAAAGCGAATTTACCCACACAATGTCATTTTTTTCCCGCCTCCCCGAACTCGCCTCTACTTGCTTTCGAAATATTTTCAATCAAAAATGGCACTTATTTCTTATTCAATATTTTCCATATATTCTTATATATTTTATCAAAAAAAACTCCTTAAAATATTTGAACCATTCAAAATGCAATGCAATACTTAGATGTCATATTCTGAACAACGTTTATTTTGACCTCTCCAATAAAAAACAACTTGGACTTAGTCCTGTAAGTTCAATTTTGTTTGCCAGACTCTCGATTGTAATAGTAGTTTTTCTGCACAGATTGACTATTGAAGGACAAGATTATCTTACAATGAGCTGCCTTGCTTTGGTTAAGTAATAAATCTTCTGAATAATTTTAAAAGAAGTTTCTCGTCATTTACTGAATATCAAAGAAGAATAATGGGGAATGAGCATGAATGAAAAGAGAAGAATGAAAAATTATTTCCAGTGTTTTTGCTATCAATCTTATTCTAGTAAAGAGTTTCTCTGCATTATTTTAATATGAAAGGTAAAGATAGTTTTACAGTTAAAAGATATCTTGTTTTAATAGTAAATTTTAGCATTACTTTTAGTTTCCTTGTATTGATACTCATAACAAGATAGAAAAATATTCTATAATGAGTTAACTAAAGGTTTCATTGTTAACTGTTAAAGAAGAAGATTGTTATCAGTTACAGAGGGTATACATTTTTAGTAACTTTATTTTGAATTTTAATTACTTTCCCTGCACTATTTATGTATCAATGGAGAAGATTTTTCTTGATGACATTTTTTAAGTAACAAATCCTACATTCTTATTAGAATGTGGAAGGAGAATATAGCCTCCAGCAGGAAGTACGATTACTTTTCTATGTGCTTTATATATCAATGCAGAATATTGCTATACTTATAGCTGACTTTCTTTATTTGATAAATCTCATTTTAATGAGTGATTTCTCTGCATAAATTAAATAGTCAAGTAAAAGATAGTTTATAACATGTAAATTTATTTCCCCTGTATTTTTCCAGATATTTTTTATGCATCCCTTAAATATCAAAGGGGAAATTTTTTCTCTATCTAGAGCAAGTTTGGTTCTAAAATTATGATTCGTTTTCATATAATGCTTAAATATAATAAATAATTTAAAAAAAGTAAATTGACTTCCTTTTTTTATATCATTTATAATAACTTCGCTTTTGTATGTTTGTTTGTCGATGGGAGCGGAATCTGCGGAGGTCTAATTAACCTCCTTGCCATCATTCAATCAGGCTTTCTTGATAAATAGATTCGATGTCGGTTACAATGCATTATATCAAATTTTGGAGCTGTTACAGTTATTAAAAAGTCGCTTTTACGAAATACTAATAAACCAACTTGCCGTCATTCATTCGCATTAAAAGCATTGAACCGACCATTCTTAAAACTTCTTCCTGTTGCCAATTTTGTTTTAATTAATAAATAAATAATAAAATTACAATAATCAGAATTAAAAAAATTATATTTGGATGACATTCATGCTCATAAATAAATTTTAAAACACAGTTTGCAGCACATTTTGCTGAGAGAAATGTTTTTAATATAAAAAATTGACAATCCGTATAAAGGATTTTTTAAAAACTCTGTTTTTATGGATTATAGTGTAATATATCTTATACTATTGCTAGAATTTTTTAGCAATGGTGAACATTTAATTGCATTATTCTTTTGCATTGACTTTAATTCTATATATTTTAGTAATAAAGTTCAAATTGCCATAAAAAGTTTCTGTTGGTTGATTAAATTTGAAAGCAAAATATTTTTTTACTGATAGATTTTGCAGTTTAGTAATAAATAATGTAATATTAGGAGTTTTCCAGCATTTTTTACTATCAAAGGAAAAGTTTTTCCTATAGTGAGTAGTGTCTTGCGTCTTCCTTTATCTTATTGATAAACTAGCTGAATACCCGTGCTTCGCTACGAAATTTTAACATGCGCAAAATTTTAGCTAGCTATGAGGCCTCGCGTTGCGAAAATCCATCATTGGTGTATAGGTCCCAGTTTTTGGCGCTTCGCTCGCAGGATGGTTTATCGCTACGCAAAATCGAGCTCGCTTCGTTCGCTGAAAAGTTCAGTGACACATAAGCACAGGCTTACTCCACTCGTTGAAAGGTTCATTAGTACGCAAAAATAGGCTCGTTTCTCTCGCTGAAAGGTTCATTAGTATGCAAAAATAGGCTCGCTTCTCTAGCTGAAAGGTTTATTGCTGCGTAAGCATAAGCTCGTTTCACTCTTTAAAATGTAATTGCTACGTAAAGTCTTAATATTAGAAGCCTCTCCCCTGTCGAAGGACAAAAAAATCCCATTAATACAATAATACAACACCCCTTTAAGATTATTTTAACACGTGTTTGTGGAAAGCAAAATTAGAAGGCCAAAACTACTTATGTTGAAACTTTCAGAGCTTTAGGCCTATTAGAAGTCGCTTTTTGTAAAAAAAAATAATCAAAAAACAAATTAAAATTTTAACATTCTTTTTGTCAACAGTCCAATTAGAAGGCCAAAACTGCTTGTGTTGAAAATTTCAAAACTGTAGCCCAAGTAGAAATCATTTTGAAAAACATTTGTTAAATAATTAAAAAACAAATAAAATTTTAAAATTCGATTTTTCAAAATTTCTATTAGATTCCCAAAACTACTTACGTTGAAAATTTCAGAGGTGTAGTCTTATTAGAAATCGTTCTGTTAAATATTTATTAATTAATTAAAAAAATTAATTAAAAAAGAACTAAATAAAAATGTAAAATTTTTGTTTTTCAAAAGTCCAACTAAGAGGCTAAAATTACTTATGTTGAAAATGTTAGAGCTGTAGTCCTATTAGAAATCATTCTGTAAAATATTTATTAATTAAAAAATTAATTAAAAAAATAATTATTAAAATTCGATTTTTCAAAAGTCTAATTTGAAGGCCAAAACTACTTATGTTCAAAAATTTCATAGCTGTAGCCCTATTAGAAATCATTTTGTATTTTTTAATTAATTAAGAAAATTAATTAAAAAATAACTAATTAAAGTTTTAACGTTCTGTTTTTCATAAGTCGAATTAGAAGGCTAAAACTACTTATATTGAAAAATCAAGAGCTGTATCTCTATTTGAAGTCCCTCTGTAAAAAAAAAAAAAAAATTAATTAAAAAATAACTAATTAAAATTTTAACATTCTGTTTGACATATGTACAATTAGAAGGCCAAAACTTCTTATGTCGAAAATTTCAGAGATCTTCTCCAATTTTAAGTAGGTTTCTATAGATCCAAAAAGCCCCAGACACACACACAGCTTGTTGTATTATTATAGATAATACATTTTCTAGTTGTTTCAATGATTTGTTTTGATATTAAAGGAGGAGATATTTAAATGCGAGAAGACCTATTGTTTTAGCAATAACTCTCAGGTGGAAGAGAAGTTTTAGGTCGGAACCCCTCCCAAAAAAGTACACCCAACAACACAATGTTTTATTACGAATGAAAAAGAATCACTTAGTCTTTTTTTCTACCTAGTGGCTGTGGCTCTTGGCTAGGTTAGAGCTCTATCCAAAGGTGTTGGGTTCATATTCTGTGTTAGCAATGTAAAGCTGCAAGTTCCAGTCTGATTAGCCGTCATTGCGCATAAAAATAGATCGTTGAGTGTACAAACAAACCAACCAATTTAGTTACTTGAAATGATTAGTCACTACTAACTTTGTAATTTATACCATCATTCAGACAGAGTAAACTTTCTGCATCCCAATAAATTAAGTAAAAAAAATTTCGAAATAAATAATGTATTTGTTAATCTCATGGCATCAAACAGAGTTTTACATTATATTTGGTATAAATAAATTGCCGTTTTAAAATGTAATAATGTGAATGCCACGTTTTAAAAATGTTGTTGTAATGTTTTAATACTGAATGGTCTTTGTATTTCATGCACCATAAATATTAAATAAAATCAGTTTCATAATGTTGTTTTTACGCACGCTTAAAAATGTTACTCATCATTCAAATAAATGTTATCAAATAAAAATTTCAGTTAATCCAAAAAACTTGATTTTCATATATATTATAATAATGAGTCTCATATTGGGATATTTTGTGTGACTCAAAATCTATCCAGAAATCATTCGAAAATTTTGTAATACATAGGTTACAGATTAAGAAATAGAAGAAATATTGATGACGTGTGACAAATATGGGATGAGAGAGTTCTGCATTAAATTCCTTTTTACACAGAGAAATACGGGAGCAAAGTAGTGCTTGTTTGAAAAACTCTCCCACCGAAATTTCTGGTTGCGGCCCAGAAAACTCCCTCACTACTACTTCTTTTCTCTGCATTACATGAATATCCTTGGAGAAGAATGTTTTACAGAGAACTTACTTGGCTCGTTTTCTTTATAAATGTAAGATTAGAGTCGCATTGTTTTACTATTGAAAGATATTAATTTGTATTAATGAGTAAAATATTTTAATATAATTTTTTTTTTAGTAAACGTTTTAGTTTCCCATAAACGTTATAGTATCAAAAGAATTTTTTTTTGCAAAGAACTGTCTTCTTTTGCTTTGTAACAAATCTTGTAAAATAATGAGTCACACCACGTATTTTTTTTTAATTGTATGATAATTTTTTTTACAGTTAATGACACTTGTTTTTAAATAAATCTTCCACTATTATAATGTTTTTACAGTAAAATTACTTTGTTTTAATGAATCTTACACTATTACAAGTTTTTATTTTCAAGCATTAAATTTTCAAAGAAATTAACCTTTTAATTTATAATATTAGTTTAGTAAACTATTTTATTATATATTGAACAGTTTGTTTTAAATCATGTAGATTTCTAATGATTAAAAAATTACTTTTGTAGAATTAGCAGTTTTACCTCGATTATTTTAATATGAAAGACAATAATTGCTCTACAACATGCTATATTTTATTTGAATCAGCCAACAATCAGCGTATTGATAAAAGTAATTATACGTCGTTGGTTAAATTTTAAGGCAAAACGCATATCAAATGGACTTTTCTTGTTTTATTAATAAATATGAATTAATTGCGAGTAATTTCCTGAACTGTTCTAATATCAAAGGAAAAATGTATTCTTTTATTTTCTGGCTTCTTTTATTTTGAAAATCAATCTTTGCATTTCAAAAGTTGCTTGTAAACAAAACAAACTTTTGGTTGGGTGTCTTCAAATTTTAATTCCCATAATAAATGTTTTAAGTTACCGCCAAAAGGTAGCGCCACTATTATTAATTCGCTTAAAGGAAAATGCAGTTTTTAAATGAACAAAATATCTAAGATAAGAAATATCTCTTTTTTAATTTATTAAATTTAATTAATTAAAGCTACAAATTTAATCCTTTGTTTGTACTCTATCCTCATGTTAAAGAGGCTTTAATTTTTTTGGTAGTGGATGAAAATTAAATTTTTATCCTCTGTTTTTCATTAAAATGGCTAACTGATATTTCTTTGCTTTATCATGTATGCATAGACAATTATGTAAAGCAAATAAAAGCTTTGAGAAAACCCTTATATATAGTTACATAATTATTTTTCCAATTGTGTGGTTCTGATTATTATTTCTAGATTTTTTATCAATAAACCAGCAATATCTTTGCATTAAAAATTTTGAATGAAATTTATTATTTTCAGCATGTAGACATGATGCAATATACTGAATTCCAAAATTTTCACACAAAAAAAGAAAAAGTTCGCATTTGGATGGTTACAAGAAATCGATGTCCGAATTTCTTTGACGGCAACTCCTAAAAAGTAGCCAATTCGTGTAAAAACTAGATTACCAAAGTTTAAACCCGATCGCATAATGAGAAGACCTGCCTTATCAGACCTAAATAAAAAATAAAAAAAATCTTTTATTTTTTTAAATTTTTTTTTTTTAAATCGATGTTTTTTCGAACGGCTGTTATAAAGAAATAGATTTTCAACCTGGTTGTGGTGAGGGAAGGGAAAAGAGAGGATGTTGAAGGTGGGTGGTAAGAGGAAAAGAAAGAAAATAACGATATACGAATTAATTTCTTATTATCAAAACGTTATTTTATCTCTATTAATAACATGTGGCAATATCAGGACAAATTTATGCCTAAATTTCATCTAACATGAAATAGATAGGCAGGCAGATTTGTCAAACAAGAGTCAAATAGATGGTAGAGGTTTTGAGAAGTAGCATTTCACTTTGTCTGAGAATCAACTACTTATTGTTAAACCAAAACGAATTTTTAAGTACCATTTGGTAATCCTAGAGTTCCATTTAA